>OZ018369.1:2250747-3491473 GCA_963969515.1 Yponomeuta evonymella
TCTCAATTCAGTAAACCAACGAAATCAGAACTAATCTTCAATGCACATACCCGTATACAGAAAAGAGTAGGCTGAAGCACTAATTTAACACAACATTTATTTGTGGAATACAAAAACTAAAAAGGCTTATCTTCCTTATTTTTCGGTACGTACTAACTTGAGTCGCCTTTTAATTACTTAATACCTGTACTAGGTGATACCGCTCTTCCATAGCATTTTAATCTTAATATTAACGGAATGTAGGTGGATATATAAGTTCGCAGATAAGTACATTTATTATATTCTTTTTGTTGCATTAACCCATGCCGGGACTTGAACCCGCGACTTCTGGCTAACCGTCCTACCGCTCTCCCAACTGAGCTAATGGGCAAGCGCAGGCATCGGTGAAATTTCGAGGCTCTTTACAAACTTCTCTGTATTTCTCCTTCACAGAGGTCGCGGGTTTAAGTCCCGGTATGGGTGGAATTTTTTGCCTCTAAATAGGTTTTTTTAAAGATACATTTATTTTCTCTACACTCTGCTCAAAATGTAGAGAACAAAAATGTATCTGTCCAGCCGCTTCACTTCTGCAAGGTCAAAGAAAAATCATACATACACACATAGGTACGGGCGAAAAACATAGCCCTCGTTTTTTTCGCGGTCGAGAAAAAAATAACAATCATCATCAGCCATTTGACGCCCTCTGCAGGACATAGGCCTCCGTCATGGTTTCATAACAATGAGGGGGTTTTGCCATAATCGCCACGCTTGGCGGGCGGGTTGGCGATTGCAGTATGTGGTTGGAATCTCAGGAAGACGCTGCTGCCCGTCTCCTAGTAATTTATTTCCTTAGTCGCCTTCTACGACATCCACGGGAGGAAATGGAGTGACGCTATTCTTAATCCGGCGCCACACAGACAGAAAAAGAACAATAGATCACTTTAACGTCCACGAACGTTTTAAAATAGCCTGTGAAACGTGCCTGCAAATTATTTATGACCAAAATATTACATAGGTTAGGAAGTTGTCTGAAAAATTCAGGTCACCGCCCCGAGAATAGGCCATCACTGTTCTATGACTGGGCACTAGCTAATCTATCCGCTGGCCTAGAACTGTCTCTCTAGCCCTAAGGCTGGGGCTATACTAGGCAGCGAATCGCGATGCAACGTGAAGAGCGAATTGAAAAAATCTTTTCGATTCAAGTAAAAATAATATTTGTGTCGTTTATTAACGTTTCACATTTATTTATTTACTAAGGCCATCGTGCGAACGTTTTGTGAACTTTTTAAGAATTCTGAACGAACGATATCTGAGTAACAAGATTTTGCAATGCATAGTTTGATTCAATATCAACATTTGGGTACTTTAACCAACAGTCTCTATTATATCTTTGCATAATTAATTTAGAAACAAACTTTTGTCAAGCCTTATTCTTATTGTTTTAGGTCACCCATTTTTTAATAAAATTCACATAATGCACTCTCTCTTTTGCACCTGAACCAGCCTCTTAACTATTTGGTTCAATCGCTTGCAGGTAGCTTCGCTCGCCAGTGTAGCTTCACCCTAAAACAGATCAAGTGAGCTCTGTTTTCGTATTGTTAGTTAGACAAAACGATGACTAGGGGTTGGTTTGGTAATGTGGGATAGCCGGTGCAACCGTTTATGACGTCATTCTAGGTTACTCCAAAGAGGTCCAAAATGGATTAATCTGGAGGTTAAAAATCAACTTTACATTTAAAACTCTATTAACATAATTATTTAAGCGTTTTGGGCAACTGTAAGTTCTCATGGCGATGGGTGATTTGAAACTTCAGCTACTTGATATTTTAAAATTCATTGAAATTCCCCCCCCCCCAGGCCTCCAGCGCCCACAAGGGGGCGTTATCACCCACTTTGGGAAAGGCTGGTCTAGATGCATCTCCTACACTGATAGGTGACGCGACCATTTAGTGTAACGTAGCGTGGATACACAGCGCCTATGATTTTTACTACATTAAAACTGCTGATTTATAGGAACACTAAATGAAATCGAGATTAGCAAACGGATTCTGTGCAAAATATTATCACAAAATGGATCAGCGTGGAATAGCCCAGACTGTTAATTAGTCATAATTGAAATGGCCTGCTTCTAACGAATTGTCAAATGAACTTTGTGTCCGACTCGAGTTTTATCCAGAAAATTGAGCCATAGATGAGCCAGAATGACTGCCTCGTTGGTCTAGCGGTATCACGTCTGATTACCATGCCGGGTTCGATTCCCACTAGGGACAAATGGCCTCAGTTTGGGTGCATTCCATGTTTGTGATGGCTTTGCCTGGTTACCAGGGTATTCCAGTTCGGGTCCAGAACAAGTGATTGTGTTGTGTGAATGATCTTGACATGGAGCTACGCTTAACGAAAAATTTTCAACGAAATTTGAATAGGTTTGTCCTTACTGTTAACAATAAAAGAAAAAAAGGTTTATTTCCCATAAAAAAATTACAAATTTTAACAACGCTGTGGATCCCACACTAGGCGGACCTGTATCGTGGGATCCGTATCTATTGTTTTGCCATTCCTAATGGGCGTATCTTTAATTTAGAATAACAAAAAAAGTGAAAAAGGAAAACTTATTTATAATCCACGACTTACACAACTTCAGCAAATTACTTAAACTAAACTAAATCTAGAATAAATAAAAGTGATCTTTAACAAATAATTTCATAATTTAAGTAACTATAACTAGAAGAGATTCCGTTTCGGACTAATTCAGTGAGGCTAGCCATTTAGACACACATGTTTTTGCTTCGCGATAAGAATGTGTTTTTTACACAGAACATGTTTCTATATCACAAGACTTTAGAACTGCATTATAGACGAAAGGAGCCGCGAAAGCATAGAAACGCCGAGAGTGTGTTGTACAATCCCAATAAAGGCAATAAAAAAAATCAAAGAAAATATCGAAATACAAGGTGTGATACAATCCCCATATACACGAGGGGTTCCACTCGTGAATACGAACAACTTTTACTATGGAGAAAACGTCGAAGTTGCGAAAAAAAATCATCTCTGCTATAGTCAAGTTCCCGAAAGAAAATATATCAGATGTTCATTAATGTGTTCCATAAATTCAGGGTTAGTTTTTAGGGTTCCGTACCCTATTACTAAGACTCCGCTGTCCGTCCGTCCGTCTGTCACCAGGCTGTATCTCATGAACCGTGATAGACAGTTAAAATTTTCATAGATGATGTATTTCTGATGCCGCTATAACAACAAATACTAAAAATAGCATAAAAAAATATTTAAGGGGGGCTCCGATATAACAAACGTGATTTTGTGCCGTCTTTTGCTCGATATTAATAACGGCAACAGACAGACGCTTGAAATATTCAAATTTCGTAAAGACGGAACCCTTCGTGCGCGAGTCCGACTCGCACTTGGCCAGTTTTTTCCTCCATTGTAACCTATAAATACTTGATATGTGAATAGGCTAGTTAATTGTCAGCAGCTAACACGTTTTAGAGTTATACTATTCTTAAGATTTATTTATTTATTTATTTTTTTTATTTATTTATTTAATTAGGACCACCAACAAGATACACACCAATACATTCACAACAGACAACAAAACCAAAAATAAGCCAAGTGTTATCTCACTTACAGACAGCCACAACATGCGCCGTCAGTATTATGTTTCATGAGGAACTAAAGCTAAAGATTAAATCTAGATAACACCGGTTTGTGCCTCTGAGCTTCAACAATGAATGCTACATATCAAGTTTAACATTATACATTCAGAAATGGGTCCAACCTCAGAGGGACGACAGGATACTTCTTTTAAACTTTGCACAGGAGTCAGAGAATATGTCGATAAAGGCATAAAGTCGGATTCACATTGTCAGTGTAAAGGACGATATGTTGCCGTGCGTGCACTTCAAAATGATTGATTGTTAATACTATTTATAAACAAAACGGTAAGCTCAAGTGGTTAAGTCGAGTGGCTTCACTTTGGGACCCCTGGTGTTTTAATCAAAGTTTCAGAGAAGTGTTTCGGACCACCCTGAATATGTAGAGGAGCTCTGCTAATTAAACTCAAGGTAAACATTATAGGACACTCTGAGTGTCTGATGTCTGTCCTGTAAAGAATTTGTTTAAGTGTTGCGGTTTTCAAATATTTTTTTACTTTTCCCTTATATTTTTACCTCATTTGTTATGTTTGTGTTTTGCCTGGTCTACAATAAAGAAATGTTTGGTACAAAGTGCACAAAGGTACATTTGGTACACTGTACACGTCACATATTTGTTACTTGTAAATATTCTTATCTTATTTATATTCGACTTTTCTTCATCGTTAGCGAGTAATATTGCTACTTGAAACTTACAAACGCTATAATGCCCGGCAGATAACTTGAACTGAAATCCGCGTAGTCGGAATGAGTTTGCGATGAACACGTGAAGCATTATTTTTTTAATTTTTCGTCAGTTTGATAAATAAAGGTCCGAAGAATTCATATCTCACGTCCTCCAATGAGACCCGAAATAAGATAAAGATAGAGAGCTTTATTTGTAAAAACATGTGTGTTGTGTTTAAACAAGGTGGTGTTTTTGTATAAGGTACAGATTATGTTTTGCCTGTGAGGCATACAAATTTATACATTTAATATAACTAATTAAGAAAATAAAGTATTAAGAATCTAAATTTAATAGATGTTTCAGAAATACGTCCATGCGAATTCAGTTATTCGTTTCAGTTATTTGTCGGTCATTATACCTATACTGGACGGGTTGGCGTGAAAGAGAAGAGTTGCCCAATCCAACAGTGGGCTCTGTTTATGGGCTGTTTAGACAGATAGGTAGATACCTATACTAATTTTATTTTATTTATATATATATATAAAAAAAAATGAATTGCTGTTTTTTTTATTTTATTTTATTAGAGTGCTTCGTCTCACTCTCCACGGACATGGGTAAGTCCGTGCTCTTATTAGGTAATAATTATTTATTTATTATTATTATTTTTTTTTTTTCTTCTAGTTCCGCTTTATTTCTTTTGGGGGAGGATCCTTCGGTCTTACATTGCACTTAAAATAACTTAAACATACTTAATTATTGTTATTATTATTGCCTTTTCATTTCTTTTTTTTTTTCTTCCTCAGTTCTTCCTTCTCTTTTTTTTCTCTCTTATTTTGAATTATGAATTGCTGTTCGTTAGTCTCACTAAAACTCGAGAACGGCTGAACGGATTTATCTTATCTTAGTCTTGAAATGTTCGTGGAGGTCTAGGGAAGGTTTAAAAGGCGAGAAAAAATCAAATAATTTCCGGGAAAACCCTAAAAAGAGCCCTTTCCTATTTCCCATACAAACGTTTTCTGTGGCGTTACGAAGTTCGCCGGGACCACTAGTTTTTATATATTTTATTCACTTTATTTTATTTTTATATATTTTATTCACACAGCCAACGGGTATTACGCACAAACATATAGAGTTCTTAATACTAGTGTGGTTCTTGTCTAACCCAATACCCAATAACAGGCGTGCAACAGCATTCAATGCATTTTTAATTATAAATTATTGTAAATAATTGACAGATCAGATTATTAGACAAATTACATTAAATATTTAAAAAAATATACTAATGAAATATACACCACCACACCACTGGGGGGCCGAAGTACATTTGTGCAAATGACCTCAGTCCGAGTCTATTTCCATGTTTGTGATGTCCTTGCCTAGTTACCATAGCATCCGTAGTCGTCATCATCGTCATCATCACCATAGCATAGGGTATCCTAGTTTGGGACCAGGACAAGTGATTGTGTTGTGTGGAAGTTATTACTGTGAAAGAGTCAAACGCGGTCAAGCAGTCAGCCAGCGGTTTTCGATGAAACTCGATCCGTGATTTGGAAAATTCTGTGAATGAATGTACCTGTATAAATAAAAATCCCGGCCTGCTGACACAATTCCCCGAGTCTTGCATGATTTGACCGAAATAAACGCAACCCACATCCTCTCATTGCATCCAGATTTCAGACAACCAGTTGCGAAAGCGTAATGTTGCCTTGCCTACGCGTTTTTATAGAGGCAACCTAGATTATCATAAACCGGCCAAGTGCATGTCGGGCCACCCGCAGTGTAGGGTTCCGTAGAAAGAGGGATTTTTTATCTGCTTTACAGAACTAACAACTTCATCAAAGTAATTTTCAATGGATTTTGTACGAAGCTTTCCTTTTACAAGTTGGTCGCCTATTACTCGTTAACTTGTAAAGCCTACTTAGGCGTGAGAGATTTTTTTAAGCTCATTATATTTGCTATTGTCCTAATTTTTTTTGTCACGTTTCTACAATCAACCGTTTAACTGTGGTTTAGCCGCGAGAGGGGGCGGGACTCTGACAAAAAATTGCGCTTTAAAGCTTAATATTTCGCAAACCGACGCCTAAACCGAAAAATAGTCTTGCGATACCCATAATATTTTTAAAAGGACAATCCAACGATATCCTACATTATGGTGTATGCCACAAAAAAAAATTGCATCCCTAATTTAGGTGCACGGGAGGTAGACTTGTTTTGTTGGCATAGTAAATATGCATATCTATGTCAACCTTCTAGCACGTGTCATCTCTGTGCTAAGCCGCGGACAAACAGACGGACGGACATGGCGAAACTATAAGGGTTCCTTGTTAACTATGGAACCCTATGGATGTTTAGGGAATTGAGAATCTTAGAGCTAACTGCAGAGTTATCCCTAATTTCTCGTACACTAGCAAGTTCGAGCAACAAGAGTGTGGGACGCTCTACTCGAAAAAAAGATTATGTTTTAAATAACAATTGTGTTTTAAACACAATATTTTTAAGCCTTCAATCTAATGACAGATCTCTCTCTGAGACAAGGCCTGTGCCCTACAGTGGTACGTAAATAGGCTGCTTATGAATCTAATGACACCCAACACTATGGTGCAGGCGAGAAAAAAAATTGCATGAATAATTTAGGTTTAGGGGATCCATAAACAAAAAAAAGACTTTTCCTACCGTTTTGTTGTCGTGATTAATATGTATATCTGTGTAAAATTTCGGCTTTCTAGTACTTGTCGCCTCTGTGCTAAGCCGCAGACAGACATACAGTCGGACGAATATGGCGAAACTTTATAGTTTATGAGTTCTCTTATGAGTTCCTTGGTGACTACGGAACCCTAAAAATTGTTTTAAGTATTGAGTATAATACATATATTATAGCGCCACTACAGTGCAAAAAAAAACTTACAAACAATTGTTATTTGTTATACAAGAGTGCAAAGTTACTTTTTAACCGCGTGCTCAATTTATTTTGATGACCGAGCAAGGAAAGAATTCTCAAATTGAATCACGAGCGCAGCGAGTGATTAAAAAATCAGAATCCTGAGCATTAGCGAGGGAATCAAAAGAGCACGAGGTGAAAAATCTTTGCACTCGAGTGCAACACGTAACTTTTCATCCCACCTCAGCGAGGAAATGACTAAATGCAAAAAAACGCAAAGGAGGTTCCGAGTCTGAGTTTTTAACAAATTAAAAAAAGTTGTATGATAAATTCGGAACCATGGAGGTAGAAGTAAATAGGTTTAATGATGTTTTGAATTTGCAAACTTAGTGCACTCGATGTTCTAAATTCAATTTACTTTATCCTCTAGCGGTAAAAAACGGCTTTTGCACTCAGATATCGAAGAGCAAAAATACTCTTTTCACCTCACTAGCTCGTAAAAGCTCTGTTTATCATTCGAAATCTGCGTGGAAAATCGCACTTTATCCGCTAGCGTGGAAAGTGTTTTTAAAATTCGAATATTTTTATTCAATAAAGGTTTCGTACAATAAATTACATATATATAGAACCTCATTGGTTTCGTAATAGTTTATATTCTCTGCAGCCAGTCCATTGATGATTGAAATGCAAATACTTATTTCATGTCATGCGCCAGCCTCATTTAAAGAATCGCACTGGAAACTTTAAAATTTTCTTCTCTTTATTGAATTCACTTTACTTCCATTATTTTGGTTTGTTTTTTGATAAAATCGAAAGAAATCATAAAATATGAGCGAAGCTAGCAGCGACGAGGATATAAATTAACAGTAATTTAATATTTATTAAAACTGTTTTTCTTGCACCTAACATTTTCCTCGCTTTAGTGAGGTGAAAAGTTGTGTGTTGCGCTCAGCAGCAAAGTTATTTAGCGTCTCGTACCTTTGAAACCCTCGCTACGCTCAGGATTCTATATTTGAACCACTCGCTTCGCTCGTGGCTCAATCCTAGAATCCTTCGCTTGCTCAGGTTTCAATACAAGGTACTCGCGCCAAAAATTAACTTTGCAGCCTTGCATAACAAATAACTATTCCGAGATGGGGGGATGAAAAAATAATTACTTGAGCTGAGCAAATAGCTTACATTATCACTTGTACTAAAATGCAAAGGTCGAATTGCTTCCAGCGAACCATTGACGTCTTAATTGAAGAACCAGTCCGTACGGTCGACGGTACGCTAAACCCAAAACCAATCCATGTCAAGAACAGAGTAACATAACAATTATAACAATTCCTCGTTTTCAGTTCAAACATTACTCCGACCGCTAACCTACAGCTCACTGACTTCACAAACTGGTGACCTCTCAGTGCATACCGTCCAGTTTAGAGAGTAGAAAACTAGGGAATGGTTTTGAGCGTAGGATAGTTGAGTAAACACTGAGCACGAGGGATCCCGAACGTTTGGGGGCTAAATACCTGCTTAGTATATTTTTGTTGTGGTTTGGTGCAAGGGATAGGCAAAAGACTAGAGAATTGGAGGAAGAGTTTAGACTGAATTGGGATGAGGATAAAAAATAACCGTAACTTGGGTTGTCCTTTTAGCGCCATAGCATAGCAAAAGCAGCCACTGCAGGGCACAGGCCTCTCTATAGATGCCGCTGTACTCAAATTCGGTTTAATGTGGTGTAGATAATGGTACCCTTCGTGCACGAGTCCGACTCGCACTTGTTCGGTTTTATTATGAATAAATTTTTATTTTTTTGTATTGAACTTTGGACCAAACATCGGAATTGGACCAAGCCCCTTCAGAATGCTCCGTAAATATTTGGAGGCAAATAGTTGCGGTAACCGAGACCGGCGAGTGTCAGTCCGTCGTCGGTTAGTAGTGTTTTTACAACTAGCCACCTCCCGGTTGTTGTGTGGGTCGGGTTTTAGAGGTCGTTGGTGTTGGTCTGGGATAGCGAAAGTTTTCACGTCCTAACACTTTTTGCTTTTTACAGGTGAACGTTTGTTTATTTACAAAAAGTTTACTCAATGAACGTTAAAGCTGTTAGTTTCAGAATTAAAAGATTATTGTCCAGAAGAAGCTTGCAAAGGAACTGCACATAAGAATTCATTCTTTTTAAAATATATTTTCACTTAATTAACGGAGTTTTCAACTTAAAGTTACAATACAGTAGGCAATCGTCCCCTTTAACATTATTTTAATAGCAGACGTCTTTGTAGTTATAATAGATGTTTTTGCAGCCCTTCGGTTAGTTTGCTTACAACTTCCCACCTTCCCGGTTGCTCTGTGGGTTCGTGTAGGTTAGGTGTGGAAAGCGAAAGTTTTACGTACTAACACTTTCAGCTTTTTACAGATACGATAGTGATCCCTGGTTTCTCGTACCTACATCAACAATTTGTCAATCTACTGTTTTTTTCAGGTTTTGTACCCGAAGGATGGGTACGTAACGGGACCCTATTACTAAGACTTCACTGTCCGTCTGTCTATCTGTCTCTCTGTCACCAGGCTGTATCTCATGAGCCGTAATAGCTAGGTAGTTGAAATTTTCACAGATGATGTATATCTGTTGCAATAAACAAGAAATACTAAAAACAAAATACAATAAATATTTAACTCCCATGCAAAAAACGTTGTCTAAAGATAGCGCTCGCCATCTAGCAGCCATCTATGTAACCTTCACAGCGCCGATGTCAAGTCGTTAAATGTCAATGTGAAACGCTTTTTGTTGGTTTCTATAGACGGCGCTGTTCTCAAATTCGATCTTTGTGTAATGTTGTATAGATAATGGTACGGAACCCTTCGTGCGTGAGTCCGACTCGAATTTGGCCGGTTTTTATTATAATAAATGGTTTTAAGGTAAGTGCCTAGCCTATTAAGGTTGCCGCAGCATGTTTAATTGTTTTTTTGCACTTTGGCCAACTGACAGCTGTTAACAGGCGATTAAGAGATTGTTAGTGTACGAGACACTTTGGTAACCTTTGGAAACGGGGGCAACCTTTTTTAGGCATCCTTTCTATGTGCCACAGAGGGAGAGAGAGAGGAATTATCTCTTAAGGCGAGCCTCCTGCTAAAAACATTGCACAAAACATTACGTTTTCTTTGCGCAAAACATTTTCGTTGCTAGGGGAAGCAAAATTAAAAGTTAGTTTGGAGCATTGAAAACCGGTTGTTTTGTGTAATGTTTCATGAGAAACACGAGTAGGCGACCCGGCTTTAAAGCTGCTGTTACGTCTGGCATTCCGTCTCTGTCGCACATTCTAACATTTTTAATGATTGTAAAAAAAATCGTACACCTACTTTTGATAAATGTACTCTGAGGGTTTGCTGGATAATATCTATTAGATTTCGGCGTTGTTACCGTTCGTATTGACGGGTATAATCCCCAAATCGGATTATATAGAGATTTGGCAAAAACGCTGTAGATATGTTCCAGAGCACAGGCCATCTCTTAGAGGGAGAGAATTAGCTACAGGCGTGCCCACCGCGGATTGGCGGCTTCTAGCGCTGAATGAACACCCCAGACACTCAGGTTTCCTCACTATGTTTTCTAAGCGAATGGCACTGCTGCTATGAATTCAGTCTACGTCACTTGGAAAAGGCTTAAGGTGTCGTGAGATTCATGAAATCAGAAGCATGGAAAGTTGCCTTGAATCTCACGATAACCTATGAATAAAAAACGATAGAAGTATTTCTTGCTACAAAATTAATTAAAAAACGGCCCCTGTCCTCTCGATTAGTCTGTAACAATGAAATAAGCGAAAGATGTGCTGTGGAGTAAATCACTGTGCGCCATGCTTGACGACGTGAACGTTGATTGGGCGATAGTAAATGGCAGCGTAAGCTATTATTGTGTTTATTAAAAAACCGCAAACCAGTGACTTCATGATGCCCGTCGAAAAAACTAGGTATCTCGCAAAATGGCGGTCTGACAGTGGCAGGTGCACAGTTATTTTGCCGAGTAATACTGAACTCGCTCCGCTTGGTAACACAATTGACAAGCCCTGCCCGCCTTCCCACAATTGAACGTGGGGTCATGTTTTAGCGCTAGTTAGACATCTATGTTTAACTATCACTGACGATAACTATAGATTAACTACTACATTACATAAGTTCAAGGCTTATGTAATGTAGTAGTTAATCTGTTTAGTAGTTAATCCGCGCCTGTGTCGCGGAAGGGTAGGCAGCGGCCAGGGTTGCCACTTGCCACGGTCCTGACAAACCCCTTTCGCATCAACATTCATTAGTCGTTGCGTGCACGCACGCTGATTTCGGGTACTTTTTACGGCAACTTTTTCGCTCGAAAGGCTTTTGTCGTAACTTCCGGTATTTTTAAATGCGGTCGGGTTATTTCCGTTCTGCGAACTGGCACCGCGACGCCCTATGCACATTTTGTACGTAGAAAATGGTCCTGTAAATAAAGACAGTGTGCATTTCTCTTTATTTATTTGAGCAGCTGTGGGCAGTGGCTGACGGTGCTGTGTATGAATCATGCGCTTATAAACAGAAATAAATCTCGGTATTGTGGGGTGACCACAGGTTACGGGAAATCAAAAGTTGCAAAGTTCGGGGGGGTAACACAGGGTACACGCGGGGCTTCCTGGCACAGTTGTCTATGCGCCGCAGTTTGGCGAAATTGTGTACTACACTAAGGTTTTTTATTTTTTTAAATAAATAGAAAAAAAAATTACACGTTATACGAAGTCCCCACCACAATGTAGGTTGTTAAGGTTAAGATGGTAACGATTTTTTTTTCTTTTTTTACATCATCATCATCACCAATTTGACGCCCACTGCAGGACATAGGCCTCCCTTATGGATTTTCTAACCATAAAGGGTTTTGCCATAATCGCCACGCTTGGCAGGCGGGTTGGCGATCGCAGTATGCGGTTGGAATCTCAGGAAAACGCTGCTGCCCGTCTCCTGGTAATGTATTTCCTTAGTCGCCTTCTACGACATCCACGGGAGAAATGGAGTGACGGGACCACACGGAGGGTTTTTTACATAAAAAATAACAATTTCAGTTCCTTGTACTACTGGTATTATCCTATTTTCCTATTCTCTGTTATTATGGAGTGAAAGAGGTTTGTCACGATCATGAAGAGTTGTAAACACTGGTCCCTTATGTACATATGTATGAGGAATATCATAAAAGTTTTAGTTTAATAGACTAAAATATTTATATAAACTCTGATAATTAAGAACGTGAAAAGACTAAGTTTGAAACTTTTTGTCTATTTTTTCTCCAAAATGATCTAGATTTTGAAATGGACATCTAGTTTAACTTGTAACGTTGATTAAGTCGCAGTTTCTGTGCTACTTTGAATAAAAAAAATGTCTTGATTTGATTGATTTGATTTGATAGAAATCAAACCAAAATCAAACAGGGCGTATACCGGCGAAGGGCAATAAAAAAAGTACTGGAAACCGGTGTGCGTGCATGCAGCCATTTATAAATGTTGATGGAGCGTAAGAGGTTTGCCATAATCTTGACGAGTGGCAAACCCTGATCTCTGCCTACCCCTCCGGGATACAGGCGTAAGTTTATGTACGTATATTTATCTTGTAAAAGGTTTCCTTCTTTATAGAAGGTTTCAGATTTTTGTGATCACGTGACAAAAATCCTAACATACCAACTATTACATTCCTTACTATCCTCTCCGCGAAGAGATCGCTCTAAGAGATCGCCTTTTCCACCTTTAGTGGCACTTAGGTTTCGTCACAATGTTTTCCTTCGCAGTTAGCGAGTGGTATTGCTACTACAAATTCACAAATGTACGTAACTGTAAAATAAACATAAAATGTAATATAAAGTCTCACCAAAAAAAACAAGTCTCTTGGACACCCTACCACTGGGTCCCGCATTCCCTCACGCCCTGGGGATCGCTTGACCTCACACTCGGGGAACCGACCTCTCACAAGAACCGCCATTGTTTTGTTATTAACTCTGTCTTGACGATTATTGTCGTTGGTATTATGGGGAAAGTAATCGATTTTGAGATTGCTGTAAGGTTCTAATGTCTATGTCCGCCTGTGACGACCCTTACCGGCCCTTCCACCCACATTCGCTGGATATATTTGTTTCGTGAATCTTTCTTCCTTCATCCTCTCTCCATCCTGTATTAGGAAGGGGCAAGATAAAAAGTACCCGAAACCGGCGTGCGTGCATGCAAAGACTAATGATGTGGAGGAAACGAAAGTGATCTGTCAGGATCGCGGCAGGTGGCAGTGCCTCAAAAATCAGAAATCAATAATTTATTTCAACGTAAAGAATTAACATTCTGTTTGTTGAATGTCAATGTACTATGTTACTATGTTAGCCGCTGCCATCGGGCCTTACGTAGTGGAGATAAAGCCAGCCCTGGTCTCTGATTACCCCTCTAGGATACAAGCGTGAGTTTATATAATTATGTATGTATCTAAGCCTGTAGGTACAGCTCAGCATAATAAACAACGTTATGTTTTTATCATTCCGATCATAATAACTTCCCACTTACAGCATAATCACTTGTCCTGGTCTCAAACTAGGATACCCTGTGCTATGTTATCCGGGCAAGGAGCAAAATAGAAAAAACTTTGTACAAATCGAGTACCGCGACCTTCAGTGGGAATCGAACAAGCACGTTAACCGCTAGACCAACCACCACCACGCGTGCCCACCGCGGATTGGTGATTTCAAGCGCTGAGGCATGTGAATAGCTCAGACACTCGAGTTTCCTCACGATATTATCCTTCACAGTTAGCGAGTGGTATTGCTACTATAACTTCACAAATGTACATAACGTTTATTATTATTATTATTATTAATAATTCCTTATTGCACAAAATAAAGTTGTACAAAAGGTGGACTTAATGTTAATGGCATACATGCAGAACAAACCTGAATGCAAGGAAATATAGAAAGATATTTTGAGCACTAGAGCCTTTTTACCCGACTGCGGCGGAGCCAAGACTGAGGGTAAGGTGTTTAGCTCGTAGGTATGTGTGTATGTAAGTATGTCCGATTCTATGTACCCTTGTATGTACTAAAGATTGCATCCTTGCCGGGACTTGCCTATACCTGCACTTGCCCATTAGCTCAGTTGGGAGAGAGCTGTCACGGTGAGCCAGAGGTCTCGGGTTCAAGTCCCGGCATTTGTGAAATTTTTATCCTCTAAATAAGGTTTTTAAAATTGTCCTCAGCACGGATTAGTGCAACAAAAAGTATGCAATGGTCAGATTTTAATAAAAAAAAAATGTATTTGCGCCAGTGCTATAGGCTACAAAAAACCGGCCAAGTGCAAATCGGACTCGCGCACGAAAGGTTCCGTACCATTATCTAAACATTTGAATATTCAAAGCGTCTACCTGTTGCCGTTATTAATATGTATCGAGCAAAAAACGGCAAAAATATCACGTTTGTTGTATGGGAGCCCCCCTTAAATATTTATTTTATTCTGTTTTCAGTATTGGTTGTTATAGCGGCAACAGAAATACATCATTAGCTGTTAAAATTTCAACTATCTAACTATCACAGATCATGAGATACAGCCTGGAACAGACGGACAGACGGACGGACGGACGGACAGCGGAGTCTAAGTAATAGGGTCCCTTAGCCTTCGGGTACGGAACCCCAAAAACGAAAAATTTGCAAAAAACCTGATTTTTTGACAAGAAATTTCCTACTTTTACACAAGCTGCTATTTTAAATCTTGTTAAAATAGAACATTAACTTTGAAATATCAAAAATAAAATAAATAATAACCAACAAATCACAGATCATGAGATACAGCCTGGAACAGAATAGGGTCCCTTAGCCTTTGCATACGGAACCCCAAAAACGAAAACTTTTCAAAACTCCTGACTTTTCGACAAGAAATTTCCTACTTTTACACAAGCCGCTACTTTAAATATTGTTAAAATAGAACATTAACTCTGACATGACAAAAATAAAATAAATAATAACCAACAACCCGATGCTTAGCGCATTAACTACTAAATAGGCGGGACCCAAATCCAACTTTGTGACTCAAGGAACCTAGATTTTTACTGAGCAGTCGGATTATTGTATATATTTTAATTTAGATTTTTAAGCACTTAAAGCATCCCACAGAAAGAATGTCACATGTTATCTCAGCGACATTTTCCAAGTACCCACGGAAGCTACTTCGGGGAAATTAGATCAAGTCGTTACTCAACCTTCACTCGCGATAAACACTTTTATCGGTCGAGTATCGTGTTAAATGTAAACATAATTAAACAAATAACTTTGCGCATCCGCCGCCGGTTCCCAGATGATGTCATTCATTAAGCGACCGCCTCACGAGGCAATTCCCATACAAACGTCGGGTTTTAATTTACGAACGGCATGCCGATTGCAGTGAAACTTGAAACTTTTTGTTAAGAGGACAGAAATCGAGGTTTGTTTGATCATGTCCCTGAAACCTGTAAGTTTACCTATAAAATAAAATTAAATTCCGTGTGGCGCCGGATTAAGAATAGCGTCACTCCATTTCCTCTCGTGGATGTCGTAGAAGGCGACTAAGGAAATTATACATTACCAGGAGACGGGCAGCAGCGTCTTTCTGAGATTCCAACCGCACACTGCGATCGCCAACCCGCCTGCCAAGCGTGGCGATTATGGCAAAACCCTTCATGGCCAGGAAAACCATGAGGGAGGCCTGTGTCCTGCAGTGGGCGTCAAATGGCTGATGATGATGATGATGATTATGATGGTGAAAATAAAATAAACCGGCAGCTGAGCCGCGTCGGCCGAAGTAAGAATAACATGTGGGGGGGTTGGCGGATAAATGTTACTAGGTACTATAATTATAAAAGCGATTGTTCCCACGGATAGATATTTGTTACTCAATCACTGCAGAGCGGTTGAACGGATCTGAATGATATTTGGCAGAGAGATAGATTATAGTGTGAACAAGCAGATATGCTTCTTTTTTCTTACTCAATCACTCCAGAACGGCTGAACGGATCTGAATGAAATTTGGCAGAGAGATAGATTATAGTGAGAAAAAGCAGATATTCTTCTTTTTATCTCAAAAAAATTGAGAAGAGATCGATTTTCAGTACATTTTTCCATACGAAATTAATTGTCCTTTGTAAATTCGAGTCTGGTGTAATTGGCCTTTCCCTTAATCTCAACTCAACAAATCCTTTCTATATATACATAAAAGATAAAAACTCACGCGATTAGACTCAAAATCGTACGTTGGTGCCTTCAGGGTAGGCATAGAGTTCAAGGTTTGTCGATTGTCACGACCCTGGCAAACCTCTTTCGCTTCATCAACATTGATGGGGAACTTGCGTCTGACATAAACCTATGACTTTGTTTTCTGTATATTTGTGAAGTTACAATAGCAATACCACTCGCTAACGGTGAAGGAAAACATCGTGAGGAAACCTGAGTTTCTGAGCTATTCACATACCTCAGCGCTTGAAATCGCCACTCCGCAGTGGGCACGCGTGCTGATTAAGCCCATACTCTCTCTCTCTATATGTGTGTATGTTATGTTGCGTCTGACTTAGATTGGAGTGACATTGCTTTTATACCATAGAAGACATAATAAAAACTTAGGAAAAGTTACAGAATAACGGTGTTCTTCCTTAAAACACTTCAAAAACGCCGATTAAACATTTTTAAAATTTTAAAAAGCATGTGTAAAAATATTTTAAACACAGTTAAAGTTTAGTTTCATTTTACTTTTTGAGTAAAAATTTTGTTGCTGTCTTTTATGTTAAGATAATTTCAAGTCCAAATTCAAACTTTATAGAAGTTGTAATGTTAAAGTTATGACAATGTTTAACTCTATTACTTAGTACCTAGTATACTGTGTAAACTGTTTTTGGGTCGCAGCCTAGATACAAGACTGTACGTAATTTTTATAGCTGTAACTTAAGTGGTTGTAACCTGTAAGTTTACGTATTAAATTAAATAAAATAATCGCCGTATGCCGCACCCCGGTAGGTACGTATACAATTACTCGCCCTTCGCTGATATCTTTTCAAATTTCAAATTTATATATACCTTAGATTCCTATGATTCAAACTGAGGGAATCGAAAGTCCATAATCTCTCTTTCTGAGAGAAGGCCTGTGCCCAAGAGTGGGATGTTTACAGGCTGATTCGGCAACGTTATAGCATCGGTAAAATGTTAAATCTATGAAAGCAATGCTTTCCCGTAAGCTATAAATATTTCGATGCTATCTGCTATAATTTTTTGCAGCGAATATTATTCAAACCATGGCTCTGTCTTATGGCACAATAAGACGGTGGATTAATGATCGTCTGTCTTAAGAATTAGACAGAAGAAACAGATTCCGCTGATCGATTTGGAATTTTCGAATCGGAAAAGATAAATAAAATCGGCAAAGAAGTCTTGGAAAATGACAGACAGAAAAGTTAATTAGGGAGCCCATTGAGCAACATACGGATAGAACAGATAATCATAAATCATTTACCGGTACTTAATACAGTGGATATTTATAATGCTGAGATACGGTCTTCTGAGCTTCTGTGGCACACCCTTAAATGGCCTAGAAGTGCCATATAACTTTATGTTTATACTAATAAGTTAGTTTGTAAGATAAGTCTTGTACCTAAACTATTGTATGTCATCAACTTTTCTATATTTACTTATTGCTTTATGTGTGTGTGTCTCTAAGCACAAATAAATGATTCATCTATCTATCTATAAAATACAGGTAGGTACAGGTGCTCAAAAAGTTATTTCTTTTAAGTAGTCATGATTGCGTCACACCGCTGGGCGAAGGCCTCCCTGGAGATGGTGACGAGAAAGTGGGACGACTTGACCAAATTAATCAATTACTTAATGAAAAATTTGAGAACTTTGTGAGCTGAATGTTGCATTAATTTGGACATTATGCAGATGACGAAGGAAAAAAGAATAAAAAAAGAAATATATCGGGGGAACGTGGATGAGGTGGATGGCATATTTATGGCCGGTTGCGGACCAAATAGGGATGAATTAGGGAAAGGAAATATATAAAAAGAACCCACTACAGGCGAGAGTACATACATCGACTTATTAATGTTGATGAAGTAAAAGATAACTCTGAACCCATCGAACTTTGGTATCTGCCTACCCCTTAGGGATACAGGCGTGAGTGTATGATAGAAGTGTGTAATATGGTATGGAGTGTAAGGTACGTAGGTAGATTATGATCACAGATCTAGAATCTGTTCTATGATCAGAATGCTGGCAAATAATAAACATTGGTCTCCGCTTTGTTTACCCGTCCAGGACAAAGGCGTGAGTATAATATTATGTATCACACGTAGATGAGGGCTTAAAAAGAGATGCAAAAGACTACAATTGTCCTTCTGTTTATACTCAATTTCGCTCATTTACGTTAGTGGGTCGAGGGTGCGACGGAATTATGTCATGGCGTCTGCAGGACAACTTATGACGGTTACCATATAGTAGGTCGTTATATGAAACTAAGTTCCGATGCGTAGGACCTTTCCTTTGAAGGGCAATGCTCAGTCGAACGCTGAAGAAAGCTGACTGACTGGAAACGAGACGCTACAGTGTGAAAAAAGAAGACTCAAATAGTACTAAGTACTCGTACATCGTTAGTCGAGTTCGTTAGGTTCATAAGGCAGTCACTTAGCAAGCAGCCTGTGTATGTCCCACTGCAGGGCACGGGCCTTCTCTGAGATAGAGAAAGACAGTCGTCCAATCAGTTGTGATATTAACATAACATAAACTCACGCCTGTACCCCAGAGGGGTAGGCAGAGACCAGGGACTGCCACTTGCTACGATCCTGACAGATCACTTTCGCTTCCTCAACATTCATTAGTCGTTGCATGCACGCACGCCGGTTTCGGGTACTTTTTATTTTGCCCTTTGCTAATACATCCCCTATTTGGTCGAAGTATGTCCATCTGGGTCGTCCCTTGCCGCCCCTTCCATCCACATTCGCTCGATATACCTATTTGTTTTGTCAATCTCTCTTCCTTCATCCTCTCCACATGTCTAAACCAACGCAACATTCCTTTCTTATGCCTTGTGTTATTACTTTATTGATAAACAAAGCTTTCATCGTTTTACCCCAGAACGGACTAAAAATGTCTGCGAATTTTACTACCACTGCATAATATCCATGCTGCTTGGATCGGATCCTTCTTACAGGCAGCCTACCTATGTCCCATCGTCCCATAGTAGGGCACCGGCCTTCTCTCTGAGAAAAAGAGTATGGGCTTAGACTACCTCGTTGGACTAGCCGTTAAGGCGCTCACTACCAAGACGGAGGTCGTGGGTTCGATTCCCACTGGGGGCCGCCGTACATTTGTACAAATGGCCTCGGTCTGGGTGTATTTCTATGTTTGTGATATCCTTGCCTGGTTACCATAGCACAGTGTATCCTAGTTTGGGACCAGGTCAAGTGATTGTGTTGTGTGGAAGTTATTTATTTATTATTCAACACGCGTGCCCACCGCGGATTGGCTGAGGCATGTGAACACCCCAGACACTCAGGTTTCCTCACGATGTTTCTCACGGTTAGCGATTGCTACTTCACAAATGTACGTAACTTAGGAAACAAAGTTATTAGTACTGCCAGGATTCGAACCCACGACCTCCCGAATGAGGAGCCGGCGTCCACCGCTCCGCTACCACCGCTCTTATATTTGTGTGCTTGCTGAAGGTATAAGGTATACAGTTAGAGGGCATAGCTAGTAGAAATTTTTCATTATTTTTGGACTTTATTTCAAAATGATAATGTTCAATTTATGATGGGAACTATTGTACCGCTGCCCGGTAATGGGTTAAGAAATTTAACAAGAGATTATATTTTAAAGATAACTACTCGTATATATTCTTTTTGTTGCGCTAACCCGTGCTGAGGACAATTTTAAAACCTATTTAGAGGCTAAAATTCCACCCATGCCGGGACTTGAACCCGCGACCTCTAGCTAACCGTGCCGATGCTCTCCCAACTGAGTTAATGGGCAACTGATCAAGGCATCAGTGAAATTTCGAGCCTCTTTACAAACTTCTCTGTATTACGTACAGGCAGCGACATCTGGCCGAAGCGATTTACATCACTTGCAGCTCCGAGCACCCACTTTGCAGTTAGGTTTAACATCGGAATGATATAGCTGTGCCTACATGATTATATTCTTTTTGTTGCACTAACCCGTGCTGAGGACAATTTTAAATACCTATTTCATTGTCAAGTCCCAGCCTGGGTGGAATTTTTAGCCTCTAAATTTTTAAAATACTCGTATATATTTAAATTTTTTTTTTAAGGCAACAACGATGGAAAGCAAGGTTGTACCTGATACACACTGCCTAGACTTCCTCTACGAGTAATGTAGATGGGATTAGAAAATTGTGCCACGGGCTGGGTTTTTATCTACGTCGAGATCGTTCCAACACTCAATAAAGCATCCAACCAATACCATTCGAGTCTCGTCTTGCTAGGAGAACTGGATAAATACCAAAGTATCTATGTCCAAACACAGTGTGTGTCTCTTCCTGAAATAGCTGTACACTGGCTATGATGACCTAAGAAAGAATGTACGGGCCATCTTTAGGTGTCATTGGGTACTAGAAACTTAACGCTAGTGGGCTTCAAATAGGTACAAAATTACGCCTGGAAAATATGTGTTTCTGAAGTTTCTAACCTTGATGGTGTCTGCATGTTTTTTTTATTTTCTTTTATTTTTTTAAGTACAGTGACAAAGTAACACAATATATTCCCTTCTGCCAAACTGTATCGCAGTTTAACGGCAGACACTCTCAGTAAATAATAATCTAAAAAACTTCTAAAAATACGGGCAATCTTTTTCAAAAACTAAATCTGTAGGGTATGCAGGGTGAACTAAAAATGCGCAATTTTTTAAAGAATTCAATTAGAGTTTGTCAACAACTTCTGTTTCACGACTTTTGATTTTTTTTTAGTTCCCATTGCCATTAATTATATAAAAAAAAAGTATTTCTCAAAATCATAATGTTGTAGGACATTATTTACAGGAGGATGCCCTATTTAGAGAGCACGTAAAACGCAAATTAAAAAAAAAAACAAAGATAAAATAAAAATATTCTTTACTGTACCAGGAAAAACACAACATAA
Organism: Yponomeuta evonymella; assembly: GCA_963969515.1. Classification (NCBI taxonomy): domain Eukaryota; kingdom Metazoa; phylum Arthropoda; class Insecta; order Lepidoptera; family Yponomeutidae; genus Yponomeuta; species Yponomeuta evonymella. The sequence continues at coordinate 2,272,070 of OZ018369.1, forward strand.
AATATTTATAAAGATACAGTACAATTGGCGGCCTTATTGCTTATTTAATATTATTCAACCGTTAATCGCAGTGCAAGTCTGGAGACCTAAAGATAACGCAGAAGTGTGGGCAAGCAACCAACGAAATGGACTGATGACCTGGTAAAAGTGGCAGCAAAGACAGGATACGAAAAGCCCAAGACCGAAATTAATGGCGTGCATTGGAAGAGACCTAGGTATATCCTCAGCATTAGGTGGTTGTAGGTTGAAGAAGCAGTTCAAGGCAGTATTCTCGAAGTTGTTAAGGAGTATGTTTACCTCGGGCAAATCATGCAGTTAGGTAAAAGCAACTTCGAGAAAGAGGCCAATAGAAGAATACAGCTGAGCTGGGCAGCGTATGGGAAACTACGTCGTCACATCGCCAATCCCACAGAGTCTCAAGACGAAAGTCTTCAATCAGTGCGTCCTACCCGTCATGACATATGGTGCCGAAACGTGGACACTCACGGTGGGGCTGGTCCACAAATTTAAAGTTGCTCAGCGTGCTATGGAAAGGGCTATGCTCGGGGTTTCTCTGAAAGATCGAATTCGAAACGAGGTGATCCGACAGAGAATCAAAGTCACCGATATAGCCCACCGAATTAGCATGCTGAGTGGCAGTGGGCCAGCCATATTATCCGAAGAACTGATAACCGATGGGGTAGACGAGTTCTTGAGTGGAGACCGCGGATCGGTAAACGTACTGTTGGACGTCCTCAGATTCGGTGGAGCGATGATCTTCGCAAGGCGGCTGGCAAGAGCTGGATGAGAGGTAGCCGAGGACCGTGCTCAGTGGCGCGCTATAGGAGAGGCCTATGTCCAGCAGTGGATAAGCATAGGCTGATGATGAAGTTTTTCCCAAACTTCCAGCATATGCTGAGTCGGAGCCCATTTACATTTCGACTGCGGAAGTATCAATTACTGTAAGGGACATTCTGGTCGAAAATTTGTGTCAAAAATCTGAAAACACCTCTATCTATCTATCTAATCTAATCAGCCCATAAACAGAGCCCACTGTTGGGCACAGGCCTCTTCTCTTTCACGCCAACCCATCCGGTCCCTTGCCAGTCTCGTCCAATGTTTCCCAGCCGCTTTCACAATGTCGTCGGTCCACCGGGCCACTGGACCATGGCCATGGACCACCGTCCATCCGATAGAGGGAAAAAAATCCAAAAAAATTATATATTACACAAATTTTCGTCTAGAATGTCCCTTAAAGCAATTGTTCCTTCCGCAGTTTGCAAAACCTAGGTTAGTCACTCTTAGTCCAGTGCATTGTCCAGGTACATTACCGTACCGTAACGTGTGTGACTAATTTTCGGTGTGTTTTTACTTTTTATGTAAGTTATTGTTTTTTTTTTAAGCTTTCTTCATGCTGTGACTTTTAATTAGATTTGTATTGCTTTGCTTTGTATTGTGTGTGTCTTATGTGAAGAAGTGATTTACCTATATATCTACAACTATATTATCTACAATTTTGTTGCAAAGCCGTTAAGACGCAACTCATACTGACGAGTGAACGTATGTAAAGGTTGTTGTGCTGTCGACTGTACAACTGTAAGTAAAGTGTCACCACGGTACCAGCACGCCCTGTCTGTCTACCCCAAAAACGTTAAGCGCTTACGTCTCCCAGTGGGATGCCAATAAAGAGTAATGGCAACACGAGGCGACAGCTAAAGCCTGCTATTTGCCTTAGAATTGCGTCATAGGATCTAGGACGAACCTTCCACAGTCTAGACTGTCAGTGGCGTTGTTGTCTAAAGACCCACGACATCGTTTTACCACTAAAATAATATGCCATATTAATTTCATTGGCTTCCTGCTGGACTGAGCGTCGCGTTGTTTAATTGTAGCCCCATTTTTATGGGGCATAATTGAACATAAATCATGATAATAATAATTATTTATTTATTTATAAGAAAAAGGCACACATGGTAAGGTACTTCATTTACTTAACCTTGTTGTTCATTTTAGGATGATCTTTTCCTACTTATTTACGATGGCGTCTGTACTAGTTCTTTATTAGAACTATATTCATCTCGCTTTCTTCACTAGATAGATAGAATCTCCAATAACAAAGCCACTTCCTCCGTACAAATTAAACCATTATATCTTCACGGTTACACCCAGCGGGGGGTTGGCAGACCTACGGCGCCAGTAAAGGTCAAGGGTGTTAATTTGGTGTGTGGGTAATATATCAATCTTTTTATCCGGCTAACGAGTACAAAAAGTTTTTCTGAAGATGTTTCGTAAAGAACCTCTCAAACAAATGTATACTTGACAAGTAAAATTCATCACCATTATCATCATCATCAGCCATCTGACGCCCACTGCAGGACACAGGCCTCCTTCGTGGTTTTCATAACCATGAGGGGTTTTGCCATAATCGCATAATTGGCCGTTTTTAGGGTTTCGTATCCGAAGGGTGCCAAACGGGACCCTATAACTAAGACTTCACTGTCCGTCTGTCTGTCCGTCTGTCTGCCTGTAGCAGCAGCAGGCTGTATCTCATGAAACGTGATAGCTAGGCAGTTGAAATTGTCACAGATGATGTATTTCTATTGCCGCTATTATAAAAAATACAAAAAACCAGAATAAAATAAGTATTTAAGGGGGCTCCCATACAACAAACGTATTTTTTGCCGTTTTTTGCTCGATATTAATAACGGCAACAAGTAAACGCTTGAAATATTCTATATTCGCTTCAAAAATAAATAATTAAATTAAAATAACTTATTAAGGGGGGCTCCTATACAAAAACCGTGATTTTTTGCCGTTTTTTCTCGATCTTTGTGTCCAATGTCCAGTGTCCAACGTGACCGACTAGGTCGGTTTTTGTTAATGAAGTGTCGCTCTGTAAATTCTCGTAAAAAAAATACGACGACTTTTCGACATAGAATCAATGGTTTTAAAAATAAAACGTGTTGCTTGTGCAAATATTTTTATACGAAGAAAACAATAAAAAAAAAATAAAAGACGTTTTACAGAAAAAGACTAAGTTTGAATTAGCAAAGACGTTGCATACTTTTTGGTAGGCGCAAACAGCTATATTTTTCTTTCGGAATATTTACAGCCAATCACAAATCTTGAGCGTACATCCGACTAAGGATAAGACGTAGTTCCCCAAAAAGTTCCATAGCAACGACCTTCTGACCCACATCGGGCCGGGAATAACCCCAGACGAGGGTAAATTTGCACTGCACTAAGTCAACAGGGTAAAGTACACAGCCGTGGCCCAGTTCGGCTTCACGCTTATTGCGTTTGCTTTGAGCGACATGATTTGATGCCCAATATTTGTTGCCTTTACCCTTTACGAGTGAGAACGGTTTTGATATATAGAAACATGAAGTATTACACCATAAATAGGCATAATTAGTATTTTATTTTATTACTAAGAAATGAAAATTCTGACCCATTTTCTTTCTGACCATTGCTATCCAAACACCTATCTCATCCATAAATCTACTAAAATCACCTCCTTTTCATACCACTGCCTGCCGGCAACAAGCATCCAATGAACCCACCTTATACGTGCGTTAATCCCTCGTTAGCCAGAAGGTCCTATAAACTTTATAGCGGCCCCAATAACCCAGCTTTAACAGCATAGTTTACGATATAAAACACAAATGGACGACGTCATAAAATAGTCATTCCGGTATGCATAATTATTAGGTTTTGTTGCGGGATATTGTGGTGAAAATGACCTTATTTTGTAAGCAAAACCGTTCTAACACTGACCTGTGACAGCTCCATCGACGCCTCCTCGTATGTAGTCATGACTTTAATTGTGTGTCATTTAATTATGAGCTATTCACATATCTCAGCGCTTGAAATCGCCAATCCGCGGTGGTCACGCGTGGTGATTAACCCCTTGCTCTCTTCCTGAGAGTAGGCCTTTGCCCTACAGTGGGACGTACAGTAGAATCCCGATTATCCGAACATCGATTATCCGAACATCCGAGACATATTACGACAAGTTTATTCCCGCCTTCGACTGTGTACTCCTGCTCTCATTTTTTTGTGGGATAGTGTTTCATTTTCTTTGATAGCGTTCAACTGATAGGTTGTCATTTATTTTTGTTTACGTTTTGTATTGGAAATTTAAAATGTCCAAGCGAAATAGAGTAGTGTTGTCTATTAAAGACAAAGTGAAGATAATTGAGAGTTTAAAAAATGGTGAATCTGGCAGTAAGTTGGCACAAATATATAGTGTAGGAGCTTCAACGATATCAGAAATTAAAAAGAATTCTGATTCCATAATGAAATTCAAGGAAATTAATTTAAAAGATTGTTGTTATATGCTGGTAGAAGCGTAGAACTCTGTGGAATCGCAAACGTTGCAATGGGCATGGAATAAATTATTAAAATTAACTCTACCAAATTCTTCAATTGAGCCACACGACGATAATAAAGAAACAACAGAAGCAATGAAAAATCTTAGCATTGGTGAAGGGTGCGATAAAGAGAATATTAAGTAGTGGCTGAACTGCGATAATGAAGACCCTGGATTCCAAATATTAACTGATGAAGAAATCATTGACAGCAAGGAGAGAGAAGATGATGAAGAGACTGAAACTGGGGATGCATGTCAAGTACCATCTCACGCCTAAGCCTTTGAAGCTCTAGATGTTGCTTTTAAGTGGTTTGAAAGACGGGAGGAATCGGATCCCATACAGTTGTTACAATTGAAGCGCATCAGGGACTTGGCCGCAATGAAAAGATGTGATTCATTACGTCAAAGATCAATAACAAGTTATTTTCAACCAAAATTTTAAATTACATATAGGTATTATGTAATTCATTATCATTATAGCTCGTGTTTTATATATCGTATTATCTAAACGACGCATGTAAAACCCATTACATAATAAAAAAATACTAAAATGAAAATATTGTTTGATTTGCTTTGAAATCGATTATCCGGAATACCCCTGGTTTTATTTGATCCGGATAATCGGGATTCTACTGTTTATACGTTGCTTATTATGTGTCAACCTTTAAGTAAATCCTAGAATAGAGCCCCTTTCTTAAACATCTTATTTTCTGTACCAGTGACCTATTAGTTGGTCGCCCTAATTATAAAATGAATAAATAAATAAAATAAATAAGGTACTGAACTTTATATGACGACATTACCTATAATCACATTACAATCAATAATTCAACACCAAAACTAAGTGTCAACCTAGTAACCTCGAATAGAAAAAGTTTTTATTATTTCTGCAATAAGGCCGACAATTGTGTATTATTAAAATTTTTATGTCATGTGCTCTAGTGTAAAATAAAGGATATTATTATCTTATCTTAGAATCCCGTACTCTTGCGCCCTGCAGTAGTATACCTACGTTTACAGTCTGGTTATGCTATAGATAGATAAAGAATACTTTATCACGAGAAAAAAGATACCAGCTTTCCGCTACGTTTGTCAAGAGCTTGAATCGTTGGGTGTCCCAACCATCGGTACTTCGGTCATCCATTATATGGTCATATATGGTGATACAACCAATGTCTCTATCCATCTCACCGTCCATCACGAGCCTCGTCTTTGACGGTACGTCTTGAGCCATTACCTGGAACAAAAAGACATATCGAGAGTTAGTTAAACACTCATTAGTTAATGCTTTCTAATTATTTAGAAGACACCTCGCATGATTAACATACTCGTAATGAGGCAGCAACCGGTTGAAAAACCAACAGACTGCAAGCTTTTGTTTTTAGGTTATTTACTCTGATGACACACCGGCATTGTCAGGTTCCATACCTCACCTTTATAGGATCACTTTGTTGTCCGTCCGTCTGTCTGTCAAGACCTTTTATCTCGGGAACGCGTAGAGGTATCGAGTTGAAATTAAAACTATATAGCCGTCCCTTGAAGCTGTGAAAAAATCAAACTTCTAAATTGACCTTAAAGAAAAGATACCGCCGTTTGTGCCCCAAAAAACGAGTATTTCGACACGCAAGGGAATCAAATGTGTAGAGTACTTTCCGTTGACCTAGAACTAGAAAATTTGGCAAGTGACATAGTCTTGTATTGTATTGTATTGTATTGTATTGTATTGTATTGTATTGTATTGTATTGTATTGTATTGTATTGTATTGTATTGTATTGTATTGTATTGTATTGTATTGTATTGTATTGTATTGTATTGTATTGTATTGTATTGTATTGTATTGTATTGTATTGTATTGTATTGTATTGTATTGTATTGTATTGTATTGTATTGTATTGTATTGTATTGTATTGTATTGTATTGTATTGTATTGTATTGTATTGTATTGTATTGTATTGTATTGTATTGTATTGTATTGTATTGTATTGTATTGTATTGTATTGTATTGTATTGTATTGTATTGTATTGTATTGTATTGTATTGTATTGTATTGTATTGTATTGTATTGTATTGTATTGTATTGTATTGTATTGTATTGTATTGTATTGTATTGTATTGTATTGTATTGTATTGTATTGTATTGTATTGTATTGTATTGTATTGTATTGTATTGTATTGTATTGTATTGTATTGTATTGTATTGTATTGTATTGTATTGTATTGTATTGTATTGTATTGTATTGTATTGTATTTATTTATTTATTCAGGAACAATGGACATTGTATTTGAAATATTACTTAGAAACTTATTAACTAAGACTATTAGTATGTTACAATATTTACATGGAAAATGCATGCTAATCATTGATTTATTACAAAAAGTTAATTTAACAGTTTCTTACAAAATTATAAAATGTCAATAATAATTCTAAATTGTAATACTTGATAATAATAATACTTAATCTTATACTACAAGTACAGGGAAAAATCTGAAAACTATATATTTGTAATTAAATCATTAAAAAAATGTTTTTGGAGTTCGGGGAAAGCTCGGAAAAAACTACGAGACTCGATTCCTAAACTCTTTATAACATGTGCCTAAAAAAATTACAGACCCTCGGTGGGCGAGTCCGACTCGCACTTATCCGGTTTTTTTGTTTAAAGCTTCACTTCTTACTAAGAAAAGGTTAGTCATTTTACTAAAACGGTATTTCCTTGTAATAAAAATCTTCTAACCATAAGCCACATTGTGTGGTTTTGATAAAAAGTGCAAATGAAGATGACTACTTTTGCTAAAAGGTACCTACATGTGTCATCGTGACACAATGACACAGTGATTTTCCGGTTTTTCCGGCTTTATAGGTGAAAGGTTAATTTACGATATTAAAATGTAAGCTAATTGTTACAAAAGTGACAAATAACATAAGATAACACACACTCTCGCCGGAGAGATAGGTAGAGACCAGGGTCTGCCACTTTCGACGATCCTCACAGATCAGCTCTTTCGATTCATCAACATTCATTAGTCGTCCCATGCACGCTTCGGGTACTTTTCATCTTTATAATAATAATCATCAGCCATTTGACGCCCACTGCAGGACACAGGCCTCCTTCATTGTTTTCATAACCATGAGGGGTTTTGCCATAATTGCCACGCTTGGTAGGCGGGTTGGCGATCGCAGTATGCGGTCGGAATCTCAGGAAGACGCTGCTCCCCGTCTCCTGGTAATTGATTTCCTTAGTCGCCTTCTACGACATCCACGTAAGGAAATGGAGTGACGCTATTCTTAATCCGGCGCCACACTTTTCATCTTGCCCTTTACTAATACATCCCCTACTTGGTGGAAACATTACAATGAATTGTATTTAATAATAGACATTAACATCTACCCGCCATCAAAGTCGGCTAAAAAGGCCAAGCCACATGTCACACTAATGTCACAGAACGTGATACCATGTAGCACGCATTAAGATTTACGGCCTATGACTCAAGATATGATTCAATTTCAAGGCTCTACCTCTCTAGTAGTCTGTGGAGCGTGTTTTCTTAGTTTGTTTGTCACTTCAATGAACCAGAGTGAACTGAAGAATTGCAGATAGTTTTTTTTTTAAGAAAGAATTAATGAGAGGGCGGTTGAGGTCTTCCCTTCTAACAAAAAAAGAATTAACTTCATCATTTAATTTAAATCAGTTGACAAAAAGATGTAACTTAATTCCGGAATCCCTTACTTTAATTAAGCTCTAAGCTGTTCGAGTAAGAGCGATACCTGGTCGGACTCATCCGGCAAAAAAATCAAGCATATTAATCCGGAATTAATTTAATGTGTTGTGCTTACGAAAGTTTTAGATCCATAATTATGACTAAATATAATTTCTATGTTTACATTCGTTTGCAAACAAAATCTTGAAGAGAACTTCATTAGAAAAAGATTTGACTTTTAAGTTAATACCTATTTCTTTGCAAACCAAGTCATGTAGAGAGCTTAAGTTAGATCAGCCAGCTTAGGTAAGTATATCGATTTATCAGTGACATCACTGTGGTCAGTTTTCTTGATTTATTATGGCTCTGCGGCAATACTGCGTTAAGGGAAACTGGTCAAGAGTGTAACCTAAATATGGAAGTTGGTTCTAGACTTGATAACTGCGCTAGAACTAGTGATGTGCTGTGCCTAGGATCTCAGTGGCATCTAGGACCTGATCAATTTCATCCAAATAGGCAAAGGGCCAATTTTTCAATAGTGAGATAAAACTTAACTGGAGAATAAATTGCATTCTATCACTGTCTACATCATACGACAAGACAGTGACAACATCAGTTTTATTCTAAAGTTATGTTTTATCTGACTATTGAAAAATCCGGCCTAAGCCGTTAAAGCTTAATTGTGTGCCAAACTAAGTAGGTACCTACTTCCTTATAAATTTTTGTATTCCTGTATATGCAAAAGTTGTCTAAAAGAAAGCACTATTAGTGATGAGATCTCATTATTATTACGGTAAGAAACTATTTTTTAAATTGCTTTTTGTATACATTTAGTAAAATGCTCTCTATCTGTTTGTTGCAACGATAGCGCATCGGTGGAACGCTAGTTTCACACTCGAGTATCCTGGGTTCGATATCGGCTTGTGCCAATGACTTTATTTCTAAGCTCAAACAATTATGTGTTTGTGGTAATAACCACTTGCTAACTGTGAAGGAAAACGTCGTGAGGAAATCTGAGTGTCTGAGGTGTTTACATGCCTTATGCGTATTGAAGACTACTTGCAGTAATTTTTCGATTTTGTATAATTATTAGGGGTTAAAGTATGAAATTGCCGTTTTATTGCAATAGGTTCTTTGAATTGACATAGAATCTTCATGGTTTGAGGTTTTCGAATGAAACTTTTTTCAAATGGTTTCTATGATGTTCTTTTTTTAAAAAATGTGAAACATTTGAATATCGACTTTCAATTGTTTTTGTTATTTAATTTAGACAAGAAAGATGGATACTGCGAAAATTCGAGTGATTATGAGGCACCCATTTTTCGTATTTTTTTATTTTATTGGCTTGACGCAAGTGAGTCAATATTGTGGGTAAGGTAACGTTAAACCATGCCGCTAATTCCTGGGTAGTTTGACTAGGGTCGGCTTCCACTATCTCTCTTAATTCATCGTTATTCACCTGTGTGAGCGGTCTTCCTCGTGGCTCGTTCTTTAAGTCGAAATTTCCATCACGAAAGCGTTTAAACCAAAATCGCACGGTGCGTTCATTAGTAGACCCCTCTCCAAACGCAGCATTGATTGTTAGTTCCACGTCGGAACTCGTATTCAGAAATCACTCGAATTTTCGCAGTATCCATCTTTCTTGTCTAAATTGAATAAAAAAAACAATTGAAAGTCGATATTCAAATGTTTCACATTAAAAAAAAAAATAACATCATAGAAACCATTTGAAAAAAGTTTCATTCGAAAACCTCAAACCATGAAGATTCTATGTCAATTCAAAGAACCTATTGCAATAAAACGGCAATTTCATACTTTAACCTCTATTATTATTCCTTCTACCTGTAATATTTAGTTACCCAACTTTTCTGGTATTTCACGATTATACCACATTTTCTCCGTTTTCTATTAGTTTTCTATTAGTCCTCTTCTCAACAACGTGTACAATATTAGTGACATGTCGACTGAACTTTGGTACCAAATAAGGTGGTACCAAAAACAATTGAAAGAATGGTCTCAAACCCACATAACTTCACCTATTTCCCTGCGGTACCCTAAAAGTAACATTAGCGTGAACATTAACTTGACTAAAGTTCAGTCGTGTGCAGATTAACAATTAGTCTAGGATCCACATACTTGGTGATCCTTTCTGTTCGTGTCACTATTGGCATTTGGTACCGTCCCTGCCAGATTATAAAAAAAATAATTGTAAATAGAAATAGCTCGAACTAACAGTATCAAATAAGTCATACTAACAAACTTTGGTTTTTAATTATCTGAAATGTATGTTTATTATTATAATTATTATACAGGGTTATTTTTAAATGCGCTATTACTGAAACACGTCGGTTAGAGTTCGTCATTAGATTTAGATTTATTTATTGAGCTTCCTTGTTGTATAAAAGATGTTACTTAAAAAAAGTAGAACTAAACAAGGACCCTGCAAGGGCGGCGCTAAAATTGAGTTATTTATAACTTAAATTAAACTTACCTCTATTTACAATGCAGATGAATAAAAAATACTAACAAAAAAGGGAGGGGGGAAAATACACACTTTTGGTGTACCTAGAGAATTACTAAGTAAGCCGGCTATTAAAGGTCTAGGCAGGCCGCAGCTCAGTCACGAACTAGACTTGTACAGAATAGTGATATCATTGTAAGAGTCACTTCTCCAAGCGTGTATGGAAATAGACAGCTGGCGTCATAGACCATACGTGTTGAGTTGTATGGTTAAACTACAACAGGCAAGCTACAATAAAGCTACTAGCTACACACTGTGTGGAAACCTGCGCCTCTGGTTTTGAGTGTGTTCTATTTCTTACCAACTGTTGCCCGCGACTTCGCATTCGTGAAAATGAGCTTAACCTCCAAAGTCCTGACCTTGAATATTAAAAAGGTTTTCGATTGTTATTTTAAAGGTCATTTTTATGACCAGATAGATCCGTTCAGCCGTCCTGGCATGATTGAGTAACAAATATCCAATCATCCCAACTTTCACATTTGTAATAGAAGTAAGATGGATTAGGCCGGCCGACTGAAGTGAGATAATCTAATAATCATGGTCTTAGTACTAAATCGTCTGAGTGAACTACATAAGTCGTGTAGTAGGAGTTACCACACAAACATACATATACTCACGCCTGTATCGCGAAGGGGTAGGCAGAGACCAGGGGTTTCCACTTGTTACGATCCTGACAACCCACTTTCGGTTCATCAACAAGAAATTTTCACATGCACGCCTGCTCTTTCTTCCTTCATCCCTCCATATGTTCAAACCCACGCAACATTAATTTCTCAATTCTAGTTACCACATCGTATCTCGCTAATACGGGGCGGCGTCTCTTAAAAGTTATCACATAGATGTAAAGGCCTATTTTTTTATAATAAATCGTATTCTACCGCTGGATATAGGCGTCCCCCATTCGAAACTCGTTTTACAATCACAAAAAGAAAGAAAAATAGTGATGACCCCACTAAAATTACGGTAATGTCGATAAATTACACTTCGAAGTAGATAAAATCTATTACGACAAAAAGAAAAAACAACAAAAGGTGTCGATTGGTTCCAGAAGTGAAAACACAAAACGATTAGTCCCGTCAAATGAATAACAATGTAATAATATAATAAATATTATAAAATTACATTTTTGTTCTGATATTTGCCGGTAGCGCTTTTGCATACAACTGAAAGTGTACTTACTATAAACATGTATGGACTAACACAGAGTATCTCCAATCGAGCCAATAATATTATCTATTACAAAACTATATTTTTTACCCGACTGCGGAGAAGTTTGGCAGTTCACAACAATACGAATCTATCTTGATTGTGGACAAGCGGACCTTTTCCAGTTTCTTAGTCTGTAATTAAAGTTTAATCAATGGTGATTACTCTCTAATTAACAGGTAGCAAGTTGTTTTGTAGGCCGAGGTTCGGAATGTTGGTCATATGACATACTCAGGTAGTGATATGTTTGTTTGTATTGGATTGTGTATACGTTTGACATTTACGCATTCATTGATGTTTTAAATAGGAGATATCTCTTACAGAGATAAGCTCGCCTTTGTACATGTACTTTCTTTTGTTACCTTTCTTGTAGTCTATTCTTGTGTGTGCAATAAAGTATAATAATAATAATAGTATAATAATAACAATAATTCCGTGTGGCGCCGGATTAAGAATAGTGTCACTCCATTTCCTTCCGTGGATGTCGTAGAAGGCGACTAAAGCAATAAATTACCAGGAGACGGGCAGCAGCGTCTTCCTGATATTCCAACCGCTTACTGCGATCGCCAACCCACCTGCCAAGCGTGGCGATTATGGCAAAACCCTTCAGGTTAAAAGCCATGATGGAGGCCTATGTCCTGCAGTGGGCGTCGAATGGCTGATGATGATGATGAATAATAATAAAGATGAACGTAATTTTAGTTGGTGGTAAGATTTGAATAGAACTAGATCTATTTGCTGTATCCATAAATTTGCTTCTAATTTAAAACACAAACAATGTCAAATGTTTTCCTTCGCCGTTAGCGAGTGGTATTGCTACTATAACTTCACAAATGTACATAACTTAGAAAACAAAGTCATAGGTACATGTCCGCACTGGGAATCGAATCTGGGTCTCTCGCTTCCGAGTCCAATGTTCTACCCACTAGGCTACCACCGCTCTGGGTGTATTTGGTATATTAGGAGCCACCAGTCTGGGTGTATTTCCATGTTTGTGATGTCCTTGCCTGGTTACCATAGCACGGGGTATTCTAGTTTGGAACAAGGAAAAGTGATTGTATTGTGTGTAAGTTATTACTGTCATTATTAAAGATCTTTTATTATAAAACACCTCGGAGGCCTTGTATAATTTTCTTAAATAGATAAATAGATAGATAGAGATAGAGAACACTTTATTGCACAACCAGGTGAAAGATATAACAAATAGTTTCTTATATCTAAGCTCTCGCTTAGAATAGGTCTGAAGTTTTTTTTTTTATGTAGCCTATATACGTCCCACTGCAGGGAACAGGCCTTCGCTCAGGGAGAGAGTATGGGCTTAATCGCCACGCGTGCTCACCGCGGATTGGCGATTTCAAGCGCTGAGGTATGTGAATAGCTCAGACACTCAAGTTTTCTCACGATGTTTTCCTTCACCGTTAGCCAATGGTATTGCGACTAAAATTTTACAAATGTTCGTAACTTAGAAAACACTGTCATTGGTACATGCCGGGATTCGAACCTCTCCTCCGAGCCACCGTTCTACCGCTCCGCTAACACCGCATTTAACTGAAGTAATATCTAACTAAAATTCTTCAAACAAAAGTCAATTCCAATGGCTGTTTAAGAGAAACTTAAGTAGAAGATGTGGAAGACGGGCTTACTGTATTTTTATTATCTTATAAGAACTTGTCACACAAAGTTTGACAAGGGCTTGTCGCTTACTGGTTGCCATAGCACAAGTTATCCTAGTTTGGGACAGTGTCAAGTGATTGTATTGTGTGAAAGTTATTATTATTATCCAAAACGTTGTTTTAATTTTTTTTGGTGACCTACTGAGTTCAGCTTACACAGTGATTAGGTTTTCCAAACATAACACAAACACACACTCTGCTATAAAACTCTGCGAAAGAAACCAAAGTTAAGTAGAAGTCACGCCTGTATCCCGGAGGGCTAGTCACACACCAGGGTTTGCCACTAAGAGTTAAGAACCTGCGTTACCATATGGTTTCTGTAAACCAGAGTTAAGTTACTGTAAAGGCTGGAGTTTCATCATCCTCAGCCCGTCGATATTCACTGTTGGACAAGGGTCTCCTCAAGCGCCAGTCGCTTGTGCTTTGCGCTGTTCTTCTCCAGGTCTTCCCTACTGCCTTGTCGATGTCGACGCGCCACCTGGGTGGGGGTTGGCCTACACTTATACGTCCGGTCCTCGGTTGCCATTCCAGTAGTTTGCGACTCCATCTTCCTTCCTCTCTGCGACAAACATGATCTGTCCATCCCCATTTCAGAGTAGCAAACATTCTTGCTATGCCGGTTACATAGTAATTCGTAAAGCCTTAGAAAAGGCTGGAGTATAATTGTACGCTATAGGTTTACATCACCAGCCGTACTTCATTCTTCCAGCTTAATAGGCTTAGTTCCCAGAAAGCAAAAATTCAATTTTTATAGTGCCACCTAAGCCACGGGTTTCCCTAGGCGGTTTTCCTCAAGACGTGTGCTCAGGCACATAAATGCCGACATATCGGTTCAGTGACTCACTTGGACTTAGTCACTGTACCAGATGAGGCGCAATTGAAAAGCTGGGACAACCACTCTCGCCGTTGACTTAGTGACTCGGCAAGACGTCAGTGACGCGTGGTGGATGGTGCAAGTTGAAAGTATTTGCGTCTACATCAATAGGGCGTGAAGGTTAAAGCTGACTTTACTTTTGGCATCTATCTCGCCGACATATTTAGATTTTTTTAAAATATTAAATTAGTATACTTTTGACTAATGTGTTCTATGGTGGCGTTAAAAAAACAGCAACATTTTAAAACCAATTTTAATAATCATAATTCCACGGTATGTTTCATAAAATCGGTCCCTCTAAGACACTCCTAAAATCCAGTTTTCAAAAGTCTGTGGTGAAGTTTTCCGTTCACAACAGACTATTTGAGCCGCATTTAAGGAGTGTTTTTAAGAAAAGTGTTTTTTATAAATAAGACTTAGTTTTTGAAACAGAAACATGGCGAAGGAATTTTTGAAACAGAAACATGACGAAGGAAGTTCATAACTTTTTTTAAATTTGCTTTATTTATGTCTCTTAAAATATGTCTCATATACATGTCATGCCTAATATACAACGAACGTGTGATATATGTTAATACCATACTTCAAATGATGCAGTGATTCCCACAACGTAATAGAAACTCTTTAGGTCAAATACGCATGTAATCAATAGATCATATTTCTCGTTGTCACTTATCCCTTGCGCTAGAAAGCGCATTTGTCTCACTTAAATTGTTTGAATAAAATTGCATTGTCTTCGTGGTTACACAGCCTATAGGTACAAGTGCCATTGAAACGTGTATGGACTTTATTTAAAGCCTTGAACAAGGAAGCTTTCCTATTGTTATGTCTGTTCAATTTAAATGATAATTAAAAAAGACTTATTTTTATGACAGCGATCACAGAAAGAAAACTTGCTATTGAAAAAAATATATCAATGAGAAAAACAATGTTATGTAAATTAATTTGATTAATTTGAAGACAGTGAACTACTGATTTATCCTCTTATCTCAAAAAAAGACAGCTATGTTAACCAAATTTTATACTTTTTATTGGTATTTATATTCATTGACGTTGGTAATCAAAATACGACTGAGCCCATCATTCATATCAAAAGTGGGTGTACAACATTAAAATAATATTTATACGACACTTTGACAGTAAATAAAAACGATCTCACGTCGCAAGACATTCCATGACGTAACTTTTTAAATTTATCATTTTAATTCATAATATGATTCACTTAGCATATTCACTGTCATGACATCAAACCTATAAGAAACCTACGGTATTTCTGGTCGTATGCCTCTTGTATTAAAATTTGTACAAAACTTAGGTCACAAAAGAGTTATTTGACGGTCAGACAACTAAGTATAAGGGAGGAGCTGCATCATAATAGGGTTTAGAGCTCATTATTGAACAGAATGGTCTCTAAAATGCATACAAGGTTAGCGTATAGTTGCCTTTGTAAAGTCACGATTGTCGGCGCGTTTTGGTCTCTTTTTGGCCCGACACAGAAGAGAATTGTGGGACGTGACAGGCGGTAGAAAGAAAAGAAAAAAATCAAATTAATGGCGTCAGGCTGGTCGGCGTCTTTCCGTTATAAAAATTACGTTGAAATTCAATAGGAGTTTGCCTATATTTGTAAAACCCTTAAAACTCTCATTTGTAAAACCAGTGCTATTTACAGAAACGATTTAAAACGCGTTATGATTAGAGCGAGAGGTTGCGATGTTTGGTGGTTGGTTTCAGATCGTTTCTTTGTTGGCACAGTTATAAACTTATCCGTCTTTGATAAGTATACTAACTTATCCAACTGCAACAAGAAACTGACTATTGCAAGTTTTAACACAATTTGCTATTCTTTTCGGTGATACAAGACGGTAAAATACTTATTTTATTTAACTATAAGAGTATTGTCAAAAATTCGCTTTGAAAAACATCGATAGTTTTTTCGCCAACGGCCATTGTTTACCCCATCCCTAAATCTCAATCAAGACCGGCTGGAATTCGCATACGTCTGCCTCCTTTTCGCTCTTTCCCAGAAAGCGCCCCTCTCTTTCTCGCAAATGAAACAAAAGCAACAGTTGGAAGCTTTTTACGTGACCTGAAATTGCGCTTCAAAGAAATTATGTCGGTGATTTCTCGCTATAAATTATTTAACAGCTCGTCAATCAGACAATACTCGTTGGTATTCGTTGCTTTCCTTATGTTATCTGGGTCAATGGAAAAAGG
Source organism: Yponomeuta evonymella (assembly GCA_963969515.1). Classification (NCBI taxonomy): domain Eukaryota; kingdom Metazoa; phylum Arthropoda; class Insecta; order Lepidoptera; family Yponomeutidae; genus Yponomeuta; species Yponomeuta evonymella. The sequence continues at coordinate 2,288,606 of OZ018369.1, forward strand.
GTATAGTTGAAAATCTGGAGCAATCTGTCAGAGCCAGTAAAAATTATGTAATATACATAAACATACTTATATCTGGGTCATTTCGATTATCGAGCGAAGGTGGGTGGAAGGGCCGGCAAGGGATGTCCCAGGCGGACATACTTCGACCAAATAGGGGATGTAATAGCAAAGGGCAAGATAAAAAGTACCCGAAACCGGCATCATGGAACAGTTATCCATGCCACACAAGCAACGACTAATGAATGTTGAGGAAGCGAAACTGATCTGCCAGGACCGTGGCAAGCGGCAGTCCCTGGTCTGTGCCTACCCGTCTGGGATACAGGCGTGAGCTTATGTATGTATGTACATTGTACGTGTTCATTGAGAATGATACACCATTAGTTACTTTTGATACGCACATAAGCTTACATGATTTTCTAAAGTTAAATGACCAGTTGAGCCCAGTACCTATATCAGATTCAGAATCACCGACCCGTGCGTGTTTTCACTTGAAACATTGATGTAGGTACCAAGGAATCTTCTCAGTTGTTGTTTCCACACAGGTACTTATTTGATAATTTTTTCGACGTCAGTATCTACCATCTTGACATGCTGAGCTTGGCGACCGAAGCTTGAATATTATTGTCCTGTCCTACTTTCTAACGTCTTCCACCAACCAACTATCTGACAAAAGCTTGGCCGACAACTTATCTCAAACTCTGTTTACAAAGGGTACATTTCAAGTATAACAAGCTACACTGGAAACTACACAGTTTTGTGGAAAAATTGCTCTTATTTCCTGCTGTGAGTCACTATGCTAGTAAGCTGCCTTGAGGTATTGAGCGTACCATATATTTTATAACAACAAGCGCAGAGAGATTTTATAGCGGGTTTTTTTTATCAAGATAACCGTCATGTAGTTTGATACTGGCCTGATAAGGATGTTGTTGGTTCAGAGATGAAAAATATCTAGGTAGGTATATTTTTTTCAACTTAAAGAAGGTTTGTATTTTTGTGCCAGAATTATTGTTACTTTTTTGTGTTTATGGTACTGCACGGTTTATGCTTTTGCCGGTGTCGAGTAAGGCAGGGAAACTTTTTTGTATATACAAATATGTCGATGAACGCAATTTAGAAAGGAATTAAAATGGTTCAGAGAAAATATTGAATTAATTAACAATTTTACTTCATAGACGATTGCCCTCCGTATTTTAATGATTTCTTTTAGAGGTTTGTTAACAAAGCTGAATTATATGACATATAGCTCCGCCAGATTTAGTAGGATTTGGATAGAAAGTACCCTACCCTACACCGTATATGGTCTATCTGTGTGTCAAATTTCATCCAAATCTATGTAGCAGTTTCAGCGTGCATAGAAGCTTTCACATTTATAATTTATGCGAGGTAGCAGATAAGCCTGTTTCACTCATTGTCCATTTAAATTAAAATGCATTCCAATTCCAAACAACCGAATTTTCCATTCAAGTTTACTCTCGAACATCGATGAATCTCTATTTGTAGTAGCAATAACGCTCGCTAACCGTGAAGAGCTACGAGAATCGCTCGTAGCCCCGGCTGCCTGAGTGATCTTAAACGATCACGAAGGTTGAGCAACACTGGGCGCGTTCTGTGCATGGATGGGTCGCCGTCTATGCCTAACGCTAGTGGCATTTTTCCGAGCGGTTCCGTGCTTCGCAAGGCACGTTAAGCTGCTGGTGCCGGCTGTCGTCGATAGATGGCAGTCGTTAAGCCAAGTCAGAGGCCTTAGGGCGGCTTGACAACTTCTGTCAGTAGACGAGCCACTAGTCTACAAGCCTCCACCAATCCGGACTTGGCCCCCGTGGTGGAGTATGGCCTATACCTTTCTCAGGGAAGAGACTCGTGCCCCTCGGTGGGGACATAATGGGTTGATGATGATGAACCGTGAAGTAAAATAATGAATAGCTTCCACACGATACAATCACTTGTCCTGGTCCCAAACTAGGATACCCTGTGCTTTGGTAACCAGGCAAGGACATAACACGGAAATACACCCAGGCTGAGGCCATTTGCACGAATCAAGTGCGGCGGCCTCCAACGGGAATCGAACCCACGGGATTTGTTTTGGTAGTCAAGCGTGTTAACCGCCAGACCGACGAGGCAGTTAAAATATTGTGAGGAAACCTGAGCGACCGAGGTGTTAACATACGTGAGCGCTTGAAATCGCCAATTAGCGTCTCTCTTTCTGAGAGTAGACCTGTGCCCTACAGTGGGACGTATGACAGATTAATTATAGGCAAATACAAACAACTTTATTTTCATCAAAGTATACAAAGAAGCGTTGGTAGCCTAGTGGATAGAACATCGGACTCGGAAGCGAGAGAACCAGGTTCGATCCCAAGTGCGGGCATGTACCTATGACTTGGTTTTCTAAGTTATGTACATTTGTGAAGTTATAGTAGCAATACCACACGCTAACTGTGAAGGAAAACATCGTGAGGAAACCTGAGTGTCTGAGCTATTCACATACCTCAGCGCTTGAAATCGCCAATCCGCGGTGGGCACGCGTGGTGATTAAGCCCACACTCTCTCCTTGAGAGAAGGCCTGTGCCCTGCACTTGGACGCATATAGGCCGGTAAACGTAGTGTGGGACGTCCTCAGACTCGGTGGAGCGATGATCTTCGCAGGGCGGCTGGCAAGAGTTGGATGAGAGTAGCCGAGGACCGTGCTCAGTGGCGTGCTATAGGAGAGGCCTATGTCCAGCAGTGGACAAGCATAGGCTGATGATGATGCTATAAAAAGATAGTGCACGGTCGCAAACTGTATTATGTACTCTACTCTGTACTCTGTATTATGGGTAACCAAGAATTGGGTAATTATTATGGTGTTCAATCTATAGAAGCATCTTCAATTTAACAACCCACGCCAAACCAAGCCCATTTTCGTTCATGCCTCTAAATTCCCGAGATAAACAAGTATTGTTGCTTTGGTGGGAACTGGCTTGCTTAATGCCACTGAGGTCATAGGTTTGATTCCCGTTGGAGGCTCGGCATTTCTTTAGAATTATATAAAGAAGTTGATAGAAAGAGCAAAAAATACACTTACATGAAACTTAAGGTTGTTTTACATCTTGGCCATCATAGGAGTACAATTCAATGTTTACTATGATAATTCGATGTAAAAGCAGCCCGAAGAGGTTCCAGTAACACAAGCGCCATCGAGAAAAAAACATCATAATTATGTATCTTACAGATCGAATTTGCAAAAAGTGTCTGTACAATCTCTCAATCATGTTAATAGTGATTTTTGGGACCCACGGCCGTGAACCTAAGGCAAAAAAACTAGGACTACATAGCATTAACGCCAAAAACAGCCGTTTGCTATCTAGTCCCAGGATCGTGATCCTAGATTCTTTGTCGTAGGTTTTAAAAAATAATTGTGTTTTACATTGAATTTTTTAATTTTTAATTTTATTTAAATAGAAATTGATTAATAATAACTATACAACTAATAATTAAAACTAATACTAATAAAAATAATTTACATATTTACAGGTAAAAAATTGAATTTTAATTTCAATAACTGATAATCAGTATTTTTGAGTTTATATAAAAATATCGTAGTGCCCCGATTTCAATTTCAAAATTTTCCAAAATACTTTTGGAACGTAACTTTAACAATTTCTTCCGAGGGTAGTAAACTAACAGTTAACTAATGCTTTCAAAAAGACGCCTGTCACCTCAGTCTACTCGTACCGAGACCACGGCACTTGCAAAAGTACCGAAACGTCGGAAAATTGTAAAATGGAAAAGTAAACGAGTGAATGTCCGTTAAAATTCAGTTTTAATATCTCTAGTGCTCGTGTTAACCTCAGAAAATACTATGATTGAGAGATTCTACAGACACTTTGTGCAAATACGATCCGTAAAAGAAGCTATGATTTTTTTTTTCATTGGTGGCGCTAGCTATCCCACTGGATTCCCTTAAACGATACATATCAATGTAGAATTGATTAGCCTGTCTACTACATCTCTTTCCCTCAATGGAAACCATCGCCTTCATTCATTCGAGCCACAATTCCTGGAACGAATCCCTTAGTTGGGAGCATTGCATAAGTATAGTGCCTTATACAGCTTGGCCCGCATGACGTGTGCATATACAGGATGTTTAGAAGCTACTGCTAACAGAAGGGCAACACGCAGTAACATTGTGTTTTAGAATATATAAACACCTCTCTGAATCCCGATAGGGAAGGCAGAGACTAGGGTTTGCCATTTTGGTGATGCTGACAGACCTCTTCTCACATAACATCCACCCAATCACTTCCTGGTCCCAAACTAGGATACCCTGTGCTATGGTAACCAGGCAAAAACACCCAGACTGAGGCCATTTGTACAAATAATCGAGTACATGCCAGAGGGGTAGGCAGAGATCAAGATGGCACTTGCCAAAATCCCAACAAATCTACTTATCAATATTAGAAGGATTATTTTCATCAACACGTACAGTCGACAGCGGGTGAACCTTTACGTTTTTGTTGCAAAGTCGCCCGTAACGTAACTGAGTAAAGTGCACGGGTGTAAAGGTTGAGGTGCTGTTGACTGTATCAGCAAGTGTCAAATAATACCAACTATATGTTTTCCACAACAAGTATGCCCTGGACAAAGTTTCATAGAGTAAAGTTACAATTAGTAATAGCTTACAATAATAGCCAGTCGTTTTCACTCAACCTAAACTCACGACGATTGTTCGAAATTTGCTGACAATGGTATTCATCATCATTTTCATCGTCAGTCCACTTCTGCCCACTGCTGGGCATAGGCATTTTCCCCATCACGCCATCTTTACAATTGTAAGTTTATAATTGAATGTAGTCTTATAAATCAGGGCCCAGAGGACACCCTGTATAAGTGGGATCACAAAGGTACAGTTGAATCAAGTTCTCCAGGAGCGTCTGGTCTGGCCGGGACTGATGTGAGGGAATAACTACAACTCCTGTGCCAATTCTGAGTCGACCCGAGCTTTGGCCGCGGACCGGTTAGCGAGCCTGTAGCTCAAGGGGTGGGACACCATCGATAGATTTTATCGATAGTATTTGTTATGCAGCCATTTCTTGGACTCCTCCTTTCTCCTCTTCACCACATCTACCTTTTTGTAATTGTGCATGCAAATTATTAAACAAATTATATTAAAAAAAACCAGGTATTTAAAAAAAAATATTTCTTAAATTTCCACTCCTCCCTGACTTTAACTATAACTAGCAGTAGCTGTAGCAAGCCTTTAGCTCTATCTACTATTGAAAGATATTTATTAATCTATATTATGTTAACATATCTGTGACCTACTGGTGCGTAAAGTCCACCTTAGTTTACCCTTCCTCCCTTACCCTGGCTACGTCCTTCCAACGCGACAAAAAGGTCGTCCCGCCGTCTCCACCTCGGTTAGCCACGATTGATATCGATAAATGGTAAAGGTTACGTAATCGTTTATATTATATTGTTTTTGTTACACTAGTCCGTGCTCACGTACAGAGAAGTTTGTAAAGAGGCTCAAAATTTCGAAATTTCGCCGATGCCTGCACTTGCCCATAAGCTCAGTTGGGAGAGCGCTGGCACGGTTAGCCAGAGGTCGCGGGTTCAAGTCCCGGCATGGGTGGAATTTTTATCCTCTAAATAGGTTTTTAAAATCGTTTATATATTCAATAAAATTAAATCATTTACTACAACCCAAAGCTCCAACTGTTAGAAAATAATATTTGTAATTATTTAATTCTGCAAAAATAAGCGCAGGAAAGAAACTGTGGCCTTACAACTAAGACCATTCTAAATTAAACAACTTCAAGAAAAAAACCCTTCCTCTATTGAGAATCTGTTTCAAACCTTTTAGGTATCCGTAAAAAGTATAGATAAAAATCAAAACCATCGACAACACAGAATCAATCTAACGCCCCATCCCTCCCTCAGAATGCGGTGCAGTAACTATCAGTGTGAGTGAATGAACAGTGCGTTTCTTACCACGGTAGATATACCTCAGACACGCCTGTCCCTTTCCCCCTAACCTATGAGTTAAAGGTTGGAAAGAGAAGGAAGAAGGTCATGTAAATCCGATATTGCTATACTTATGAAGTTGTAAAAGTCACCGCACGTTTTTCGTGGGCTTTTAGTTTTCTTTAAGGTACAGCGGCATTAATTTGGGCCTCAACCGACTGGTAATATTGATGGAAGTTTTAAGTAAATAACGGTAGAGATTGAATATTTAGAGGAAATTACTGGGATTACAATTTTAATTTTATATAATCAATTTTACGCTTAAGTACGATGATTGCGTTACGGATGCCTGTTACACCTTTGTTTTATTAGTGAGGTCAATTTGGGAATTTGTAGTAGCATACCACTTGCTAGGCGTGAAGGAAAACATCGTGAGGAAGCCTGAGTGGGAGAGACTTGCTTCACATTCGTAAGGTGTTCGGATCCTCCAACACCTTTGTTTTTTTAGTTACGTAAATTCGAATGTAATAGCAAAACCACTCGCTAGCTGTGAAAGAAAACATCGTGAGGAAACCTGCGTGTCTGAGCTTCAAATCTCCAACCCGTGGTGAGATGTGCCTTCCAGTGGGACGTACAGTCGACAGCACGTCAACCTTTATATCCTTGCACTCTACTCAGTTACATTACGGGCTACTTTACAATGGAAATTCAAAGGTCGAACTACTGCCGATAACGTCGGTACTTACAGCTTGCTTCTGGCATGCTAAGACTTCTTGCGAAAATGCTTTCTGACACCACTACTTATCTGTTTATCCAGGGGTAAGCTCTATCTAGTGAATAAGCCCAAAAACGTCTTGCGCCGTGACATTTGCAGAGCTATAGATAAATTGTATGACTGGCAACCCTGTCAATCAGCTATTTATTCGTTTGTCCGTGGATAGGCACTTATCTATTTACTTAGTTACCCTGTGACTCGACGTCAAGTCGTCCTAAGTAAGTAGTCAATGTTCTACGGTGGTTTCTAACTAGACTACCGGTCTGCGCCCGCGCATGCCAGTTAGTATTGACCGTCTAAATAAGCGGTAGTCACAGCTATCGGGTGTAGCCGCAAAAGATGCGGTTGGTTCGGTATTTAAGACGTTTTGAGAGCTTTGTCATTGGTAATTTTTAATCGACTTCAAAAAGGAGGAGGTTCTCACGCGCATTTCCTTAATCTTTTTTTGGATATGTTCTCGCATAACTCCGTCAAATCTTAACCGATTTCGAAAATATCTTTTTTTTGTTGGAATATATATAACGTCCCATTGGTCCCATTTTAATTTGGTGAAGATCTGATGAATACTTTTAGAGATGGAGAACGGAACTCTTCAATGGACAGCAGTGAATAAGGCCTAATGGGGCCCATTCTTTATTAATATGTATATGTTTCATACAATATAGCGTAAAAGCAGGTCCAGGGCAATTTGGTGAAGTTCTGGTGAAGACTTTCGGAGATGGAAATTGAGAGCTTCAAATTTTAAAACAAATAATTAAGTAGGGTAAATTAATATGGTTATAAGGGACTTGATTTTTTTCTGCCGCTCGACGCTCCCCCACTAAAAATTAAAAAATACAGCACTAAAAAGTTATAAATAATTTAAAGGAATTTATACTTTTAATTTATAGTCGGTGACCAGTTTCATGACCAGCACATATATGTTGGGCACCGACTCCAAATTATACTTCTACAATACCTACATACATACGTACTTCTAACTTAAAGGTATTCTTTTGAATTATTTCTAACATTATAGTGAGGTAGTATTTTGAAGTCGGTTTGTATTTTTAATTGAATTTTTTTTATGACTCGCTATGCTGAAACATAAAATAACATTTTAAATTTAATTACTTTAATAATTACATATTAAATAATCGCCATTAGACCCGTTCAATATATAGCTTTGTCATTGTCTGAAAATGTCTATGAAAGTTGATGAGGCGAAAGAAGACGGTGGCCAGTAGCAGACCCTGGTCTCTACCTACCCCTCTGGGATACAGGCGTGAGTTTACGTAAAGTACAGTCTTTGTCTACAGCATATATATCCATCTAACTAGAACTTAGAGAGAGAAAAAATAATTTGAAGAACCGGGTTCTGAACCAACGATTACAAACTTAACTTCGCATTAGAAAAGTATGTGGAGTCCCATAAAACCCAATTGCAATGATAAACGATTATTTATATTAAATAAATACATTACCGGTTTTCTTTTGACTGTGTTTTTTGCCAAATTTAATAATTATTCTAGGTCAACGGGAAGTACACTGCAGGTTATGATATCGAGTTCGATTGCACAAAAAATGTGGTTGTTTGTATAAAAATGTGATTGTAAATTGTCATCTGAGGTTGTAAATTATTATATATTCTGTTAACATCGACTTAGAAGCTTGAATTTTCTAAAATTAAGTACATCCTTTTCCTCTGGAGGAAAAAAAATCTCCGAATCTTCTGAAACCACGTAGGTATTTAAAAAAAACGTACTGTCCAAAAAAATTATGTAAACAATATTGGACTTAGAACTGTAGGTTTTCCAGATCTCCTACTTTAAGATCATAGGGTGCGAATTAATTAAGTAGGTTTTCTTTACCATCACAGGGTTCGAATGAATTAAGTTGTAGGTCATGTCCTACACATAGGACGCCACGGCTTAGGAGGTTAACCTCCCGCTATTATTATGAAACGCTAAGAGACTAACCCCCAGTTTCTCGTACACTAACACGCTGTTAACCTACTGTTAACAACTGTCAATTGACCATAGTGCATGCAAAAAAACCACTGACAGCTGTTAACAGTAGATTAACAGCTTGTTAGTGTACGAGAAACCGGGGGTAAGAGGAGCGCCCTTAGTGTTTCATAATAATTCCAATTCGATCTCTCGACCCGTTCTTGAGGAAAAGTGACTGACGGACTGACGGGCGGGCGGATGGACGGACGGCCGAACGAACGGACGGTAAATAGATTCTATAAGAGTTTCTTTTTTTCCTTTTGTGGTACACAGAGTCCTAAAAAATATTATCCGCAACTTGTGGGATAAAATTCATGGGAAATATCTTAGAAGGAAAGATAGCACTTGCCAATCCCAGTCTCAGTTAATTGCCTTGCATGGTGTGCGAGAGACCTTGAAAATTCTAAACTTGTGAGAATAAAAATCAGTTCATTAGCTTTATGAGCAATTAAAAATAATAAAACAAAACCAACAGTGCATGAAAAAGTAAATGCTCACAGAAGTCGGAATTGATACAGAAGTACCTGGATGACCGAGCTTTGCTCGGTATATTCTGTTTGGTTAATCGTGGAAAGTATGTTTAGATACGATGCAGAAAAGGGGAAAAAAAGGAAAAAAATAATCGGACTGGAGACAGGCTCGAACCGGCCTTCTATCTGTCCGTCCGTCTGTCACCAGGCTGTATCTCATGAACCGTGATAGTTAGACAATTGAAATTTTCACAAATGATGTATTTCGGTTGTCGCTATAACAACAAATACTAAAAACAGAATAAAATAAATATTTAAGGGGAGCCCCCATACAACAAACATCATTTATTGTCGTTTTTGCTCAATATTAATAACGGCAACAGGTAGATGCTTGAAATATTCAAATGTTGTATAGATAATGTTACGGAACCCTTCGTGCGCGAATCCGACTCCCACTCGGACGGTTTTCGCAAATTTAACAGGAGAACAATTTGACGATGGTTTTACAGAAACTAGATTGAATCAATATTATTGCATAATGCGTTATTTGTGTGAAATTAATGGAATTTTAATTGTGCCAACGTTGTTTAACTTCCCTCGTGTTTAACTTCCCTTTTGGAGTTTCGTAACAAAATATGCTTAGGAAGCCCATTTTTATAAAGTGTACATAATTCCGTCGTTATTATCATGGGTAAATGCTACTCTCTATAAAAATATAATATTACAGATATTAAGTTCATGCTTCTGGATAGTCTATGCTATGATATAATAATATAATATTCTGGTCTGTACGTACAGTGAGCAGTTCATAACATAATTTATAGTATCAATTAAGACCGCGTTTTGGCAACATCTGGTCAACACTTGGCCAAGGTTTAAGTGAACTAGTTTTGGCCGGTGACTTCACCCGCCTCTGGCATAGCTGCTGCATATAGAAATGTCACGCGTTTACCGCGATGAGATCAGACACAAGAATGATTTTTAAAGAGGTTTGTCTGGAAGAAAGGCCGCCAATTTTACTTGGCGCGTGCTTCATTTGGGGTGCTGGCATGTTAGTGTTCTTCACCACTTCCCCTCTAGGGGAAAAAAATCAAACCACTTACGATTTCTTGGCACGCTTTCTACTGGCACGCGAGCTACGGGAAAAATCTATGCACATGCTAGTAGCTAGTAATTACCGGTAACTGAAATGCTTTCGTGCGAGTTACTAGCATGTGTATCAGGCGCATTAAAAACGCCGATCGCACGCGCCATCACAGACTAATCGATCAACTATCATCGAGGAATCCCCAGCTTACAATTTTCCAGACAGAAAAACGCAGGGGACTATTCCCGAAGTTCCTGAAAGTGAATTTTTGAGGTTAGACGCGGTAGGAATGCTCGTTCTATTTCCGAACGCCGTATAGGGGTCAACGGCCGGCGCGCGCGATCTCGCTATGCGCACGAGTTGACGGTTTATGCTCGCGATTGTGTTGCATTGCGCCTTTGTGCCTGGTTCCGGGTTCGATTCTGGGCGGTGACTTTTTTGATGACTTTTGAGATACAAGCACGAGTTGCTGACGTCCATTTTGGACTTTATGGCGTGATGGCGTAGTGTTGAAAGCAGATTGTCGGTATAAGGAGTGAATTGGTAGTATTGCTGTTAGCAATAAGGTCGGCAATTGTACTGTGTATCTGTACATTTTTTATACACATAAAATGCACACGTAAACTCACGCCTTTACCCCGGAAGGATAGGCAGAGACCAGAGTTTGTCACTTTTCACGATCCTGACAAACCACTTCCGCTTCATCAACATGCATGCACGCACCCAAAATTTTGAGTACTTTTTATATCAAACAATACGTACAATAAAGAATATTCTTATCTTGATAAAAAAAAACTCCACAGAGAAAGAATATCTTGATTTCGCTTCGGCCTGGAATTGTACGCTGACCGAAGCGGAATCAGGATATTATTTGTACATAAAGTTTCTTTATCAAGTCTAACATGGGGTTCATGTTTAAATATCAATGAAAAACATCAATCAATCAGCTTGTACTCGTCCACAGCTGAAGATCATCATCATCATCAGCCATTTGACGCCCACTGCAGGACATAGGCCTGCCTCATGGTTTTCCAAGCTTCCCGGTCTTGTGCCGCCCCACAGTATATTTTTTCGCCAAAAAATCGGACAAGCCTTTTTTATTATCTAATTTCTTAGGATTTGTAATTATAAATGAGATACGAGAACTCCCGATTGCCCGTTTGCTATAAAAGAATGAAAAATTGAAATTTAAAAAATATAAAATTTAATTAGTATTGTGTGTTGTGAGATTGTTGTTGATTAGAAAAAACCAAGAAGACAATTTGTGAAATATTTTAAAAGTTATGGGTGATTTACTATTTTATTATAAAAAATAATAAAGTGTTTTATTTGTCGCATGTAAATGGTATTCATTAATTTGTAAAACATTTCTGTATAAGATTTGACAACAAAAAGGCATGTCCGATTTTTTGGCGAAAAATTATACTGTGCGCCCGCATCCAGCGACTCCTCGCCACCGTAACCAGGTCGTCAGCCCATCTGGTGGGTGCCTGCCCACGTCGTCACCAGGACAGATAGGCCTCCTTTAAGGCATGCCGCTTTTTTCTGTCCTTGATATTCTCAACTTCTAATAATTGTCTTCATATTCTTAACTTTTTTATAGTTTTCGGGTAGAGTCAGCAACAATAAGGTCTGACTAGAATTTTTTTTCCGCTTGAGCAGCTTGCTCTATAAATGAGAAAGCTCGTTTTTAATCCTCCTTGCTCTATAAATAAGACAGCTCGTTTTGAATCCTCCTTGCTCTATAATTTGAAGATGGAGGAATATATACGGTCAATAGTTATTTGCTGTCACAGAAGAAGCCGTTATAAACATAGGGTGGTATTTTATTTTAAATTGGCACTTGACTTCCTTGTATTACAGTAGGTTCTTATCACTGTACTTAATTAATGGGTTAAAGCAACACACGTCTTACATTGAATTAGATAAGAGCTTCCTGTTTTGTAAAAGTTCAGCGTAAGGTACGTTTAATTCCTGCAAAAAATATGCAGAACGTACCTACTTAATAGCCCGATTTACTTCGGAAATGTAACTTTTAAAACCAAATTTACCAACTTTCTGATCGACAGGCGTGAGATCATGTATGTCAAACCTACAACGTAATGTAGTGCACATTCAGTTCGTGTTAGCCTTAGAAAATACTACAAGGTATTGGTAAAGGTGGTAGCACGGTCGGTAGGCATCGGCCACACAGAAAGGACGCGGGAGCGTGGAAAGGACGCGGTCGTCTTTCCAATTGACTTTCTTACAAAATGTACTAAAGGCACGGGACGAAGCACACACATAAAGTAAGAGGCTTTTTTTATTACCTTTGATTGCCTCGTTCGTCTAGCGGTGTCACGTCTGATTACCATGCAGGAGGTCGTGGCTTCGATTACCACTGGGGGCCGCCGTATATTTGTACAAATGGCCTCAGTCTGGGTGTATTTCCATGTTTGCGATGTCCTTGCCTGGTTACCATAGCTAAGGGTATCCTAGTTTGGGACCAGCAATGTGATTGTGCTGTGTAGAAGTTATTTATTATTATTTATTTATTATGATAATAGTATTTTTGTTGAAAAAAATTTATAATCTTTGAGGCCTGAGGCCACACAGAAAGGACGTGGGCGAGGGCGCGGAAAAGACGCGTGGTCTTCCCAATTCACTTTCATACAAACTGTAGTGAAAGGACGGGATGAAGCCCACACAGAAGAGACGCACGGTGCGAGGCGAGGGCGCGACTCTATGCAACGGGTCGCGTCTTTTTCGCACCCTCGCCCCACGTCTCTCCACGTGTGACCAGGGCCTCAAAGATTATAAATTTTTTTCAACAAAAATACTATTATCATTGTAAATAAATAATAATAATAATACTTCTATTGCAACTCGAAACTACTGTCTAGTAATAATCTAGTCAATAATGTTAGAACAAAACTATGCTCCGAACTACCGGGCAAAAAAAAGCTCAAAATAACGTGGAGAATACCACACATTGTTCGACTCATTCACACTCGCACAGTGTTAATAATAAAAAAAAAACCCGCATCTTGGCCGCCATCTTTAAAATTCTTTCATTATGTTACCAATTGGATGAGGTTTTTGACCCCACTTCTTTGGAGGGATGAAAAATGATCAGATATTGTGTTTATTATTTGGTTGGTACAGTCAAAGTTAGTCCTTAGCTTTTCTTTGTATAGTCGCCCGTAACAAGACTGAATTTTATGTACAACAACCGTTGTATGTACAACGGTCAAGATTTGTGTTATGAATTTTGGCTGGTCTTATCATAATAGAGTAGAGTTGGATTCAACTTTTCCGTATGAAGTTTGAAGTGCTATAACGTTTACAATTAGCTGCAGGTTTAAGCCAGGACTCCTTCTGCTGTTTTTATGTAACATTATTAAAAAAAAAACGTTTTTAAAGCGCAAAACATTGTTAGGGTTCCGTACGCAAAGGGTAAGGGACCCTATTACCAAGACTCGACTGTCCGTCCGTCCACCAGGCTATATTTCATAAGCCGTGAGAGTTAGACAGCTGAAATCTCCACAGATGATGTATTTCTGTTGCCGCTATAACAACAAATACTAACAACAGAATAAAATTAATATTGAAGGGGGGCTCAAGTACAACAAACGTTATTTTTTGCCGTTTTTTGCTGGATATTAATAACGGCAACAGGGAGTCCCTTGAAATATTCAAATGTTGTATAGATAATGGTACGGAATCCTTCGTGCGCGAGTTCGACTCGCACTTGGCCGGTTTTTTTTTTATTTCCCTAGTAACAACTAAACAGATTATTTTACGTATACCTACTAATGTTTGCTAGTAGAAGAACTTTACAGCAACTGAATACGGTAAGGTACAGTCAACAGCCATGGCGAACTTGCGAACTAAAGAGATGTCTGGTATTTAAATAATGTTGACGGGGACGAACGTACCTAGTGTAGTAGTGTAACTTTAAGTTAAAAGCTCTGTTAATTAAGCAAACCTGTTTTGAAAAGAATAAACGCGGAGTTTCTTTGTTAGCTTCTTATCCGCGTAATCTTATAATAATTGTGAAACTAACAGCTTCAACGTTCATTAAGTAAACATTTTGTTTTTATAGTGAATAAAATTTTTTGGTAATAATAAAACGGGACTTGACCTAACCTGTTTACTCGGTCAAGAGTGGAGACTCTTAAATGAGTAAACAGATACAATCATTAATTTATTAACACGAAAGTTTTAAGACCCTCATTTAAATTGACGATGAAACTGAATAGCGTTCCAGGAATTTTATTGCACTTCAACAGCTTAACTCTATTTTTAAATGAGAATTGATGAGACAATGATCTACTTAGGGTTAACTTAAGGTTAGGTTCGAAATGCTTTGGTGATATTTTTTTAATGATTGTAAGAAATTGTATACTTTAACAAATTGTCAACGTATAGTATGTAAACGATAAATGTGATCTGAGGCTTTGCGAGATAATAAAAATTGCGGCGTAGAATGAAATTTATTTCATTCTACATTCAAATTTATTAAGTCGTAAAAAAATATAAACATCTAACATTTTCAAGAAAAGTCCTTAAAGTATTTTTTTAATGCTCCGAAATACTGCGCAAGAGGTCAGAGCGGGCTAAAAATATAAAAAAGTGCATTGAACTGCGCAGCTGACCCATTAACGCAGTTTTCGACCCAACCAACGGAATTAGGTTAATAGCGAACCATTGTTTATTCATGGTCCAGTGGAAACCGCTAAATAACCAAATACAGAAGGTAGACTCAGGTCCTAGATTATTTTAAGAATGTTTCTATCATTTCTGAAGTATGTTTAATCAATTAAAGCCCACATATAAGACCATATTTGCCAAATTATACTCAACTTTTTTCCATTATCAAAAATGTTATAAGGTGGATGCGAGAAGTGATAGCAGCATTAAAGCTTATAATTTTAAGAAGAAGAAGAAAAATATTTATTTAACACCACTAAATTTGTAAATTCAAATGTGTTTTTTATTAAGATTACTTAAATATAGTATTGAAAATCCTAATTAAATTCGACCTTCAAATGTGCGCATAATATAATATAATATTCATAATATATATATATATATACACTCAGTCCCTGGTCTCTGCCTACCCCTCTGGGATGCAGCCGTGAGTTTATGTATCTATGTATAATATTAGATATAAGATTAAACTTATAAATTTGAGAATTGCATCACAAAAAAGGTGATTTTCTTTCTCATCTTTAACGTAAATTCAATCATTTTGTAGCATATTACACATTTTTAATTTATTCAAAGAATGACTGTGGTTTGAATTTGGGACAAAGACGCCTGCAGTGTGTAGAGTCATGCAAAAGGTACCTGTAACTCTAAATACAAATGTTATATAAACCTACGCCTGTATTCCGGGATGTAGGTAGAGACCAGGGGTTGCCAAAATCCTGACAAGTCCCTTTCACCTCATAAAATTTCACTACAGGGGACATGCCTTCTCTTGTTGATTTCAAGCGCTCAGTTACACCTCAGACACTAAAGTTTCCTCACAATGTTCACGATCAAAAATAAACCAATGAAGATTAGGTGGAAATTAAAACATAATACATTTGCAGTCGTAGATAGATAGATAGAATGTTGTTTATTGTATGTACACCAGGAATAGATATTCTATGATACATGAGAAATCAATGAAGTCTCTTATTAGACATCTGTTTAAGGGCAATAAAAATATTAATCATCATCATCATCAGCCCTTTGACGCCTACTGCAGGACATAGGCCTCCCTCGTGGTTTTCATAACCATGAGGGGTTTTGCCATAATCGCAGGATGCGGTTGGAATCTCAGGGAGACGCTGCTGCCCGTCTCCTGGTAATTTATTTCCTTAGTCGCCTTCTACGACATCCACGGGAAGAAATGGAGTGACGCTATTCTTAATCCGGCGCCACACGGAACAAAAATATTAATAAATAGGTATACAAAATTCACGTAGAAAGCCAATTGTACCATTTTTTGTATTGTAACCGATGTAAAAATCTGTAGTTGTTTTCTGGTATACAATAAAGAATAAATTATGAATGGCTCCGTAATGGCTAAGTTGGTAAGAGCAGTGACACGCGTTAGAGGCACAGGTTTGAATCCTGCTACAGCCCGGATTTATTTTCCTTTTTTTAGGAAGTTCACATGGCATTGGGTTTGACGAACGTAAATTAACGTAACTTGCAATTTCGTTTTAAACTTGTAGCGAGTCTCTAATAAAGTTTACAAAATACGCTGTCAAAAAACTTTTTCTTTTCCTTTCTGAACAACATTGTGTCTAGTTGGCCAGTTGTTACAAAAAGAGCTTTTACTTTTCCATAAGTATTGGAACGGTCAACTAAACAACTTGTTCAGTGCCTGTGAAACTCACTGAATCGTATCGGAAAACTCTTAATTTTCCCTTTTAAAGTTCCATTTGGAGCTATTAAAAAGTCCAAGTATGGACACCCACCGCGTTTGAGATGCAATAGAAGAGATAACAGCGGAGAAACTGACTTCCCCTTTTATCTGTACAATTTATGGCCAGAGAAAATACTTTCAATGTCAAATGATGGAAATAAAAAAGAAATTGAGAATCGGCGCCTTTCGAAAGGAAGAAAAGGTGTCGAATTTTGAAATGGAACATTACAAATTTGAATTCTTTATTCGAATGCGTGGAATAATTTTCAAATTTTGAATTTTGACTGTAAGCTGTAGATATGTAGAGAAAAAATATGTTTCGTTCAGTTTTGGTCTTGATGTAAGCAAAAAGAAAAAGAAAAGCTGCCAAAGTCAAGAAATTGATAATAGCTTTTGATATTTTTTGAATTTATGAGATTCATGAATGGCCTAAGAAGAGCAAACAACTTAATAAACATTATAGCTTCCCGTACTTTAACTACTTCAATCAACGCTTTTACGGCGAGTATTTGAAAACAATTTTAAACTTTTCCTTTTTGGGAATCGTTTGTTTATTGATACTGAAGAAACCGTTTTCGGGTTTGGCGTGATTTAAATTTTTTTTTCATAGCCTATTTACGTTTCACTGCAGAGAGAGAATGTGGGCTTAATTACCACGCGTGCCCACCGCGGATTGGCAACTTCAAGCGCTGAGGTACGTGAACACCGAAATGCTTATAGCATTAAGTCCGCCTCATTGCCATTGTATTTTTACTTATGTGCAATAAACGTATTAATCATAATAGTAATAACACCTCAGACACTCAGGTTTCCTCACGATGTTTTCCTTCACCGTTAGCGAGTAATTTCGATAGTACGCTGCATAATCCCAGCAGTTCCCAGTATGTCCCCAGCCGAGCATTACTGCGGTAGCATGGCACCGGTGGAATCCAGCTCCCATATTGTTTTAGTTAGAGGGGTTATCAACCTAACTAGATGGAGCGTAGTGCTGCATTAGTTTGACGATTATTCTGATGGTTTTTTAATCTTCTATCTTCTATCTATTCTATCTATCTATCTATACTAATAATAAATCTGTAAGGGTCGGTCATGGAGTAAGTTAGTTTGTTTTCAGAGATATTGTGTTTATAGGCTCAATATATGATACTGAAACTAATTTCACGATTTTTAGAATTTTTTTCTGTATGTGTGTATGTATGTATGTTCCTCCATAACTCTTAAACCAATTATCCGAATTTGATGAAATTTGGTATCAAAACATATAGACATCTGGGACACAGGATAGGCTATTTAAATTCTAGCTCCAGTTATGATAAGACGTGGCCCCCATACAAATGCTGCTTCGTAAAAATCGAAATGTACGCGAACGGAGTCGCGGGCACAGCTAGTTACGAATAAAATCTTAATTACTAAGAGAGCCGGTGGCACGGTGAATTTAAGAAAGTGAGTGGATAACTATTTGCCTCTCGCTCATGAAATATAGACGGCAATATTTTGTAATAAAAAGTTGCGTTTTGGCTGTAAATAACTGCGGAGGTATTCAGAAACTTCAAAATTTTAAGTCTTCAATCCGCGGTGGGTATGCGAGGTGATAGGGTCCATGCTCTCTCTCTCTCTGAGAGAAGGCCTGTGGGATGTATTTTAGGCTGCTTGTGCTATGGCATTTTAATGTGTTTTCTCTAGACCTGAATAAAGCCGAGTCTACGCCTGTTATAGGCATTGACTCGATTTTTATATTCTATGCTTACTCAGAATCTATGCCTGCAGTGTTAAGTCTACTGACTTGTGTTGATAAATAAATTCATTCTTACTTATGTTCTTTTTGTTGCACTAACCCGTGCTGAGGACAATTTTAAAAATCTATTTAAAAATAAATTGTCCTCAGCACGGGTTAGTGCAACAAAAAGAATATAATCATATAGGTACGGTACAGCGATATCATTCCGACGTAAAAACCTAACTGCTAAGTGGGTTACTCGGGGTTGCAAGTGATGTAAATTGCTTCGGCCAGATGTCGCTGCCTGTACGTAATACAGAGAAGTTTGTAAAGAGGCTCGAAATTTCACTGATGGCTGCACTTTCCCATTAGCTCACTTGGGAGAGCGCTGGCACGGTTAGCCAAAGGTCGCGGGTTCAAGTCCCGGCATGGGTGGAATTTTTAGCTTTTTTTTTTCATTCTTAATGTTTTATTTTAGTGGAACTCCTAGATTTTTATGGTAATTTCAGTGAAACTGTACACTTTCCCTTCTGTTCCATTATTGCACTTACTGTGTGATGCTGTGTGTTTGCGCCTGCCAAAAAAAAATTTGCAACTTCCTTGTTACCTCAAACTTATTTTTTTTCTATAGATCGTCTTATGTTTTTTCTTCTTGTGAAAATATTTGCGTAAGCAACAAGTAATTGTACAAAAATCTATTAAAACTATTGTTTCTATCGGAAAGTCGTCGTATTTTTGCTGCGAGGATTTACAGAAGAGATAAATCTCATCACTGTGCTTAGTATAAAAAGTGTTGTGGAGTTTCTGCTTCTTCTTCAACCTATAGCCACCCAATGCTGAGTGTAGATGTCTTCTTATGCACGCCATTTACTTCGGTCTTGGGCTTTTCGCATTCAGTCTTTTCCTGCCAATTTGACCGGGCCGTCACCTTAGATAGATAGATAGGTTAGAGTAGGAAATACTAAAGTGAAAAGATTTTATCGACAAAATTTATTAGCTGATGCCGAGAGTTACATCACTATGATAAACGGCTAACTATCGAAAGGGGGCGCAACGTAACACCCAAATAAAAGGCGGTAAACACCAAAATGCATTGCTACTTACTTTATTTCTCGCTTTATACAATGATGGCCTTTATTTCCAGCTCAATAAGAACTTAATTTCTCCCAAGAAAGATTTTGTCGTCATTGTCAGCCTAAATACTATTAAAACATACTTTTGGTTACCTTTGTTCTTGAACTAATATTATGAAACTTAAGACCTCCAGAACTCTACATTTCAAACGCATTCCTGGTACCAAAACCAACGTAGTTTGCCTTTATTTTTACGGCAATAAGAACGAAAATTGTTTGTTATGCATCGACTTTTAGCTGTCAATCGAAAGGAAGCCAGAAGGGAGTATTTTTGGTGAATCAATTAAAATAATTGATCTAACAGTAGACCGATCTTGATTCTTGGAAACGAGTATTTTTTATTCGACGCATTCGGATACAAATGACAAGTCATGGTGTGCATGAGAATAGACCCCCTTTTTGTTTGAATTGGGAACGCTTTATTTTTAAAAGTTTTTTTTTCTAAAGCGGATCAGATAGACTAAAAAGGTCGAAAATCAAGGTTCAATATTTAATTGCATTTCTTTTTTGCATTTATTGACAAGTTGAATGAAGAACCTTATATTTAACCGATTATTATATCTTATAAGTATGCCTAGTTGATCCGTACCGTTATTATAATTGCCTATGATTGTACTTACTTAGAATTAAACTCGAAGCAAATTTCCCAACACTTCAAAGCAAGTACGAGGAATAAATATTCATAATTCGAGAGACAATACTGAATGAAACTCCGGTCGTTAATATTCTACAATAGTAAATAATTTGCATACACTTTACGACCAATTGTACTGACCTCTTACCCTTTTCAATTTCTATAGAAACATTAGCTCGTGATTATGTTGGTCATATTTTATAAGGTTCAGTTTAAGAAGACCTTTCAAATTTTCGAAAGAGGTTTACAAACGAAGGTCAGCTTACATTGGTCGATGTGACGAAAGATTGCATAGCTATGCCAACAACACTTCACTTACACTTTACGCATTATAGTTTGAAGCATGTCTTACTGATTCACAGAATCGGTGGCTTAGACATTGTAGAGACATACCTGAAAATAAAAAATAATTGGTTAATAACAGATTAGATTAAACCCTTTACTTCAAACCAGACATAATAAAAGTATATAGTTGAACTTAAATATCTAAGTTACATACATACATAAATAAACTCACGCCTGTATCTCAGAGGGGTAAGTAATCTGTCAGGATCGTGGCAGTCCCTGGTCTCTACCAGGGACTGCCACGTTTCCTCAACATTCATCAGTCGTTGCATGCACGCACGCCGGTTGCAAAGTAACATCTAAGTATGAAACTGGCGAACTTATCGCTAAAAGCGATCTCGTCCAGACAAACTCAAATATGTCAATACCTATGGAGTTTCTATTTCTGATTACCTACTTAGTTTACGGGCGAATTTACAATTGTAACACGAATTTGGACCAAAGGTAACTTGATATTGTATGCTATCAGATGAAAGAATGTTGTGGTGGACGTGTAAAGGTGAAGGAAAACACCGTGAGGAAACCTGAGGTATCTTAGGTGTTCACAAACCTCAGCGCTTGAAATCGCCAATCCGCGGTGGGCACGCTTGTTAATTAAGCCCATACTCTCTCCGTGAGAGGCCTGTGCCCCGCAGTGGGGCGGGCGTAAGAAGACAAAAAAAAAGAAATTAGATGAAAGAAGTCAAATTTTTCGTTGGTAGTACTAGGTAGCTCCTGGTCGCCACTTAATATTAATCTTATCTTAAAGTCAAAGAGCGGTGGTAGCCTAGTGGATAGAACATCGGACTCGGAAGCGGGAGACCCTGGTTCGATTCCAAGTGCGGGCATGTACCTATGACTTGGTTTTCTAAGTTATGTACATTGTGAAGTTATAGTAGCAATACCAGACGCTAACCGTGAAGGACAACGTCGTGAGGAAACCTGAGTGTCTGAGCTGTTCACATACCTCAGCGCTTGACATCGCCAATCCGCGGTGGGCGCGCGTGGTGATTAAGCCCATACTCTCTCCTTGAGAGAAGGCCTGTGCCCTACAGTGGGACGCATATAGGCTGATTATGCTAAAGGCAAAGAGTTCAATTCTGCTCATCAGTAGAAGATCGGTTTACGTGTAGAATACTCGCAAAAAAACTTCGCAAACGAATAACTAAGTGTCATTTTTCGTCACCCCACACTCATGGGAAACTCAAATATTATTACATTTTGACATCACATCATTGAGTGTAGTTACTTAGAGTGGGCGGATTTGTTTACCCACTTTGTTTAACTGTTGCGAAATAAAAGAGGATAAGAGGTAGGTGACCAACGAGCGATATCACGTCTGATTACCAAGCCGGAGGTCGTGGGTTCGATTCCTACTGGGGGCCGTCGTACATTTGTACAAATGGCCAAAGTCTGCCTGGTTAACATAGCACAGGATATCCTGATTTGGGATCAGGACATGTGATTGTATTGTGGGGAATTCATTATTATAATTACGACGTAATTAGAACGCGTATGACTTAATTTTAATGTACAGTGTAAAACGTGTAATGTACAAAGTTAATGAGGAAATAAAAGTGTAAATTCATTCATGAAACTGCGAAAATAGGTCGTGGGCTGCAAGTGTACGTCAAACGTTCGGTTGGGGCTCGGAAAAAAGCGTTTTAAGTTTTAAGATTAATGTGCGTTGTTTGTTGCTGCAATAAATGTTTCTCTTTCTGTCTTTCTTTCTGTTATCGACTGCCTTGATGGCCTACCGGTTGAAAGAATTTGGGTTCGGTTTCTGTAAGGGCTGCCGCACATAAAAAATGTGTTGAATCGATTTATTAAAATCCCTTTTAATAAGCAAAAGAAAATTATATACGTTTCTAAACTTGTAGTAGCAGTTTTAAAAAACCTATTTAGAGGTTAAAAATTCCACCGCTGTCGCTGCCTGTACGTAATACAGAGAAGTTTGTAAAGAGGCTCGAAATTTCACTGATGCCTGCACTTTGGCAAGTGCTCATTTTAAATTAGCTCAATTTGGGAGAGCGCTGGCACGGTTAGCCAGTGGTCGCGGGTTCAAGTCCCTGCAAGGGTAGGATTTATTTAATTGAGGAATATGAATCCTCAGCACGGGTTAGTGCAACAAAAATAATATAATCTTGTAGTAGCAGTACCAGTCGCTATCGCTGAAGGAAAACATCGTGAGGAAAACTGAGTGTCTGAGGTATCCATTTACCTCAGCGCTTGAAGTTGCCAAACCGCGGTGGGTACGCGTGGTAATTAAGCTCATACTTTTTCTCTGACAGAAGGCCTGTGTGCCTTGCAGTGGGACTCATATAGGCTACTTAAAAAAAATCTTCGTCTTGAAACTTCGTCATTATTGTATTGTTATTCATCAACTTTTAATGATGAAAACTATTGCAATGATATTAAATATCAGTAATATAAGAAGGTATAGTTATTAATCCAACATTACTCAGAACATTTCAAAAGCACTTTTTATGGCTCAACGGAATCATAAACGGTTTTCAGCCCAAAAACCTAGTTTCAGTGAAACTCTTCTGTAAAAATAAATGCTACCAACCATTAAGAGCTCTTCTGCCCTACTTCTTTCACCTTCACACGTATCTGGATTCGCTGGTGATTTAAATAACGTCCAGCCAACATTGACCCTTTGTTCCAAGCAAATATACCTAATTTAGGGCTCAAACTGGACTGGAGCCACATTTCATAGATTTGGCACAAGTTTCCGCGATAAACGGGTTTTATTTGACTCTATTTGTTTTCATGTTTACACGTTTTACGCAATCTGTTATGTTAATGAGCACAGAGTTTTTTTGAGAATGAACAGACGCCTTTAACTTCCAAAGTTGTGTATGACACATGCTCTTTTTACACGACTACCCAACCATAACCAGAGTAGGTATAGGTAATTCAGAAATGAAAAACAAAATTCCAACGTAATGATAATCATCCCAATCAGCCGGTGTCAGTCCACTGCTGGACATAGGCCTCACCCAAGACACGCCACTGAGCCCGATCTTCGGCTCTTCCTTTCTAGTCACTACCCACCGTTTTGCGTGTGTCGTCGCTCCACCTGGTCACAGGGCGTCCTACGCTGCGTTTGCCGATTCGTGGTCTCCACTCTAGAACCAGTCGACAGCAACGGTTATCGGTCCTGCGGCAGTTATGATTGTTGACTGGCAATGCATAATATCAGCCGCTGCCTTCAGGCGATTTTGTGCTGGAGAAAAAGGGCAGCAAAGAAAAATAACTCCACTCTGACCATCTTTTTATCAAATCAACATAACACAATATAAACTCACGCCTGTATCCCGAAGGGGTAGGCAGAGACCAGGGTCTGCCACTTGCTACGATCCCGACAAATCTCGTTCGCTTCATCAACATTCATTAATCTTTGCATGCATGTACGCCGCGGTTTTGGGTACGTTTTATTTTGCAAAATATGTCCGCCTGGGAAGTCCCTTACCGGCCCTCAAATCATATTAAGTATGATGTAATACATTAGTTAGTTCGAGTTTCTACGTATCAACAACTTGCAGTGCTAAGTTGTCCATCATCAGCCATTTGACGCCCACTGCAGGACAAACCATGAGGCCTCCCTCATGGTTTTCCAAGCTTCCCGGTCTTGTGCCGCCCGCATCCAGCGACTCGCGATCGAAGTTGTTCAGGGACAATGAATAGAGGAATTAATGTTTAGCCGATATTTACATGCTATAATGCACTCTTTCCGAAGTGATTACCGAATGCATTATGTCGATAATCAGTATAACTTTTGGCATGGATCAGAAATCCGAAGATAGAACGTAAACGTGAACGAACTATGAATTGTCAACTATTTTTGGCAGAAACCCGTTTCTAGAACAATATTGTTCTCACATCGACGTCCGTCAAAGAAGATTTACAAATCAGTGAATAACATCAAAGTTGGTGCCTATCATTCATATTTATAGCTGGCTATCTACTTTCCGGTTGGCACATGAACTTAGACAAATTACAGAAGCACAGCTACCGTGTGATCAATAAATAAAAACCAGCCAAGTGCGAGTTGAACTCGCGCACTGAATGTTTGAGCATCACAATATCGGGTGAAAAGGCGACTCGGTGCGAGCTAGTAAAAATGCCTTTTTATAGGTAATAGGGTGAAGGAAAACATCGTGAGGAAACCTGCCTGTGTGAGATGTTCACATAAATGAGCTCTTGAAATTGCCAATCCGCGGTGGGCACGCGTGGTAATTAAGCCCATACTCTTTTTCTGAGAGCAGGCCTGTGCTATGCAGTAGGACGTAGACGATGTTAAAATATGTGTAAAGTACACTTTGTGTCAAAAGGGCTCCTATAACATTAAAGACTATTATTATTTTTTCATGACTCACGATACTCATACGAGTACATCTAATATATAAAAATCGCGTGTCACAGTGTTTGTTATCGAACTCCTCCGAAAGTCAAAAGTCAAAGTCAAGTCAAAGTCAAAAATTTTTATTCACTATAAAAGCAAAATGTTTACTTAATGAACGTCAAAGCTGTTAGTTTCACAATTAATAGATTATGCGGAGAAGAAGCTAACAAAGAAACTCCACATTTATTCTTTTCAAAACTGGTTTGCTTAATTACCAGAGTTTTCAACTTAAAGTTACACTATACTAGATACAATTGTTCCTGTTAAACATATTTAAATACCAGACATCCTTGTCTTCCAAATAATCCTTAATGTTATAATAGGCTTTTTTGCACAGAGTAGGTATGCTTAATACATTTTTTAAATCGCGTCGGTGGCAACTCTAATATATACCTATCTTGAGGAATCTTATTGTAGAACCGTACACAGTGCCCCATAAAGGATGTATTAACTTTCGCATGTCTAAAACGTGGAAATGACAATTTATGTTTATTCCTAGTATCAATATTGTTATGGCTACCAACATTTTCGAAATTGCTGATGTTTTTTCTAACATACATTATATTTTCATAAATGTATTAACTTCAAACGGCTTCACAGATTTTTACGAAATGTTTTTTGTATATTTGGTAGGTCTGAGAATAGGTCGTAGGCTAATTAATATGGTAAAACAACGTTTGCCGAGTCAGCTAGTAGTTATAGATAAAAACATGAGAATTTCAACAGAGAGGGTTGTTTCAAGCTTTCAAGCACGTGGAATCCAGTGTTAACCAAATACAAATCTCGCGCCTTATCACCGGACCTATCCGCGGACGTAGTGAGTGTTGTATGTCGGTCCGCTGTGAAAAACTAAGAGTGACTTGAAGGTAGACTACCTACCCTCACTACATGAATAATTTATTGACTGTACTCGCCACTTCAGTCCACCTGTGACCACGGCAGCTGCAACGTTGCCGAAACGTCGGAAATTAAGGTGATTAAATTTTACCTAATCAATAATAAAGATTATTTATATGACAAATAGGTCTGGAATTAAAGCCAATTCAATGCAAGAGTTCTGATTTAGAATAATATAATTCACATATTACTGTTAATTAAGTATCAAAAGTCGCTGAAAATACTTTTTTGTCCAGTTTTTCTCCAAAATAATTTAGATTTTGAAATTGACACCTAGTTATACTTTTTATGCTCATTAAGTCGCAGTTTCTATGTTATTTTGAGTAAAAATACTTTGATTTGATATATTGGGTACAGTAGACGTAGGACGACCAGCCACAAGATGGACAGATGACCTCATCCAAGTGGCAGGAAGACGCTGGACGCAAGCCGCTTCCAACCGGTCTTTTTGGAAATTCATGGAGGAGGCCTATGTTCAGCAGTGGTCTTCTTGTGGCTGAATGATGTTGATGATGATAGAGTACGTAAAAACAATTCGTAACAATACGTTTTTACAAAAAGTAAACGTCACAAATATCAATACCCGTACAGCCTAGAACCCTGTTGCAACCTAGAACTTTTATTGATTCACGATATTTTCCTTCAAAGGAAACAGAAATAATAGACTATCTTTCTGTTTTATTTCAGCTGCATTGCAATACATGTTTGGGATCGAATCTTGGACCGTGTCCAATGCGGACGCTCGGTCCTGTTAGACTATGGAAATAGATAGAGTTAAATTAAACTAGCTGTCTGTATGTGTGTCCGTCTGAGAGATTATTTCTGTCAGCTTCAGTTAGGTACTTAACCGTCGCCGGTTTTAGTATTAATAACTGTGTATCTAAATGCAATTAGAATTGACTAAAAGTTACTTCCGTGAAGTGTGCACTTACAATTGACTAAAAGTTAACATAACATAACATAACATAAAATTACGCCTGTATCCCAGAGGGGTAGGCAGAGACCAGGGAGTGCCACTTGCTACGATCCTGACAGATCACTTTGAAAGTTACTTCGGTGAAGTGTGCTCTTAGAATTGGCTAAAAGTTACTACTGTAAAGTGTGCACTTAGAATTGATTAAAAGTTACTTCCATGAAGTGTGCACTTAGAATTGACTAAAAGTCACTTCCGTAAAGTGTGCTCTTAGAATTGACTAAACGTTACACAGCGAACGAACTCCTTGAGAATAAACTGAACTAGAATAAGTTATGCCAAATTCTGGTATCCATTTTTCTATGCTTATCCATTGACAGTACTGTAATTTTATTATCTAACAAGCCTCAGGTGACATTTATCACAAGTGTACATTTTTTTTACAATCATTAGAGCGGTGGTAGCGCCGGTTTCTCAATCGGGGGGTCGTAGGTTCGAATCCCGGCATGTACCAATTACTTTGTTTTCTAAGTTACGTACATTTGTGAAGTTATATTAGCAATACCACTCGCCAACGATGAAGGAAAATATTGTGAGGACACTTGAGTGTCTGATTCATATACCTCAGCGCTTGAAATTGCCAATCCGCCGTGGGCACGCGTGGTGATTAAGCCCATACTCTCTCTCTCTCTCTGATGGCCGATGGGGCCGAAAAGTTCACGAATGGAGACCACATATCGGCAAGCGCGCGTAGGTAGACAGGAAGACAGGTAGGTGGCAGGAAGACGCTGGATGCAAGCCGCTTCCAACCGGTCTTTTTGGAAAGCCATGGAGGAGGCCTATGTCCAGGAGTGGACTTCTTGTGGCTGAATGATGATGATGATGATTGCTACAATAACGTCACAAATGTTAGTAAACAAAATCATTGGTACGTGCCGGGATTAAAACCCACGACCTCCCGAATGTGAGGCCGTTAGAATTAATAATTACATTTTGTTAACTTCTATACATTCATCATCGATAGATAAAAGCTTAAGTTAAATAAGTACCTACATTTATGAGACTATCAATGAGACATACAATTCAAAAGCGAAACAATTCAATATGAAGAATACGGTATTTGACACGATCAACAATAAATTATTTCATATGCTCGATTAAAACAAAAATTACAAAATATCTCGGAAAATTTTTAAATAGATTAAACATAAAAAGAGTGCTCTGAAATGTGACGTCATAAGCAAGTATTTTCATACAAAATTCCGTTTTAAAAGTAACTCATTTGATATTTTGTCAAATACCCAATTCAATAAACAATTAAATATGGACAAAAAATACAAACATTCCATGTGAAGTAATTTAACGGACGGTCAATCCTATGGAAATCACACAAATGATGACATTTTGTTTATTCGAGAGCCCATCTGCTTCCCAGCATTCAATGATCAGTGTTGTCGAAAGCCAGGAGTGACGACGGATGTGTGAAAACGGCGTAGGAGTGCCATCGTTTAGTGGTTTTGCAACGACTTACCGACAGTAAAGAAGAAGCTTTTGAACTTGCAATATTAAACACGTAGTTACTGTGCTATGTTTCATGAAGCCTATACAGGGTTACTTTTAAAAAACTAAACTCTAGGAAATCACTTTTAGTAATAGGGCCCCCAATTGTACTGTACTATACATAAGCAGCCTATATACGTCCCACTGTAGGGCACAGGCCTTCTCTCAGGGAGAGAGTATGGGCTTAATCACTACGCGTGCCCAGCGCGGAGGTATGTGAATTTCAAACGCTGAGGTATGTGAATAGCTCAGACACTCAGGTTTCCTCACGATGTTTTCCTTCAACGTTAGCGAGTGGTGTTGCTACTATAACTTCACAAATGTACATAACTTAGAAAACAAAGTCATAATGCCCGCACTGGGAATCGAACCCGGGTCCCTCGCGTCCGAGCCCAATGTTCTACCCACTAGGCTACCACTGCTCTTTGTGAGAGCGTTCATCCATCGGTTATCGCTACACAATAGGTAGATGAGCAAGCGGTCTTTCACCAAAGGGGAGAGTCAAAACTTCACACGTTTTTACGAAACAATGTGCGTAAACGGTTGCCAATTTTCCACCCCATCGGGTCTTTTTGTACCGCGCACCTGGACAAATAAAATAGAAAGTACGCGAGTCACAAATAGAAACCGTGGTAAAGAGTGTACTAGTGGTTTCTAATTGAGAGGGTGTCGGTTTGAGTCTCGGTCTGATGAAAAAAACTCGTGGAGGTAATAATAATAAGAATAATTTCCACACAACACAATCACTTGTCCTGGTCCCAAGCTAGGATACCCTGTTCTATGGTAACCAGGCAAGGGCATCACAAACATGGGAATATACCCTGACTGAGGCCATTTGTACAAATGAACCGTGGCCCCCAGTGGGAATCGAACCCACGACCTCTGTTTTGGTAGCTAAGCGTCTTAACGCTGTCTCAAAGCGTCTCAAAGCTGTCAATCAACGAGGCAGTAAAAGTCAGAGATAGTTTATTTTTTTTGTTTTTTCTTCGAATCCTAAGCACAAAGTCACGGGCACAGCTAGTCGAAGAAATCAAAACCCAATAATAACTTCCACACAACACAATTTCTTGACCTGGTCTATAATTTATTTATAAGGATCTGCGTACAATCGTAATCTCATTTATATCGAAATTCACGTAAGTTTGAAATATTATTTGTGACACTTACTGTTTGGTTATTGGTGTGTTTAAAAAAATATTATTCCATTTAATACTAACAGATTACTTCGAATTGAAGATCGAACTGTGGATCGAAGTGAAGGCGGAATTTGCTTACAGAACGCAAACTAAACGTAATCTCGTAGAAATAAGGGTCAAAATTTCACCTACACTAATTCACTTCCCCGCCAAATTCGGAAAGGTCGCTATACTCCATTTCACGAAACGAGCTCCCAAAGAAAATCGTCCATGTGCGTCTCTTGGTTAATGCGCGTGAACTTCTATAGCCATTTTAATAGCGGACCGTCTTCGCTTATTGTTTCGCTTATTTCTAGCCGCGCGCATTGACCAATGAGATGAGTATTTGGTTCCCTTGGAGATCGGCTCGTGGAACGGAGTATAGTGTAGAATTCGACATTTAGATAATATAAATTCACGTGCAAGATATACAAAAATAGCTTACAGAATAGCAAGGCTGCTGATGCTTTTGCGAATGTGTTCCTTGAAAATACCCAAAAACGCACCATAAATCCAAGTCCAGTAAAACCGACATCCAAGATTGACGACAGTACAGAAAGCTGTCATGGCCGACGTTAAAATTAACCACAAGCTGTATACAGGGTGAACGAAAACTAAACTTGATAAAATATATATGTAGAGTCATTATTTTATCTGCGGTGGCAGTGCAGTTGATAAGCGAGTGGCTACACGTGCATTCGGTTCTGGGTTTGAATCCCGCCAGTGACTTTTTTTAAGTTACAAATACTACTAGCTCTTAAACTCGCTGATGGTGAAGGAAAACATCGTGAGGAAACCTGAGTGACTGAGGTGTTCAAAACTTCAGCGCTTGAAACTGCCAATCCGCGGTGGGCAGGTAGGCGTGGTGATTGAGTCTATATTTCATACTCTGAGAGAATGCCAGGAAGTTTTATAAGCTTGTTATGCTGCCCATCCGGCCCTTGAACAGAGCCCACCGCTGGGCATAGGACTTTTTACCGTCGCGCCAACTCTCTCCATACCTTGTCGATCTCATCAAATTCATCAAAAAAACTTATAATAATAATAATAGCTTCCACACATCACAATCACTTGTCCTGGTCCCAAACTAGGATACCCTGTGCTATGACATCACAAATATGGAAATACACCCAGACCGAGGCCATTTGTACAAATGTACGGCGGCCCCCATAAAAAATAAAAACTGCTTTAGGATTGTGGTAGCGTGGTGATGATGATGGATTTATTTTTATTTTATTGTTATTACGGCTAGCTGCGTGGTTACCCCAACACAGTCCTAGTTTAGAACCCAGTCTAAATAAAGATAAAGATATTTATTTGTTAAGCATGAGTTTTGAAGAAGATGGTACTTTGCCGAATATTTGTCCCGCATGGCAGAGGCCATTGCAGACATACAAATGTTGTTGTGTCTAGCAAGTTTTGTTCTGAGATTATTTCTTAGGTTTATATTTTTAGAACAAAATGAACAAAAGCGCGTTTTCAGTGTCGCAGCCTCTGGTAAATCATTTTTCTACAAAGAAAAACATGCATTTTATCTAACACATGTAGTTTTAAACATTATCTACCAAACAGTGCCACAATTAAAATGAAAGATCGATCAAACAGCGCCAGAATTAAAATGCGGAAAAACCATTAAAATACTGAAATATTTATGGAAATACGTTTTTTAAATAAAAAAATTAAAACCGACCTCAGCGTTTTTAGTGCTTTGGAAGACGGTTATTATTTTTCATTTAAAAAAAGTATTTTACGATTTCTTGGGACTATCGCTACGACTCCACCAAATTGTGTTTTCAGAAAGCAAATTCTCTTGGAGTATGCCTTTAAATTCTCGATTGCTCCAGGATCCCATGATCAGATCCTGACATGCTGTCATTGGGACCACATGTGAAGTCTAGCCTTTCAAACAAAACAATATTTTCCAAATCAGCGCACGCGTCTTCGAGTAACCGGGCACAAAACATAAAAAAAGATTCCGACGAATTGAGAATCTCCTCCTTTTTTTAAGTCGCTTACAAAAAACAAATAACCCTATATACAGTAGAGTCGTAAAACTAGAATGGAAAATTGGTTCGTTGCGCAAATTTGCGGACCAGAGACTATAAAGATTAAAATTGTTCTGCTGCGGACGGGGCAGTAATAAAACGAAATTATTTAGGTACAAACGGACGCGTCAGTTTTCTTAAGGGAATTCAGTGGGCTAACTAGCGCCACCAATGAAAAAAATATTTTTTTTCTGTAAAATTGTTTAATTAAGATATCGATCTATAAAAAAGATACGATTTTTTTCCGCGGTTTTCTCCCTGGAGACTCTTAAAAGGTATAGCTCCAAGATATATCTACTTAGTTTGAAGTGTAAGCCGAATAAAATAAAAAAGACTCAGAAAAAATTACTAGAAAATTGAGCAAAAATTTTGTTATCATCTAGCGTATTAGTACATTCTTAGCACGATTTTTACTCACGAATTCCTTTAACATGTTATGGACGTTGTAAAAAATTTATAGTTGTACAGTTTACCTTTTAAAATATCATAACATTAAAAAACATGCACAGACTATAAAATTGCCTATTATCTATAGTAAAGTAATTTCAAAAAGCTAAACCTGGTCTAGTCCTACCCCTCCAGGATACAGGGCATGAGCTTATGTATGTCGGGTAAAACTAGCCTTGCCTTATTACGAGTTACGACATACGTAATTGCATATCCTTCAAGGCTAGTTTTACCCGACTGCGAAACCGAGGGACGATTATGCTTTTCGCGTGTATATAAAGGTATGTATGTATGTATGATGGTTCATTATGACCATGGAGATACTAAACGCCTGGATCGATTTTGACAAAATAGTTTTGTGTGATGTTTGCTAGCAGAAGGCGTGCCTTAGCTGTGAAAGCGACTAAGATTTTTTTATAGATAGATAGATTGATAGATAGATAGTAAACATTGCACAATTTTTTTTTTATATCTGAATAATGGTATACAATAATAAATGGCGGTCCTACCCCTAAGAACTGTTGCTTCATCATCATCAACCCATTATGTCCCCACCGAGGGGCACGGGTCTCTTCCCTGAGGAAGGTATAGGCCATACTCCACCACGGGGGCCAAGTCCGGATTGGTGGAGGCTTGTAGACTAGTGGCTCGTCTACTGTCAGAAGTTGTCAAGCCGCCCTAAGGCCTCCGACTTGGCTTAACGACTGCCATCTATCGACGGCAGCCGGCACCAACAGCTTAACGTGCCTTGCGAAGCACGGAACCGCTCGGAAAAATGCCACTAGCGTTAGGCATAGACGGCGACCCATCCATGCACAGAACGCGCCCTGTGTTGCTTAACCTTCGTGATCGTTTAAGATCACTCAGGCAGCCGGGGCTACGAGCGATACACTGTTGCTTATATGTACTTAATTATGTATTTATATTGTAGGTATTCATGTATATTATGTAAATGTAAACTGTTGCTCATATGTAGGTATTTGATTATGTATTTATTGGTATTCAGGTAAGTATATTATTATTTGAGTATATGTACGTTACGTACGTCATTCAAGTGGCAGGAAGACGCTGGATGCAGGCCGCTTCCAACCGGTCTTTTTGGAAATCCATGGAGGAGGCCTATGTCCAGCAGTGGACTTCTTGTGGCTGAATGATGATGATGATGATGATGATGATGTACGTTATGTCATATGTAATTATTGTAATCTTTCGCTGTACATATATTTGTTACTTCACATACGATTATATGTATTTCAGGTTCTCTTATTTATGTACATCCATCTACCGACTATATTCTTCCTGCAATCCACTCCATCCAAAGGAAGATATCGCTCTAAGCGATAAGACCGCCAATTGTATACCACTACTTAGATATAAGAAACTATGTGTAATTCTTTCACCTGGTTGTGCAATAAAATGTTATCTATCTGTCTATCTAACGATCTCTTCCAGACAACCTTTGGATGAGTACAATTTCAGCACCAGTTTTCACGACCTCCAGTCCACGGTATACATTTAATTTTCGTCCATAACCTTGCCTAAACTTAGCACTAGTTAGAATTTACCGAACACATCACGTCTGAGACCGTCAAACGAGCGAGTTATTATGCAAACGCTAATTGTTTTTGGACGTAAGAAAATATTCCGTTCAGAGAAAAGTCCTTGCGCAGTAATTTAAGGTTATTCCCCGTCCCAGTGTCAGGGTTAGGTAGTGTCAGTTCTGTTGATGATGAATAATGCATACATACTACTAACTCACGCCTTTATTCCAGAGGGGTAAGCCAAATAATGAGGAATCGACTGTCACTGTAGTTCTAACAATAATCCAATTATTATAAGCGACTTCGTTCGGAAAAAAAAACTTAAAAGTCAGGGCATAAATGTAAAATATGCCCTTTTACGGCAATAATACACTTTTTGTCTTTTTTCGTAAATTGCGTACATTTGTGAAAACATTGTGAGTAAATATTATGAGTTCCCTTAGGAATTTTGTTCACAAACGTCAGCGCATGGAATCGCCAATTCTGGAGGGCACGCGAAGTGATTAGACCCATTCTCTCTCTCTCTCTTTCTATTTCTGAGAGAAGGCCTGTGTCCTGAAGCGAGACTTGTACACGCTGCCTGTGTTTTGCTTCAGTGATAGACTGATAGCAAAAGCCCGGTGCTGTATCTAATTCAAGGCTACCAGACAATTCATTAGAGACCCAAAATAACCGCCATTACGTCGCTCGTATCAGATGCAATAACATTTACGATGACGGTACGTCTATCAATGATGTAATGCTTTATTCCGTACCTCTGGCAACCTGCCAAGAGTTCCCGCTATATGGTACAGTAGGACGAACGAAAGAGCATTGTACGAGTGTTGAGAACATAACGTCGGCTTATTGCAAGAAGTCATTTACTGCAAAAACTCACAAACCGCTTTTTTTAAAGGTATGGACATATAGATGAATTGAACAATGATACAATAGTGGTGTTTTAGTATCAGGCATTATTTTAACGATGTTATAGGGAATAAGGAGGAGGAAACACAACCATTAACTAACAACGAACTAGAAAGTCCCTTTTCTCCCAATAGTGAATATGTCGGTTAATGACTTCTTGCAATAAGCCGACGATAATTACGGTCTAGATACTGACAAACCAATTCTATGAACTGAATTTTGAGCTTCAACTCAGTTTTTACTTTGATTGGAATTCAGAACTTTGAGATTGAATTCCGATCTAAATACATGACAAACCGTATTCACTTCTATTAACTGAATTCCGAGTTGGAACTGAGTTTGTACCCTGAGTTTGAATTCACAGCTTTGAGACTGAATTCGGAACTAAATAAAAACCGAATCCAATTCTATTAACTGAATTCTGAGTTTAAACTCAGTTTGAATTCAGAACTTTGAGACTGAATTCCAAACTAAATACAAACCGAATTCAATTCTATTACTAAATTCTAAACTAAATTCTGAGTTTGGAATCAGTTTGAATTCAGAACTTTGAGACTGAATTCCGATCTAAATACTGACGATCCTAATTCGTGTGGCCTGTTTTAACGTGGACAGACCTTTTGGCTCTATTTCGTGAGACAGAGGCCAATTACAAACCGGTTATAGATAGCTACAGACTTTGCTGCACAAACAGAAAAAAAGAATTACATGCGATTTATTACACCTAAGTAAATGTACAAAAAGGGCCGACCAAAAAAAAAAAAAAAAACGATCTGTTGACTGTACTTTCAACATGGGAATTCAAGCGGTGACGATATGAGTCAATATGTTTACTTTCGCATTTTAATGTCATGTTTGTGAAATTCTATAAATTTTCAATGGATTAAGCTTGTCAGATGTATTTCTTACGAAGGGAACGGTATTTTTATTCATCGTATTAACACCGATTGTAGACTGTTTAAAGGAACTGATTTTGTTAGAGAATTATTTACTGAATAGGTATAAACAGACGCACAACAGTACTGAATTACATGCATTACAATGCATTACCTCACGCCTGTATCCCGTAGGGGTAGGCAGAGACCAGGGTTTACCACTTGCCACGATCCTGACAAACCTCTTTCGCTTCATCGACAGTCATTAGTCGTTGCATGCACGCACGCCGGTTTCGGGTACTTTTTATTTTGCCCTTTGCTAATACATATTTGGTCGAAGTATGTCCGACTGGGACGTGTCGATTCGCCAATATTCGTTAGTTGCTGCATGCACGCCGGTTTCGGGTACTGAATTAGAATAACATTTTGCGTGATCCCAAAACACGCCCGAGGATTTTTTTTTTACATTACGTAACAGGTATATTACGCGCAAAATACACACGTCCGCACAGCGCAGACGCTTTCGTGACACTAGTTTCTCGTCACATCTCCATGATGAAATTAGTTGCATGACACTTGTTTTGCCAAAAAATCGCGCAGGGCACGAAACTTATTGGCGTTCACAAAATTAGTGCATGCATTACGAAAATATGAATTTACGCGTGAAACTGTTGGTAAAAATAACGTCACGAAATAAATTTCATGCCACTGATTTTGTAACGTAAGTCCGGCTTTACAGAAAGATCCGGTAACACTTAAAGAAGTTATTCTACACATCAACACAAACCACTTTTATTATGGGACTAACTCGGAAATCGTGAAAAACAATTATAAACTTCAGAGAGATGTTTGAACTAAAACTTTCGTGAGCATTACACATTATTACCTTTACTCCGGAATCACTTACTTGATTTTTTGTCGAAAGAGTCCGACCAGGTTTCGCTCTTTATTCAAAGACCTAAGAAAAATTCAAGTGCGTGATTCCGGAATCAAGATAATAAGATAGACCCTGAAAAATCCAAGTATTTTCCATTTACCCACACTTCAGTCGATACTGGGGCAACCCCTCAGAAATGTCAAGAAAAAACGTGTTAACAGTCAGCGCAGCACTTAATACAAAGGGGCATTTACAAATGAATTGTCCAATAAAACCAAACAAAATTTGTGTTAAGCTGCGAGAGTGACGCGCACCTGTTTGGATTCTGTAATGAGATGTGTAGAGCTACGAAACTGAGCAGAGGTTGCATTGAAAAATGAAAACGGAAAAGGTTCATCATTAATAGCTTCCACACAACACAATCACTTGTCATGGTTCCTTGCCTGGTTATCATAGGACAGGGTATCCTAGATACCAAGGAAATCACAAACATGGAAATACATGTTCACGAAACTTTTCGTGGTCCTTTGGTATACGCAGGTACTAGGGCGCTTATACACAGGCGGCACGTTGCGAACGACAGTGCAAACTGCAGCCGTCGACGCGTCGACGGAGTTGGCACTGTCGTTCCCAACGCGTCGACGGAGTTGGCACTGTCGTTCCCATCTCGTCGACGGAGTTGGCACTGTCGTTCGCAACGCGTCGACGGAGTTGGCACTGTCGTTCGCCACGTGCCGCCTGCGTACAAGCGCCCTTAGCTAGCTACTCGAGCTATATCGTCAGACCATCTGGCTGGTGGTCCGCCAAATGAGCGTGGTGATTAAGCCTAAACTCTCTCTTCCTCTAAGGGAAGGCATGTGCCCAGCAGTGGACCTTGCTTATGTTATGCTGTTGAGACAAACGAATACATCAAAACTTTACACGTTGTATTTCAACGAAAATTTTAACAATAATAAAATTAAACACTGCATTACTTGAACTCACGCCTGTATCCCGTTAAAGCAAGGAACTAAGTAGTGTAAATTATGGTTATAAGGGACTTGTTTATTTTTCTCCGGCTCCCCTACAAAAAAATTAAAAATATATTTTTTTAAATAAAAAATTAAAACCCACTTCAAAACACTACAGCACTAAAAATTTTGAAATAATTTAAAGGAATACCTTTAAATTAGAAGTATGTATATATGAAAGTATTGTAGTTTCAGTAGCACAGTTTCATGACCAGGACATATATTTTAGGCACCGACTACGAATTATACTTCTACAACACGCACATGTATACATATTTCTAATTTAAAGGTATTTTTTTAAATTTTATTATTTCTAACTTTTTAGTGCTGTAGTGGTATGAAGTCGGTTTTTATTTTTTCTATAGGAGAAGTAGAAAGATATGACACTAATTATAATAGGTCAAATACTGAGTGACTTGACAGTACATTGAAGACACTTGCTGTCTGAATTTGAATGGCACAATAATGTTTATTTCCATCGGTATTTTACAAAAATTAATCTGGCATTTAAATCATCAAGTATAGGCCAGCCAAAGCTATTTGCTCATCATCATCAGCCATTTGACGCCCACTGCAAGACATAGGCCTCCCTCATGGATTTCTAACCATAAAGGGTTTTGCCATAATTGCCACGCTTGGCAGGCGGGTTGACGATCGCAGTATGCGGTTGGAATCTCAGGAAGACGCTGCTGCCCGTCTCCTGGTAATTGATTTCCTTAGTCGCCTTCTACGACATCCACGGAAGAAAATCGAGTGACGCTATTCTTAATCCGACGCCACCCGGAATTTGCTCATAGTTCCATCATACATAATTTTAGATGACTCTATCTGTAAACATTTTGAAGATAGGTTAATACTAGCTGTAGTCCGCGGCTTTGCGCATATTAGTTTAGAAAACATGGAACCTTTTGTTAGAAATACATCGAATTCGGTTGAGATTGATAGATGATCACTTCGTACATATGAAAAAAATTACATATATCAAGAAAATTATAGATACTTAATAATTAGTACAACAACCCTACCCTAACCCTTTCGACTTGGAAACTCGAGTCTAATAAAGCGAGGAACATCCTGAAGTTCACATTTTTGTATGTAATGTTGTCTTATGCAGAACACAATCCAACCGGAAAATTCTAAAATTCTTAATCGTTAATCTTGTTTGTTTTTCTGGAATAATTTCAAGAATTTTCCGTTTACGACTGGCTTATTCATCGCCCGACCGGATTTGCAGCAAATTATGAGATTAGATGATATATAACCGTTTGTTATTATTAACCATAAAACTGTTCCAATCTTTAAACGGGTAGTAAAACGGCCAAGTGCGTGTCGGGCCACGCGCAGTGTAGGGTTCCAGTAGAAAGAGGGGGTTTTATCTGCTTTACAGAACTAAAAAGTTCATAAACACAATTTTCAATGGATTTTGTGCGAAGCTTTCCTTTTATAAGTTGGTCACCTATTACTCGTTAAGTTTACAAGTACTTAGCCGTGATAGTTTTCCTTTTAAGTTCATTACATGTGTTCATTATACTACCCTGAATTTTTTCACGTTTCTACAATCAACCGTTTAATCAGGAGAGGGGTTGTATTTGGACAAAAAATTGCGTTTTAAAGCTTAATATTTCGCAAACGGAACCCTAAATTAAAAAAATTATCTACACCCACAATATTTTTAAACGACCAATCCAACAATACCCCACACTATGGTATAGGCGAGAAATAAATTGCATCCCTAATTTAAGTGTAGGGGGTAGCCTAAAAGATATTTTTTAAGATTTAATTCTACCGTTTTGTCGGCGTTATTAATATGTATGTGTCTATGCCAAATTTTAGCGTTGCCGTACTAATCATCTCTGAGCTAGGCCGCGGACAGACAGACGGACAGACGGACGGACATGGCGAAACTATAAGGATTCCTTGTCTACTACGGAACTCTAAAAAAATATTTTCTTCATGAAGTGCAGGTTGTCAGTGACTCTAAACCAGTTTTATACGATAATCCATTCGGTAATTGAACAATCGCGATTAGAAAAATGAAAAATTTCTCTACAGTATTGAAAATATGGTAAAAAAATACACGCTCAAATGAATAAAAATTTGGACTTTTTTGTCCATTTTTACTTTGGAGTTTCTTACCCATTTTTTGTCCAAAATAATCTAGATTTTGGAATCGACACCTAGTTCTCGTAACGTTCATCAATTTCTGTGTTACTTTGTATAATAACATTTTGAATTTGATTTTTTTAAATAGCTGCCAATAATTGAAAGTTTCTACGAACGAATTTGGTAACAAAATACTTTAACTACCACTCTATACCGTTCGTTACTCTGCGCAACTGCGGTGGGCATCTGTAGACGGGTAGGTACATGATGGAATGTAATTTTTTTCCAACATGCCTATGACGACACTTGTGCTCACAGGCTCTGGAAAATGTATGCTTTACATGCTTGATATGTTACGTAAACTTATCTTATTTTAATTACACTTTATTAGGCAAACTAAAACATATTATTGTCTGATTTTCATAAATGTAGGTACAGAGAGCCGATAATCCAGAAGCACATGGTCTCACTAATG
Organism: Yponomeuta evonymella; assembly: GCA_963969515.1. Lineage (NCBI taxonomy): Eukaryota > Metazoa > Arthropoda > Insecta > Lepidoptera > Yponomeutidae > Yponomeuta > Yponomeuta evonymella. The sequence continues at coordinate 2,328,315 of OZ018369.1, forward strand.
ACATCCAAATCAGTTCAGCAGTGGATGCGAGATGTTTGAGAATTTCACGTATAAAGTCTTTAAGGAAATATTCTTAAAAAAAAGAAATCGAAAGTATTCTAAAACTACAAACGGTATTATTTTATAAAGTCTTCACTTCTTCAACTTTTTCAATATTAGAGGGATTTTCTTTATCCAAATAACCTTGGCGGTGGTAGCCTAGTGGGTAGAACATTGGACTCGGAAGCGGGAGACCCAGGTTCGATTCCCAGTGCGGGCATGTAACTATGACTTTGTTTTGTACAGTTATGTACATTTGCGAAGTTATAGTAGCAATACCACTCGCTAACGGTGAAGGAAAACATCGTGAGGAAACCTGAGTGTCTGAGCTATTTACATACCTCAGCGCTTGAAATCGCCAATCCGCGGTGGGCACGCGTGGTGATTAAGCCCTTACTCTTTCTCTGAGAGAAGGCCTGTGAGCTGCAGTGGGACGTATATAGGCTGCTTGTGAAATAACCCTATAAAGAAAATTTCCATGGAGATTAGAACTGCTTTCTCTACCAACTAATTTTAAAAGTTAAAAGATCTTTGTTAGCCTTGTTTCTGATACCAAGCTTTGATGGAAATCAGTGCAGCTCTAGCTAAAGTAAGTTTATGGTTAGCTATAAAAAGAACTAACGTACACTCGCCAGCTTATTGACCTATGTGCGTGCACTCTATTCAGTTAAGTTACGGGCGACTTTGCAACGAAAATGTACAAATTGATTTGCATCAATCTGTACAAAATAAACTTTACGATAGACATTGCAATTCAGATCCAAGTCAGATTTTGTTTAACGAGTACTAAGTTACTTCATCAGAACTAGTTTTTCGATGCAGCTTTTTCTTCTGCGCGTTGTAGACTGAAGTAAAAACATCTTTTGATTGCACATTTTATCTAAGTACGTCATTGATTTAACGGGAATACGGTATGGTCCAAATATTTACAATTAAAGTCTCAATAAATCTTTTGGGTAGTAAGGTTTTTGTTACGTTAATTCAGACACACTTTGAATACTATTCTTATTAGTGAAGCTATAAGATTGATATTATGACAATGTCAGTGTTGCACTAACATAACACAGTATACCTCTTGCCGTCCTACACACCTCACTAACTCCACTCTCCGTCTGTCTATCTGTGTGTCGGGCTGTCTGTCACCAGGCTGTATCTCATGAACCGTGATAGCTAGAGAGTTCGAATTTTCACAGATGATGTATTTATATTGCCGCTATGAAAACAAATACCAAAAACGGAATAAAATAAAAATTTGAGGGGGCTCCCATACAGCAAACGTTGTCGAAAGACAGCGCTCGCCATCTAGCGGCCATTAAAGTAACCTTCATAGCGCCGATGTCATGTCGTTAAAATATCAATGCTTCTAGTTGGTTTCTATAGATGGCGCTGATCTCAAATTCGATCTTCGTCTAATGTTGTATAGATAATGGTACGGAACCACTCTCTTTTGGCTGGTTTTATGTATCTTGACTTGACATTTTAAACAATTTGTAAATAAATGTTTGCATGCTACTCATAATCTGTGCCTGCAATTTTGCATACTTCTGTTAATTACATTCAATTAGTGCTATTAAGATCTGTGATATTTTTTTTTTGTGAGAGTGAGAAGTATTCGGAAATAAATAATATTTTTATTATACTTTATTGCACACAAGATATTTAACATAAGAAATTACATGTACAAAGGCGAGTTTATCTCTGTAACGTATACGCACATTGGCACAACTATGAGGCTAAGTGCGGAAATCTCAGATGTAACTAACATGTACGTACGAGACTCACAGATCAATAAATGAATTATGAACCTTGGACCCCATCCATAAGCCGCCCAAGCAACCCACTGGCCTACTCCTGTCACACTAACACGGCTAAGGCAAGCCCCTTGTAAGACCGTAAGTGTCACGCCAGTTAAGGAGGTGGCAGGTTGCGCGTTGTGCTTTTTCTATCGAGAGAGAGGAAGGTTAGTAATGTGCGAGAATGGAGCTTTGTCGGTAGACGATAAAAAGTTTTAAGCTTACGGTTTTATTTATTTATTTATTCAGTTTGGAGAATTATCATCATATTATTGCACGGTGCTATGTTAAAAACCTATTTATATGGTGTTATTTATAAAAACACGATTCCTCTAAAACGCTCGGCAAATGCAGTTTGAAAAAGCTGTAGTAAAGGGTTTCACTTTACCACAGATTTTTTAAACTGCATTTAAGGAATCGTGTTTTTATAAATAACACGATCCATAAGTTTAAAACTCTACTCGCCCCACTTTATTAAATGTGACTGAAATAGGATTTAATTAAAATTCTTCATACAAAATTTAATGTAAATGGCGACCTTTAAGAAATGATACCTACAACTTGGCCTTCAGCCTAATACAGTTTATGCAGCATCGAGTAGCAATTATTAGTACATTCGACAGCAAATCAACCTTTACACGCGTGGACTCTACTCAGTTACCATACGGGCGACTTTGCAACAACAAAAATGTAAAGGTTGATATGCTGTCGTCTTTACAGATTTTGTACAGATGTACTTAGTGCCCAGGACATATTTTTTACAGATTTCATTATTGCCACTGAACGCTGTATAAATCATCTCATTACGTAGATGGAAAGGCCTAAGTAATTAGTTACAATGCGCTAACCCAGCTATACCATTATTATTTACTTTGTTTACTTAAATCCTGTGGCCTCACATAATAGATATAATATAAGGCCTTTATAATAATATCTACTTGTTGCAGTCTTATCTTAAGTTAGTCGACTTTAATTAAAAGTGAAAATTAAAATCATCATTTTATCGATAAATCACGCCCCCGCCCTACAAAACAGCAAATCACTCATTCATACAACTGTCAGTATTTTAATGGCAGCCTGATTGCCACAAATAAAGTTTGCTGCAAAAAGAAGTTTCTTTCAATACAGTTCTTAGTTATTACATTGTCATTGTTTTGTTAGTAAGTCTCGGCATCGTAAAACGGTAAAGGTTCCGCTGGTTTTCTTTTCATACTTTTCAATTTCAAGTAAGTATTTGAAAGAGAACAAGTCTATCATCATCATCATCATTCAGCCACAAGAAGTCCAGTTCTTGTGGCTTGATTTCCAAAAAGACCGGTTGGAAGCGTCTTCCTGCCACTTGGATGAGGTCATCTGTCTGTCCTGTGGCTGGTCTACCTACGCTGCGCTTCCCGATATGTGGTCTCCATTCGAGAACTTTTCGGCCCCATCGGCCATCAGTTCTGTGTGCTATGTGCCCCGCCCACTGTCACTTCAACTTACTAATCCGCTGGGCTATGTCGACGACTTTCGTACGTCTACGAATCTCATAATTTCTGATTCGATCTCGTAGAGAAATTCCGAGCATTCCATAGCTCGTTGCGTGACCTTGAGCTTTCTTATGAGGCCCATAATGAGAGACCACGTTTCAGTGCCATAGGTCATCACTGGTAACACACACTGGTTGCATAATTTTGTCCTTAGCGATGGAGGTATATTAGACGAAAAGACTTATATAAGTATCCCGAATGCTGCCCAGTCGAGTTGGATTCGACGATTGACCTATTTCACGAAGTTGGACCGGCCTAGTTGGACTGTTTGTCCTAAGTAGTCGTATTCGTCTACAACTTCGAGAGTCGAGTTCCCCAGTGTTATTGGGGTGGGCATAACATAGGCGTTCGACATGACCTTCGTTTTGTCCATGCTCATTTTAAGGCCCACGCGTTGGGATACTCTACTGAGGTCTTCGAGCATTATGCCGAGGTCTTCCATCGTTTTTGCCATGACTACTATATCGTCGGCAAATCGAAGGTGAGTGATGTACTCGCCATTGATATTGATGCCGCGTCCCTGCCATTCCAGAAGCTTGAAGGCGAGATAACGACTCCCAGTCTCACGCCCCTTTTCAATGGAATTGCCTCCGAATTCTGCTCCTGTACTCGAACCGACATTTTGGCGTTGTTGTACAAGCACTTCAGCACCTCGATATACCGATAGTCAATTCGGCAACGCTGGAGATAAATAGCAATATAAATATAGAAAATATCACATTTTTAAATTGGAGGTTTTTCACAACTTCCAATTTAAAAATGTGTAATAAGTGATATTTATTAAAGTTTATCTTACCAGTTCTCTGAGAAACTTATAAATAGAACCATAATATATGAGTCCCTCTATACTCATTTCCTAAGGCTGTATTTATTGCTAATTGATTTCTCTGCTAATGAAAGTGAGTTACTGGTTTATAATTGGATTCCCTTTTTTCTGCTTGCAGGAAACTGGTCGCCGTGTTTGATTTTATTGAGTTTTCACACTTTTTGTTAAGTACATTTCTAAAGGTGTGAGAATCTTGTTCGCTGACATCTTTTGTCAAACCCCATTGATCGCATAGCATCAGTTCATGTACATCCTCTTCATAGAATTTCCGAGTGCATGTCACACATCTGTAAAATGAAATCCCACACATAAAATCCTCACAGCCCGATAAGCAATCAGCAATTTATAATCTTGTTTTTACCAACTTAATTCCGGATTCACTTACTTGTTGAATTAACTAACTTACGAGAGTTTTAGTTCGAAAATCTTGTTTTTTGTTGTTTTTTACTTTGTGTGGTCACCTCTTGTGTAGGAACGAATTGCCACTGAACGCTGTTGCCATATTTTTGTTTTTTAACACGGTTTTACTAAGTTTTTTTTTTGTAGTCTATTTACGTCCCACTGCAGGGACCTTCTCTCAGAGAGAGAGAGTACGGGCTTAATCAGCACGCGTGCCCACCACTGATTGGCAATTTCAAGCGCTGAGTTATGTTGTTTCTTCACAAAAAAATTGCATGGTTTATGATCTCTTCGGCTAACAGCATATAACTTGAATTTCAGGTGACACTTGCCTGCAAGTAAGAGCACTTGAAGAATTTCAGGTGACACTTGCTCACGATGACTTGTGAATCGCGTTTTTGACTTTTTGTGTATGACATTTTTTTAAATCAATGCAAGCGCACTGCAGCATCTGCATAAGTTTTGCTTCCATTTTTACGGAAGCAACGAATCGCATTTCAATCGTGTTTTAAAGTCGCCGTGAGCGATGGCTTTAAACAAAAAAAAATTAACCGCCATATTTTATTGGCTTAAAGTTGATTTGTTACTATTATTTATTTTATAATTATTACTTTCATAACGAGCTCTCCGCCCTTACAGCTTTTCCATCTAATATAGCAGGTTAAATAAAAATTGCATAATTACATTCCTGCAATCCAATTTTCTTTAATTCAAAAATTTCATCAAATATATAAATTTATTGCCCATTAAAAGAAATATGACTTTCCCCAAATTATTTGGGGAAAGTCGCCTAAAACGGAATTTTATTTGATGGACAATGCCCACTATGTGTCGCTCTCATGAAATTGTAAATTCAGATGCAACATAACGCTACGGTGCAGTATGGCTAAGACAGAGAAATACTGAGATTACAATTTTATAAACCAGACAAGGTTTTCCAATTGTTTTAGTCAACTGGTCAGTAAATTAAACTTTTAATCAACAAAAACCTCTCGATTACACAGCACGAGCGCTCGCCATCTGGCCTGGCCACGTGCCCCGATAATCTCGCTCGTAAGTGTAACATTACACTCCCGACAATGGAGCACTTTGTTTGCTCGCCACTATACTTTGACCGACTTGCTTCACAGAGTTCGGATAGGCCTTTCTGATTGGAAATAAGGGGTATTTTTGCATAGATTTGGTGGTAAACTTTGTCGGAAAGGCGTAGCTTAGGAAGTGTTAATAATTTCCTGGCTAATTTATATCATTTCGAATGGAATTAAGGTTAATCGATCTCTACGGCAAAGTACTGAACGACACAAAGACAAAGAGACGACTGTTTACAAGAGTCGTGTTACGCTTTTCAGTAACCTAAACTCTGTGTTTTCAGAAGGTAGTGGTGGCTCAGAAACATCAAGGAATGGACGGATGCAGCCAGCGTCGAAGACCTGTTTCGCTTGGCAACAAATTAAGAAAAATAAGCGGAGCTGACTGCCAACCTTCATTATTGGAGAGACACAGGAAGGAGAAGTACAGATGTAGAAACTAAATAAAATCTTACTAACATTAGCAGTATATAATTTTATTCTAACAACTGAAAAAATCTCCGCTAAGTTTTACCACCAAGCTTTGAACCGAACCGAAAAGTTTTAATTGTTATAAAAAAAATTATAGGACTGGATGACCTGTCAAACGATACAAAGATGCCTGACTTAACAATCACTTGACCTGGTCCCAAAGTAGGATACCCTGTGCTATGGTAGCCAAGCAAAGACATCACAAACATAGGCCATTTATACAGTACAAGTCAGGCACGGCGGCCTCCAGTGGGAATTAAACCCACGACCTCTGTTTTGGCATTCAATCGTGTTAACCGCTAGACCAACGAGGCAATGCAATGTACTTTCAGAATAACGTTCATTAATGACACACCAGATGTTGTGTTCAGTCATATAATGTTACACTCTAATGGCGTAATGTTATATTTACATTTGACGCGTTTTCTGGAACGCACTGCAATTAAATGCGTGAATGGACAAGAAATATAGTAGAAATTAAAGAGTACGATTTAGCTCAGGCACTTTCGGCCTTATTTATAAAAACACATGGTACAATACGATTAAAATCAGTTAACGATTCGGCTTTTCTCGGATATCATCGCCCGAATCCCGAGACGGAAATGAAACGAAATACATTACCGCGATTTCTTTTAGGTAGCATTCAATTTGAAGCATCATAAACGCAATGTATAGCATCTGCCAAGATGACATCACTAACCGGTAGACCTAAGAAATTTATTATGCAGAAGTGATCGCAACGTAGGAAGCTCTTAAAATCTTTCATTTATTTATTTATTTATTTATTTATTTATTTATTTATTATACTATAAGAACTTACAGTCATGAAAGTTATATATCATTCGCCGTATCACGCAATAATCAAAATCATCAATTTTTAAACGATATTTTTTGCAGGGCATCTGAGAGCTTGTCGTTTTCCTTCAAAAATTTTAACACGTTGCTTTTCGAAACTCCGGTTGCTTCACAAACCCTGTCCAATTTTTTTTTATGATAATTACTTTCTTGTTTTTTAACTAAATTAGCTTCTTTTCTAAAATAGTTATATACATTGATTACAATTTTACGAGATTGAGCAACAATTTTTTTACCACGCTTTAAATTTGTTTAAGCCATGATACATAACTATTGTAAGTTCATTTTGATAAAATTTGATAGAATCGAACATTATATAGGTACGTGAAACTGTTAAAATAGTCAATTATTTTTCTTATTTCAATATAAAGGTTGTGTTAGTTTTGAGCTACAAAGGAGGTTTTGTCGCTCATATCGTTCTTTTATTGTATTCAATAAGACAACGAGTAATATAATTAAAGGTCATATCTGTAAATTGATAACTCTATGTGAGAGATGAGGGATTCACGACAATTACCTTGCATGTCAATACATTTATGAAAATATTATGTACGTTAGAAAAAATATCAAAGACTTCGAAAATGTTGGTGGCCACCATAATGTTAATACAAGAAATAAACATAAATTGTCATTTCCACTATTTAGACTTGCAAAAGTTAACACATTCTTTATGGGGCACTGTATAATGTTCTACAACAAAATTCCTCAAGATATATTAGAGTTACCTCCAACGCGATTTAAAAAATGTGTTAAGCACATTCTGTGCAAAAAGGCTTACTATAACATCAAGGATTATTTAGAAGACAAAGATGTTTGGCATTAAACAGTAGATTAATATTATTTAAAGGACGATTGTGACTAGTGTTCAACACATTCATGACTAATATTTTAAGTTGAAAACTCTGTTAATTAAGTTAAAACGTGTTTTGAAAAGAATAAATGTGGAGTTTCTTTGTTAGCTTGTTCTCCACATAATCCATTAATTGTGAAACTAACAACTTTGACGTTCATTAAGTAAACATTCTGTTTTTACAATGAATAAAAATATTTGAATTGAATTGAATTGAATTACCGACGTTGGCCGAATCGTTAACTGATTTTAATCGTACTGTACATACTTACATAAACTCACGCCTTTAAACCAGAGGGGAAGGCAGAGACCCGGGACTGCCACTTGCCACGATCCGGACAGATCACTTTCGCTTCCTCAACATTCATTAGTCGTTGCAAGCACGCACGCCGGTTTCGGGTGTTTTTTACCATGCCCTTTACAAATACATCCACTATTTGGTCGAAGTATATCCGCCTGGGTCGTCCCTTTCTGGCCCTTCCACCCACATACGCTCGATATATTTGTTTCGTCAATCTTTCTTCCTTCATCCTCTCTACATGTCCAAACGAACGCAACATTCCTGTCTCAATTCTAGTCACTACATCCTCTTTCAGTCCACAACGTTCTCTAATCAAACTATTGCATATCCTGTCATTCAAAGTAACACCAGACATAGGTACTTCTCAAGGACCTCACTTTTACAAACACGATTTCTCTAAAACCAATCTAAAACCCTGTTTATTTAATCTGTGGCTAGATCTTTTCCTTATAATCTCCACCACAGACTATTTGATTCGGCGTTTATGAAGTATTTTAAGGAATCGAGGTTTTATCAATAAGACCGAATGAAACGTCAAAGTTGTTAATGAGCGTCAAAGTTGTTAGTTTCAGAATTAATACGTTATAGAAATAGAAAATGTTTCTTTGTCTCTAAATGGCACAATAATAAATAATTATGTGGGGGAGAAGCTAATAAAGAACTCCACATTTATTATTCGACCATTTGGTCGTATATTTTGTAAATACATTTTGTTTTGATGTATCTATATACACCAAAATGTATATGAAATCGGGGTACGGGTAGAACCTCCTACTTGTCAATTCCAGCATTTTTGTTACACCCTGTATACTAGCCTTGCATCCATTGTAATATAATGCTGTGACGACAATCAATAGAACAAAGTAGGGTGACCACACCCGTGGAGGATTTACCGACCGTGTCCCGCGCGCGCGGTGTCAAAATAATAAAGACGTTAGCCGTGTGGGGTGACCACGCGTCGTGAAAGCAAGGAATTTACCTGAAAAAAAAAAGAAAAATAAACAGTTGATTTACATAATTTCTGATCGCATGACATTGACTATATTGAAGTAGGTGTACCTATTGGCAATTTTTTGTCAAAAAATTAGCTTTTGGACATAATTTAGTAAACGAAGAACAAAAATTTGGGTGAATCCGGAATTAAGTTAATAAAAAATTGGGTTGCTCGCGCAAAGTATTCGTCAATAATCCGACGGTATCTATAGTTAAACTCATATTTGTATCATATGGTACTCGTAAAATGACCGATTACCCTTTCTGACGATCTAATTCTGGACGTAAGTTGAAGTACTCGTTATAAAATTATCTCAGAGAACGCCTCTTGACTCAAGTTCAAGTGTGCACTATAAATTATTATATTGCCTATTAACCGCTTGCCTATCAATACGTGTAATTATAAATTAATCATATTATTGTACATAAAATTAAATTACGACGATAAAATTATGTTTGTCGTATTTTATTGATTATTTAGTGTGCCCAGACAGGCTTAAATTCTCGAGCTTTTTTACGTCCTACGGCAGGGCACAAGCTTTATCTCAGAGAGAGAGAATGGGCTAAATTAACACCCGTGCCCACCGCGAATTAATGATTTTAAGCGCTGAGGTAAGTGGACACCTTTGAAACTCTGGTTTTATGCACGGTTTGCGACTGGTATTGCTTAAATATTATTTAAATTCACAAATGTATACTTCGGTTCATTCAGCGTTTGGTCTACATAAAAAAAACGACCAAGTGTTAGTCGGACTCGCGCACCAAAGGTTCGGTACCAGTATCTATACAACATTTGAATATTTCAAGCGTCTACCTGTTGCCGTTATTAATATCGAGCAAAAAATGGCAAAAAATCACGTTGGTTGTATGTGAAAAACAGAATAAAATAAATATTTAAGAAAAATAGAATAAAATTAATAGGTATTTAACGGGAGCCCCGTTAAATACCTATTAATTTTATTCTATTTTTAGTATTTGTCGTTATAGCGGCAACAGAAATACATCATCTGGTAAAATATCAACTGTCTAACTATCACGGTTCATGAGATACAGCCTAGTGACAGACGGACGGACGGACGGACGGAAGGCGGAGTCTTAGTAATAACATCGCTTACCCTTTCGGTACAGAACCCTAAAAACTGTTGATAGATATCGTTAAAATACGGGACGCAATAATTAAAGACGACTCTATTTAGGGCCTTCTGCCAGTCTTTTTACACGTCAGGTTATACAAAGAAGTCGTTCAATGCCCTGCAAACAAGGATGTTGCCTGCGAATCCAGTATAGTTTTTTGTCCGTTGGAGTTTTTTTGTCCGTTTTTTTCCAAAATGATCTAGATTTTGATTTGTATGACTCGCGGTTTGCGGCAGCGTTAACAGTCTACTTAATGTCATCGCAAATAGGACTGACGGCCCTATGCTAAAGCACTGGATCTCTGGTAATAATAAAATGTGTTTACTAATTACTACTAAACTATGGACTTGTTCTGAAATAATCGCAGTAACGCTGTGCATGCGAATGGCGAGAGACCGCGAAAAATGGCGTGATGGGGAAAAGGACTGTACCCAGCAGTGGGCAGTGGTGGGCTGATGATGATGATGATGAACGCTGTGCAAACATACTGAGTTGAATCGAGTTGAAGTAAATAAACATAAAAAAACATTAGTTTACGTTCATTCTACATTATTTATATCCTATGTGGTGGCAACCACCACCTACACTAGATGGCTAAAGTGAGTTACCACACTCCTTGGTTACCACTCAGATGCTGCAGTGCTTGGCACGTAGTTGGACTTAGCTTGGGCGACTTAATCCCCAGAAAAAACAATATCAGTACGTGTGGAGCCCACTAGGCTACTGTTTTTGTTTAATATATAGGTACGTATAAAACCTCACACGTTTATTCCGGAGGGGTAGACAGTGTTTGACATTGACCACGATCATGACTAGTCTCTTTTGCTACATCAACATTCATTCGTTGCTACATTCACGCTTGCTTGCTTCGGGTACTTTTTATCTTGCTCTTCACTAATACATCCTCTATTTGGTCGACATGCCCTTACCGGCCCTTCCACCCACACTCGCACTCGTACTTTCGTCCTTCATCCTCACCATGTTTCCTGTTTCTGTTTAACTTATTAAAGTAATTACTTATTTCCCCACAATGTAGTATTTTACTGTTGTCTTGTGATATGATCGTCATCATAACTCTATTCTTGTTATTTACGTACTCTGTCCTCGTTACTTTTTCTAAGTAACTAATGTTTTGGCACTGCAGCGTCCTGGTGGTTCCTTCAACCTACTAGTATGAGTGAAGGTGCCACTCGACGCTGTATAAAACATCTCACTACGTAAATGCAAAGGTCTAGGTTTTTTTTTTATGTTTTGGCAGTTTAAAGTTATTGATGGCACTCAAGGAATCTTATCACGTGTGACTGAATCTTATCATGTTCAATATGTTTTGTGAAACGATGCTCAGAGTGGAGTTCATTTTTCACCACTACAAATTGATCCAGCTTAAATTGCATTGTATAATTATATACCTTCAACAAACGGAACGTAAATTCTTTACAATAAAATAAATTTCTGATTTCTGATTGGCAACTTCAAGAAGATGTTCAACAGTGCAACAAGAACACATTGTCACATGACAGTGTGCGCGACAGACACGCGTTCCAAGCCAATGGTTACGGTGACCACTTTGACCGCGTAATGGGGGTCGAGTTTTACCGCCAAAATAACAGCCGTTGTCGATCAAACTGGCTCGAACTACGAATGTCCTGAAATCGTTCAGAGGACCAATTCTCCTGAGGCGTTTTAGAAGGTTTACTGACGGGGCCTCTTTCTTATAATAGTCAACTAACGTGGTGAATGGTGATGAATTGAAATTTGTTCGCCAGGATCGTGGCAAGTGGTAAATGCTGTCAATGCGTCCAGGATACAGGTTTTGTGAGTTTTTTTAATGTATTATTATTATTTTTATTTTTTTTTATTTTAATGGTAGTTTTGAAAGGTAGAAATCCTATATCTAAGAAATTCAAATTGAAGGGAATCAAAATTTATGAAGCCTTCCAAAAGCCTAGCTTGTGTTTTTATATGATTCAATTCTAACAGCAAAAATTTCTATTTTTACACGGTTATGAGTTACTCACTTAAGGGGCCACCCGGAGCTGAGTTCAACGCACTGCAAAATCTTATTTTTACACATAATTTTTTTTTTATACCTAAGTTGTGAAAAAACTTGCGTTAACTTTTGCATAGGTATTTAAATTTAGTAAGCACTTAAGTCCGCTCCTGGTTTGTAAGGATCGTGGGAACTGGCAAAGCATAGTCTTTGCCTACCCCTTTAGGATACAGGTGAGTTTATGCATGTATATTAAGCCCACTTTCAGTCTTTGGAGATCATAGTAAAATTCAAAGGAATGGCGTTGGTAGCGTTTGTAATATTTAAAATGTGTTTCATGTTTTGCGTTATTTCTAGAATACCACGTAACCATTCCTACCTGGCAAGGAAACCTTCTGTGATTTTAATTCTGTGCCATGTTTTTATCTATCTAATCAAGAATCGGCTGAATTTGCAACAGCTATGAAACATTTTAGTATAAACATTTACTTTGAAGATAAATTGTGTTGGCGCACCGAGTATTAGCAATGTGTGTTTTGCCATTCAAAAGATGTTCAATGGAAGAGTTTGTTATTGATATTTTGCTAACACCATGTAACCATTCCTACCTGGCAAGGAAACCTTCTGCGAATTTAATTCTATTCCATGTTTTTATCTATCTAATCAAGAATCGGCTGAATTCGCAACAGCTATGAAACATTTTAGTGTAAACATTTACTTTGAAGATAAATTGTGTTGGCGCACCGAGTGTTTGCAATGTGTGTTTTGCCATTCAAAAGATGTTCGTTAGAAGAGTTCGTTATTTATATTTTGCTATGTTTGTGTGGAGGAATAATAAACAATTACCAATACTTACAAAACACGAAGTCATAATAATGTAATAATATACTTTACTGCACACGAAACATTAAACAGGACATTACATAAGAAATAGCATGTACAAAGGCGAGCTTATCTCTGTAAGAGATTTTCCAGCAAATCTTGGAGACTCGGAACAACGGTAAAAAATGGGTCTATAAAAAAAGTCCATGGTATTGCAAAAGTTTCGTAACAGGCGAGAATCTTCTCAACTTTTCAATAACATATTACTTTTTTTAAATTATACCTTTACTCTTCTTGGAACAAAACATTTTACTTGCTAGATCCAGATTAAATGTCAGAAATATTATACAAGACTCTAAACTAGACTAGGTCATTCCAGAATAGGGACAAGATAACCTCGACTTTATCCTCGGGGATGCGGGTAGTGAGAAACCGCAAAAGATAGCGTGATGGGAAAAAGATGGGCAGGGGTGGGCTGATGATGATGCGTGGTGACTTGGTGAGCGATGAGCGGTGGTAGCCTAGTGGGTAGAACATTGGACTTGGAAGCAGGAGACCCAGGTTCGATTCCCAGTGCGGGCATGTACCTATGACTTTGTTTTCTAAGTTATGTACATTTGTGAAGTTTTAGTAGCAATACCACTCGCTAACTGTGAAAGAAAACATCGTGAGGAAACCTGAGTGTCTGCGCTATTCACATACCTCAGCGCGTGAAATCGCCAATCTGCGGTGGGCACCAAGCCCATACTTTTCTCTGAGAGAAGGCCTGGGCCCTACAATGGGATGCCCTGCTTATGATAGGTGTTGTTTTGTCGAAACCTGGGATAAGATTCCCGCACGACGAAACCTTAAAGATTGAAAAATGAAGTCGTTATTCAATTGATTCCACGTAGTTTTCATTGGAATCCAGAACACTCAGTATGAGTTTCCTGTATTTTAATGAAGATAAACTTTTTCCAATTTTAAGTTCTTGACAAGCAAGCTTTGATCATAGTAGAAAAATATTGTTGGGGAAAAAATTTGCGTCATAGCACTGAGGCAAATTTTTGAGCAACTACGGATGGTGGCGTTGGCTCTAGTAAATACGCAGCTTTAGAGAACGAATCGCTCGCATGTTTCTTTCGTGAACTATCTTCATAAAACCCGAGAGGTGTGTTCACCCCAATTAGCTTTTGCGGTTCTGGAGCGCGTATATTTCGGTCTAATGTCTAGACATTTCCCTAACAGACTAGATTAGGCTAATGGCGGGTAGGTTAGGCTAATGAGATTGGGATCATTTGGTGCTCGGGGATTATTTATGTCAGTGAATGATCTTTTTATTTCACGCCTTAGGCGAAAGATCATCATCAGGCCCCTTGACGCCCACTGCAGGACATAGGCCTCCCTCATGGTTTTCATAACCATGAGGGGTTTTGCCATAATTGCCACGCTTGGCAGGCGGGTTGGCGATCGCAGTATGCGGTTGGAAAGTCAGGAAGACGCTGCTGCCCGTCTCCTGGTAATTTATTTCCTTAGTCGCCTTCTACGATATCCACGGGAGGAAATGGAGTGACGCTATTCTTAATCCGGCGCCACACGGCGAAAGATGATATACAATTATTCGAGGTAATAGTTGTCGAAGACGTAATAAATAATATATAAAAAAGTCGTGTTTCTTACACCTTACAAAAGTTAATCTGCGCTATAATATAAATCACATCAAATGAAATTACCACGGTTCTGAGTAATAACAATATATATTATATACTTTTTTTTTTCAAACAAATAGGTACTACCTCCATACCTTGTGTCAATTTGTCTAACGTAACTTGACACGATTATTTCATTTACGATGTACAGAATTTCCTGCTTTAACATGTCAGTTTAAACTAGACGAGATCTCGTTACAAATTGACGAGAAAATTGATTACTAACTAAGCGTAACGAATCCATCAATCAACAAAAACGATGTGGTTCTGTCTATGCATAATTTATACCGATTTGTGATAGGTAATTTATCTGACTTAATTGGGCACGTAAAATATTGGCTTGTCGTTCTTTAAGGTTCATTTTTATTTTGCAAATTGTATACAGGATTTCGAAATGTGCGTTTTTGGGACAAATATAACTTGAATTAAATGTGGGTTATACGAGTAGTTTTTTTTATTATTATGACTGATAAAACTAGACCCCATTAACACTCTTTCTTGGTAATTCTATCGTAAATAACGAGAAAATAGGTATTTTTATTTATATATTATATCTTCAACTAAGGCAAAAGTAGTTTTACTTGTAAATACATTTTAAAGGGCCCCTAAAAACTAAATTTTAAATACAATTCTCGCTCTATTACCTGTGCGCAGGCATTGCGTTGTGCGTGGTTAATAGCCCAGTAAATGTGGACACATTAGTGTGTGCACTTCTATGCAGTAGGGTTGCCATGACATAGTTTTGTTTATTGTATGGCAGATGGGCATGGAAAACCGGGGTCAAAACATTCTTCATGTTTTAATTAGTTTTTTACAGATTTTCTCGGTTTTATATCTTGTGCGTCATATTTATGAGTCTTGGCAATATCAAGACGTAAACTTTTGAATGTGATTTTTTAGATATTTTTTTTTAGATATTTGCTTGCCGCGACCTATGAATGTTAATGAAGCAAAAGAAGTAATGTCAATATCGTGGCAAATGAAAAACCTTCGTATCTACCTAGCTCTCGGGGACACAGGCAAGAGTTTATGTATTTAAATATTATGCATTTTTAAATCAACAATTAAAAAAGAAGGTGTGTGTTTATGACTACACGCTAGAAGTGAAAACTTCACAGTCACTGGAGCCGAGGTTACCCGATCCAGAGTCACCGACGGATTGGAGCCCAGTATACCCGAAAGAAGCGGTGGTAGCCTATTGGGTAGAACATTGGACTCGGAAGCGGGAGATCCAGGTTCGATTCCCAGTGCGGGCATGTACCTATGACTTTTCTTTCTAAGGTATGTACATTTGTGAAGTTGTAGTAGCAATACCACTCGCTAGTGGTGAAGGAAAACATCGTGAGAAAACCTGTGTGTCAGAGCTATTCACATACCTCAGCGCTTGAAATCGCCAATCCGCGGTAAGCACGCGTGGTGATTAAGCCCATACTCTCTCTGAGAGAGGGCCTGTGCCCTACAGTGGGACGTATATAGGCTGCTTATGATACCCGATTCAGCGTCACCAACCTAGTTTTCCAGTAGTTTTCACTTCAAAGAACCATTATCATCACCATCAATGATTCCCCTAAATGGCCCGCAACTTAGAGTGCCATGGTCACCCTACCAAACTGAATTCTACTCGGTATCGCCCGGAAAGCTGCACCAATTGTACGGTGACCATAAACACTATTAAATGTCAGTACTTATTCGAAAACTTTTGTCACAAATGCGTTTCCTGCAGTTAGTTTGATTTGATAAAGATCTAAGTATTAAAAACGCATTTGTTGAAGAGAAATTTAATCATTATTACATACCATAAACTTACGGTTTTATCCCGGAGTGGTAGGCAGAGAGACCAGAGTGCCTTTTGCTACAATCATTGCACACTGTCTATTTTTATTACTCTTTACATATTCTAGTGTAATCTAATCCGTATGTTTATTGTCAGGGGAAATCTCTTACAGAACGAAGTATACCTATCCGTGTAGGCGTATAGAATACATAAAAATAAAAAAATACTTTTGTTTTATCCTCAGTTCGTGATGTGTGGCTTAGGCAACACATAATTTAGTTGATTTAGGCCGGATTTTTCAATAGTCAGATAAAACTTAACTGGAGAATAAAACTGATGTTGTCACTGTCTTGTCTTATGATTTAGACAGTGATAGCATGCAATTTATTCTCCAGTTAAGTTTTATCTGACTATTGAAAAATTTGCCCTTAACAGACCACGTGTTAAAGTACCGTAGAGGCATTAATTAATTTAATTACAATAGAGAAGAGTAATTATTTTGACCGGAAATCACTGGTGTGACCATTTCCGGTGCATGTAATTTTATATAGTGTTATGTGATATCTTTTTGAAAAACCAACAGAACTTACTTATTAACATAATTATTTGAACCCACATATCGCAGTTAATAATATTATAAATGTGAATATTTTTACGTTTGGATGAAAGGATGTGGATGAAAATTTGCATATGGGTAGACTATATCCTGGATGGTACCGAATACTGTTCACTGAATCCCTTGAGAACGAAATTACGAACAAAATTACTGTATTACTAGCTGACCGTTTTTGTCCATTTTTTCTCCAAAATGCTCTAGATTTTGAAATGGACACTGCTAATTTGGATACTTTTTTTTAATTTCATTTGTTTGACCAATTCTCAGATATATACACAAAAAAAAATCATAAAAATGTGACACGAGATTTTTATATATTAGATAGGTCTATCAAAGCAGAAATCGATGTAAGTACTTCGGATTAATTTGGGTAACGATGTAAATCAATAACTTCCACCCAACACAATTACTTGTCCTGGTCCCAAAGTAGGATACTCAGTGCTATAGTAACCAGGCAAGGGCATCACAAACATGTAAATACACCCAGACTTAGGCCATTTGTCAAATGTACGGCGGCCCCCAGTGGGAATCGAACTCACGATACCGCTATTCCAACTAGGCAGTCAGCCAATAAATGTGCTACTTTAGGGCAAACGCTTCTCTCAGATAAGATAAAATAACATAAAAATATTTATTTGCAGCAACTTAGTCCAAGTTTACATTTAGGAAACCCCATATCATGGGACCATTTTATTTTACATTATGGATCAGAGAGAGAATGAGCTTAATCACCACGTGTCCAGTGATGCCATTTTAGTGATTTTGTCACGAGATCTAGTGATTTTGAAGCCTTGGACAGAGATATTTTAAAAGAAAAGTCACTGAAGAATTATTTGGTGATTTTTAGTCATTTTTATCGAATGTTGTTTTAGTTTTGGGTCAACGTAAAATTTTCATAGTACCAAGTAAAAATAACTTGTTTCGGAACGTATCTTTAGACGACTTTATAGAGTAATTTAATCTGTGGTCTTTATTTGGTTATGCTTGGGGATTTCCCGACCAATCAATCAAATGTATACCACGACAAAAACCATAATAAACGTAGAGTTAAGCAGTTACGAGCAAATTTCAAATACGGTTTCAAATCAAACAAGACTGAGAAAACTGATGAACCATCGCAGCCATCGACTTCATCAGCAGCCGATGAAAATTATGAAGACATACCTCCAGAAGTTTTCGCCGTTGAATTTTAATTGTTCTAAGTTAATTTTTGTTAATTGAAGTCATAATTAAAATATTGATTTAGATTTTTGATTTCAAGTTTGTGATTTCATTTTAAATTATACCTATTTAGTGAATATTGGTATTTTTTACTTAAATATTCCTAAGAGTAAATAAGTAACCCATTAATATCCCTAAATATTAAATTTTAATTTTTAATATCCCTAAATTACAGACCAAAACTAGTTTACCTTGTGATTCCATTTTAAATTATTTAGTGAATTCTAGTGACTTTTAGAAAATATACTTAAATCTAGTGATATTACAGACCAAAACTGGTGAGAAAGTTTTCTGCAAGGTGGCAACACTGCACGTGTCCTCATCGAGAATAGGCAATTTCGAGCGCTGAAGTATACAGGGTCATTTCCAAAATGCACAATAGAGAACTTGCACAAAAAAATTGTTATAATATAAACGAAGAGGCCATGTTAAAAGATATATAAACGTGGCAATTTTTTTTTCTCTACGTCTCCTACTTTTCATGATATAGCCTGTCGAAATATCATTCTAGTCACGTGGTACAAAAACGCGCCATACGAAACGGGCTCAAACTATGACGTCACACTTTGCACGTAACGCCTTAGAATGCATGTTATCTAGTAAAATTATGTTTTTGTGCACTTACATTAATACGTTAAGAATTTAATGAAAAAACCAAATTTAATAAGATTTTTTTACTAGAGTAACTAGATTTTTATCATTTTTATTTAAATACACTGTAAAAACAGTTAGCGATGTGCAAACGATTAGTCACTATGTTCATATTACCGCCAAAAAGATTTGTGCGGACTATAGTGGTCACTTAACACGGACAATCTCCTCCTCCTCCTTGTTACGGTTGTATCATTTGCATAATATTGTTAGCATACTATGCCTGTTCATTTTTATCTTTGTGTGTTGTGGCAATTTAATAAATGATTTATCTATCTATCAATAATGTGTTCTCTATCTATCTAATACCTAGGAACTCCCAAACGCGCAATGAACAAATTTGAACCCTTTTATTTCCTTTTTCTTTTTCATTTTCACTGCTGTGTAGGCTTTATACTACGCACGATGCATGATAAATCCACTCTAATACGTTATTCCTATTTCCGTCACAACTACTTCTGTCTGTCTTGGGCAACATTGGTCCACATTTCGGCTCAAATGGCAAGACAGACATGTTATTGTTGGTACGATATTAAAGTCGGCCGGAAAGAATACGGAAGTCGCTCTGAGCTCAAGCGAAAGCTCATAATACGGTATTTGACACGAACAAAAATAAATTATTTCATATGCTCGATTAAAACAAAAATTACAAAATACCCCGGAAAATGTATTTCTTTTAGTCAATTACTAGTTATTACAATTTTTAAATAGATTAAACATAAAAAGAGTGCTCTGAAATGTGACGCCATAAGCAAGTATTTTCATACGAAATTCCGTTTTAAAAGTAACTCATTTGATATTTTGTCAAATACCCAATTTTGTTGTTGAAAGTTTGGGAGACTAGGCCGGGGGGGGGGTAGTGCGATGGCGCGAGTCGCGCGTTTTGTGGCGCTGAAGTGTCAGAATTTGACAATTAATGTCCTGAACTGTCGCGACTTTTGACGTTAAAGCGCGCGACTCGCGACATCGTGCTACCCATGCAGCACGGGTAGTACGAAGGTGAGACACAATTTAAACGTGGGTTCAGTTTTTAGGGCCAGTTAGACATTTATGTTTTTAACTATCACTGGCGCCAGAAAAAAAGCAGAAAAACTGTAAAATACTTGTTTTTAAAATGGAAAACGAATTAAATATTTGATTTAAAAAAAGGCGTAGAACAAAGACGAAACTTTGGTGTGTTCCAAGAACAGCATTGTAAAGGTGATTTAATTTTGTACATCCGAGCTCAACTAACCATGTATCCTTAGCCAGAGAGAGATGGATAGATAGCCACACAGTGAGTGAGTAAAAGGGACATAAAGACCAGATTTAAAAGGAACTGCCCGCTTTGATGATGACCGCCTGATTTTATCAGGGTTACATGGAAATAAAGCAGTTTTGTAAGTGCTGTGGTAGCGCAGCGGTGGAACGCCGGCACTGACATTCGGGAGGTCGTGGGTTCGAATCCCGGCTTGTACCAATGACTTTGTTTTCTAAGGTACGTTTAAGGTAATTTGTGAAATTGTGGTGGCCGCACCACTCGCTAACTGTTGGAAACCTGTAACGTCGTGAGGAAACCTGAGTGAGAGGATGGGCTTTAATCACAACGCGTGCCCACCGCAGATTGGCGATTCCAAGCGCTGAGGTATGTGAAGACCTCAGGCTTGCAGGTTCCCTCACGTTCACGAAGTTTACCTTCACCGTTAGCGAGTTATTGCTGCTAGAAATTCAGAAATGTACTGTATGGCTTATGTGCTTAATGAAAGTTGGCAATACTGTACTGTGTATTACCAACTTAAACTTGAGTAAAAACTTTCTTGAACATTTACTTTGACACGTCTTGTAAACACAGCTCTAATGAAACCCAAAGATTTTTATCTTCATTAAAAGACTTTGTTAAGGTAATAAAACTAAAACATCCTATGTGATATAGGTCACGGAACTCGTAAAGAGGAAACGAGACAGCAATATGCGCGAGCTTACTCGAGCCAGAGAGAGATAAAAAGTAAATTGCACTTTGATTGAGGCTGGTGGGAAGTAATTGTTCGTCGCCATTTTTTTTTGTTTCTATTAAATCGTTTCAGAATGAGGTGTCGGGAAATGAGGCTTTAATATCGAAATTACTGGCTTTAGTGAGGTAGGTTTTTTTTATTTGAGTAAGAAATATTCACTGTGCCAGCACAGAGAAGCGATTCGGTTAAATTGGTGCACATGGGAAATCTTCGGAAATAGTGATGGTTTTTGTTTTTAGTTCAACCCAGTCTAGATAACCTAACCTAACCACTTTAGTGATTTTTTTAATGTAATTTATATTCGTCCCACTACAGCTCTCTCTCAGAGAGAGAGTGTGGGCTTAATTATTGCGCGTGCCCTCTGTGGACAATTTCAAGAGCTAAGTAATGTGAACACAATTTTTTCATACAAATTTAGAAAAGACATAAGAGTATTCACATACCGCACTTGCAAAGAAAGAATGTTACAGAATTTTAAAAAAACTGCTCACTGGAAGTGGTTAATTTTTTGATACAGAAGTAACGGTTTTAAGGTTTGTTGTCATAAATTTCAAGAACACGTTGTATAGTGAGAAATTTAATATGATGAGACACATAAAAGTCATTATCACAATCCCTTATCGATTAATGCATCTATGTTAGGATAACTAATGCCTAAAGCAATATAATTAATACAGTGCCATTATTCTTGTCAACATAATCTTGGAAATTATTCTCTGAAAGCTTTTAATATTAATCATTTATAACTTCATGCCGGTTTGCAAACAACCAAGCCAAGCCTAGACCCATCGCATCAACGGTGTAGGGTAGCGGTGGTAGCCTAGTGGGTAGAACACTGAATTCGGAAGCGAGAGACCCAGGTTCGATTCCCAATGCGGGCATGTACCTATGGCTTTGTTTTCTAAGTTACGTACATTTGTGAAGTTATAGTAGCAATACCACTCGCTAACGGTGAAGGAAAACATCGTGAGGAAACCTGAGTGTCTGAGCTATTCACATACCTCAACACTCTCTTTCTCTCTCTCTGAGAGAAGGCCTTGGCCCTACAGTGGGACGTACATAGGCTGCTTATGAAATATAGTAAGTGTGTACATCTAGCATACTGTGAAGACCCCAGTTGGTGCAGGTGGCCCCTATGATATTCAAATGAATTCGTAGGATGACTGTGTGATTACTAGTAAGTTTCGTAAGCTTGCTGTTGCTAGAAAATTACAAAATACCATCGAGACGTGTTCAAGTACGCAACAACCAACCGCAGGCTGTCGCAATTTATTCGGGGGTGGTTTTGAACAAAGAAGTGTACTTGGTTCACCTATCTACCTACAGTACGCAGTAGTTATAATTTTGATCGCTAAGTTACCCGTAACGTAACTGCATATTCTCTTCTTCTTTTGGTGCCATCTCCTATCGGAGGTAGGTTATCATTGTGGCTACTTCTTCACGTGATGTTGCGGCTCTGAAGAGTTCTATATTCGTCGTGTTAAACCACTCTGCAAGAGTTTTGGAGCCACGAGGTTTTTCTGCGGCCAGGTCTCCTTCGTCCCTGTATTTCGCCTTGTAGAATGAGTTGTAGCAGATTGTACTTATGACTGCGCATAATATGACCTTGAAGAGCTCTAATTTTTTGTTAATTCTTTGCAAAACCCTGTCGTGAGTTGCTCTATCTGTCCATGATATTTTCAGCATTCTAACCGTATCAATAGCCTATAATTCTTACAAGCAAAAAAGCCACTTCAAAAAGACTGCAATGCGCTGCAGATGTGCATGATTTTACTGCTGGAATTTCAGTTGTAGATTACAAAGAAATTAAATGAGCTCAAGGAAGCCTTTCTCAAAGATTTTTTCACCGTCGGCTGGGCGGTGTCTAAAGTTCAAAATTATTGAAGTTAAGACGTTTCAATCCGCTTTTAATCGGTACTTACTGACAGCATCATGATGTATGGGGATCCACAGATGATTTAATTTGTCTGCAAGGTTTTAGACAAACTACCAAATGAGAAGCTTCTAGTCTGTTCTCAACCTTATGCCAAATGAAATAAAAGTTGTTATACACTTCAGGACTTGCATTGATCTGTACCACAGATGACTTAATCATTGAGAAGGTACTAGATGTCTTGGAAAAACTTTACTAGGTACATGAAAGCCTTTATGGCTTTCAAAATAAGAGATAGAATCGCAAAAGAACTATCTATAGTTTTTGTTATAAAATACTTTTCGTTAAAGCAAAATTACTCGTTATCTAGTGAGCAAGCACTTCAAACTAATACTACAAAACTGTGGTTCACCAGAACGAGCCGTATTGCGATTGGTTTTAACGAAGTTATAATGATTGATTGGGATAGATATTAGATTACGTTTTAAACAAGGGTTTAGTCGCTTGTTCGTTTTGGTTGATTTAGGGTTCCCTGGTTAAAATCGGAAAACCCCTGGGAGCTAGCCAACTAACTTTCTCTCTATGGTTAGGGAATGTACCTATACTACGTGACCCACTTCGTAATCCACTTTTTACAATTTTTTACCCCCCGCCACCCTCGGTGACCACCCGTAGCATATGCCAAGAACGAATATAGCTCGAAAAACCGCGAGATTTCCTCAGAAGGTATTGACTACGTGACGAAGACCTAAGCCCCCCTCGTGTGACCAAGCATGGTATTTGGAAGACCCCCACCTCCGCCCCCTAAACTGGTCACGTAGTATGGGTACGTTCCCTTACATGACTTTCATAATATGTCAAATAGTATTGGGTTTTTTTTTTTGACGTTTTCATTGATCGTTCAAAGAATTTTTTTTTTTCAAAATTAGGTTATTTATATAATGCGCAATCCCTAAAACATGTCGGGTAGAGTTCGCCGTTAACAACAACTTTTGTTCTGCCAGTTTACTTTTTTTAAACTTACAATCTTTCTTTTCTGTAACCAATATTCATCCCACTGCTGGGCACAGGCCTTCTCTCAGAGAGAGAGTATGAGCCCACCGCGGGTTGGCAATTTCAAGCGCTAAGGTATGTGGACACCTCAGACACTCATTTCCTCACGATGTGTTCCTTCACAGTTAGCGAGTGGTACTGCTACTATAACTTCACAAATGTACTCGTATGTAACTTAAAAAACAAAGTCACGACCTCCCGAATGAAAAGCCGGCGTTCTACCGCTACGCCACCATCGTATACCATCCAACCATCTTTAAAAAAATATACCAGTTCTTCTGTCTTGCCGCCAACCGACTGGAGCCGAGTATACGCGATTCACCGTCACCGACTGATTGGAGCCGAGTATATCCGTTTCCCAGCGCGACGGTTCAATTTCGTGCACTGTTCAGAACAAGTGCGTTTAAAGATTCTTTATACTTTTTCTGAACAACGACCGAAACTGAACCTAAAACTTCTGATGTTTTGATTTCAACAAGATCGTGATCGAATATCGTAAAGGACAAACAAAACAATAGGATTCAGTGTAGACCAGGCTTATACTCTGTCTATAAACCGGTAACGCCTACGCGAGACCAGACAAGGTGTCCATTTCGTTTTGACCTCTAGCTTGCTTTTATTTTCACCGCAAGATAGTTCACCAGATCTAAGAAGCATACTAACGTCTATAATACCCTTTAAAGTCTGGCAAAGGCGTAGAGGTCACTAAAGTCCCTACTATAAATGGAAACGTGTCCTTTGTCACGCAGCAACGGTATACGGATTAGAAAAGAATATTTTTTATTGCACCCAAGAAACAAGATAGTCGACTGCCTCGTCGGTCTAGCGGCGTGACGTCTGATTACCATGCCGGAGGTCGTGGGTTCGATTCCCACGCAGAGTCCGTGGTAACATTTGTAAAACCTGCTTGGGTCACGCGTCACGGGTCACCAGTCACGCGGCTTGCGACGGTGAAATGTCGGAATTTGACAATTATTATTGTACTGGCAAGTCACGACTTTTGACATTTAAAACGGGTGACTAGCGTCGTCGTACTAGGTATGATGGCCTCAGTCTGGGTGTATTTCCATATTGGTGATGTTCTTGCCTAGTTAGCATAGCACAGGGTATCCTAGTTTGATTGTGTTGTAAAGAAATAATTCCTATTAGTATTATTAGCAGCGGCGGTAGCGGAGAGGTAAAACGTCGACTTATCATTCGGGAGGTCGTGGGTTCGAATCCCAGCATGTACCAATGGCTATGTTTTATAAGTTGCGTACATTTGTGAAGTTATAGTAGCAATACCAAGGACAACATCCTTAGGAAACCTGAGAGTCTGAGGTGTTCACACACCTCAGCGCGTGAAATTGCCAATGCGCGGCGGGCACGCGTGGTGATTGAGCGCGTACTCTCTCTATCTGGGAGAAGGCCTGTGTCCTAGTATATGTATACATACTAACTGACCGGGCAAACGATTTTTTGCCATATTAATTAGCCTACGACCAATTCCCAAACCTACCAAATATACACAAAAAATCATAAAAATCGGTCAAACCGTTTCGGAGGAGTTCGATAACAACACTGTGACACGAGATTTTTATATATAAGATTTTTTTTTATTAATATCTTTATTTGCACCAACTACTACCCGTCTCTCTTTCCTGAGCGACCTTAATAGCTACGCACGCGGGTTTTCTCACGCTGTAAAATTCACACAAGCGCGCGAGATTCATTAAAACCGTGACGCCATGCCACTATTTGTCTTCGAGCTATTTTGTAAGACGACCAAAAGCGAAGGTGCGAAATGACGCGCTCTGTGTACTTAACCTTAATTGGCCCGGCTAACACCGGGTTACGGTAACCCGGGTTTGTTTGACCCGAGATTAAGGGCCGCGTTACGTAATATGATGGTGCTCAGTAGGTAGTTAGATACGAATGTAACAAACGAGCGATCTCTCGCCATCAAACGTAACAGTTTGGCGAGTTTTAATGTACTGTATCACCTGAATTATGTTAAGTTGTAAATAAATTAAAAAAAAAAACTGCCTCGTCGGTCTAGCGGTATCACGTCTGATTAACCTACCAGAGGTTGTGGGTTCGATTCCCTCTGGGGGCCGCCGTAAATTTGTACAGATGGCCTCAGTGTGGGTGTATTTCCATGTTTGTGGTGCCCTTGCCTGGTTATCATATCACAGGGTATACTAGTTTGTCTATCCTAGACAAGTGCGCGTAATGTAGGAGCAGTTCTCATCATCATCACCATCATCATTCAGCCACAGGAAGTGCACTGGTGGACATAGGCCTCCTCCATGGATTTCCAAAAAGACCAGTTGGAAGCGGCTTGCGTCCAGCGTCTTCCTGCCACTTGGATGAGGTCATCTGTCCATCTTGTGGCTGGTCGTCCTACGCTGCGCTTGCCTTTCGCTTTTCGGCCCCATCGGCCATCAGTTCTGCGTGCTATGTGCCCCGTCCACTGCGACTTCAACTTACTAATCCGCTGGGCTATGTCGACGACTTTCGTTCGTCTACGGATCTCATCATTTCTCATCAATTAGTATGGAATTTGTTCAGGATTTGGTGCGCATAATTAGGTCTCTGACCTAATTTCAATGCATAAACATAAATGCCATTTCAAGCGGAGGATACACGTTCGTTATTCTAATCCTAATTTGTGTATTCCTACATTAGTGTTGAATCTACATTTAATTTCATTAAGTTTTAGCCTACATGTAAGCAGACCGTTGATAGCAACCGTTGTAATCATCAACATCATCATTCAGCCACAAGAAGTCCACTGCTGGACATAGGCCTCCTCCATGGATTTCCAAAAAGACCAGTTGGAAGTGGCTTGCGTCCAGCGTCTTCCTGCCACTTGGATGAGGTCATCTGTCCATCTTGTGGCTGGTCGTCCTATGCTGCGCTTGCCGATATGTGATCTCCATTCGAGAACTTTTCGGCCCCATCGGCCATCAGTTCTGCGTACTATGTGCCGCGCCTACTGCTACTACTTACCGTTATAATATGTCTATCCAGTTGTTTGCTTGTCCTAGGTGATTCATTTATCTCATTAAGTCAGTAAATATGAACTCCTACCATCAATTGCTGGACTTTGATACTATTTCACTTTTTTTCTGTGTGCCAGACCAAAGTTGAGTGAAACGATATAGGTACCTACATTGATTTGCTTCGGCACGAATGACACCAAACAGAAATTGTAGCATAAACGATACGTACATCTATGGAAATTCCTAAAGAGTGTGAGTTACTGTTAAAACAGTTACAAGCAATATCGACATTCTTTGTGTTTTACCGTTCTGGTTGGCGCGCATTTATACCTGTAACAAAAAAACAAACAACACATTAGGATGCAAATTGAAGTCGAAAATTGTGGTACACATATTAAGGCAGAGTTTCTTGTAGTAAAGTCTACAACATTTCGACATACGTGGACTCTGATCGGTTACGTTAAGGTTGACTTTGCAACGAACATGTAAATAAAGGTCGACTCCGTTAAATTAACAATCAATTTGGCCCACTGCTGGATACCCCAAGGCACGCCACTTCTTTCTGTATTCTGCCTTTGCCTTATCTCTTTCTGTACGCTGCATTCTGCCTCCAATCATCCGACCAGCGAGTTAATTATATGTACAGAGTCGAAGGAAAATCATTCAGAGCTGAACGCGAAACATGTCAAGTAAACTTGATTGACCTCATCAATTCTGAAATCCTCATCAGCCATTCGACGCCCACTGCAGGACATAGGCCTCCGTCGTGGTTTTGTTGGTCAATATATTTCTATTGTTCTTTTCAAGGTCAGGGTAATCATAATGTGCATCAAATCCTGTCGGAATCCTGACGCTTGCGACAGCAATTAGTATGGAATTTTACAGTTAGACGATTGGAATCGTTCAGGATTTAGTGGGCGTAATATAGGGGATGGACTAAGGAGTTTAAGCAGATAAATACTTGACATATTTTACGTTCAGTCATGGCTTGTTTGCGTTCGTAACGTCGTCTTCTGTTGCAAGTTACGGGGGACTTGCGTCTCACTCCGATAGGAGTGACATGTTTTTTATACTATAAAAAGCCTAGAAAAACTCAGAAAAAACCCACTAAAATAATGTTCTCGAGGGCTTACAGAACCCAAAGAATTAGAAAAATGTTACTCTAACAATAACAAAACCTTTTACATTTATTGTTTCATTGTATCTGCATTGGTAGAAGGAGACCTGGGAGACTCAAAGATGTCATGGCTACACAACTTGCGACAGTGATTTGAAACTTTAGTGCACTTTCATAACTAAGTTTTTTTAACTGGTTAAGAAAAACCCTTTGAACAGAGTAAAGTTACTTGTTTGTATTGGCAGCCTCGAAAATCAAGATGGCCGAATTGGTTGCCTTCCTCTGATAGTAGACCTCACACAAAGAAGAAGATTGTACCTGCATCTCTCTAACATAATGGTTTATGGTTTATCTATGGTTTCTTTCAAATCAGTCATTTGATTTGATTTGAAAATTCTGTATTGCATAAGAGATACATCTGCAAAAAGGCGAGATTGACACTAAAAAGTATTTTCTTCCAGCTAACGATGGGTGATGATGATTGTATTGTTAGACCGGAAAAATTTTGCCTGTCAAATGCGACTTATGGCAGTAACACCTTTTGTGTAACTGCGCCTTAACTAGACAATTCCGTAAATATTGAAACGTTTAGGTGGCGCCAAATATTATAATTTTATAAGACAAATATCCGTGTTAGTATAAGGCAGATATGTAAATATTTACCTATTTTTTGGCAGATAAATTAATTTCATTGGCATAGCTTGCGATTCAGAATCCATGCGCTCGGAAAACCCGGCCTTAAGTATTCATGGCCAAAAGTGTCAAAAGATTAGATTCGATAAGATCTCCTTATTGTACACAACAGAAAACAAAACATTTACGACCTTATTTATAAAAACACGATTCCTCTAAAACCAATCAAAAACTCTGTTTATTTAATCTGTGGCTACATCTTTTCCTTGTAAAAATCTCTACCACAGACTATGTTAATCGGCGTTTTTGAAGTGTTTTAAGGATCGAGTTTGTATAAATAAGACCGTACAAGTCTTACATATAAAAGCCGATTTGACTGGTCGACTTGTAGTATCTCGAACAAAACATATTATTCTTTGTTTGTTTCTAACACATTTGTCTTCCCGAGTGTCCGCGTCACACTTCTAAATTAAACGAAATGCATTCATTCATCTCAAGTCCTTTGTTCCCGATAAGTTCTAAAGAAACCCATTCATTAGAGTGCAGTGAGTTGAGAACGTTAATTATAGCATAGTAAAGAGCCTCACTGCAGGGCATAGCCTATCTCTCAGATAGAGAGTATCGTTTTAATGTCTATACACGATATTATAGGGCCGACGTCGGGAGAGCGGCACTATTTCAGTCTAAAATAGTCCTTAAATACTCATAGAGTTAGAGACTATAATACTAGTGCAAAAAAGCTCGTCCCGTCGTGGCCGGGCTTTTCTTTGCGCTAGTATTGTAGTTTCTAACTTAAAAGTGTTTAAGGCTTATTTTAGTTTGTATCGTTGCGCCCGCACGTCAACGGCCCGTTGTATTGTGGATAGTCCTTTAATTAACCACTTATTTTTAACCAACCAATTAATTTAACCACTACGGATTGGTGATTTCAAGCACTGAGGTATGTTAGATTTCCGCACTTAGCCTCATAGTTGTGCCATTGTATGTAGCAAGCGCTAAGGTATAGACACTAGGGTTTCCTCGCGATGTTTTCATTTCATTTAATTTCATTTATTCAATGCATTCATGAACAATTTCAAAAGAATGCAACAAGTTACTTAACTAGTTGAACATGAACCCTGTAAGGATATAGCAGATTGGCATGTGTGGCGTAACGTATACAATTGTAAAGCATGCACGAGCTTAAATAATTATGTACCTACTTAAAAATTAGATATAAGAGATTTCCTTCACAGTTAACTTGTGTTATTACAACAACAACAACTTCACAAATGTACGTAACTTAGAATACAAACTCATTGGTACATGCCAGGATTCGAACCCACGACCTTCCCGAATGAGAAGCCGGCGTTCTACCGCTCCGCTACCTACCACCGCTCTCACGCTACCACCTCAGACACTATCAGACACTAACCGCCGGTTTCTGGTACACTAACAATCTGAAAATCTACTGTTAACGGTGTCAGTAGTTTTTGTTGGGTAGGTATGCATCGATACGGCAAAACTTAGACATGTAATACTTTTAATGTATTTTGTTTTCTGGCGTGTACAATAAAGTGTTCTAATCTAATCTATGCACTTTGGCCAACTGACAGATGTTCATAGTGGATTCTATCAGATTTGACCATATTAAATCAAATATTGTTAGTTTACGAGCAGGCGGGGGTAAGTTTCCTCACGATATTTTCCTTCACATTATCGAGTAGTTTACCTACTACTGTTCACAAATATGTACGTAACTTAGGCCGACTTCTACCACTTCTTGAATGTCATACAATTTTGTAAGAAGAATTTTAGTTAAATGCTAGTCAAGAAAGCGGTACCAATCGGCTTTAGAAAAAAATACAAGTCATAAGTAGATACTTCTGGGTCCAAACCCGAACCGATCTGCCCACGATGCTACTGCCTAGTACTTATTATAAGTTAACCGAAACGCAACAAAAACCCTACGTGTTATTGACTTTTGCAAGGAGCAACGAAATAAGTGCCAACTCCACCACTGGTTCTGAACATAGTTTAGCACTAAACGCTGCTTCGGATCACCTTCTACCGAGGATCGCACTTCCATATCAAGCCAAGTTAAGTTAAGTTAAAAAAAAACAATTTGATAACCCACACTATAAATAAATACCAACTACATCATTGGTGCCAAACGTAGTTTAGCGCTAAACGCTGCTTCGGGTCTCGTTAGAAGGAGATTCGGTAGACAGAGCATCGCACTTCCATATCAAGCCAAGCTAAGTCAAGTTAAAATAACCAAGTTAGGACTGATAAACTTCACTTTGAAAGAAAAAAATCGAGCCGAAGCGGGTTTCGAATCCGCGCCATATTGCAACGAACCGCCGGTTTTCGTTTTTTTTAAGAATTTATTGTTATTATATTTGGGTATTAATTTACTGAGAATTTATCTAAATAAACGCTCAGCATGTCTTTTCACAGTTCAGAAAAGACACACTGTTATTTATGTGTTTTCAGAACCCTGAAAATACAGAAATTCAAAAACCGGCGGTAGATAAGCCTAATTTCGCCTCGG
Organism: Yponomeuta evonymella; assembly: GCA_963969515.1. Lineage (NCBI taxonomy): Eukaryota > Metazoa > Arthropoda > Insecta > Lepidoptera > Yponomeutidae > Yponomeuta > Yponomeuta evonymella. The sequence continues at coordinate 2,359,539 of OZ018369.1, forward strand.
CTCTGTGGTATGAAATGAAAAGTTTACTGAATGTGATAGATAAAATAAACACCAATGACAAACCAGGGTTTAGTTTACACGGTGACATTGCAACGAAGTGGCGGATATGCAGAAAAAAATGGCACTGTTGGACGCACCCGACTTCGGACATTGTTTCGTCTGGCTACCTGGTCATTCCGAGAACTGCCCACCTTCGAGACGTGACTATTGCAACTGCAACATTTCGAGTGCGAAGCAGAAAAATACATAAGGTCTGCAAATTGATCGATGCTGACTACACAGGTATACAGGTCGACCAGGGGCTCTACTACGGAAATTCTCCGCTGTAAGGACTCGTCCTATGTAACCCATTTCGAACTGTCAAATAAATACATATTTTTTTCGACTGCCTCGTTGGTCTAGACGTTAAAGCGCTTAGGTTAAAGCGCTTAGCTACCAAAACAGAGATCGTGGGTTCAATTGCCACTGGGGGCCGCCATACATTTGTACTTTCATGTTTGGGAGGTCCTTGCCTAGTGACCACATCACAGGATATCCTAGTTTGGGACCAGGTCAAGTATTGTAGTGTGTGGATGTTATTATTATTATTATTTTGACACTTAGGAAACGTAGTTAACTCAAAATAGTGTTTAGTTACGTGATAGGCGGTACGTTACGTGATAACGCGGCCCAGCGTTTCATAAAATTACAATTCATAGTTAATTTCTCTGACAGTTCGATGTGCATTGCGCTGCAGACTGGTACAATTAGTCCTAATCGGCTATGCAATGTACTAAGATTTTTTATAGTTAATCATTAACTATAATTCTATGAAGAATAAAATATTCGACTCCACGCAAGCACAGGATTTTAAAATATTTTAAAAAAGGTACTAAAATTATTCTATATTTAAATCCTTATACTATAGTTTAACATTTTTTGAGGGATTTGATTTGGAATTCGAACTGGGAGCTTCTCAAATCTTGACCAAACAGTATACTTATTAGTCATGGTAATATGGGATTGATCGTAAAACTAGCTAAGTTACTATTAACAGAGACGGACAGACAAATTGATATCGTAATTGTATATTCAAAAATCCTCGAGACGGTCTACACTCGATTTCAATATTCTGTTATTGCTTTTCAATTGAATGCGTTTATTTCACAAAAGTTAAATAAACAATGTTCGTGTGTCTGGCCGCAGCATTAATGTTTGTACTACTTTTATAAGAAGTATTATTTTGGCTTTTAAAGTAACTGATGGCAATCACGGAATCATAAATCATATAAGCTTTGATGTATTAAGATTAAGATGATTTCAGAAAAGATGGTCAGAGTGGAGTTTTTTTTTTTCCCGCTGCCGTTTTCTCCACTACAAATACGGCCCGAAGGCAGCGGCTAACTTAGTACCATAGTACATTGACATTCAGCAAACAGAATGTAAATTGTTTAAGTTGAAATAAATTATTGATTTCTGATTTCTGGTTAGCGAAGATTGGGCTTGATAATAAATTCTACAATTTCTACCTATAAAGTCTCCTCTGATATCTAGAGCATTGTCTCACAAGTAAGGCTACCTCAATGATAGTAGCCTTACTTACACCTGTGGGCAATGCTACTTTGTACATACAATAAATCGATTTTCAAACTACATACCTATGTACGCAAGTAAAGGCACAGGCAATTTTTTTTTTTTTTTCTTTATTATACTCTCAGAATAAAGTTATCCGGCCATAAAAAGATACTGCTTGGTGTGTGCTGACTAGAAAAAAAATCTTTTCTTTTCTTTGAGATGCCTCGAGATTAACACTGTCAATTAAAGAAAGAGCAAAGCAACTATTTGTTTATCGTTTTTACAATAAAGCCACCCATGTTGTGGGAGAGAGAGGCAAATAGTTCTTCAATAATAATAAGATAAGAAAAGATCAAATTTATTCATAAAATCGAAGGTATAAAGTGTACATAAGAATTAAATTTAACAGTAAGAGTAAGTACGTAGCCTAAACTTAAAGCTTAAATTATTATAAAGATAAAAGTTAACAATAATTCAGGAAATAAATGGTATGAATCAATAGAATCAGTTACGAAGCCTAGTACATGTTACTTACTTAATCATCATCATCATCATGAGCCTATGATTGTCCACTGCTGGATATAGGCCTCTCCTATTGCACGCCACTGAGCACGGTCCTCGGCTACTCTCATCCAGCTCTTGCCAGCCGCCCTGCGAAGATCATCGCTCCACCGAGTCTGAGGACGTCCCACACTTCGTTTACCGATCCGCGGTCTCCACTCAAGAACTCGTCTACCCCATCGGTTATCAGTTCTTCGGATGATATGGCCGGCCCACCGCCACTTCAGCATGCTAATTCGGTGGGCTATGTCGGTGACTTTGGTTCTCTTTCGGATCACCTCGTTTCGAATTCGATCTTTCAGAGAAACCCCGAGCATAGCCCTTTCCATAGCACGCTGAGCGACTTTAAATTTGTGGACCAGCCCCACCGTGAGTGTCCACGTTTCGGCACCATATGTCATGACGGGTAGGACGCACTGATTGAAGACTTTCGTCTTGAGTCGTTAATAGTTTAACTAATAAATAATCGCGATTAAGGCCGTTGAATGTACTACTTTTGTTACTAATGTTGTTATCCAGTCCCGTTTTTATACTAAAAGTGCTGTACGCAATATTTGAGTATTGACGTCAAGAAAAGGGCGACTGGACACTCGATGCGTCACTAAAAAGTACAAAAAGCTTCGGGCGGGCCTATTTTAAAACGTATTCATGCATATGAAGTTATCTATATAACACACGACATTGGTCCTAGTAAGGTTAGCAGAATGGACAGTTGACAATTTGGACATAATTGATTTTTCTACTTTGTGAAGACGTCGTGTCTAGGACATATGTTTAGATAGAATAGGCATGCCCAGCAACTATATCAATATGCTCTAAGCTTTGTCGGTTTAATCCACAACAATGACGATTTTTATACCTACGTAGGTATAAAAATCGCTTCAGTTTATAAGCCAGATAATAATTCGTTTTCTAAATAACTGTCAGCCAAGAGTGTTGTTGCATGCCTGCAATTGGGTTTAAGCTAGATTATAAGTTCTATAATGGTAAATTCCAATTCCAATTTGTCATCTTTCACGTTGGAAAAGTTGTCCGTCGGCTTTGCATGCCTCGCGTGTATTTGCCACGCGAAATATATGCTCGATACTGGCCACTCCAGTATTCGGACGTTACGGAGCTCGGAAGAATGTTTATCTTATTTTTGGTAAATTCCATTTTCAAACCCCAAGTGAATGCGTCAACCGTACGAAGCCCACACTTTGGTGGTCCGTAACCCTTTGTTACGTTCAATTTGGGGTCATTATGGCATTCAGTCGCGGTTCGCTGCGTCTGCGTCTGACCGGCTGACTTGATCATTTCGATCGAACATCGATGAATAAATAAATATCATTGAACTTCATAAAACTTTCCCGTTCGATTGTGGCCTTTATTTTGTGTGCAACAAGAGTGGAGAAGTATTAAACTGTTTTTTGATTGGTTATGTGGCAGTTTAGAGGGGATTGAGGTCAGTTATTGTTTTGTCAAGGGAGAGCAGTAGTTTTAAATGAATGAACAGAATTACCGAACGCGTTGATTGGTTTATGAAGATGAAAAATTGAAATATTTTTACTAATTTATAAGCGTAGATGATAAGTGCATTCTTTTATTGTGAATTCTTTTATTTGAAATTATTTTATAGGACAAAAAACCAATCCGCACATAAGCGATATTAAGCTCGCCAAAAAAATTTGTTTTGTTTACCAAATAACTATAATTAATTAATTTAATACCTAGTTACAATTCTTCTGGCGCAGTCAGGTAAAAAACTAGAACGGACAAGCGCACTAAGCGTCTCAGAAATATTCTACTTACTTAAACACAACAATTCAAAGCCGCCTCGTATTCAAAGAGAAAATTTATTCAAAGCACATCAAAGCTCATTCTTTCTGAACGCTGCGCCATATTGTCGAGGCTGTATAACACCAGTAAGCATGGCGGGTGTTTAGAAATAAAACTACCGCGGTCAAGAGTGAACTAGGTAATATTTTTAAGTGTTTTTTTTAAATAAAGCTAAAAATTAAAAAAGTTCTTTTGAAAACATAAAGATTAATTATTCTATTGTAGAAGCTGTAAAATTAGTTTTTTTTTTATATATGCGATATAAAAATATCAATCTCTCACTATCTTTTTACCTTCATTCATTAACCAGACTGCAATAGCCAAAAAATTTTTAGTTTTTTTAGGTAATTTCAAAAGTAATCTATATTTTTTCTTCTTTTTCGTGCGTTAATGGTACGTGTAGCGCTCACGAACTTAAATGAAAGAGAGATTCTTGCACCGAAAATCCCAAAGGAACCCTAAAAAGGGCTCTATTATTATTGTAATAATAAGAATAACAACAATAATTGAAGCGCGTGCGTCGGTCTGTCACCTGCCGGCGGCGGGTGTGCTCCGAGAGCGTTTTTTTGAATTTGGAAAATAAACCTCTTGGACCCGTGGCCTCTATTACAAGTTAGACTTTACGTTTTTTCGAAAAGCATATAATCTAAAAATTACCCTGTGTCACAACAATAAACACACAAACTTATACAATTAATGAGTTTAATCGAGATTGCTTATTAGATAAACATAATTAGAGTACCTTAGTTCCCGGCGTTTCGACATTTTTTCTGTTGCCGTGGTTATGGGTAGACATTCTGAGCCATTAAAAAAACCAAATAAAAATATAAAATTTAAAATTACGCCTTAACAGTCCTCTTATCCAGTTTAAATGTATTTTTGAAGATTTTTTTAAGGAATCGTGTTTACTTTTGTATGTTTACGTTTATCTTCAAATATAAGTTTAATAAGGTTATTTTCTACAACGGACCGTTTAGTAAAGCATTGTTTTACTTTTCGTATAATTTTGACACTTATTTCACTGAATAATTTACAACTAGAGTAAGTAACGTGGCACTTTTATAAATAAACTCATTAATATTAGGCAATTCTATTCGTAATAGACCCACAATGTGTAAGTTGACCAAAATATCTTGTTTACTGGCGGACAAATTCTCTTTGTTGTCCATGATTTATAATATGGGGTAAATGTCAAAGTTAATTAACTTCATGATTTAGGACGAGTGAACGAAAATATTATATTTACACCTATGCTTTATGAAATATGACAGTGAGAAAAGGAATATAATATTGTCGAAGGCATTTTTGTTATTGCATTCCAAAATTCGTAAAATAACCATTTAATAATTACGATTAGGTACAAATGGGATTATTGAAAGTAGGTAAGTTTCATCGTTTGAGGCAGACTGCTGACCACGGCTGGATGAGGATGGCCGAGGACAGGAAGAAGTGGCGTTCCTTGGGAGAGGCATATATCCCGCAGTGGACAGATATGGGCTGATTGATTGAAGTTTCATCATAAGTTGTAGGATGTTATACCTAACTGCTGGTCACTCTACTTCAAAATATAGTACAGTCCATATTTTTTTATATTTATTTGCAAAATCCCCCGTAACGTAACTGGGTAGAGTGCACACAGGTAAAGGTCGATGTGGTGTCTATAGTACAAACAAACTCATTGTAAGTTCTGAATTCAATTGGCGAGCAGCCTTCTCGAGAATCGGCCACGTTCTACTTATATAGAGGATTATTATTTACAAGAGGCTTACAAGTTACAATAGTAGAGAATGTTTTAGAAAGTACGCACACAGATAAATTATAGATCGTTTGGCGAGACGTGTTATTTGTGGGTGTGCGTGTTTATGTACGTTGTATTAAATAAATAATATTGTAATTTATAGCTGAATGAACATATAACATATATACCTAGTTCCAACCTTCAAATTATGCTACGGTCATTGGGTGAGGATAATAATGATGATGCATTAAGTCCGCCACATTGCCATTGTATTTTTTACTTATGTGCAATAAACGTATTAATAATAATAATTACTGGTAGCGCCCACCATATTTTTTGTGTCTGCGCGTCTAAATTAATCTGTGTGCTATATTTCTATGATGATGCAGCTGTCAAGAAACAAAAAATTGTTTCAATTTTTACAGTGTTATTTATAAGAACACGCTTCCTTGGAACACTCTTCAAATGCAATTTACGTTAGTCTTTCCCTTAATTTAGAGGAATAGGTTTTTAAAAACTTTTCTCTTCCATTCAGAATAAAAGTCAATTATTTGGACCTGATTACAGATGTCGTATACTCTGCAAAGAGAGCAAACGATAGTTTGTTTATTGGTAATGATTTTAAATTGCAGTTGGTTGGAATCTTATGATTAAGAGTTATTGAACACAACAGGGCCAGGGCTTAAATAATCTGTGTCCTACCGTGAAACATTCATGGGCTCCTTATCCAATCCAATCCACCAGCCCATATTCGTTTACTACTGGACAGAGGACTGCCCCAAGATACACCACTGGCTGCTTAGCTGTAAATATCCTCCATCATCATCCATCATTCACCTCCGCCCACTTCCTTGTTTTTTCCGAAGCCTTCTTCCCCTTTCAACCACCGCTCGAAGGCGGGCTTATACGACCGAGGTCAGCAAAAGAACATTAACCAAATCTAAATTTCAAAGTAAGAACAAAATGGCATCCTCTCTGGCCAGGTAACCCAAGGAGGAATTTGGACAAAAAACTCCCCAGAAAAAGTCTCGGCGTGCGGTTTCTTTGTGTTTTTATGACAAAAGATAAATAATAATGGAGGATTACACAATTCCAAACGCAAACTTGGATGTTTGCTTCCATTTTTATCACCCTTTCTGAGAGGCCTTCGAGTTTTTCTTCGCGCTCGGAGTGACATACAAATATGATTATCGTAAAAATGCTGTAACATTGATAAGAATGTCTGGATGGCGTCCACGTCATCAAGGTACACCTCTTTCCTATTTTTTCTATTTTAAGTACCTATGATCAATCAATCTTTAGAGATTAGTTAGCCAATGAACTTTTTTTATTATATTACATTAAGCAATACTTAAAACATTTAAGTAAAGACTGAAGTACCTACCTTTTAAAGTGAAAAATACTTAACACAATAATATACAAAAAAAAATACCTAATATAATCAAAAATTAAAATTAAACAAAATAACATTGCGCTCAGATCATCGCTGCCTCTGGTAATGGGCCCCAGCATGCTATGTTACTTAGTTGGATGGCGAGTTCCTAGCTACTTAAAATATTATAAAATAATTTTCAATTAATGCCGTAACATAGACACATTTCGATGTTTATGAGTTTTGCAGCGTCTGCATTGAAGGCAAAAAGCCTTGTTCTCCTCAAACTTATTGTCTACTGCAGTACCTCTTACACGCATTAAAGACGTCTCTTATCTCTGGTTCGCTAAACGTCGATAGAACCCCCGATGGGCCCTTTACTGTTTTTGTTTAACATTTAACAACTTCCTAAAGGTACATTGAGATGTGACATTTTTTCCTTTGTTCCAATAGGCGACATTTTCATTTTAATTTCTATGACATGACGTTGATGTTTTTAAGAAAATTTTATTATTATATTCTTTATCATGAAACATAAATAAAAAAAATTAATTACATAATATTGTTACAAAGGCGAATTTATCTCTAAGAGAAATTTCTTCAAGCCAACCTTAGCATAAGATTAGCAGAGAAATATTACGATTTTATATTTACGATTTGACATCGACAAAATTAGCTCATTTAGTGAAAGCTCATGGCAATGATGCAAAAATCTTATGTCACAGTGTTGTTGTAAATGACAGCACTAATTGAAGTGTCTCAGGTGTCCAGTATTTTCAAATAACTCAGTAAGGTTATATGCTATCACCACAGCGGGATGTAAAAAATCGTAAACAAAAATATACAAACAATAAACTGTGGATCAGAAACAAAACGGACTGACACCTAAATAATAACCTCCGGCAAAAGACAAAAGAATTCTCGTCACAAAAACTAGGCAAGTATGTAAATGACTACAAAGGCGCTCCACAGGTGGTATTGTCTTCTGACGACACCTTTTTGATTCGACGGGAAATTATTCTTTTTGGATCTTGGTGGACGGTTTTTTTTCTTGTAACAAACCCGTACCATGCATTGCACTATAAAAATCTCCATAGAAGCCATAATATAAATAGAATACGTTTTTCCTGCTGTTGGAACAGAAGCTTGTCCTGAAAATAATGAGTTGGCGGTTTCTTACAGGATGAAGGAAAAATAAATATGATCTGTATTTATTAAAATTTACTGAGCATCTGTGGACGATAGCCACAAAATTAAACAAATCTCATTACAAATCTTAGGTAATTTTTTAACTAAAACTTTCGAAACCTCTACACATTATTAACTGGAATTCGGAATTACGTCACTAATAAATAAGTAGCGGTCTTATTTCTGAAACACATGATTTCTTTGAAACACAGAGGCAGTTTAAATAATCTGTCTTTACGTCTTTTCCTTCACCACAGACTATTTAAACTGCATCTGAGGTGTGTTATAAGAAATCGTGCTTTTACAAACAAGATTGCTAGTATCAAACTAAGCAAACGAGCAAACATTTTACATTACCGGCACAATAACATGCTACCTACAGAGATACTACCGTTACTTTACAAGCTACATATTTACATTGAATAGGACAGCTGTTTAAGAATCAATGGCTTTGTAAATCAATCTATGCCTCTATCTATCGAATGATATCGAATTACACCTAATTCACTATCTACGTATTGGCAGAGGGCTATTCTGTTACTTGACTTGTTTTTTTGCTTACATTTATGTGAAAAAGGGTTAAGATAATATTAACAAAATTTTAGGGTGTGAGCAGCGCGTGAGAGCCACGTCAGTACAAAAATAATTTATCTTCTCATTTAAGTACATACATACATACATACGTACATAAACTCACACCTGCATCCCAGACCAGGGTCTGCCAGTTGCCACTGTCCTGACAGATCACTTTCGCTTTCTCATCATTCATTAGTCGCTGCATGCACGCACGTCGGTTTCGGGTAATCTTTGCTAATACATTCCAATTTGCTCGATTTGGTCGAAGTATGTCATGTAAGTATTTTTATTACAATAAGAATGTCGAATAAAAATAAATAACAGGTAAGTAATAAGAATAAGTTTTGTTGCGATGTTGTGTTTTAGATTAATAAAGGGTCCTTCAGTTGTATGTCCTCTACTATTAATCATATTTTTTTTATTGTGTGTATGGTAAATTATATGTATTCCCCTGACCCCTTTTAGTGTGTAGATATAATATGTATTTTAGTGGTATATAGGCTTACTGTATTTTAATATAATATATTGTATTATCGGTGTATGTAAGTCTATATTAATGTGTAAGTTTATTTAATTACACTTTATAGAAGTATATTTTGAAACATATATTAACTTTTCATTTTTTTTGCAAGCCTACCAACTCTTTCCCTTACCTCCTGCGGTGGACTGGTAGAAAATGCTTATGGCATTAAGTCCGCTGCATTGTATGATTTTTTTAAGTGCAATAATCGTATCAATAAATAAAAACAAATTATATTTTTACGGAATTTTAATCTTCCAGAATTCCTCCAGAGTAACATGACTGTCCATCGTATATTCTAGTAATTTTGCGATCGTATACTCTAGTAATTTTCGCTCCGTTACAATTCTTCACAGTTTTATTATAATTTATGACAAAACGCGGGCCTCACCATTAATTTCCAGGAAAACCGGCGAATATAAGTAGTTTATTAATATTTCAAACTCCCCTAACGAAATTCTAATGAAGACGTGCGTGGACCCATGATTGCTAACCGACTCAAAAAGAGGAAGGTCTTAAATTAGATGTTTAATAGTTAATAATTATGTAATTTAAGGTACAAATGTTTTTTGTTCCTTGGTCAAGATCGTGGCAAATAGCAAACCCTGGCCTGCCTCACCCCTACAGGATGCAGGCGTGAGTTTATGTATGTATTTTTAATATTTTTTGACTAAATAGACTTGGTACAAAATTCTCAAAATTATTATAAAAAAAAATTATGAACTAAAACTTTCGTAAGCACTACACATTATCAACTTAATTCCGGATTCACTTATGTAGTTAGCTTTCTGTCAAAAGAGCGAAACCTGGCCGGACTCTTCCGACAAAAAAAAGGAAGTGAGTCCGGAATGAAATTAATAAAAATATTGTGTGTATTAAAATTTTATTTAACTAGGAAAATGATAATATTTGCATCCGTTGTCACAATATAATTCATAATGTCACTTTTTAAAAAGTCAAATAACATTAGATCCGTTTAGTCAAAAATTAAAACTGAAATATCCAGCAAAAACCAAATTCCAAACTAATTATAACAAAAAACTGAACTTAATCATCAGGCTCAACTTTATCAGATTACTTGGTTATGATTAAAAAGGATTTTTTGCAGTCGGTTAGACAAAATATTCACGATAAATTTTGTTGATAGCATCGGCGACTGTCAGGCACATGTCAGCCATATTGTATCGAGTGACGTCATCTGCCACTGTCCCAGCCGAGTGTACGAGTGAAATTGTATTTTAGGATTTTATTGTTTCAATATGTGTCATGTTGTACATTACCCACTCACTGAAGTATTCCAAAGATCTTGTTTCACGTGGCATAAGCGCGTAAGACATTGAAAATTGCAACTTTCAGATACTTTGTAACCTGAAGGGAAGTCATAAATAGGTAGTGAAGTTGATATACATTTTACGCGCTCGTGTGCAAGATGATACAATACAAATTAAAATTATTGGATCACGAAAAGTTGCGAAGTTAAGCCTAAACTTTGTAACATAAGCAGCCTATATACGCCCCACTGTAGGTCACAGGTCTTCTCTCAGGGAGAGAGTATGGGCTTAATCACCACGCGTGCCCACCGCGGATTGGCGATTTCAAGCGCTGAGTTGTGTGAATAGGTCAGACAGGTTTCCGATGTTTTTGTTCACCGTTAGCGAGTGGTATTGCTACTATAACTTCACAAGATATGTACATAACTTAGAAAACAAAGTCATAGGTACATTCCCGCACGGGGAATCAAACGTGGGTCTCTCGCTTCCGAGTCCAAAGTTCTACCCACTAGGCTACCACAGCGTAACGTAAATTTTGTACCGACCCAATAATTTAAATATTGTATTTTTCTTTCTTCTTCAGCCTATAGCCATCCAATCATGAATGTAGGTCTCTTCCAAGGCACGCCAATCACTTATGTTCACTTGTATTATATACAAAATTTGAAAAGTGAAAAGTGAAAATATTTTATTTACCACACAAAAATAATAAATATTAGTAATTCTTTCATTCACAATGTTTGTGGTAAAAAGGAATGGGCTCAGCTTTATTGCCGAGACTGGATGCGTAGTCTCGGCGCTGGTTTTCAGCCCGTCCCTTTTAATAACTTTTTTAAAATTATATATATTACATATGCGCCATTACGACTACGCTACAAAGAACACAAACTAATTAATAGATAATTAAAAATTAATCACACACAAAATAACTAACGACAGGACACAAATAATAATTATTTACAGAGAAATAAATTATAATAATAGAAATGTTCCATTTCAATGGCAAATTAAAATTGTTTAAATATAGAGCTAATAAATTAATACACATTACAATTATCATTAAAATTTCATTGAATATAGATTTAAATGTCATTGAATTAACCCTTTTACACCGGCGTGCGTGACTGGTAAGGAATTTCCCCATTAAAATTAAAATGTCATTCTTGATTCTGACCGAAATAGACTTGTGTCAGTTTTAGAAGTTCTAGAAGCTAGCAGCTACAAAGCCCTTTGTTGTTCTATCAATTTGCATTTTAGAGTTTTCTTAAAACTTACGTTTGTCATAAATTTCCGGAGGGGTGGTGGCAGGTTGTTCCAGATCTTTGCAGCTGCGTACTTGAAACTTCCCCTAAAGCCCGCGGATCTATTAATCACTTTATCAATTAATCTATTAATCACATAATTACACCCACATATTAAACTATGATATTTAATTGTATTTATTGTACTAGTATTTCTACCATTTGTGACTTTAGATTGAGTTGGATTTTCCTAAAACCCTGATTATTTTAATGCACCGCAACATGAGATTCGTAACCTTTATCATTAAAATTTGATGTTATTTTATTGTTTTATTCCTTTTTAAGCTATTAAATAAAGAAGATACGTAAAGTTTTATTGCGTTGTGTGTTTACATTTTATTTACCTATTTTGCAACCAAATGTTGACCTCCGCATTTATTTACCCATAGAACCAAGCTGATTATTTTTAATGTATCTATTATGTCATCATGGCTATCATAATAAATTACTTAGGTACTTTAGATTAATCAAGAAGTTAGGTAAATATAAATATTTATCTAATAAATAGTCACGTCTAATGTAATACCCTGTTATTACCACTTGGTAATTATTAAATGAAATGTCGTAAAGCAATTAATTATATCGAATAGGTACTAATTTATTGTGTTACACAAAAATATACATGGGGTTGTTTCTTGCTATGTTCTTAATACGATAAATTTATTTTGATTTTGCCCAGAACTTTGGGCAAAATAAAAATAAATAAACGGGAATACTTACCTCAAAGTCTTCAAACCCGTCAATTGGATTTCGTCATGTGTTTCCAACAACTTTTGTTTTACGACTCAACACATAGTTTTTTTTTGTTTAACGTTTTATCTGCTTTGTAGTACCGATGTTCAATAGTTAATATTTAAAGTCATGTTTTAAATATGAGTAACAATGATTTACCGGAGTTTGTTACAATGGTAGAGCGCGTCAAGTGTGAATTTATCCATGATATTTCGACTCACAAATGGTTGTGATACACAAACTCTGATCGGAGTGTTTTGGCGTAACGTACGTGTAGTATCCTAAATATTAGGGGTTAAAGTATGAAATTGCCGTTTTATTGCAATAGGTTCTTTGAATTGACATAGAATCTTCATGGTTTGATGTTTTCGAATGAAACTTTTTTCAAATGGTTTCTATGATGTTCTTTTTTTAAAAAATGTGAAACATTTGAATATCGAATATTGAATATCAACAAGGCAACACAAGTTTCAACACGCGTTTCTTTCTGCAGATCAGTCAAATCATGAGGCACCCATTTTTCGTATTTTTTTATTTTATTGATTTGACGCAAGTGAGTCAATATTGTAGGTAAGGTAACGTTAAACCATGCCGCTAATTCCTGGGTAGTTTGACTAGGGTTGGCTTCCACTATCTCTCTTAATTCATCGTTATTCACCTGTGTGGGCGGTCTTCCTCGTGGCTCGTTCTTTAAGTCGAAATTTCCATCACGAAAGCGTTTAAACCAAAATCGCACGGTGCGTTCATTAGTAGACCCCTCTCCAAACGCAGCATTGATATTGCGGGCTGTTTCTGCCGCGTTAGTTCCGCGTCGGAACTCGTATTCAAAAATCACTTGAATTTTCGCATTATCCATCTTTCTTGTCTAAATTGAATAACAAAAACAATTGAAAGTCGATATTCAAATGTTTCACATTTTTTAAAAAAAGAACATCATAGAAACCATTTGAAAAAAGTTTCATTCGAAAACCTCAAACCAGGAAGATTCTATGTCAATTCAAAGAACCTATTGCAATAAAACGGCAATTTCATACTTTAACCCCTATTATATGACCTAGCCTACTAAAAAGCCAAATGAAAGGTGGCCGCAATCCGAAAGTAAAAACCACAATAAAAACGATCTGTTTTCCATACGCAAAAGATGGTGGGAAAACAAAAAAAAAAAGAAAATGCTCATTGAAAACTCATCGTCTTGCTAGAAAAAAGACACGAGCGGGACGGACTTCCCGCCCATATTTTGACAGAACACACGCGCGCGTTGGCGCCATCGCGACGCCGCCGGTTGCCATGGCGACGGCCGCCATTGCAATCGCGAACTTGAGGTTTTGCGGTGGATATGGGTTAGGGATACTGGGAGACGTTTGGGAGAGAGTGCGGAAAATTCAGCAAATTATAATAATATTTCAACAGTCACAAAAAAAATTGTAGTAAACACTTATTTTGATGGGGACATTTATTGTTGACAAAAATTTTATATTACTGATTAAAACCGTATATTTGGTGACCATCTAATTGATTTGATACTAAAAAAATACGGAACCTTGAACTGGATTAGGAAATGTTGGTTTTTTTAATCCAGTTCCAATAAATATCGTGTGGGAAAATGCTGATTTGGAAAAAATACGGGAAGTAACGAAAGAATCCGCAGAATATAATATTTAAACAGTAAAAAAATATATATCTCAGCAAATACTTATTTTGGTGAGGACTTTTACTGTTGACCGAAAACATTTTATTACAGATTCGAACCGTGTTTTTGGTGATCGTTTAATTGATTTGATATACTAAAAAAATACGGAGCTTCGAAGTAGATATAAAAAATACTGACAGGAGTAAAAGTTATCCTGTCCCAGTTTTTATTGAATTATTGTTTTCTTTTTGACTTAAATTACTTTACAAATAAACCAAAACTAATTCTTTCAACCATGATCTAGGTATATATCTTCTAAAACAAAGGCAGAGTTTTGATGATTTTTTAACTATTATCCCTTCAGCTAGAAACTTACACGGTACATTGGAGTCGGTAAATATCTTGATATTTAAGTCCTAATTGGTGCTGTAATAATGACGCACGCCGTAAACAATGTTTCACGAGCAGAATTTAATATACGGCCAAGGTCATTTGGCACTATAATGGATCACACTGGTCCAATCTACAGATAATTGATGTCACTTACTCTTCTCTGTAATACTATTGAGTGACAATTCTGACGAATTCCGAATCATGGTCATGGTCACTCGACACTAGCCAAATTCATAGGGAAACTTTAACTACTTCGCAAAGTTAAGTAGGTTACGATTGTGTTCTGTTAACAAGTTGACATTTCCTTAATACTACGACATTAGAGTCGATAATCCTGTATTTATCTCGGTCGCGCTTCTTGGACAGACGGAAGGGAAGGAAGCTTTGTAAGCCGGAAGACATGGAACGGTGAGTGTACCGAAGTAGGTACAGTTTGGAAACATGGGATTCAGGTACTTACGGAAGATTGTCTGACTATTCAAAATGACAATGCATATGCAGCCCACACGTCCTACTGTAAGGCGCATGGTTGGCCTTCTCTCAGAGATAATTATGGGCTTAAAAAACACGCGTGCCCGCCTCCGATTGGCAATTTCAAATGATAGAAATACAGACAACTGAGCCAAGTACATATCCGAATTAGTATCTACATCTACATATTGAAAAAGGAATATTTTTTTTACCATTTCATAGTTTGTCCAATAGTAAAATTTGTTTGAATTGATGAGTAGAATAACGTATTTAAGTTTCACCAAACTTTTCTGCAGCACGCTGTATAATATAAGAAATAAGGATATTCTTTTTTGTACACCAGAAACCAAACCAAATACAAAACGTCGGCTTATTGCAAGAACTCATTAACCGACATATTCACTATTGGGAGAAAAACTACTTTTTAGTTCGTGTTAGTTAATTAATGGTTGTATTCCTCTTCCTTACTCCCTATAACATCGTTAAAATAATGCCTGATATTAAAACACCACTATTGTATCATTGTTCAATACATCTATATGTCCATACCTTTAAAAAAAAGCGGTTAGTGAGTTTTTGCAGTAAATGACTTCTTGCAGCCGACGAAAATACGACCCGTGCCCCTCGGTGGGGACATAATGGGTTGATGATGATGATGATGATGATATATTTATCATATTAGTTGTGGTAGAAATACGACTCGCTGACTGTGAAGGCAAACCTCGTTAGGAAACCTGAGGACCTAAGCTGTGCACATACCTCAGCGCTAGAAATTGCCGATCTGCGGTGGGCACGCGTGGTAATTAAGCCCATACTCTCTCTCTCTGAGAGGAGAGAAGGCCTGTGCCTGGCAGTGGGACGTACATCAACCTTTAAATCCGTGCACTCTACTCAGTTACGTTACGGGCGACATTGCAACTAAAATGTAAAGATTGAATCGCTGTCGACTATATAATATTACACATCATGTTAGCTTTGGTGAGGACTCTCTGTTTCCTCGTATTCTGTGCTGAAAAGCTTTCTATTTAATGAAATCAGACTCTCTTCGTTAGTGGAAAATGGTGTCGTAATTATTGGATGATTAATTTCGTATTTTCGCAGAAGTGGGCGTTAGTCTTGGTCTAGCACGCAGCTCGACGGAAAAAGGTCAACGGAATTTCTTTTCGCCCGGGCTTGTCGTTTTTTTGGGTGAGGTTAGGTTAATCGTACTTAGAAAGAAACCTTGGTCACTTCAGCAGCGTTAGAAGTGCCTAATAATTAAAAAAAACTTACTCAAACTGCTGGTTCTCATTTCATTTATAAAGAGCTGTTACCTTTAGCGAATGTGGGTGGGAGGGCCGGTAAATGACGTCCCAGGTGGACTTCTTACTTCACAAAATAAGGGATGTATTCCCAAGGGCAAGATAAAAAGTTCCCGAAACCGGCGTGCGTGCATGGAACGACTGATGAATGTTGAGGAAGCAAAAGTGATCTGTCAGGATCGTGGCAGGTGGCAGTCCCTGGTCTCTGCCTACCCCTATGGGATACAGGCGTGAGTTTATGTATGTCTGTCTATGTATGTAAATCATGGTATCTTTGCTGCCGGGGGGATCTCCCAAGATGCTGACAGCATTGATTAGTTCACAATTGTATCTGTCCAATACCCAACACGTAAAGCCAACTGCTTACTAATACTGCATTTAAATTAAAAATTACGTGGATCGATTTTAGAAGCAATGGTTCGGAACTGAAATCAATGGAGCATGCCTTTGGTAACCGATAGCCATACATAAATGTAAATTCACCTTTAGTTTACAACTGTAGGCGTATTGGTAGTGTTGGCGTAGATATAAAGGACGGAGATGATCGAGATTAAATTATATTTATGTACAAGAGAAAAGCCTTAGCAAAACCGACAGGATTCTTTCACAGGCGTCTGACCGTTGACGCTCGTTGCGCGCGCAGAGTATTGCGCTGCGTCCGCTGCACGAGTCCGGTATCCGTGGCATGGGTGGCGGAGAGGTCGCCACACAACTTTACATTCACATATTGCTACAATAATCATTATTGTTATTTTATAGGTGTGAAAGATATTATGATAAAATAACTATACTCAGTTTTAGGTACGGTGTATCTTTTTGGGAACAGATTGAGCGATCACAGCAAAATAAATACACCAAATTTTAATGTGATACCAAAGAATAAAAACCAAATGTATCAAAATATGATCAGCAAATTAGTTGGTTAAATTTTGATGTAAAAATTTGAAAGATAATCAATCCCAAATTTTCTGCAGATATATTTGGAATTGTTTGCTGATCACTTTGGAATATTCTGCTGCCCAATTGGATTATTTCGCTGCTCTATTTTGTATTTTGCTCAGTTGTACTATATTTCCATTTATTTGATTTCTGTTAATGTACTTCTATGACATCCACGGAAGGTAATGGAATGACGCTATTCTTAATCGGGCGCCACACGGACGATACACGTATGTCGTAGAAGGTGACTAAGGAATTAAATGACCAGGAGATGGGCAGCAGCGTCTTCCTGAGATTTCAACCGCATACTGCGATCGCCAACCCGCCTGCCAAGCGTGGCGATTATGGCAAAACTCCTCATGGTTATGTTCGAAGCTTGGAAGACCATGAGGGAGGCCTATGGCCTGCAGTGAGCGTCAAATGGCTGAAGATGATGATGATGATACAGACTTGCTGCTCAAAAGGCTTTGATTTCCTTAGAAAATATTTTATTGCTGAGCAAATCGTATTCTTTTTCCCGATCGTTTAAAATTTAACCCTAATGTAACAGACCTTAGCTAGTTGTTCGGCTCAGTTTTGGTTTTGTAAGCCGGCTAAGCGCCGAAAGTGCTTTATTTATTCTGATCTATTTTCGTCAAGTTACAAAGGGCGTTAAAACAGATTGTCTGGGCCGAACACGCCTTCAGACATTGTACAATCAACGGTCCGATACCTAATTGAAAGTGTAGTTTTGTCGGCAGACCATGCCTCGTTGGACAGGCTACAGGCGCCTATTTCATAGAACTACACGTCATGGTTTACCATGTACATTGTAAAGTCGATTAACCCACAAATCAACAGAAATCAGAAATCAATAATGTATTTCAACGTAAAAAAATAACTTTGTGTTTGCTGAATGTCAATGTACTATGTTAGCCGCAGCCTTCGGGCGAAATAGGTAGCGGGAAAAAGAAAATCTCCACTCTGACCATCTTTTCTCAAATCATCTTAAACTTAATACATCAGAGCCTATATGATATGATTCCGTGATTGCCATGAATAACTTTAAAAGCCAAAACAGTACTTCTTAGAAAATTAGGAAAACCATTAACGCTGCGGCCAGACACGCGAACAGCACCCAACAAATAGGAAGACTCGCCTACGCAACGCTCATCGAATTGCCATAGTAAACTATGAATTGTAGTTTCATGAAACGAGGCCCAGGTCTACGGCTACGATCCATGACCATATACTATACAAAGTTTGGCACTATATGCCAGTTTGATCCAAATTAATATTCTTAAGCAGGCCTTTAAGTGTGTTTTTATTTCTTAATGACAATTTTTTTTTAGTTTCTTTTATTGCGTTGCATTGTAATTAAATTGTTTGTACACGATTTTATTCAATATTTCAATGTTTTATTTCGGAAAAGTTCCATAGGTTTTTTACCCAACTTGAGGAAATTTTCATTGACTGAGGATGAATAGCTTATTGACAACTTCACTACTATGCAAAAATCTCCAAGAGTTCACACTTTATTTCTCATTGGAACTGTCTTTCACAAAAAAATATATATTAAGATATTACAGCGTGACTACAGCCAACAGTTATACCTCCTTACCACCCTCTAGCGGTCTAGATAACCATGCCACGCTGACCAAACTACAAAAGCACGTGCCCTCCAAAAAGCTATCTAGGTGAACGAACTGTACGTACAGCCATTCACCAACCAGTTCACCCTTGCTAGCTCTTAATGAGCTCTGCACAACTGTGCTTTTCGATCGAAAAGGCGTACTTCCGTGTCTCACTGGTTGTACCTAACTTGTGGAGGATTTTTTGTTGAACAATGACTCAGCGATCGGCCGATCTCTTCATTGGACGATAGAACATGGTCATTGTCAAAGTTAATGTGAAATTTGGAGTTTGATTAAGGTCCGATATAGCGACCTTCTTTAAGGAGTTGTATGAAGAGATAGCAACCTTTTAAATGCACGTCCAATATAAAAGATCACTCCCTCTATAAGCGAGTAATTTCAGCATCTTTTGACATTATAATCTTGTCCTTAATCGGCTAAAACAATTTCACGATGGCCTTGCGATATCTGACGACAAAAAGACAAGACTTTCAAACCTATTGCAGACGTTACAGGCAAGACAGAGTTTGTCGATTTCGTAGAAACTTCTATTCTATTTTTCTCTTTTTATGCGACCAACTTATAAAAGGAAAACTTCGTATAAAATCCATTGAAAATGACGCTGATGAAGTTGTTATTAGCTCTATAAAGCAGATAAAATCCCCTCTATGGAACTCTACACTGCGCGTGGCCTGACACGCACTTGAGCGGTTTTGTTCAAGTTATTTGTCGGGCATTATATCACATAAAAATGTAACACATAGACGTATAAAAACAGTTGGCTCATACAGCACGTTATTGAAACAACGAAAAACCTAAAAACTGAAGTGGCAGTGGAAGGAACACCTATATACCGAAGAACTGATGGTATATGGTGTGGAAAGGTTCTCGATTGAAGACTTTGGCTTTTGCATCTACGTAACGAGATGATTTATACAGCGTCCAGTGTCACCTTCACTCACACTAGATGGGTGAAAGGACCACACGGACTCGGCAGTACCTGGGACATTGTTTTTTAGGTGGAGTAGGCTTGCCCAGCACCTATACCATCCTGACAGCTTAGTCGGCCTAGCCCACAGGAAAGACAAGTCAATACGTGCGGAGCCAACCAAGCCGCGGGTTTTCTCACGATGTTTTCCTTCACAGTTAGCGTGTAGTATGGCTACTACAAATTCGCAGATGTACGCAACTTTGACAATAAACAAAGTCATAAGTACATGCTCGCACTGGTACACGAGTAGACACCGCGTACTGGATAACTAAGGTGTTCTCTATGTAGGTACCTAACCAATAACCATATGTCACCATGTACAGTCGACAGCAGGTCAACCTTTAAATTTCGGTTGTCAAGTCACCTCTAAAATAAAGTAAACGGTAGACTGCACGTATGATGTAAAGGTTGTTAGTTTGTTATACTTTATTACACAAAAGGTTCGATTCCCAGTGCGGGCAGGGACCTATGACTTTATTTTCAAAATTACGTACATCTGCGAATTTGTACTAGCAACACCAAACGCTAAGAATAACATCGTGTGGAAACCCGCGGCTTGATTTGCTCCGCCCGTATTGACTTGTATTTTCTGTGGACTAGGCCGACTAAGCTGTCAGGATTGCTGGGCAAGCCTACTCCATCTAAAAAACATGTCCCAGGCACTGCAACGTCCGTGTGGTCCCTTCACCCAACTAGCGTGAGTGAAGGTGCCACTGGACGCTGTATAAATCATCTCAGTTCGTAGATGCAAAGGCCGAAGTTATTACACAAGATATATGTATCTTTAGCACATTAAATACCAGTATTGTCTTAGAGTATGAGTGAAGCAGGACGATGCGGTTGGTGTGCTGGGTCGACCGTGCTATAGTCTACATGTACCTAGTACTATGTACTTGACCGGCTTCAAAAAAGGAGGAGGCAATCAATTCGACGCGTGTATTTTTTTTTTGCTATGTTCTCTCATAAGTTTGTCAAATCTTAACCAATTTCGCAAATATTTTATTGTTCGAATAGATATAATGTCCCATTGGTCCCATTTTATTTTGGTGAAGATCTGATGAAGACTTTTGGAGATGGAGAACGGAACTCTTCAATTGACAACAGTGAATAAGGCCTAATGGGACCCATCCTTTAGTAATATCCGTATGTTTCGTAAAATAGCGTAAAAGTAGTCTCAAGGTAATTTGGTGATGTTCTGGTGAAGACTTTCGGAGATGGAAATTGAGAACTTAAAATTTTAAAGCAACGAATTAAGTAGGGTACGTTATGGTTACGAGGGACTTGTTTATCTTTCTCCGGCTCCCAGACTAAAAATTAAAAAATTTTAAATTAAAAATTAAAAGTGACTTCAAAATACTACAGCACTAAAAAGTTAGAAATCATTTAAAAGAATACATTTAAATTAGAAGTATGTATACATGTAGGTATTATATATGCCTAGTTTCATGACCAGTACATATATTTTGGGCAACGACTACAAATTATACTTCTAAAATGTACAACCTACATGTACCTATATATACTTCTAATTGAAAGGTACTCTTTAAAAATATTTGAAACTTTTTGGTGCTGTAGTGTTTTGAAGGCGGTTTTTTCTTTATTATTTACTATAAAGTGTTCTCTATCTATCTAACTATACTCAACGCAACAAAGTTCAGTCGTAAATTAGCACCAATAAAGAGTCAATCAATGGTCGCGCGGCGCAACAATCCCGCGCCGAACGTTCCGCGTTCCAGAGGCGTGCGTCTGCGCAGCCGCGCGACCGCAACAATTAATCGAATGACAACAATATACATACGTATACAAGGTTATTCTTTAAATGCGCTGCTACTAAGACACATTAAATGGGAGTTTGTCATTTACAAGACAAAAAATCTAGATCTTTTGCAAGGCTTTTATATAAAAAAAGAAGAAGAAGAAGAAAGACATTTATTATACCAACAAGATACATCACAGAATCATCATCATCATCATAGGCTTATAATGCTTATATAGGAGTGACCAGGTCACCAGGGAAATCAAACTCAAGTTTCACCAGGCAGTCCACACAGCTAACGAAAGGTCCAGATGGAGAGCACTCTATACTCATCATCGTCATAGCGGCCACGATCCTCACCATTAAGGGACCGACTGATTGGATCACTTTGTTGACCGTCCGCCCGTCAGTCTGTCTTTCAAGACCTTTTATCTTGGTAACGTGAAGAGATCGCGTTGACATTAGAACCCTCTCTTAAAGTTGCGAAAAAATCAAACTTCTTAGTTAGCGTAAAAAAAGTAACGGCCGTTTATGCCGCAAAAAACGCATATTTCGACACTCTCAAGGGAATCAAAATTTTTGGGGTACTTTCCGTTGACCTAGAACTATGAAGTTCGGCAAGTTATATCGTCGTGTACTACAAGTACAGGCAAAAATCATAAAAAACTGTCTTCGGGAAAAGCTCGGAAAAACTGCGAGACTCGATTCCTGAATATGCAAGTACCTACAAATTGGTGCGGAACCCTCGGTGGGCAAGACCGACTCGCACTTGTCCGGTTTTTAGATTAGTGTTTCTACTCGTCAATACTAACAACTTTACTATAAGGAAAACTTTGAAATCGCAAAAATATATCAGCCGTTCTATACAAGTCAATCCCGTGCCGTAGGACCTACCTATGGCGTAGGTGGTAATTCGGTATCACAAAAAGGCGTCAACTGCATGTCTATTCTGTAAAATGCGAACTTCACTTCCTGTCTCACATTCACTTCGTCGTTCACTCCGCATTCGATCGTAAATTACGAAATTAACTGCGAAATGAAAACGTGAAACGCGATTTCTAAGTTTTCCCCACGGCAAAAGTTATTTCTATTGACAAGTAGACTTCCCATTTTCAGATGTATACGTATACAAACTGAAATCTGGGTGGTTTGAAAGCCGCGGTTATGTAATTAGTAATTAAAATACCATCTATTCAGGCTATTACTTTTATAATCTTGTTTCAAGTTGAGAATTTTTTTTCCAAAAATTTCACGAACAATTAGTACCGCCCCTCCGTTAATCAGGCTGGCAATCTCTCTGGCTGGCTGCAAATGGTTCTCACACAAGCAGCCTATATACGTCCCACTCTGTAGGGCACAGGCATTCTCTCAGGGAGAGAGTATGGGCTCAATCACCACGCGTGCTCACCGCGGATTGGCGATTTCAAGCTCGTAAATCCGCACAGATCTTTTTGGCGGCAGCGTGAACATAGTCACAGATCGTTTGCACATCGCTTACTGTCTTTACAGTGTATGTGTGAGTAGTTGACGTAGTCTGATGCGTAGTAAATTACTATTATTCAATTACTAAAGTAGTCAATTACTCACGCATACACTGTAAAGACAGTAAACGATGTGCAAACGATCTGTGACAATGTTCACGTTACCGCCAAAAAGATCTGTGCGGACTTACCTCAGCGCTTGAAATCGCCAACATAACAAAAAGATTATATGTCCTTCCATAATTTTCCTTCACCGTTAGCGAGTGGAGTTGCTAGTATAACTTCACAAATGTACCATAACTTAGAAAATAAAGTCAAAGGTACATTCCCGCACTGGGAATCGAACCTGCGTATTCGATAGTTATTGTTGAGACACGGTCATTTGGCTATGGCTTTCCAGCCACTCGATGAGATTTTTACGCCTGGTGTATAGGGGTTTTTACACCCTGTATAGACTACTTATGTATGTATGTATTTCATACTCACTGCAATACAAAGAATGGTGTCCGTAAAGTAAGTAATTTGTCACAGGATATTACAACATATTATACCAGGGTGTCAGTCCCCTTCTGACATTTGTCTTCTTTTTAGGGTCTTACCCTCTTTCTTGATGGCAATCAATTTGAATATGAATAACAACGCCTCTGACATTGAGAGAAGCGAAAAATACGCAAAGTGGATGTTCCAAAACTCTTGTAACTTATCTGTGAAAGAAATTTCTTAACAAGGCAAGACCACTATAGAAGGAAACATGGAAACACGAGCATAGGTGGACTGGTAAGCGAAAAAAACTTGCAATCAAAGATTGAGACTTTTCGTCCTCCTAATTTATTTGTTATGCTCACAAGAGGTATAAAAATAAAAAGGTAAGTTTTTCCGATTAATAATAGTATCAATATTAGTTGCTGCCGATTTCTACAAATTTTGGTCCAGATGTAATGGGATTAGACTTTTTGTTTTCTCTCAGAAAGAGAGTATGGACTTAATCACCACGCGTGCCCACCACGAATTGGCTGAGATATCTGAATACCTCAGACACTCAGGTTTCCTCACGATGTTTTCCTTCACAGTTAGCGAGTGGTGTTGCTACAATAACTTCACAAATGTACGTAACTTAGAAAACATGTCGGGACTCGAACCCACGACCTCCCGAATGAGAAGCCGGCGTTATACCGCTCCGCTACCACCGCTACCTCCACCGCTTTTGATCATGCTGCTAAATAATAATAATAATAACCTCCACAGAATACAATCACTTGACCTGGTCCCAAACTAGGATACCCTGTGTTATGGTAACCAGGCAAGGACATCACAAACATGAAAATACACCCAGACCGAGGCCATTTGTACTAACGTACGCGGCCCCCAGTGGGAATTGAACCCACGACCTCTGTTTTGGTAGCTAAGCGCCCTCGGCTAGACCAACGAGGCAGCCAATAATAATTTGGCATGATTATAATCGAATAATGTAGGTGTGGATCAAATCCGATCTAATCCACATTTGAAACCTATATTTGTACTGGGCCTATACCGTCTTCTCTCTTCTTCTCGTGAGATTAGTGAAACTAAGCTAGTTGCCAAATCGAAAGTAAGACTTGAATTTAGATTTTCAATGAAGACCCAATGTTATTCTAATCTGTACCTTGACTTCGACAGATTGAAGCAATCTTATCGCAAAATGATAAAGCCAGGACTTCGGGACAATCATTTAGCTCACTCACACCGAGCGAGATAGAGAACAATTTACTGTACATAAAAAAAGGAAATTACAAAGAAATGTCTTAAGCTAAAAGTACAGACAACGGCCTTATCGGCTAAAAGTGATCTCTTCCAGATAACTGGCATCAGCTAAAATGGCCACTCGGAAGCTACTCGTATCGTGTACACCGACGATCTTAAGTTTACACCTATATTATACTCCGTTCCACGAGTTGATCTCTTACGGAACCGAATTAATGATGCAGTGGCTATTGCGTGTGGCGCCGGATTAAGAATAGCGTCACTCCCTTTCCTTCCGTGGATGTCGTAGAAGGCGACTACAAAAAAAAAAACATTACCAGGAGATGGGCAGCAGCGTTTTCCTAAGATGCCAACCGCATACTGCGATCGCCAGCCCGCCTGCCAAGCGTGGCGATTATGGCAAAACCCCTCATGGTTAGAAAAACCATGAGGGAGGCCTGTGTCCTGCAGTGGGCGTCGAGTGGCTGATGATGATGATGATGATGATGGCTATTGAGGGTCACGAGCATTAACCAACGGACGCACATGGACGATTTTCTTTGGGAGCTCGTTTCGTGGAGTGGAGTATCACCTATACTCCATACTACAATTATTCATTCTACGAGGTACGAAACATGCCAGAAGCCTACCTACCAACCTACCATACTGGCGTTTAGTACCTTCCAAACTTTACACAAACTTTCCAAATTCTACTCCACTTTTAATTTTGCGTGAATGGGCTTAATTAAATTATCGCGTAGGTACCCTTGCGTCATCGTTACGATACTGTTTATCGATCACGCTTGAAAAGGCAACATTTTGTGTGAAATAGGTACACGTTTTTACAATTAGAGTCTTCGAAGGTACTCAGTTCTACTCACCCTACTTAGCAAAAATCACGCATCAAAATCACCTTCCGACGCAGCGTGGGAAGGCCCCCCACCAGATAGTCTGACGAGCTGGTTACGGTGGCGGGGAGGCGCTGGACGCGGGCGGCACAAGACCGGGAGTTAATATTAATTTGTATATTTTACGTAATTTCATTTGCAATTTGTTCGATTTATAATAGCAATGCCACTCGCTAACCGTAAAGGAAAACATCGTAAAGACACGTAAAGATTTATGTTCAGGTAACTTGGTGTTTTCAACGTAAACTTTAGCGCTTGAAACCGCCTATCTGCGATTATACCCATAATCTCTCTGAGAGAGAATGCCAATCATCTCTTTATGAGAGAAGGGCCTTCAGTTACCTGCACAAGCTGCTTATGAAACAACTTTCAAAGACCGGAGATCATTCATATTTGTTTTTGCACCAGCATAAAGTCTAATTTATATACCAAGGTTTACTTTCAGAAACGTGGCGTTAATGAGTAATATCCGTTCTAATAGGAGGGGACTAGATTGCTTTTCAACATCTGCGTGGTAAAATGAACCTTGGGCACGTTTTAACAAGCGATACTGTCGAGTTAAAAGGAAGGGTACTACAAAATGAGACATACTCTATCATTTCACTATTTGACATGTTCAATCAATAATTTTTGCCTGGGAATCGGGAATTTTCGTATTTTTGGTGTTAGGCATTTTTGGGCTTATCATACGTTTACTTTCGCATTTGTAATATTAGTAGAAATTACCTGTTTAAGGTTTTTTTGAGAATGAACCTACGAATACTGGAATGAACGGTTCAATACTTACCAACCTCCTTTTAAATACACTTTAACCTGCTCTCTGCTCTAAAAAGTTGATTGTTGTGTAAAATACCTGAAAAAGAAAAAACAACAATTTTATTTTGACATCTCATGTACCACAGGAAACCACCATATTTTTAATTTATTTTATTATTAACCCTTTGACGGACAAAAGTAGACCGTTGGTATTTTTAAGCAAATTATTATAAAATTAGGTTTATTACAACGTATTAGAAATGTATGTATAAGAAAAAAAATGTTTTTTTAAATAGTTTTTTGGAAAAACTCTGGGACAACCCTATCCCAATATGCGTCAAAGGTCGATTTTCACGTAATTTAAACATTGCAAATTGCATTATTTTTAAGGTATTTATCATATACTATGGAATAAAAAAACATAATATAATGAAAAAAATATAATTTTTATTTAGTTACGTAACATGGTAAGCCGCAAATCAATTTCGTTTAGAAGTAAAACATAGGTGAACATTGCACAGTTCACGAATGGAAGGAAATTGGCACAATTGACGCATCTCTTCCGGTTTTGGTCTTTTTTCATGACGTGAGCGGGTATTTGTCTTCTGAAACCGTTATTTGGATCCTCTTCCTTGTTATAGACATAGTCGGCAAGGCATTTTTTCGCACAAAAGTCTCCTATCATTGCTCTAGCCACGGCCTGCCGTTATACTGAAGAAAGCATTGTTCCTTGACTCGATGAGCCTCGTACAATTTCACATAAAGCGTATAGGCGTTATTCATTGCAATATCCTACTAATAAAAAAATACCCTCAAGTAATATTTAATTCTTGATTTTCGGTCGACTTCGTAGGTAATCTTCTTCTGATCCATGAGATCCACGCCGCCCATGAACTTATTATATTTACATATGGTATCCGGGCATGTTACATCCAGCTTTTGAGCCGAACCTATTTGACGTCGTTTCACAGTTAGTGTCGGAATTGATGAAAGAGAATTGGTGAGGAGGTGTACAGCCTTATTATAGTGATTCAAAGCTGCTTGAAAAATGTTATTGAAATGAGTTATGTACCACCGGGCGTACTTTGTATGCCCTGTTAAAATTTGGAGATGTCGTTTTCTGTTTATTATTATCACAAAAATGAAGAGTTCTCCTGATTTCTTCGAATCTTGATAGTGGCATTACTTGAGCCACAAAGGTATACCCATGTCAGGTTCAGTGAACCAGTAACATCACAACGTAGGCAAGACATGATAACCCATGACGTAGTTTATACCGATAAATGCAGCGATTTCAGGGATCTCAATAGTAAATACAGATCCATTACGATGTGCATGTTATATGTAATTGATTCAAGTAGTATTATGTCTTTGAATAAAAGTTGCATGTCTGTAGCTGCACAAAATATATCTTTCAGAAAATATATAGGGACAATACGAGTTTATTTTTCATAAAAAAATCGGGATGGCGTCAGTGGAAGGTTCAAGTGAAGTGGGAGTACAAGGAGGAGGCTGTGGGTCATTTGCAGGATCAATGATAACTTCCGTTGCACCCGCTTTCACGTTTTGCTCTAGGAATTTAGTCTTCGTCGTCTACCAGTAGAGCATCTTTATAGTCAGTGTTGTCGGCTACCAAATATTCTTCTATTTCATTTTCATTTAGAGAAAACATTCCTTATCCTTGATGAGCCTAAAACAATTAAAACATTATAAATGATTGTGTAATAACTTGTAAAACAAAACTATATTGTGCGGATAAAATATTTTTAAAATTGACCTATGACGCATATTGGGACATATACGTCCCGACAACTTGAAATGCAATATTAGATGAATTATTTAAACAAATCACACAAAATATGGATAAAAAAAACATTTTTACTTACCATTTCTACGAAATTTAGCACATTCCAATCAATCAATTTACAAAAATCATTCTTTTACTTATGTTGAAAAAAACTTGAATGAGCGCGCGAAAATGTCACTCTATATGGTTCAAATTTTTTGTTTTTTTCTTTAAACAGTGCTGCCAATATGGCAAAAAATTAAAGATGGGTCCAGATACTAGCGTTTAAAAATAAACATAAGTTTATATACCGATTAATTGAGCCACAATATGCTAATATTGTTTGGGGACACCGGTGTCCCATTTACGTGAAAGGGTTAAAAATATATTTTCATTAATCATCATCATCATCATCATCATCAGCCCTTTGACGCCCACTGCAGTACATAGGCCTCCCTGATGGTTTTCATTAACAGAACTTCGAAATATTTTACAATTCATTAAAAATAAATTAGGCTAGCATAAAACAACAACTGTTGCCTAAACAACTCGCAAATTCAACTTATACCTACGCCAAATCTAATTGAGACCACAGAATACCTATGTTCTGTGGACCAGACCCACCATCTGCCAAAAACTACGGGTGAATTTACCAATCGAATAGGGGTCCAGAATTGCACGCGCGTGCATTTAAAAGGTCTGTAGAATAGCAAATGTCTACCCCTCCTCACATGGTTTGGCAATTTATTAAATGAGTTTCTGTTAATTCTCGCCAATGAAACGAAAATGTATGTATCTAATAGGGGATTGAGTCAAATGGTGATATTTTAGGATTATGCATGTACGGGATGCTAAGTTGCACAAGGGTAGGTTATCGTTTTTACGCGAACACTCCGTGCCAGATACACTTTACCTAGATGTAAACCAACTGTAGGAACTCAGAACGCTGAGTTAACATTTTAGCAACACAGCAACATAGCGCAACGAGTAAGCGCGGACGACCGTGAGTGAAAGGCACTTCAAACATTCCATATTTCAAGTGATAGGGAAGTAGGTTCGTCCAGTAGACTAAATTAGACGCTGCTGGTCAGCCTCTCATCAAACAACCAGCATAGAACCGGAGACCACCAAACAGAATTGGTTTTGGAGACTACCGTTTTGTAACTACTTGAGTGAGGAGCCATTCTCAAATGTCATTGAGTTTTAAAGAGGCTGTGAAATCGCGCCTTGTTGGAACGAGTGGAAATTTGGTACTATTGTAGCCTTGACGTTACCATGACGACACGAAAACAGGAGGGATAGTCTCTAAAATGCATTGTTGTTAATAGAGTCAAACTAATGCCGCAATGGTAGTTTCAATGACGCCATTGGTAGTCTGATGGTAGTTCTGATGATGTATTAGATGTGTATTAGACAGGGACAATACTCTGTGGTGGAGATATTACAAGCAAAAGACATAACCACAGATTAAATAAACTGCCTCTGAGGAATGCTTACAATCGTGTTTTTAGGGTTCCCCACCCGAAGGGTGCCAAATGGGACCCTATTACTAAGACTTCACTATCTGTCTGGTCGGTCTGTCTATCTGTCTGTCTATCTGTCACCAGGCTGTATCTTATGAACCGTGATAGATAGGCAGTTGAAATTCAGATGATGTATTTCTGTTGCCGCTATAACAAAAAATACTCAAAATAGAATAAAATAAATATTTCAGGGGGGCTCCCATACAACAAACGTAATTTTTTGCTCGATATTAATAATAGCAACAGGTAGACGCTTGAAATATTCACAGAATGTTTAGTTGTACGAGTATATTCGCTTCAAAAATAAATAATTAAATTAATTTAAAATAAATTTTTAAGGGGGGCATACAACTAACGTTATTTTTGCCGTTTTTTCTCGATCTTTCGGTCTAATGTTGTATAGATAACGGTAAAGAACCCTTCGTGCCCAAGTCCGACTTGCACTTGGCCGGTTTTATAAATAAGGCCGTAAGTCTCAGAGTGACATTTGCACATGATGCAGGTAAGACCATAATATCCTCCTCAAACATATTGCTTTACTTTACAATATGGGGGAAAAAGTACCCGAAACCGATGTGCGTGCATGCAACGACTGATGAAGGTTAATGAAGCGAAAGAGGTATGTCAGGATCATGGCAAGCAGCCAACCATGGTCTCCGTCTACCCTAAGGGATTTGCACCTAAACTGTAAAGGTTGACGTGATGTCGACTGTGCGTATTACAAGCACGGTCGGTAGAACCCATGTCTCACATTCAAGAGATCGTGAGTACGAACCCAGGCGAATGACTGTGCTTTATAATTTTTAATAACACGTACTTTAGTGAATTTGTAGTGACAATATTATTCGCTAATGTGAAGAAAAATACCGCATGGAAACCTGAGAGCCTGAGGTGATCACATACCTCAGCGCTTGAAATTGTCTATCCACGGCGGGCACGCGTGGTGATTAAGCCTATACTCTCTCTCTGAGAGAAGGCCTGTGCCCTCCAGTGGGACGTGCGAATATAGGCTAAATTATATTAAAGGTGTGCCGGAATATAGTCGCAATTCATTGTCGCTGTCACCTTCGCGTGAATCAACATAGGTATTCGCAATTCACCTTAGTTTCATTAGAATTAATTAACATTGTGTCCCTTAATTACCTAGCCACCTTTACTACCGAACAAATAGTTAGGAGTTTCACAGCGTGATCGAATCAGGAATGAAAAGATCCGCAGAAGCACCCGAGTTACTAATATAGCTCGAATTGCTCATTTGAAGTGGCAGCGGGCGGGGCACATAGCTCGGAGAACTGATGGCCGTTGGGGCGGAAAAGTTCTGGCCTGGCGACCGCGGACCGGACGACGCAGCGTGGGCACTGGGCAGGCCCCCCCACCAGATGTGACGAACTGGTTCCGGTGGCGGGGAGTCGCTGGATGCAGGCGGCACAACACCGGGAAGCTTGGAAAACCATGAGGGAGGCCTATGTCCTGCAGTGGGTGTCAAATGGCCGGTAGTTTAGCAGATGTTTAGGTAAATCGGGAATTATGTTATGTATCCTCGCCCTTCTGTCTAGTGCTACAGTACTTTATGGTGATATAATTACCAACAGTATTAAAATTTAATGGTGATATATAGTTTTGTTTGCGTAATAATTTTATCATATTAAGTATATTACGTTGACGTAAGTTTTTAAATTAATTAACAGTCAAATAGCTCTATTTACGGTACAGTCCGCAGCATGTCAACCTTTACGTTTTATTATTTATTTCTGTTAGAGTGATTAACAGCCACACAACAGCCCGTAACGTAACCGAATAGAATGGACGGGACTAATGGTCGATGTGCTGTGTACCTACGTGCACTGTAATCAGTTACTTCAAGGGCGAATTTGCAACCAAATGTAAAGGTTGACCAGGTGCCGACTGTACCATACCAAGTACTATTTGACTCTTGAGTAACCTTTAGCCGAATGTTCAAGTGACCGTACCAAATATGCGTCTAGGCTTATTTGAAGAAGGTACATTGCACCTTTGAAACATCTGCTCTTCGAGAATTTGGGTCAGCGGTGTGTGGATCTAGGTGCTTGTATGACACGGTCAACAGAAGAACGGGATTGAACAACCGTTTGCCTCTCGCTCGCACAATGAAGCATTCTATATTTTAACAGTATAGACAATATTATTGTGCAAGCCGTCCCTAGAGTCTAATACACACATAGTTTTTCGATGGAATAATATAAGTACGAAAAAAGCTGTTTTTGCCTCTCTTTGGTAGTCTGCTAAGCAAAAGAAGTACAATGCAATTCCAGTGGTATACGCGCAGACATATAACACGCGCAGATTAAATAGGCACCTCTCGCGGAAAAGATCGAATCGCGCCAGGCGCCGAGTTATGTTGCACGGGTTATACCATTGGAATACGACTGGTTAATAGACTACTAACAATCAGTGAATGAAGCAAACATTACTGTACTAATATGATTCTATTGAACAATTACTCTATTCTACTCTGTTCTATTGAACTTCTAGTCGCCCACTAGGATACATTTTTTTTTTCAATACCTTCCTTGGCGATTATTTATTACGTAAGACATTTAACCAGTTTTTGACCCATCTACGTAGAATAAGCCTTATAAAATAAAATAATTATTACTATTCATTTTTATTCACGATATAACTGAATTTGAGTGAATAAATTGGCAGACTACTAAATAAGACTTATTTCAATCCAATATATGAGAACGTAAGACTCTCCCATTTTTTTTTTTTTAGTTTTTCAACAACGAATAGAAAGACAACCAACTAGTTCGGCAGGCTTCTCCAAAATACTCCTCAAATGCAGTTTTGGTATGTTCGGGCAAAGGGAAAGACCATTTTAATCTACATTTAAAAGTATTTTAAGAAATCGAGTTTCTATAAATAAGACTGTAATTTACAACACGATTCCTTAAAACACTCCTCAGAGGCAGCTTAAATAGTCTATGGTAAAGGGAAAGACGTATTCACAGATTATTTAAACTCCTCCTGAGAATTGTTTTAGAGGCACCGTGTTTCTTTTACATAAATAAGACCGTAAATATTTCATGTATTTTATTGTGTTTTAATTGATGAACGCTCCACCGGGCGTTCCTAAGACACCCTGTATAGTATGGTCGACCCCTAAAACTGAAAGTCGATAGACAAGGGTGGGCCGAATATAACTAATTGGCTACATTCTAACGAATTGGGGAGGGCATCTTTATGCGATTGCCATGAGTTGGGCCCCAAACAATTCTGGGCCCCAAACGATGTACAATCGATATAGATGTGTTCATTGATTAGATTGTGGAAGTCTGGGCCGCGTTTCATAAAACTACAATTCTTGATTCATAAAACTGCATGTTGTACTTTCTTGTGTACAATAAAGTGTTCTCTATTTATTATATCGATCTGCAAAAACTACAATTGAATCGTGTGATTTTAAAACGACACATGTCCTTTCATTACAATTTTGCAGGAAATAGAAAAAACTGTTTTATTCAAATACTAATATCTACAACAGCAATATTTTAGCATATTATATTGATTTCTGTGTGAATAAACTACAATTTTTTTCTAATGTATATAAATAGGTAGGTGTAAATAATTTAATAAAAAAAAAATGGGCAAGTGTTATTTTAAAAACACATGTGACTTGTGTTGTTTTAAAATCGCACGATTCAAGTTGACTGCCATGTTTGTCTGGGGGTATCACGTCTGATTGGTCAGAGGATGAGTGGTCTGATTGGCCTGAAATGATGGTCAGAGTGAAGTTTTTTTTTCCCGCTGCTTTTTTCTCACCTACAAAGACGGCCCGAGGCAGCCGCTAACATAGTAACATAGTACATTGACATTCAACAAACAGAATGTAATTTTCTTTACGTTGAAATAAATTATTGATTTCTGATTGATAACAATTCCGAAAAATGCTAACTTCTCTCCTTGCTGACTTTGAACTTAGAAAAAGGGTTCTTAGAATATTTTTAGAAAGGTAAACAGGAACACGTCAATAATATCCACATCGAATCAATTGTCCTGTTCCCAAACTGGGATACCCTGTGCTATGGTATCCAAGCAAGGACATCAAAAATGGTAACATACTGAGGTCATTTGTACAGATCGAGTGCGGCGGCTTCCAATGGGAATCTAACCCACGATCACGTATATTCAAGCGTGTTTACCATTAAACCAACGAGGCAGTCAAAACACTACTTAATTAGTAGTCAAAATGCCGGGAATCGACCCCACGGCCTTTGCAGTCCAATGACACAAGCGCTAAGCCAATGAGTCCCAAATTTTCGTACCCGCATGATGGTAATCATAAAAACGAGTTAAGTAGCTTAAATTAGTATTACTGCTTGCCGCTACCAGTCAACCACATTGCTGCCATCACTTTCCGACTTACGGTGTGGTGACAAGAGTGAACGGCAGGGAAGATACGGTGTTACCGTGGGAAATCAAGTTGGGCCTTGTCAATTTCTTATCGCCTGCCATTGTTTTTGTAATTGGGCATTTGTAATTCATATACCTCTGAAATAATTATTTTCTGTGTTTGTAAGTCTGCTTCCTTCTCCAATTTATTAGTCCAGTCCATCCAAAGGTTGTCTGGAGGAGATCGCTTTTAGTGATAAGGCCGTCTGTACTTTTAGATTTAGAAATATCTGTGTAATTTTCTTTTTTTGGACAATAAAGTGTTATTTTCTATCTATTTATCATTTGTCTTTTCTTGTGCGCGAGAGTGGCTAATTTATCTTTTTACCTTCTTCTCTTTCTGTCTCCATCTTTTCCTAAATTTTTCATCTTTGTCTCTCCCCATAGCTCCCTTAGCTACCTCTTTGTGATTATTTTCTATTTTGTTGCACTAACCCGTGCTGAGGACAATAATTTTAAAAATCTATTAAAGAAAATAATCATATAGGTACAGCGATATCATTCCGATGTAAAAGCCTAACTGCAAAGTGGGTTACACGGGGCTGCAAGTGATGTAAATTACTTCGGCCAGATGTCGCTGCCTGTACGTAATACAGAGAAGTTTGTAAAGAGGCTCAAAATTTCACTGATGCCTGCACTTGCCCATTAGCTCAGTTGGGAGGGCGCTGGCACGGTTAGCCAGAGGTCGCGGGTTGAAGTCCCGGCATGGGTGGAATTTTTAGCCTCTAAATAGGTTTTTTTTAATACCTCTTTGTGAAAAAACCTATTTCAAAAACTACTACTTCTTCGCATTTTTGCCTAAATTCGAGAAAATTACTGACGTAAATTAGAGAGAATATATTATTATATAATACTAGCTGACCGGGCAAACTATTCATTTGTGTATGATTTTATTTGAGTATATCGTATTTTATTCAGTGACTTAATAAAAACAATTTAAGTATATGTTTCATACTGTATACATAATACGTATCCTATTGTATATAATTACTATTCTGTATTACATAGTATTCTACTATATATAGTATTGCTCACGGTTGTACCACACCGCGGTATGTGACGCTCGCGGGGAAACTCCTGGCACTGACTGAAAATCAGCGCTGAAGGCTTGACCCTCAGCATACTGCTGAGTCAGTTGCCATTTATAGCAGCAGTGACACGCCGTGACCGTTCGCTTTCCTTTTTTTTTCATAACATTTCGGTTGAAATATTTTCTTTGTTGTTTTTTTGTTTTGTTATTGTGGCGTGTGCACTGTTTTTATAATAAATGTTTTTTCTTCTTCTTCTTCAAACGTTTTACCTATTCTCAGACCTACAAATTATACATAAAAAAAAAATCATAGAAATCGGCGAAGCCGTTTCGGAGGAGTTCGATACCAACAATGTGACACGAGATTTTTATATATTAGACTACTTGTAATTTAGAAATAGTTTGCAGTAGATATGTATACTCTGTTTGCACACCTATCCTCAAAAAATACTACAAAAATAAAAATTAATTACGCACATTATTCCAAAAGAAAGAACCAAATATATGAAAACGGTTCGGAGGTTCGTGAGTCATTAAAAATTTCAAGAACCAAATAACTTGCAACTTCTTTCCATTAGGTACTTTGTGCCTCACTGAGGGTAATCTCCATAAAAAGCCCCTTTTAACCCTTCAATGCACACCTATCTCTTTAGTGACAAATATGACAGCAACTGTGCAAGAGACCAATTTAAGTAACAATCTTGTTCTTTCTAGTGACCTACTTTTTCATACCAAATCTATGAGCCATTTAGTTTACCAGAAGTGTTAAAGCTCCTTCCCTCTTATATAGATTTGTTTTACGTCTCATTAACATTATCTTTTCATCACCTTTCCGTTTTGTTTTCTTTATTTAGAAAGAAAGACGGATGGACGCGTTTATTCTTAACGCGTGTCTTGAATAGAATTTGGTATATAGGTGTAACCTATAAATACGAGCTTTTTTCAAGAATAGCTCTTATTCCAGGCACCTTACAATCAACACTACACTCTAGATTTTTTATTCTTTTTAGAAAGACTATTCCTGACCGAAAACAATGCAAACTTTTAAAAACCTATTTAAAATTGTCCTGCTCTGAATAGGTTTTCAAAATTGTCCTCAGCACGGGTTAGTGCAACCAAAAGAATATAACGCAAATGACAAAAAATATTTATTAAAAAAAAGTTTTGAGTTTTGTGTAAATACTTTAGTCACTTAAGCCTGGTTTCCCGTAAATTAAAAAGCTGTTAATCTACAGCTAACAGCTGTCAGTTGGGAAAAGTGCATACAAAAAAAAACAACTGACAGTCTTTAACTAAATGCAAATCAAATCCTGTCGGAATCCTGATGTTTGCGATAGCAATTAGTGTGTAATTTGACAGTTAGAAGATTGAAGAGGATAGGAGCTGCAGAATAAAAGACTTAGCGTACGAGAAACCGATGGCTTCCTCCACAATTAGCAAGTACTACTGCTACTTACAACAAATACGTACATTTTTGAGCACTATTTTATTAACTTCGATTTAGTAACCAACATAAAATTTTCACTACGTTTTAGACCACCTATCTCATTGGGAAAATTACCGTCAATTTTAATTTAATTTTTACATTGGAGATCTTAAAGCTTATAGTAAATAAAGCTATGGATTATTCTCGCAGTTAGCACTAAACTTAAAAGAGGGTTCTAATCTTGATTTGGTTAATAGTTACTACTTCAATGTTAAAATTATTATTAATTGAAATTGATACAGAGCTAGATGATATTACTCACAGATTAAGGAAAAAAGAAGAAGAAGCTTTATGAAAAATGGCGCTGAAATTGAAGCAAAACTTTTAAATCTTAAGGCAAGTCTTTCACCGTTCACCATATTCCACAGCACAGATTCCACGGCCAAACAAACAATTATAAATCATTTTAACCCTCCACAATAACACGAGCGAGGGCAAAAGAATAAACGAAACCAAAACAGACCCATATCGTCACCACTTAATATCCATTTCCACACATCAAGCTGTTTAATAAAGCAGGCGCGGAAACGGTTAAGTTTTATACCAAGGAATGGTTAAGCTCAGAATGAATTCTGAAGCCAATAGTTTTGACATTCATTAAGAAAACATTTTGTTCTTTAAAAACTTTCAATAACCTAAAAATTTTCTGAGTTTTAGTTTCCATGCAAATTGACCGCGTCTTGTTTCAAGACTATAAGAAATAAAAATTAAATTGATTATTTAATTTTTTTTCTTTTTCTGTATTGGCAGTGGCTTATTAATCGATTGTGTAGAATCGATTTTCAGTCTTGTATTATTTTAGTTACACTTTGTATTTGATACTTTCTTTGAAGTGCCAACTTAGATTTTTTTTATTTATACATAACCTTTCATTGTTTTTGGTCATTTGTTACTTGAAAACGGTTATACGGCTCGACATATTTGGATGAAATATGCCACTAGGAAACACTATGGTGTATTGACTGAGAACTTTCTGAGTAGGAAAATATTAGTACATACAAAAATAATAGTACCTGAATCGTATTTCGGTACTTAGGTACGCTTGCAGCTATTTACTTTTTTTATCTATCCTATATAGGTACGACCCACTGCAGTGCATAGGCCATCTCTCATCTAAGAGAGAGAGTACGGGCTTAATCACCACGCGTGCCTACCGCTGATTGACAATTTCAAGCGCTGAGGTGTGTGAACACCTCGGTTTCCTCACGATGTTTTCCTTTACCGTTAGCGAGTGGTACTGGTACTGTAACTTCACAAATGTGCGTAACTTACAAAACAAAATCATTGGTACATGCCGGGATTCGAACCCACGACCTTCCGAATTAGAATTCGGTGTTTACCGCGCCGATGCGGTGGCCACCACCACCGCTTCAGCTATTTCTTATTTTTGTGTTCTGAGAGCTATTTACTGCAAGTACATATTTAAAATTGCTACACATCAGTTTAAACATTCTTTGTATTTTGCCTGAGATACATTCAATGTCAATTGATCAAGATCAATTGACATTGATCATTCATAAAGTGATTTTGTGCAGGAGTTATTTGTTATTATACGCCGGGAAACTATGAGCTTCGTTTAATGCTTAGTACCTATACACGCTGAAATCTGGGTAGTAATCTATTTAGACTATTACCTACTTTGAAGCATAGACGTAAAATAAAAAATAATGTGTTGAGAAATCTTGTTCCGAGTTGATCAAAACAATGACCTCAGAACAATGTGCTACTAATGGTAGCGAGTTTGTGTCGAGAAATTTTTGAAAGCGCTTTTTTAAAAAAAAAACCTAGCGTATTCGAGAACTATTCTGTAGGCACGTTTAATTTGCTATGACTTTCAAACCACCCAAAATTCATAGTGTATACTTTCATGGTTCCGTGTGGCGCCGGATCAAGAATAGCGTCAATCCATTTCCTTCCGTGGATGTCGTAGAAGGCAACTAAGGAAATACATTACCAGGAGACGGGCACCAGCGTCTTCTTGAGATTCCAACCACATACTGCGATCGCCAACCCGCCTTCCAAGCGTGGCGATTATGGCAAAACCCTTCATGGTTAAAAACCATGAGGGAGGCCTATGTCCTGCAGTGGGCGTCAAATGGCTGATGATGATGATGATGATGATACTTTCATGTCCTTAGTATTACTCAGGGGCCTCCTACAAGTTAATGTTCAGTAAATACGTACCTTCAATGTCACTTTAAAGAAGCTTGAAGATGCATTAATTACAAAAATAGAAAAAGAAAAGCAAGAAGCCAAACATCATTAGGTATCACGTTACCGTGACTCTAATGATGTGGCTTTAACCCTTTTTCGGTCGATCGACTTTCAGTTTCACTGTTAGTATTACGTTACCATTTTCTGACATTTATTCACCCTTTAGATAAATATTTTTTATTATTTTCCTCAGATCGTCGGTCCAGCGAACTGGTGGGCATCCTACGCTGCGTTTGCCCATTCGTGGTCTCCACCTTTGCATGCTATCAACCATCGCTTGCTCGGAATATGTGGCCAGCCTACTGCTACATCAGCTTGCTAATCTTATAGGCAGATTGCTGGCAGCGGATGGATGAGTATGACCGAAGACAAAAGGAAGAGGCGTTCCTTGGGAGAGGCCAATGTCCAGCAGTGGACGACTAGACTGATTGATTGATTGAAATAAAAAACAGTATACTGTAAGGGGCTGTATGTTTCTTCCTTAAGAAAATTTCAACCACTTTTGTACCCCTGTGCCTGCTACGCAAGACAAAGTAAGCTGTAGTCCGATAGGTTAATGTAACAATAATTAGCCGTGATACCACTTGTCTTGACCAATGAGGCAAGCGTCGAGTGACCGGTGCCTTTCAGCCCCTTCAAGATTATTCGCGTGAGGATACCACATTAAAATATCCTCTGTGAATTCAAGAATTCCCATTTGCACTTAAGAGTTTTTTTGTTAGTCTGTAACCATAATTAGACGGAATAAAGGAGGGGAGTATTTTTAGGAATCCGTCAACAATGACTCATCAAGCTTGTAGGGGAATTAGGGTAACAGTAACATTCGCGATTTATCGACGACTTGTCGACTTACAGAGTGTGAGGTCTTGGGTTCTATTTTAAGTAGGCGTGTTGGCTTTATTGTTTTTGGCATTGCGTTCAAACAATTCTGGTGCTGGTGGTACTGGAAGGAATCTTAAAATAATTGAGTCACTCTATTTAATTATTATTGTGCTATTGTTTATTTTTCTTAATACATAAAAATAAATAATATTCTATATATAACATAGATTCAAATAATATAGTAAGCCTACCAGAGAATTTTATTCAAGATGTGTGAAAGCACACTTTTTAAAAAACTGTTTTGAACAGATTATTGATTTTGATAAGTCCGGGGATAAGTTATTAATTCTAAAAACAAAGTTAAATCTTCTTGAGACGCACTATGCACCTTAATTAGATTTACAAACCTCCAAAAGCACTCGAAAATCTACCCTAGCACAGTAAAAACTGAGTCCAAATTCCATCGCTGAATTCCACCCCCCAGAGTCTCAAGCAGTAGCGTAAACAAAGTTTCAGTTAAAGTGATAAATCGCCGGTTTTGGAATATAATTTATACGCTCGTAGTGTAAATAATCGACGTGTGACGAGCGTATACGCTGCTGGAGATGGTTGGCGTTTCAGGCCCCTGTGCGTGAAAGTAGGGTTAAGTATTACTTGCATCTCAAAATTTCAATTTATACTAAGCTATTCTAAATTAGTAGCTGACCCGGCAAATGTTATTTTGCCATCTTAATTGGCCTACGACTTACCAAATATATCCACACAAAAAAATTCATAAAGATCGGTGAAGCCGTTTCGGAGGAGATCGTTGACCAACACGAGATTTTTATATATAAGATTATAATTGTATAAGTATGTTTTTTTTATTTATTTTGACCGCTGAACACGGTTGTTTCTAGCAATATTTTACCATTTCTGCACTCTACTTAAAATTCAATGACTCTACTCAGTCGACTTTGCAACAAAATTGTAAAGGTTAACCTGCTGTCGACCGTACACAAAGAAACAAACTTTACATTACACTTATTAATCGGTACCTATATTTTCTAGCACGTTGTACAACTTCTCAAGACTAACCCCGAACCAGACAGAGTTTCTCGTAGCAACATTCGGGAAGAAGAAAGGGGGGCGTCCGAAAACTCACTTGGCACCGTTCAGTGACGTTGGAAGCAAAAATACTAGGACTGTTTGGGAAGACCTCGAAGTCGCCGCTCAGGACCGCAGCAAGTGGACATATTTCCTAAAGGCCTGATGAGGTTACTAACTCACTTAGACCCTCAAAAGCCTTGGACAGATGGAACCATAACTAATGTCCGTTTGTCTCTCGCAACTCACGTCTATATAACTTTTATGCAATCTTTACCACGCGTGCCTCACGTGCGCGTATGACCTAACAAGCGTTATCTGTGATAAGGCTCTGATATAATGCTGTAATCTGTGTGCCGTTGATAATTTACCTTCTTTGTGAATTTCTTTGACCCCTAAGCGCTTTGAGATATGGTTGTTTTTGACGTGTAGTAAGTTTCACGCTTCCGGGTATGACGGCTCGAGATTAGGCGACGGTGACGGTAAACAAGTTAAGTGTAAGCAAAGTAGACTGTGATGAAAGTGCATTGTGTTTTTTGGCTGAAACTTTCGTAACCACATAGATGCACCTATGTGTAAAGTAAAGTAAGCAAAAAGTATTTATTAATCACTAGGAAACTTAATAATAGCTCACAAAAATAATTTTAATGGAAAGTCTAAACAAAGAACTGAAATACTAATGAGTACCTACTTGTGTGTGTATATATCGACCCTTTGGGGAAGAAACGTAGTTAAAGCCATTTTAAGAATTTTACAGGAAAGAGGAAACGAAAAAAGTTGTAAATAAAAGGTTTATATCTTTTTTCTTTTCAGTGCCGTATTAATGCAATGTTACAGATATACTAAAAATGTAACGAGTTTTATAAATAGTCAACTTTAAATTCAATATCTTTAGTAGTTTAGAAGTTAGATTAGAATAGAACACTTTATTGTACACAGCAGAAAACAAAATATATTAAAAACATTAATAAATTTGCATGGCTTTTACTAAAAAAAAACCTGCATTCAATGGCTTTTACAGCAAAAAATGTACTAATTCTACTAATAAGTTGGATTGCAACAATAAAATAATTGCAGTAAAAGTCATAAAGTAAAGAAAAAAAAAAATGTCTTACGGCAAAAATTGAGGAGCATTTACAGTAAATTTTGATAAAAAAATCTGTGAAGACTGTTTAAAATTAAGTTAGTAAAAGCATTTTTTTGAGAATTTGAGGAAACAAAACATGCAGATTGAAAGAGCTTGAAAAACCGAGGAAGACTGAGAAAGTGAGACACTTTATCCTCAAAGGGTTTATTATATAATAATAACTTCCACACAATACAATATACATATATGTGAGAGTTTATTATATATATTATATGAGTCTACAATATATTACAAAAACTCACGCCTGTATCCCGAAGGGGTAGCGCCATGCGACGAACCTGCCTGACAAAAGTGACAAACCACTGCCGCTGCAACAAATTTTATTAGTTGCTGCTAATGATGGGATTCTTCAGGGTCTTTTGGGAAAATGGGAAAAACGTTTCTTACTGTTTCCATTGAATAAAACGAGACGGGTACTTGTTACCTGTTATCATCAGTTACGGATACTTTTGCTCTTGCCCTTCCCTGATAAGTCCCCTATTTGTTCGCCCCATATCCGCCAGACGTCTCTTACCCCCGGTTTCTCACGCTAACACTTTGCTAATATACAGTTGACAGCTATCAGTTGCTTTTTTTGTTATTTAGCCACCTGACAGCTGTTAACAATAGATCCCGTCTGTTTACCATGCCACTGGTCGTGGGTTCGATTCCCACTGGGGGCCGCGGTACATTTCAACAAGTGGCCTCAGTCTGGGTGTATTCCCATGTTGGTGATTTCCTTGCCTGGTCAAAGTATCCTAGTTTCCCAGTGTCCTAGTTTAGGACGAGGGCAAGTGATTGTGTTGTGTGGGAGTTTTTTTTTTTTTTTTAAAACCTATCTTGTCCTCGGCACGTGTTAGTGCAACAAAAAAAAAAAGAATATTAATAAGTTATTATTATTATTAATAGACTGTTAGCGTACGAGAAACCGGATGTGTCTAGATCAAGCATTCGTTAGGTTCATTACTCATTAAGTAGGTACCTGCTTTCGTTTTCGAAAGTAGGTACCTACTTTTTCGATCCGATTTCACTATCCACACTAGACCCGCTTATAATAATGACGGACGTACTATTAAACTATAACGATACCTGAAAACGTTCTTCAGTATCGATAATAAAACCACTTCCACTAAGCAAAAGCTTAAAATTATATAGTTTTTTTTCTTCAATCTCGAAACTATCTATGACTAGCAGTGGACTAATATGGCCTAATGAATTGCCTTGGAGATTTATTTTTGTCGATTTCTCAATAGTCCCAAAAATATATTTTAAAAAATTTTAAATAAAAAATAAAAACCGACTTCGAAACACTATAGCACTAAAAAGTTAGAAATAATTTAAATAATTAGAAGTAGAAGTATTTATACTTACATGTAGGTATTGTAGAAGTATAATTTGGAGCCGGTGCCCAAAATATATATGCGCTGGTCTTGAAACTGGGCACCGACTGCGATAGTGTTTCGAAGTCGGTTTTTATTTTTTATTTAAAAATGTTTATTTTTAAATTTTTTGTGGGGGAGCGGAAGAAAAATAAATAACTCCCTTATAACCGTCATTTACCCTACTTAATTCGTTGCTTTAAAATTTGATATTCTAAATTTCCATCTCCGAAAGTCCTCACCAGAACATCACCAAATTAACTTGGGATTATTTTTACGCTATTTTATGAAACATACGGATATTACTAAAGGATGGGCCCCAATAGGGCTTATTTACTGCTGTCCATTGAAGAGTTCCGTTCTCCATCTCTGAAAGTCTCCATCAGATCTTCACCAAATTAAAATGGGACCAATGGGACATTATACCTGTTCGAACACAAAAAGAATTGTCGAAATCGGTTAAGATTTGACGGAGTTATGAAGGAACATAGCCAAATAAAAAAAATTAAAATATATATATCATCATCAACCCATTATGTCCCCACCGAGGGGCACGGGTCTCTTCCCTGAGGAAGGTATAGGCCATACTCCACCACGGGGGCCAAGTCCGGATT
This sequence comes from Yponomeuta evonymella, assembly GCA_963969515.1. Classification (NCBI taxonomy): domain Eukaryota; kingdom Metazoa; phylum Arthropoda; class Insecta; order Lepidoptera; family Yponomeutidae; genus Yponomeuta; species Yponomeuta evonymella. The sequence continues at coordinate 2,403,625 of OZ018369.1, forward strand.
GGTGGAGGCTTGTAGACTAGTGGCTCGTCTACTGTCAGAAGTTGTCAAGCCGCCCTAAGGCCTCTGACTTGGCTTAACGACTGCCATCTATCGACGGCAGCCGGCACCAACAGCTTAACGTGCCTTGCGAAGCACGGAACCGCTCGGAAAAATGCCACTAGCGTTAGGCATAGACGGCGACCCATCCATGCACTGAACGCGCCCTGTGTTGCTTATCCTTCGTGATCGTTTAAGATCACTCAGGCAGCCGGGGCTACGAGCGATTCTTATATATATACGCGTCGAATTGATAACCTCCTCCTTTTTTGAAGTCGGTTAAAAATAAAACTTTAGCTATTGACTATCATCATCAGCCATTTGTCGCCCACTGCAGGACATAGGCCTCCTTCGTGGTTTTCCTAACCATGAAGGGTTTTGCCATAATCGCCACGCTTGGCAGGCGGGTTGGCGATTGCTATTGACTATTACTTTTTAAATTTCCAAAGCACCGAAATCAGTTATCGGAAATTAAATTAAGAAATCGGAATTTTGACGTCACACGCCTAGTTCGAACCCCAATAAAGAATAATTGAATCGTGTGATTTTAAAACAACACATGTCCTTTCATTACAACTTTGCAGGAAATAGAAAAAACTGTTTTATTCAAATACTTTTATCTACAACAGCAATATTTTAGCATATTATGTTAATTTCTGTATGAATGAACTACATTTTTTTTTTAATGTAAATCAATAGGTAGGTGTAAATAATTTAATACAAAAAAAATGGACAAGTGTTATTTGACTTGTGTTGTTTTAAAATCACACGATTCAATTAACAAATCGTGCTCGGGCTATTAGTTCTATTCTTATCGTCCATCTATGGTAATTATTATTGCAGCCACACCTCCCTAGTAGTGATAGCGTGATAAAGTTAGAGGTTACGTTCGCCAGGGGCTCTGAGAGTGAATTATGGTGGATTTGTTTGTTTGTTTTTCCTCTTAACACATTCTTTCTCCCTCTCTTGCCACTACGCCTCCGAGGAGCTTGGGGTCAACAAAACTTACTACTTCCTACGGCGCTACAACCATTTGTGGGGTCAACAAAACAACAAAAGTTTCTTCGACATCTCTTTATCTTTCTCTGTAAAGAAGGACAGAGGGATATGGAAGAAGAAATAAGAAATACATTATCTATCTCCCTCTCTTGAAGTCTATCACTCCTCGGAGGAGCTTCATCATCATCATCATTCAGCCACAAGAAGTCCGCTGCTGAACAAAAAGACCGGTTGGAAGCGGCTTGCACCCAGCGTCTTAGCTTCATTTAAGACCAAATTGAAAATTATCTTCTTGGACAAACAAAAAATAAATGAGAATTTGAGACGTCCCTATAGATAGATACTTTATTTTACTATCATCACCTCTTGCAATTTACTTCGACACAAAGCACACACTTGCCTCTTAGCAGTACCTACTACATATACTGAACCCAAGACCTAGTCGCAGGGCTAAGAGGCACGCACCCATTCATACATACATGTACTCACACACTCATACACTCATACACTCATACACACACACACACACACACACACACACACACACACTTAGCACGTTTCTTGTTTGTTTCTTTTAATTACCAGTAGTCGGGTGACTGCTGATTTTTAGTTAGTGCATAATTGTTTTTTTTTTCCTTTTATTTATTTATTTATATAATTTTTTATTTAACGTGTCTTTAACCTACCTGCCTTAACTCCTGCTCTAAATGTCAACCTAAGAGCTGGGGAGTGCTGAAAACCAGCGTTGGTTACTACCTGGTGGTAGCCGACATGTTAGCTGAGCTCTCTCCAATTACCAAAATGGTTAGACGTGGTCTAAAAAAAAATATAAATCTCTGCTATTATTGCATTTTTAAATTGTTTGTGTTTTGGTAATAAACGATTTCTATTCTATTCTATTTCTAAAAGTTTCTTCCTGGATAACTCTCGGTCATGTTCTGTAGAGTAAGACAGAGAGAAAATTGAATTGGAAGAAGAAATAATAAATACATTATCTCTCTCCCTCTCTTGAAATCCATTACTCCTCCGAGGAGTTTAGTTTACGCATTCTCTCTTCTCCTTCGAAGAGCTGAGGGCCAACAAAAGTTTCTTAGATTCCTCTCTGTCCTGGGCCAGGTCGTCGATGGTCGAGGGTCGTCGGCCCATGTTTGTGCTAGGAGTTGGCTGGCTGTGGTTTATTTAGTTCTCGGAAGAAGAAAAAGAAATAGATTTCGTGTCAGACCTTACTTACAGCAAGGCACTTTCAACATATAAATTGCAGACAGATTTGGAATAAAAATTATTTTCGTTCTACCGAAAGTGATTATGAAGACCTTATATCATTAATATCGTCAGTAATATTAAGAGCGTCTTCCGGCGTCAAAATCAAACATAAAATGAACGATTCCCCACACCCGTAGCCGAACGCGGGGGATGTTTTCTACAAACTCCGGCAAACACGTTCAAGTGTATTGCTCGACAAAACATTTAGGCTACGCCCTTTCTGCATGTTTTCGAACAATGTTCTGTTCCAAACATGGTGCAGCAGACACAGATTCTGCAAAAGTCTTAATTCTACTTTAGAGATATGTTCCTCTGTAACTTTGGCAGCGTGCCACAAAGGTCAGGTGCGCAATTTTTACTCTATTTGTAACGGTATACAATTTAAGTTCCTTTGCTGACAACTCCGTAGACAAAAATATTGTAGAGTTTCTATTTACACTTCGAAACTCTTTTCAAGTTCTTTGGCCCCTTTTTTTCTTTTAAATTCTCTAAAATGTTAAGAGAGCTATATAGTCGGCCAACAAACTATTATTATCCGTCTTTTTATACATTTTTTTATAGAATAAACACAGTTTATTTACTTTTTTCTGGAGATAATGTGACAATTTTCAATGATACCGTTTTAGAGTTCAATACCTAAAAAGACAAAACGGAACCCTTATAATCACGTTGTTGTTCGTCCGTCCATCCTTCCGTCTGTCTGTCAAGACCTTTTATCTCGAGAACACGTAAGGGTATCAAGTTGAAATTAAAACCATACACTCAACTCTACAGTCCCTAAAAGCTGTGTAAAAATCAAACTTCTAAATTAGCGTTAAATAAATAAATTATACCTCTAACTTCTACACAACAGAATCACTTGTAGTCCCAAACTAGGATACCTGTGCTATGATAACCAGACAAAGACATCACAAACATGGAAATACACTCAGACTGAGGTCATTTATAGGGTTCCGTGCCCAAAGGGTAAGGAACCCTATTACTAAGACTGCTGTCCGTCCGCCCATCCGTCTATCACCAGGCCGTATCTCATGAACCGTGACAGTTAGACCGTTAAAATTTCCACAGAAGGTGTATTTCTGTTGCCGCTATAACAACAAAAAGCGGTGGTAGCCTAGTGGGTAGAACATTGGACTCGGAAGCGGGAGACCCAGGTTTGATTCCCAGTGCAGGCATGTACCTATGAATTTTCTTTCTAAGTTATGTACATTTGTGAAGTTATAGTAGCAATACCACTCGTTAACGGTGAAGGAAAACATCGTGCGGAAACCTGGGTATCTGAGCTATTCACATACCTCAGCGCTTGAAATCGCCAATCCGCGGTGGGCACGCGTGGTGATTAAGCCCATACTCTCTTTCTGAGAGAAGGCCTGTGCCCTACAGTGGGATGTACCTATAAAGGCTGCTTATATAACAACAAATAGGTACTTAAAACAGAATAAAATAATTATTTAAGTGGGGCTCCCATACAAAAGACGTTATTTTTTTTGCCGTTTTTTGCTTGACATTAATAACGGCAACAGGTAGACGCTTAAAATATTCACTTTCAAATGTTGTATACATAATGCTACGGAACCCTTGGTGCGCGAAATAAAAGGCGCGCCAACGACTTCAACGACTACAAATGTTTGCACAATCGATGGGTGTAGTTTATTAATAGCTCATAAACACATATTTTTGCGCATAAATTACTTCATAAAGCCAACAATTTAATTACCAAGACTACCTTGAGGCGGGAGATATATTGCCTAGTTGCTTATGCAAAGAAAAAAACTATGCGCAGTGTAGGAATGTATGAATAGCTGCCATTTCCAAATCAGACGAAGAATATTATACTTACAATATCGTTAAATTAATTCTTTTTTTTTCATTAACCCGTGCTGAGGACAATTGGACAGAGGACCTAACTGCCAAGTGGATTACTCGGGGCTGCAAGTGATGTAAATTGCTCCGGCCAGATGTCACTGCCTGTACGTAATACAGAGAAGTTTGTAATGAGGTTCGAAATTTCATCGCTGCCTGCACTTGCCTATTAGATCAGTTGGGAGAGCGCTGGCACGGTTAGCCAGAGGTCGCGGGTTCAAGTCCCAGCATGGGTGGAGTTTTTAGCCTCTAAATAGGTAACCGATAATAATTCAATAGGTACCATAAAATCCTCACGAAGCCAGTGAGACGGTATGTATGGAATGTTTATGTTAGGCTAAGTTACATAGACGTCTTGAAAATAAAGTTTCCATTCTAAAATGGTAGATAGATATAAAAACCGGCCAAGTGCGAGTCGGACTCGCGCACGAAGGGTTCCGTACCATTCGTTATTTATGTATACAACATTAGACATAAAGATCGAGAAAAAATGGCAAAAAATCACGTTTGTCATATGGTCCCATAAATATTTATTAATTAATATTTATTAATTAATATTTATGATTTATTTTAATTTAGTTATTTTCTTTGACGCTAATATAGAACTAAATATTCTGTGAACATTTAATTTTTGCCGTTATTAATATCGAGCAAAAAACGGGAAAAAAATTACGTATTGTATGGGAGCCACCCTTAAATATTTATTTTATTCTATTTTTAGTATTTGTTGTTGTAGCGGCAACAGAAATACATCATCTGTGAAAATTTCAACTCCCTAGCTGTCACGGTTCATGAAATACATCCTGGTGACAGACAGACAGATAGACGGACAGACAGACAGACGGATAGACAGACAGACGAACAGTGAAGTCTTAGTAATAGAGTCCCATTTGGCACCCTTCGGGCACGGAAATCTAAAAGAAGGACTATACCATGGAGGTAAGTTACTGGTATGAATTTTTTTTTAACTTTAAGTGGAAATACTTTTGTCATTAAAACGTTCATAGGAAAAGAGGTTCACTGACACACTGACATAAAAGTTTTATTAAAATGCAATGCCCATTGCATCAAGGGATAACAATGCCACAATTGAACAAATAATCATCAATCACTGTTCAATTGTGATTTATTTATTTCGATTATGATACGAACGCATTGAAAACGGGAATACAGAATTGATTGAAGGTCTGATTAAAATTCTTGGCTTTGTGTTTTTTGGGGTTCCGTAACTCAAAAAGAAAAACGGAACCCTTACAGAATAACTTTGTTATCCGTCCGTCCGTCCGTCTGTCTGTCTGTCAAGACCCTTTATCTCGGGAACGCGTGAAGGTACAGTCCCGCAAAGCTTTGAAAAAATCAAAGTTCTAAGTTAAATTAAAAAAAGCCGTTTGTGCCGCAAAAAAACGTATATTTCGACATTCAGGGGAATCAAAATTTATAGGGTACTTTCCGTTAACCTAGTACTATGAAATTTGGCAAGTAATATCATCTTATATAACAAATACAGGGAAAAATTAAATCATAAAAAAAAATGTCTTTGAAGTTCAGGAAAAGCTCTGAAAAATTGCGAGACTTGATTCCTGAACTACTTATAATAATTGTGTTAGAACCTACCTACAAATTTGTACGGAACCCTCGGTGCACGAGTCCGACTCGCACTTGGCCGGTTTTTTTTTACGAAGACCGGTTGGAAACCGGAATATTGTAGCCAAACATCTTGTAATTAATTATGCCACTTTTATATTCCTAGCTTGTCTAGATGTTATATTAAGATCGTCTTTATTGATGTATAATATTACGTTATTCCGTAAAACAAAGCAAAATAATAAGTCTGGATATTTTACGATGCGGCAGTCGGCAAATAAGTATGTCAAATACTTGTTATTTTAGATTAGTATCCACAAGTATGGAACTTACATTATGTGCAATGTTATGGAAAATCCAATGAAGAAAACCTTGGGTATTTTTTAATTTCATATGGAATTTCTTTGAGAATCCCACCGTCCACGGACCTTTAGGTTAAGGGGCTCCAGGGAGTAACACTAGCGCCACCGAGGAGAACAAAATCACATCTTTTTTTACAGAACAAATTTGCAATAAGTGTCAGCACAATCTCGCAATCATGTTGACAGTGATTTTTAGGACCTACGACAAAGAAACTAGGATCACGAACCTGGGAGTAGATAGCGTTTATGCCAAAAACGGCCGTTTCTGGCGTTAATGCTATCTAGTCCTAGGTTTTTAGCCTTAGGTTCAGGGCCGTGGGTCCTAAAAATCACTGTTAACACGACTGAGAGATTGTGCTGACACTTATTGCAAATTTGTTCTGTAAAAAAAGATGAGATTTTGTTCTCCTCGGTGGCGCTAGTGTTAATAAAACCCCTTAACAAAATATACTAGCTTGGCTCTTTGTTGTGGGCCTGATGGTTGATGCCAATTCATGTTTGATCTTTTTGGGAGGTCTACCTCCTAACATTTCCTGACCATTTGCTGGGAGAAGTCAATACAAATAGATCACTCAGTTATAGATACTTACCTCCGGCTTCTCTCGGTTCGCTGTTAACAACTGTCAGTTGATTTTTGTAAGCATTTTAGCTAACCGTAACTGTTAGATTATGACCTTGAAAAAAAATAATTAAAAACCATTGCTATTTATAAAAACACATAAGCAGCCCATATACGTCCCACGTAGGGCACAGGCCTTCTCTCAGGGAGAGAGTATGGGCTTAATCACCACGCGTGCCAACCGCGGATTGGCGATTTCAAGCGCTGAGGTATGTGAATAGCTCAGACACTCAGGTTTCCTCACTTTGTTTTCCTTCACTTTAGCGAGTGGTATTGCTAATATTACTTCGCAAATGTACATAATTTATAAAACCACGATTCCTGCAAAACACTCCTCAGAGGCAGTTTATATAATCTGTAGTTACGTCTTTTCCTTCACCAAAGGATATTTAAATTGCCTCTGAGGAGTGTTAAGTATTCGTGTTTTTATAAAGAAGACCGTAACTGTATGAGAAATTGGGGGTAACCTACACGCATCTTCTGTATATTGACGTTTTGTGACCTAGACCTTGAGCTAAACAATACGACGGTGTGCAACAGTTCAGTAATTTAATCCAATTGTTTGATAAATGGACGTTTCATTGCGTTACATAAAAATAAATCAGCGTGACATCATTCTTCAGTAGGTAGGTAGGCTAAGAAAATTGATAAATTGATAACAGTTACAGTTTTTGTAGAGTCTTAATTATCCCCGGTGGGCACGCGTATTAATTAAGCCCATTCTCTCTCTTTCCCTTTTTCTCAGAGAATACCTATGCCCTGCAGTGCGACGTTTATAGACTACATAAAAAAAACTTTCTTTACCGATATTAATGCAACCGATAGTAAGGTACGTTTCAGGCCTTCCCTCGGATAGAGAGTATGGGCTTAGTCACACGCGTGCCGATTTCAAGCGCTAAGGTGTGTGAACACCTCAGACACTCAGGTTTTCTCATTATCTTTCCTTTCACAGGTACCAGGGGGATTTGCCACAATATCTTTTTACCTAAAGATAGCTCAATGCCCTCATTATTAAGTGCCTAAATGTTTAATAAGTTAGTAATTACAATCATTAGTAAATATCTCTATAATAACATCGCGTGGTAGACCACCATTCTGTGGCCCCACCTGTTTATGGTAGGAGCATAAAGAAGGGAGACATTGAATAAATTAAAAATACTTATTAGATGGATAGGCACTGGCAGGTTAGTTTCATTTATTCCAAAAAGATAGAAATAGAAAATGTTTATTTGTCTTCAATATAGTAAGGCGCAATAATCACGTATACTGTAAAGCAATGATGACAGTTTAGTGAGTAATTTATTTAAAAGCATTTTAATTAGGTATGAAGAGAAAAAGTTCTGTACCTCGGCTAGTAACTAATGTGCACCAGTGTGCAATTAGTTGCCGATCTTCAGGCAAGGCCTTTCCTTAAACTAAGTTATACCTACCTGGGTATAATTATACTACTGCTGTTATGACGATAAAGAACACACGCGCAGAATGGTGATAAATCTATGAATTGTGAAACTAACAGCTTTGGCGTTCATTAAGTAAACATTTTGTTTTTATAGTGAATAACATTTTCGACTTTGACTTTGATGACAGATCCAAACCGAAGACTCGACATGTTATCTATCGGTATAAATCTCATCTACTACAGCCCATCCGATCTAGTACACCAGAAGCCAAGGATTGCTTGTACTTGTACAGCAGCCATTTTCGGTATTAAATTCAAAATTAGATGACCTTTTTAAAAAACTAAAAATAAAGAAACAAAGGAATGTTTTAATGTTTGTATGCTTCTTTTTTTTTTGTTGCACTAACCCGTGCTGAGGACAATTTTAGGTTTTTATAATGTTTTGATGTGTAATTGCGTTCAGTATAAATTATCTTTAACCCTTAGCCACCTGACGTGTTTTTCAGTTACACTACGACCTGACGTCGGTCATTGAGACCGCTTGCGTATTTACTATGTTTAATTATTTTATTGTTATATATTATTTTAAGTGACAGTCGGATATGTATATTTATTATATTTTTTATTAATTTGAAGTATTTAAACAATGGAAAAATCTTTATTTACTTATCCTTAATCAACACTTAACATAAACATATGAAATTATAGAACCAAAATTAGGAACTTTGGAAATTAGAGATCTGAGTAGGAATTCTAAGTGCGACATAATATTATTTACTTATTTACTATCAGTTCAACATATTTTCTTAACTTAATCAAGGCATAATTTTTATAAAATCACAACTTACAAAGTTTTACAACTTGCGGCGACAATCAAGGCACATTTTTTGACTGCATTTTTACAAACAAGACACATTTAAGCTGTTTTACCCTTCTTTTTAGGGCCACATGTTGAACAAATCTTCCGTTTTTCAAGCTTTTCAGAATTGTTAGATGATGATGTGCTGGGCGTTTGTTCTATTTTTAAGATTCGACGAATGGTGAACTGAAGATCCCTTTGCAAACCAAAACTGTGCATGCGGCGTTCTAGATGAGGCTTTATAAGATCTTCTGCCATTTTTCTTTACAAAGACCAGTCTCGAAATCTTTGATTGAGCTTGGTTCATTTTGTTGATGATGTATGCGTTTGCTGCAGATATGTCAAGCATTCTATAAAATATTGCCATCGGCCAACGTTGTGTTCTTCGAGATGTGGAATGAATAGAACATTTTTGATCTAGCATGTCAACGCCGCCTGCTATTGTAAAACATGATCATCTCCGGTTTTTGCGTATTTGAATCAATAACTGGTGTGTGGTGCATGCTGGACAGCAGAATTACTGATTTATTTCATTACGTAATAATGTGGTCTACTAGAACATCTTCTACATCACTGCAATCTTCATTTGGAAGTTCTGGTACAGTGTGATGATTTTCGCAGTCTAAATCAAATTCCTCAAGCCATCGTAATAAATTTGCTTCAGAAATTATGAACCTACAAAAAAATAAATACTATGTAGTAAAAATAACGTAACTACCTGAGGTCGGTCACTCTTACCTATAATTCACAACTGCGCGCACGTCTGGAGCTGCCGAGCGCGTGGCGCGTACAGACGGTGGATTAGAAAAAGTACATAAACGGACGGTTGCGCCGCGCGCATAGCATCAGAACTATTTTAAAAATAAAATCACCAGAGTCTCTGAGACCGACGTCAGGTGGCTAAGGGTTAAGACAATGTAAAATTTAACGGTATTATTTATAAGAAACACGATTTCTTAAAACACTCCTCAGATGCAGTTTCAATAGTCTGTGGAAAAGGGAAAGACGTAAGCATACATTATTTAAACTGACTCTGAGGATGAGGAGTGTTTTAGAGAAATCTGTTTTTTATAAATAAGACCGTAAGAGTATATCGGTTTTTTTTTAACTTTCTTAAACTCCTGAAACGCAGTTTAAATAGTTTATGGTAAATAAGACTGCATATTTCTATGCTTTTAACAAATAAATTAAATAAATAAATAACTTCTACACAACAGAATCACTTGTCCTGGTCCCAAACTAGGATACCTATGCTATGGTAACCAGACAAGGACATCACAAACATATAAATACGCCCAGACTGTGGTCATTTTTACAAATATACGGCGACCACCACTGGGAATCGAACCCACGACCTCCGGCATGGCAATCAGACGTGATACCGCTAGACCAACGAGGCAGTCGAAACAACTTGACATGGCGTAGAACACAAACCGTGCAACACTACAAAACGAGTCAACCTAACATTTTGGTTATGGATATTTATCGATTAAGAAGACCATAAAATTACTACAAACATTTATTTTTCAAATGATTCGCTAGTCTGGACTGAAGCCGTAATCCGGAATAATAGATATTTTAATTAGTAGTGCTTACAAAGGATTAAGCACAAAAAGATATCGATAAGTATACGGCCAATAAGTAAGTACTTATTCCATTACGAAAACTACAGGTTTTTCATAAATTGTAGAGTAATTTATCAATAAACACAGACCAGTTTATCACCTTTCGTCACGCAATACCCTTGTCCAGTTCACTGAAGTAAGTAAGTCGAATATTTACGTACCTACTTGAATTATTGAAAGTATTTCACGTACGGTCGACAGGTCAATTTTTACATTTTTGTTGGAAAGTCGTCCTTAACATAACTGATTAGAGTGCATGTATGTAAAGGTTGATGCGCTATCGACTGTATAGTCTGCAACTGATAAACTCATACATTTTTGTTTTAAAGTCACCCAATGTTAACAAACTGTTTTTGAAGGTCGTTAAAATATTATGGAAAAAAACTTTAGATGAAGAGAATATGGAAAGGAATAGGTCTAAGCATTTCTTAGTTTTTCACACTATGGGTTTAAAATAAACTTTAGTGGGGGAAAGTAGTTGAAGTTTTCTTAGGTAATAGATGAAATTGTAGTAGCAATACCACTCGCTAACGGTGAAGAAGAACATGACACCCTCAGAGCTTGAAATTGCCAATCCGCCGTGGGCATGCGCAGTATTTATGCCCATACTGCCTCTCTGAGAGAAAGACCCGCAGTAGCACATATATAGGTTAAATAAATAAAAAACTGAACGCCAGTTTTATTTTGGTCCTAAGATGTTAATTTCATTGATTCAGGAAGTATCTAAAAATAAAAACAAAATAAGGATATTCATTGATTTAAATCGTCTGATCAGACCCTTCCGACGAAATTTAAAGTAAGATGACACCGGACTTAAGTAAATAACGATTTTGATCGTGTTCAAAAAATATTATTATGTTTAATTCAATTAATCTGGCTGATCTCACACGGAGTTGAAGTGGATTGCACGCATGTTAATTGTAGAGACCATACCTAGTAACTAAGAAGCGATTCTTTTGTTTTAGGCCCCATAAGTGCTTTCAAAAGAGAAGAAGTAAAAGCGTATAATCTTCCAACCATTTATAACTAAGCGTCAACATTATAAGAACAAAAAAATGAGAGAGCGTGTAATGTAAGCCCATGCTAGCCGTAACGGTACAAAGAATTAAAAATAAAAAGAGGCGGGAAACTTTGACAGCTGTCATGTTGACAGCTCGTTTCGGCGCCCGATTTTCTACTTATTATCAGTTTCATTACATCCAAGACCCTTTAACGTTCTATGCTTAGTTAAACGTATGTACACGTACAGTTCCCATCAGGCCAATCTTATTTTTATATTTTTCCGTAGTTATCAGATCTCTTCCGGGCTCAGTCCAATATTCTTTCATTTTTATTTATTTACATACAAGCGATATTTACTTCTGGAAATACTGGCCATGAACTTTCTAATAATCTAAGCCGCGATAAGTGTTTTTACTACCTACCTATATTCATTGCAATCTGCAAAAAAGAAGACGCCCACACGAGTGGACTCGTTTTAGTGCCAAGATTTTATATTATTAAGGTGCTTGTGCTATTTTCAACCTTATACTATTAGCTGTAATAGTGCTTTTTGAAGCGCAATGAATCTAAATTACTGTTGGCCTTGATTTTTTTATCCAGCCATTTATTTTCATAACTAGTAATAATAACTAATAAAAATAATTTCCACACGACACAAGCACTTGTCCTGGTTCCAAACTAGGATACCCTGTGCTATGGTAACCAGGCAAGGACATCAGAAACATTGAGGCCATTTGTACAAGGACATGGCGGCCCCAGTGGGAATCGAAGCCACGACCTCCGGCATGGCAATCAAACGCGATACCGCTAGACCAACGAGGCAGTCCTGTAATAACTTGGTAAGTCATGGCCGAGAAACATGACATGGACTGTAATGATTTCCGAACTAAAACTTTCACAGCTCGGCGAATCAGAACAAAACGTGGTCGGACTCTTTTGACAAAAACCAAGTAAGTTTATCCGGTGTTAAGTTAATAATAGAATGTAATGAAATTTATTTAATGTTTCAGTTTAAAAGCAAAACCAAGTCAAAGCACTAACCTGAACAATGTGAGGCGACAGCAAGCACGACGAATATCGCCAAACACCAAAACGAACGCGTTTCCATTTTTTGAGTTTAAATTTTTACTGTCACCACAGCAACAAAACTCACACTAATCCATCCACGTATCCACCACACTGGCAAAAGTAAGGCTTCGTGAAAAATATATCTTAAGTATCGACACTATTTGAACATCACTGAAGGCACATCCTTAGCTCGAACAAACTGGCACTGACGTTGTATTCTGAAAAAAAAAACAAATCTTGTTAAACATGCAATATACGTACAATCAACGTACAATGGTCCAATTATAAGGCTAAGTGCGGAAACCGCAGGACTAACTAACTAACAAACTGTCGTTAGTTAGTCCTGCGGTTTCATCGTGCTTTCTGTGTTTTGACAAAATCTAAGGTCAAAGTAAAAGTATCACAATTTCCTGTGAATTTGTTTTGTGCATTTTGATATTTTTACCTAGGTGCCCACCTAATTTTTTAGCCCCGTGCAAGAAATATAAAGTTTAAACGCTTAGACGCAGATAAGTATCAAACTTGGTGCGATTTCGACAGTGCATTTTCTTTCTATACTTTAACAAACACAAGAGAACTATAAGTCAGATCTCGACCTGATTTATAGTAAATAAATTTTTGGTAAATAGTTACGTAAGTAATTTTACGGAACTTTCAGTGCATGAGTGCGACTCGCACTTGGCCAGTTTTCTTTATGCCATAATTTTCACATTGACCTAAATTCTACACGGGCATCTCAGCGATTGAGAATTTTTCACCCTCTTTATAAAGATGGAAGATACTCGCCTTTATTGTCAAAAGCTCGGTCATAAAAATGAGATTACTGTCTTGAGGACAATAAAACGGAGTGGAAAATTTTAATGACAAGTCGAAATAAAAAACGGGACGCTGAAAAAACTACCAGCGAAAATTTTGCAACCATTTTGTGTTATCACCGGCGTCTTTCAGTATTCGGAAGTTTTCGCTAATTGTTTGTGTATATTCAATGTACCGTTAAATCACTAGCAAGTTATTATTTGTTTATCACATAATAAAAATAGAAACATAAATATTATGTATGAGAACTAAAACAAGCATATAAAAGCTTTAAAACAGAGGTGTACGATTTTAACTTATGATCTTTGTAACTATAATGAAGTCGTCTTGGAAATTGCTACTAACTAAAAGAAAATACTTTAGAGTGAATGGTAATGGTTTATAGTAGTGCCACTGGATGCTGCATAAATCTTCTCATTACGTAGATGCAAAGGCCAAAGTTATAGTAGTATTTTTTTATAGAATTTCATATATTCAATATTTCATTTAGATAGAGATAGATAGACACAGAACACTTTATTGCAGAACCAGGAGAAAGAATTACAAATAGTTTATAAATATACCAATTGCAAAAAGTAATTAAGCCTCAAACACATTTCTATTTCGCTGGCTACATGTTTATAGTAAGAATCTCAACAATTTAGACATTTTTGCTACACCTTTTTGGCCTTTTAAAACTAAATTAAGAGAGGCTATAGAAAATTAAAATGTAATATGTCATTGCATGGTAATTTGTGTAAGTTTGTGTAAGCTAATTTAAGCTTTGTATAAGCTTCGTGTAAGCTTCCCATGTTAAACTTAATTTAACTTGATCTGATGATTGATATGATTTAATTTGATTTGATTTAATCTGGTTCAATTTTGCTTAATTTCTATTTGATTTGGTTCGATTACACTTGATTTAATTTAGTATAGATCGATAGATAGATAGATAGAACATTCGTTATTGTATGCACACCAGGAATCAATAGTTATAGTTTAATTCGATTTAATTAAATAACCATGTTATAATTAATTTATCTGCCCGTCTTTGCTAATGTATGTGCTAATTATTAGTGTAAACTTCACTGGTTTATGTATTATAATAATAGTCGACATCAGATTAACACTGTAACGTTTGTTTGCTGAATAAAAAATAAATATGTATATTACTTAAGTTTATTAATTTATACTACATTGTAGTTGAATATTTTATTACAGGCGTAACAAATATTTTCACAGTATAGAGCGCAGTACAATTATTTTTGTTACAGCTATGACTTATAAAGTGGATTCCATTATTTTAAAGCGCCTTTAAATGGCTGCCATAAATCATTGTACCAAGTCCATCCACTAATTTAAATATTGTTGACAGTCATCCAAAAAGTTGACACAGGAAATTGTGCCTTGACCTTGAAGGAAGAAAATAAAAAGAAAAAAACGTGATCAAAGATGCAGCCAAAGAGGAAGGAAGTCCTAAACACGTTCTGAAACTGAACCAATAAATTGTTTCAGGTTTATTTATAGACATAATAAGCCTGTCGGGTACGGTTACTTCAGAGGAACGTAAGTACGGACTTCCTGTGGAATTGATGGCTGTTTCTGGACTGAATGGTCATCGGTATTTAAATTAGTTTTCCGAGTTTGATGGCTGCTAGAGAAAATTTTCTTGGTAGATAAGGAAGTTGGAAGTAGCTACGATTACACGTAAATGCATATAAAAAATATTTAAACTAATAACAGTCCTAAATTAAGAGATTAACAATGTGCAGCGATATTACCGATACATTTTGTATATACTGCGATAGTTTGTAAGTAGGTATTAAGGCACGGCTGGTGTCATTTTTTCAGCGGTTTTCATTGTCCTCCTCAGTCCTGACCTTGAAAATAACATAAATTGTTATTTTTTCAAGGTCGGGACTGAGGAGGTTATGATAAGGTTTAATTTAAGGCGGTAACTAAGATCCCAATGTCTTATTGAGGATTAAAAACAACAAAATATTTTTAATTCACAAAAAAAATAACTGGCGTCGTCTCGGAATCATCTCCGATTTCGCACTATGTATAGTTTCATCTAGAAACTTGGGTAAGTAAGTACTGCTTAAAAATTGTAGGAATCAAAGCTATGACTAGGTATTTAGTATACAGATTTTATTTACCAACATATTCTACACTTATGTACTTCAAACATTGAGTAATCGTTTTTGTTAAACTTTTCGTGTCCTATCTATATAGGGCATAAGGGCGTGAGTAATAAAGTATTTAATTTCACAAGAAATGTTGAGAAACTAAATATTTCAATACTTAACCGTGCCTGAAGAAATCTCCGTTTTTACAATAAAAACAATTTTAAGATAAGTCCTTTTAATGGTAAGCCCTGACATCTGTCTACCTCTCCGGTATGTAGGCGCGAGTTGATGTCATGGAATGGGTACTTTTAGAACTAGCATCAAAAATATATTTTGGTAACCGTTTACCCCTTTTCATAAATACAGGGGCACATCGTCATATTATAAATTCGTCTAGAAATATACAGACCCTATTGTGAGCAAAGACGCTGTATTATTTCTGGATAGATTGGTTACGTTTTCTTTGTGTGTTTTTCATGGCAATTACATTTCAACTCCACTGTTCCCCTAATAGCTTAGTATCATAATCATATCATAAGCAGCCTATATACGTCCCACTGTAGGGCACAGGTCTTCTGTCAGAGAGAGAGAATGGGCTCAATCACCACGCGTGCCCACCGCGTATTGGCGATTTCAAGCGCTGAGGTATGTGAATAGCTCAGACACTGAGGTTTCCTCACGATGTTTTCCTTCACCGTTAGCGAGTGGTATTGCTACTCTAACTTTACAAACGTACATAACTTAGAAAGAAAAGTCATAGGTACATGCCCGCACTGGGAATCGAACCTGGGTCTCCCACTTCCGAGTCCAATGTTCTACCCACTAGGCTACCACCGCTCAGTATCTAGAAGCTTAGTATCGAGAAGTAATTTATAAAACGAAAGTTTTTTACTAGCATGTTAACATTAGGTGTAATGTGCTAATAAATTAGACTTTAACACGAGTATACAGTATTAAAAAACAGAATAAACCGAAGGTCGACGTTTCCTTTGACGTAACAAAACATTGTTCAATATTCTTTTTTTTTGTATCAAGTTGTGATAGTTAAGATATACATAAGATAGTTAGAGATAGACTACCTCGTGGCACAGCGGTAGTGCATCTGCACACCATGCGAGAGGTCCCGGGTTCGAATCCTAGCTGGGAACAAAAAAAAACCCCCCAGGTCTTGTATGTTTACATGTTTGTGATGTCGTTGTTTCTGGTTCCACGACACAGGGTATCCTAGTGTGGGTTCAGAAGCAATGTATGTGCCTGTATGTAAATGTTTATGTTTAAGATATCATCTAATCGAAATTCACCTAATGTACCAAGATATTTTTCACTTGAACGCCTAGAGATTTCGAAAGTTTAAAAAAAAACGTACGCCACCGGCGCATGTCTTCTCATAAATCGCAAATTATTAAATTTTAATGAAATCTTGCATACGGGGAGTGGCAGATTTTTTGGCAGTTCTAAAAGGAGTCGCTGAAAATTTAGCAAAATTTACTTATAAAATGGTTTAATTAGTAAAAGGTTTGATATCTATAAAAAATGTATAAAAACTTGTAGGCTCATTTAAGTTCAATTATCTCTTAAGTTAAGTTGTAGGGTAACCTTTTGCTAATTATTATTATTTAAGTACAGCACCTTGTTCTAGCGTCATCATTTCAATGTTTATATACTTCTCAGTGTGAAGGTTTAAGGATGCAGTACCTACTCTACGTTTTATTTGTATAATATGTTTGTTTTGAAATATTACATTCTTCGCCTTCTAATAAAATAAAATAAAACAATTGTTAACGAATCGTCAAAACCATGACATAGATAAGCAATGCTTCTCTCGCTATGTTAAATGTATGTCTTTGTTGTGTTAAATAAATGTTTTTCTTCTTCTTCTGTTCTTCTATGAGATATTCATATTCATTTATTCAGTTTAGGTAACAACATCGTCAAATAGTAATACAAGATCTAAGCAGATGCTTAGCTTAAATAACTTAACAATAGCTAAAATAATAATATTAGTCTCATAACAAATAAATTTAAGTCAACCAAAAATTAAAATATTAATAATCATAGATAATAAATTAATGTCAATTCGAGTGTTCGTCCAGATATTCCTCAACAGAATAGTAGGCTTTTACACATAGATATTTTTTTATATATCTATGAAAGTAGATTTTACTTTATTACAATAAAATTGACATTAGTAAACAGTCGAGTTGTCGAAAAATTGCTCTTGGCCACTTAGGCGAGTTAAAATAACTCGCTTACAGTTCCCGTTCAACATAGTTTAACATGTAACTTTGTACCGAAAACTTACGGGAAACGATGCGATCCTCGTGATCACTCAAGTTTCACCTCATAATTTCTAGCCAAGGTTGACGAAGAGTCTAAAGAGTTAATCTATATATAATAATCTCGTATACCACTATTTGTTATTGAACTCTTCCGTAGCGGCTTCACCGATTTTTATGAGTTTATTTTGTTTATATTTTATAGATCTGAGAATAGGTCGTAGGTTAATTAATATGGCAAAGCAACGTTTACCGATTCAGCTAGCATAATATTTATACACGACAAAATTGGGTGAAATTCCTTTATTTAATCAATGAGAACGTAATGGGCTTCACGTAATTGTTTGTGAAGTTGTGACGGACCTTTTGTTTGTATTAATTTGTGATATTAGTAAGGCAACCAGTTTTCTTTTTAATTCCATGAAGAGGCTTTTTCCCATGATCGTTTTAATTATAAATTTAACGATTATTGCATGACTATCGGTTACTTTTGATACGAAATTCCAGTTATTTTAACTGTACAATATGTTGAAGCTGTCTTTTGATTGAAGAATTTCTTTATTGGTTGATGAAGTTGGAACTTTTTTATGATTGAATTATTTTTATTGAGTGTGGCGTGGTTTATTGAATTACTTACTGCTTAGAAAGAAATTAAAACGTTCATCAGATTGATTTCAATTCACAGATGATTGCGATTTCAAATTAAAATAAAATCTAATATTTACCAATAAATCTAACATATTATAGTAAAATGAAACGTAACGGCCAAGTTTTAAAACATATCAAAAAAATTGTACTGTTAGTAGTACCGATTTTTGCCACAGATGTCGCTAAATATGGTATACTTAAGTAAATTACCGACATCACTAGAGTTCAGTCACGCCGCCGTCTGGTAACCAACGTAGAAACGCTACTTATTTCTTTTAAATATCATCTAAAGAGGCCTCATTACTATTTCATACCTTATTTTTAACCATTCATTACTTTTATAGAGGGTAAAAGTTTGAGTTAGAGCAAACATCTCCCTATGTCGTAATTTAGATAGTAAAATGTTAAAAACCTATTTAGAGGCTAAAAATTCCACCCATGCCGGGACTTGAACCCGCGACCTCTGGCTAACCGTGCCAACGCTCTCCCAACTGAGCTAATGGGCAAGTGCAGGCATCAGTGAAATTTCGGGCCTCTTTAAAAACTTCTCTATATTACGTACAGGCAGCGACATCTGGCCGAAGCGAATTACATCACTTGCAGCCCCGAGTAACCCACTTTGCAGTTAGGTATTTACATCGGAATGATAATGTTACGCAACTAAACTAGACAAAACCTACCTTCAACCATTAAAACCCAACGATTCGTTAAACCATATACCGAATGCCCCTACAAATATCAAAATCAGCAACCGCGTTCAGAATTAGTCACGTATTGTCCGAGAGGCTAACGTCAACGACTTTATGGTACTAAATCAGCGCCTTTTGTTACCTTTCAGATTAAAAATGACACCAAAACCACTTTAACAAGAACCCTAGTTAATAGAGGAACAGGTTGGAAGGAATCTCAAATTTACTTGGGCAGGTTGGATCCCAAAACCAATTATGAAGACCTGAGATTAGGAAAGAAAACTGTAGAGATAGAATGTCATTACTGTTTGGTTCCGTGCCCTCGATATATCCCGTCAGTTCACAGCTTTTTGTGATATTATTGATGGCTACAATTTCACCTACTTTCCTTTATTTCTATAATACAAGATTAACCCCCAGTTTCTCGTACAATATCAATCTGTTAATCTACTGCTAACAGCTGTCAGTTGTTTTTTTGTATGGATTCTGGCCAACTGAAGAGACTGTTATTGGACAATAAACCGGAGTTACCGTTACCGTTAGAAGACCCGATAGTGAGATTGTTAAGTAGGGGAAGAATACTCTAGAAGTATCTACCTATTGTCAAAAATATGCTACTAACAGTGTCATTTCACTCATAAATCAGAGAGATATACAGATAAAAAGGAGATTGGAAGCAGTGTGAACGATAAAGAGTTATAGAACACCGCTCTTAATTCGACCCTTTAAGGATGAAATGTAACCAGGCAAGGACATCACAAACATGGAAATACACCCAGACTGAGGTACAAATGTAGATAATAATAAATAATAGTAATAATAAATAACTTCCACACAACACAATCACTTGAACTGGTCCCAAACTAGGATACCCTGTACGGCGGCCCCGAGTGGGCATCGAACACATGCATGACCTTTACCTTGCTAGTAAGCGCCTCAACTGCTAGTCCAACGAGGCAATAATATAGTACAATGTCATTCTAATGGTATACATACGCAGCCAATAGCTGTAGGGCACAGACCTTCTCTCAGAGAGAGAGAGAGAGAGAGAGAGATTATGGGCTTAATCACCACGCGTGCCCACCGCGGATTGGCGATAATGGCGATTTCAAGCGCTGAGGTATGTGAATAGCTCAGACACTCAGGTTTCCTTACGATGCTTTTCCTTCACCGTTAGCGAGGGGTTGCTACTATAACTTTACAAAAGTACATAACTTAGAAAACAAAGTCATAGGTACATGCCCGCACTGGGAATCGAACCTGGGTCTCTCGCTTCCGAGTCAAATGTTCTACCCACTAGGCTATCACCGCTATAATAGTATCATCATCATCATCATCAGCCATTTGACGACCACTGCAGGACACAGGCCTCCTCCGTGGTTTTCATAACCATGAAGAGTTTTGCCATAATCGCCACGCTTGGCAGGCGGGTCGGCGATCGCAGTATGCGGTTGGAATCTCAGATAGACGCTGCGGCCCGTCTCCTGGTAATGTATTTCCTTAGTCGCCTTCTACGACATCCACGGAAGGAAACGGAGAAGGAATTCTTAATCCGGCGCCACACGGAACGGTATAACCGGGGCAAATTAAATAGCCAGCTCTCGCGAAGAAGATCGAACCGCGAGTGGTGCACGGGTTATACCATTGGAATTGTGCTTGTTCAGTAGACAACCAATAGCTTCAATGGAACAGCTATTGCCGTACTAGTATCCCTCTATTGAACAACTATTCATTTAAGGGACTCGCTCCTCTGTGCTAATCCTGCATTATGTGCCTACTTAGTACGGCACCTTGATATCATAGACATCTTTACTCTTCAGATATCTATACCTACTTAGAGGCTAAAAATTCCACCCATGCCGGGACTTGAACCCGCGACCTCTGGCTAACCGACTGAGCTAATGGGCAAGTGCAGGCATCAGTGAAATTTCGAGCCTCTTTACAAACTTCTCTGCAGAACGTACAGGCAGCGACATCTTCAGATATATATGCTTTGTATGAATCTAA
Organism: Yponomeuta evonymella; assembly: GCA_963969515.1. Lineage (NCBI taxonomy): Eukaryota > Metazoa > Arthropoda > Insecta > Lepidoptera > Yponomeutidae > Yponomeuta > Yponomeuta evonymella. The sequence goes on from OZ018369.1 coordinate 2,424,848, forward strand.
AGGTTGCCTAGGTAGCCATTATAAAATGGCTAACTCAAGGCAAGACGAATTTAACGAAGCCAGTGATCCGAAAAGTCAATGCCGAAGTCAATGGTGATGACATCACGCTACCTTGATGTTTTTATAAATTAAAGTATAATCTCTATGATCAAGGATAACTGCAGAATTGTAAATCTGTAGGTAAAATGCAAAGGCATGTAAGAAGGAGAGTAGGTAACTTCGGTAAGGAAAACATTTTGAGGAAACTTGGATGTCTGAAGTGTTCACATATTATACCTTAGCGCTTGAAATTGCCAGTCCGCGGTGGGCACGCTTGGTAATTGAGCCCATATTCTCTCTCTCTCTCTCTGAGAAAAGTGCCCTGCAGTGGGACGTATGCAGGCTACATAAAAAAGCAGTTCAAAAACTCGGGCCTCAAAGCAAACTAACGTCCCATAGATAAGTAACGAATGCAAATTGTCTACGCAAATATAGGTCAGTGGTGTAGAATATGGTATCTTTGTCAACATGTTTGAGTGTACCAAGTACTTGTACAGCCGAACTATTGCACGAAGTGAATAGATTTTCTGGAATTTTATTTTAATTGAAAACTTCTTTGGGTACACTTTGAGCACGGCCTTTTCTGAACAGTAAACAAAGGGGTAATTTAAATAGAGCAGTTCCTGAAAAATTACTATTACTTTAAAAAACGAAAAAATACTGGCTTAATTTCTACGACTTTTTTTTCAATCAATAAATTTATTTTATTGAAAAGACTCAAGTCTATTAGTGTTGGTAAAAGTTGTTTAAAAACTATGTTAGTATATTTTCTAATATATAAAAATCTCGTGACAGTTTTTGTTATCGAACTCCTCCGAAACGGCTTCACTGATTTTTGTGAAATTTTCTGTGTATATTTGGTAGGTCTGAAAATAACTCGTATGCTAATTAATATGGCAAACAACGTTTGCCGAGTCAGCTTGTAATATCTAAATATCTGATTCAAACATTTGTTCTTTTTTTTGCATTATAAATAAGCCTGTATAACATCACATCAGTTTTTACAAGCGAGCACTTTAATTATTTTACCGACAGGTGTGCTACAATCATTTGCAGTTTACCCTGCATTCGACTGTACCGACCGGGTGGTGTTTACAGAACCAATGTCACGTACGTATTGGTACTTAACTACAATGTAAAAGTAGTCAGACTGAAAATAGCCTGAGTAGGTTACTAGCGTTGCTAGATTTTCTATATGCCCTGCTAAAAATATAATGATGTATGTAACTAATTGTAAAAAATACCTACTGTCCCACAAACTATATATATTTACTTACCCGAGCACAGGCCTTGTTTTAGAGAAAGATCACCCATACGTGCCAACAGCGAATTGGCGTTTTTGAACGTTGAAGTTTTTTATTATAAGGACTATTAAATTGCTACTAGGTATATTCATTAGTCGTTGCATGCACGCACGCCAGTTTCGGGTACTTTTTAAGTGATCTGTCGGGATCGTAGCAAGTGGCAGTCCCTGGTCTCGGCCTACCCCTCTGGGATAAAGGCGTGAGTTCATGTATGTATTGCTACCATAAAGTGGTCGAAAAATGGTAAAATTTCGGGCGGCCATATTGGTGCCGCCATTTTGAATTTCGAACAACCGATTTAATAAAAGGTTCGAATTTTGCGAACCCGTAAGTCTCTAAACGATACAAAATTTGAGCGAAATCGACACAAATGTATGTAGGTAATTTAGAAAAAGAAGTGCAGGGATTCGAACCCACATCATCTATAATGTGAGGCTCAGCTACCGCTTACCACCGAGTAAATGGCTTGGCGGATTTAGCTGTAATGTAGCACACTGACAGACATTTTCTGATTTTTTTTTATCCGATAACATATTTCGACAAAACTATACAAGCTATCACAGCCAGTAGAAAACTAGGTTTTATGACTGCCAGAAACTCATTTCATTAATCAAAACTCGGATAGAGCAATTAAAATGGAATTTCTTGATGTTGCAAGCCCAATACAATAATATTCAATTAAATCGATAAAGGACTACTGTGTGGAGACTCTCTCAATTACTTATTTAAGTATACTTAGTTATTTATCGGCACATTTGTTTCAAGTATGTGTGTGTGAGTGAAACCAAAGTTTATTCAACTGTTTCATGATTCCTTCATAAAAGTCAAATGTTGTCATAGGACTTGAATATTATCGTCAGACTAAGTAAAAAACAGTTTTTTTTTTACTTTTTACACGCAAGGTAACAGATAGAGCTTCGGGTAATACCATGGTATTACCTAATTGTATTACTTCTTATTGTATTTATTTACGGATGTATTGTAATCGTACAGTGCGGCGGACTTAATGCCATAAGTATTTTCTACCAGTAAACCGCAGGAGGTAGATGTAAGAGTTGGTACCTTACCTACCTTCTCAAACCTATCTTTGAGAAGCAATGAATAAAAATAGGTTTCGATTGCTTCGAATGTGCTTCAACAAGTAGATAACTCTTGAGTTGCAAAGTGAATAGAATCCTTTACTATCCGCTATCTGGTGCATTTACCGACCTTATCTGACGAGTGACAAAAATATATTGCACTCTTGTTAAAGTAAAATGAAAATGATGAGTGGAAATTTCACTCACCTGTGTTATGTAAAAATCGTAAAATGCGGCGGAGTTAATGATATGAGCATTTTCTACCAGTTAACCGCAGGAGGTAAGAGAAAGAGTCGGTAGGCAGGCAAAAAAAAAAAAAAGAAAAAGTTAATATAAATTTAAAAATATAAACCAGTGTTTCCCAAATAAAATAAATAAGTAGGTATTTATTACACACACACGAAACACACGAAAGTCAATTATAATCATACGCCAAAGAGTTGTTAGGTTGACAGTAGTAGCAAAAGAGTACCAACTTGACGCAGATATTATTATGGTATTTAATAAGATAATATAATAAGATTTTATTCATCAAAACCCTCTATGGTACAATAACATTATGTAGAGTACATTTTTAGGGTTCCGTACACAAAGGGTAAGGGATCCTATTACTAAGACTCCGCGGTCCGTTCCGTCCGTCTGTCACCAGGCTGTATCTCATAAACCGTGATGGTTCAGTTGAAATTTTCACAGATGATGTCATGGTGTATTTCGGCTGCCGCTACGCTATGACAACAAATACTAAAAATAGAATAAAATTAATATTTAACGGGTGCTCCCATACAACAAACGTATTTTTTTGCAGTTTTTTGCTCAATATTAATAACGGCAACAGGTAGACGGTTAAAATATTCAAATGTTGTATAGATCGCACTTGGACGGTTTTGACATAAAGATACATTCAAATTTAAATATTTAACCCAGCGCCTGAGTAGCCAGTTGCAACAAATTCACGACCCACTGACAAAATTATCAGCGGAAGTTAAAATAAAAAAACCAGCCAAGTGCGAGTTGGACACGCGCACGAGGTTCCGTACCACGAAATTATCTACAAAATTTGAATATTAAAATGAAATTAAATTTATTTGGCAGAAAGACACCTTTTACGCTTGTTTTTATTTTTAGTATTATAACGTAGTTTCGGTTTCAGAAGTAAAGTTACAGCTGGTATCTAAGCTACACTGGGTCTGTACTATAGATATCAGCTTCCATCAATATTGTGGTCTGAGGTAGATACTACATTAGAATTAAAAATAACTTAAACGGCACATTAATTTGTTTACTTTTATGTATTGATCGGTTTACTTTGTAAATATTTTGTGTTTGTTGTTTGTTCCGGAGTAGAATAAAGAATATTTTTCCTATCGCTAAGTTTAAGTAAATTTAAAACTATAAATAAATCCTGCCAAACTAATTTACATAGCCATGCCAGCCTGGTGACAGACAGACAGACAGTGGAGTCTTAGTAGTAAGGTATCTTACCTTTTGGGTACGGAACCCTAAAAACACGAGCATTTCTTACATAAGAATAACAAGGGCATCTCCCGGTCTGATAGTACTTACATTATGATGAAACACTTCCAAGAGGGTCAGTTAAGTTCAGTAGCACACTTTCTTGATTGATAAACGAGATTTATTATTTTACCGATCGAGCCCTAATTTATTTATCAAGTAAACGTACAAGAAATAACTTAAGGTAACTTTAAAACTCGTGTCACATATTGTTCGTAATTATTAACTATTTATCCTTTTAGATTAGACGTAATTACTTATTAATTCTAGGTTATGCACTGGTTCAGTGTGTGTTACCAGTGATGACTTATGCCACTGAAACGTGGTGTCTCACTATAGGCCTCATAAGAAAGCTCAAGGTCACGCCACAAGCTATGGAAAGGGCCGCGCTCGGAATTTCTCTACGAGATCAAATAAAAAATGATGAGATCCGTAGACGAGCGAAAGATTAGCGACTTGAAGTAGCGGTGGGCGGGGCACATAGCACGCAGAACTGTATGTCACCTCCGTTAAATTTTTGAAGCGTTTTTCGGCACCAACTGATGGCCGATGGGGCCAAAAAGTGCTCGAATGGAGACCACATATCAGCAAGCGCAGCATAGGGCGACCAGCCACATGATGGACAGATAACCTCACCCAAATGGCAGGAAGACGCTGGATGCAGGCCGCTTCCAACTTGTCTTTTTGGAAATCCATGGAGGAGGCCTATGTTCCGCAGTGGACTTCTTGTGGCTGAATGATGATGATGATGGACAAATAGGTTAATCAAGGATTACTAATATAGTATTTAAGATTTTTTATAGGTACAGTTAACACCAGGTGACCTTAAAAAGTTCGTTGAAAAATTGCACGTAACGTAACTGAGTAGAATGCACGCATGTAATGGTTGACGTGATGTCGACTGTACGATGGGTACACATAATTCTTTCTCTCTCTCTCTGAGAGAAATGGTCCGAGACACACAGAAGGGACGTGGGGCGGAGGCACGAAAAGGACGCGTCGTTAATCCAATTCAATTTCATACAAAATGTATTGAAGGGTCGGGACGAAGCCCACACAGAAGAGACGGGCCGAGGGCGCGATTTCTATACAACGCGTCGCGTCTTTTCCGCGCCCTCACCCTACGTCCTTTCTGTGTGGCCAGGGGCTATGGGTAGTGTTTGGACGAGTCACGGGTTTCGTGGCGCTAAAAAGTCAGAATATTACAATAATGTACCGAAAAGTCACGACATTTGACATTCAAAACGCGCGATTCGCGTCGCCGTACTACCTATGCTGCTGTGAGTCGTATGTAGGATGGCAGGCTGTGTTAAACCCCACGAATCTCACGCGCAGTCCCGGGTAGAGATGTTCACTTTTACAAGTCTAGACAGATCTACCTACCATATCTGACAGAATTTCCCGGATGTCTCACAGCCGTGGCCGTTCCGCTTATCATAGCCGTAGGTAGAAAAGCAAACAAACCTTTGCGCTGACGCAAAACCCGATAGTGGTATCGATTTCACATCAGTCACCACTCGAAGCGCACTTCACCCAGTGTGCAAAGGTAGCATGACAGCGCGAGCCACGCGCTTGTGTCGCAGAAATTCTAAAAGCCGCGACTTTCCAGCTGTTTTGAAACTCCAGGACTCCAACTCAAACGTGCCAGACATGACCATTTGAGAGGAAGATCAGAAATCCTGTCGGAATGCTGACGTTAGCGGTAGTAATATTGGTATTTGATAGACGATTAGACTTGTTCAGAATTTTTTTTTTGTTTCAAGAAATAACAAACCTTAATGCAGTACACAATTTCGCTAAGGTTTGTTGGCGGAGCGCTCTATCTCTATTTATAATTTACTTATATTATAGCTATATTATTCTTATACATAAACAACGTATATTTAAATTCATTCGGCTTCGGTCCATACGCAAACAGACCGTTGACAGAAATCGCGAATATACCAACGCAACACCGTCGATGAAGTTGCTCAATAATGTTTAAAAGTACCTTATATCTCTGTAAATTACTGGTGTGCAATAAAGAGTTATCTGACTATCTATCTATTGGAGCAGCTTGAAAGAGTTTTTGTTTTCGTACAGAATGAGTGGCAAACATACTACTTATTAAGCTTTGTCATATTATTGACAGGTCTAAATCCCATGACAAATACGTTATTCCTTGTAAACATACCTACCGTTGCTGAAAATCATAACACCCAAGGAAAAATGTAACGTATTACTTGTTAGTTACTTATAGAACAATTTTCAGGCCCATCGGGTTTAGGAGAGGAAAGATGATGAGCCGTTCGCTACATCACGACAAATTCATAAAAAAACCGGCCAAGTGCGAGTCGGACTCGCGTACGAAGAGTTTCGTACCATTATCTTTTTTTTTTTTTTTAGCTTTAATAACTTTATAACTTTATTGATAGTTACAGGGTTTATGTACATTCACTTAACCGTTTAAATATAAATAGAAAAACGTGGACGAAACTGGTTGGTGACGTGAAAGAGCGAGAAAAACGGCGAAAAATCACGTTTGTTGTATGGGAGCTCTAAATATTTATTTAATTTTAATTTAATTATTTATTTTTGAAGCGAATATAGAATTAAATATTCAGTGAATATTTCAAGTGTCTACCTGTTGCCGTTATTAATATTGAGCAAAAAACGGCAAAAAAATTGCGTTTGTTTTATGGGAGCACCAGTTTAATATTTATTTTATTCTGCTTTTAGTATTTGTTCTTATAGCGGCAACAGAAATACACAATGATTCAGCTTTGTGACTCAGAGCGAAAAATGGTGGGACTCTTCCGACAAAAAAGCAAGTAAGTGAATCCGGAATTAGGTTAATAAAAATGTAAAGGCGGACCACCTGCTGTCGACCATACATTGCTGCACTGACAAGAGTTTTTTTTTAATGTAATTCTGATGATCTAATCATTTCCTGCTCATAGGTCCTTCATTGACTCGGTTGATTCAAGAAATATTAGTCTATTTTTAGGGTTACTTTTAATCAGTGTTTTTTATCCACACCTATCTGTTTCTTGACGAATAATTTCTTTAAATGAAGTTAATTAGTGTTTAGAGTTTAGCATCTTGGCATATTTTTAGAATCATGACCATGTCTATAAGACCACTTACCACTTTGACCTGTCTAATCAATGTTTCAAAACATAGCATGAAATCTAACATGTATGCCGCTTATCGTTAATTGCTATTTAATGTTATTACTATTCTAGTAATTACAACTAATTGTACTGCATTTTTGTAAACATTTCATGTTTGTGTTTTTCCTGGTACAATAAAGAATATTCTTATCTTATTCTTATCTTACAACGTATTTTTTATTTACGTTAATTTATGCCATCTTTATTATTATTAGTTCTTGCCGTAACAAAAAAATTATAAAGGACAGGTCTTAAACACACACACTTCACATAGTTGTCCTAGTCTCTTAGTTTCCCTGCTGTACTCTAACAAGAACTTTTATTCCATTTTCTCCGAACCATAGATGAATCAACTAGACCTTGATTCACACGAAAACTTGGTCCACAGGTGACAAAATTATCAAGTGCGAAAAGAAATTTTCAACGTTGGCCACTTCCGACAAGTTCAGTATCCATCAATGTAAAAACAAAAAATTTTCTTGTAGCAAAACCAATGCATAGTGTCGCATACAAGTGACTGGAAATTAACCTAACAGGTTTCGATCTTCCCGTCCGGCAAGAAACCAGTTCTCGATTCATCCGAGAATCACAACTTAAGGGCATATGGAAGCCGCAACCTATAAAGAATTTTATTAGTGTATCAGTCTTGCGGTTGTACAGTCGAAAGCTCATCAACCTTTACATACGTGAACACTTATAATAAGACATCGTCCTCAATTACGTTACGGGTGACTGGAACAAAAATGTAAAGGTTAACCTGCGGACCTAGTTGCAATGAACACCTAGATTAACTTGTAACGTTCATGAAGTCACAGTTTCTGTGCTACTTTGAATAGAAACATTATGATTTGATTTTATTCACTTAAGAAAAGTTTGGCAAATTTGGCGAAAAAGATTAGAAATCGGAAGTCAAACTATAATATTATATCCAGGGTTACAGGGTTTCCTTAAAATGCACAATTCCAAAAACAAATTTTTTCTATGGGTTTTTCTCATACATTTATTTTTTAAAACTATTAAATTCGCTTTTCACGCGCTTTACCAATAACGCAGCCTCCGATAAATCAATGTCGTGTAACACGTATGGATTTAAGCAACATCTATCAAAATATTATGTCACTACAAGCAGAAAAACCATAAAATAAAAAAATATTTAAAAACAAATCAAAAATATGCGAAGTAGAACAAAAAAACTTTCAAAACTCATAATAAAACAGAAGATGTCGCACACGACAAAATGCCAGGAATTGTCATTTTTGAGGTAACCTTCGGTAAAGGAAAAACCTTCTGTAACAGCCTTTTTTGTGCGTATCCAGTAAATCGATTACTTCCCCGCTCGATTAAAGTTCCCGTATAATCGATCGATCGAAATTATGATGCTGGCCGCGCAAACAATTTGCTTTCGGAGTCGGCCGGTTTACCGTTACTCGGATCGGAGATTTTAAACATCGATCGAGCAAATTACATTAAAAAAAATACCGCGTCTGTAACTGTGGAAGTGACCACGTTAAGAAAAACTAAAAGCAGTGGAACGACTAATGAATGTTGAAGAAGCGAAAGTGATCTTTCAGGATCGTGAAAATTGGCAGTCCCTGGTATCTCCCTACCCCTCTGGGATACAGGTGTGAGTTTATGTATGTACGTAAAAGCGGTGGTCGATTTTGCCAGTGCAAAAAAAGAGAGTAGAATTCGAAAGTGGAGTTACCGAAAATTCATTAAATTTTTACCTTCATGTAAAAACAGGAAGCCGAAGTGGGTCTAAATCAGAAATCAAAAATGTATAGTCTGTTTATTCACTGACAATTTACTTACGATAACAATTTACGATGTTATCCGCTGTCTTCGGGTCGAGTTGTAGCGGAGAAAGACAGCGAAAAAAACGTCCACTCTGACCATCTTTTCACATATCATGTAAGTACAAAAAAATAAAACGGAAAGAGGCAATGAGGGGTTTTTTACCTTTTAACTTTTACTATGGGGATATTATCTTTGAAATCGCGGAAAAAACATTCTGTACTAAAGTTACCCTCTTTTTTTAATGTAACCTATATATACGTCCTACTGCAGGGCACAGGCCTTCTCTCATAGAAAGAGTATGGGCTTATTACCACGCGTGCCCACCGCGGATTGGCAATTTCAATCGCTGAGGTATGTGAACACCAAATTCAGGTTTCTTCACGATGTTCTCCTTCAGCGTTAGCGAGTGGTATTGATACTATAAATTCACAGAGGTACGTAACTTAGAAAACAAAGTCATTGGTACATACCGGGTTTCGAACCCACGACCAACAGAATGAGAAGCCAGCGTTCGACCGCTCCGCTACCACCGCTAAGTTACCACCTGCAGCGTTAAAATGTTTGGAACAGCTGTTTTTTTTTTTTTATTACCAAGTTTTTCCCGTAGAAAAATTATTTGTGCTGTCACATCCTTCTCTCTCTCTCTCTCTCTTTGTCACGTGTTCACTACATGGAGGTTTACACCCTTAATTGTTTACGCCCTATCAGACTCATTCGCCATTTGACGTCACGTAGTCCCAATATTTACGTAGAAAGATATCGCATCATGGATTTCGGTAATCAAATTATATGCAAGTAGATATCAATGATTATGAAATATCCGCTTAGGTATTGATAGCACATTGATCTTGCACGATTTTATGAAGTACAGTCAACAGCAGGTCAACCTTTACATTTTTGTTGCAAAGTCGCCCGTAATGTAACTGACGAGAGTGCATGCGTGTCAAAGTTGATGTGCTGTCGACTGTACCTACACTATTCAGGCCACATAAAAGAACATACAACTTGTTGTAACGCAAACTTTAAACCGTTTTTACTTCCAAAAGACCAAAGTGAAAATCCTCAATTTTATTTTTATATTTTTTATACAATATTGAAACTTGATAAATTTAGTTCGATTTGAATGAAAAATAAAAACAAAAAATTGAGTATTTTAATTTAATTTTAGTTTATTTTATTGGATACTGAACAAAAAGTTTTTAGGTTTTGCGTTGTTTCCATAGCAGGTTTTTTTTTCAGTGGTAGTAAAATTGCTAAAGAACTTTTTATGCAAGGCTAATGCATAATTATGCATGCATATGGAAGGCACATGCTAAGACGTTTTCAGTTTCAAAAGCAAGCGATCCATTTTGTTGCCATTGGCATAATATGAAAAGATTCCAAGGCCAACATTATTTAGCATATGAATAAAATGTATCTATTATTAGGTACCTCCTATGCAGGCAACCAAACCTAACCTCAAATTAACCATTTTATGTCGTGAAGAATATTAATTTAATCCTTTTAAGACTGTCATGCAGGTACTAGATGATTTAACACATTTTATTGTTTGATTTAGGTACATACGAGTCGTTTTGGGGACCCTTTTTATCTAAGTAGGTAGGTATACAATATTCATTACGGGCCCCCTTTTAGAGATTTCACACCTTGCCAGTTTTTTAGAGTCTACCGGTCCCCTAATGTTTGCTAAATGGATTTTTGTAGTCAATGTCAAGGTTAAAAGTAGTTGAGACTCTCACGCTGTTTTTTATTCAGCTGTTCTTTTGAAGACTGCTATTTGTGTACAATTTATTGTAATCGGTGCAAAATTTATTTGGTCTCTACTAAATAAATGTGCATGAAACGAGCTTTTTTGAACCTTAAAAACACGTAAAGGAAACGTGTTTTTAATGTATTTTTTTGTTTTGGCTATATAAAAAAAAACGGTAAAACATATTAGTGTTAATATCTTCGTGAAATCGTAGTGCATTCCCTTTAGTAGGTATTTACTAAAGGGAATGCACTACACTGACCCTTAGCGGAAGTTCAACTCACAGTTGGCCGACTTACTACCTAAATAAAAAAAAAACAAATCTTTGCTACAAAATGTATGGAACTCTCGATGAGCGAATCCAACTCGCACTAATGGCTGGTTTACATTTGCTAAATTTCCGTGCTATTTAAGCATTGATTTTTAAGCATGCTAAATAAAAGAGTGCTAAAAAAAGACGCCGATTTACATTTGCTATTCTTTTTTCATCATAAAAGATAGAAAATGCGAAGAAAGCACTCGCATTGCAAGTCGAAAATATGGAATCTCTAATAATTTTGCAAGCTGTTGAAATAATATCACAGTTATTGGGTGAACGCCTGAAAAACAGGATACTTAACAGATTAAAGTTTTTTCAATTTCTGCATACGCATTGTCTCCTAGAATTTTGTTTTTGTAGCTTTCACTGTAGGAATCCCACAGGCACTCATGTTTTTCATATTCGTTTATTAGTTTAATTGTTAAATCGCGTGTCCATTTTACTTGCGACACCATTTTTGTTGCTTTTTTTTAAAGCACAGATCATGGATAAAAAATCTGACCATCAGTCAGATTTTTTTGCCTGCTAAAAAGGAAAGCGTATTTACATTTGCTAAATGCATGCTTTTTTAGTATGGTCTAAAAAAGCGTGCTAAAAAAGTATAAAAAAATAGCAAATGTAAACCAGCCTTAAGGCAAGTTATTTTCAAAAATATCGACGGCCTATTTTTTTTTACTTTTATGCCAACGGTAGTTTTATTACCTTTTGTGAACTCTACATCCTTATTTCAGTTTAGTAATACCGATTATTAACAGAACATAATATTTTTACAGCGTTCGAAAATGCTTTCAGCAATCCGTACTGCAGTAAAAGTGAAATTTAGGTCTCTCCTCCGCTACTGCGGTTGTTCGAAAATAAATCTAAGCCCTTCTACCGGTGGAGTTATTTTAGCTATTCTCTACAATACCAAAGCAGACACAAAACGCATAGCGAGACCGCCTGAGCATTAATTTTATAAATAACTCTTCATCTCGTAGCACAAAACGAAATATCAAAATGCACTTAAACTCAGACCACACTTTCTGAACTCAAACGCCGCCTTTAGCTCAAAACTTCACCAAAAGGCGCGAAACGAGAACGCACTTTGACAATAAAAGAAGAAAATAAGCTGACAGCTGAAACTTTTTCTTTTTTTTAAACACAGAAAGCATTCAAAACTTTTTTCTTGTAAAAAAAAAACACTTTTTCACGTATTTAGAACGCACCGGCTACGTCACGATACGGCACGGCCTCCTTTCTCGGTGGACTCGGAAACTCGACTGAGGGCTTGGTACTGGCTGGCAGTTTGCGTCGGCGTTCGAATTTGTTTCAGAGCGCGCTACACACCTCTATGCTCGGAATCGCTCGCATCTCTAGCTTGCGTAGAGATAGGGGCGGGCGTCTGTGTGCGTGCGCGATTTAGTAAAGGGCCATTCATGCCTATCGATTAGTTTGGTCTATCGAAAAACGTACTTGCGTATGGTTTCTGATTACTTATTATTATTAAGACGATTTACTTCAACTAAAATTACTTAAGCTGACAAAAACTCAACAATAAATAAGTAAATATTTATACTATAAATAAATAATATAAATAATATATATATATATATATATATATATATATATATATATATATATATATAAACTGTAGCAACATAGGTAGATATAAATATACAAGGAAGAAAGATAGTCGTGCGATTGCAATAACACAGCTGAGATCCTCCTCGCAAGGATCGGGGGGTCTCGGGATAACACATATCGAGAAGGTGTTTACTAACTTAAGTGGTATCGTTATGTCTATGTTCTCAAATCAAAAACCATGAAATTTTATTGAACGGTCTCACACTGGACGATAGAGATGCAAATAGAAAAAAACAATTTGTTTTTCAAAACTTTGAAAAAAAAACATGGCACTGTTGTTTTTTTTCTAAATTTGTTTTTTTTTTCAGAAAAGGTTATTAAATGAAATTAAATAACACGTTAAAATGTTATCGTTTTATTTTAGTAGTTTCTTTATTACACACTTAGTAAATAATTTTCGCAAAACAGCAAAATTACCACGCAATTATAGTCATTAATCTAATAACCATGAAAACTCTACCGGGGAAACTTGAACACAGTCTCTCGACTAGCCGAGCATTGCGTTCGGTTACTTTCGCGCACAATTGGTACTACACATTATAGTGGAGGAAAGTAGACCTAGACTTTAAAAATATAAGGTTTATATATCATACAACAAACACGGAAAATGGTATAAGACCTTACTTACTCTAGCCTAGCTAGCTCTGCGTTCAAAATCTTGGATATGGAACGTAACAGAGAAAGTAATTTTCAAATATGACACCTATATTCCTACAAATACAGAGCTTTGTATTGTACTTGACAACTTTGACCTCTTCTTTCGGTCGTTCATACCATCGGTCAGAGGCAGATTTATATCTAAGAGTTGAGAGAAGAAACTATGAAAAAAAACGTCCCCCTGAAAAAAAACCGTTTTCTTTACGTTTTTTTTTTCAATGTTTTCTTTTTCACTTCAGAAAAAAAACTTTTTTTTACGTCTTTACTGGATGATAACTGTAATGAAATGACATCTTTTTTCGAACTAAAACTTTCGTAAGCACTACACATTATTAACTGAATTTCGGATTCACTTACTTGGTTTTTTGTCGCAGGAGTCCGACCAGGTGTCACTTTGGCTCGCAGAGCTTAATCATGGTGAGTAGAGACGGAGCTCGCATCGTTGGTTGCCCGTCTCTAACTAACCAAGTAAGTGAATCCGGAATTAAGTTAATGACATGACATCTAGTTAGTACATTTACTACGGTCTTCAGAAACCATTTTGTAAAAGAACTTAAAGTTAAAACAGTGAGATAAAAAAAAGTTGTCTTAGTTTTGCAGGTATTAATTAGTAAGTAGTAAGATTATTTTCATAATAAGGTTAAGAAGTGATCAAAGAACCTGTATGGATTGTAAGGAAATACTCTTTTTATGTTCTTCAACTTTCCGGCGTAAATCACGACATTTTAGATGATATGTTAGTACGACTTACATGAGTAAGCGTAAAGCTAGTGAAATTTAATTACGCATACCCGGTTATGTGTCAAGAATTTCCCAAACTTACACATTAATAATATTGTAGCTTTTCTTTGCGCTTAAAACTGTTTTATTTTTAAAAACATCATTCCGCTTAAAAGTTCCTAAGCTGCAGTTATAATAGCCTTGTGTAAAGAGAAATAACATGTTTTAAAGAGTAATTGTTTTTTTTTTATGAAATCGCTAGAATCTTATATAAGATAAAGAATAGGCGTGCCCACCGAACTCTACATTTTATCGATATTACCCAAACTATCCATAAGCATCGCCTCACTATTCCCCACACCACAATAACGCACGTAGACAACCAACTCGGAAGCTCAAAGCTGCCAGAGCGCTTTCATCCTAATCTTTGATCCAATGGAATAGAGTTCTTAATCCTGAAGAAATCTCCTGCTTGATTTGTATGCTGGTAATGAAACTTTATAGCACGAAACAAAATTACCTTCTCACAGAGGCTACTCTAGAAGTTACACAAATGGTGTTGAAGGCTATCCCTTTAACAGGATCGTAACGTAACAAGTGGCAAAACTTTGTTTCTACCTACCCCTCCCTACAGGCGTGATAAGTGTGGATGGATAGTTTTCAAGTTTTACGTTAAAAGTGGGCACAACGTAAACTTAATATATCGAGCGAATGTGGGTGGAAGGGGCGGTAAGGGACGTGCCAGACGAACATAGGTACTTAGACCAAATAGAGGATGTATGGAGGACGACCTCGTGGCGCAGCGGTAGTGCATCTGCATACCATGCGAGAGGTCCCGGGTTCGAATCCCGGCTGGGAACAAAAAGAAAAAATCCCAGGTCTTGGATGTTTACATGTTTGTGATGTCGTTGTTTCTGGTTCCCACGACACAGGGTATCCTAGTGTGGGGCCAGACGCAATGTATGTGTCTGTATGTAAATGTTTATGTTTATGTTTATGTTTATTAGCAAAGGGCAAGATAAGAAGTACCCGAAACCGGCGTGCGTGCATCCAATGATTAATGAATGAAGATTGTCAAAAACGCAGAGTTTTAGATTATTTCTAGAGGAATCTTGTTTTTATAAATAAGACCATAATTGCCTAAGGCCTTGCATATCGTGAACAGAGGGACCAACCTTTTGTAATAATACATTCTCTGCTACTTGTTAGTAGGTGCTATTTAATGAAAGTTTATAGTTTGTCGGAGCTTATTTGAATTTATTTTAATTAAACCTTCTTATACAATGGCTTAGCAAGGCATTGCTAATGTTTTGTTCCGTTTTCTTTTAAATTTTCTTTAAGGTCAGAGCGGTGGCAGTTTCTCATTCGGGAGGTCGTGAGTTCGAATCCCGGCGTGTACCATGACTTTGTTATCTAAGTTACTATGCAATCATCATCATCATCATCAGCCATTTGACGCCCACTGCAGGACATAGGCCTCCTTCGTGGTTTTAATAACCACGAGGGGTTTTGCCATAATCGCCACGCTTGGCAGGCGGGCTGGCGATCGCAGTATGCGGTTGGAATCTCAGGAAGACGCTGCTGCCCGTCTCCTGGTAATTGATTTCCTTAGTCGCCTTCTACGACATCCACGGAAGGAAATGGAGTGACGCTATTCTCAATCCGGCAACACACGTTACTATGCAATACTACTCGCTATCGGTGAAGGAAAACGCCGTGAGGAATGAGTGTCTGAGGTGTTTCCGCACCTCAGCGCTTGAAATTGCCAATCCGCGGTGGGCACGCGTGGTGATTAATCACATACTCTTTCTCTGAGAGGAGGCTTGTGTCCTACAGATAGTCATATTTTTTATTACCCTAAGCTGAGTACAGCTCAAATAAAACTATATCTAGATATAATTTAGACAATTTTTTTTGTGCTATAAAGTCATCTAAACTCTTGCGACAGAAAACAATTTTACATATCCCGTACGCATCTACTAATTATAGGAAGAACACCTATCTCATTCGTGCAAGTAGGAATTTCAATATAATGTGAGATGACTATGACCTGGATTTGTTTAACACTAAACAGGCTGAGGCGAGGCGCGTGCTTTGTCAGTTGTTTTTTGACACATACGTGTAGCTTGTTGAACTGGGCGGAGCGTGGACTGAATCAATCTCATTTGATCAAATGCTGCTTTCTTGTTTCCCTTTCTTCATGTAATTATATTTGTATCACATGTGATCTGTTTGCGCTTTATCTAATTTACTTCTAATTGTGAAGACTTTTAATTGGCTTAGTGTGTCCTAATTTTTCTATGTAATAGCTGTTAGTCTTCCTAGAAACTAAAATAAAAAATTATAAAAATAATGACCGACGGGTCCAGATAGGACATTAAAAATTAATATATATTTTTTCAGATTTTAAATAATAGGGGTTAAAGTATGAAATTGCCGTTTTATTGCAATAGGTTCTTTGAATTGACATAGAATCTTCATGGTTTGAGGTTTTCGAATGAAACTTTTTTCAAATGGTTTCTATGATGTTCTTTTTTTAAAAAATGTGAAACATTTGAATATCGACTTTCAATTGTTTTTGTTATTCAATTTAGACAAGAAAGATGAATACTGCGAAAATTCGAGTGATTTTTGAATACGAGTTCCGACGCGGAACTAACGCGGCAGAAACAGCCCGCAATATCAATGCTGCGTTTGGAGAGGGGTCTACTAATGAACGCACCGTGCGATTTTGGTTTAAACGCTTTCGTGATGGAAATTTCGACTTAAAGAATGAGCCACGAGGAAGACCGCCCACACAGGTAAATAACGATGAATTAAGAGAGATAGTGGAAGCCGACCCTAGTCAAACTACCCAGGAATTAGCGGCATGGTTTAACGTTACCTTACCCACAATATTGACTCACTTGCGTCAAAGCAATAAAATAAAAAAATACGAAAAATGGGTGCCTCATAATCACTCGAATTTTCGCTGTATCCATCTTTCTTGTCTAAATTGAATAACAAAAACAATTGAAAGTCAATATTCAAGTGTTTCACATTTTTTAAAAAAAGAACATCATAGAAACCATTTGAAAAAAGTTTCATTCGAAAACCTCAAACCATGAAGATTCTATGTCAATTCAAAGAACCTATTGCAATAAAACGGCAATTTCATACTTTAACCCCTAATACTAATCACTGGAGAGTAAAATGTGTTTTAAAACACCTGATTTAGTGGTTAAGTCGGACAACCCAGCCTTAAGCAACCTTATCTTTACTAGTTGTTTACCTGCCTGTCTTCCGAAAATTACAAATCAAATATTACCATTGTAATAGTAAAGAAAAGACAATATTTGAAAAATATGGAGATTGTATACTTTTTACAAATTATATACGATCTGTGAAAGAAGATATGATTTTTTTTCGTTCGTGGCGGTAGTTAGCCTGCTGGATCTCCTTCAATTGATTTGTCAGCAAATAGTGACATATTACATAGGTATTTTAATAATTTTTGATCAGCTGTAATTTTTGATCAGCCTGGACGAAGTTTTGATTGATGTAATGGGAGTCCAGGGGTGCTTTTAAATTTATATATGTGCACTCTACTCGGGAAGAAATAAATGACGTGCCTTGGGGAAGGTTAAGGACCAGCAATGGTGATTGATAGATTGGAAGTATTAGCAAACAAAGGGTAAGAGACAAATAGTACCCGAAACCGGCGTGCGGGCATGTAACGACTAATGAATGTTGAGGAAGTGAAAGTGATGTGTCAGGATCGTGGCAGTCCCTGGTCTGTGCCTACCCCTCTGGGATACAGGCGTAAGTTTATGCATGTATGTATGTTGATAGATTGCTTCTCTCTACTCAGAATAATGTAAAGGCTGACCAACTTTTGTCTGGTTCTTTACAGGCCTTTGAAAATCCCACAATCAAATCACAGTCATCTCAGTGCTCCGGGTTCTCCAAGTAATAACGACGAAGTGTTTGACAGCTTCATTGGTCGATATACTAAACGTCGATTGCTTTACTAATACAGTTGACAGCACATCGTTTTTTACGTGCACGCACTCCTGTTGTTAATTTTTATTTTACATTGGTACCAAATAAACATTTCCACAATGGCGATTGTGGCGAAACCCTTCATGGTCATGAAAACCACGTACGAGGCCTATGTCCTGCATTGGGCGTCAAATGGCTGGTGATGATGATGACGATGAAATCTATCTGTTATCTGCTATCGATCTATCTGTTACAAGTCACAAATAGAAAAAATATTGCTGTCTACAAGTGAAAAAAAAAACGGCCGTGTGTGCAAAATTTGAATACTTCAAGCGTATACCTACCTGTTATTAATATCGAGCAAAAACGGCAAAAAAATCACTTTTTTTCCGTGGGAGCCCCCCTTAAAAATATTATAATTATATATATTTTCTGTTTTTAATATTTGTTTTTATAGCGGCAACAGAAATTTTTACTGTCTAACTATCACGGTTCATGCGATACAGCCTGGTAACCGACGGACGGACGGACGGCTTAGTCTTAGTAATAGGGTATCGTACCCTTTGGGTACGGAACCCTAAAAAGACAAAAAGCTGCCTCATATTACGCACAAAATAAAAACTATAGTTTATTAATTTTAACACGGTGTTGCTCATTTTATAGTGGCTATACCACGCGCTAACCGTGAAGGATAACATCATGAGGAAACCTGACTGTCTGAGCTATTCACATACCTCAGTGCTTGAAATCGCCAATCCGCGGTGGGCACGCGTGGTGATTAAGCCCATACTCTCCCTGAGAGAAGGCCTGTGCCCTGCAGTGGGACGTATATAGGCTGCTTATGTTGCTGAGGGTATTCTTTAT
Source organism: Yponomeuta evonymella (assembly GCA_963969515.1). NCBI lineage: Eukaryota > Metazoa > Arthropoda > Insecta > Lepidoptera > Yponomeutidae > Yponomeuta > Yponomeuta evonymella. Next base: position 2,443,645 of record OZ018369.1, read on the forward strand.
CAGGTTATGGACGAAATCCGAAGACGACAATTCGTAGTCTATTATAACGATCGATGCGCATTGCGTAACAGACTCCTACTTATTAATCTGTGGGTTAATGGACTTTGCAATGTACATCGAATTGTCATAATTAACCATGAATTGTAGTAGCTCTATTAAACAGGCTCCTGGTTGTGTCCAGATACTTTTGCAAATTGAAGACTGATGATTTGCTTCTTGACCAAATTTATGCGGAACTACCTATGAGGGGTACCTAATAAAAAATAACGACAAAAGAATCGATGAAATCGGACAACACGGTAAACAATTATTGAAGAACACACATAAAAAATATATTGACGAACTAACAACCTTCTCCTTTATGGAAGTCGGATAACAAATTAAAAATAAAAGAAGCTGCTATAACGTAATAATCACAGAACACACTGTGTTCTGAGGTAATAATCATCAATGAGATCCGTCACGGCCTCGAGGCGATAGGTTGTGTTGGCCATCGATGCTGAAAAAACGATTTTTTGAGTTATTAAATCGAACGAGCCGATACAGTGGAGGATTTACGTGATAGCACCACCGCTGGTCATTGCAATACATACAGTATAAGAAGAAGAAGATGATGAAGAAAGACATTTTATTATACCAACAAGATACATCACAGAAACCAAATAAGCAGATAAGTAACATAATATGCACAACAACAGAAAGAAAACTAAATACACAACAGACAAAACGAATAAACAAAACAGTGAAACGTCTCCATTGCCAAAAGAGCGCAATTTTTACCTATCTGTGTAATGTAATTAATATGGTCTGAAGTGGCCCAGGACAGAAAGATATCGCCAACGCGATATGTTTTCGTATTATGCGATTTTAACGACCCCCTACTAGCGAACTGAGAGCCAGTTTCTGAATTGAGAATTTCACCAAATAAATAGTTAGCTCTCTCTTCAAATTTTTCAGAAAAGAGCATGACAGAACGTTACTTAACTATTTACTTAGTAAATTTTTCAATTCAGAAACCGGCCCTGAGAGACGTCTCCCGTGCCACACCTATAAAATTGCTACGCACGTTAAATAAAAGGCCGACCGACATTGTTTCGCAAAAAGCCATAAATCTCTGGACCTATAATGTCTGTTATGAATACTTATACCCTGTAGGAAATAAAATGGATGGTACGTGTGCTAATTATCATTTAGATAGACTTGTTTACAGGCAACTTGCTTGAATTTGACTCTACATAACGTGTGATTGAAATTCCGGTGTCGAACCAATTCGAACTTGCCTTTAAGAGGAAGGTAGATGGTAAGTAGTGACTAGAACTGAGAAGGGAATGTTGCGTTGGTTTTGGACATATGGAGAGGATGAAGTAAGAAAGATTGACGAAAGAAATATCGAAGAGCCGGTAAGGAACGTCGCAGGCGGACATACTTCGCCATAATCTGTTGCTGAAGATACCTACTCACTCGACGAAGTTCTTCAGTGACTCCTTTTCAGCCACAGCCGTCCGACTGTGGAATGAATTGCCATTAGCAATAAGACAGTCCCATTCACCAGCGGTCTTTAAAAGCAGAGTGAAGGAATATTACCTGTCTATAGAATAGATAATCTATCCAATATTGCGTAGGTTTATTATATTATTTCCTCTTCCTATATATAATTTGATTATTAGTATGTATGTATGTCTATTTGTTCAAATATTTATGTATGGTTTAAGTAAGTTTATATACTTTTCAACTCGTACTTCTTAATTGCACCGACTACCCGTCTCTAATTTCTTCCTTGTCTCCGGCTATGGTTGCCTGGAAGAAATTGCTTGCAGTAATAAGGCCGCCAATTTTACTGCGATTTATTGAATTTCTGATAATGTAATCTATCTATCTATCTATACTTCGACCAAATAGGGGATGTATTAGCAAAGGGCAAGGTAATAAGTACCTACCCGAACTGCGCGTGCATGCCTCAGAACACTGTTCTGTGGTGCATGCAATGACAAAATTTATGTCGACGCAGCGAAAGAGATCTGTCAGGGTCGTGGCAAGTTGTAAACCCTGGTCTCTGCCTACACCTCCGGGATACAGGCTTGAGTTCTCGTAATTATATATTATGGCAGCAGGTGGGCGCCTCATCACTGATTAGGGGTCAAAGTGGTCGCCATGGCCGAAACCGGTCGGAACAATCATCATCATCATCACAGGCTTGAGTTTATTTAATGTACAATGATGTAATAAAGACAGTCTACCTAAGAATGTATCTTTTTTACATGGTGTAACAAACTGTACATTCGAAAATGGGAGGGTTCTACTAATACGAACAACTTTTAAAATGGGGAAAACTTCAAAATCGCAAAAAAAAAAATGGCAGCTGTTACTTGGTAAAATTACACTACCTGCGGCATTAAGATGTATGGAGTATCGCGCGCACGCTCACGCACACGCACACGCGCACACGATCACACGCGCACATACACACCCACACACCCACACACCCACGCACGCACGCATGCACGCACGCACGCACGCACGCACGCACACACACACATACACACACACGCATAAAACCTGAGCTCTTAAATGTTTACAAATTTATAGTTTATTTTTTGTTCCACTTCATAATAACATATGGACACTATAATGTTACGTTGCTTTGCATTTATAGCGTTGACTTATAATCCCAACCGACGGATAACTGCTTTGTTCTATCTGTGCTGCCACTACTTTTATATTGTAACTTTCTCATATGTATCTTTTAAATTGTGGTTACTTAAATAAATACATTTTATCTTATGAATGTTGAGAAAGCGAAAGTGATCTGTCAGGATTGTGGCAAGTGGCAGTCCCTGGTCTCTGCCTACCCCTCTGGGATACAGGCGTGAGTTTATGTATGTATCTTATCTTTATTGGTAAAATTACAATTTCAAAACCGAGATATAACCACGGTCGGGTACTGGAACCAACTAGTAACTAATAGTGGAAATAGCTCGGTTTTCAAGAAAATGTGCCTTACTCTGCTTATTTTTGGGACAGCCGTATTGTATTGAAAGTGAAAATATTTTATTTAACATAAAATCAATGCTTACAGGATACAAATCAATAAATATGTATCTAATCTTATCTTATTAATACCTTTAAACGAGCAATTCTTGTATATATTACATGTATCTATATTATACGAGTATATAATGTGAATGTCGGAAACGGCACCAACGATTTTCATGAAATTTAGTATGCAGGGAGTTTCGGGGGCGATAAATCGATCTCATCATCATCATCATCAGCCCTTTGACGCCCACTGCAGGACATGGGCCTCCCTCATGGTTTTCATAACCATGAGGGGTTTTGCCATAGTCGCCACGCGAATCGATCTAGCTAGGTTTCATTTATAAAAAACGTCGTTTTATCCGTGCTTTCAGACAAAAAAAAAATACAATTAGAATACGAAGGTAAATTTCGCCACCATCTACAAGGTGGGAAATCGGGCCGTCCCGAAACCAGAAGGCCCCGGTTTAAGGCCAGATGTCTCCGGTTCGATTATTTATTCCCTTTATTTTTCATCGTATCTAAATATAATTTCCAAAAAACACGATCAACAAAAAAAAAATACAGAGCAAAGCTCGGTCATCCAGTTACTTGTTTTTATGGTAAAACGGCCTATTGCTATGACTGCATGCGTGGTCAGTAGCTGAACACTGATTCATGTAGTTTCTGTAGAAACATTGACACAAAGATTTTAATAAAATGCTTATAGTCATTCGACGCAAGAACTCGTAGGCTACCTACTTAGGCTACTTCGACCAGCGCGTCAGCATGCCCTTTCAGAGTGGGAATGGAATCAGGAGGAATCTCCCCAGCGGCAGCGGTCTAGATACAAGTTGTAAGTATAGTCATAAGAAAGACCTCATAAGAATAAGATTCCTGTAATTATTTGCATATTTAAAAGGAGAACCTCAATTCTATTTTATGGACCCACTGCACTGATATCACGTGTTAGTCCGCACAAATATTTTGGCGGTAACGTGAACATAGTCACAGATCGTTTGCGCATCGCTTACTGTCTTTACGTTGTATGTGTGAGTAATTGACTACTTTAATAATTGACTATAGTAATTAACCACGCATCACACTACCTCAATTACTCACACATACACTGTAAAGACAGTAAGCGATGTGCAAACGATCTGTGACTATGTTCACGTTACCGCCAAAAAGATCTGTGCGGACTAAGACAAGACAAAAGCCAATCACAAGATCGAGAGTTGGTCTGAATTTTGTATCAATCAGGGCCCGTATTATGAAGCAGCGATATGTTCGGAAGTGTCGTCAACGTCGCGCTTGAGCACTCGAATATAGCGACAAATACGGCTCTTTTTTTTAATAGTTTCCTTAGTGGAATAGTTTAGTCGAATAGTAATAGGTATTCAAAAAAAGAATCATATTTGTCAGTAGATCCGAGTGAATTGTCGGGCTCAAGCGCGACGTTGACGACCCTTCAGATATTCCGCATTTTTCATAGTGAGGGCACAGAGCTGTTTGTCAGAGAGTTTTGAAGAGTTTAATGTTTCAGGCCGTTAGTTTTTAAACTAAAGGAGAACCTTATAAAAAAAAAACTGAACTTTTTTGTTACCACGGAAAAACTTTCATTCATGACTAAACTGGCCAGTTACTTCTTTATTCTTCAAACAAGAGATGAACAGAGGTCATGCAGAGTGTCAATGTTAATTAGAGCGTTCTTGTTGATGTGCCTCGTTCACCCAGCGTTATGCAATCTAGGGTCGTGGATGCATGATAATAACATCCAAATAACACAATCACTTGTCTTGATCCCAAACTAGCGTACCCTGTAATATACTTGGTAACCAAGCAACGAAATTACAAACATGGCAATACTCCTGATCACAAACATGCCATTTGTACAAATTAATCTACGGTGGCTCCGAGTGGAAATCGAACCCACAACCTCTCGCATGGCAATCAAACGATACCGCTGCACCAACGAGGCAGTCTATATACATACACAATGTGTATTACACATACTTACTTAAATTCACGGTTGTGGGGGTATGAGGGGTAGGCAGCGATCAGGATTGCAATGTGCTACGAATCTGACACAAACCTCTTTCGCTTCGTTAATACTCTTTAGCCATAAAACCTTCTGTTTCTAGTACTTTTTGGTAAGTACAATAGAAATTTATTATTGTCCAAGTCCAAGTTAGACTCGCGCACCGAGGGTTTCGCACATAAGGGTGAAAAGTATTTTCGTTTTACTTGACTGCGGCGGAACCCAAAAAGAGGGTTCGTTGGTATTTGTTGGTCAGATTTTGACAAATAAGATCTCAATCGATTCGTCGTGTTTGCGCGAGTGTCATAGGTATGAAATCAACATAAATCCAAGAAAAAAAAAAAAACCGGCCAAGTGCGAGTCGGACTCGCGCGCGAACGGTTCCATACCATTATCTATACAACATTTGAATATTTTAAGCGTCTACCTGTTGCCGTTATATTGAGCAAAAAACGGCAAAAAGATCACGTTTGATATATGGGAGCCCCAATAAAATATTTATTCTATTCGATTTTTAGTATTTTTTGTCATAGCGGCAAAAGAAATTCATTATCTGTGAAAATTTCAACTGTCTAACAGACGGACGGACGTAATGACGTAATTAATTAAACGGAGTCTTAGTAATAGGTTCCCTTGCCTTTTGGGTACGGAGTCCTAAAAAACACTTAAAAGACAAAAATAAAAAGCTGGAAAAACCACACTAGAAACATAGTAATACCACATCCAACACGCCTTATATAGAATTTTAGTAGCTCTACACACATTAATGATTCTAGCTAATTGTCAGAAGGTCGCCAGCAGATAAAATTACCACAATTAAAAGGGAAATTAGCTCCTGTTTGTTACTTCGCGTGTGACACGGTCGATTAGGGAAAGGGATTGAACACTGAGGCGCTCCTAATTGACTCTTGCTCAAATTCGATGTTGAATGACTTGTCCATTTTCAATTGTGTCGTCTTAATGGAGACTGATTTGACAATTATAGTATTTTGCAGTTTTAATTACAGAATCTAGGGCCAAGATAGATACTCGATTCTATTAGAGCATTATAGTACAATGCACGGTCGGGTCACGTGACGCGTTTGTTTGTTACGTGTTCATACCATTGACGCCTAGAAGGTTTGATAAGTGTGCGCGCATGCACTTGAAGCGGCAATGAAATGAAATCGGCTCGTGAATATGTTGTAACAATACACACTCGCTAACTATGAAGGAAAACATCGTGAGGAAACTAGTTCCTGAGGTATACACACCTCAGCGATGGTAAACTAGTGGGTAGAACATTGGACTCGGAAGCGGGAGACCCAGGTTCGATTCCCAGTGCGGGCATGTACCTATGACTTTGTTTTCTAAGTTATGTACATTTGTGAAGTTATAGTAGCAATACCACTCGCTAACGGTGAAGGAAAACATCGTGAGGAAACCTGAGTGTCTGAGCTATTTACATACCTCAGCGCTTGAAGTCGTCAATCCGTGGTGGGCACGCGTGGTGATTAAGCCCATACTCTCTCTCGGAGAGAAGGCCTGTGCTCTAAAGTGGGACGTATATATAGGCTGCTTATGAACACACCTCAGTGCTCGCCACGTACAATGGCCCAGGTGAGGATAATACCCGGTTCCTATACCTATTCAAGAACGACTCGTTTCGCTTACGGATGGTTAAAATGTCTACTCAAGTATTCCTCTTAAAAACGGTTTCGATTAACGTACCGTACGATAAATGTATGGAGATAACAATTTGTAAAATTCCTAACATTTTTTAACATCAACCACCGGCTATTCATGTTATGGGACGCTTGTTCAGGATAAGTTACCGATTACCAATAACGATTCGTTAAATATAGGAACCGGGCATTAGTGCGGAAATCTCAGGTCCAACCTAACTATCGGCGTATTCCCGCAGTTGTCTTTGTAGATACCGGCTGTACCTATTGCGCTACAGAATATTCGAAATTCAAAATTCATTTTTTTTTTTTTATCAAAGTAGCATAGTAACTGCGACTTAATGAATATTACAAGTTAAACTAGGCGTCCATTTCAAAATCTAGATAATTTTAAAGAAAAAATGGAAAAAACTACAAATTTATTTTTTCAAAGTCCTTAATTAACAGAGCTTTTATAAACATTTTAAAAGGAACTCATGCATTGAACTGGCTTTAATTTCAGACATCATTGTCATCTAAATAATCTTTAATGTTATAGAATCCCTTTTGGCACACGTTACACGTTACACGTTTTTTTGACCGCGTTCCTACCAAGATTATTATATCCTTAGGGATCTTATTGCAGAAACGTATGCAATGCCCCATAAAGGATGTATGAACCTTTGCCGGCCTAAATATATTCATATAGGTTTCCAGCTCTGTAGTTCAGTAAGGAAAGTCGAAGGCTAGATCTAGACATGGATAGCACTAGAAGGTGTCAAAGTGATATATTCTTCCGCTGATGTAACTTTTTGAAAGTGGCTAGGTACCTACTTGAGTCAATGTCGAACTGGGAAGGGTGACAATGTTACAAGACTTCTTACAGATTTCAGATCATAAGTTTAGCTGTCTAATGCGATCTTTAGGGTACATATTACAATATCTAAAATAATAATATCTACACTTAAAACCCTGATGCTCAAAACCCCTAAAATTACAACACCTAATACTTCAAATCACCTAATGCTGTAACACCGACGTACCTAAGGATCCATTCAAGCCTCACGTTCATGGTTCAGGTCATGTGTTTAGGGTTGCATGTGCAGTCCACACAATATCAACCTTTACACGGTGCACTTTACACGGTTACGTTACGCGACTTCGCAACAAGAATGTAAAGGTTGACCTGGGCTGCGTTTCATAAAACGTAGTTTATTATGACAATTCGATGTAAATTGCATAGCCGAGTGACTCTTCTGTAAATCCTCGCAGCAAAAATACGACGACTTTTCGATAGAAACAATAGTTTTAATAGATTATTGTACAATTACATGTTGCTTGCGAAAATATTTTCATAAGACAAAACAAAAGACGATCTCTACCAAAAGAATAAGTTTGAAGTAGCAAGGAGGTTGCATACTTTTTGGCAGGCGCAAACACCGAGTCTTCCCAAATGTTAATCAGTGGATATGGAATTTTCATAGTAAACGCTTAATTGTAGTTCTATAAAACAGGCCCCTACTGTCGACTTTACCAATCTCTAGACTCGGAGAATTATAATGTTAACTCGGAGCCCGAACATGCACCATTCAAACCCGTAGACTCTGGGTCAAACCCGGAGTGATGGGAGCCCTATTCACAACTTAGCAAAGTACATGAATTCAAGTCATTGCATAAAAAATATATTAAAAAAATACTTCTTAAATGATAAGTATGAAGGGGAGGGAAACGTACTGCTTACCCCTAATGTGAGGAGAAAGTAGCGCGTCCCACTTCCCATATTAATTTATTAATTATTAATGTTGATATTAATATTAACATTATTATTAAAATTAATATAAAATTAGTAAGTAAGTATGTATACCGTGTTTTTCTGCACGCCTATACTTTTACTTATAAATTAAGTTATATAAGTATGTAGTCTAATTAATTTATATCACTTATCATCTTAGAGCAACCTCTGGAAGCAATATAATCTCATGTGGAAGATTCAGCTTCCAGAGAAAAATTTATATGTAATTCTTTTTTTGAAATAAACAGTTTAAATTTAAAATTGTTAATTTTTTTTTTTTACATCCTGATTACAATATTAGGTACTATATGCTATCCAGAAAAATATTATAAAATTCCCATGTTCGCTGTTACATACCAACACCCACCAAACTACCGATTATTATTTACTTTACTTGATTATATTTTAATTTGACTTTTGTACTTCGGTAGCACAATTACGTGATGATTAAACAAATACAAGTATCTTTAAAATATGAATGGACAACAGATAGGTCACGAAAGTAACTCAACTACGCAGAACCTGTGCCAAGGTCTCGAAAAAAAAAAACAGTAGTAATTTTGAGTTAAAATTTGATGTACATTACAGCTTAGCATGAAAAGAAATAAAAGACAAAAAACAACTTACCGTCACTGTACGTTGTTTTGTTATTCTTTTATATTATAGTCTTAGTTATCTTTCCGTTAAATTAAATAAAAAGTTATTTTAACACCTATTACTAAGGAATTAAATTAAACCAAAATTGATCTCTGCCTATACTTCCCGGCGTGGGTTTGTGTACATTTATAAGTAAATTATGATATCATTTGAATTTATTCTATTATCACTAAACCAATTTCAATTTAATTTAAGTACCTTAACTTACCTCTTCGACGTGGTATAGCTCAGTGAATGTTTAAGAGACTGGTATTTTTCGTAGCCAACCGGGCCGTTTGACAGTTGTATAATCTACAAGCCGGTATGATGACTTGTGTTTGTCGGAATAGATTATTAAATATGTTATGCAACACGACGCGACGTGCTTGGATACGGCAAAGGTCAGAACACTTAATACGATATCGCTTTTTATTGTATGAGATTACCTATCTGTGTGTAGTGTATATAATTTTGTTGGCTTCAAAGACAATAAGATATCTTTGGTGAAATAATATGTTTTGTATTCTTGAACACGTTGTGAAAAAGGCTGTGTGTTTCGGGAACAGAATCCAGTCTCTTAAGAGGCCGTCGGAGTTGCGACAATCTAATTTTTTAGAAGGAAGAGAAGGAAAAAACGGAACCCAAGATCACTTTCTTGTTCGTCTGCACTGAAACTCGATTCCTGAACTATTTATAATGCGTGCCTACAAATTTGTGCGGAACTCTCGGTGGGCGAGTCCGACTCGCACTTGTCCGGTTTTTCATATCTTAGGGTACTTCTACGTTATAACGGGCCGGGGATGTGTTTCCGACTCGATTTCAATCTAAGATAAGCCTTAAATACTTACGAAGGTACAGACAACTAGTGCAAAAATGCCCATACGTGCGTCATGCCCATCGGCTACACGGGGCCGAACTTTTTTTGTGCTAGATTGTAGCCTCTTACTTAAAAGTATTTAAGGTTTATTTTAGTTTGCATCGCCAGCTCGTTTTAATGTGGATAGTCATTTATAGTGACACGGCTTCATAAACCAATTGACACTGTCACATGTACAGTAAATCTACAAAACGAAAGAAATATAAACAGGATACTGGAAAAAGTCTTAAAAAGATTATTTTATTAATCAATACAAATAACTTTTATTATTCGACCAATTCTACAATCGAGATCGAGATGTAATATATTTCACACATCTTTTTTTGAACTTTCTGTATTGAATTCATGAAACAGCTGATAATTTTTTTTGCGATTTCAGTTTCCGTCTAATAACCTAAGTTGTTTTTATTGATAAAAAATAATTATTCCATTAAAATTCTTACAAAACATTCTGCCCGAAACACACAGCCTTTTTCACAACGTGTTCAAGAATACAAAACATATTATTTCACCAAAGATATCTTATTGTCTTTGAAGCCAACAAAATTATCTACACTACACACAGATAGGTAATCTCATACAATAAAAAGCGATATCGTATTAAGTGTTCTGACCTTTGCCGTATCCAAGCACGTCGCGTCGTGTTGCATAACATGTTTAATAATCTATTCCGACAAACACAAGTCATCATACCGGCTTGTAGATTATACAACTGTCAAACGGCCCGGTTGGCTACGAAAAATACCAGTCTCTTAAACATTCACCGAGCTGTACCACGTCGAAGAGGTAAGTTAAGGTACTTAAATTAAATTGAAATTGGTTTAGTGATAATAGAATAAATTCAAATTATATCATAATTTACTTATAAATGTACACAAACCCACGCCAGGAAGTATAGGCAGAGACCAATTTTGGTTTAATTTAATTCCTTAGTAATAGGTGTTAAAATAACTTTTTATTTAATTTAACGGAAAGATAACTAAGACTATAATATAAAAGAATAACAAAACAACGTACAGTGACGGTAAGTTGTTTTTTGTCTTTTATTTCTTTTCATGCTAAGCCGTAATTTACACCAAACTTTAACTCAAAATTACTACTGTTTTTTTTTTTCGAGATCTTGGCACAGGTTCTGCGTAGTTGAGTTACTTTCGTGACCTATCTGTTGTCCATTCATATTTTAAAGATACTTGTATTTGTTTAATCATCACGTAATTGTGCTACCGAAGTACAAAAGTCAAATTAAAGTATAATCAAGTAAAGTAAATAATAATCGGTAGTTTGGTGGGTGTTGGTATGTAACAGCAAACATGTGAATTGTATAATATTTTTCTGGATAGCATATAGTACCTAATATTGTAATCAGTATGTAAAAAAAAATTAACAATTTTAAATTTAAACTGTTTATTTCAAAAAAAATAATTACATATAAATTTTTCTCTGGAAGCTGAATCTTCCACATGAGATTATATTGCTTCCAGAGGTTGCTCTAAGATGATAAGTGATATAAATTAATTAGACTACATACTTATATAACTTAATTTATAAGTAAAAGTATAGGCGTGCAGAAAAACACGGTATACATGCAAACGACTAATTTTACATTATATAGAATAATACTTACTAATTTTATATTAATTTTAATAATAATGTTAATATTAATATGAACATTAATAATTAATAAATTAATATGGGAAGTGGGACGCGCTACTTTCTCCTCACATTAGGGGTAAGCAGTACGTCCCCCTCCCCTTCATACTTATCATTTAAGAAGTATTTTTTTAATATATTTTTTATGCAATGACTTGAATTCATGTACTTTGCTAAGTTGTGAATAGGGCTCCCATCACTCCGGGTTTGACCCAGAGTCTACGGGTTTGAATGGTGCATGTTCGGGCTCCGAGTTAACATTGTAATTCTCCGAGTCTAGAGATTGGTAAAGTCGACAGTAGGGGCCTGTTTTATAGAACTACAATTAAGCGTTTACTATGAAAATTCCATATCCACTGATTAACATTTGGGAAGACTCGGTGTTTGCGCCTGCCAAAAAGTATGCAACCTCCTTGCTACTTCAAACTTATTCTTTTGGTAGAGATCGTCTTTTGTTTTGTCTTATGAAAATATTTTCGCAAGCAACATGTAATTGTACAATAATCTATTAAAACTATTGTTTCTATCGAAAAGTCGTCGTATTTTTGCTGCGAGGATTTACAGAAGAGTCACTCGGCTATGCAATTTACATCGAATTGTCATAATAAACTACGTTTTATGAAACGCAGCCCAGGTCAACCTTTACATTCTTGTTGCGAAGTCGCGTAACGTAACCGTGTAAAGTGCACCGTGTAAAGGTTGATATTGTGTGGACTGCACATGCAACCCTAAACACATGACCTGAACCATGAACGTGAGGCTTGAATGGATCCTTAGGTACGTCGGTGTTACAGCATTAGGTGATTTGAAGTATTAGGTGTTGTAATTTTAGGGGTTTTGAGCATCAGGGTTTTAAGTGTAGATATTATTATTTTAGATATTGTAATATGTACCCTAAAGATCGCATTAGACAGCTAAACTTATGATCTGAAATCTGTAAGAAGTCTTGTAACATTGTCACCCTCCCCAGTTCGACATTGACTCAAGTAGGTACCTAGCCACTTTCAAAAAGTTACATCAGCGGAAGAATATATCACTTTGACACCTTCTAGTGCTATCCATGTCTAGATCTAGCCTTCGACTTTCCTTACTGAACTACAGAGCTGGAAACCTATATGAATATATTTAGGCCGGCAAAGGTTCATACATCCTTTATAGGGCATTGCATACGTTTCTGCAATAAGATCCCTAAGGATATAATAATCTTGGTAGGAACGCGGTCAAAAAAACGTGTAACGTGTAACGTGTGCCAAAAGGGATTCTATAACATTAAAGATTATTTAGATGACAATGATGTCTGAAATTAAAGCCAGTTCAATGCATGAGTTCCTTTTAAAATGTTTATAAAAGCTCTGTTAATTAAGGACTTTGAAAAAATAAATTTGTAGTTTTTTCCATTTTTTCTTTAAAATTATCTAGATTTTGAAATGGACGCCTAGTTTAACTTGTAATATTCATTAAGTCGCAGTTACTATGCTACTTTGATAAAAAAAAAAAAATGAATTTTGAATTTCGAATATTCTGTAGCGCAATAGGTACAGCCGGTATCTACAAAGACAACTGCGGGAATACGCCGATAGTTAGGTTGGACCTGAGATTTCCGCACTAATGCCCGGTTCCTATATTTAACGAATCGTTATTGGTAATCGGTAACTTATCCTGAACAAGCGTCCCATAACATGAATAGCCGGTGGTTGATGTTAAAAAATGTTAGGAATTTTACAAATTGTTATCTCCATACATTTATCGTACGGTACGTTAATCGAAACCGTTTTTAAGAGGAATACTTGAGTAGACATTTTAACCATCCGTAAGCGAAACGAGTCGTTCTTGAATAGGTATAGGAACCGGGTATTATCCTCACCTGGGCCATTGTACGTGGCGAGCACTGAGGTGTGTTCATAAGCAGCCTATATATACGTCCCACTTTAGAGCACAGGCCTTCTCTCCGAGAGAGAGTATGGGCTTAATCACCACGCGTGCCCACCACGGATTGACGACTTCAAGCGCTGAGGTATGTAAATAGCTCAGACACTCAGGTTTCCTCACGATGTTTTCCTTCACCGTTAGCGAGTGGTATTGCTACTATAACTTCACAAATGTACATAACTTAGAAAACAAAGTCATAGGTACATGCCCGCACTGGGAATCGAACCTGGGTCTCCCGCTTCCGAGTCCAATGTTCTACCCACTAGTTTACCATCGCTGAGGTGTGTATACCTCAGGAACTAGTTTCCTCACGATGTTTTCCTTCATAGTTAGCGAGTGTGTATTGTTACAACATATTCACGAGCCGATTTCATTTCATTGCCGCTTCAAGTGCATGCGCGCACACTTATCAAACCTTCTAGGCGTCAATGGTATGAACACGTAACAAACAAACGCGTCACGTGACCCGACCGTGCAATGCTCTAATAGAATCGAGTCTCTATCTTGGCCCTAGATTCTGTAATTAAAACTGCAAAATACTATAATTGTCAAATCAGTCTCCATTAAGAGGACACAATTGAAAATGGTCAAGTCATTCAACATCGAATTTGAGCAAGAGTCAATTAGGAGTGCCTCAGTGTTCAATCCCTTTCCCTAATCGACCGTGTCACACGCGAAGTAACAAACAGGACCTAATTTCCCTTTTAATTGTGGTAATTTTATCTGCTGGCGACCTTCTGACAATTAGCTAGAATCATTAATGTGTGTAGAGCTACTAAAATTCTATATAAGGCGTGTTGGATGTGGTATTACTATGTTTCTAGTGTGGTTTTTCCAGCTTTTTATTTTTGTCTTTTAAGTGTTTTTTAGGACTCCGTACCCAAAAGGCAAGGGAACCTATTACTAAGACTCCGTTTAATTAATTACGTAATGACGTCCGTCCGTCTGTTAGACAGTTGAAATTTTCACAGATAATGAATTTCTTTTGCCGCTATGACAAAAAATACTAAAAACCGAATAGAATAAATATTTTATTGGGGCTCCCATACACCAAACGTGATCTTTTTGCCGTTTTTTGCTCAATATAACGGCAACAGGTAGACGCTTAAAATATTCAAATGTTGTATAGATAATGGTACGGAACCGTTCGCGCGCGAGTCCGACTCGCACTTGGCCGGTTTTTTTTTTTTTCTTGGATTTATGTTGATTTCATACCTATGACACTCGCGCAAACACGACGAATCGATTGAGATCTTATTTGTCAAAATCTGACCAACAAATACCAAGGAACCCTCTTTTTGGGCTCCGCCGCAGTCAAGTAAAACGAAAATACTTTTCACCCTTATGTGCGAAACCCTCGGTGCGCGAGTCTAACTTGGACTTGGACAATAATAAATTTCTATTGTACTTACCAAAAAGTACTAGAAACAGAAGGTTTTATGGCTAAAGAGTATTAACGAAGCGAAAGAGGTTTGTGTCAGATTCGTAGCACATTGCAATCCTGATCGCTGCCTACCCCTCATACCCCCACAACCGTGAATTTAAGTAAGTATGTGTAATACACATTGTGTATGTATATAGACTGCCTCGTTGGTGCAGCGGTATCGTTTGATTGCCATGCGAGAGGTTGTGGGTTCGATTTCCACTCGGAGCCACCGTAGATTAATTTGTACAAATGGCATGTTTGTGATCAGGAGTATTGCCATGTTTGTAATTTCGTTGCTTGGTTACCAAGTATATTACAGGGTACGCTAGTTTGGGATCAAGACAAGTGATTGTGTTATTTGGATGTTATTATCATGCATCCACGACCCTAGATTGCATAACGCTGGGTGAACGAGGCACATCAACAAGAACGCTCTAATTAACATTGACACTCTGCATGACCTCTGTTCATCTCTTGTTTGAAGAATAAAGAAGTAACTGGCCAGTTTAGTCATGAATGAAAGTTTTTCCGTGGTAACAAAAAAGTTCAGTTTTTTTTTTATAAGGTTCTCCTTTAGTTTAAAAACTAACGGCCTGAAACATTAAACTCTTCAAAACTCTCTGACAAACAGCTCTGTGCCCTCACTATGAAAAATGCGGAATATCTGAAGGGTCGTCAACGTCGCGCTTGAGCCCGACAATTCACTCGGATCTACTGACAAATATGATTCTTTTTTTGAATACCTATTACTATTCGACTAAACTATTCCACTAAGGAAACTATTCAAAAAAAGAGCCGTATTTGTCGCTATATTCGAGTGCTCAAGCGCGACGTTGACGACACTTCCGAACATATCGCTGCTTCATAATACGGGCCCTGATTGATACAAAATTCAGACCAACTCTCGATCTTGTGATTGGCTTTTGTCTTGTCTTAGTCCGCACAGATCTTTTTGGCGGTAACGTGAACATAGTCACAGATCGTTTGCACATCGCTTACTGTCTTTACAGTGTATGTGTGAGTAATTGAGGTAGTGTGATGCGTCTTGTCTTTGTAGGTACCGGCTGTACCTATTTCGCTACAGAATATTCGAAATTCAAAATTCATTTTTTTTTATCAAAGTAGCATAGTAACTGCGACTTAATGAATGTTACAAGTTAAACTAGGCGTCCATTTCAAAATCTAGATAATTTTAAAGAAAAAATGGAAAAAACTACAAACTTATTTTTTCAAAGTCCTCAATTAACAGAGCTTTTATAAACATTTTAAAAAGAACTCATGCATTGAACTGGCTTTAATTTCAGACATCATTGTCATCTAAATAATCTTTAATGTTTTAGAATCCCTTTTGACACACGTTACACGTTACACGTTTTTTTAACCGCGTTCCTACCAAGCTTATTATATCCTTAGGGATCTTATTGCAGAAACGTATGCAATGCCCCATAAAGGATGTATGAAACTTTGCCGGCCTAAATATATTCATATAGGTTTCCAGCTCTGTAGTTCAGTAAGGAAAGTCGAAGGCTAGATCTAGATATGGATAGCACTAGAAGGTGTCAAAGTGATATATTCTTCCGCTGATGTAACTTTTTGAAAGTGGCTAGGTACCTACTTGAGTCAATGTCGAACTGGGGAGGGTGACAATGTTACAAGACTTATTAAGACGATAAGGTAAACAGCAACACTCAGGTTTCCTCACGATGTCTAACATTTTTAATTATTGTAAAAAAATAAGTATACTAATTTGGTTTTGTTATATGATAAAATTACGGACATTTAAGATATTTTTTGTTTATATATTATTATTTTAGATATAGGAATATGTACCCGATCTTTAGCCTGCATCAGGACTTTATGCTCTTCTTCTGAAGACAGAGAGTAATGTTTGTAGCTTTAATCACCGTTATTCTAATTATAAATATATCTAAAGGTTCTTTTAAAATATATGCCTCTCCTCCATTCGCTATTTAAAAAAATGTGACCCCAACAAAATGTATTTATATTATATGACCACAACATGCCACGATGATATCAAAATGAGGTGAAGACTTACTCAGCAGAACACGTCAATTCTCCAGGGCCAAAAGTCATACGTAAAACCCCGGAGTGTGGTCACATGAATAGGCTTTTATGAGTCATTCAATTAGATATTTCACACACACTCTACAATTTGGGTACAATGTACCGTATCGTATGCATATCGTGGGTACGTGAACGAAATTCGGTAGCTTTGTCAACCGTGAATGGTTAGTAATAAAATTCTAATAGTACCTTCCTTTGTGTACCTACCTAGGTTGGTAGGTCACCTGCCAAAATATTAAATATCTCTTACCTAGCCTTACTAACCACATAAGCACAATAGTGTACATCTTTCTGATGTACAGAGTCTTGTGATGCCTATTTACGTCCTACACTGCAGGGCCTTATCTCAGAGAGAGAGAGTTTGGTGGCCTTATTTACCATGCCCGCCGACCGCGGATTGGCTGAGGTTTAACACTTCAGAATCTCAGGTTTTCTCACGATGTTTTACTTAACGGTTGGCGAGCAGTATTTTTGATACAACTTCTCAAATATACATAACTTAGAAAACAAAGTCAATGGTACTTACATGCCGGAATTCGAATCCACGATCTCCCGAATGTGAGGCCGACGTTTTACCGCTGCACTACCACCGCAGGGTGTAATAATAATAAATACTCGTAAATGTATTTCAGAATATGTACATACAATGTACCTGGCGTGTATTTAAATTTAATTTAAAATTGAGGTTTCCAACTACAACTTATGACCTTTAGCGTAAATGGTTTGTTGAATGTAGGTCAATTTTTGTCTTCTTTTCATAAACAAAATCAAAATTATTTATTTTACAAAAATAAAAAAATATATTTGAGATCCTCATAACGAGCTCTTTCATTTGATAGATGACATAGTAAGGTTTGTAAACATTTTTTTGAATTTCCTAATTTGTCCCCCGAAAATGACCATTATTTTAAATAAAAAATATTTGCTTTGCACATCTGTGTTTGGGTCATAGGATTACACAATCCTGCCAAATTTCACCTGATTTGGTCCAGTAGATTCGGAGCAAATTGGCTGTGACAGACGAACAGACAGACAGACGCTCGACGGGTTATCCTAAGGGCTTATACGCACTAGCGATTGACCGCCTAGGCGGTTCGTTTGAGCGGTCCAACCGCTTAACGCGGTTTCATCGCGGCTGACCGCTATGGCGGCCAATCGCGAAAAAACCGCGATGATAACGCGTTAAGCGGTTGGACCAGAGCGGCCCGCGTACCTCATAAACAAAATGGACGCCGTCGAGATAGCTTGTGTTATTTATTATTACTCCCGAAAACAACGAAAGAAAAATAAAAAAAGATACTGGATTCATCCTTTACTAGAAACACGTAATGAATTTGGCCAGTTCGCAAGTTGTTTTCAAGAACTGAAGAAGCACCAAGATAAATTCTTTGGCTATGTTAGAATGAGTGTTTCGTCATTTGAAGAATTACTAACAGTTTTATATGTCACCATCAAAGGACAAGATACTAAATTTCGTGACTGTATCCAACCCGAAGAGAAATTAGTTATAACGTTAAGGTATGTATTTTAAATAAAAAATGTTTTTGCTAGCTATTATGTTTTAATTTGAATCGCAATGTGTATTCATAACCACAAAGAACAATAAAAGTAGGAAACTATAACTATTACTGAGAATTATTATCATTAAAAAGATCTAAATAATCAGATTCTTGAGACATATGTGTATTCTGTGAATATGTTGATTCAGGAGAAGTTACAGATTCTCCTTCATTCCATGTTCCACGATGTGTAGGTGGAACTGAGGGCGGTGGTGGTGGTCGTGGGTTATTATTTCTAGCAAATGATGGTGTCTGATATCCTTGATGTGGCCCTTGGTTGTAGTTAAATGGTCGCACGTAATCCCAAGTAGAGTTGTATCCAGACGTTTGGGCTTCAGTAATGACTTGCATTATTTTAGCTTTTGTACGTAGGCGTATATGTTCAGGCACTTTTTTTATTTCACTAACCAACGACAAAAAGAACAGTCTATCTTCATCTTCTTCGGCCTTTCTGAACTCGACATTCTTATTTAAGACGTTAATCAATTCAACTCCTATATCATCTTCTTTTTTTTCTTTTTATTTCGTTTTGGCGGTGGTGGTATGACTGGGTCAGTGACATTTTCTGTTTCATTTCCATCATTTTCTTGCCTTGGCATATTTGAATCAGTTTCATTGATGGATACTGTGTCTTTCAAAAACATTTAATTATTGTAAAATATGTATTGAGTCTTTTTCTTAGCTGTTGACCCACTCCTGCTAACATTGTCCTTTAGAGCTTTCACAAAATTATCCCTGATGTTTTTCCATTTTTTTTGTAATTCTTTTCCTAGAACAATACAACAAACAAGTTAATGATATAGTCATAAAGTAATAGAAGTATAATATAGGTACATATCTAAATTTAATTAAATAATGCATGTAGTAATTATAAAATTTTTGTTTCAGATATTTTGCAACAGGTTGTACATTTGCGGAACTACATTATAGATTCAAAATTGGAGTAAGCACTGTAGCAGAAATCGTACGAGAAGTTTGTTTTGCAATTTGGTTTTGTCTGAAAGATATTTGTTTGCCTCAACCAAAAAAAGACGCTTGGAAAAAAATTGCGAATGATTTTTTTCAAAGAGCTAATTTTCCTAACTGCTTAGGTGCTGTCGATGGCAAGCACATACGATGTATAGCACCTAATAACAGTGGCTCAATGTGCTTTAATTATAAAAGTTTTTTCTCTTTGGTTTTATTAGCAGTATGCGACAGTAATTTCAAATTTGTTATGGTTGATATTGGAGCTTTTGGTAAATTCAGTGACTCGTCAATATTTCAAAATTCTGTTTTCTACGAAAGAATGCAAAAAAACCAATTGGATATTCCAGAGCCACAGCCTATTTCACAAAACAGCGAGACATGTATGCCATACGTTTTTGTAGGCGACGAGGCATTTGCATTATCTACGAATATGATGCGCCCATACGCAAAAAAAGATTTGGATGAAACTAAAAGAACGTTCAATTACAGGCTTTCTAGAGCAAGAAGATATGTAGAATGCAGTTTTGGAATTTATGCAAACAAGTGGCGTATATTTCATAGACCTCTAAATGTTCACTTTGATCTAGCAAAAGATATTATAAAAGCTACTTGTGTACTACATAATTTTGTAAGAGACCGAGATGGTTATTGTTACGACGACTCACTCAGTTGCCCTTTGACAGAAAACTTAACACAGGAAGGGTTAAGAAGGAACGCTAAAACTGCGTTGAGATACAGAGAATTGTTTGCCCAATATTTTATGACTGATGGGAAATTAGAATGGCAAAGAAATATGATTTAATTGAAAATAGACGTATTTATTATGTTTTAAGATGTTGAATGTATGTGTAGTTTAATATAATAATATAATAAATATAATAATAATAATTATAATAAATACTTACCAAGACTTCTTTTTTCCTCTGTTGTCATCTCATCTTTTCCAAAAATGTCTACTAATTCTTCCCATTGTTTCCGTTTTAAATCTCTATTCCTATATATTGCTCCTTGACAATTCCAAATTGATTCTCGTTGTTGAATTTCAACAATGAATTTCTCTGTGTCGAAGTTCATGACTGCGACTCACGTACTAACTCATCGGCGGCTCGCCGCAAACTGAAATCGCAAGTGCGTACAAGCAAGATGGCGGCCAGCCGCGGAGCGGGCCGCAGCTCTCCATTCAACCGCCGCGGTTGAAACTTTGCGGCGGTCAAGTGCGTACAATCACAGGCGGTTGCATATTAAACTGGGAAAGCGGCAGACCGCGCGGTTAGCCGCCCCCGCGGTTGACCGCTAGTGCGCAAGGGGCCTAAGGGTTCTGTTTTTTTATACGGTATGAAAAATATTTATGGTATGGATATGACCAGATAATTATTTTCGAATTGAATAGACAGACCACAATTATTATATTGTATTTGGCATTAATTTGCAGGTAGGTACAGACGAATAGAATGCTAAATCGGGGTTTACGACTTTTCTAATAAGACCTCGGGTTTTATTACAAGGCCCGTTAGTTAGATTTTCTACAGCGCTCAATGCAATTTTTACGATTAACTGCTTTTAGCCGTGCCCTCTATGTGACATCTTTAATGAACGAGTGATCGGTTTCACAGTTTTACTATAATGCTGCCAAGATAGGCTGGATGTAACAAAATTTTCACATCCGGCCTTAAAAAAAATACTGTCAGTGTGACAGCCGGTTCTTCTTTGACATTTCGACAAAACAACGTCTATTCCAACAATGATGCACTGTTTTACTTTATACATAAGAAAATGATGCCATCACTTCCAAAGTTCCAACAATGTTGGATTTTAGATTACGTATAACCTTCCGTCAAAAATACTCTTCAATGTTTTGAAATTAATTTGGACTTTGTTCCTCTGCAATTTTTTGATATTAGAATAAGTTTAATTTGTTTAACTAGTATAGTTAATAATGATGTCGTCCTTGATTAAAACAATAGTCTATCAACAGAGGAAAATAGTGAAAAGTCCGTGCACAACCTTAATTTCATGTTTCACTCAGAATTTTACTTCTCATATTTATGTCTCATTTCCCTTTGCAGATGTTTTCCAAAGAGCTTATTCTACATCCGAGGTGCCCAAATTTGAGACATTAGCTGTATCAGTGCCAAAACCAAATGTCTTCCATGTTGAACTCAACAGGCCTAAAAAGCTAAACTCCTTCAACTATCCTATGTGGATGTAAGTACAAACTTACTTAATTCCACTAATACAATTGGGCCGTCTCATCACCAATTTCCTAAATTTGGCTTAATCACACAAAATTTGCTACTTAGGTCAAATTTAACAGTGGTGCATTGAAAGTTTATGAAGAGGATAACAATGTTATTTTGTTTAATTCCCGTGTAAATAAAGTAGGCACAAGGAAGGTAATAAAGAAGAACCTAGATAAGCCCGCCAATTGTACTGCATTTTTGTGAACATTTCATGTTCGTGTTTTTCCTGGTACAATAAAGAATATTCTTATCTTATCTTATCTAGATCTTTTTGAGAGAAAGGTTGGCGAAGGTAGAACATTCGTATAACAATATTATTACAACATATTTTTTTATTATTATACACATGCTAAGTAAACGAGAATACATTCCATTATAGAAACTTACTGAAAAAAAACTGCTACATGATGACGTCAACTTTAGATCTCTTGCTTACACCTTTTTTAGTTATGAAAAGCGATAGGATTTTTTATAACTTTATAAATTCAGTTTTTTAAATATGATTATTATTCATCATATCTAAGCCTGTAATTCAATATTTTTTTATGTACATCAGTACTCGTCACACCCATCACAATGTCCGGTCACACCCATCGCTAGTGGAGTAACTATAGGGTGGCAGGGCTGGCAAAATACCTCGGGCCCCCAACCTGAGTGGGCCCCCAACCTATGACCTGAGTGGGGCGCGAGCTCAGAAGTAACTCAAAAGTTTTAACAAAAATTTGTAACAATTATAATGTTTATATATGAATATAAACAATTGTACTGCGATTTATTGAATTTCTGTTAATGTAATCTTTGTGTACAATAAAGAATATTCTATTCTATTCTATTCTATTCTATGAGCACTTCAAATCAATTAAAGGTGGGCCATATATACCACAACTAAAGAAGTGGTAGTAGCAATACCACTCGCTTACTGTGAAGAAAAACGTACTGAGGAAACCTTAGTGCCTGAGGTATTTACATACGAGCGAGCAGCCCCGCGAGGCATTTGACGCGCGAAGCAGCTCGGTCTGTGTGGACGTGCCTCGGCCATCGCCACGGGCGAGCGACCGAGCGGTCGAGCCACCTAATGTTGGTTTCACTCTAGAACAATGTTTTTTTAGTCGTGCCTCGCTCGAGCACAGATCAGTGTTTGACATTAATATCTCTCTATGGTTTTTTTCCATTACTTATATATAATCTGCTTTTGTATAGTGTCTGAATCCAATATTGTCTTCGTTTATTTTTTGTCTTCTCTTTTTTATAATCTTATTTTATAAGGATAAAAGCAACAGCTGCAACCGCAGCACGTACGTGTGGTGCCATGATGTCTTAACCCTCAACTGAACGAACGAACAAATGGCTTGGCCTTGCCGCGTGCAGGAGCCTCGCGATGAAACCGAGGCTCCCTCGGTCATTCGGGGATAGTTTCCTCGCGCGGCAAATGCCTCGCGAGGCTGCTCGCTCTGTGTGGACCCGCCTTGATAAATTATTATTTGGATTCTATACACAGGAATAAAGTATTATTAATTCATGTTCTTTTTTTTCAGAGAGCTACAGCAATGTTTTTCCTCTCTAAGCGACAATCCAGAGTGCAGAGTGGTAGTATTATCAGCACAAGGCAAGCATTTCACTGCAGGTACGCAAATTATTTAACAATTTTTAGTCAACAAGCAACTTATATAGTTTCGCCTTGTCCGTCCGTCTGTCTGTCAGTCCGCGGCTTAGTACAGAGGCGACAAGTACTAGAAAGCTGAAACTTGGCATTTAATAAATATATATCACACCGACTAAACGGTAGGAAAAAGTTAAAAAAAAAATTTTAGTTTACCTCCCCTACACCTAAAATAGATACATTTTTGCGTGGGTGGTCCCACGCCAAGTCGAGGGTACTCCAATGATTTTATTTTGTTGAGCTTATTGAGAAAATCATTAAACTCTTCAATTTGCAAAGGCATCATCACGGCATTGTGGACACAACCATACAGCGATAGAGAATGCTGTAAGCGCCACCCAGTGTTAAAAGTAGCGAACTATAGTTTCTTTTTTTGTGCATATTTTTAAGGCGGCTTTTTCGTCTTATTTGTTAGAAGATGGCTCAGGGTGAAGCAAGTTTGATGTGGACTGTAGATTTAAAAGGCGGTACTAGGAACCGGACCATTTTTATTCTTATATTAACACAACACACGGGCCATGGATATTCGGTCACACAGAGAGAGAGAGAGAGGCAATCAATTTTGCCAAATTAAAGCACAAAAAAAAGGAAAATATGACAATATACTTGTGTTGCCATAAACGTTACTGACTTATTTTTCTCGTGCACAATAGTACATTACGATACTAGTGCGAAAAGTAGGAAATTCGCAACGAGTGGCGATAAATTAAAACACGACCGAAGGGAGTGTTTTATATCGACACGAGTTACGAATTACCTATTCGCACGTGTATCGTACAACGTTTTATAGTACATATGGCCCTTTGAAGTTTCGACATAGGCACGTAAAGTGCTCATTATCGCACTAGTGCGGTAATGTAGCACCATATGTACTATAAAAGAATTTTCAAATCAAAACTTGTTATGACAAATTCCAGGCATAGACCTCCACAGTATGGTGGAGCTCTCACAAAACGCCGAAGAGTTCGACGACGTGGCTCGCAAAGCCCGGTATCTGTACAAGGTGATCGGACTGTACCAGGAGGGTATAACTGCGTTGGAGCGCTGTGCTAAACCCGTATTGGGTGTGGCCCACAGCGCGTGTGTTGGCGCCGGCGTGGACCTGTTGACGGCTGCTGATATGAGGTAAATTGGGAGGTATAGTTAGTTAGTTAGACCTGAGATTATCGCACTTAGCCTGATGGTTGGGCCATCGTCAGCAATCTCTTTACGGCTGGGTTCTCCGACATTACCCCTTGCCCAAGGGTTTTAAAATACATTGTACTCTTTAATGGTTAGTGTTTAGAATCCGAAAAAAAAATGTATATATCACTTTTTAATGTCCTATCTAGGGCCGTCGGTCATTATTTTTATGATTTTTAAACTTTTTAGCATAAAATAAAAACGTGAAAATGAGTCTAAATTATCACTAGATATGGTTTTATTTGAGCTGTACTGAGTTTTGGATGATAAAAATGTATACCAAAATGTCTATAACTGAATGGGTTAGTGACGTCCGTCGTCAAAATTCTTGACGACGGAGGTTAAATAATGTTTTTCTGTAATTTCAAGCGGCAGCTCAATAAGTCCCATACAAATTGGTGCGCTCGGAGAACCCAGCCTTAATGTCTTACAAATAGGACTGACGGCCCTATGCTGAGGCACTGGATCTCAGTCCATGTAAAATAAAATATAATAATAAAATGTGTTTACTAACCTACCTTATATATATCGATAATACTAACATTGTGGACTTGTTCTGAAATAAAAATATTGAATTGAATTGGACTTATACGTATTTTAAAATGTACTTTAAAATCTAGGATTCCAACTATAACGCATGCTCTTATAAAACAAAATAAACTGTTTGCTCCATATTTTACGGATACTAACTACGAGCAAGTCATCTTTAGAATTGCTACTTTAAAAAATCTTCTGTTAACTTTAAAGTGAGTACGTGAGTACCGAACCCGGATCCATCGTTTCAAGATCTTGACACAATACCATTGAGCTATCAAGACTGATACTGATATGATACTTCGAAAGGAAGGCTACTTTCTTTTGTTAAAATTTACAAAGTGCAATTGGACTGACATTGAAGACATAATTAATTTAAACTTTCCTCAGGTCCAGTTTCGATAGTCTGCGTTAAAGAGAAAGAAGTAACCACAGATTATTTAAGTTGCCTCTGAGGAGTAAAAACATAACATAAACTCACGCCTGTATCCCAGAGGCGTAGGCAGAGACAAGGGAGTGCTACTTGCCACGGTCCTGACAGAACACTTTCGCTTCCTCAAGGAGTGTTTTAGAATAATTTATTTTTTATAAATAAATTGTTTCTCTCTCTCTCTCTCTCTCTCTCTCTCTATAAATATACCGTTATTATTATAGTGGAATCTATCAATATTGGAGTGATTTTTAGTCAAATTGATTTTTATCATAGGGGGTTTATTTTATTAGGTTGTACCTATGTGGTTCACAAATTTATCTTGACGTTTTCCAGGTACTGCACTGAAGACGCCTGGTTCCAAGTGAAGGAGGCAGATATCGGCCTCGCCGCAGACGTCGGCACCTTGCAAAGACTGCCCAAGGTGAGCAAACCCGATTTCTCCGCACAAAAATGGTTTCGGTGCACACCCTAGTCACAATATTAGGGGTTAAAGTATGAAATTGCCGTTTTATTGCAATAGATTCTTTGAATTGACATAGAATTTTCATGGTTTGAGGTTTTCGAATGAAACTTTTTTCAAATGGTTTCTATGATGTTCTTTTTTTAAAAAATGTGAAACATTTGAATATCGACTTTCAATCGTTTTTTGTTATTCAATTTAGACAAGAAAGATGGATACTGCGAAAATTCGAGTGATTATGAGGCACCCATTTTTCGTATTTTCTTATTTTATTGATTTGACGCAAGTGAGTCAATATTGTAGGTAAGGTAACGTTAAACCATGCCGCTAATTCCTGGGTAGTTTGACTAGGGTCGGCTTCCACTATCTCTCTTAATTCATCGTTATTCACCTGTGTGGGCGGTCTTCCTCGTGGCTCGTTCTTTAAGTCGAAATTTCCATCACGAAAGCGTTTAAACCAAAATCGCACGGTGCGTTCATTAGTAGACCCCTCTCCAAACGCAGCATTGATATTGCGGGCTGTTTCTGCCGCGTTAGTTCCGCGTCGGAACTCGTATTCAAAAATCACTCGAATTTTCGCAGTATCCATCTTTCTTGTCTAAATTGAATAACAAAAACAATTGAAAGTCGATATTCAAATGTTTCACATTTTTTAAAAAAAGAACATCATAGAAACCATTTGAAAAAAGTTTCATTCGAAAACCTCAAACCATGAAGATTCTATGTCAATTCAAAGAACCTATTGCAATAAAACGGCAATTTCATACTTTAACCCCTATTATAATCACAGTTGTCAGTTTTAGGAACTAGATATTGTTACTTTTACATGGTGTTTCAGAAAGTTCCGGTGAAACTTAAACTTCTATTTAACAATGCAATCAACTTTAATTATAAATATCTGTGTAATTTTCTTTTTTAACCCCCGGGGCAACGCAAAGAGGGGTGTTATAAGTTTGAAGCCTATGTCTGTGTGTGTGTACCTTCCGTCGTAGCAACTAAACGGATCAAGGGATCCGTTTGAATGCGGTTTTTTTTTTTAATTGAAAGCTAGATTGATCGAGACGGTTCTTAGTTTATGGACATGCTCAACTGCCTGACAAAACGAAAAGAGATATTGGGATGGTGTTTTCACTAAAACAACGTACACCACGGGCAAATGTGAGTGCGATAAAAAAACCAAAATGCATTGTTTCAATAAGCAGCTGAGCAACCAAGTTTAGGTTATATAATTATAACAAGAATTGATCATTGTATAGTTTTGCCGAAAACAGAGTGCAAACTCTATGTCAAAAATGTACTCTACAATGTTGTTGTATCATAACTGTGTAACTCTGATTTTCTAAACTAAAAAAATCTTATCTTATTGTCGGTCCAGTCGTTTATTTAACTTTTGACAGATGCCCACACATGAAGTTCCTTATTTATTTGACAGGAAACCATAGGCTAAAAATGCAAAACTTCATAGACACCTTTATTTTATTTTATTTTAATTCTTTATTGCACTAATTACATTCTCTCCTCCTCTGAGACGTGGTGTGTATACCGCCGCCACATTCGCACTCTGGATCGCTTCCACCTTAAATGCCTCCGTACCATCATGAAGATCAGATGGTCTGATAGAGTGCGAAATACAGAAGTTCTGCGACGAGCCAATGTTGGTGGCATTGAGGCCTATTTAATGCGTCGACAGCTTCGGTGGTGCGGTCACGTTTCTCGTATGGCGGAGGAAAGAGTGGCGAAGCGCATCTTTTATTCTGAACTAGAGGAGGGCAAGCGGAATCATGGCGGTCCCCTCCTCCGGTACAAGGATGTCCAAAAGCGACACATGAAGAGATGCTGAATGAGAAAATAGAGCCCTCCCGCTGGGAACGGTTGGCAGCACAGCGGCCAGAATGGCGCAGATTGGTGAACAGTCAAGTACGCGAGTTCGAGGTTCAGCGTAAAGCTGACCTGGATACCAAACGCGACCAGTTAAAGGCTCGCCCACCTGCTGCCATAATATATAATTACGAGAACGGCATTCTCACGTGCCCTCAGTGTGCACGGAGTTTCGCCGTGAAGATAGGCTACATAAGCCATCTTCGAGCGCACCAGCGCCTCATCATTGATTAGGGGTCAAAGTGGTCGCCATGGCCGAAACCGGTCGGAACAATCAATCAATCAATCAATTACATTGTAAGTGTACAAGGGCGTGCTTAATGCAAGAAGCATTCTCTTCCAGCAAACCTTTGGTTTTGAAGAGACTGGCGACGGGTAGTGCAAGAAGAGGATTAAATACAATAATAAACTTACGTAAACCTAGGGAAATAACTTAGACTTAGTGGGGGGGGGAGGGGGATAATAGAAATTATTATAAACCTACATAAATGATAGTACATAAATAAATAAATAACAACAAAAATACGTACATACATATTGAAGATAATTACAATTACTAAACACGATTACTTACATAACATACCTTTCACCTTATAAAACAAATTAATACGAAACCTCGTTGGGTAGTTTATAGTTTCTCACGCTCAGACAGACAATCTATAAAAATATCAAAATAAAATAGGATTCCATCAAACGATTAAAACTTCTAAATGATTTAAATCGATTATCATAAAAAATTTAATCGGTTCATAGAACATCACTAAATTGAGCTGTCAAAAGTTAAATAAACGGTTGGACCGACAATAATGTCATTCCAATGGTATAACCCAGGCAAATTAAATAGGCATCTCTCGCGAGGAAGATCGAATCGCGCGAGGCGCCGTTAAGTTGCACGGGTTTTACCATGGGATTGCGATTGGTTACCGGATTGTCAATTGTGCCAACAAAGCAACCATTGCCGAGCTAATGTGACTCTATTGAACAACTATGCGTATTACCCCCAGTTTCTCGTGCACTAACACGCTGTTAATCTACTGTTAACAGCTGTTAATTGACCAAAGTGCATACAAAAAAACCACTGACAGCTGTTAACAGTAGATTAACAGCTTGTTAGTGTACGAGAAACCGCGGGTTACAGTTTCGCCCCCTTTCTTGGCCGCCATTCGGTAGCCAAGTTTTTGTACCGCGTCCAGGCGCGGATCCAGCCCTCAAAAAAGGTTGTGGTCAAAGCCACCAGAATATCCGCCGAGTGCGAGACGGAGCCCTGCTTTGTGCGTAGCGAATCACGCACGATTCACATTTTTTTTTATTTGATTAAGGCACTGGTTATAATATCATCAGCCTATCGATCTCAATAGACCATGAAAGTGTGGCGTCACAAGTCTATTAGGGTTGCGGGCATGTCCATCGTGCTCACAACGGTGGATCCGTGCTTGACCTCATAGGCATTTGTACCAGTACCAGTCCCATTCTAGGGCACAGGCCCTCTCTCAGGGAGAGATTATGGGCTTAATCACCACGCGTGTCCACCGCGGATTGGCGATTTCAAGCGCTGAGGTATGTGAACAGTTCAGACCTCGTCGGCTATTCGTAACATAGTTTTGTCGGCTGTTACTTTATAAGACTGTTTTTCTCAAAATTTCCAGGTGATAGGCAACACATCCATTGCTCGCGAGCTCTGCTTCACAGCGCGCAAATTCGACGCCAAAGAGGCGCAAGAGATAGGATTCGTCAGCAAAGTGTTTCCCGACAAAGACAGGTATTATATATACGGATATCCGGACTCAATTTTACCCGGTATTTGATAGGTGTCTAACAATTCACATCTAAATCAGTTTAATCACGTAGAAGTGAAGAAATAAAGAAGTACATTATTTTCTGATGCGTACAATAAAGAGTTGTAACGTAACAAACACACTTATAAGAACCCTGGACATTTCAATGGACAACTTGCGCAAAAATAGTTATTTACACAACTGGGGCCGTAAAATAAACAAAGGCCGATATCGCAGAAGTTTAAGGCCCGAGCCGCAGGCGAGGGTCATAAATATGCGATAGAGGGCTTTCTATTTTACGGTCCGTGTTGTGTACACAATTTTATGTCGTCACTTGGCCTCAAAGTGGGTTTTCCCGTACGCGTAGCGTGCGGAAAAACCCGCTTTTTGGCCAGGTGTGGCATAAAATTATTTAATCTCACTAGCTAGGCCGTAATAAAAGATAAATAATCGTGGTATTTTTTTTTTCTCTGCGGCTAAAACTTATCATAATTAGCCTGTTGAAAGGTCATTCTAGTCATGTGGTACAAAAACGGGCAATACAAATCCGGCTCAAACTATGACGTCGCAACTAGCACCTAAAGCTTTATAATGTATGAAGCTTTTATCAATATTTGATTTATCTCGTAAAATTATGCTTTATGCGTCTACACCCTTATTAGAAAAGGATTAGAATTGAATGAAAAAACTTAAACTGTTTTTATTGCTAGGGTAACTTGGTTTTTCGCATTTTTGAGACCAGTCCCTTTCCTTCATCAGCACGGTTAATTAAACAAAGGAACTGAACAAGTATTTGCACTCACACAGTATAAACAGCAATACTGTATGAGCGAGAGGCAAATCGTTGTCCAATCGCTTTCTTAAAATGACAGTGTCATATGCTTAAGTATAAACCAGCCTGGGTAGTACGATGGCACGAGTCACGCGTTTTGTGGCACTAAAATGTCAGAATTTGACAGTTAATATACTGGAAAGTCGCGACTTTTGACTTTTGAAACGCGCGACTGGCGTCGTCCCCTGCAGAAAATTAAATGCTAGTAGCAGTGGGCAGGGTTGGACTGATGATGCTGACGCCATTCTCCATTCCAGTGCTATCCAGCATGTAATCGGTGTGGCAGAGAACATAGCTGCCAAGAGTCCTGTCGCCATCCAGGTCACCAAGAAGAACCTGGTGTACTCCCAAAGCCGGCCAAATGAAGAGGGTCTGGAGCAGATCGTGAGTGTCCCGCTCATTATCATGAGTATCGTGTGTATTGTCGCCCTTGACGCCCACTGCAGGACGTAGGCCTCCTTCGTGGTTTTCATAACCATGAGGTGTTTTACCATAATCGCCACGCTCGGCAGGCGGGTTGGCGATCGCAGTGTGCGGTTGGAGTCTCAGGAAAACGCTGCTGCCCGTCTCCTGGTAATTGATTTCCTTAGTCACCTTCTACGACATCCACGGAAGGAAATGGATTTTTCATCATCTTATCATCATCAGGGGTCTAATTATGCACACCAAATACTGTCGGATAGTGATGTTTGCGGTAGCAATTAGTGTGGAATTTGACACTTAAGCCCCGTATTCATTGTGAACATTTGTCTATAAACATGGTTGCATAAACATGTTGCCGAGTTGCGGGCAACACTTGTGTTGCGGAGTTGATCCCGCCACGTTGCAGAGTTGCCGCCCGGCGAAGACATCAGTTATATTCTTTTTGTTGCACTAACCCGTGCTGAGGCCAATTTTACAAACCTATTTAGAGGTTAAAAATTCCACCCATGCCAGGACTTGAACCCGCGACCTCTGGCTAACCGTGCCAGCGCTCTCCCAACTGAGCTAATGGGCAAGTGCGGGCATCAGTGAAATTTCGAGCCTCTTTACAAACTTTCTCTGTATTACGTACTTTTTTTTTTAAGATTTCAGTTATCAACAAATGCTGACGTGTGTGGACGTGTTTTAGACATGGCAGTAGTGTGGACCAATGATAAAATAGTTGATAGAACCATTTCTATCTAAAACAGTATTGTGGGATTTTTCTAAAACCTTAATTATACAAAAAAAAAACCGGCCAAGTGCGAGTCGGACTCTCGCACGAAGGGTTCCGTACCATTATCTATACAACGTTAGACAAAGATCTAATTTGAGAACAGCGCCATCTATAGAAACCAACAAGCAGTGTTTAACATTGACATTTAACGACATGACATCGCCGCTGTGAAGGTTACATAGATGGCCGCTAGATGACGAGCGCTGTCTTTAAACAATGTGGGAGCCCCCCTTAAATATTTATTTTATTCTGTTTTTATTATTTTTTGTTATAGCGGTAACAGAAATATATCATCTGTCATCAAATTTCAAATTATTTATCGGTAGGTAATTGTATAACATATTTATAATTATTCGTGATTTGCGACCTTTTGCTCGAAATTGTGAACCCAAATTCAAAGTGGTAGGAAGTACCATGACGTTGAAAAATGTTTGCTTATATGTTAAACTATCTGTCCCGGCGAACTACGTACTGCCACAGAATCCAGCACAACGTTCGCTCGCACAACGTCATCTATTTTAAACTTAAATAAATATTATCCCACAGGAACGCATTACCGGGATATTAAGTATACTATGTCTCAATTGAGGTCTTTGTCTATCTGTATACCAAGTTACATGTAAATCCGTTCGGCCGTTATTGCGTCATTGAGTAACAAACGTTCAAACATCTTCACAAACTTTCACATAATAATACTAGTAGGATGTATATGAGTCTGTCCTCCGATATGCGTAAACAATTAAAAGAACAATTGAGTTGGCCGACGCCGATCAAAAGACGCTCGACCCATAGCTTTTTGTCATTTTTTTATAACATTTCGTCCTGATATTATTTTTCTATGCTGAAGAGAAGTAATTTTTGGTAACTAAAAAAAAAATTTTCGCCCCATTTTTTTTTAAATTGGTGCCATATGTTTCTAAATCATGGTTAGAATGTCCCCTGAAAATTTCTCAATCGAATTCAAAGTCACCGTAGATTAGTTTAATTATAACTATTGGTCAAGGAAACCAATGCGAATGAATTCGTTGTTTGAAGGGACGTGCAGTTAATTTTATACGGAGCCTTAACTTGAAGATAACTTACTAACAAGAACTAGAACTGTTGCTAAGAACATCATGTCTCTTTCCAGCGCCTCATCAACCAGCTGATGCTGCAGAGCGAAGACCTCAGCAAGGCCGCCATGGCGCAGGCAACTAAGGGGGCGCCGCCTGAGTTTGAGAACCTGTGATTTATCACTGCACCTACTGCTTAGATTAACCTCCCGGGGCCCAGATTCTAATACACACATAGGTTTTCAATAGAATTATACAAGGACGAAAATATTTTGTTATTTGCCTCTATTTTGGTAGTATGCAAAGCAATAGCGGTACAATATCATTCCAATAGTATAACCCGCGCAAATTAATTAGGCATCTCTCGCGAAGAAGATTGAATCGCGCGAGCCGCCGAGTTAAGTTGCACGGTTTATACCGTGCGGTTTACTAGAGTACCTATAGTTTCTATGAAACCACCAGCAACGTACCAATATGACTATTGAACCACAAAGCATTTTAGTGACGCGTTTCTTCTACGATGGACTGTCATCGTTGCATTGCAGCAGTGTTCTGCAAGGGTCCGACTAGTTTTTTGCCGAAGACTGTGGTTTTAGCGGAAACGCAACGTTGAACCGTAGTTCAAGAAACTGTTCTTGGTCCTAGCTTCTAGTGACGGTTTTACGTGAGACGGCAATAAGTAAGCGTTAATTAAACTGCGCAATCTCTGACGCGGTACTGGCGCCATCTAGCGGCACGAGTCAAGATGATCTGAGTAATGGCTATTTCGCTCCACTAAACGATGTATGATTGAATTGCAAACGACACGTAGTTACAGAGTTACTGCCCTCGCCGAGGCGACATGTTTTCGTTGCGTGCGGTTTTTTTCAAGTGACCCCCTAATACCGAACTGAAAGACATTTCTCGTTAAAAACGGCTACTATTATTAATTTGTGGTTTACCTCTAAAATTTCCTAATTTCGTAGGTGCACTTTGAGCACCAAAACTTTGCGGGACACCGCATTACAGAATATATGTATAATTTTAATTATTTAAACATTTTACATTTTAGTCTGTTTTTTCGAAACGTCAGAACATTGATTTCTTTGAAAACAGACTAAGTTAGACAGACAGACTAAACAGACAAACGGTCTAACCGTTTACAAGATTCTTTATTTATTTATTATTTATTATGCTTTTATGTCAGTTAAAGAAATTGTACAATGCGCGGACTTAATGCCACAAGCATTTTCTACCAGTCAACTGCAGCATTCAACAATATTCTTCTCTAAACTGTGTTAAAGCTTGTCCAAAAGAATTCCCTGACAATTAACTGAGAACTAAGCAAAAATGTAAAAAGGCCAACATAGTACTACGAATATGACGTAGAATATTGTTTGCAAATTTTTTATTTGGAAAAAGATAACGTGGATAAAAAATAGTTATTTGTTATGCAAGGCTGCAAAGTTAATTTTTGGCGCGAGTACCTTGTATTGAAACCTGAGCAAGCGAAGGATTCTAGGATTGAGCCACGAGCGAAGCGAGTGGTTCAAATATAGAATCCTGAGCGTAGCGAGGGTTTCAAAGGTACGAGACGCTAAATAACTTTGCTGCCGAGCGCAACACACAACTTTTCACCTCACTAAAGCGAGGAAAATGTTAGGTGCAAGAAAAACAGTTTTAATAAATATTAAATTACTGTTAATTTATATCTTCGTCGCTGCTAGCTTCGCTCATATTTTATGATTTCTTTCGATTTTATCAAAAAACAAACCAAAATAATGGAAGTAAAGTGAATTCAATAAAGAGAAGAAAATTTTTAAGTTTTTTTTTTAAATCAAATTTTCTTGCCGGCCAGTGCGATTCTTTAAATGAGGCTGGCGCATGACATGAAATAAGTATTTGCATTTCAATCATCAATGGACTGGCTGCAGAGAATATAAACTATTACGAAACCAATGAGGTTCTATTACGAAACCAATGAGGTACGAAACCTTTATTGAATAAAAATATTCGAATTTTAAAAACACTTTCCACGCTAGCGGATAAAGTGCGATTTTCCACGCAGATTTCGAATGATAAACAGAGCTTTTACGAGCTAGTGAGGTGAAAAATACATTTTGAACGTTGGTCGCGTCTGATCTATCACGTCTGATTACCATGCCGGAGGTTGTGGGTTCGATTCTGGGTTCGATTACCGTAGCACAGGTATCCTAGTTTGGTGCTAGGACATTGGTGATTGTGTTGTGTGGAACAACTTACTAGGTGATTGTGTTGTGTGGAAGTTATTATTATTAAAACATATGAAATTGCGAGCACGCATTTTACTCATGTAAATATCGTCGGTCGGAATCATTACCTGAACATCGGCAAAATCACGTATTTTGAGCTAAGTATGCAGAATTATTAAGAATTTAATTTATTTTATTTTATTCAGGAAACAAACGGTACAGTATTAATCTTATGTAGACTATTATTATTTTCATAAACCAGTGAAGTTTCCACGATTTTCCAAGATTTCTTCTTAAGGGGCTCCAGGGAGTAACACTAGCGCCACTGAGAAAAAAGCATAATATCTTTTTTACAGATGGAATTCGCAAAAAGTGTTTGTACAATCTCTCAATCATGACAATAGTGATTTTTAGGATCCATTTCCGTGAACCTAAGGCAAAAACGGCCGTTTTTTTTGCCATAAAAATGCTATCTGTTGCCAGGATCGTGATCCTAGGTTCTTTGTCGTGGGCCCTAAAAATCACTGTTAACATGATTGAAAGATTGTACAGACACTTTTTGCAAATACGATCTGTAACAGAAGATATGATTTTTTTTTGCATTGGTGGCGCTATTTAGTCTCCTGGATCCCCTTAATCACTAATTGTAACTATTATAGAACGACTTCGACTAGCAAAGAAACAATGATTTTACTGTTTTTATGTAGTCTATATACCTACGTCCCACTACAGGGCGGAGAGAGAGAGTACGGGCTTAATCACCACACGTGCCCACCGCGCATTGGCAATTTGAAGCGCGGAGGTGTGTGAGCACCTCAGACACTCAGGTTTCTCACGATGTTTTCCTTCACAGTTAGCGAGTGGTATTATTACTTCACAAAGGTTAAAAAACAAAATTAAATCAATCAGTGCATGCCGGGATTCGAACCCATGACCACCCGTATGACAAGCTAACACCGCTATGATTTTATTAATTTTTTACTATTTATTAATTAATGACTTTACTATGAATTTTAAAATTTTACAGATTTTTAAACGTCAGTTACTCAAAACAGTATATTATTTTGAAACGTTCCAGTAGTGAATTCGGCCGTCGGCGAAGAAAATCATCCTCGCCATGTGTTTTGAAACAAAATCAATTTTATGGAAAGTTCTGTGCTATAAGTGTCTAGTAAACTTTTATTGGTAGTTTGTTTAAATAAGAAAAGGTGTTTCCAAAATTATTAATTTTACTAGTACAGAGTAAGAAAATGTGCCTTGAATATCCGCAATTTGGTTAGCCATCAAACCCTCAGACCACATTCATCAAAAGTAGGTATACTCTTTTTATTACCATCAGTAAAAATGCTAAATTGTCTGAGCGAGACAGCCTGCTCCACGTAAGAACTGCCTAAAGGCTGTTTTTTCGAAACATTACACAAAAACATTGAAACATTGGGGCGTGGCTATAAACAATTTTATTGTGTATTCGAACACTATGTTTTTGTTAGCGACGGAAAACATTCTCCGCGCGGGTTTTTTCCTCTGTGGCGCGGCGGTTAGAGAGGGGAAGGATTTATTTCATTTCTCGTCTCCAAGTCAGAACTCAATGATGACGACACAAAATGTTTTTTTTTTTAGACATTTTCCTATAGCAGTAGACGGTTTGTGTATGGAAACGAATGTGTTTTCTTTGTAATGTTTCAAAAAAACAGGTGCCGGAGACACGCCTTTAGGTATACCCGGTATACCAAGAACCAAGGTATACCTACTATGTAAGTAAAAATATTTGATGTAGAGTGTGTAATTATGATTTTAGAGAATTATATAGATTTGTTATTAAAATTTACTTTTTACTAAACTATCCGTATACAGGGTTAACAAAATCCTTATATACATCCGAAAATTAGGGCTTTTTACTCGTCATTACAAAGAACTTTTTACTCGGACTATGGGAAAAATTTCAAAAAATATTAAAAAATATTTTTTCGTGATTTAAAATTGTTTCCCATTGTGCATTTTCATAAAACCATGCACATTGTTTCTATTTATTTTCTCATATAGTAAATTATATCATATATTCTACTAATAAAAACCCATAGCGCCCCAATTTCAGCGCCCTACCTACGTCACGGAAAGCCATGACGTCACGCCAAAGCGCAACAAAGAAAATCAGGTAACCTACTTTGCCACATGCATTTGCGTACAGAAGGAATGACCTGCCAAATATAGAGCGACTAAATATAGCTTCAGGGAGGCCCATGAATGGAGCCTGCATCTAGGCTGCATTTGGGGCACGCTGCAACGATCCGACCTATTTATTTTTCAATGGATCGGTGCATGAACGGGCCCCATTGCCGTGCGGGCTCCATTCAGTAACAGCGAAGGCTTAGTCGAGGTCGTCGTGACCTAGTTTCGCTTATTCGCTTCTCAGCCCTGGCCGGCGATATGTCTCCCGCATTTTACTCTATGGAGTGGTAAATTTGTGTGCAACAAAGCGTTTCGCAAGTGATTTTCAAAGTTTAGCGAGAGATTTAAGTGAAAAAAGGTTCTTCAGAACAAAACTACCTGCGTGCATTAAAAAAATACTTTTGTGACATACTTTTTTTGAAAACTCCGCGCTTTTTCGCGCCCCAGAGTTCGTCGAGGGTTGCTATTGGCGGTAGGGCGGTGTTCGGCGCTGCGATTGGTCGCAATCTGACAGGTGGCGCCGCCAACCAGTCAGCGAGCTTCATCCCGAGGTTGCTTATCGACCGCCACGCCACCTGTCGCGCGAACACGCCTTTTTCATTGAAACCCGGACTATTTTATTTGACGCATGTGCACTGAGGCCCGACAAAGTATATTCTATTTGGGCCCACTTTAAAACAGCTCCGAATTTAGTCTGATGCCGAAAAGTTTTAACAATGGTGGAATCCGTAAAGTGGCGTTTATTAATTAGGATATTGGACGTGTCGAATCATGACCGAGGCATATGAAGAGTAAGTATTGTGTCTGCTTCTCATTTTTAGCTTCGCGAGCTGTTCGCCCTTCGACTAGGCCCTACCTTTAGCCCGGCCATTTTCCATGGCAAAAGGGATGTGGTACAAACTAAATGGGATTTCACTGTTCTCTGGAGCCTTTAGAAAGCCCTTGCTGAGTGCTAATTATGTCTTTATCAGCTATTCCGAGTGATAAAACAGTTTTTGCCCGACTTCCGCCCTATGTTCGGATGTGTGTAGAGCAGCGAATTATAATCAATGAGTCTTCGTTCATTCACAATATAGCAGCTTTCGGGGTCATTTGGAGCTAAGCTTTTGGAGCTGTTGCTGAATGAATCTGATTGATGGGGCATTTTATTGGATGTTAAATTTGCAGAGAAAAACAAAGGCGGTTGAGAAATTTTGAGGGTAAGGAAGAATAAAAGAGTAATGCGTACATATTTTTTTCTCTCAATGCAAAGAATGTCCAGTTTTAACACTACCTACAACTTCTTTCTTAATTGGTGACATAGTTTGTCCGTTCATCATTTTTTATTGGTTTAACTATGGTCAAGTGCTGCTCTGGCTGAACACTATAATTTTGAGCTCAATTTGCTTTAACTCTGCCTAGTGAAAACAAATGGCTATCAAAAACATGGCAAGTTACGAAACTGGCCTTTTGTTTTCCCACCAGTTCCAAAATTAAAATTCTTTGTTTATAGAACAATAGAGTGTAGTGTTCTTTCTTGCTTAGCTATCCATTTGTAGAGTATTCTGACTACCTATTTGGACATACATTATGCTCAGCACAATTATATTTGTCTTCTAAATACCACATCCAAGTTTGTCAAGGACTCTAGGTACATTATGAGAGGTTGATGAACTCAAATTACCCAGTTCTAGCAATCTTTAACTGTAGAACTAAATTTGACTCCTAGTGCAGCAACCCATAGTGAGTTTTGGCCTTCAAGATGAAAAGTTGTAATATGTTGCCACGGTTTAGAGATATTTCGATGCATTCAGGTTTGGTCTGGGCGTAAACAATTTTATGAAATATATACAAGAAATTGACTTAGCGGTTGATATTTTTTTAATTAAAAATTGTATGAATGACCTAGGAGGAGCTAACAACTGGATAGACAGTATTGCTTCCTGTTTACAAGAACAAACTTGAATGAAACTAAATCTACATAGATTGTATATCAGAAAGAACACAAACATAAAATATTTACAAAGATACGGAACAATTGGCAGCCTGAAAATGAACATTAAAAGTTAAACATACCTAGGGTTTCATTTCCAGATCTTTCGTCCTCTTCATTTTGTCTGTAATTAACAGTTCCTCCCATTGCCTGTACAGAAGCCGCATTAATTTAATCAAGAATTGAGTTGTTTGAGCCATGAGTGTGTTCCACTCATGAGTCAGCTATATTTTTTTGAGAATAGATCTGTTTCAGCGCAAGCAAAAACCTTCATTGATAATGTGAAAGTAGCAAAAGGTGTCATTGTAGTAAAAGATACATTTGAAATAAGCTTTGTGTACTTGATTTTACAATCAAGATTAAAAAAAACTTAGTGACGAAAACGTTACAGAAATGGATGAATCCCTTTAAGTGAGCTTTGTTGTAAAGCTTTTTGGCAGTCAGGTTTTCATTATAAGTTTTTTTATTTCAAGCTTTTTAGTGGCCTTATATTATGATCTTCTACATAATACTCGTACAGTCTATGAAAGACGCTCACTGTTGGGCATAGGGCTCTTCATCGTCACGCCAACCTCGCCATCCATCGCCAATTGCTGACATAGGGTATCTTAACTGGCAGTCGGTTTCTTTAGGGTTCCATACCCAAAAGTTCAGTCCGGCAGACCGACAAAGAGATATATAGAATGGCTTTTGCACTTTAAGTGTTATAGGTAGCCCATTGAAACACAGAATATGTAATATATTATAATAAATAAATAAAAATAGCCTTTATTTCTCTGACTTAACATCTAAATTACATTTTGAATTACATTTTAAGTTAATATATTATATTTGTTTTATTTCTAATATTATTGTTTGAATTTCCTTTAGAAATAACATTGGAATGAATTTTAATTAATGAAATTAAACTGAAAAAAAATATAATAATAATATAATATAAAAATAGAATGAAAATGAAAAAAACTTTATTTAGAAAAGGGTGGTTACTAGCTCCCAAACTAGGATTCCCGTGCTATGGGTAGCCAGGCTTCTTCCAAAATACATAATAATATGTGTTTTACAATAGTTACTAATAGCTAAACGTTCTTATACCGTAAGTAACGACTACAAGAAACAACACAAATAGCAATACCTTGAAACATGAGTCCCACTAATTTTTATAATATGAAAGTTCGTGTTTTTAAATTATTATTACAACAACAATGTATGTTAATTATTAGCACATAGTCTTCATTACTTAAATTTTAATAAAATGTACATTAATTTGCAATGGTTTTTTTAAATTTATTATTATGGACCTGTTTCTGAACTAAGAATACCACTAAGCAAAATACTTAAAACTTAAAATATATATAATATAATATCTCTTATATTATATATAAAAATGAATTGCTGTTCGTTAGTCTTACTAAAACTCGAGAACGGCTGGGCCGATTTGGCTAATTGTTGTTTTTATATATTTGTGGAAGTCCAGGGAAGGTTTAAACGGTGAGAAGAAAAAAAACGGTTGACGTCGGTGATACGAAGTTCACGGGGTCATCTAGTAAAAAATAAAAACCGACTTCAAAACACTACCGTAAAATCAGGCAACTATGGTCCTAGGGTTCAACTATGGTCCAGAACCTACATCACATTAAATCGTCTCTAAAAAACAAGTAACGCCATCTAACGCTTCGATACCGTACTTTTTCAATGATTTATTAGATGGCGCCCAAGTTACCTCTTTGAAGTATTAGGTGACGCTAGTGGTTCGGAGTCATGACGGCTTCGAAGTTAATCCGGTTTTCACATGTTCGTCGAGGTCCGCAAACTTTTATTTGGAATAATTGGTTCCAAGTTGATAATAGCAGCGGGTGTTTTCTTAGTGAAAGGTAAGTTAGAGGCGAACTTTTTTCTCAATCAACTGTTAAGTTTTACGCTTTAATTTTAGAATTGTTAGCAAAAACCTGAAATTTCGTAGTTTGATTTCAACTTTGTTCCAACTGTTTTTTTTGGACCATATTTGAAAACTACATTATTTTGGTTATAGAAAAATCCTTTTCCGCAGATGACGTCGAGAAGAAAACCTGGGGCGAGATCTTATAAGTTCTACAGTGAAAGGCAATTGGAACTTTGTCTGGATGAAATCAGAAGTAAACAGTTAACCCAAAGGGAGGCATCAGTAAAGTATAAAATACCGAGAAGTTCCATCATTTTGAAACTTAAAGCAATCAGAAATGACCGAGTCAGGGGGCCGGGACGTCAACGCATCTTTTCAGACGAAGAGGAACACGCATTAGTTGATCACGCCATCAAAATGTGCACCTACGGTTTTCCGATTACTCTGTTTGACCTGCGATGCATCGTAAAAATGTATCTTGACAAACAGGGACGAAATGTTCCCCAGTTTTTACGCAACTTGCCTGGTAGAACTTGGGCAAAACTGTTTCTTACCAGAAATAGACGTGATTTGTCCGAAAGATTTTGTTCAAATATAAAACGCGTCCGAGCTGCGGTGAACGAAGAAATTATATCAAAGTACTTCAGCCACCTGAAAGAGGAAATAGAAGGTATCCCTCCACACCTGATCTACAACTACGATGAAACTAATTTAGTCGATGATTCCGGAAAAAAAAGAGTTCTTACTAAAAGGGGAACAAAATATCCAGAGGCGATAAAAAATTCCACAAAAGCAGCCGTAAGTATAATGATGTGCGGAAACGCAGCCGGAGAAATGCTGCCACCATACGTGAACTACAAAGCTGAACATCTTTGGGACACTTGGACTTACGGTGGACCCCCCAACACCAGGTACAATCGAACCAAGTCGGGGTGGTTCGATTCCATTAGCTTTCAAGATTGGTTTTTTAGCACAGTGTTGCCTACACTACGCAAACAAGAAGGTAAAAAGATTCTCATTGGCGACAACTTGAGTTCGCACATTAGTGCTGATGTTATTAAAGCATGCGAAAATGAAAACATCGCTTTTGTGGCCTTACCTCCTAATAGCACTCATCTCACTCAGCCTCTAGATGTGGCTTATTTTAGACCACTAAAATTGCACTGGAGAAAAATTTTGGATGACTGGAAATCCACGCGCGAGGGACAATCGCTTCCAACAATTCCAAAAAACAAATTCCCGTCTCTACTTAATGTTCTCTGGAAGGCAGTGACACCAAAGTCTGGAGAAAACCTAAAAGCTGGATTTCTTAAGACGGGAATCTATCCTCTTAATGAAAAAGCAGTCTTACAGAGACTGCCGACCTATAAACCTGAGGAACAATCACTAAGCAAAGACTTGGTTTCCGAGTCTTTTGTACAATTTCTCGAGACGAAGAGGCAGGAAGTTGTTGGCCAAGGATCAGGAGGCCGAAAGAAAAAACTTAATGTGGCCGCTGGAAAAAGTATTAGTTCGGAGGAACTTCTCAATATGCCATCAACATCTCAGGAGCCCCAATCAGCCACTAAAAAGAACCAGAAAAAGACAACTAGATGTGGAAGAAAGCTAAAGCGAAAAGTATCGCAGCAATCATTTGACAGTGACACAGATGTGTCTGATAACATGGAGTTAGTCAACGATTCCGACTCGGGTCCATGGTTCGAAGAGGACGATGTTAACGAAGATAAGGACGAAGGACAAGCAAAAAGTACAACCACAACGATGGATTACGTGATTGTTGAATACGAAGGAGAATTGTGGCCTGGACAAGTGGAGTCTATGGAAGAAGAGGGGGCCTACGTAAAATGCATGACTCGTTGTGGCCTGTCGTGGAAGTGGCCCGACAAAGAAGATGTCATATTCTACCCCCATGATAAAATAAAAAAGGCTATCAACGAGCCTAAAAGAGTAAGCTCAAAAAGGGCTGTTTTTCATGTCGCCGAGCTCGAGGAAAGATGGGGTTAAATAAAAAATATAAATAACTTTGATTTAAAAAGTTGATCTCATTCATTTATATTTAATAACAAAGAAGTTTTAAGTTTGTATTATGTTTATTTCTTTCGTTAGAAATGTTGATCTCATAAAGTTAATAGAATTTAGAAAAAAGGAAAGTTTTTTTCTTTTGTTTTACCACTGGAGTATTTTGTTTTAATGGTTTTTTTGATTAAACTGATTCTATATACAACCGACTTTATTTTCCATCCATTTTATGCTCTGAACTATAGTCCCAGATGAAAATAAC
This sequence comes from Yponomeuta evonymella, assembly GCA_963969515.1. Taxonomy (NCBI): domain Eukaryota; kingdom Metazoa; phylum Arthropoda; class Insecta; order Lepidoptera; family Yponomeutidae; genus Yponomeuta; species Yponomeuta evonymella. The sequence continues at coordinate 2,487,019 of OZ018369.1, forward strand.
ACACGATTTCGTCGAAAAAACTTGGAGGGACCATAATTGCAAACCCGCTATACAACAATAGTCCAAAGTTGAAAAAAAAAAAGAAATTCTAAATGTTGCTTAAAAATCAAAAATATCTTTAACATTGTGTTTTGTAAGTTTTAAGGTTTCAGGAATGTGCCTTTGTTTAACTGAAATAAAAAAACTTAATTTTTTACGGAAGTTAAATGTCGCGGAGTCATGAATCTGGACCATAGTTGCCTGATTTTACGGTACCCCTTTCGGACCGGCGCTTAAACTACAAAGAAGCTTTTAGTTTTGAACTTGAACCTTAGGTAATCTAGGGTTGCAGATTACGGATCGGCTATAATTTTTGTAGTGGCAGGGACTGCCAGTTCAAGTGGCAGTCCCTGGTCTCTGCCTACCCCTCTGGGATACAGGCGTGAATTTATATATGTATGTATGTATGTTTGTTTCCGCCGCCATCTCGGAAAATTCATACACCAACAATTGTATCATACTGCTCCCTTAATTTCCTACGTACAATCGTGAGTATCACAGTTCTGTCAAATTGGGCCTGACGCTTCATCTTATACGTTTACAAGAGACCATGAGTGAAATAACCACGAAAGTTACAAAAATATTTATTAGAAATCACAAACACAACTATGTACTAGTTTTACATTAATAACAATAATCAACAAATGCTTTAAATTAGATCAACTTTAGCATGAAGTGAGATCCATTTTCTCAAAGTTTAATCAATCAATCGGCCCGTATGCGTCCACTGCTGGACTTAGGCCTCCCCAAGGCACGCCACTTCCCTCTATCCTCAGCCATCCTCATCCAGCCTCTTCCAGCAATCTGCCTCAGATCGTCGGTCCAGCGAGCTGGTGGCTTCCGCAGCTGCGTTTGCCAGCTCGTGGTCTCCACTCGAGAACCTTTGCACCCCATCGACCATCATCGGTTCTTCGGCATATGTGACCAACCCACTTCAGCTTGCTATTCTAAGTTTTTTGGCGGAATTGTCTCATTTCTGATGTAATCCATCAAAGATACACTGAGCATAGCCAGTTCCATAGCACGCTGAACGACTAGTCCTGCCGCCAGTGTCCACGTTTCAGCTCCATAGCTGGCAGGACGCACTGGTTGAAGACCCTTGTCTTTAGGCTCTGAGGAATAGCAGAGGAAAAAACCTGGCGCAGTTTGCGAAAAGGAACGACCCCAAAATAGTTCACTGTGGCACTCCTATCTTAACCTCTGAGCCTGACGATTTAGTTCTATTCAAGGATGACCTCAGAAACCATGGTCTACCTAGTTTTGTTTCACCATCTTTTTTTTTTTACACTGACTATGTAGGGCAAATGGAGCGTAGGACGCCCACCAGCTCGCTGGACCGACGATCCGAAGCAAATTGCTGGTGGCACAGAAAGAAGTGGCCTGTGTCCAGTAGCAGATAAATATGGGCTGATAGATACCATTTGATGTCTAAACTTACGCCTGCTATTCTCCTCTTTGAAAACTGCTCGCGGACTGGGCGGAAACATCGAAGCTATTGTTTTCTTTTAATGAAAAACAGAGTTGATTAAACTCTGCGAATCATAGCGAAAACTGGAAAACTGAAAACTCTTCCAAGAAAAAATCAAGTCCATCCGTAATTAAGCTAATAACAGACGTAAGTTTAAAACGTTAATCCCGTTTCTCGCACATTAAAAATCTGTTATTCTAGTGTGAACAGGTGTCAGTTGGCCAAAGTGTATACAAAAAAAAAACAACTGACAGCTGCTAACAGTAGATCAACAAATTGTTAATGTACCGGGTACCGATAGGTAAAACATGGACCATATCGTTTCTCAATCACTTACTGTTATTTTATGTAGCCTCTACACTACATTGTGTCCCATACCGGGGCAAAGGTCTCCCCCGCTTCAGACCAGTTTTCGGTCCTTGGCCAATCACACCAGAACCAAAATCTTTCAATCACTACTTATTCTTTATTTTATTGTTGCCCGCAGTGTGTGGCTGGTGCGAGTGCGCGCTCAGGTGATGTGTCGCGACGAGGGCACCGGCGGATGGGTGGCGCTGGGCGGCGGCGGGCTCGCCAATGTCATGGTGGGCAAGCGCCGCCACGTCACCAGTAAGTGTCACAGGCTACTAAGAAAATAAAGCCGCGAATGGTCGCTACTGAGCACTTACAGCCGGGCGTGGTTGCTAGTCGTGGATGGGTGGCGCTGGGAAACGGTGGGCTGGCCAATTTCATGGTTGGCAACCGCCGCCACGTCACCAATAAGTGTCACAGGCTACTGAGAAAATACAGCCGCGAATGGTCGCTACTGAGCAAATGTACCCGGGCGTGGTCGCTAGTCGTGGATGGGTGGCGCTGGGCAGTGGTGGGCCCGCCAATGTTATGGTGGGCAAGCGCTGCCACGTCACCAGTTTCGGCTACTGAGCAAACACAGCCGCGAATGGTTGCTGCTGAGCAAATACAGCGGGGCGTGGTCGCTAGACAGACACTACATCGTAGTGTGGCTGGTTCGAGTACGCTCGGTTGATCAGTTGCCGCGACCCTTTCTTACCCACGGTCCACCTCCTGAGACCAGTGGGTGGGTGAACCATGGGATTTTTCCACTGTACACCTTGACATCGAAACTCTTCAAGGTCCGAGGTAGACTCTCACCAATAAAAAATTGATCCTTTTAATGTTTTATCAGTGTGGTGAACCGTTATAAAAAAAATCTCACGGTTCACCCAGGTGGTCTCAGGAGGTGGACCATGGGTAAGGAGCGGCTGCGACGACGGAACCGGCGGATTCCCGTATATCGTCGGGAATTAAGGTAGACAAATAGATAACTCTTTATTGCACACCAGTAATTTACAGTTTTATAATTATTTAACATAATTAGATTATATATCATCATCATCAGCCTATGCTTGTCCACTGCTGGACATAGGCCTCTCCTATAGCACGCCACTGAGCACGGTCCTCGGCTACTCTCATCCAACTCTTGCCAGCCGCCCTGCGAAGATCATCGCTCCACCGAGTCTGAGGACGTCCCACTACGTTTACCGATCCGCGGTCTCCACTCGAGAACTCGTCTACCCCATCGGTTATCAGTTCTTCGGATAATATGGCCGGCCACTGCCACTTCAGCATATGTCAGCACATATGCTGAAGTGGCAGTGGCCGGCACAGCACAGCCACCGGCTATGTCGGTGACTTTGGTTCTCTGTCGGATCACCTCGTTTCGAATTCGATCTTTCAGAGAAACCCCGAGCATAGCCCTTTCCATAGCACGCTGAGCGACTTTAAATTTCTGGACCAGCCCCACCGTGTGTGTCCACGTTTCGGCACCATATGTCATGACGGGTTATAGATTATATATAAGTACAGGTAATTATGTTATTAAGTACAGGTTGTTATGTGTTCGCGGCAACTCCAATTAATTCTTTTAGAAATATCTGAACGCAGCCATATTTTTCTAACAAGGGTAGGTAGCTGACGGTAGATTGTGAAAAGAGAGGAAAAGCTTGACATGAGTGGTCTGCAACGTAATGCTACATTGAGTGGAATCTCTGGAAATTAGATATTGAAATATTTCGCAATTCATCTCTGAAATCGCTGATTGCATTGTGACAATTGTATTAAATTAAGTTGGCAGTCCAAAAGGGATAAGCTAATAACATAATATTTTTATTGAATTTGTCGTTATTTCGATGGACACATATCTAGCTAAACGCTGTAAATATCGTTGTTATAGCCTACGGACACGCCCTTTTGGATAAGGTGTCTACGCCTGACCGATCAACAGAGCGTATGTACAGACTTAATAATTTTTCATCAGGATTGAGCAAACCGTTGGCGAACGTGGGTAGGCAGGAGCCCTGCACCGTCTAAAGTCTTCCTGGCGCCCTATCTAGAACAATTAGTTATTAAGAAATAGGTTAGGTCTAGTTTTAAATATTGTTAAAGCAGTGGCACAGTTTTGGACACTTGTGCGTTTATAGTTTAACACGTTCCCTGTGAGTGACCCACATGTGGGGCATTTCGAGGTTTAGGTGAGGCGTGAGTGCACCGCATTGGGTTTCTCCCCCAAGTGAAGTATAAGGCTTGTCCAATCTAGCCCGTCTAAGCTAAAGTATTACATTTGCCTTACACGTGTGGGCTATGAAATTGTGAATAAAAACATGTCGGTACCGGGAGGACATTTTGGATGTGATATGATATGTGAAAATATGGCAAAAATAAATATATATATTACGATTTCCATTTATTTAAGGCTTGAGAGAATTAATATTGGTTCAGAATTTAGCTTTACACTAACATCTCACCTACGACAGACTCGGGTAGGTTACAAACTTGTATCTACCTTCTAACTAGAATGACTTCATACTCGTACGTGCGTGCACCACTTATGTATCGCACTAAGTTAAGAACTCACACGTGCATGACCCATATATGGGGCACCGAGATAAATATGGAAAAACAGGAAAAGGGGTTTTCAGAAAATATTTTTTCAGTGATAATATTAACGTATACAATACTTGAATGCGTTTACAAAAAAAAAAACGTAATGCACGTGAGGGGTCATTGTCTTATTTTCAGTTACACAGGCAACGTGTTAGGGTCAGTGCATTAATTACGGACACTGTGCGCTAGTTTGTTAGTAGTGCCACATTGTATATGTACTCGTAGTTTTGAGTTAATAATTGATTCTTATTTGGCACCATAATACACCACAACAATGTTTACCTAATAAACAATCGCGATTAGACCCGCTAAATCTTTAACTACGCGATAATTGACATAATATTTCTGTTTCAGATGGAGAGAGCAGCGCCCGGCCACCACACGCGCCTAACTACGAATACTTCATATACGGGATCCGCATCAGCGACGCCACCGTAAGAACTGAGGGCCCACACCCTCAGCACAATGCTAAGTTTGCGGCCTTTTGTGGTAACTTAGACAGGGTTGCCGTTCTACAAATTTTAAAGTCCCTAGATTATCTGAAAATATACGCCGGATATAGGATTTTTTTTTCTCTTAGATTTTTTTTTTCATTTTTTTTCATCTCATATCTATGTTCTGTGTGTATGCTGTTGGTGTGCCTTATTAAATAAAATAAAATAGCTTCAGCGGAAGTTGAAGCTTCTCCATGGTCCCCAGTTAGCCCGTCGCCGACTTGGTTGACAACATCGTCTGAAAGATCATATGTTGAGCAATTCTTTTTTTGAATCCAGAGTTAGTTTCTGATGAGAAGAATAGAATCGAAAGTTTTTTCACAAAGTTTCTCACGCAATTTCTCCCTTTAACGGTTTATTCACCCGCTAATCATTGTTGAAATCCTCTAGATCAAGACACACAATAAACTAGATGAGTACTAATGTTTTTTTTTACTGTTTTGTGTTACGTTTTGGTTCTGTTTTTGTTAATATTGTTATATCTATTATACTATTCTTTTTGTTGCACTAAGCCGTGCTGAGGACAATTTTAAATAGGCGTCTAAATAGGTTTTTAAAATTGTTATATCTATTATTTTTTCAGGTGGTTTCTTTAATCTGTGTTGTTGTTATAATAAATGAAAGGACATTTCGTTTATCGTTTATTACCAAAACACACCATAATTTAAATAAAAAGCTTCTTTCGTAGTCCGTATAAATCTCGACGCTTGGCAACCCTACGTGTACTTCAACCAGGGTCGAGTTAAATAAAACTACAATTCACAGTTTATTACTACAATTCGAGGTATATGGCGTAGCAGAGCCTACTTGTTAATAGTGAACTATAAATTGTAGCTCTATGGAACGGGGCCCCAGGGGCCTGTTTCATAGAACTATAATTCTTGGTTCTATGACCATTTGATGTACAATTGTACAATACATACCAATTAACCCACAGATAAAAAAGTACTTTTAAAGAGCAGTACCCCTTCAAGTACCCCTTTTAAAAACTAGAGGTAGGTACTTGAAAAAAAAACACTAATGACAAAATAACACCCAAACAAATTAAAGTATGGCAACCCCTTGGGTCCCATTTCATACATAAGCAGCCATACGTCCCACTGTAGGGCACAGGCCTTCTCTCAGAGAGATAGTGTATGGGCTTAATCAGTACCCACCGCGGATTGGCGATTTCAAGCGCTGAGGTATGTAAATAGCTGAGACACTCAGGTTTTCCTTCACCGTTAGCGAGTGGTATTGCTACTATAACTTCACAAATGTACATAACTTAGAAAACAAAGTCATAGGTACATGCCCGCACTGGGAATTGAACCTGGGTCTCCCGCTTCTGAGTCCAATGTTCTACCCACTAGTTTACCATCGCTGAGGTGTGTATACCTCAGGAACTAGTTTCCTCACGATGTTTTCCTTCTAGTTCTATGAAGCGCGGCCCAGACCTTCGACAAACAAAATGTTTTGACCCAAAACGTCGTTGGGTAGTAGGGGGCCTCTTGCTAAAACCGCATGCAACGCAAACACGTCGCCTCGGCAAGGGCTGGTAACCCCTTAACTACGTGTCGTGTGCAGTTCATTTATACATCGTTAAGTAGAGCAACGCAGCCATTACTCAGATCCTCTTGACTCGTGCCGCTAGATGGCGCGTTTGAGCTAAAAATAAACGCTTATAAGTTTCACGTTAAACATTCACGTTTCGTGTAACCCGACACAGCCCACCCGCTCTTCTTTGCTGACTCAATCATCTAACTCACTGCCATCCCCCTTCCAGGAGGTCCTCTCGTGCACAATAAAGAAGGACTTCCAATACAACAAGGTGATGCCGACGTTCCACCACTGGGTGACGGACGAGAAACGGTTCGGGCTCACCTTCCAGACCGCTGCGGACGCGCGCGCCTTCGATCGCGGAGTGAGGGGAGCCGTGCAGGAACTTCTGGACGGTAGGTGTTCACACTACACTGGGTTCCTATCCTCTTATCTTCTTGGTCGTAACGCTCTCGACAGAGCGGTTGCGGTCCTCGTGAAGACGTTTTATTGCGTGCCTCGCAAAGACGCACCGTTCCTCACGAGGAATCCACAAATGAAAACAGAATTACTTTCTTAACGCAGAAATAAATACCTTTGTGAAAAAGTATTCATTATATTTTTTTACAACTATCAAGCCTGATAAAAAATAAAGTGGCGAATTCAATTTGGTATTACTGTGCTAAATGGGAATGTGGCGCCTTTAAATCAGTTATTCCATTTTCATGGATTTTTTGCTTTTAACGCAGAAACTGTGACTTAATGAACGTTGCAAAAAGTTATTTTGCCAGGTCATGTGTCAAGTCATTGACGCTTTGTTAAAAGGCTGGCGTGTGGTCAACACATTGATGCGTTGTCGACACATTGATGCCTTGTCAACAAATTGACGAGTTGTTAACAGTGATACGTTGTGAACACATTGATGTGTTGTCAACATATTGACGCGCCTTCGACCGCGGAGTGAGGGGAGCAGTGCATGAGCTTCTGGACGGTAGGTGTTCACACTACACTCGGTTTCTGTAATGCTGAATCAATAGAAATGGAAAGTGTTTGTTTGTCTTCACACAATTTTTAAGGACAATTATTTCGATACTAAGGCATAATAGTCACACTACAAAACAATGACAACATTTTACTGAGACATTTCACATGAAGACAAAACGTGCGATCGAGATTTCTCGTTGACGTTGGAATTAAAGTACTAAATAAGTTTACCTAATAAACTGTCGCGATTGGTGTTGTTGTGTATGCTGATGAGGCGAAAGAACATTGTCAGTGGCAAACCCTGGTCTGTGCCTACCCCTTCGGGATACAGGCGTGAGTTTATTTATGTAATGTCATGCTTAGTAGGTGTGACGCATACTTAAATACAAATCAATACAGCTTACGCCCAATTTCTGACGCAAATACGCACATGCCCTATGCAAATCGAATTAACCTACGCTTTAATCAGCTCTGCTTTGCTTATGAGCTTCAGATGGCCAGTTATCGTTTGAACCCCGAAGTGATAGGTTATGGGAAATAGTTAATAAATACAAGGTTAATTCTATAGCGCGCAATTCCTGAAAAGTGTCGGTTAGAGTTAGGTTATGGTAGATTATAGTAAATAAATACAAGGTAAATTCTATGACGCGCAATTTCTGAAAAATGTCGGTTAGAGTTTGTCGATTACACCAAGATTATTGAAATATTTTCGTTTTTTTTTTAAATGTGTATTTCTACTGTTTTTCCGCTTTGGAATGGCGCTGTTGGTTAGAAATAACGTTGTAGAAAGTATGAAAATGTACTGAAGCTTGCGTACTTGCGGTACGATTTTCGCATCCGCACAAAATTGCGGGTAAGTGCCCACAAGTGTCTATTGAACTTTTGCGATATACATTTCAGTTTGTTATTACTGGATGCATTGTTTGTTGTATATGTTATAGGCAATGTGTATAATGCAGGCATTCTATACATTTCCTAGGTATTGTATAGAATGCCGGGGTCGTCCAGGCAATGTGTGAAATGATATTGAATGTTCAAATGTTTACACTTTACCTAGGAAATGTATGGAATACCTAGGCATTGTATAGAATGCCGGTTGACGCATAGGTAATGTATGTAACGTGTTTTTTTGCGTAGACAGCGTTTCTCACATAGCAGTTCCCTTCGGATAAACATTTACAACGTACAGTCAAGTGCACGTAGAACTTTACATTTTGACATTTCCACCTCTCTTATCTTCTGCGATATTAGGACAAAATCCAATGGCAAGTGTAAAGGTCTAAGTGCACTTGACCGTATCAAAAAATTGCTGCAGAAAGTCGTCCCGTTCATTTCTTACCACTTGATTATGAAAATTTGATCATGATACAAAAAATTCAAATTCATCAATAAACACTCGATTCTTTGTAGAAGCCGATTCTCTGTTAGTACGCAATTCTAAGTAAAACCTTTCTTTCATTAGTAAGTACCGCTGATCAGTACCCATTTTCCATTCAATAATCACATTAATCACACAAACAATGAATGATCACACTCTCAGTTTAGAACCAATGCATAAACTAAAAAAATACGTCTGCATAAAACAAAGGAGTGCTGCGTACTAAACTACTAACACAACGAACGAGTTGCAACTTGTTTACGGGGTAGTCCCGCACGCCGCGCACTCGCCTCCTTCCCGTGGTCGTTCATTATACACATTGCCTGATGCGTTTCGGGCATTTTATACAATACCTAGGCAATGTATGAAATGAATCGTATTATACACATTGCCTTAACGTTTTAGGCAATGTATACAATGCCTAGGCATTCTATACAATGCCGGATTATACACATTGCCTATAACATATAATTTTTTTTATTTATCCGTGTTTGTGTCCTACTGCTGGGCAAAGGCCTCATTATATACATACTTATTATTATTATTTACATTGCGACACACCGCGCTGTGCATTGGGACACTCGTGAGGAAACACACCGCGACTAAAATGCATAAATTGTATTTTTAACCGACTTCAAAAAAGGGGTAGGTTATCAATTCGACGCGTATATATATTTTTTGACTATGTTTTCGCATAACTCTGTCAAATCTTAACCGATTTCGACAATTATTTTTTTGTTCGAACAGATGTAACGTCCCATTTTAATTTGGTGAAGATCTTATAAATACTTTCAGAGATGGAGAACGGAACTCTTCAATGGACAACAGTAAATAAGGCCTAATGGGGCACATCCTTTAGTAATATCCGTATGTTTCATAGAATAGCGGAAAAGTAGTCCCAAGGTAATTTGGTGATGTTCTGGTGAAGACTTTCGGTGATGGAAATCGAGAACGTCAAATTTTAAAGCAACGAATTTAGTAGAGTAAATTATGTTTATAACGAGGGTCTTATTTATTTTTCTCCCGCTTCCCACTAAAAATAAAAAAAAAAAATAAAAAATAAAGACCGACTTCGAAACCCTAAAAAGTTAAGAAACTGGGCACCGACTACAAATTATGCTTCTAAAATACCTACATGTGTACATACTTCTAATTATTTAAATTATTTCTAACTTTTTAGGGTTTTGAAGTCGGTTTTACTTTTTTATTTAAAAAAAAATATCATCCCATCTATTCGAAAAGGACGAGTTGGTTCGCCTTTAAGTGCACCCAAAGGTGGTGTTTTCTATAAGAAACATTTAGCGGACAGTAATGATTTTGAATTTGGAACATCCTAGTGTTCAGCGCCAAAGAAATCAAATCAAATCAAATCGTTTATTGCCAGGTTAAAATGTTCACACTTTTACACTATTACTTACATCCTAATTACCAATAATTATATTTCGTTTTTAAACATACTAAACATTGTTGTTTCGTTGTTAAGGTAGGTGTTTATTTAGAGAATGCAGCAAACGGTAACAGCCTAAAACAACAACTACCCTCCGCGCTAGTCAAAAGACTGTGTTGCGGCAGAGTAGGAATCATCATCGGATGCAACCAGATATTCGGACCCATACCTTGTAGTAATTACGCGAGTAACATAGTTCAACTAAGTTTGGTTGGTGTTAACTTAAGTGTATAGTACACGTGTGGCTTTGCGATAAAACAATATTTGATAAAAGTTTTAATTACTAGGTAGTACTTAGGGATAATACTTGTGTCAGATGTATTAATAACAAATACTGTATCTTTTAGCGAATAGGGGAAATATTAAATAAATTGTGAGATTTAATACTAATAATATAGTAATATATTACCCATATTAGAATTAGTGATAATGCATGGATAAATAAGTGAATATGTTTATGTATATACATTGTAATAAGTATATTCAAGTAATAGATTAGGTGATAAAATTATGATAAAAATATTATTTACGTTGCTCGATTTACCAAATTTTCAGTTGAAACATAGTCTAGTTGCATCAAAAGTTTACGTAATGTTTGTTTTGTGCTGTATTTTGACTGCTCACGTAGATTTGTCGTGGATTTAGATATTTTATTAAACATGTACGGACCCAAATAGTATGAGAAACACTGTGCAAATTGCGTTCGGCATTGAGGTATCTGATAGACTGCAAATTTGCGTCTATTCGATATTTGAGGTGGAGGCAAGATTTGGCGCTGCATTAGAATAAGTGAGTATATGTATAATTGCCGAACAGTCAGTACCGGAATCTTTTGAAATTTATTATTTTTATGACAGCCCGTTGGGCTCTTTCAATCTTCATGAGGTTAGAGGCGTATGCTCCGCCCCAAGCCGTGATGCCATAATTAAGAATAGATTGACACAGACAGTAATATACAGTTTTTATTAAAGCAGCATCATTAATATGTCTCAGTTTTTTAAAGATACAAATTAGTTTTCTTGTTCTTGCTCTGAGTAAATATGTTTCTTCCAATTTAAATTTTTGTCAATGGTTACACCGAGGTATTTTATATGTTCAACTCGTGTGAGTTCGGGGCAGTCACAGATGCAATTATCAGATGAAATACGAAATTCACAAGAATGGGCCCCTAGAACAAAGTCTCGAACGCAAATATTGTTTGAATAAAGACTGGCTGGTACGACGGCCCATAGTCGTGCCGCCGCCGGCTGAATGAAAAAAAAGAAATCAGATTAAATTATTTTCACGTTTTTGCAAAAAGTGTCGATCGATCTCTCAATCAAGTTAATAGTGATTTTTAGGACCCACGGCCGTGAACCCAAGGGAAAAAACGGCCGTTTCTGGTTCTCGGTTTTGAGCCCTATATTATCTAATCTTAGATAAGATGTGCGGGGGCCGACAGTTAGTCGGCGACACTTAGACCCAGTGGGATCTGTTGTGTCTGCCCCTTGACCTTACACATAAGCCTAATCGAAGATGTCTTCAACGAGGTCGGTCAAGTTATGGAAAGGTGCCTAAAGTCTTCTGGTTTGTGCTAAGCCATTCCCAGAAGTCTCATTCTTTTTCCGGCAAGGATATCGTAGTCGCAGTCTTTATAGTGATTTTTGTGACTAAAAATCACTGTTAAGGTGATGGAGAGATTCGTGTGACCCGTTAACTTTGTTGGACCACCTGGAGCTAACTGACACCATCAATGGAAAGCAATATCATATCTTCTTTTATAGCATGTTTTTGCAAACAGGAAACGTTATAAATCCCAATAATTTGAAATTTAAAGTTCAAGCCAAGCTACTTGAGGCCCGTGTTCGTCTATTGATGGACTCCGGCCTCCCACCCAAGGCACGACACTCAAAAACGACCCCTCCCCTCTCGATTAGTCTGTGAGATGACCAATGAAATGAGCGCAAGATGTGCTGCAGAGTAAATCACTCTGTGAGTGGCTCATTCCGTGCGCCATGCGTGACGACGTGAACGTTGATTAGGCGACAGTAAATGGCAGCGTAACTTATGATTGGTTTTATACAATAAGTCGAACCATTGACTGCATGATGTATAACACGTCGAAATATCAAGGTACCCCGCAAAATGGCGGTGGCCGGTGCAAAGATATTTTGCCGGGTAATACTGAACTCGCTCCGATTGGTAACACAATTGACAAGCCCCGCCCGCCTACCCACTATTGAACGTGGGGTCATTTTTTAGCGCTAGTTAGACATCTATGTTTTTAAGTATCACGAATTATTTGTTGTATCCGGAACTAATTTATCTAATGTATTTCTTTTTTGCCTCCCCTTTACCGTATACTGGATTCCTACATGGTGAGTAAAAGTACGACTAACATGTTTATTGAACTAAACAGAAGTAAAATCCTTGTTTAGTACCCGACAGATAACTCGAACAAAAATTCGCAAAATCTGGAAGTGGGCGCGTGATAACAATTTTTTTTAATAGTTTCTGAATTTGACTTAACGTAACGTCACAGAGACCCCGCCAATTGACCCGAAATAGGTCCATGCGAGGTCAAGTCATTTGTTCAAGTTCAATTGATATAACGCACAACCTGAAAACCGTTTCTTCAGTTAGGTACCATAATTTAAACCACTCCCAATACGGTATTTGACACGATCAACAATAAATTATTTCATATGCTCGATTAAAACAAAAATCACAAAATATCTCGGAAAATGTATCTCTTTTAGTCAATTACTAGTTATTACAATTTTTAAATAGATTAAACATAAAAAGAGTGCTCTGAAATGTGACGTCATAAGCCAGTATTTTCATACAAGATTCCGTTTTAAAAGTAACATTTGATATTTAGTCAAATACCCAATTAGCAAAATTGTAAATTCTCAATTTTTTACAAGGTCATTGTACCCTAGGGAGTCACTCACAATATCCGCCCACTACGTGATGTGCTAGGGTCTCACGACTTAACCCCAATCTCTACCTACCCACTCGGGACTAAAGCGTGATGTGCCCACACCACAGGTCTGGGCGGGGCGTGGCCTTCGCTTCACGCGTACAAAAAACACAATCCAGCTCCGAAGGAAGATGACGAGGAGAACAACATTTTTGAGGTAAGTCTACAATGGAGAACTTGCGAAATGTTGTCTAGAACTTACAGAAATATAATCTGGCGAATGCGGGTGGAAGGGCCGGTAAGGGACGTCCCTGGTGGATATACTTCGACCAACAAATAGGGGGTGTATCAGCCAAGGGCAAGATAAAGGTACCCGAAATCGGCGTGCGTGCATGCAACGACTAATGAATGTTGTTGAAGCGAAAGAGATCTGTTAGTATCGTGGCAAGTGGCAGACCCTGGTCTCTGCCTACCACACCGGGATACAGGCGTGAGTTTATGTTATGTTTAACATTTCGTAATTCCTGACATATTTGGCTAGTGGCATAGTCGACGGTATATGTAGATGTTTACTGTAAAACATTGGAAATGGTATGATTACCAACAGGTACCAACTCTCAGTTGGCTAAAGTGCATACAAAATAACAACTGACAGGTGTTACCAGTACATTAGAGCACGAGAAACCGAGGGTGAAACTCCATAAAAGATTTTTAGGGATTTATATTTATTTTTTTATTTTTGTGTCCCTCCAATCAAATTTTAAGTCATGTTCCCCGTCAGTCATCATCATAATTTTCCTTCTCGACTAGATTTAGTCAAATACGTACCCAATTTGTTACTTCGTCAGCACTTATTCACAGACCGCCAATTCTATAAAATTACTTAGATTTAAGTAATGTAATTAAAGTAATCGACATAGCTGAACGGATTAGCAAACTGAAGTGGCAGTGGGCTGGTCACATCTGCCGCAGGACCGATAACCGTTGGGGTAGACTGGTTCTAGAGTGGAGACCGCGAATCGGCAAACGTAGCGTAGGACGCCCTGTGATCAGGGCCTAGATTCTGTTAATGCATTGTAGTAACATGACAACTGCATGAACATGGCGGTTTTCATTTCATGGCTGCTTTAAGTCTACGCGGGCACACCCATCAAACCTTCTAGGCGTCAATGGTACAAAAAAACACGTCACGTGACCTGACAGTGTACCTGTCATTATACTACAATGCACTAACAGAATCGAGGCCCAGGTGGAGCGACGACATTCGCAAAGCGGCAGTGGACAGTGACTTGAAAAGAAGAGCCGAAGAGCGGGCTCAGTGGCGTGTCTTGGGAGAGGCCTCTGTCCAGCAGTGGACTGACACCGGCTGATTATGATGACTTAGATTTAAGTAGACTGAACAGAAGCAGAAGAACCTGAGTTACTGATATAGCTCGAAGAATTGCTCAGTTGAAGTGACAGTGGGCGGGGCACATAGCTCGGAGAACTGATGGCCGTTGGGGCGGAAAAGTTCTGACCTGGCGACCGCGGACCGGACGACGCAGCGTGGGCAGGCCCCCCATCAGATGGTCTGACAACCTGGTTACGGTGGCGGGGAGTCGCTGGATGCGGGCGGCACTACACCGGGAAGCTTGGAAAACCATGAGGGAGGTCCATGTCCTGCAGTAGGCGTCAAATGGCTGATGATGACGGCTTGGATTTGAGTAATCATAGTTGTATTTTTTTTTCTGGCTATGCAATAAAGTGTTCTCTATCTATCTATTCAATAAAAATCGGAAACTTGCGTCAAACTTTGATTGAAGTGGCATTGCTTGTATATCACAGAAGACGTAGAATAGCTCAAGATTTTTTAAAATAAAACCACAAAAATATTTTTTCGGGCTTTTCGGGGTCCCAAAAAATGCGTAAAATTAAGCTACTCTAATAATAAAAATCATATAAATAGTACATTACTGCAGCGGCGAGCAAAAGAGGCATTGATGGACGAACGTGGAAATGTGGGCCGAGGCGAAAAAATCAATAAACTTTTAAAATCAGACGAACCACGAACGATCAACAATAATTTTTGCCGCGTTAAAGTGTTCTTTTTTTTCAATACCTATATCCAGCTTTCTATCGCAAGCCAGTTCGAAATTTAAATAAAACGACTGATAAGTTACCTCCTTGGTTGTCATTGTTCGGAGTAAAAGATCGTTCTGTTTTTAAATAACACGACAGATATGAGTTTAGTATGTAATTTATTTGGCCGCAAAACACGACATTTCATAGAACTTTTTCCGGCCGCTGCTCGCGTGTAATTGGCCAGTACAGCAATTTCGATTTATCTCGTAGAAGGTTGTCGAAATAATGCTCTAATTTCCAAGCATGTTTGAGAAAAATTAATTTTTTCATTGAATTCTAAAAGTTTTCTGTAAAGGGGTGTAGATGCATAATAAAATAACATAACTCGAATATTGATAAACGCTCCATACGTAAGGCGTTACGTTCAAGTTGTGACGTCATAGTTTGAGTCCGATTTGTGTGGCACGTTTTTGTACCACGTTACTAGAATGACTTTTCGACAGGTTACAGTGGTTAGTGTGAAAACTATTGGTCGTAGAGAAAAAAAATAACCACGTTTATTTATTAAATCTTTTAACATAAAATATATCTCCGATTATATTAAATAGGTACCGTTTTGTGCGAGTTCTCCATTCTGTACCTCTAACAAACAACCTTTTTGATTTTATATCTTAAGACAATGAAACTCTATGCCCTTTTTATTTCAAATTTAAAACTCAACGGAACTGTACGCCCCGTTTACGATTACGATGCTAAACGCCAAATTCCTCTCCAGTGTCTAAACCTGCCTTCCGAGTCTCGCTCGAGCTCGGAAAACTCGACGGCATCGCGCCCTCAGCGGCCGCCGCGCGAAGACATCACGCAGACGCCGATCCTCTCCGCCATCACGCTACCCAGGCAGAACAGTCCCCGGGCAGGTAACAGTCCCCTCGCAGATAACAGTCCGCTGACGAAAATGATCCCAGAGGTCGCGGTTTCAAGTCCCGGCATGGGTGCAATTTTTAGCCTCTAAATAGGTTTTAAGATGTCGTTTCAAATAATAGACAAATCTAAGTTGAATGTACCAAAAATTATTCGAAAGTTATTCCTGTTTTCTAAGCCTTTTTCTTATTTCCAGACTATAACTGCTGCTCATGAATCAATAAAAAAAAAAACAGAATACATTAAAAGGAAAATGCATAAACCAATGTTTACGTAAGCATTGGGTAAAAGCTTTGCTTACTTTTGCTGACGAGAGGGAGGGATGGGTAAATTATTGCAATCAATCTGCTTACGTAATACTTGAACGTCCCCGAATGTATTTTTTTATGTATGTGTGTTTATTTCTTTGATGGTTTATGTAGTTTATTCTTTTCATTATTAGCATATATATAGTATGTATTTTTACGTAGATATTTATTTATATTAGTATTATTGTGCAAGTGCATAGACCCGTTTAACACCTCCACTCCGACTCCCCAAGGTTTTCTGGAAGAAATCTCCTACAGAGATAAGCTCGCCTTTGTACATGTAATTCCTTATGTCATTTCCTGTACTGTTATTCCGAAAAATAACTTATTCGTGTGCAATAAAGTATAATAAGAAAGTCCCTTAGTTTTAATCAACAAACTTCTACATAGCTTGCCTGTTATATTCTAGTATATTTCCATCGTCGTTTGTCATCAGAAACGTCGCTAAAGCAGTACGGAATGTCAGGGGAAGAAGACAGAGGCATCGAGGAATCAAACCCGGACCACGGCTCTGAGTGTCCCTACATACACCTGTCTGCGGTAAGTGTCGACGCCGATCTATTTATTTATTTCATATCGCCACACTTACCACTGATTCGTTCATTCATTCACGCATTCAACTCACTCATTCATCTCACTCACTCATTTCCTAATCCTTTCCTTCAACTTTTTCTCCACCTCCACGCACTTCCTTCCCAGTGCTGCCACCTTAGTGGATTTTCCACTAAAACTGGTGGTTTCGACCCATGCTTTAGTGGTGAAATATCGCTTTTAGTGGCTAGTGGATTTTTCTAGTGGTTTAGTAAAATCCATCTATCACTCAATCGCTAGACCACGTTTTGAAATATTTAGCGATATTCATATAATAAAAAAAACCAGCAGAGGAACAGAATGAAGTTAAATCTCGTAACTGCTATATCACACTAATATTATAAATGCGAAAGTTTGTATGTTTAGATGTTTGGATGGATGTTTGTTACTTCTTCACGCCAGAACGGTTCGGGCTCAAAATTTGCATACAGTTCTAACCCTGGACCAAAACATAGGCTAGTTTTTATCACATGTTCCCATGGGATAGAAATGAATAACCTTACACAACGCGTGTGAAGCCGCGGGCAGAAACTAGTTAAGAGTACGTTGTGGTTTGAGATTGGATTGGAAGGAAAGTGCTGTAATGAATATTTATACAATTCCAATTACAGTTATAAAAAAAATCGGGAACCCACGATGATGGTGCAGACCAAAATGTATCATCTGAAGAAGACGAATTAAAATAGCAGTTTGTTATTAACAAAGAAAATTGCAATTCAGTAATAGAAACAAATTAAAACTAGTGTTCAAAATTGAAACAATTGGGCTAACTGCAGACTGTTATAAACAATCTGTAGTCTATTGGTAGCTCAACTGATCCATATCAATACCAGTTTATTATTGAATCATTTGATGTTCATGTTGATTAACTAATTGTTAATATTGTATTACGTCATAATAAAGATTATTTACTAAACTACATACCTACTGTTTTTGTTCGTAAAAACTATAATTTGTTTAGTGGAAATTTTAGCGGTTTCTACATCAGGACCGTTATTTGTTAGTGGTTTTCTGGTGGTTTTAGAGGTTGCATCTGGTGGAAAGCTAGTTTAACTGTTGGCAACACTTTTAGCGCTTTTCAAGGCATTTCAGCGCTTCTTTTCCAACAATAAAGCGCTAAAAAAAATTAGTGGAATCTGGTGGAAAAATAAAAAAGATATCGGCAGCCTTCAATTCAAAAAGTTGGTATCCAGAGCAGCAAAACAAAGAAAAAAAAAGAAGAAAAACCTACGAGTTCCTACGGGGAATCCTCAAGAATAATGTTCAGTCTAGTTTATGGTTTTGTCTCTTTTTACAGTAAAGGATTTTACTATCGCTGTCTTTCCGCACTGTAAACAGAAAAGAACTGGTTTGTCTTACTACGTAGGCACTAAAGCGGCGCGTGGTTAATTTCTTGTTAATTTTAGCATGGGTAAAAGAGCGGTGTGAAAATCTAGTGGAATTTAGCGCTTTTTCAGGCCCGTTTTTACCAAAAAATAGCGCTTTTTTGACAAGCGTTTGGTGGTTTTATTTTCTTCCGAACGGCAACCTGCTGTTCCTTCCGCTCAGTCAGTCTTAAAATCCGCGCCCGCGCCGCTCCAGTGATGCCAACTTAGCTAAAACTTGTAGCTAAATTTTTTAGCTACTTTTTCTAGCAATATTTCATTTCATTATGAGACGTGCGAACTCCATCCTCTACATTAGAGACTACCGTAGAAAAAATTCTGATTCACAGCCATCAACATCTTCTTTATAATAATTTTTAATAATTAAAAAAAAAATAGACACTTGTTAAATTTAATGAAAATAAACGTTAAATATTATCAGAATTTGTAATTTTATTTTGATCTAACAACCTATTGTAACATTTAGCTACTTCTAGCAACTTTTTGGGGTAAACAAAACTGGCAATCTAGCAACATTTTGTAAGATGTCTAGCTTCTAGTTCTAGGTAAAGCAAGCATTTGGCAACACTGCGCCGCTCGCCACGCACGCCAAGAACGTGTTTCTCATCTCTATCCTCAAAAAACTCGCTAAATACCCATCAGTGTTGTGCTGTAGTGCTCCTATAATCTGTGCATCAAAGACAATAAAAAATTTACCTTGAAAACTAAAAGAAGAGGAGAGGTCCGGACCGGCCTCCATGCCCAACGACAGAGCCTATCGAAGAAACATCCCAGGGCCTAGATTCTGTTAATGTATTGTAGTAACATGACAACTGCATGAACATGGCAGTTTTCATTTCACAGCTGCTTTAAGTCTACGCGGGCACACCCATCAAACCTTTAGGCGTCAATTGGTACGAAAAAACACGTCACGTGACCCGACAGTGTACCTGTCATTATACTACAATGCACTAACAGAATCGAGGCCCAGGTACCTACCTCCTCCTCCTAGTCTTCAGGTTTGGTCCTCTCACCACTCATCACCAGTGGTCGGAGTAGGTATATTGGTTTTTCGTACTTGCATCATGATATCGTAACATGGACATGCCATTTTTCTCAATGTCTTAAACGTCATCGCCATTGTCATCATTACCATCTGTTTTTTTGTAAATGGTAATGATGAAATGTAAACGATAATTATGTAATGTGTGTTTTATGAGCAATAAGCGTATATCTAAAACTATGATATACCTACAATTATTGCAATTTTTTTATTATATTATTATCGTCGACTACCACGAGTTGAACAAAATTTCACTAAATGAAAATATCAGATTTAGACAGAATTTATATAAGTAAAACACACATCTCATCATTACCATTTGCTGCAAAAGTTGTAAAACACAAACTCTAAATAAATAGATTTGATTCAAACCAAATCATATCAATTCAACTAAATTAAATCAAATCAAACTAAATTAAGTCAGATTAAATCACATCAAATCAAATCCAATTAAAGAAAATCAAAATAAATCAAATTAAATTGAATCAAATCAAATCAAGCCAAATGTACACCTACAAACTCTCATCATCTTTCAGTCCCGTCCATCCAAAGGTTGTCTGAAAAAGATCGCTTCAAGCGATAAGAACGCCGATCGTATCTATCCCTATCTCTGTAAAATGATTCATTCAAACCAAATCATATCAATTCAACTAAATTAAATCAAATCAAACTAAATTAAGTCAGATTAAATCACATCAAATCAAATCCAATTAAAGAAAATCAAAATAAATCAAATTAAATTGAATCAAATCAAATCAAGCCAAATGTACACCTACAAACTCTCATCATCTTTCAGTCCCGTCCATCCAAAGGTTGTCTGAAAAAGATCGCTTCAAGCGATAAGAACGCCGATCGTATCTATCCCTATCTCTGTAAATTACTGGTGTACCATAGAGTTATCTATTTATTTAGAGTTTGTGTTTTACAACTTTTGCAGCAAATGGTAATGATGAGATGTGTGTTTTACTTATATAAATTCTGTCTAAATCTGATATTTTCATTTAGTGAAATTTTGTTCAACTCGTGGTAGTCGACGATAATAATATAATAAAAAAATTGCAATAATTGTAGGTATATCATAGTTTTAGATATACGCTTATTGCTCATAAAACACACATTACATAATTATCGTTTACATTTCATCATTACCATTTACAAAAAAACAGGTGGTAATGATGACAATGGCGATGACGTTTAAGACATTGAGAAAAATGGCATGTCCATGTTACGATATCATGATGCAAGTACGAAAAACCAATATACCTACTCCGACCACTGCTCATCACTCATCACCATACTCGCATTCTCTAAAAACTCGCAAATTTTCATTTACAACACGCAATAGCGACACCATTTTTTCTCATACCTACCGCACGCACCAATTCTTATTTATTCCAAATAAATCTCGCTAACGCACGCTTACTACCTATCATACTCTCATTAACACGCAGTTAATAACATTACTGTACTCGTATTTAATTATATTTTCATCCGCAAACTCTTATTTCAAAAGTTTTAAACAACGTGTTCTTGGCCGCGCTCGATTTTCTTACGCAATTCTCACTCTTATTTGTACTGCGATTAGGGCGTACTTTTCACTCGATCTCTTGTCACCCGCTTGTCGCACGTAGGTACGTACCTACTTTCCGGAATATTCTTGTGATTTTTGCGCCTTCAACCGACTTTAGCCATGGCTGGGAAAGGAAAGAAAGGGCTCCCGCCTGTTGATGGAGAAAGTGATAACGTAAAAAGTTCCCGATAATGTTTCTCGAATATAAACAACAAAGTTTGTTCCAAATCGTTCAAGAAGCTTAAGATCTTAAGTCTGAGGGTTGATGACCCCACTGCTCGCTCTCAATTTCTCCCTAGAACGCATTCAGTTGATAAAACTCGCTCAGATTTCATGGAAACCCTGGATGACCTCATCTTAGAGTACATGAATGAAGACTCCGAAGCACAGCCAGGTAACGGCATGCTTAGCTCCTTTGACTCATTGTACTGTTACATAAAACATACAGAAAGCACACTCAGACACCAGTTACAGCCTTCACAGGACAAAAACAAAAGACATGATCACATTAATATCAAATTACCCCCATTACAATTAGCAAGTTTTGATGGCACTCCAAGTAAGTGGCCGGTGTTCCATGAAAACTTCTCAAGTCTTATTCACACGAACCCGCGTCTCTCTAATACTGAAAAAAATACAGTCGTTATTGGATGTCTCTCCGGCAAGGCACTTAATGTTTGCTCAGGCATTACCGCTACCTCAGAAAACTATGACATTGCCTGGAACGCTCTTCTGGAGAAAGACCAGGATGTCAGGGTGCAAGCCTCTCTCTATTTAGAACAAATGTCAGCAAAAGCCTAGTCAGACAATTGAAAATTTGATTGACAGCTTCTGCTCCGCTGAAGCTGCCCTGCGCCGCTTGAACATTCAAGATTTAACAGATTTCATTATAACTCACATTGCTCTCAGCAAACTTGCAAATAACGCTCGCTGGTTTCGCCGACGCAAGCGAGGAGGCTTGCTATGGTGCCGCAGTGTATGTCGAAGTTAGTACCGATGACCGCTCCGCTGGCTCGGAACAGCTACTCGCCTCAAAGTCTCGTCTGGCTCCACTAAAGAAAGTCGCTCGCACGTCTCGAACTGCGCCACACTCTTAACTCGCGAATCTCCTAACAGCAGCTGTTCTGGACGTTCTCTCTAGACGCTGTAAAATAAACGATATTTACGCATTCTCTGACTCGACTATTACACTCGCTTGGATTCACTCGCCCGCATATAAATTTCACACCGTTGTCGCAAACAGGATTACCGAAATAAATGAAAAGGTATCAGCTGACCATTGGTTTCACATTGACGGCCGTGAAAATCCGGCTGATATACACTGACGCCTTCAGTACTTAGCTTAGTACGTTTAGCCATGAGGTCGAGAGTATAGTTTGAGAGTTTTTGTGGTCTACTCGTACGGTTCGGTCTATAGAACCTCGAGCCCACTGAACGAACAGTTTCTACAAACTTGTTATTGATCTCGTCCACCGATGCGGCGCTCTCCAGGCACTGAAAGCGATTTGACAATTCGAGTTGAAAGTTCTCGGGGTTCTGGATATGGGCACGAGTAGGTCGGAGCGTGGACTTCATGAGACGAGACCTCTCAAGTTTGACATTGATATTCAATGTGCCTCTTACTATTCGGTGATCGCTTCCGGTTTTCACCATGTTGATCACAGAGACGTCATTGAATATTTGTCTCTTGGAGGTCAGGATTAAGTCTATATCGTTTCTCGTGGAACCATCGGGACTCAACCTCCTCGGGCCAATTTCACCGTTTTCCAAAACAGTTTTACATTGGCCTTGACGTTTCGTGAGCATCTCGTGTCATACTTTTCTTTCTCTTCATCCTTTTTTCTCTCCACTGCATCCTTCACCTTCTTTTTTTTATCACATTATACAGAATTTCTACATGTCGTTTCTTATGTAATGTGTTGTTAAATGTTTGAATAATAATAAGCATTGCAAAAGCAAATGTAGATTTACCAGTTTCCGATTTACCGATTTCTGATTTACCGTTTTGAGCATAATACGCGGACCCGCGGCGCGTGCGCACAGCTCAGGCTAGCTATGGTTCTCACGGGTTCGAGTTTGTGTCGAAATATTTCTGGAAAATGCTAAAAGTTCCTTTTTAGGGTTCCGTAGTTTGACAAAGAACCCTGCCTGCCTGCCTGCCTGCCTGCCTGCCTGCCTGCCTGCCTGCCTGCCTGCCTGCCTGCCTGCCTGCCTGCCTGCCTGCCTGCCTGCCTGCCTGCCTGCCTGCCTGCCTGCCTGCCTGCCTGCCTGCCTGCCTGCCTGCCTGCCTGCCTGCCTGCCTGCCTGCCTGCCTGCCTGCCTGCCTGCCTGCCTGCCTGCCTGCCTGCCTGCCTGCCTGCCTGCCTGCCTGCCTGCCTGCCTGCCTGCCTGCCTGCCTGCCTGCCTGCCTGCCTGCCTGCCTGCCTGCCTGCCTGCCTGCCTGCCTGCCTGTCTGTCTCTCTCTGTCTGTCTGTCTGTCTCTCTGTCTCTGTCTGTCTGCCTGCCTGTCTGTCTGCCTGCCTGTCTGTCTGTCTGCCTGTCTGTCTGTCTGTCTGTCTCTGTCTCTGTCTGTCTCTGTCTGTCTCTGTCTGTCTCTGTCTGTCTCTGTCTGTCTCTGTCTGTCTCTGTCTGTCTCTGTCTGTCTCTGTCTGTCTGTCTGTCTGTCTGTCTGTCTGTCTGTCTGTCTGTCTGTCTGTCTGTCCGGTCGGTCGGTCGGTCGGTCGGTCGGTCGGTCGGTCGGTCGGTCGGTCGGTCGGTCGGTCGGTCGGTCGGTCGGTCGGTCGGTCGGTCGGTCGGTCGGTCGGTCGGTCGGTCGGTCGGTCGGTCGGTCGGTCGGTCGGTCGGTCGGTCGGTCGGTCGGTCGGTCGGTCGGTCGGTCGGTCGGTCGGTCGGTCGGTCGGTCGGTCGGTCGGTTGGTCCGTCCGTCCGTCCGTCCGCGGCCTAGCGCAAAGACTGGTGGTACCAGAAAGCTGTAATTTGGTATGTGTATACATATTTATTTATCACGCGGACAAAGTTAAAGAAAAAATTTTACTGTACCTCCACTAACCTGAAAAGTGGGGATGATTTTTTCTCATATACTCTAGATTGGTTATCATCATCATCATCATCATCAGCCATTTGACGCCCACTGCAGGACATAGGCCTCCTTCTTGGTTTTCATAACCATGACGGGTTTTGCCATAATCGCCACGCTTGGCAGGCGGGTTGGCGATCGCAGTATGCGGTTGGAATCTCAGGAAGGGGATACCGCCGTTTAGCCAAAGTATTTTTCGCCAAATTTTACTTCCCAATAAACTTATGGCATCAGTTTCATTTCCCAAATGAAACTTTAGCAAGTTTTCATTTCGCATTTTATTCATTTGGTCAAATTATCATTTCGCATAATTTTACTGCGTCAAGTTTTATTAAGACAAACGTTTATTATGCTAACGTTTTATTTTGGCAAGTGTTATATAGCAAATAATTGTAGAAAAGTGTGTTAGGTTAGAACTGCGACCCCCACAGACACGAACTGTTACCAGAAAAGTGGGTTAGGTTAGGTTAGAACTGCGACCCCCACAGACACCTACTGTTACCAGAAAAGTGGGTTAGGTTAGGTTAGAACTGTGACCCCACACAGACACCAACTGTTACCAGAAAGGTACTTTTTGCCAAACGATACTTTTGACTGAATAATGCTTGGTAAAATGAATTTTGACCAAGTATTTATTTGGTAAACAATAACTTGCCATAATAACTTTTGCTAACTGTTTATTTGCTTTAAGTTGTTTTGAGAAATGGTTTTTTGCCAAGTGATAATTTGCGGAAAATAGTTTGGGAAGTAATACTTTGGGAAACGATTTTTGGCAATACATTAGTAAACCCTCAGGAAGACGCTGCTGCCCGTTTCCTCGTAATTGATTTCCGTAGTCGCCTTCTACGACATCCACGGAAGGAAATGGAGTGACGCTATTCTTAATCCGGCGCTACACGGACAAAACACCTGATAATCATTGGATTGGTCGTTGAAAAATATTGTGCGTGTACCAAGACCATTTGTTGATTTAGGGTTCCGTTTGCGAAATATTAAGCATTAAATCGCAAATTTTTGTCAGAGGAAGGAGTCTCTCCCCTCTCCTGGCTAAACGGTTGATTGTAGAAACGTGAAAAAATTTAGGGTAGAAGCACATATAATGAACTTAAAAGAAAAAGTGTCACGGCTAAGAAGGCTTTACTAGTTAACGATTAATAGGCTACTAACTTATAAAAGTAAAATTTCATGCGAAATCCATTGAAAATGACTTCGATGAAGTTGATAGTTCTGTAAAGCACATTAAAAAAAAACCCTCTTTCTACGGAACCTCACATTACGCGTGGCCCGACACGCACTTAGCCGGTTTTTAAAAAGCAAATTAGCGTATTCGATAGTTATGGCACGTTCATTTTGTTATGACTCTCAAACCACTCAAAATTCATGGTGTATTCACTGAATTCTACAGTTTTTAAGCATGTTTGTAGTTTTACTCTAGTATGGGGTTGGCAACACTCCGTTAACATAATTATTGTCTTTCTCAGGTACATGAGTATACGTACCCAACCGTGCCGGGTGGAGTCGCGGGCTCCGAGAAGTCTTCTCCCAACACCAAACCTCCGTTGCTGAAGCGAGATTCCGGTAAGTTTAATAGTAAGGGGCTTATTCTGAATATTATTTTTTTTATACCCTTCCAGAGCATGTAGCACTCCGTTGCTGTAGGTGAAAACGTGCTATTAGCTCACTAAGGGCCGGTTTCTGAATTGAGCATTTCACTAAGTAAATAGGTACTTAAGTAACGTTCTGTCACGCTCTTTTCTGAGACATTCAAAGAGAGCACTACAGTTAACTATTTACTTAGCGAAATTCTCAATTGAGAAACCTGTCCTAACTAGTTTTACGAGGGCACACAAATCACGAAAGTTAGTGGGGATGGGCGGGACATGTGGTTAGACGTCTAAATTACCTACTTAGCGAGTCAGACGCCCTTTTTGTTTTAGATTAAGACACTTCCATTGTGGCAAACCTCTATGTTTGCATACCTTGGACTACAGTGCAGAACACAAACATTTTATGTCTAAATTTATTTGGTAGTGCAATCGAATGTATTCTGTTTTGTAGACTAACCGTCACTTGCACCATCACACTAACCCGGGGTTAACCCGTTAAACCGTTAACCCAGTATCAAATTGTACTGATGACCATGGTAACTCCAGGTTTAACCGGTTAGCCCCGGAATGGTGGGATGGTACAAGCGCTTAATAAGATAAAACAAAATATACATAAGAATTTCTTAGGGAGAAGGTAGTGGCTGAAAGCCAGCGCTGATCCGGGTCAGCTGCTGACCCAACTACTTTTTGACTTATTTTATGCTATTATAACCCAGTTTTAAGTCTTATTTTGTTTTAAGTTCTATTTTGATGAGGCAATAAATGCTTCTTTAGACTTAAAAAAAATGTCTATACTCCGTTATACGAGTCGAACTCCTAGGTAACAAAATACTCGCATTTCATCCGTCAATGCGCGTGGCTAAGCGTAGCGTGTATAAGCTTAACAATAAGCGAAAGCGGTCCGCTTCATAGGATAGGTTTACTTAATGCAGTGGCTATTAAAGGTCACGGGCATTAACGGATGGACGCACATGGATTGAATCTCTTTGGGAGCCCGTGTCGTGGAATGGAGTATACAACGTCAGTCATACGTTTCAGGGTCGATGAAGAAACGCGGACCCGGGTACGGGGCGCCGCCGCCGCTGCCCGATAAGAAGCCTGCCAAGCCTGACGCCTTCCAAGCGCGGCTCAAGTGCAGGTAGGTAATGGGCAACCAATGGATAGTTTGATAGTAAAAACATTTTCATCCCCCCATCTCGGAAAGAGTATTTTTGCTCTTCGATATCTGAGTGCAAAAGCCGTTTTTATCCGCTAGAGAATAAAGTAAATTGAATTTAGAACATCGAGTGCACTAAGTTTGTAAATTCAAAACATCATTAAACCTATTTACTTGTACCTCCATGGTGTCGAATTTATTATACTACTTTTTTTAATTTGTTATAAACTCAGACTCGGAACCTCCTTTGTTTTTTTTTTTGCATTTAGTCATTTGCTCGCTGAGGTGGGATGAAAAGTTACGTGTGGCACTCGAGTGCAAAGATTTTTCACCTCGTGCTCTTTTGATTCCCTCGCTAACGCTCAGGACTCGCTGCGCTCGTGATTCAATTTTAGAATCCTTCGCTTGCTCTGTCATCAAAATTGAGCACGCGGTTAAAAAGCAACAAAAGCAACGTTGTTATACAAACAAATAACTATTCTTTAACGGCACAATACTGCAAACACAACATAAAGATACAATCTGCGTATAATTTTCATCGATTAATTATAATTTTCAAGAGAATGTAGTGACTATAAATAATTGAGAATTGTGACAGGAATATTACGTTGATTTGGACATATGGAAAGGATGAAGGAGAAAAGATTGACTTGACATAGGAAATAAGAAAATGATTTATTTTATGTTTTTCCCTAGAGTCTAAGTTTTGAGTACCTTAAATACTAGCAATCTTATTTATAAGAACACTTATTTTTTTTGTAAAATCTCCACCACAGACTATTATAATCGGCGTGTATCGATTGTGTTTTAAGGAATCAAGGACCGTCAATATATATATAACAATATCCCACTATGTCACTAGAGTTGAGTATAGTATGTCTTTGATTAAATTGTTAAATGTAACAAAACTAACATCAACGGTAAGCGCCTAGTAATCATAATGTCAAACCTTCACCTGGTTACCACCGCACAGATTTACGTCTAGTGTGGTAATCAACGCAAACCATGCTTGTAATGTCTTTCTTTTTAATAGAACATTTTGTATTTGTATCTATAATTTTATATTAGTTAACTGTGGAAAACGCTGCCGGTTGTGCATTTACTAAGTTATCGAGTTGCACATGTATTTTTTCATACAAATGCCTATATTTTTTGTTGCACTAATCCGTGCTGATTCCAATTTTTAAAAACTTATTTAGAGGCTAAAAATTCCACCCATGAATCCGCGACCTCTAGCTAACCGTGCCAGCGAATGGCATGGGTGGAATCTTTAGCCTCTAAATAGGTTTTTAAACTGTTTATTTTCTCAAAAAAATTAAAATAAAATACCTCACCATGCCCCAAGGCAGGGGCTTATATTGTACGAAGTGGCGTAACTGTAGCGTGGCAGGGCTGGCAAAATGCCACGGGCCCCCGACCTGAGGGGGCCCCCGAACTATGGGGCCGCGAGCTCAGAAGTAACTTAACATTTTTAATTATTGTAATGCTTATATATAAACCCTTTGGGGAAGAAATGTAGTGAAAGCCATTGTACAGGAAAGCGAAAACAAAAAATAAATAAAAAAGCGCTTTATATCGTTTTTCTTTTAAATGCCGCATTTTAATGCAATGATTACAGATGTACTAAAAATTTTACAATTTTTTTAATATGCAACTTTAAATTCAATATCTTCGCTAGTTTAAAAGTTAGCATAGCTTATACTACAAAAACCTCTTCATACAACAAAAAAAAAAATGAACTTTGCTAAAAATTTGGATAGCAACAAATAATTTCAGTAAAAGCCATAAGAAAATGTACTACAATGTACTAAATACTACAAAAAATTAATGCCTGCTAAACAATCACGATAGTAAAGGCCATTTTTTTGCGAATTTGAGGAAACTAAATATACAGATCGCAAGAGATCGAAAAACTGAGTAAGACTACATTCATAGTCCATTTTCACCACAAATGGCTTTTACGACATTTCTTCCCCAAAGGGTCGATATGAGTACTTCAAATCAATTAAAGTTGGGCCATGTGTACTGTTCAGTTTTCCCATCTAAATCAAGTGTTAATAATAGGGGTTAAAGTATGAAATTGCCGTTTTATTGCAATAGGTTCTTTGAATTGACATAGAATCTTCATGGTTTGAGGTTTTCGAATGAAACTTTTCAAATGGTTTCTATGATGTTCTTTTTTTAAAAAATGTGAAACATTTGAATATCGACTTTCAATTGTTTTTGTTATTCAATTTAGACAAGAAAGATGGATACTGCGAAAATTCGAGTGATTTTTTAATACGAGTTCCGACGCGGAACTAACGCGGCAGAAACAGCCCGCAATATCAATGCTGCGTTTGGAGAGGGGTCTACTAATGAACGCACCGTGCGATTTTGGTTTAAACGCTTTCGTGATGGAAATTTCGACTTAAAGAACGAGCCACGAGGAAGACCGCCCCAAGTGAATAACGATGAATTAAGAGAGATCGTGGAAGCCGACGCTAGTCAAACTACCCAGGAATTAGCGGCATGGTTTAACGTTACCTTACTCACAATATTGACTCACTTGCGTCAAATCAATAAAATAAAAAAATACGAAAAATGGGTGCCTCATAATCACTCGAATTTTCGCAGTATCCATCTTTCTTGTCTAAATTGAATAACAAAAACAATTGAAATTCGATATTCAAATGTTTCACATTTTTTAAAAAAAGAACATCATAGAAACCATTTGAAAAAAGTTTCATCCGAAAACCTCAAACCATGAAGATTCTATATCAATTCAAAGAACCTATTGCAATAAAACGGCAATTTCATACTTTAACCCCTAATATTGTTGGTTGCACTGGCAACACACAATTCTCTCTTCTGGGATTGGTTTTGGTTGTTACTTTTTTGGATTGACAACTGTGGCCCCGGTCGGTTTAAAGTCTTTGTCGAGGCAACAACACTTGGCCTGTCGCTGCTGTTTGCCACCATTTCCGACTATCGCTATCGTTCTATCGCCTATCGCCTCTCGTGTAATTGTGTCGTGAGCCAACACTGAGAACTGAAGTGCTGAAGGAAGCTGAAGGACGGACCCGGCTCAATCGTCGTCAGGTCAGGCGACGCTACTCACGGTGGGCGGTCGTGGAAGGTAAGTCGAGGAGCTGGAAGCGGCTCCCGCCCGAGGTACGCTGACCTTTGACCTTCTTCGCTTTCGGCCCTGTAAGTCTCAGTCTTCCTAAAACTTCACCTGCAATCGCATTCAATAAACAACCTACCGACATTCACTCATACAGTCCACTAAATTATCGCGCACCACGAAGTCCCCGAACTAAAACTAAAGACCATCTTCTAAATATAGGTATATTTTTTTTTTAGTTTTTACTGGGAGGGCCTCATCCAATGAATTTGCCACGGGCTTATGGTACAGTTAGGCCACTGATTGTGCTTCGACATTCAACAAACAGAACGGTAAATTCTTTACTCTGAAGCAAATTTCTGATTTTTTATCTCTGATCTCATCGTTCGTTCCAGGCACTGCCACGAGTGGTATTTGGAAAGCGCAAATCGGCCCGGCGCCTGTGAGTTCGCGCCGGACTGCTGTCGCAGCTGCGTGGACGCTGTCTCCTGCATCAAATGTGCACAGGTAATACTGCAGATTATAAAGACGGGAGTAACCTAGTGGGTAGAACATTGGACTCGGAAGCGAGAGACCCAGGCTCGATTCCCAGTGCGGGCATGTACCGATGACTTTGTTTTCTAAGTTATGTACATTTGCGAAGTTGTAGTGGCAATACCACTCGCTAACGGTGGAGGAGAAACATCGTGAGGAAACCGGAGTGTCCGAGCATCAAATATGCACATGCAGATTATAAAGACGAGGGTAATTATGTTTATGACTTTGTTTTCTAAGTTGTGTACATTGGCGAAGTTATAGTAGCAATACCACTCGCTAACGGTGAAGGAAAAACATCGTGAGGAAACCTGAGTGTCCGAGCTATTCACATACCTCAGCGCTTGAAATCGCCAATCCGCGGTCTCTCTCTCTCGCGGTCTCTCTCTCTCTCTCTCTCTCTCTCTTTCTGAGAGAAGGCCTATGCCCTACAGTGGGACGTATATGGGCTGCTTATGTTATAAAGACGAGGGCAATACACATACGGCAGATGGACCAGGGCAGTAACGGAGTGGCTCTACCGGGCGGCTGTCGGTCGGTAGACCAGCAGCTCGATTGCCGGACTTTGTGGCCAGGTCGGCGGAGGCCCGCGGATGCGAATGGCGAGAGACCGCTAAAGATGGCGTGATGGGGAAAAGATCTATACCCAGCAGTGGGCAGAGGTGGGCTTGATGATGATGATGATGCTGATGAATACGCATGTGGCGAGCACATGTCATCATGAGAATGTGAGCCGCTTTGTCACGTGTCAACATTAGCACATTTCAATGTGAGCACATGAGCAGCTTTGTCACATTGTCAACATGAGGACATTTTTTGACGCTACGAAATAAATTTTTTTTCAGATTTTCTATGCCTTCCATGGTGTAAAAGCAATGTCACTCCAATCTAAGTTCGACGCAAGTTCCCCATTAATCTACCTCCGGAATTACCAAGCTATGTTTGTCCGCAGTGTATGCTGTATCACTGCATGTCTGACGCCGAAGGAGACTTCGCGTTGCATCCCTGCGCCTGCGGACCGCCTTCCGACCCCTGCGCCAAGCGGTAAGTTCGCTCGCTCGCTCGCTCACTCGATAGTGCATAATTTTAAAAACACAAAAAAATTGTTCTAAATGTTTCAAAAGTTCAAATTTACTTATTTTACTTTTCATTTAGTTAATAGATAAGATTTGTGTACCTACCATAACAACCAAAATTTAAACAAGAACACGCCACACACACAATTTTATTGTTTATTGTTAAACAATACCGAAACCGTGGCCCACGATACAGGCTGTGCCTAGTGTGGGGACGATTCTAAGTTCTCCTCGCCAATTCGTAATCGTGAACTTTCAACTGAATAATCGTTTTTTACCTTTACTCGGTCGGTCGGTCACTCGGTCGGTCGGTCGCTCGGTCGGTCCGTCGGTCGCAGGATAAAGGCCTCTATCAAGGCACGTCACTTCTCTTAGTCCTCGGCCATGTACAACTTACTAATCTGCATATCCTTACTATGCAAATCACCTTAGTTTTTTTGCAAATTACCTCATTTATGATGTGCTCCATCAGAGACTGAGCATATCCCGGCCACCGGCATACCGCCATCTTGCGAGGCACCTGCGAAATATCTAGGTGCCAGTCAATGGTTTGACGTTTTTGTATAAAACCAATCATAAGTTACGCTGTCATTTACTATCGCCCGATCAACGTTCACGTCGTCACGCATGGCGCATAGAATGAACCAATCACAGAGTGATTTACTCTACAGTACATGTTGCGCGCATTTCATCGGTACAGATTAATCGAGAGGACGGGCCGGTCGTTGAGAGTAAATTTTGTAGGAAGAAACACTTCTATGGTTTTTTTATTCGTAGCGTCTTCCCATCTTTTATTTTATTCCTTTAGTTATACTATACATAGAGCACAGGCCTTCTCTCAAGGAGAGAGTAGTTATACTAATTTAAGCCAAATTACCTTTACTCGGTCGTTCCGTGTGGCGTCGGATTAAGAATACCGTCACTCCATTTCCTTCCGTGGATGTCGTAGAAGGCGACTAAGGAAATCAATTACCAGGAGACGGGCAGCAGCGTCTTCCTGAGATTCCAACCGCATACTGCGATCGCCAACCCGCCTGCCAAGCGTGGCAATTATGGCAAAAGCCCTCATAGTTATGAAAACCACGAAGGAGGCCTATGTCCTGCAGTGGGCGTCGAGTGGCTGATGATGATGATGATGATGAAGCCAAATTAACGCGTCGTCGACGTCGTATCGTGTTTATGTGTGAGAGCCCTTACCTGACTGTCTTCTCCCCGGCAGCTGGCTCGGCATCGCCCTCCTAAGCGTGCTGGTCCCCTGCCTGTGCTGCTACGGGCCGCTACGCTGCGCGCACCGCGCCGCCCGCGCCGCGCGCCTCGCTGGCGGGCACCACGCGCCCGACACGCACGCGTAGTGCCCGCCCGCTCCGCGCGCCTCGCGGGCGGGCACGACGCGCCCGACAACCACGCGTAGTGCCGGCATAGTAACGGCCGAGCTGACCGTGTGATGTGTCGAGAGTCGGGGAAGTGGGGAACAAAGATTTTTTAGTGGTCGATAGAGAGACTAAAAGGAAGTGAACCATCAAGATAAGATTGTACGCGTGTAAAGAGGGCGGCACGCGCCCGACACGCACGCGTAGCCGGCCGCACGCGCGCGCAACCCCCGAACTAACCGTGTGATGTGTCGAGAGTCGGGGAAGTGGGGAACAAAGATTTTTTTGTGATCGATGGAGAGACTAAAAGGAAGTGAACCATCAAGATTGACGCACGCGTAGCTGGCCGGACGCGCGCGCGCAAGGCCCGAACTAACCGTGTGATGTGTCGAGAGTCGGGCAAGTGGGGAACGAATATTTTTTTGTGGTCGGCGGAGAGACTAAAAGGAAGTGAACCATCAAGATTGTACGCGTGTAAAGAGGGCGGCAAACATGTCCGTCGAGCGCCCGGCACGCACGCGTAGCAGGTTACACTTAACATTCTAGTCAACCAGAACGGGTATTTCCCATCGAACCCACACGAAACGAAGTATGCAATAACCTATGTAAAATTCTTAAAACCTGTTGTTTTATTTGTTTGTGGGTGTCAAAACACCTGATAATTTACTTATTTAGTTTAATCGATTGGCAAATAAATACGCCCCACACTACATACTGTTATTGGAGAGATATTATTTGCCGATCATATTTGTACACGTTACCACAAATTGAGGTGTACGCTTAGATCTTAATGCACAAAAGTGTCACCTGAATTTGCAGTCGTTACACAATTTACGTACTTAATACAAAGTATATAAAGAACATTCAATATTATCAAATGAAATCTCTGCACAGTTCATCTCTTTCTTCTCACGGCACATTCACTTTAGTCTATTCATTCTAAAATAGCCATTTTCTATTCATTCACTTTCAGTCAATGCCCTGTATCTATAAGATCCACAATGTCCATTACAGAGCATAGGCCGTCTCGCAAAGAGAGAGAGAATGACACACACTTTTATCCATTCCTATTTGACAAACAATAAAAATGAGTTTATCGTTCCTACCATTTCCTCTTCAGCTTTCGTTTTCTTAGGTTTTTTGTACCTTTTGATAGGATGTTCAAAGCGTTGCTTGGCGTATAACCAAGTAAAAATGCGCGCTTAAAAATGTAGAATGACCTCGCATGTAAAAATGTGTTAGTGAGTGATATACCTTGTCTTCAGACGTTAAAAGGGATTCGTATTTGGCTGGACTGGTTGTGTTTTTGTGACTCGAACCTATTGATTTGTCAATGGAGTCATTTGAAATTAATGGTGACATTTTTTCTGGCATGCCAGAACAATCAATTTTTCAATCAGCAGATCCATGATGGTGGTATGAGGTCCCAGGTGCACATGTTACTGGGATCCCACCAGACAATGTGTTGTATTAGAGTCGGTTGCTTTTACTGTGTTCACTTTCGTCACACGCGTGAATTAAGATTTGAAGACCGAGGAGTTGTTTAACCCTAGAGTGGGCGCGTCTTTCTGCGTAACGTCAGTGGGCGCATGGGGAACATTTTGCCGCCCCTTTTCTTTTAACATTTTAAGTAGAAATACAGCAGTTGAATTAATTTATTCTCTCGGGATTTAAGTAATACACAAATAAGTAATGAAAAATCAACATAATATTTATTAAGCTCTGTTAAAAACTTTGGTTTACACAAGATATTAGAAAACTTAATATTTTAATTGACTTTTTTAACTTATCCTATATAATACTCATTGGTACTGAAAAAACTGGTAAAAAATTACAAAATTATATGTTTTCTAAATCTACAGGATATGCTTTATCCAAACAGTCTTCACAAAGGTATGTACAATGTTCATTGCACAGTAACTTTGGGCATCTGCAACACCCTTTTTTTGTACGCCTATTTTTCTTTGTTGGACATATACTGCATTTGCCCTCCTTCTTTGAAGATGATGCTTGATATGCTGGTACTAAGCGAGCAATTTGGTTCCTTAAAGGAATATTTAATGTGTCTATAGAAGATCTTGTGATCATATATTGCTTGACTAGGACCATGGCAATTTCTTTCAAATACTGTCGGCGTAACATCAAGTGTTCAGTATTGGCTTTGTAAATAATTTGGCTGTTTATACCGGCAATATTCATTATTGAGAAAAACAACCTCATTGGCCATCTGCGAGTCATTCTCCCAACAGAATATTCTTCCTTCATTTGGTCTACGACCTTTGGTTCCATTATAAAATGTTATAATTTCAGACTTTGCAGCAGGCCCGGTGTTTTCATCGATTTTATCATCCTCATGCAAAGTTGATAATAGTAATACTATTTTTTTTTTGCTTTTTGTTTGCAACATAAGACAGCAAAACTTTCTTCTCGCCAAATCCAAACATTGAAGATGGTTTTGACCGATCTTTGGTGTTCAGAAAATTAGGTGGAATTTCTTTTTTATTTTTACGTAAAGTTCCAACGATGGTCGTTTTATGATCATTTAGCAACTGGTCAGCAAGAGGTATCGAAGTAAAAAAGTTATCCATAGTGATGTTGCGACCAGTGTTGAGGATATTTTGGGATAATCTTTTTACCAAAGCGTTTGCTGGATTATCAACGTCGAACTGCCCTGGAGGTTGTTTTCCAGCATACACCTCCAAATTGCTAATATTTGGCAGGTTTATTAGATATATACACCCGAAACTTACATCGTCCTCTAAAAGATTCCAGCGTCTCGTCTATAGGACAAAGTTCTCCGATTTGGTAATGTTTTTGACAATTCGTAACAAATGCTTCGAAAATATGTCGCATAGCTGCCATATTATCATCCCTAGCACGCTCTGTTCTGGTGTTTATATCATCAAATCGCAGATGCCTTAGCAAAAAATAAAACCTCTTTATCGACATGGTGGCCCTGAAAATATCAGGAGCGGTCCCATTGTTTCCCCACATTTGTTGAATGTTTAGATGGTTCATCTTTTTCAGTCCAGCCATAAGCAATAATCCGATAAGAGCTTTTACTTCGGTTATGTTTGTCTCCTTCCCATCTCTCTCACGGGAAAAAATTTCTTTATGTGCTCGAATATATGTATTAGTAAATAACACAATATCATCAAGCATTGATTCGGTAATAAACAAATGAAAACATTCTACAGGTGTTTTACAACTCAAAGCTTCGTCACCCTTTACTCCGGGTCTGTTGATAACAATATTTTCCTGTCTTGTCCGGATATTCGGTCGTGAAGGTGGGTGAATTAGCCATTTGGTGCCATCTTTACCTTGGTACATCGGAACTCTAGTAAGTCGTCGTTGAGAAGTCGGAGCAATAGACAAAAGTTGAGATTGAGCTGACGTACTTGCCTGCGGGGATGGTACAATTGTCCTACGGCGAACTAGCTGTGCTAATGGTTCATCATCATCACTGGGCGTACGTGTTGGAGATTGATCACCTGGTTGTATTGTACGTTTGCGACGACGAGATCTAGGCTGATGACATATTATAGTAGCTGATGAACGGCTACGGCTTCTCTCTGAATTAGATGTCCGTTGGCGTCGAATAGGTGGTATTTCAGAGGGCACAGCTATTTTTTGATATTATCACTTGCTACTTTTTAATCCTGAAATTAAAAACGTTTTTCAGTTTTCACAATGAATGCACCATAAAATAAAGACTACATTTCAACTTCGCAAAAAATACATGACACAATTTTTACTTACTTGAGTGGGCGCGCGGTGAGCTATTTGCCGCCTGGCGACACGCGGTGGTAACGACCTTCTCCTCAAGCGGTCCCCCGCGCACTGATGGCGATTTGCCTTTCGGCACGCGTTGCGAACGAAAGTGGGGGCAGGGGCAGCTACTTAGAAGCGCAAGCCTAACGGTCAAATGTTTTACGAATTATTAACGTTTTTTTAGCGCGGGCGGCAAAATGCTCATAGCGCGCCCACTCTAGGGTTAAATAGTAGTTTATGTGACTGTCACATAATGAGGGTTATTAAAACACGAGCGAGATTTTAAAAAACGAGCCTTGGCGAGTTTTTTAATAGCATTCGCGAGTGTTTTAATACCAAGTTATGTGCAGTCTCATACACTACTTTATCTACACTCATAATGAAATTTTTGAAGCAAAATGGCGCAATTTCGAGAAAAGTATCTTGACATTCAATCGTCTGCACTCAGTTTTGCGCGCGCAATTTTAGGTATTTTTAGTTGCACTTTTGGTACCACGAAAATGAAATTAGGTTTTTTATAGAGGCAACTTTTGACATTAAAAAAAAAACTTAAGTTTTGTTCCACTTTAAAAAAAGCGCCCGGCACGCACGCGTAGCAGGCTAGACGCGCGCGTAACGGCCAATGGGCGAAGAGAAGTGGCATCAAGCTTATACGCGTCGGTGGGAAGCGGCGGAGCCGTGTGAGGAAGTTCGAACAAACAAGATGCATACACACATCCAGCATTAAGGCGTGCGTGTGAAGACGTAGTGGTTGTTATTGGCTGGAATCAGTGATTTAGGGCTGAATAGTGATACTTTTTTCCCGGAGAAAGGCGGAGGGACATGTTAGCGCCCGTGTGACAGAAGCGTAAGCGTGACATAGACCAAAGAATATGCACCCATCAAGGATACCTACGCGTGACACATTGCTGTGCACGCACGTCAGGAAAGTGTTTGGCTGAAGGAGGTGAAGACACTGAAAAAGGACGTGAAACATCAAATTACCACAGGGACACTCACATGTAGCGTCTTTGTGACACACCGATGTGAAGTGGCACGCGTGTGACGAAAGTGAACACAGTAAAAGCAACCGACTCTAATACAATACATTGTCTGGTGGGATCCCAGTAACACTTGCACCTGGGACCTCATACCACCATCATGGATCTGCTGATTGAAAGATTGATTGTTCCGGCAGGGCAGAAAAAATGTGACCTTTGATTTCAAAGGACTATTGACAAATCAATAGGTTCGAGTCACAAAAACACAACCAGTCCAGCCAAATACGAATTGCTTTTAACGTCTGTCACTCACTAACACATTTTTACATGCGAGACCATTCTACATTTTTAAGAAAGAAGAAAGAAAGAGAAACATTTATTGCAGCAACAAACAACACACGGTAATTAAAACTTAAAACAAAACAAAACATGTACAGCAAAAAATAGTAATCAAAAATAATAGGAACACTTTTCAGACATTGTCGCGGTGTGTCTCTGCTGCTGCAAATGGCAACTGACTCAGCATAGTGCTAAGGGTGTGAACCCTCAGCGCTGATTTTCAGTCAGTGCCGATAAGCGCGCATTCTTACTTGGTTATACGCCAAACGACGCTTTGACCGTCCTATCAAAAGGTACAAAAAACCTAAGAAAACGAAAGCTGAAGAGGAAATGGTAGGAACGATAAACTCATTTTTATGGTTTGTCAAATAGGAAAGGATAAAAGTGTGTGTCATTCTCTCTCTCTTTGCGAGGTGGATTCGATGGGAAATTTAAAACCATTTTAACCCATTCTGGTTGACCTAGAATGTTAAGTGTAACAGTTTGCTTTTTAATTCTAAGGTAGAAAAGAAACTTCTATTGAAACATTATGCCATATTTTTTTTATAAATACAATTTTTTACCTTATTTTTTTCTAATTTTTTTATGTTTTCCTTGAATTAAAATATTTGATTCCGCAAGTCTTCCATCACACTTAATTAAAACTATTTAAGTATTTAATTTTATTGAGGAAAACTAGTGTTAATTGTTAAATAAAAATTAAAAAGTGTTGGATCTGTAAATTAAAATCTCAACAAACCCTTATTTATTTTACTTAATCTATTTATAGTTATGTAGGTATATATATTATTGTAACATTATGTAAACATATGTAAAATTCTTGGAAGAAGCTAAAACTTGAACGAAATTTACCTCATTACAAGATCAACCAGATATGTTTGAATATATTACATACAATGTTGCTTCAAACATATCTGGTTGATCTTGTAATGAGGTAAATTTCGTTAGTTTTAGCTTCTTCCAAGAATTTTACTTATGTTTACGTAATGTTACGAATTTTAAAGCTTCACTGACGGTTTATATACGGGTAGCTACAAATAAAATTACGCTTTTTTAGACTACATTCTTACATTTTTACCATACTATTAACCTTAATTTATAATTTTTTTAATAATTAATATTTTTTCATATTTCTAGCGTAACTTATAGTTTAGGATAAGATATCGTAATGTCACTTCAAACAACAAAATTCATATTATAATTAGTGTTTAAATTTCTTACTAAATATCCTCATTTCAAAATCTTCCATATTTTAAAACTTGACTACAATTACTTGTATTTATTTATTTCATATTTTTGATTCTCTTTTTCAAAACATTGCATCGTTCTCTATTATTCCGTTAAATAGAGGAAAAGACCAAATTATTTTGTATAAAAAAATGTTTGTAATAAGATTTTCGAATTTTTTTTTTCAAAAAAAAACAAAACGAATCAAAAGTACTACGGGCTGAGGTTACATTCAGTTTTCATTAATTGACATTCGAAGAAAATACAAACAAGTTCACGCAGCAAAAACAATAGAAAAATCGGTAATCAAAATTTAAAGTCCTCGGAATTTCTCTAAGATAACAAGGGCTCACTCAGAGAGGCTTCTTCGACTTTCTATTTTGTATTTGCGAGTGTGGTTTTGATTTAACGTACCACACCCGCGACTCTTTTACTGGATCTAAAACAATTTCAACAAAATAGTATAGATAGTAAAAAATTGGACAAAATAGACTAATTGCAATATCGGGCGTCGGTTAATCAAAAAATACTAACTTCATCCCGTTTTCTGTGTAAAATATATATATATAACGTAAAATATATTATTGTTACTCCGCATTAAACGTTTTGACTTTTTAATAGTACTATGGAAAAATGTTGTATTACAAAATAAGTGAATGTGTAAGTGTTTATTTGTATTAAAATAGGCATTGTATTTTAACTGTTTTATAAAATAATAAATTTAACAAAAATACCATTCGGATGATACTTGTAATCAGTAAGGTAAATGGAAGAAATATCGACATTAAAACTAGTGGAAACGCTGATAAGAAATCACTAAGTTTAGCCACTAAATAAGAGACTTTAAAAAATATTTACTAGTAAATTTAATTCTATAGTTATGAATAAATTAAAAAATATCAGTGTTTAGTGTCTCGTATGTAAAATAAGCTTATCACAAATTTCAATGACAAAAAACCAAAGTCTTAACGGTTGCCACACTGTTTGAATGAATGTATTGATATATGAAATAAATAATCGTACATAATGTTGAATATTTTATTGCTAATTCCTTTTACATATTACAAATCGACCTTAAACCTATTTAAAACTACTTTTGTTATATTCTTTTTGTTGCACCAACCCGTGCTGAGTACAATTTAAAAAAATCTATTTAGAGGCTAAAAATTTCACCCACGCCGGGCCTTGTACCCGCGAACCCGTGGCTGCAAGTGATGTAAATTGCTTCGGCCAGATGTCGCTGCCTGTATGTAATACAGAGAAATTTGTAAAGAGGCTCGAAATTTCGCCGATACCTGCACTTGCCCATTAGCTCAGTTGGGAGAGCCCTGGCACGGTTAACCTTAGGTCGCGGGTTCAAGTCCCGGCATGGGTGGAATTTTTAGCCTCTAAATAGGTTTACTACTCTTATTATTTACTTACAAAAAGGAACAGTTTATAGTATATTTTAGTTTACTTCACAATGAACTAACGTAAGAAGAACATTAGTCCGTGCTAGATGCACAATTCCCTAAGTATTTTAGTGTATTTTATACATAAGCAGCCTATATACGTCCCACTGTGGGGCACAGGCCTTCTCTCAGAGAGAGAGTATGGGCTTAATCACCACGCGTACCCACCGTGGATTGACAATTTCAAGCGCTGAGACGACGTTCATTCAATAATTATTTATTGACCTTGATTATACTTTTTTAATTAAATATGAAGGTAGCCAGGCCAAGTTTTAGGCCGGCGGCCCACACATAATTTACATTCCACGAACCCGTGCCAGCTCTTCTTGACCCCCCTCTGTCTTCAAAGCCAGTTACGTCACAGGACTGAAAATTTCCTGACCGATTAAAGTTACAGAAGAGAAAAATTGCTCCAAAGTTCATGCATCCAGTTAGTAAATAAAGTTCACAGGTGTGGTGGTCCAAAAATTGCAATTTTCGGCACTCACTGATGGTTCATCAAAAGTCCAGGGTACTTCTAATTGAGCTACATACTGCTTTGAAATTTGGAATTACCTAAATATAGTCCAGTGAAAATAGACGAAAGAAAGCGTTGAGTGCACTAATTCCCGACAAGCTGGATTTTTGTATAGGTCCTATACGTCATTACAAGTACTATGTTAAGTCTCCATCGATCCCGCTTATGCGTTGTTTTTTATCCGGGGTCAAAGGTCACAGCTTTTAATTTTTTGCGTATATTATATCTGAAACTGTGAGAGCTGCCGGAAAAATGGATTAACCAAGTTTGTACCACGGAATTTTGTGCATCGTAAATTTTTCTACAAAAAAGGTATCCAGTACTTTTTTCCCTATGAAGCACCGTTCTCGATTTATCGTGATTTCTACAACAAAAAATTGCGCTTTGAAGCTTAATATTTCGCAAACGGATTCCTGAATCAAAAAATGGTTTTCCTGCGCCTACAATATTTTTAAACGTCCAATCCAACCACAGAACATAAATCCAACGATACCGCACTCAAACTAGGGAAGTCGTATTTACAATTACCTACCTATAATGTACCTACACATTTCCGCACCACCTCTGACGTAGTGTACTCGGTGCTTTTTATGGTTGCGTAGTCAACCTTGATAGTTTCACCATGTCCGTCCGTCTGTCGGTCTGTCTGTCCGCGGAATCTGCAGAGATCCGGCTGCCAAACCAAATTGACCTTGGCTTCGTTTAACACGTAAGGACTTTAAGAGATAACGCGCGATTTGCAGAGCTCCTGCAAGAGCTAGAGAATATCACATGGGAAGTCGTAGGGCTCTCAGAGGTGAGATGCCAACCAAGGCTCTCAGGAGAACTATTTTACTACAAAGAAGATGATTCAACCTCCGCGGCCTAGCTCAGACTATTAGAAGGCTTAAATTTAGTAAAAATATACATATTAATCGACGACCTCGTGGCGCAGCGGTAGTGCATCTGCATACCATGCGAGAGGTCCCGGGTTCGAATCCCGGCTGGGGCAAAAAAAAAAAACCCCAGGTCTTGGATGTTTACATGTTTGTGATGTCGTTGTTTCTGGTTCCCACGACACAGGGTATCCTAGTGTGGGGCCAGAAGCAATGTATGTGCCTGTATGTAAATGTAAAAAAAAAATATAAATGTAATGTAAAAATCACGCCGGCAAAACGGTAAAACAAAATATGAAAAAAATAGGGTAGCTCCCCTATGACTGAAATAGGGATGCATGTTTTTTCTCGCCTGCACCATTTTGTGGGGTATTGTTGGATGATTGGTCGCTTAGAAATATTGTGAGTGTAGCACGATATTTTTTTATTTATGGTTCCGTTTGCGAAATATTAAGCTTTAAAGCGCAATTTTTTGTCCGAGTAGCGCGTTGTAGAAACGATTATAATGATGTTTGTAGAAACGTGAAAAAAATCAAGCACATATAATGAACTCGAAAGGAAAACTATCACGGCTAAAGTAGCCTTTGCAAGTTAACATTTAATAGGCGACCGACATAACGAAAACTTTGTACAAAATTCATTGAAAATTACGTTAATGAAGTTGTTAGTTCTGTAGCAGATAAAACCCCCTCTTTCTACGGAACCCTACACTGCGCGTGGCCCGACACGCACATGGTCGGTTTTTACTTTCCTAACGACAACATATCTTATTTACAGCATTTCAACTTAATAGCATTTCACTAGGCATGTTAAGACCAAGGGAAAATCTTAAATTGCTAAAAATATACAGATGACCAGGTTATACGTGGTCGTAATTTGAGACGGCGTATTAAGGGCAACTACCTAATCGGTTATGATTCTCCTCTAATTATTAAAGTTATTTCTGCAATTAAAAATAAAAGTACTGTCAGCGAAAAATACGCATTGTACATTTAAAACCATAGTTGATAATAATTCTCGTCACAAAACAACTTATTATGCTTAAAACGGAAAAATCTTAAGTATAATAATTATATTTACAGGTTGACCGGGTTATACAGGGTCGTAATTTGAAACGGCGTACTAATCCGTTGTAGATAGAGACAAGCTTTGTTAGGAGGCTTGCCCGAATTTTTAGTTATGCATTTAGAGAAACTTAAATAACACATTTTCTTACTTTAATCGTTTCTGAGCTGCTTCATTTGACTAAGTTGTAAGATCCCACCAAAAGGTCCAAAATATAAATTAAAAAAACAATACATGATAGGTATAGGTACGTAAGAACTTGTCAAGATCCTTGTCTTCACGGTATCAGCAGTGTTTTGATGAACAAAGAAATTACACTATTGCGTGACTTTTATATTTACAGTTATACATTTTCATTGTAAATCAACATCCTCTAAAACATTCCAAGTTTGGTCTGCAAATTTAAAAGTGCCACAATATTTCCCTGTGTAATTCCGTGAACACAAGGAACTTAGCAAGTTCTTCCATATTGTATTTTATGAGACGAGATGTTAGCAACATTTTTTACATGTTTACATTTAGCAAAGTGAATCTGGCATGTACATTAAACTTGTTATTTTGAATTTTATCAAATATTAGGTATCTCAGAAAAATAACCTCAAAAAGGCCAAAATTAAGATGACCGCCAAGTGTGGGGTTACGTGCGCTTCGTAACTTGTCATTACGGCCTGGTTGCGTTCCAAAATCTGCGCCAGCGTGATGTTGGACGATTCTGGCTCTATTTGAACCAGGACCGGGGTTTCGCTGTATTCCGAAGTTGATGGCATGCGGGATACTGAAAATGACAGGAAAGCCGTGTCAATTCAGACTTCTAGATTATACTCCATTCCACGAAAAAGCTCCCAAAGAAAATAATCCATGTACGCGTATTGATTAATGCGCGTGACCTTCAATAGCCACTTCGTAGCGGACCGCCGCCTTCGCTTATCTCTAGCCACGCGTATTGCCCATTGAGATGCGAGTATTTGGTTCCCTATGAGTTCGACTCGTGGAACGGTGTATAGGAGCTGCTACAGGTAAATACGATTTGACACAGCTTTTACTATGTGGCTGTTTCATACGTTCGCTAGAGCAAATATTATATGATAGTATGGACCGGGTTTTTTTTTTTCTTGATTCTAAGATTATCTCCACAGCTTGACTTTTATGTTTTAAGTTACCATGCAATCTTTTCTAGGTATTCTTCTTCGTTCCTTTCTCAGTTGACGGTGGTTCGCGGCAATTTCCAATTGAGGCCAGCTAATGCCGATCGACTTAGGACCAATGTTTCAAACTTAACTGGACAATAAATTGCATGCTAAATTATACGACAAGACAGTGACAACATTAGTTTTATTCTCCAGTTAAGTTTTATTCCTAGCCTCTTGGGCTGTGGATCTTTTCCGAGTGATCCTTGGCCACCCTCTCTTTCTAGATTCCAAGAAGTCTAGCAGATTCGAGAAGTCCAAGGGGTAAGTAAGATTGTTAATTTATGAATAAATGGCTGGTTACTGTGACACTTATTTAGGTAATTTTTTAGAAATGTAATTTTTAATTGTCATAAATCTAACCTTAAGTTTATAAACCTTCCCTAATTTTCGAACCCCAACTTAGAAAAATCTGATGATTTTTAGGGTTCCGCACCCGAAGGGTGCCAAACGGGATCCTATTACTAAGAATTCA
This sequence comes from Yponomeuta evonymella, assembly GCA_963969515.1. Taxonomy (NCBI): domain Eukaryota; kingdom Metazoa; phylum Arthropoda; class Insecta; order Lepidoptera; family Yponomeutidae; genus Yponomeuta; species Yponomeuta evonymella. Next base: position 2,531,879 of record OZ018369.1, read on the forward strand.
CTGTCCGTCTGTCTGTCTGTCTGCCTGTCTGCCTGCCACCAGGCTGTATCTCATGAACCGTGATAACTAGGCAGTTGAAATTTTCACAGATTATGTATTTCTGTTGCCGCTATAAAAACGAATACTAAAAACAGAATAAAGTAAATATTTAAGGGGGGTCCGATACAACAAACGTATTTTTTTTGCTCGATATTAATGGCAGCAACAGGTAGCTACACGCGTGAATTTTAGTTATATGTTAAAATAAAATAAATATTTAAGGGGGCTCCCTTACAACAAACGTGATTTATTGCCGTTTTTTCTCGATCTTTGTATCTGATGTTGCATAGATAATGGTACGGAACTCTTCGTGCGCGAGTTCGACTCGCACTTGGCTGGTTTTTTGTTTGATTCTCTGTGACAAGATCTGCCAATTTTACATGATTAATTACCAAACCTAAGAGGTTAAATCTATGAAACAGGGCGGTACAAGACACCTATTCAAGACTGCCTTTCTCCTTTGTAATGCCAGCCAGCCATACCACAATACGTTTGCGCCGAATGATAAAAACAAACACGTTATTGACACCAACCAGTAAGTATAATGTTTCCATTTGGATGGTAAACACAAATTCACGCTGTAAGTACCAAACTTTTCCAAAACCAGTGGAAACCAACGACTTTGACACATAAATAAATAAATAAATAAATCGTTTATTTACTTTACAAAAGGCTTATAGTGACATAATCGGGCAAGAACTTCCTTTTAAGTATGGAAATACCTGTATCAGGAAGCTCCGCTCCTCCACACTTGGACGCTATATCTAATGTTGGTCTAAATGCTAATCAACTTATTTTCTAGGTAGGTATTACCGTATCTATGTATGTATAGTGTATTATGATGAGTGTGTGTGTGTGTGTGAGGGTGTGTGTGGGTGTGTGTATGTGTGTGAGGTATAGTGAGTAATATTTTTTCTTAATTTAGGGTAATAGTTTAGTACACTCAGACTCTCGGAAGAAAAATTGGCCAAAAAATTCAGTCTGAAATACTATGAGTACTATAGTATAATACCCGGCAGACAACTTGAACAAAATCCGCGCATTCGGGATGTTCTTAGAAGGGAAATTTTTCGTCCGCGTCCTTCGCCAATGATCCGAACTTCGCCCGTGCAAAGTCGAAGTCGGTTAGACTATCTGTCGGGCATCACACCAATGTACATCACACATGTAACACATTAACGCCGCAAAGACTGAACGCGTTTTTTTGAGCGAACTTTAATCGGCAGTAAAAGTAAAAAATCTGTCAACTGAAGGGTTTATTGCAGTGGGCCAGAAGACAGTCTTTTTTTGTGATTTTGCTACACCGTATATAGAAAGAAAGAAGGAATAGTTATTTACACAACTAGGCGAGGGTCATAAATATGCGATAGAGGGCTTTTGATTTTACAGTCCGTGTTGTGTACACAATTTTATGTCTCCACTTGGCCTCAAAGTGGGGTTTCCCGTACGTGTAGCGTGCGGAAAAACCCGCTTTTTGGCCAGGTGTGGCATAAAGAGATTTATATGCTGTCCTATACTTAAAAACGGCTTACCTCCTGGTTCAGTAGCGAAATGCAAAATCGCTGACGGCTTACTCCATCCGAACCTGTAAAATACCTCACATTTAGGTAAACTATTCACAAATAGGTATGTGATTTTTAAATGAATTTTAGTTGTAAACTGATTAAATTATTAGTGCAACAACAAAAGTCACCAAAAAAGTCTCCCGATCAGCCAATTATTATTATTATCAGCAAGTAGATTAGAGACCGTTGTGGACTGAAAAAGGATGTAGTGACTAGAATTGAGAAAAGAATGTTGCGTCGGTTTGGTCATGTGGAGAGGATGAAGGAAGAAAGATTGACGAAACAAATATATCAAGCGAATGGGTGGAAGGGCCGGTCAGGGACATCCCAGGCGGACATACTCACCTACCCCTCTGGGATACAGGCATGAGTTTATGTGTGTATGTGCAAAATATAATATGCAAAAAAATATATTTTGGTCAAATAAATGACACGTGGTCAGCAAATGATGAATTGTATTCTAATGCAACGATTTGGAAGCTGATAAACTTGGAATTTAGCTGCTGATGCATTTTATATTATTTGCCGACGACTAGTTACACCTCAAAAGGCTTTCATTGCTGACTTTTGGCCACATGTTTTTTTGGTGATTGTTTAAATGCTACCTACCCATCCTCGTTCACCGACTGACCTGTTCCTAGAAGTGACGATAGCTTCGTAGACCGTTGACGCGGTGAGTCCTCTAACTGTGTACGTTTCACTGTGTATAGGTCCTGGAGGAAGCAAAACTAGTATTAAAATAGTGAAAGATTACAAAGCGTCAAACAAGCTGGCATCAAAACAACAGCTTATTCGTTAAATTTTGCTTTTGGATAGATTAAATTATTTGGGGTATCGAATTATTTAATTCCTATTACCAAAGAAAGCTTCAACATTTTGATTACGTACTCGTAGACACTAAACTTTCTTGGAGAAATAATAATAATTATTACTATTTGAGGTAGGTATACAAAATCCAGCATGACTTCTTACACTAATTACTGTTAGTTTTACTAATTAATATTAGTTTTACATAGATTAAGTAGATACCAACAGAAATAAAACAAATAAGTGCGAGATTATGTGTGCAACCTAAATATTACCTCCGAAGCGCTTGACTTTCCAGGCACATTGTTCGAAAGTGGAGTTATGAAGTCTTAAGGGTCTCCATAGAGCAACACTGGCGCCAGCCAAGGGAAAAAATCATAACTTTTTTACAGATCGTAGTGTCAGCGCTAGTGTTGCTCTATCTAGCCCCTTTAAGTTGAATCTACCAATAACAGAGACCACGAACTGACAAACGCAGCTGCAGACGCCCGCCAGCTCGCTTGACCGACGATTCGAGGCAGATTGCTGCTAGCGGCTGGATGAGCACAAAAAGAAGTGGCATGCCCTGGGGGACGCCTATATATATGATTGGTAGGTACTCACTTTACCACGAATACCACTCGCTAACCGTGAAGGAAAATATCGTGAGGAAACCTGAGTGTCTGAGGTGTTCACATACCTCGCCAATCCGCGCTGGGCACGCGTGGTGATTAAGCCCACTCTCTCTGAGGAAGGCCTGTGCTTTACAGTGGGACGTAGGCTCAGATTGTGTTCTGAGGACGTAGGTATGTAGGCTGTTGTTACCAAGAGTACTAACCATCACCGGAGTCTCCTGGCACCACTATCTTGCTCCACCGGTTCTTCGGAGCCTCCGTAGTGAAGTCGTCGGCTTCGGACGACGACGGGCTGGCGTAGTAAGGCCTGAGCCAAAGGTTGTACTCTGGAACGAAAGGAAAATGCGGCCATTGGTACAAAAAAGTACTATTCAGTAGGTGTAATAAATACTAAGTACCTGGATGACCGAGCTTTGCTCGGTATTTTTTATAAGTAAGTACATATATAACTTCCCGCCGTGTGGCGCCGGATTAAGAATGGCGTCACTCCATTTCCTCCCGTGGATGTAGAAGGCGACTAAGGGAATAAATTACCAGGAGACGGGCAGCAGCGTCTTCCTGAGATTCCAACCGCATATTGCGATCGCCAACCCGCCTAAATTTTATAACCATTCCTGTGAGGCCTATGTCCTGCAGTGAGCGTCAAATGGCCCCCAGTGGGCATGGAACTCACGACCTTCGGCATGCCGCTAGACCAACGAGGCAGGCGAGGAGGGTATTGGCGTAGATTGGTAAAGCCCATTAGCGGAGATTGGCCTGTATATAGGCCGGTTGGTTAGGTTAGGTAGGTTGGCCTTACTACCACAAATTAGATTTTTTATTATATTATGCAGGTTCATAGCATGTCAAACATATGTGGTGAAGAACTGAGAAGTATACAGGGTTACTTTTTTATCTGTGAACATATAGAAGGCCACCACAACACAGACTTGACCTAGCGTGGCGATCACCGAAAACTGTATGCTTGTATGTAACCATTTTTTAACCGACTTCAAAAAAGGAGGAGCTTATAAATTCGACGCGTATATTGTTTTCGCATAACTCCGTCAAATCTTAACCGATTTCGACAATTCTTTTTTTTTCGAATATGTATAGCATCCCATTGGTCCCATTTTAATTTGGTGAAGATCTGATGAAGACTTTCAGAGATAGAGAACGGAACTCTTCAATGGACAGGAGTAAATAAGGCCTAATAGGACCAATCCTTTAGCCAGCACATATATTTTGGGCACCGACTCCAAATTATACTTCTATAAACCTCCATGTATACATACTTCTAATTATTTAAATTATTTCTAACTTCTTAGTGCTGTAGTGTTTCGAAGTATTTTTTATTTTATTAGGTAATGAAGAACTTTTTACTTCTATAAAATGCCCTATTCTCGAAACACCAAAAGTGATTATTGCCAACAAAAATTTAATAAATACAATACCTTACTAAAAAAAATCTTAACCAAAACGTAAATTCAATCAAAACTTGCGTTTAATACATAGCAACTTTTTTTCAACAAGTTTTTTCCCAGATTAATATTTTATTCAAATTGCGTTTTATACGCTCCACCAATGTGGCAGCCCCTGATAAATGATTGCAGGGCAACACAGAAGAACGTCGTTCTATTGTAATTACTCACCAATGATAGTGGAATAGGAGTCGACTTCCCAAATCAACGTGAAACTAGACGCTGAAGCTTTGTTGAGTGCCGGGTCCACTTTGAAAGACGCTATGTTTGGAACACCTGCAACAAAATTATCAGTGACTAGGGTTGCCAACTCTACTATATAATATAGCATCCTACTATATTAGGGGCACAAATACTATATTTCTAAAAAAATATATAGAAGGCGAAACTACTATATTTTGCGTAAAGCGGAACCCAGCCTTAAACTTTTTCTAAAGCTCGCTCTTCAAGTCTAAGTCCGCGAATCGCGCGGCACGACTGCCGCTATTTATTACTATTCTTTACCATTATTTTGCCATCTACTATATTTTTAGAGGTACCTAATAGCTTCGAAAATACTATATTTGTTAAAAAAAAAGTTGGCCACCCTACCAGCGACCGTGCGAACCTGCGCCCTATTTCATAGAACTAAAATTCATGGTTTAATATGGCAATTCGATGTACATTGCATAGCCGACTGTAGGGCACAGGCCTTCACTCAGAGAGAGTATGGGCTTAATCACCACGCGTGCCCACCGCGGATTGGCGATTTCAAGCGCTGAGGTATGTAAATAGGCTAGACTTTACTTCCTTGAAATGTGCCTGCTTTTTACCCAGATACAAATAATTCCAAAGATAATAACAATAAACGTAGAAAACCAATCGTAACTCGGAAAACCACATTAATGTTATTTACGGTTTCAAGTTTTGGCGGAGCCAAAAATACGGTTCTAAAATACTTATTATGTACATTATAGATTACGGGTGATGTTGCATCTAAAATGTAAAGGTAGATGTGCAATCAATCAATCTTATCGACTGTACAATCTAGGTTCAGGCCTAATTGATTGATTGGTACAAACCAGTGAGCTTAAAAGCCACATCGGCCATCCCCAACTTGTTCTCAGCCCTGAAGGTGTAGCTGCCGAAGTCGGTCATCCTGACGCTGCGGAATATCAGCTGGTGGACGTCGTCTTGCACCAGTTGGACTATCCTGGAAGTGTTGGGGGACAATTAACATCTGAGTTACAAAAACATAAACTCACGCCTGTATCCCGGAGGCGTAGGCAGAGACCAGGGTCTGACACTTGCCACGATCCTGACACACCTCTTTCGCTAGGAATGTTTGGCTTGGACACATGGTGAGGACGAAGGAAGAAAGATTGACGAAAGAAACATATCGAGCGAATGTGAGTGGAAGGGCCGGTAAGGGTTTCAGGCGGGCATACTTCGACCATATAGGGGTTGTATAAGGGCAAAGTACCCCAAACCAGCGTGCGTGCAGTGCATGCAACGACAGTGGCCAAAATATGAATTCAGCAAAATATGAATATGGAAACGTTAATTTAAAAGTTTGTTATCTAAAGCGACACGTCAGGGCCGAATTAAGCTTTCTTGGTGCCTCAAAGGGCTATGGTGGCGCTAGACTGTCTAGAGAGAGTCACTCTAGAAGGTCCCTTGAGCTATAGCTTCCGACGCTAGAATTTCCCGAGAGAGCGTTGGCTACGGCGCTAGAATATCTACCACAAGGGACAAGCGCTTACATGGTCCCTTACCTTCCTTCCTTGACGGGCCTTCCCGCCTGGACCGCTTGGTACCGCGCTCAGAACACAAAAAGAAGGAGAAGTGCCATATGGGCGTGGCACTGTCGCTCAACGTTAGCCCGGTTGGGCTAACCTCGGCGAAACTTTTAAATATGGCCGTCAATCGCCTCGCGCCCGCTATCGCCGTAACATATGTGAAAAATGCCTGATTACCTACAGAAATCGCAGTGATACATGCTATTCAAATAACAGTGCAGTGTGTTTTCACCGGTAAGCCTATTTTACTCACTATATCCATCTTTAAACTACGAAAAATCATAATTATAATAATTTTCCTGTGCAATATGCATTCCAGTACTAAGAACATAAATGAGACGTATTTATATCGTCGGGTTTACTCCACTGCTGTTTTTATGTAGAATTTTCGTGGAGGTTTTCTAACATGGAAAAGCAAGCCCGCAATGGACCGTCTCGCGAAACTGACTATTGTTCTATGCGATGAATTGCGATGTTTCGTGGTACGGCCGCATGTATTTGCCGTGAACTGTCAAAGTCACAGTAGGTGTCAGCGGGAGTCATAGTGATGGGGTAGTTGCTTTCTTTCCAGACTGATTAAGTATCGATACTTCGTCGCATTTACACTCGTTCGTCCAGACTTCCAAAATTACTAGAACCAATTATATTGTACGACTAGGTAGCTATTGTCCGCGACTCCGTCCGCGTGGACTTCAGTTGCTAAGGAAGCTTCTACCTTAGTGGCAGGTTTTGTCGTAATATAAAGAGGCCTAGTTTTCACCACGTATTTCAAAAAGTTTTTAATAAAGATTTAATTTCAGGTTTCCCAAAGACCCTAATAGGAAGGATAAATGGATTGAAACTATAGGGAGACTGCTTAACTGGCTTCCTCTCAAATCAAATACCTGTTGCTCCATCCATTTTACGGAGAAATGTTTCCAGATGCTAAAGAGTGGAAAAAATATTAACGTGGGCAGGTCCTGCTTTGAAAATACCAGTAATAAGGAGTTCCATAAATGTTGAGATACCAATATACCTAAAATTACGGCATAATTATATTTTACATGGTGTGGAATATTCGATTGTTACTTTATTCTGATTCTCTATTTCAGGTGACAATGGACTCAACGACGCATAACTCTGCAAAAGAAAGTGTTTCTAAAGAAACAAGTCAGGTGATGTGGTTATGGTACTAAATAATATTCTTATACTCTTTTATGAGCCTAAAATTCGATTAATTTAAAATAAAGTAAATGAAGTGTTTTCAATAATTTAATAATTTATTTACTATTTTAGATCCGTATTAGAAAGTTTCGGATATTGTTACTGTTGAAACATGCGTTCCTGAAGAAATAACAGGTGACCAGGTAATGTTTTTAATAATTTCATAATTTATTTACTATTTTAGATCCCCTTGGAAGTAACGGATATTTTTTTGTCGAAAAATGCTGCGAATGTCAAAGACCCCTGTAAATAATTGTCAGACATAGAGGAATGTCCATTCGATTGAACACATAATTTATCGGTCATATAGCGCCGCCACAGACTAGAAAATCGAAAAATCATATGAACAAAGTTGAAAATATAACATCGAGTTTTCAAAAGTCGTAAACCAAAGTTGTTGTAAATGACTTACTTTAATTGACGTGTTTCAGGAATTGTGTTAACTTAAAAATGGCCCTGTATAAATAAAAAAATATTAGATTTTTTACAAATGCATACTTTTTGTATGTATGTATGTATGTAGTATGCATTTGTAGATTTATGTCGATTGAAGAAAAACCTAGAAAAAAGAAATCACGCAAAACATTGAACAATGTCAACAAGTGACAAGTTCTAAATAAATATTTATCTTTTAAGGGAACAGTAAAATATTCATTGCAGGATCTCAGTCGGATGATGATGTTATCTTTTTATGTAAATGTGTTTCGAAAGTTTCTTTAAGTTTATGTTTCACAAGTTTCTTTTGGCCAGTTTCTGAATTGAGAATTTCGCTAAGTAAATGGTTAACTGTAGTACTGTCTCTTCGAATTTTTCACAAAAGAGCGTGACAGAACGTTACTTATGTTTTTACATAGTGAAATTCTCAATTCAGAAACCGGCCCTTTGAGTTCTTACTACCTAATGTATTTTTCACAAGTTAATAAAAATATTATTTATGTGATATTATTACTTAGTGAAATTCTCAATTCAGAAACCGGCCCTTTGAGTTCTTACTACCTAATGTATTTTTCACAAGTTAATAAAAATATTATTTATGTGATATTATTGAGAATGTTTTTATGTACCCATCACAGTTGTCACCCACCAAGGCAATGAAAATTTTAATCTAAACTCAGAAACATCTACAGTCACTGCTCATTAATTCACGAGTTAAAATAAGTAGTTCTAGATTTTTTAAGGTGTGCGCTATACAAAAACGCGCATAAGGTGAAGGCGAGGCGCAGGCATCTTGCCGCTTCAAACAAAAATTACGCAGGCGATATGTTTTGAATTATATTCAAGCGGCGCGACACATATTTTGTAGGTAACTCAGCGAATGTTCTCTAAACTTTGTCATTTAGAATAATAAATTGTATGATTAGAATTTACGATGAAACGGAATTCACGAATTATACGATAGGTAGGTATGAACAAAACTGACATATTTAGGAATTAACACATTTGTAGGCAAAGCCTGTAAAAATAAAAGCTTAGGCAGCCTTTTGCAAAGGATTACTACAACGAAATAAAGTAGTTACAGACTACGCGACGTAGAGAAATAATTAGTTACTATTTAGGTATAGATGGCAAGAAAAAAATCGACATAATGAACAAAAAGTTTTTGTACGATGTACGATTTTTTTTAAGTATAATCGATAATGTACTTTTTCGTCCCCATCACTAATGTTGTGCTGCTCTTCTCATTGGCTGTTTCATTTGTGTAAACAGCGAATAGTGAGCCGGTTGTTTATGTTGTAATCAAATAGAGATTATGAGGACAATGTAGCTGTGTGAGTAAGTGGCGACATCGGTTTTCTAGCAAACGGGCCATTATAACACTTCTCCTTATTTTTGTGTTCTGAGGTACCGCGGTACTCCACTTTGGCCGCCAAGTCCGCTTGCAGCCCCACCGACGTGTGGACGTAGCTGCGGGCTGCTGACGTCTCTTAGGTAATTGGGATTAGAGGGTGCCGGTTGCCGCAGCAAAAGGTCGGCCTGGAGCGCTAGAATTCGTCTGTGACGCTAGAATGAGCCTAGAGAGAGAGAGCCGCCCCTTTGGCAAAAATGCCACTAGAGAGAGAGAGAGACGGCCTATGACGCTAGACTGTCCCTTGAGGTACGTGTACTTAGCGCTAAAATGTCCCTAGAGGGAGTCTATTTGTGGCCCTAGAACGTCCTTAGAGCTATAGTCAGCTTGCGGGGCTAGGATTTCCCTAAAGAGAGCGTCAGCTGTGGTGCAACAATAAGATAGATCATTTTCCCTACCTGCCATCAGCCTTGACGGGCCTTCCCTCGCGGTACCACGCGGTCCAGGCGGGCGGTGTCGCGAACTCCACCTTGGCCGCCAAGTCCGCCCGCAGCCCCACCGACGTGTGGACGAAGCTGCGAACTGCCGAGGCCACTGGCGCGTCTGTCGGTTGCGAATTAACAGTGCTAGGTACACCCAGTTTCTCGTACACGAACAATATGTTAATCCACTGTTGACAGCTATCAGTTGGGCGAAGCATAAAAAAAACCGGCCAAGTGCAAGTCGGACCCGCGCACGAAGGGTTCCGCACCATTATCTATATAACATTAGACAAAGATCGAATTTGAGAACGGCGCCATCTATAGAAACCAACAAGAAGCGTTTAACATTGACATTAAACGACACGACATGGGCGCTGTGAAGGTTACATAGATGGCCGCTAGATGGCGAGCGCTGTCTTTAGACAACGTTTGTTGTTCCGTCTTCCTCTGTGGTTTGTTGTATAGGAGCTCCCCTTAATTATTTATTTTATTCTATTTTTAGTATTTGTTGTTATAGCGGCAATAGAAATACATCATCTGAAAATTTCAACTGCCTAGCTATCACGGTTCTTGAGATACAGCCTGGTGACAGACAGACAGACAGAAAGTCAGACGGACGGACTGAGATGTCTTAGTAATAGAAGAAGAGAAGGTCCCGTTTGGCACCCTACAGGTACGGAACCCTAAAAGCCAGTGACAGAATGCAGAGAATGTCGCCTAATTTTCATAGCAAGTGTGAAACTCTATTTGTAAAGAATTACCCGTGAGCGGCAAAATTAGTGGTCGACAGACAGTATGAAATTAAATAGCGTTATTTTGCTGTTTAATTTCATACTTTCTGAAAATCGAACGGTGGAAAATTCCTTAGTCAGTTTCCACGTTGTTGTATTATAATCAATTATTAATGAGGTTACTAATTCAGTAACTACCTTTCTTTGATTTATTTGCTGATCACGTCTTTGCTGTTCATTTATTTTAAACTAGCTGCCCCGGCGAACTTCGGCGAGGTTTCGTCATGAAGGCCTTATTTATAAAAACACGATTCCTCTAAAGCACTCCTCAGAGGCAGTTTATTTAATCTGTGTTTACGACTTTTCCTTGTAAAATCTCTACCATTGACTATTTTAATCGGCGTTTTAAAGGAATCGTGTTTTTTTATCAATAAGACCGGTATTGTTTTAATCCGGAATAATGATAAAGCTATAATATTTTTCTCATATATTTTCATAATATTTTTCTGATATTTTTCCTAAACTCACGCCTGTATCCCAGAGGGATAGGCAGAGACCAGGGACTGCCAATTGCCACGATCCTGACAGATCACTTTCGCTTCCTCGACATTCATTAGTCGATATTATTCCTCTTACTAAATGAAGACTCGTTCGTTACAAGAACCCTCACATAAAGACACTCACCAAGTACGACGACTCTAATCGCGGCAGTGACGGGGTCTCCGACGCCGTTGCTGGCGGTGCACTCGTAGACCCCCGCCAGGAGGCGGTGCTCCGCCCGGAAACGGATCCGAGAGCGGTGCTCGAGTAGTTGCATCGGTTCACCCTGCAATGACAAGTTCATCATCATCAGCCACTCGACGCCCGCTGCAGGACACCGGCCTCCCTCATGGTTTTCCTAACCATGAAGGAAGGGTCTTGCCATAATCGCCACGCTTGGCAGGCGGGTTGGCGATCGCTGTATGCGGTTGGAATCTCAGGAAGACGCTGCTGCCCGTCTCCTGGTAATTTATTACCTTAGTCGCTTTCTACGACATCCACGGAAGGAAATGGAGCGACGCTATTCTTTATCGGGCGCCACACGGAAACGACAAGTTGCCTTGATTCAATTCAAATATTTTTATTCATTATAAAAACAAACGGTCTTAGTTTTAAAGAAACGATTCCACTAAAACAGCCCTTAGTGAGGCTTATGTGCCGGTCTGATTTTAACTAAATTTCAAACTTTTTATAAATCATAAAAAGTTAAATCGCCCACTAAATTTAAATAGTGTCTTGCTTAAAGAGACTCTAAGAGAGACATTCCTTCATTTTTTAATTAACGTCACAGTTGTTGGTTTCACAATTAATAGATTATGTGGAGGAGAAGTTAACAAAGAAGCATACATACATACATAAACTCACGCCTGTATCCCAGAGGGGTAGGCAGAGACCAGGCACTGCCACTTGCTACGATCCTGACAGATCACTTTCGCTTTCTCAACATTCATTAGTCGTTGCATGCACGCACGCCGGTTTCGGGTACTTTGTATCTAAAGAAACTCCACATTTATTCTTTTCAAAAAGTTTTACTTAACAGAGTTTACAACTCATATTGTGTTGTACACTAGACACAATCGTCCTCTAAATATCCTTTAATATTAATCTTCTTTAATACCAGACATTTTTGTGTCCTAAATAACACAGGTCTGCAATGGTTTTCCTCTCTGAGATCTGAGTAACGTTTTTTGTAGTTTCTGATGTCCTGATGATTACGGGAAAAATTGTAAAAAAATCCATCACGTTAGGATTACTTGATTTTACTTTAAAATGTCTAAGACAGACTTACGTTTTTCTTCCAGTCAACCGTAGGCTGCGGAACGCCCGATGCCTCGCAGCCGATGTCCACGTACTCTCCCTTCCGCGCCTCTATGTACCCATCTTCGGGTACTGTCTTCACTTTAGGCGAGTCTGTGATACAATACCAGATAAGCAACAGGGTAGCGGGTTCGATTGCCGCTGTCTCCAATCCGCCTTGATGGTACATGATTTACAAATGGCCTCAGTCTGGATGTTTTTTCTATGTATGTGATCTTTCCAAAGTACAGGGTGTTTTAGAAAGGTCTGTCAGATTTAAAGCGGATTTTTTTTTATTATCAAATTCTTACTCGGTCCAGTAGAAGCTTAAGGTGGGACGATTCCCTTACAAATGATTAATTGCAAATTTGTTAAAAAAATTACATAATTGTACACTGGAATTATGTCTGTCTGCATTAATTAAGATTTTTATTTGCGCCAGTACATGTTTCCTTGAATGAAACTGTAGTTTAATAGGTTAAATAAGATCGATATCTAATGTTTATATGGACTAAATTGTCGAATTCATTTAAGCTATTAAACCAGTGTTTTTTTGAGAAACTGTATGTTGGCGCAATTAAAAATCGTAATTAATGCGGAAAGATATAATTCCAGTGTATAATTATGTATTTTTTTAACATGTTTGGAAATAATCATTTGTATGGGAATCGTCCCACCTTAAGAGTTAAAGTGTAGGATCTGATCTGAACTTATTAATTTGTAAAATTATGAATAAATTCGCCTTGATCGCATCCTAAATTTTAACATAATTTGAAATTTAAACTTACATTGCACTGTGATGGTGTGAGTCTGCCGTATTAGGCCCCATGGTTCTGGGCGAATAATCTGTAACAATAAACACAATTTTTGATTAAATTACTGCAAAAGTATATACTATATATACTATGTATATATAGAAACCGGCGTGTGTACATACAACGACTAATGAATGTTGAGGAAGCGAAAGTGACTAACCCTCTGGGATACAGGCGTGAATTTATGTTATGTTATATACTACGTTTTTTGCACATATGTAAGTTCGTACATACGCGACGTCACCCTTTTCTCCTTCGAGAACCTTTCCGTCATAAGGTTGGCTGTCAGCAATAAGGCCGCCCATTGTACTTTTTTTCACTGTAACTTTTATTTGTGTTTTATTTCCTGTCTGCAATAAAGAATAATCTTATCTTATCTTATCGTATGTACATCTTCCTCTTGCAGAGATAAGCTCGCTTTTGAACATGTATTTTATTTGTTACACTGTATCGTGTTTTCGTGTGCTAAAACGTATAAAAATGTTAAAAAGTCTTGTACGGTGTTAGGTATTTATAAAAACACGATTCCCTTAAAACACTCTTCAAATGTAGTTTCAGTAGTCTGTGGTAAAAAAAATCCCTTTACATAAGCAGCCTATACACGTCCCACTGTAGGGCACAGGCCCTCTCTCAGAGAGAGAGAGTGAGACCGTCACAATCGTATTTATAAAAAATTAAGTAATGCCTGTCTCAGAGGCTGTTTAAGTAAGACGATTTAACGAGCATTTTTTTGAAAGTTCTAGCTTATTTATTTATTGATGCTTTTATTGTACTTTAAAAAATCTACAATGCGGCGGACTGAATGCCATAACCATGAAGCCTAGGTAAGCGATGATAAATAGTTAAAAGTTACTTAACGTCATGGACGGGTTATAGCGGGAATAACATGAAGATTTAACTTTATAAATCATGATTTACTTAAGTCCTAGATTATAAACCCGCTTTAACTCCGTCTTAGTGGTGGAATCGACTTTTTTTTCAATAAATAAGACTGCTAAAGTTATATTAAACCAACTGTTAAGTTAAGTACTGATGACGTAAGCAAAGAGAGCTGCGACCGAGTCTAGAGGGGTCTTAATTGAATAATTACACGTAATTGGCGCACGGAGTTAAAAATGGCTTCCGAGTGATGGGATGCGCTTCGATGTCTTTCACGGGAATATGAAACGGATGATATTTTTTTCGATATTTCGGAGTTGCTCACTATCTGTTTATACAGCCCATGAAAGACGCCCACAGTTAGGGATAGTCCTCTTCACCGTCCCGCCAACCTCGCCTATCCCCTGCTTATCGTGTCCACTGCCCTCCTGCCGCCTTCTTAATGTCATCAACACATCGGGCAGGCCACCCACCGAACGACGACCAGTTTTCGGCCAGCACTCTGTGACTGCCTTCGTCCACCATCAGTCTTCTCGTCTTCCACTTTGGTCTTCTGTCGAATTACGACGTTGCGCACACGATCGACAAGAGAGATATCTAGCCTGGCTCGCTCCATGGCCCTTTGCGCAACTTAGATTTTCTCCATATGTGCCTTTGTGAGTATCCATGTTTCGGCACCGTTTGTGAGGATGGCCAGTATGCATTGGTTAAATGCACTTATAGATTAATTTACAGGGCCGAGTTTCATAAGACTATAATTCTTGGTTTACCACGCCAATTTAATCGGTCGAACACTCAAGTTTCCTCACGAGGTTTTCCTTAACTTAAGCTGCGTTTCCACGATCTTAGTAGGCTCGGGCAGAGTGACGCATTTTAGTGACTAAAAACTGTAGGCTACTCGGATGATAGTGTACACACACTATAGTGAATTCAGATGTTTGCTCCAGTTTATGGGCGTTTTGTTGCTGACGGTGTCGCTGATCGTGCGAAAATTGATCAAAAAATTACTGCTAGGATGAATAGAAGCGGAATCAAATATGTGTATCGTCGAAATTCAACAATAAAAATATAAAAAGAAAAGAGAAGGAATAGTTTGGCCACGGCAAAGGAAACCATACGTTTCACAACACTTCCACACCTTCATGAAACTCCACAAACATCAACATTTCACTGCCACACCAATATTTGTCACTTTGTCATATGTACACATACATACATACATTACGTACATACGCTTAGGTTAAAAAAATTCTGTGCAATTTCCTTTTTCATGTACAACTAGCTGACCCGGCGAACTTCGTACCGCCACAGAATCCGTTTATACGATTCTTGCACAACGCCATCTATTTTTAAAACACAACGCTCGCCCGCACAACGCCGTCTATTTTAAACTTAAAATAAATAATATCCCATGGGAACGCATTACCGGGATATCAAGTATGCTATGTATTAATTCTGGTCTTCGTCTATCCGTACGCCAAGTTTCATGTAAATCCGTTCAGCCTTTATTGCTTGATTGAGTAACAAACATCCAAACCTCAAAACAACCAGACATCTCAACAAACTTTCACATTTATGGTATTATATATAAATATAAATTATATAAAGTAGGATAAAGTGCTCTCTATCTATCTAAGTACATGGTGATGATAATGATGATGCAGGACTTTTCTACCGGTGCGATACCGCGGCTCGGCAGCAAGTCAACCTTTACATTTTTGGTGCAAAAGATAGCTGCTAGCTGGTAGCTGATAAGAGTGCATGCATGTTGTCGTTGATTATGTTTTTAGTATTTGTTGTTACAGCGGCAATAGGAATACATCATCTATGAAAATTTCAACTGTCCGACTATCACGGTTCATGAGATACAACCTGGTGACAGACGGACGGTCGGACGGACGGACGGACAGCGGAGTCTTAGTAATAGGGTCCCTTACCCTTTGGGTGCGGAACCCTGAAAATATCTTTTTCCGGGTTTTCGGGATCACAAAAATTGCGAAAAATAAAGTTGCTCCAATAATAAAAAACTTATTAGATTTAGTTACTTTAAAGTCAAAAGTCAAAAACAGACGCATAAAAACGGCACTTGTAAGGTGTAGATGCATAAAAACGTTAACGTACAAACGTTTAAGTTTATCTTTTGACATGGCCTCTTCTGTTACATTAAAACATTTTTACTGCAAGTTCTATATTACAGTACAAAGTCACGGCCGGCCGGGTCCCGTGACATGCTTTTCATTCAATCGGACACCTAAAATATTTATTTGATACACAGGTATGCGCGTAGTCTAGAAGCGGCAAAAAAAAATGTGATTAACTCGTTCATGCTTTTGTAATACTTAGTTACTACAATACGTTAACAGAATCCAGACACAGCACTATTCCTCGCCAATAAATGCCAAAGTTCGTAAAGGATGTTTGTAATCGCCAGGCGATTGATACGCGGTCGCTACTGTGTACACTTTAATTGCTGGATTAATTTGTTAATAGGTACTTCGTAGGCTTCATAGGCCTTCGCGGCGGTTTGATGTCTTCCATTGCGATTTCGCACTCAAAGCTAGATTTTTTTACTTTTCTAACTCTTGTGGCATGGCAGGACATTTTTAGATACCATACAGTAAAATGCCCGGCAAATAACTTGAACAAACGACTTTGACTTCAAGTTGACGCATTTCGGGTCTCATTGGGGGGGGGAAGCGGGATGTGACTTATAATAAATAAATAACTTCCACACAACACAATCACCTTGTCCTAGTCCCAAACCAGGATACCCTGTGTTATGGTAACTAGGCAAGAATATTTGTATGGCGGCCCCCAGTAGGAATCGAACCCACCACCTCCGTCATAACCGGCGTAATCAGACGTGATACCGCTAGACCAACGAAGCAGGCGAGAGAATTCGTCGGATATTAGTTTAGTCTAATTAACAAAGGGTGGAGAGGGTGTCCCGTTGGGCGTCGTCGGCCGGTCGGACGCCCCAAGCCCCAAGTATCGCTAGAAAGACGTGGTGGAAAGAGACCTGCGTGAGCTCCAGGTGGATGATTGGAGAGAGGCAACGCAGGATAGGGAAAGATGGCGTCTTTTGGTTTGCTGAGGCCAAGATCCATTTTAGATTAGATTAGAACACTTTATTGTACACACCTCGCTCGTAGCCCCGGCTGCCTGAGTGATCTTAAACGATCACGAAGGTTAAGCAACACTGGGCGCGTTCAGTGCATGGATGGGTCGCCGTCCATGCCTAACGCTAGTGGCATTTTTCCGAGCGGTTCCGTGCTTCGCAAGGCACGTTAAGCTGTTGGTGCCGGCTGCCGTCGATAGATGGCAGTCGTTAAGCCAAGTCAGAGGCCTTAGGGCGGCTTGACAACTTCTGACAGTAGACGAGCCACTAGTCTACAAGCCTCCACCAATCCGGACTTGGCCCCCGTGTTGGAGTATGGCCTATACCTTCCTCAGGGAAGAGACCCGTGCCCCTCGGTGGGGACATAATGGGTTGATGATGATGATTGTACACACCAGAAAACAAAATACATTAAAAGGCTTACATGTCTAAGTTTTGCCGTATACAATTGGCGGTCTCATCGCTAATAGCGATCTCTTCCAGACAACCTTATAGGATGGATAGAACTGAAAGATGAAGAGAGTAGGTGTACATGAAATATATGGGAAGAAAATGTACATAAACTAACTGACTTACAACTAATATTCATACATATTTAATAAATTTTTTAAACTAACCATAGAATACAAATATATACCTACTTACTATACAAACTTATATATAATAATAATAATTCTAATGCATAAATTTCACATATAAACCATTTTGGGTTCCCTGAGCCAGAATGAATGAATTAACAATGAATTAAAACATTTTTTCTCTCTTACATGCCCATCGCAAACTCGTGTACGGCAAGATAGACACAATATTGAACATCATAAATCAGTCTTACGTATGTAGACAGTAGCGGCACGTCTATTTTATTATCTTTTTAACAGTACTTTAAGGACCTATTTAGAGGCTAAAAATTCCACCCATGCCGGGACTAGAACCCGCGACCTCTGGCACGGTTAGCCATTTAACGCCCCCTTCAAAACATAGGCCTCCTTCGTGGTTTACATAACCATGAGGGGTTTTGCCATGATCGCCACGCTTGGCAGGCGGGTTGGCGATCGCAGAATGCGGTTGGAATCTCAGGAAGACGCTGCTGCCCGTCTCCTGGTAATTTAGTCGCCTTCTACGACATCTACGGAAGGAAATGGAGTGACGCTATTCTATTCAGCACGGGTTAGTGCAACAAAACGAATATAGGTACAGCACATCAACAGTGCACTCCAGTCAGTCCCAATCCGGACGAAATGTAACACGCAACAAACTGTAACGTACAACGGATGAAGCGAAATAACAAATAGAGCCCAAAATATACGTGCTGGTCATGAAACTGGGCACCGACTACAAATTATACTTCTGCATAACCTAGCAGTGTTTCGAAGTCGGTTGTCATTTTTTATTTTTCAATTTTTTGTGGGGGAGCGGGAGAAAAAGAAACAAGTCCCTTATAACCATAATTTCCCTACTTAATTCGTTGCTTTAAAATTTGATGTTCTCAATTTCCATCTCCGAAAGTCTTCACCAGAACATCACCAAATTAACTTGGGGCTACTTTTACGCTATTTTATGAAACATACGGATATTACTAAAGGATTGGCCCCATTAGGCCTTAATTACTGCTGTCCACTGAAGAGTTCCGTTCTCCATCTCTGAAAGTCTTCATCAGATCCTCACCAAATTAAAATGGGACCAATGGGACGTTATATCTATTCGAACAAAAAAAGAATTGTCGAAATCGGTTAAGATTTGATGGAGTTATGCGAAAACATAGTCAAAATTATATACGCATCGAATTGATAACCTCCTCCTTTTTTTGAAGTCGGTTAAAAACAGTACATAAACAAACAAAATACACACAAGGAAAGCAATACTTCGACCCACCTCACAAGTGTAGTCCGCCGAGTCGCTGGCCTCCAATTGGTCGATCTGCAAGCTGTAGTTGGCATGCATGCGCAGGCGCCGCGGCAGCAGCAGGTTTGCGTCGCGGCTGTCACCCAGCATTTGCTGGTCTTTGTACCAGCGCACGCGCAGTGTTGCCTCTGGGGAAACAATGTGGAGTTTTCGAAGTCTCAATTTTCGATTGCCATGTTGAAAAAATTCTAAAACTGTGTCTTGTTTTTTAGGGTTCCATACCTCAAATGGAAAACGGAACCCTTATAAGATCGCTTTGTTGTCGTCCGTCCATCCATCCGTCGGTCCATCCGCCCGTCGGTCCATCCGCCCGTCCGTCCTTCCATCCGTCTGTCTGTTATCTCAAGAACGCGTGGAATTATCGAATTAAAATTAAAACCATATACTCAGGTCTACAGTCCCTTGATGCTGTGAATAAATCAAACATCTAAGTTAACTTAAAAACAAGATAAGCAAGGGAATCAAAATTTATAGGGTACTTTCCGTTGACCTAGAACTATGGAATTTGGCAGAATACAGGGAAAAATCTGAAAACTATACCTACATTTGTAATAAAATCATAAAAAATATTTGTCTTTGAAGTTCGGGAAAAGCTCGGAAAAAACTGCGAGACTCGATTCCCGAACTATTTATAATATGTAAGTACCTTCCTACAAACATGTTCGGAACCCTCGGTGCGCGAGACCGACTAGCACGGCCGTTTTTAGGGTTCCGCACCCGAAGGGTGCCAAACGGGACCCTTAAATATTTATTTAATTCTGTTTTTAGTATTTGTTGTTATAGCGGCAACAGAAATACATCATCTGTGAAAATTTCAACTGCCCAGCTATCACGGTTCATGAGATACAGCCTGGTGACCGACAGACAGACAGACGGACAGTGAAGTCTTAGTAATAGGGTCCCGTCTGGCACCCTTCGGGTACGGAACCCTAAAAAGTACCATGCGTTCTGGAGGCCCATGTCCAGACGTGGCGATTTCGCTCTTGGTCACATTCCTTACAATAGACAGCTCGACCTTTGATTCCCCAACAGTAAACTGGCACCTATGCCACGTCCAGACGCCCAGAGGCGGCAATTGGAATATAAAAGATATCAATCGCTTCCCTTCCTGTGCTTAACTAGAGAGGCGTTACGGCCGCGATGTGTGAAGAGGCGCGCGCGCAGTTGGGTGGAGGTGGCATATCTAGGTAAAACACCTTTTTAATCACATAACATAAAAATGTTAGCAAAGTAAAGTAAAGTAAAAAATGTGTTTATTGCGACCAACATAACAGCAAATTTGACTAAAACAATGAATTAGGTACTAATAAAGAATTTTCAGTTGGCAACAAAAGTTGTTGTGCCGCAAGCTCAGCATTGTGCCGCCAGAGACAAGACTTGCCTGCCTGTTGACTGCGCTGTTTTTCAGCACTCACCTGCTTAAAACTAACTACAACTAGTTTCTGTGCCACGGTACCCAGGCAAAGCCATCACAAACATGGACAATATTCCCATATTATTATCATCTCAATATGTGGTTTCTAGCGGGAGAGCGATGGTAGCCGGCCGCTCTCCCGCTAGAAGCGCCGGCTTCTTATTTGGGAAGTCGTGGATTCGAATAAGTACTGGCATCACACTGGCATGTACCAATGATTTTGTTTTCTAATTTACGTACATTTGTGAAGTTTTAGTTACTAGTTACTTGTCTGTTTATTTTGTTTGTGTGGTATAATATGTATCTTGTTGGTATAATGTCTTTCTTTCTTTTAAAACCACTCGTTAACCGGGAAGGAAAACATCGTGAGGAAACCCTAGGTCAGAGGTATTTACATACCGTAGCGCTTGCTACGTACAATGGCCCAACTATGTGGCTAAGTGCGGAAATCTTCAGTCTCACTAGAACATGGAGCTTCTATTCGTCTATACGAACAACTTTTTTTATGAGAAAAACTTAGTACTGGCGTTAAATATCAGCTGCTGATATACATCACGAAATACTCATCAAAATGAACAACGTTAATGAGAAAAACTTCGAAATTGCGAAAAAAATATCACCTTCTCCATTATTGATATATTTAGGGTCGTATAACTACAAAATATGTTTCTAAATATAAAGGGTTTCCTATCCCAAGCATGAAGTTCTTGCACTGTTCGAAAAATGCTTTTGAGGAGTACTTTTTAAATAACATCGATAAATGTTTAAATTACACAGATTTATCTTTAGGGTGATGGACCCGGGCCATGGCCTATCCAACTCCACGCCCAGTATTCGTAGCTCTGCGTAGATCTTGATATAATCTCGTTCGGGAGTCGGCCAATGTGTCGACGTTAAAATATTTTCCTCTATTGTCCTCAGCGGGTACGTGTTCACAACAAAAGTGCACGCGTTTTGTTCGCGCTTTTAAGCACGTGAATTGTTCATTTTTATGATAATAACTCGGTTTCGAGCTGGGTGAATGAAAGTAGGTAGTTACAGTCGACAGCGAGTCATCCTTCACAGTTTCGTTGCAAAGTGGCCCTTAATGTAATTTACTAGAGAGCATATGTGTAAAGGTTGATGTGCTGTACAGACTTTTTTTTTAATTCGCAATACCTGTAATCTGTTGATTAGTGCTTGTGTTTTACAGCAACTTTTGTTTTTATGTGTTTTTTTTCAATTATAGATATTTTTTTCGATATAAGTACCTAATCAGTCATAGAAAATCTTTAATTTTATGAAATTCGCACTTCACGCGCTCTACCAATGTCGCAGCCTCCGCTAGATTACATAGAAGAATAATAGTAATCCTACCATCCTACTAATAATATAAATGTGAAAGTTTGTGAAGTTGTTTGGATGTTTGTTACTCAATCACGCAATAACGGCTGAACGACCTGACAAAGATCTAAATTGAGACAGCATACTTGATTATCCCGGTAATGGGTTCCCGTGGGATAATATTTATTGTAAGTTTAAAATAGATGGCGTTGTGCGAACGAACGTTGTGTTTTAAAAATAAGTGCAAGAATCGTATAAACGGATTCTGTGGCGGAGCGAAGTTCGCCGGGACAGAGCTAGTTCATTATTGCCGCTATAACAACACATACTAAAAACAGAATAAAATAAATATTTAAGGGGGGCTCCCACACAACAAACGTTGTCTACAGACAGCGCTCGCCATCTAGCGGCCATCTATGTAACCTTCACAGCGCCGATGTCATGTCGTTAAATGTTAAATGCTTCTTGTAGGTTTCTATACTCGTAGATGGCGCTGATCTCAAATTCGATCTTTGTCTAATGTTGTATAGATAATGGGATAGAAACCCTTCGTGCGCGAGTCCGCCTCGCACTTGGCCAGTTTTTTGTCGATTAGCAAGCTCAGCGCCATGACTGTAACTTTCCACTGGGTAGGTACTTTCGTCCATATTTATAAAAACACGATTCCTCTAAAGCACTCCTCAGAGAGGCAGTCTATTGAATCTGTAGTCACGTGTTTTCTTTGTAAAACCTCCCCACGCTACTTTAATCGGCGTTTATCGAGTGTTTTAAGGAATCGTGTTTTATAAATAACACCGTTTCTTTTTATAACTCACTGTCAAATTCCTCCATTAGCCTAGTAAAAAGTTAGGTATCGTTATACAGAAAAGGGGGTTAACGGGCTCAATTGTTAGGGCAGGTGAAGCCGGTCCTAGCGTACCCCTGAGTACGATTCTGGCTAAAACACAATCTAAAGAATCGTCTAACTTGATGATCTCTACAAATAAATTTCGTAACATGCAATCATTTCAAGTACTCACCATAGTTACCATTAATTCAAATTGAGTATTTAAATTCGTGTTACGAAATAGACAAAAAACATAATAATAGAAGGTGCACCATAATTTATCAAAATAAAGACGTCAGTCTGTTGTTTAACATAATTATTATCTTTGTAAGTCCAGAGGCCCCGTTCCACCAAAGGTTTAGATGCTTGCTGAGTTACGTACGCCACAAGTTAACTGCAGCTTATCTTTTTTAGTAAATTTGAAAGTGCCAACAAAAATTAAATAACGTACAATAACTGAAAAAAATCTAAAAAGTATTGGCAATAGGCCATATGCTCAGCCTAATGAATGTCGTCAGGGAACATGCTCCACTGCCGACGCAGGTTTTGAGCAAAAGCCCAAGAGGTTAAGTTAAAAGTGAAAGTGAAAAAACATTTATTTCCATTGTAACACAAAATGAAACAAATATTCGGAGAGACGTACCCAATACAATCATGCCGAACACAAGTGCTACAATAGAAAAAGGCTGCAGCTCAGCAAAATGCTAGTCAAAGTCTTCTGCTGCACCTGATTCGGTGAGCCATGAACAAATATACATACCTACTTATTTGATAACAGAGAAAAAAAAAACTAATACATAATTGAAAAATACGCTTAAAGATACAATCATCATCAGCCATTTGACGCCCACTGTAGGACATAGGCCTCCTTCGTGATTCTCACAACCACGAGAGGTTTTGCCATAATTGCCACGCTTGGCAGGCGGGTTGGAGAGCGATCTCTATATTATCAAAACCAGTTTAACCAGAATGGGTTAAACTGGTTTTAATAATATATGTGTATTTCCCATCGAATCCACACGAAACGAAGTACGCAATAACCTATGCAAAATTCTTATTTGTTTGTGTGTGACATCATCATCATCATCAGCCATTTGACGCCCACTGCAGGACATAGGCCTCCCTCATGGTTTTCCTAACCATGAAAGAAGGGTTTTGCCATAATCGCCACGCTTGGCAGGCGGGTTGGCGATCGCAGTATGCGGTTGGAATCTCAGGAAGACGCTGCTGCCCGTCTCCTGGTAATTCATTTCCTTAGTCGCCTTCTACGACATCCACGGAAGGAAATGGAGTGACGCTATTCTTAATCCGGCGCCACACGGAAGAAAGATACCTACAATAATTGGAATTAAATAAGACGTAAAAGGTGTAAAATATGATGTTTCCTCGAGTTGAAATAGGTACCAGGTTCTCATGAAAAATGCGGAAAACGAAGTAAGCGACTGAGCATCATTTGCGAAACCAGATTATAAGTAGGTAAAATGTAGGTCGGTGGTAGCCTAGTAGGTAGAACATCGGACCCAGGTTCGATCCCCAGTGCGGGCATTTACCTATGACTTGGTTTTCTAAGTTATGTACATTTGTGAAGTTATAGTAGCAATACCACTCGCTAACGGTGAAGGAAAACATCGTGAGGAAACCTGAGTGTCTGAGCTATTCACATACCTCAGCGCTTGAAATCGCCAATCCGCGGTGGGCACGCGTGGTGATTAAGCCCTACTCTCTCCGTGAGAGAAGGCCTGTGCCCTACAGTGGGACGTATATAGGCTGCTTATGTAAAATGAAGGTATTTCTTCTAAGAAATTATGTCAAGCGGCGCCGCAATCAATGGAAAAAAAGTTAGTCCGTCCAAAAAATGCCACAATATTTATTTGGCATTTTTTTTCTTAATTACGCATTGCCATTTCCCGATCTTACGTTAGCGTTATTCAATAAATAATAATTCGATATTAATTTTTCATGTTCGTGACGTCTTTGCCTGGTTACCATAGCACAGGGTATCCTAGTTTGAGACCGGGTCAAGTGGTTGTATTGTTTGAAAGTTATTAGACAGACAGACAGACAGCCGGACAGTAAAGTTTTAATAATAGGGTCCCGTTTGGCACCCTTCGGGTATGGAACCCTAAAAATACTAGAACGTAAATTAAATACGAGTGGTGCGGCGGTCGGCAGAACTTGATCAAAATCGATACTTACTTTAATTGACAGACTTGACAGCAAACATCGCATTATGTGACTCCCACACATTTAAGTGGGACTTACGAAAAATCAAAGATAGGGCCGATTCTATTAGATATTATGCGGGTAGGTAAACGTACAGCTGACAACTGATTGACCTTTATATTTTCGTTGCTAATTCACCCTTAACGTAACTAAGAGTGCGCCATGTTTTTTTTCTTAATTAATAATAATAATAACTTTCACACAACACAACCACTTGACCCGGTCTCAAACTAGGATATCCTGTGCTATGGTAACCAGGCAAAAACGTCACAAACATGAAAAATTAATATAACATACAACAACGTGGTTTTTTGCCGTTTTTTCTCGATCTTTGTGTCTAATGTTGTATAGATAGATAATGGTTTGGAACCCTTCGTGCGCGAGTCCGACTCGCACTTGGCTCGTTTTTTTCCAAACAGTTGAGACGCTCAAAAAAGTAGCAGTTTAAAAAAAACATTCCTTAAAACACTCCTCAAATGCAGTTTAAATAGTCTTTAAATAGCAAAGGTGGAGCGGCGGGGAACTGGATTTCAAGAGACTTTTAGAGCAATCATGTTTTTTTTTATAAATCGTACAATGTTTCACTAAAATAACGTTACAATCTGAAAACTATTATTTCAGTAGATAAGTAGGTAGCTATTTTCAATAAGCAAAACTTAAAATTCTTAATTTTATTCAATGTTTCACACAATAAGACCGCATTAAGTTTCAAGATGGTATTGTAACTAATGGTATTTGTAACTAACTTCATCGTCGATAGACTGGATGGGGGTGAAAAATGTGCTACAGTTTTTCTGGATCTCGCCAAAGCTTTCGACACTGTCTCCATCCCCATCCTTCTCCGTAAGCTCAGCCTTCTGGGTGTACGAGGTACGCCATTAGATCTGTTCAGTAGCTATCTTAGTAACAGGACTCAAGCAGTAAAAATTGACTCAACTTATAGTGAATTCATGCCAGTAAATTTTGGGGTCCCGCAAGGCAGTGTCTTGGGGCCGACCTTATTTCTTGTTTACTTGAATAATCTGTGTGAAATGGAGCTAAAAAACTGCAAAATTGTGACGTTCGCAGATGATACAGCTGTGATATTTCATCACAAAACGTGGAAAGAGGTCGAAATCGTTGCTAACATCGGGTTATCTACCATCAATGACTGGCTTGACTCGAACCTACTCACTCTCAATATTACTAAGTCAAAGTATATTACATTTAGTATTAATAGTTCAACGTAGCCTTCTAGCGAAGATATTAAACTAAAAATTCATTCATGTAAGTTTAGCCATGCCGCATGCAGTTGTGAGCTACTTGAGAGAGTGTCCCAAATAAGATACCTGGGAGTTATTTTGGATAAGTACTTGTCTTGGACAAATCATATTAACCTAACAGTCAAGCGAGTCCGTAGAACTGTCAACATATTCAAGACACTCAGACACATTGCTGACCTCAAAACCTTGAAAACAATATACTTTGCTCTTTCGCACTCAATTTTAACCTATTGCATTAGGGCGTGGGGGGGTGCCTCTAAAACTCACCTCATACACTTAGAGCGAGCCCAGAGATATGTTCTTAAAACTATGCTCAATAAACCTCGAAGATACCCTACTAATAAAGTCCATTCTGAGTCCCAAATAATTTCAGTGCGCCAATCTTATATTAAATCAATCGTCTTAAATCAACATCGAAAATCTTTCACTGTATCTTCTCTAACATTTAAAAAGCGCCTTAAGCACAAAATATTTAACACTCCAATCGTTCGAACTGGTTTTGCCCAAAGATTTATAAAATTTTGTGGGCCTTATATATACAATAAGGTCCACAAGGAATTAAACATATGTCACTTAAATAGATTTGCGTGTATCCGAATGCTTCAAAACTTTCTGTTACAACTCGACTACAACCAAACCGAAAACTTATTTAATATAGTCAAATAGCAGGACACATAATTTTTTTATTTTTGGTTTTTTGGTATATGGTTGTAGCCGACTCTCTCACTGCATAGGTCTATGGTAATCTTTCTTCTTTCACTGGTAACCAATTTACTGAGATCTCTCATAGCACTTCCATACCGTGCAATCGAGTCTCACGCTTCTCTGGCTACGAGTTTGCCTACTCGTTGGTTACTAAACCCACACTTTTAGCAACCTACCCTACATTGTGAATAAATTACCAAAGTTGGAATTGGAAAAGATGTTTGGTTTACTTATTACGATACATCTATCACAGTATATTTATGTAGTTTTATGTATGTCATATTAATTCCAGCAGGCTTATACTTATGTTTATGTAATAGTCTATTTTATTTTATTATATTAAACTCGTACAAACTATTGTATCAATATAATATCTATAATAATATTTTAATAATATTGCATGTAGGTTTATTTTATTATTTGAAATAAAATACTTGAGCCATATTATAGTTTGCTGTATGCATGTTTAAAATTTATTTTATTACTGTACAAACACTATGTTGTGATTATTTAAGTTCACCCTGAATGGACCACTGTGCCCCAAGATACAATTTAATTTAGTTTGGGGCTCAGAGTTACCTACTTTATGTTGTTACTTTTTGTTCAGCTCATTAAACATTTTATTTGTTTTTTGTTTGTTTGTAAAAAAATTGATACTTTTTACTGGTTTAGATGTCGATACTGAAGGATTTTTTTTGAGTTTTTCGTTTTTGTTAATATCACGTTGTATTTGTGCCAGCTTATTTGCAATTCTTTTAATAAAAATATTTTTCTTCTCCTGCCCCTCCATGACCTTTAAAGATAACAGGCGTCGGTACCTACACGATGTCCATTTATAAATTAAAACGATTTTGGTGTGATTCTACTTATCACACTGAACACTTTTTAATTAACCGATTTCAAAAAAGGAGGAGGCTCTCAATTCGTCAGAATCTTTATTTTTTATATGTTACGTACCTATGTTCCCCGATTGCTCGAAGAGGCCTGGACCGATTTGGAAAATTCTTTTTTTGTTTGAAAGGGTACACTTTACCACCTGTTAAGTCTACCGTCTCACAGTCATCAAGTTAGGATCTGATGATGAGATCCTGGAGAAATCGAGGGAACTTCAAATTTTAAAGGCACACGTGAAGCGATTTGGGTGTTTTAAAAAAATAAATAGTGACTTGTACATTTGCTTTCTGAAAACATAATAAAATTTGGCGGAGTTTTTTTTTTATTATTATTAAAATAAAAATATAAACTGACTTCGAAACACTCTGTACTGTTAAAAAAAACTAAAGACGCAGAAATAGGTAATTTAAACGAATATGACCTTTCAATTCAAAGTAGATAAGATAAGATAAAACATTTGCTAAAGCATGGTATATACATTAAAGTAGCTGGTAGGTAAAGTAAATGAAAAGAACATGCATGCTCTACCAGTTAAGGTGTGCAAATATTAGACTTTGAGAATAATGTAAATAACAAATTTAGAATCTTAGAATGAATATTAAACACAAACTATCAGTAGGTACCTATATAACTGAAAGTTAGCATATTAATTAGTTGTATCCCAGAGGAAAAAAATTAAGTTGTATTAATCTATTAGGAACATTGTTTTTTTTTTACTCTGTTATAAACTTATAAAGGTACCCAAGTTGTTAATTAATGAGACGGACGTCAATAAATTCTTTTACACTGTAATACATATTATCTAATAGGAATTTATATAACTGGTAGGTATAGTAGAGATATATTTTGGTGTCGGTGCCCAAAATGTATGTGCTGCCCCTATATTACGCTCACCAAATCCTGAGCGATTCCAATCGTCTAACTGTCAAATTAGTATGGAATTTGACAGTTAGACGATTGGAATCGCTCAGGATTTGGTGCGCATAATTAGGCCACTGGTCATGTAACTTCACCGGCTTTAAACTATACTTCTATTAAACTATACTAATCATTTCTGTGTTTTTGTGCTTTAGTGTATTGAAGTCGATTTTTATTTTCTATTTCATTTTTTACACTTTGCTTATTATGTGAAAACAAATACTATGTTCAATACAAATTGTGACCATAAAAGTATTTGTTTTTTTTTTTTGCGAAACAGGAAATCTTGTAAAACAAAAGTTGTTAAAAAAGGATGATGAGTGGAAAGAATTGGGTACCTAATACACCTCAATCGGACTGAAACAAATCATCACATTGTTTATTTTGATCTCACCACTCTCATCCACGTAGCAAGGAAGCATCACTGTATCGTTTTCAAACCTCATCACATTCACTTGAGAGCCTTTAAGTCTCTCCGTTTTTACTACACTGTGTAGGGTCAACGTTAAAAAAGTTTGTAAAACGAAAATTTTACTTTTCGAAAAAGTAATTTCGGCCATATTTTTTTGGCGCTGAAAAATATTTATTTCTTTAATTTTATAGTTAGGATTACTTTACTAGAATTTTTTTGTTGAAAAAAAAAATCAATTTATCGCCTTATTTTTTCCTAGACCACTTTTTTAAATAATTCATCCGAAAATGTAAGAACGTAAGCTGTTTCGAAACGCACGCCGCCCGTGGGTTCTTGGCGGGAATCAAGCTTCGACTGTCATCAAATTGATGGTAATACAATCGTTCAAACTGTGCTCAGAAGGACAGTCTAACTACAACAACATTAGTACCGTACTACAGTACGCAATACGTTCAAGACTGCGTTTCATAAAACTACAATTCATGATCTATTATGACAACTCGATAGCCGAATCTTCCTAATGTTTGATAATTTGTGAGTTAATTGCAGTGATGGTTAGCGCTAAAAAATGACCCCTCTTCAATTGTGAGAAGGCGGGCGGGGCTTGTCAATTCTGTTACCAATCGGAACAAGTTCAGTATTACCCACCAATCATCAGTTACGCTGTCACAATGAACGTTCACGTCGTCACGCATGGGCGCACAGAATGAACAAACCACAGAGTGATTTACTCTACAGCACATCTTGCGCTAAATTTAGTAAAGTGTAAGCGAGAGGCTGGGGCCTTCTTTGAATGGGAGTTTTGTTGGGAGAAATACTTCTATGGTTTTTTTATTCGTAGGTTAATCGACTGTGTAAATGTAGGTACATCGCATTGAAATAATAAACCATGAATTTTAGGTCTATGAAAAAGGTACTGTGACATTGTGGTAACAGCAAAATAGTATCAAGGCAGCTATATACAATCGAGATGGCTAGAATTTATACCATACCGGGCCATTTCTAAATCAGATTTTTTTCTGTGACGTCGTACCAGGGGAGTGCGAGAAAATTAATTGATACAAATTTTACAAACCTTGTTAAGAGTTACATACCTACATTTTAAGTTCGTCGTAATGATTTAGATTTATAGGTGCATGTGACTCATTTCCCCTTTGTCACACGATGTCACACATTGTTGACCCCCTCCCTCCCACTAAACGTGTGACGTAATTTATGGATGGCCCCTAATTAGGTAGATATTGTGAGTTGGTAAGATAACAGAGCGGCACATCTGTACTCAGAACACGAGTGATCCTTCTGTAGATTTAATTTAAGGATGAACTTAGTTAGACCAGTGCACTGCGCTCTCTGTAAGACCGTGCTACAGCGTGTCCTAGAAGTGAGTCAGTGAAGTTATCACCGCGAGACATGACATCGTCTATGAGAATATTACGTCACAGGACTTTAAACTAAAGTGGCTCGGTAGGTAGATCAGATATTTCCCGAAGAGCATCCGGTTACAATAAAAGACAAATAATGTTATTGACTGCCTCAGATTTTGAGCTTGACTACCAATACAGAGGTCGTGGGTTCGATTCCGCTAGAGGCCGCTGGCTCTGAGAGTCAATTTGGGTACCTACTATAGATTTTGTAATTTGATCGTGTGTCGTATTTTGTTTTTAATCCGTTGCCGTTTCAATTCGCTCGCACAAACGCATCAATTGAGCCTATGAAACGTAAATCAAATAAAAATCGGTAGTTCGTTCAGTTTAGTAATTTTGATGAAACGGTTTTTGAAGATATGTTTACTTTCAGTTCAAGCTGTAAGCATTGGTTGACGACCTCGTGGCGCAGCGGTAGTGCATCTGCATACCATGCCCGGGTTCGAATCCGGGCTGGGGACAAAAAAAAACCCAGGTCTTGGATGTTTACCTACATGTTTGTGATGTTGTTGTTTCTAGTTCCCACGACACAGGGTATCCAAGTGTGGGGCCAGAAGCAATGTATGTGCCTGTATGTAAATGTTTATGTTTATTTTTTATTGGTACATGGCTAGAACCTAGTACTTACCTAACTCACTGGCGGAGATTAAGATGGGTCGCATCAAAGGAATAGTGAGATTAAAAGCATAAAAACCAAGATCAATTCGTTTTTTTTACGCCCCGGCTTAGTTTATGTCGAGCAATTCGTTGCGGAGAGCTTAGAAAAACAAGAGCAACCGAGATCACCAAGGTTCGGGCAGGCTTAGCATAAAATCTAACAGCTTTCTGTAAAAAACCGATTCCTCTAAAATGCTCCTCAGATGCAGTTTAAATTGGTTTTTCTCCTAACGCAATGTTATTCCGTGTGGCGCCGGATTAAGAATGCGTCACTCCATTTCCTTCCGTGGATGTCGTAGAAGGCGACTAAGGAAATAAATTACCAGGAGAGGGGCAGCAGCGTCTTCCTGAGATTCCAACCGCATACTTCGATCGCCAACCCTCCTGCCAAGCGTGGCGATTATGGGAAAACCCCTTATGGTTATGAAAACCATGAGGGAGGACTACGTCCTGCAGTGGGCGTCAAATGGCTCATGATGACGATGATGAATGTTATTTAATCTGTAAGTATTTGAAGAGTGTTTTAGATGAACCGTAGGTACATCTTCTTGGTCTAGCACTTAACGCACTCGCCCACTAAAACAGAAATCGTAGGTTCGATTCCCACTGGAGCCCGCCGTAGTTGATTGCAAATGGCCTCAGTCTGGGTTTCCCATGTTTGTGATGTCCTTGCCTGGTTACCACAGCACAGGGTATCCTAGTTTGGGACCGGACAAGTGATTGTGCTGTGTGGAAGTTATTAATATTTGTATGATCTTTTAGGACTTTTTATAAAAATAATAATTAAAACAAGACCTGTTTAATTTTCAACCCTGTAAGGTGGGGCATCTCAAGCGATTTCTTAGAGGCAAGTTAGAATAGTTTTAAAACCACCATCTTCAAAAAATGGGGAGGTTCTCAATTTTCTGTCATGTTCTGGTGAAGACTTTTGGAGATGGAAATTGAGAAAAGCAAACTCTAAAGCAACGAATTAAGTAGGGTGAATATGGTTATATATAAGGGACTTGTTTATTATTCTCCCGCTCGCCCACTATAAATTGGAAAATTAAAAAAATTAAATAAAAAATAAAAACCGACTTCAAAACACTACAGCACTAAATTAACTTCAATTTATTTCGAACTTTTTAGTGCTGTAGTGTTTTGAAGTCGGTTTTTATTTTTCATTTAGGTAAAACATTTTTAGACCACTATGATAAAGTCAAATCGTTCCAAATGACCAATTTTTAAACGTTTTTTACTATAAAATCCTAATACGGTGCTTAAAATTAATGAACCAAGGAATTATGTTTCCTAGCTTGATTATTTCCAATAGGTGAATGGTTGGCTTTGAGATAAGCTCATTATTATTCATTGAGGGTGGATCTTAACACTCCATAAAAAGTTACTGATTTCATGATAATTACTAAAAATAACCGTGTCTTCCTACCAAGGTGGCGTTTCAAAAAACTACAATTCATAGTTTATTATTATTGGTTGATGTACATTGCGTAGACGTCTTCCTACTTGCTAATGTGTGGGTTAATAATTTAACGAATATTATGACCTTTCAATTCGAAATAGGTAGGTATAGCGGAAATATATTTTGGAGTCGTGCCCAAAATGTATGTGCTGGTCATGTAACTACACCGGCTATACTTCTTCTATACCTACATCGATTTTAATGGTCATATTCGTTTAAATTATTACTGTGTTTTTTAGTGCTGTAGTGTTTTGAAGTTGGTTTTTAGTTTTTATTTAATGTTTTGCAAGTTTACTTGCAAGTGTAAATTTGCTTTTTGCATGTAAACTTGCAAAGCAAAAACGTTACCTGCTAATCTGTGGGTTAATCGACTTTGCAATGTACAACGAATTGTAATTGTGAACCATGAATTCTATGAAACAGGCCCCTGAAGTTATGATTGTTACATTACAATATGCTATTGAAATAACCCAAAACCTTTCTTCAGCGTCGATAATAAAACCAACCACTTTCCAATTTCCTATGAGCAAAAGTTTGTAAAAATCACTTTTATTTTTGAATTTTTCATACAATCAATCAATAAAAAAAATTAAAGTACCCAAGACGTGCATGCGTGCAACGACTTTATGAAGCGAAAGAGGTTTGTCATGATCGTGGCAATTGGCAAACCCTAGTCTCTGCCTACCCCTCCGGGATACGGGCGAGAGTTTATGTATTGTACTTCATGTGATCTTGAAACTTTACAAACGGTAAATTTGTATGAAAAAAATAAAAATAGAATTGAGATTTTTTAACTTTCATTATTGTATTGCTTATCTACTGAAGAAACTGTTTTTAGGTTTTGCATTGTTCTGATAACATTTGTATGACCAAAGAATAAGTGCAATTTCACGCGATTTCCAATGTGTCGGAAAATAGAACTCTCGTAGAAAAAATTTAATTTCTCAAATTCCCCCCCAATGTTTCACCGAACCACAAAAAGGCTGTTGTTACATTCTCTAGTCACAGTCTAGTGGACTATAAAACCGACCTGTCCATCTAGTTAGCCCAGGAAACTCTGAATAAATCGTCTTAATTAACTGTGGTAAGTATAGGTCTTTTGTCATGAGTCGAGTTTTGAGTCTTGAAAATAGGTAGGTACCTACGTATGACTCATGAATGTGTTGAACACTTGGCAGAACCGTCCTCTAAATACCACCCATTAACATTATTCTATCGTTTAACACATGAATCGTTAAAGATCTTTGGAACGTTTATCCGTATGTAATACCCCGTTTATCCGTATGTAATAACATAACAGTAAAATTAAACCAGTGTTTGTGACATGTTCCTACCTTTCATCTCTTGAGTTTAATGTAATTGGGTACATACCCAGTTGCGTATTTAATATTTTTTTTAGTTGCCTAATGTAAACACCCTTCGCCTTTGTAACAATGCTATGTAATATATATATATATATATATATATATATATATATATATATATATATATATATATATATATATATATATATATATATATATATATATATATATTATTTCCAGTAACTTAATCCTTGTTTACATTTTTTGGCGGTGCCCATGCTAGAAAACCCAGTATCGTGAGAGCCATTTAGGTTTGTTACATTAGATTATATTCTTTATTGCAAATGCAAATGCCTATTATTATATTATTCAAATAAAACTGTAATGTGTTGCTCTGAAAAGAGAAATATTTTTTATTTCCCAAAAATAACACAAGAATTCCAAAAACGAATTACAAAGAACTAAACTTAATATCTTACCTGGAAAGAGAAACAACATTTTCAGCTAATATTTCGTCAATTAAATCAATATTTCTCCACTTTTAAAATAACATATTTTCGCAAGCTGCTTTTCTATTTTCAGAGTCAATACATCAAGACATTGACAAACATGACACGCATAGATAATAAAAGTAGTTTAAATAAGGCACTAACCTCTTTATTTACATATATATATTTATTATCTACAATATTGTAACCTACCAAACATGTTCATGGACATTTAATATATACAAGAATGCCTTCCCGACAAAGAGTATAGGTAGCCGCGCGGTATCATTAAAAAAAACGAAGAGTCTTATAATGTTTAACCATGACTGTGCTCCTTTCGGATGTATTTATTAGTTCGGGTTTTTCTTCTTTTTTCTTTTTGACTCCCAAAAGAGCTTTAAAGTACCCAGGGTACCCAGACCTCCAATTCATAGAAATACAATATTCATAGTTTACCTACTGTGATAATTGGATGTACATTCAAGCTTATTACGTTAAAGTTTATTATTGTATTTCATCTTTTTCTTGCACTACCCGTCGCCTGCGGTTGAGAGTGAGGTTGAGGTTGAGGTGAGATTGCCATAATAAACTACGAATTGTAGTTTTATGAAACAGGCCCCAGGATGGACATGGGCTATAGGCACATTCAATCTCCATGCGAACGAAATCGCGGGCAGTCCCAGTATGAAATAGTTTGTTTCCATCTAGGCCATGTTTATCTGAAGCTGCATCAGATACAAGGCGGGAGCTGAACCTTTAACTGTTGAAGCTAAATGCATGTCCGACAGCTGCATTGACTGGCGATCTGATCTGACCTTTGCCCAGGCTTTTGTGTGGGGTCAAATGATTGAATAAACTCCGGCATTCTTAAATGATAAAGTTGATCTTTTGTGCGATGCTGAGCGCTGAATAGGTACAGTCTCAGCAAAGTGGTGAGCCATTACATTTTGATCATAAATACCTACCTGAGTAGAATTGACACTAGCGCCACCGAGGAAAAAAATCATATCGTTTTTTACAGATCAAATTTGCAAAAAGTACAATCTCTCAATCATGTTAACAGTGATTTTTAGGACCCACGACAAAGACACTAGGATCACGAACCTGGGACTAGATAGCATCTATGCCAAAACGGCCGTTTCTGGCGTTAATGTTATCAAGTCCTAGGTTTTTTGCCTTACGTGTAGGGCCGTGGGTTCTAAAAATCGCTATTAAATTGATTGAGAGAGTGTACTGACACTTTTTGGAAATGTCTGTAAAATGATATGATTTATTTTCTTCAGTGGCGCTAGCAGGGCCGGATTTAGGGGAGGGCAGGCGGGGCTACTGCCCTGAGGCCTCCACAAGGAAAGGGCCCCCACAAAAGGCTAATATTTACTATCATTAAACGCCAATCTTTTATGAGTACTTATACAGTCTGTTTGTTTTTAAAATTTAAAAAAAATCGTCGTATTCATTGTAGTTTTTGTTTCGTATTTTTTATTTGGGAATAATTGAATCGTGTGATTTTAAAACGACACATGTCCTTTCATTACAACTTTGCAGGAAATAGAAAAAACTGATTTATTCAAATACTAATATCTACAACAGCAATATTTTAGCATATTATATTGATTTCTGTATGAATAAACTACAATTTTTTTTCTAATGTAAATCAATAGGTAGGTGTAAATAATTTAATAAAAAAAAAAACGGGCAAGTGTTATTTTAAAAACACATGTGACTTGTGTTGTTTTAAAATCACACGATTCAATTAGGGGCCTCAGCTCCTTCGTTGCCCTAGTGCCTCCAGACCTCAAAATCCGGCTCTGGGCGCTAGTTTTATTCCCTGGACCCCCTTAAAGGTTCACCATCAGTCATTTTACGCCCACTGCAGGACATAGGCCTCCCTCATGGTTTTCCCTAACCATGAAGGGTTTTGCCATAATCGCCACGCTTGGCAAGCGGGTTGGCGATCGCAGTATGCGGTTGGAATCTCAGGAAGACGCTGCTGCCCGTCTCCTGGTAATTTATTTCCTTAGTCGCCTTCTACGACATCCACGGAATGGAATGGACCGTGTGGTGCCGGATTAAGAACAGCGTCACTCCTTAAAGGGTGGATTGTCAAAAAGAAGTTATTTATAATAACGCCATTCCCATAAAAAACTCCGAGATTCACCATAAACCTAGGACTAGATACAAGAACTTAACGCCATTGATGCTATCTAGTCATTAGATATGTTTTTTCCTTAATATCTCGGCCATGGGTCATAAAAATGATTGAGAGATTGATCTGACAATTTTGCAAAAGTTGTACAACATAATTCTCAGCTATGGATTTCGATGCAGAACGGTTTATTATAGAAGTTCAAAACAGGCGAACACTTTGTCACACTCTGGATACGCAACACTCGGAATACAAAATGGCTCGATCAATCCGCAAACCACGACGGTTTCTATACGGATGTTCCGGTTGCGGTTGCGGCCAGCCGCCCCCCGGTTAGCCGCAATTGCAACCGCATACAGCGGCCAGCCGGACGGCCAACCGCGGTGCGGCTAACCGGGCAGTGCGTACGAGGCCGCTAATCAATGACTGTATATTAATAAGCTCGCCATGTACACTTTTCAATTTCTTTGTAAATGTTTTGTTTTATGTATATCTTTTTATGTGTGCAACAAAGTATCAAGTATTATGCTTAGATTAGAAAGTTTTGTAAGTTTAGACGTAGGAGGATGGTAGATTGCTATCTCAGAAACTACTCATCCGATTTCAACAATTCTTCATCCAATGCTCAGAACGGACCTTCAGGGCCGAGTTTCATAAAACTATAATTCGTAGTTTATTATGACAATTCGAGTTACATTGCGTAGTAGCGTCTACTTGTTAGTCGACTTTACGATGTACAACGAATTGTCATAGTAAAACAGCAATTTTTGTAGTTCTATTGAACAGGCCCCTGAATGGCCATAGGCTGAATTACGCGTGGATAAGGCCGCGGGTACCTACAGGTAGCTAGTACAGCATTTACATTTTTGTTGCAGTCACCCATAGCGTAACTGATTAGAGTGCACGTAAGTAAAGGTCGATGTCCTGTCGTCTGTACCTAAATAAATTGGAAATTGTATTTTCTTTAACAAAAGACAGATGTAAGAAGGTAATAGGATATGTATCAAGAGGGTACCCACAGTCAACAGCAGTTGGACATTTTACACTTTAGTTGCAATTAAGTTTTCCGTGACGTGAGAGTGCACCACGCGTGGAGGTTTGTTTGCTGTCTATACGTACCACATAATGCGTACCTATCTCTTGAAATACAATTTAGGTATAGACTTTGTTATTCACAAATAATTATTGTTACAAGTTTTGCATTTGATAATTTTGAGTGTAAAGCGCAAAATTTGTAAAATTAGTTTTTTTTTTCAAATGTAATTTTTTTTAAATAGGGTGTTATTTAAAAAAAAATACATTTGAAAAAAAAAACTACGCCTTTTTTTAGTACCTAACTCTGTATATTTGTAGGTAGCGCCATCTTGTGGGACGTAGCGATAGCATGAGGGCCTTTGCATGCCCAAAATCAACTTTACCAACTGATTTAATTCACCTATCACAAATAGCAACACCGAATAAAAAAAAAAATCACAAGATGTCCGACGGCCAAACTGAAAGTGATGTTTCTTTGGAGCCCTCATCGAAAAAACTGAAAATTAGCAATCAAAATGATAACGGTGTGAAAGAATCTCATCTGCCATTGAAAGAGTTCATCCCAGAAAAGATTCTAAATAACAACACTAATAGGAAAACCGTTTGCTTACTGGGAAAATTCAAGGATAAGTCTGGCGTGGCTATAGTTCTGCTCGAGAAAAATGCTTTCAAGGAAGATGAATTAGACAAAAACGGTTACTTTTCTGCCGATTGTGAGCTGCGCACATTCTTCCAGAACGATATTTATGGAAATTACGAATGTTTCCCGTCGCCTGCGCTAAATGGTGAGTACCATTTATGCAATTACAAAATTGGAGGTTACGCTATATACGATTACTTTCCCTAACCCAAGGATTTCTTTGTTTTTGATTGCATTAGTCGTCAAGTTGTGGACGTGTCGAGTTAATTTGATCCCTTACGTTCGTTGCAATCGCCATAAAATTATTTTTATCTTGTTTCCAACATGTTAATTTTTAGCTCTTTAAAATTGAGAATAGGTCGTGTAAGATAAGTTTAGTGTAATAAATTCAAGGAAATTACTGATTATGTACTTGTAAGTTCTACCCACTTTAGCACTCTATTATGTTAATTTTTCGATGAAAATAGTGTAGGAGCACTTGTTGGGATTTTAGTTTGGCCAACACCTAATGCTTCAAAATAAAAACTTGACAAGAAAATCCTTTCAGGTTCCTGTGCTAACAAAACATAACAGAAATAGGGGTTTAATTAGTAAAAGCACAAAGACGAGTCTCTTCAGCTCACTTTTTATTAAATGAAAAATTAAATGACATCAAATTTTGATGTCAAAGTTAAAGCCAACTTTATGTCCACACAGCTGTAAAGACGACGATAATTTACCCAGCAACCGAGAAGCACATCGCCAAGTTTAGCCAACAGCAAGTGCACATTGTGCTTGAGACACCAGAGTTATATGAGAAATACACTTTGCCTCATTTGCAGAAAGAGCAATTTAACTTACAGGTAAATTTCTTTTGTTTCGATAATCATCTTGATAATTTTAATTATTTCAGTAACTTCATGTCTCGATAAAGTAAATTTTGTAATTATTATGTTTAAATTGAGGGAGGCCTAAGTCCTGCAGTGGGCGTCAGATGGCTGATGATGATGATGATCTTTAAATTATCTACTGGAGTAGTTTTGCAGTACAGGTAAACTTTTTTCTTCAGCCACTAACGTAATTGATGAATCACAATTATTTTGACACAGAATACATTTTTCTCTAACAGTGGGTTTACAACATACTTGAAGGCAAGAGTGAGCAGGACAGAGTGGTCTACGACAACAAGTGCGAGCAGGAGGGCTTTGTGCTCCTGCCGGATCTCAAATGGGATGGTGTCACTAAGGAGACACTATATTTGTTGGCAATAGTGCGGCAGAAGGAAATCAAATCACTGAGAGACCTTAAGGAAGAGCATTTACCTCTTTTGAAGCGGATTCGGGACGAGGGCAAGGTGAGTAATATTATTATAGAGCATATTTCTCACTTTGAGGTGGTAACTAGAATCCAATTTATTTTAAAATCCACATTTTTTGTTTGTTTCAAATATTGACTTCCATTAATGTTTAGATATTCAAATAAGTAAGCTGATGTGGCAAAATTACTATAGTAAAAACAATTTTGCAGGCGCACAAACATTGTAAATGTAGCTTTTGAGCAGTCCAGAATGCTTAACATTATTCACTACCAATAAGACCCACTTGTTAAAATATCTCCATGTGAGCACTTATTTGATTTACAAAGCTTTACTTCATTTGCAGTTATTAATGCATATTTTGTTTTTCAGAAAGCCATCTACGACAAGTATAAGGTGCCAGGCAGCCAGCTTCGCATCTATCTCCACTACCAGCCGTCATTTTACCATCTGCACATACATTTCACTTACCTCAAACACGAGGCACCTGGCATTTATGCCGAAAAGTCCCATTTACTTGATACTGTCATTGATAACATTGAAATGATGAGCGGTTACTACCAAAAAGCTTCCCTGCCATTCACTATCCGTGAGATGGACAATATTTTTAAGGTTTACGAAACAAATGGTTACATTGTGAGGATTGGCAATAACATTGAGAACACAGAATTAATTGATAAGTAAATTAGTTTGTGTTTCGTATTTTTCTGGAATATCGTAGTGTTTCAGGGTGTAAGTCTAAGTGAAAATGCTGATCAAGAATATTTTTATGGAGTTACGCTCCAGGTTGAGGAGTTGTAATGTCTACGTAACTACTTCGGTGGATTTGAGCAAAAATTGCAACTTGGAAATAAGCATACAGGCCAGTGATATAATTTTCAACTACTATCCCAACAATAGTTGTACTAAAAGGCGACACGACAGTCTATCGTCGATAGAAAGCCTATCAGACTGCTATTCTGAGGACGACGAGATCACAACGGTGATTCCTATAAAGGAATTCTGCCAAATTATACCAAATTCCATGTCTGGTCTTAAAGTAGACAAGAACAATATATCATTCCGTATATTGACAGAGGCCAAAGACGGCGGGAGCTTTTATAAAGAACTCTTAGCTGCAAAATCAACTGATTCAACAACTGTCAAAGATGATTTGAAAATCAATGTGAAAGTTGATGAAGACTTGAAAGTCGCATGTAAAAACTGCTCGAATGTTATATCCGAGAGTTTTATCAAGTTCGGCAGAATTCTGGAGCTTCCTTCATCGAACCTAGATATGTCAGAGTGGTTTTGCAACTGCCATGGGAGCAGTTCTAACCATGAAGTTGAAGTGAAGCCAAATAAAACAGATTTCCTCTACCGGCTCACATACTTCCTTCTAAATTCAACATGTATATCTGAGAAAACTAACAAATTCAATGCCAAAAGAGAGGTATACCATTGCAACAGGTGTCTAGCTTGGCTAGGCTTAAAAGCCAAAGACTCTGTAAAACTTTACAACTCTACAGTAAAAATCAAGCAAGATGAAAACGATATGCAAGTTTTCATGCATAATCACCCAATCTCAGAAGATTCCAACATAAATGACTTCATTTATACAATAGAATTCATGGCTAAAGAATACAATCTTGGTCTACAATACTCAGTCATGTGCAAAATGGTGCTAGAATGCACTATTTCAGCAGCCAAAAAACAATACCTACTCATTTGGATCATGGATAAAGAATTGCAAGTACTCCAAAATGTAGCAACAGTTGAAGAAGACAAAGTGAGACTGAAATCGAGCAGTCTTACAAAAATCCTCTACAAAATTGAGGAGTATCTAAATGAAGAGGTAGAAATGTGGATATCGGACCCCACTGTTGCGACCACAGAGATTTCAAAGCATATGTACTGCACTGGTGTAGAACATTTGAAATGCATGTCGTTGAAATTGCCCGATCCATTCCGTTATACTAATGGTTATACGATTAGCTATTTGAAAATGTAAAACCAATTCCAAAATTTAAATGAATGTAAGGTGTGTTTTCCTTGAAAACCAAACCTTGATAGATAATTGATCATCATAATTGATTAATCTATGGAAGATGATTTGAATGTCAGGACTTGTTATGGTTCATCATCATCAGCCATTTGACGCCCACTGCAGGACGTAGGCCTCCTTCGTAGTTGTCTTAACTATGAAGGGTTTTGCCATAATTGCCATGTTATGGTTACTCCAGAGTAAACTTGACCTTGTGTGTGTGGATTGAGTGAGCATCCTTCTGAAAAAAAAAAGAAAAAATGGTTTTCATTTACTAAAAATTCTAAAACAGTTGTAAAAGTAACCTCTCTATCTGTAAACAGATAAAACAAAATATAAATTACTTAACGTGTGCTCACTCAGTTCTCACGAACTACCAACTAAATCAGCGAATGTATTAATTTAACATATAATATTTATATAATAGTCTGTAGTAAAACCTATGCTAACTTTATAATTTGTAGATCACGTACTAACGTATTTAAGGTTTTACAAATAATTTCTTATGCTCATTCAATCCGCACACTTCCGAAAACTCGATTTCTCATGAAGAAACTGAAGATTTAAATGTATAGTTAAGTAAACTTAATATGGGACTTTGTAAAATACAAAACGAACCACTAACATGGCAGGTTTTTGGATAATAAATTTTTGTGAGTGCTCACTCCACATATTATAAGTAAGTTAAAAATGTGAATATCTTAAGATTTGTAGTATCACAGTACCTATAAATTAGTTCAACTTTTTACTACATATCCACCATGTAATATTTTATATTCGTTGTCTGTTTTTAAAGATATTCAATTGTAATTATTCTAATGTAAATATATCATTTAGGGTGACCACACTTATATATTATAGTATAATGGTCATATCCAAAATAGAAAATCCAAAATACAGAAAAGATCGTACTGTATTTTGGATATACATAAACTCACGCCTGTATCCCAGAGGGGTAGGCAAAGACCATATTAATTTTACTTAACTATACACACATAGCAGTTTAAATCTTCAGTTTCTTCATCAGAAATCGGGTTTTCGAAAGTGTGCGGATTGAGTGAGCATAAGAAATTATTTGTAAAACCTAAAATATGTTACTAGATGATCTACAAATTATAAAGGTAAGTTAGCATACGTTTTACAAAGACTAGTAGGTATATAAATATTATATGTTACATTTATACATTCACTGATTTCGCTGATAGTTTGTGAGAACTGAGTGAATGCACATTAAAGAATGTATATTTTCTTTTTACAAATACAGAGATTAGTTTTACAATTGTTTTAGAACTTTTACTAAATGAACAGCATTTTTTCTTTTTTTCAGAAGGGTGCTCACACGCACATAACTTGAACTGTCTAA
The DNA here is from genome assembly GCA_963969515.1 of Yponomeuta evonymella. Lineage (NCBI taxonomy): Eukaryota > Metazoa > Arthropoda > Insecta > Lepidoptera > Yponomeutidae > Yponomeuta > Yponomeuta evonymella. The sequence goes on from OZ018369.1 coordinate 2,574,704, forward strand.
TTTCAGTAAATATGCTTATTATGTGGACCATTAGACAAGAATTTTAAATCTTATAAATCTGCTATGTACGAATCTGAGAATTTTGTGTCTTTTGAATCTGATGTCTCATCGTAATGGCTAAAAAATATCTATTTTCGTAAGTAAATAAAGTAAAATGCTTTGTGGTCAAATAAATACGCTGAAATTAAATCTTTATTAACTCTTTCCTGTGTTTACACCTAATCCCATCAATTTATTATTGCTGTTTCAAAGAATTTTAATATTATAACAACCATAAATAATTGTTATATTATTTTTTTTTTGTTGCACTAATCCGTGCTGAGGACAATTTTAAAAACCTATTTAGAGGCTAAAAATTCCAAAAATAAATAATTTTTAGGTGAAATATCTTTATTTAAACTTTAACATCATAAATCTATTTTATTATTTTAATACTCTTTGGAATGAATAGATTAATTATTGCTTACTTATTGAAAACAATTTAGACTGCTCTTGCCTCATATTCTTGTTTGCACATTCTAACAGACGAGTATTCTTTTAAGAAATGTCTATGACAACACTGGAAAATATAATTAAGTTCAATTGAATCGTGTGATTTTAAAACAACACAAGTCACATGTGTTTTTAAAATAACACTTGTCCTTTTTTTTTTTATTAAATTATTTACACCTAGCTATTGATTTACATTAGAATTAAAAATTGTAGTTTATTCATACAGAAATCAATATAATATGCTAAAATATTGCTGTTGTAGATATTAGTATTTGAATAAAACAGTTTTTTCTATTTCCTGCAAAGTTGTAATGAAAGGACATGTGTCGTTTTAAAATCACACGATTCAATTATGTAGACATATATTAATATTCTTGGTTTTCAAAGAGAATCTTTTATGTATGTAAAGAAGAACTAAAGTATGTTTAACTAAAATGTCCCATGATTTTATTATCTAGTGCTGCCTTGGACCACATTTTCCAAATCGTTATCGAGCGACATGGATGCCAAAATGAAAAGCAGATTTAAAAGATTGAAATGATACAAGCAAATCAGGTAGTTGTTGCTATGCCCTATCAATTTATCATTAAAAATGTAGATGACACCTTACATCAAAACATTTTAAAACACGTGCAGTTTCATTGTTCCCCAATATGAAATAGTAATACAGTAATTCTCTTCATAAAATCTTCTCCATACTGGAACCTCTCAGCTGTGCGACACCCGACGCAACTATTGAATAGTTGAAGTACCCGAACAGTGCAAAAGTCACTGCATATAGAACATCTGATTATGCAGTTAAGGTTGTTATTGTCGAATGTCACCAGATGATGTTTGAGACCAATTGGGTGGTTTCACATTGGATGATAAAGGTATCAACACATCATTGTAAGCTTAATTCTGGATTGCTTGATTTTTTTGTCAGAAGATTCCAACCAGTCTGTCGGAGACGAGCAACCAACAACGTGAGTTCTGTCTACTGCGAATCATAGCAAAACCTGGTCTTCCAAGAAAAAAATCACGTTAGTGAATCCGGAATTAATCTAATGTGTAGTGCTTAGGAATTATTGGACTGGAAGTACCGAAGAGTTACTAAGAACATTGTGTGAACCATGTATGAATGCTACTTCAACGACACTGTGCAGTTGAGGTTAGTATCCAAAACCAGCCATTAGCTGCCCTATAATTTTGTTTACATCCTTTAAAAGGAAACAAACATGAATCAAATACTGAGTAATCATGAGTACTTGGAGATTTACCCTTTTAAAAGTACCATTGTATAAATTTCACGATAATATTTACTGAGAAACCAGTAAATCACCAATAACTTTATTTATAGTTCTAAAGCTTCCTTGCGCTTTACACTCTTCTGAACGACTTAACAGGCCGTATTGTTAATAAATTAAAAGGATACGGATCACTGCTCGTTCCCAGGGCTCCACCATGTACAACTCAGTGGCCAACATGTATCGTAAGTACCAGAAGCTGAAGAATTGTTGGATTTTCTTGATCATCTTGGGATTTGTGAGTGTATTAGCGTTGCGTGATGAAGTAGGGCGGTTGGTGGTCCACCAGAGACTTTCAAACCAGTTCAAACGCTGAATAAAACAAAGAAAGTGCCACACAACAGCATTATATTCTCTGTGCCATCAGCTGTTTTGATAACCAGTGTTGCCAACAACTCAGGATCAAAGCTTAAGTAGCCTAAAGTAGTTGAATTTTGGCTGAGGTAGCCTAGCTAAGTAGCCTAAACTGTAAACGCTAATAGTAAAATAAAAAGGTAGTTTTTGACAATTTATTTATATTTAATGAAACGGATTCTGCATCATCTGCTATATTGTAGCGAAACATCCACAAGGTGACAAAAAATTCTTTACTTTTACCAACTATCGGTATAACACAGACAAGTTACAATGGTTATTAACAGCGAAGCAAATACAATACTAAGAACACTATTACATCCTTAATTGAGTTAAATAATAGTTTGCCTTTCCTGTGGGCTAGGCTGACTAAGCTGTCAGGATGGTATAGGTGCTGGGCAAGCCAACTCCATCTAAAAAACAATGTCCCAGGCACTGGCCCCTTCACCCATCTAGTGTGAGTGAAGGTGCTACTGGACGCTGTATAAATCATCTCATTACAGTTAGCTACGACGAATTTGGGGTATTCCGTGCAAGGTGTGGTCAACATAATAAAATTATTCTCGATATTTTCACACTTTACTTATTCCGTGATCGTATTGTTTAAATTTACATTTGTGTTGTAATTAGTTCGGCTAATTTAAGTACTTAATTGTCCCTTGACTGAAGTAGCGTAAACGGCGACCACTCGCCTTTCACATTTTTTCGTCGCCGATTTTATTTCCGAGTAGCCTAATTGGCGAAATATTGCCTACGTTGGCAACACTGTTGATAACTTGATTGAGCTGTTATTGACATTTTACTTTTTTTGTAGATTATTTTTTACACAGATTAGGCTCATTCTGTTAGATCTGTTCAAAGTTTGAACTTCAGAACAAACTTTGAACAGGATCGACCTTTACAGTTCGGTCGCAAAGAAACTGATTATTCAGAGTACAGTCGACAGTAGCAAAGTAATTGAGTTGAGTGCACGCATACTCATGGGTAGATAATAGAGAGCACGCATGTTTAATAATATACTGCCGAGCTTACCGAATCAGTCACTATTTTAGTATTTAGGCAACGACTGGAAAATCTTTTATTTTATTCGTTTTCATACATTATTACTTTTACTATTTTTCGCGAAGACATACATACTGGCGCTCTTTCTTTCCCAATTGTTTGAAATTATTTCCTTCACGCCCTTTACTTCGATGGGGTTGGTTGGTCACAAAAGTATCCTGTTTTGGACCTTTCTTATTGCGAAGACCTAGGAATTGAATTCAGAAAGGTCTATGTGGTGTCGGCGGTACAACCGCTCGATTTCTCAAAATTCTCATCGAATACACCACTGAGTAATTAGTTTAGAACATTTGATTGCGCATCAACCTTTGCATACCACTAATCAGGTACGTTAAGAGTGACTGCAACAAATAATTAACAATTGACCTGCTGTTGATTGTAATAAAGGTTTATTTATCGTGTGTTATGAACATAATATTGAAAGAAAACATTTTTTTTTATTCATTCATGATAGTTATTGCGATCTTACAATTATTAATAACTAATTTTAGTTGGTATTCAGCCATTATAGTTTATAAACGTATACTAGGGTAAAATACATTTTAGTTGCCTGTTTAAAGTTTACATACCTATTACTTTAAAACCATAATTATCTTTAAAAAATTCACTGGGCTCTAATCAGTACAACCACAGTAAAAATATAAGGGAAATAATTATATTTTTGTACTTAAAAACTGTTACTAAAAGTTACTTAAATAGAACGTAGAACGTGTTAGCATTGTACAAAAATACATACGTAATATTTATAAAATAAGTAATTTTAACTAATTAAAATACTTATATACTTCATTTAGGGTCTACATAAACCAGACGACTATATTGTATTGTCTAGCGTTTATATTTTATGGTAACGTTATTTTAAAATATTGAAAACAATTTAGAAAATCCATAAGCAAATCAAATTGTTGAAGCAAAAACACTGAATCACATTTGTAATAGAAAATTCATTGCTAAATATTTTTATCAGTCTTGAATAAAAGGCACCGATACAAATAGTGCAGATACCACGGACCTTAAAACCGGTATTTAGAAAGTTATGTAGTAAATTGGTTGCAAATATTGGCACTTTATTTCTAATATTATTGTCTGACTCATACGGCCTTATTTATAAAAAACACCATTCCTCTAAAGCACTCCTCAGAGGCAGTTTATTTAATCTGTGGTCACGTCTTTTCCTTGTAACATCTCCTCCACCGGCTAATTTAATCGGTGTTTCTCGAGTGTTTTAAGGAATCGTGTTTTTTTATAAATAATACCGATAGTGTTTATTGCTATAAAAATCACAATCGACATACAATTCCATTTCATCAAAGATATACGTACTTTACTTAAACATACTTCTGTTAAAATTTAAATTTTTTTTTATTGTTACTTATGCTTGACGTGTAAAAAGCCTTCTAAGTAATTATTTTTAATATAAAAATACTGCTTTTACATATTTAAAACTACAATAAAAAAATTTCATTCGCAACTTATATTGTGAAAAAGTTTCGAGAATTTTTCTACGCAGATCTTAGTTTTGTAAAAATACGATTTTTTTCTTTAATATTTTTCAAGGAATAACAAGACCTTTTAGCCATGTACCATCATAGTACTGTAGCACCAATATTTTCGATTTGGGACCAGATTGGTCCCATATTAGTCGGCCAAACTAGTAAATGATAGGCAAGCACAGTAAAAGGTAATTTTCCGTATGAAATCTTTATCATAAAAATGACTCCTTTTCAAGAATCTACTACTTACACTCTTTTGATTACAAATTCTAAATAGGCTGAGGAGATGGCTCTGTGGAATGCCATATTTTTTTTATACTTTCATCTTCAACTCAAAATCTCTCTGAAGTGGAATTTTCTTGAAAATGTAAATTTAAAGTGTTTTGGATATTTAATTCCGAATTGGTGATTATATTATTGCAAGTGGGTTCTTGAAAAGTTGCTATATTTGTGATTTTCGGTGTATATTATCTTATAATACATTACATATCGTGATTTTTTTTAAATAGGGAATAGTTCACAACATTCGTGTTACATAAAAAGGCACCTTATCAGTTCAGACACAAGGGCCCAATAAAAGCCAAACCTTTAATGTTAAATCAATATATCACTAGAAAAGTACCGCATTTTCGCACACTGTGGGAAAGAAGGGCAACAATTCATAATCTTGCGGCACTATTTATTTAAAACACGATTCCTTAAAACATTCCATAAACGCCGTATAAATAGTCAGTAGTGGGGAATTTACACGCGAAAGACTACCACAGACTATTTATACTGCGTTTTTGGACTGTTTCAGGGGAACCGACACCGTGTCATAAATGACACCGTTAATAGACAAATATGTATAGGCACATTTTGTTATAATTTAATTCATTCATTGCCGAGTGGACGAATGAGGACATATTCTTAGCTGCACGAAATCTTTCGTTATATATCTTCAGGTGTTAAAACATTACTAAAATCTTGAGTAAACAGCTGCTCAAAGGGGAAGGAAAATGGAGCTTAGCCGGCGATAACGCCCGCACTTTATTACACTAACCGATAGCAGACAAACGTCACGGATTTACTCCAAATATGGATCCTTAAGCGCCAGTAAAGATGGCGTCAATCCATATCCGGTTAATCCATATCCACCACTTCAAATACTCCGTGTACCCTTGGCCAAACATGGCGTCAATCCATATCCGGTCAACGCTTATCCATCACAGATTCACTCCAATTACTCTGTGTAATCTTGGGCACAGGTGAGGGAACGTACCCATACTACATGACCCATTTTTTTATATTTTTACCCGGCTCCCACCCTTCGGTGACTACCCAAAGTATATACCAAAATTCACCCGCCTCCCGCACCCAAGTATTCACGTAGTTATTTATTAATAAAGTTAAAAAGTTTAGTTAAACAGAAAGTTAAAAAAATGACGGCTCATATTTGTCAATATTAATAGGGCGCTTGTCGCGTGACACCAAAATAATTTTCTATATTTAAAGAATAGGTATAAATGTACCTAAAATTACTCGAAAAGTGCGAAATTTTTGTAGAGAAAATAACGTGACGAATACCTAGCCCCCCCCCCGCGCCTCTGTGACCAAACTTGTTATTTTGAAGACCCACTCCTCCCGAAGGGGTCACGTAGGTAATATGGAAACGTTCCCTAAAGGCGGCACCGATCCATAGGTAACGCAGTTACCTATGAGTAGTAATCGCAGATTCACTCCAAATAGTCTGTGTACGTGCCGATAAATACGGCGCCGGTATAAAAAGCGCCCTACTGTATCTATCACAGATTCACTCCAAATACTCTGTGTACCCTTGGGCGCCGGTAAAGATGGCGTCTATCCATATCCGGGCCGCCTCGCCAGAAGGTGCCATGAGGTAGTATTGGCGCTGACGCGTCTTCACAATGAAGGTGGTCTGCGGATTGGGGGATTTGGACGTGTTGCCGTGGTCTAGGTACACCTCTTCCATAACCTGGGAAATTGGAAGTTTATTGTTTAAAATTGTGGGTAAATACGACAGAAAAGTGATTAAGAAAATCCGCTAACCGATCACTTTAAATATTTATTTCGCGCAACAAGGATCAATATATTTTTTTTTACATTACGAAATCAATAATTACTTTTGAATGAAGATTACAAATTGCCAATAAAATAAAATTAAACCCCTAGTCCCGTAGTTCCTTACTTGGAAATAGGCTCCGCCGCGCGGTTTCCTCTCAGTCTTGTCCCAGTAGTAGACAAACGTTTTCGCTTCGCGGTCGAAAACGAACCACCTGTGACAAGGAAACGCAAATTAATGCGCACGATAAATCGACCTACAAACTCAATGCGACTTTGACCAATTTACAAATCATCATCATCATCAGCCATTTGACGTCCACTGCAGGACATAGGCCTCCTTCGTGGTTTTCATAACCTTGAAGGGTTTGCCATAATAATATTTACAAATAAACCTGGCATAAAGTTCTTATCGCAATCGAGAGATGTACAGGCAGAAGGGTTTATTGAATTAATCTCTCTTGAACTGAAATTTAAATGGTCTAAGAAGCAAAATTCATAAATGTCATGTCTAGAGGTACCTATGATTCAGAAAAAACGTTGAATTTTTCATGCTATAGTTAATACCTAAATAGTAATTTACTATGTACATTTTTGTTAATGTTGTCAGCAATAAATCGATTTCAACTGCGATTATTCCCGTTTAGACAAACAGAAATAATTATTACAAAACTTGTATAAAGCAATAAACATATACCAGAAGTGAAGTAACACGAACATACATAAACTCACACCTGTATCCCAGAGGGGTAGTCAGAGACCAGGGTTTAACTAACATATAAAAGTATAGACAATATGCAATAATAAGATCCTCCGTCTTACCGTTTGGACCAGGTATGGAATTTGGCGCCCAGTTTGTGTAGGTACCCTCTACACGAGGTACCCGTCACCGCCACATGTGGACACAGCTCCACTTGATGACCTGTAAATAAGACGGATACGTTTTAAATACAACGTGATGTCTGAGCACCTTTCAGTTTAACTTGAACTTCAGAATTTAATTGTACGTACAAACTGTGTGTCATACAACATACTGTGTGTCACTGAACTGTCTCAAAAGTTTATTTCGGTCCGCAATGTTGTCACAGAGGACCGACCGGACTGTTATAGTCTCTATGGACTGTCCTGTAGAAAGCTCCAGATAGGCGTAAAGGACTCGCCGCACAGATGACATCTGTGAGATCTGTTGAGCCATCTAGCTAGAAAATAAAAGGCTCACATGGTAGTTATAGACTGCTCACAGCACTGTGATTCTGTTACAGGACTATCATAGGACACTGTCATTTCGGATATCTGTCATGCTGTCACAGGACTGTCATCACTCATCGGCAGTCTCGAGGTGTCAGCTCACAACGGTAAGATAACGGGTGAGGTCGCTGCGCTACCAACATATCGTAGGCGGCATACAGGACTGTTATACTGTGACTGGACTGTCATAGGACACTCACCGGCAGACTCGAGGTGCCTGCGCAGGTCGAAATCGTCACTCACGACAGGCAGGTAGCGTGTGAAAGATCGCTGCACTTCCATCCTGCCATAGACCGCTCACAGGACTGTTATACTGTGATTGGACTGTCATAGGACACTCACCGGCGGACTCGAGGTGTCTGCGCAGGTCAAAGTCGTCGCTCACGACGGGAAGGTAGCGGGTGAGAGGTCGCTGCGCTTCCAGACGCCTTGGACGCCGCGCGCCACCCAGAGGTACTAAGGGTATAAATAATATTGATAAATAAAAAAGCCTTTATTATTTAATTCAATTCTTTTCCATGGCACTCTTAGGACTTTGCCAATGTCAGGTCCTGAAGACGGTTAACAATTTGGTAAAGGAGTATGGAATAACATATAGAAACCTAAATCTCAATATTTTTGTTAATATCTAAAACAAAGTCGGGTTAGTTATACCATTTATAACTCAAGAACCCCAGGATCGATTTTTATGATCATTGATTTGATTGAGGTGAAAAAAAAATCACCCCAAAAATCATGTTATAGTTTCTAGGTACTTACAATAAAAAAAAATTCCAACAATTCATTCTTTGTCGGCATGATGACATACCGAATTACAGCTTTCTAGTACCACCGGTCTTTGCGCTAGGCCGCGGACGGACGGACGGACGGACGGACGGACAGACAGACAAACAGACGGACATGGCGAAACTATAAGGGTTCCATGTCGGACTACCCTAAAAAGGGTAATACCTATTCACGATAATTATTTGTTGCTTCTGAGGCGCTCGAAGTCTTCCGGGCCAGCTAGTAAATAACAATAAAAACATGTAAAAGTATGTTGACAATGAAGTAATACCACTCGCTAACGGTGAAGGAAAACATCGTGAGAAAACCTGAATGTCTGAGGTGTTCACATACCTCAACGCTTCATATTGCCAATCCGCGGAGGGCACGCGTAGCAATTAAGCCCATATTCTCTCTCTGAGAGAAGGCCGTGCCCAGCAGAAGGACGAATCATCATCATCATCATCATCAGCCATTCGTCGCCCACTGCAGGACACAGGCATGTTATGAATACTCTGTGTTGGAAACATTGTGTGTTGTAAACTCACGCAGCTCTCGGCTAAAGTCCGAGGCATGGCTGAGCGGTCGGCTCTCGTCGCTCCGCTTCTCCTCCTCAGTGGAGTCTGTCCGGGAGTTGCGCACTTGGAGCTGGAAGCAAAGGATTTCAATGTGAAGTACATACTAAACCGTCTTTGATGTATCACATCGGAAATGAGACAATTCGCCAAAGAGCTAAGGTGATTCACAGAGGTTACCGAACTTTATCGATCCGCGGCGCAATTGCAGGTTATGTATTTTGTCACGGCGCTCTAGTGGAAATATGTGCGCAATGTCATTATGCACGGAAACGAAATAACGTAAAAAGTAAGATTAGCTTGCGGAGAAGAGAAAACTGGAGCACTTCGCGGGGCCTCTATTTACTCTACACGGCGCACAAGATTAGCAAGTTAAAGTGGCAGTGGTCCGGTGTGCCTGACTGATATAGAACTGATAGCCGATAGGGTACAAGGGTTCTCGAGCGGAGGCCACAAATAAATAAAATATTTTTAAAACTTCGACCAAATAGGGGACGTATGAGCAAAGGGCAAGATAAAAAGTACGCGTAAACGGCGTGCGTGCATGCAACGACTAATGAATGTTGAGAAAGCGAAAGTGATCTGTCAGGATCGTGGCAAGTGGCAGTCCCTGGTCTCTGTCTACCCCTCTGGGATACAGGCGCGAGTTTATGTATATTTAAAACTTAACTATAAACAAAAAGTATCAGCACAAAAAGTAGATACCTAATAAAAATTAACAAAAATCTGTGACACGAATATTGACAAAAAAAAATACGTTACTTCTAAATAATTAACATTATTGTTCAGCATAAGGCCGCGGGGTGCCGCGTATACTGCGCTCGCCAACCCGCATGCCAAGCGTGGCGAGTATGGCGAATACCCTCATGGCAGTAACGGCAAGCGCAGCGTAGGACGACCAGCCACAAGATGGACAGATGACCTCATCCAAGTGGCAGGAAGGCGCTGGATGCAGGCCGCTTCCAACCGGTCTTTTTGGAAATCCATGGAGGTGGCCTATGTCCAGCAGTGGACTTCTTGTGGCCGAATGATGATGATGAAACATACCTGTAGCTTCCTACGGTACTCGGCCTGAACTGGGCTTTAAAGCCTGCTGTCACATCTGGCATGCCGACTTTCTCTCACAATCGCACATTCTATTTAACATTTCTATTTAAAATGTCGGTAATTTTATTACCCATCAAACCCTCAGACATTTTTCAAAAAAAAATTATAATTGGGTATTTGACAAAATATTAAATGAGTTACTTTTAAAACGGAATTTTGTATGAAAGTACTGGCTCATGACGTCACATTTCAAAGCACTCTTTTTATTGACTTTTTGACTAAAAGAGATACATTTTCCGAGATATTTTGTAATTTTTGTTTTAATCGAGCATATGAAATAATTTACTATTGATCGTGTCAAATACCGAATTATACACAAAAAACAGACGAATGGACAGACAGACAGACAGACAGACGGTCAGTGAAGTGTTAGTAATAGGGTCCCGTTTGGCACCCTTCGGGTACGGAACCCTAAAAATGATACCTTGTGCGAGCGAGACAGCAGACGTAACAGCAGCCCCGAATTCGCCATTTCGATGACGGAGAGAGAGAAGGGGGAAGAAGGTACTCACAATAAAAGGCTTCGCCTGGCAACCGATACCCCAATGCGAGCTCTTCACTAGAGTCAGCCACACAGACATCACTACAAACACACACCGTATATTACTTCAAACGACACTGTTTACGACCGTTTGTTCTGCCCGTGATTTAGCTAGTTTCTGGGTAAAAAACGCACGTCAACTGCGTGGAATTACTATAAGGAAGGTATTTAAGGAAGGTGTTTAAAAACTGATACAAGAACAGAAAACACTACTCTAGTTCGGGTACCCGGGACGGAATATGGATTTTAAAGACACCGCACACTTTTATATAGGTGGAAGCATTTAGAAGATATTATCTTAATCAAGAAACGGTCAAACATTATACAGCGTGTGTCGTTAAAAATTTATAATCGTGAAAACTGTTTTCGAAAGTTTGACCACTTCCAAAACCAAACAGTTTGTAATTTTTTATATTTTTTTTTATTTATCATACGAGTTGACTCCGTCAAGTTTCAAAAATAACAAATAAAATTATTATTCTTCCGGGAAACCAATAACAAAACACAAATAAGTAATTTTCACACTTGAAACCTCACAACATCACACGGTCATGGCAATCTACAAATTCGACACACGCGAAGGAAGCTGTAGAAAACTATTTTCTAACAAAACTGACTAAATAAACACGTTCTTGGTAACATATTTTTTCAATAAATCCTGTCCTATTCTCTGAATTAGGAGCTAGGGGCACTATAATCAGTGTACTTTTGTTATATTTTGGCAAGTGTGAAGTTTATTCATCCGAGAAACGCGCGCGTGGTTCCTCGATGGGAAACTCGCGCCAACTGGAAGAAGGAAATTACAGAGTTCCAAATTCGAATTTTCTTTTTCTGTTGTTCTAATGGTGCCCTTGACTTCTAGACAGTTTGTGGCCAGTCCCAGTGACAGCTCGTAAAATATTTTACTGCTAGTGGAGATAGAATATTGTTTTTTTATAATAAGTGGCACCCCGATGAGACACTCGCGCCAACTGGAAGGAGGATATTATAGAATTCCAAATTCGAATTTTCTTTTTAACCGACTTCAAAAAAGAAGAAGGTTTTCAATTCGTCGGAAACTTTGTGTATGTTCCCCGATTAATAGACGACGCATGGACCGATGTGGAAATAGTTATTTACACAACTAGGGCCGTAAAATTAAGAAAGGCCGATGTCTCCGAAGTTTAAGGCCCGAGCCGCAGGCGATGGTCATAAATATGCGATAGAGGGCTTTCAATTTTACATTCCGTGTTGTGTACACAATTTTATGTCGTCACTTGGCCTCAAAGTGGGTTTTCCCGTACGCGTAGCGTGCGTTAAAACCCGCTTTTTGGCCAGGTGTTGCATAAATTCTTTTTTTTGTTATGAAACGGTAGACTTCACAGGCGGTCCCATAGTCACCAAGTCAGGATCTGCTGATGGAATCCTGGAGAAATGGAGGGAACTCTTCAACTTTTGAAGGCACACTTGAAGCGATTTGGGTATTTTTTTAGTGACTCGTGATTTGCTTTCTGAAAACACAATTAGGCAGAGTCGATATTTAGTCGATAGTCGATAGACAGATATTCACAAAAAAAAAACATGGAATAAGTAACAACACTACAGCAGCAAAGGTTATATTAGTTTAAATTATTTCTGCGTTTTTAGTGCTGTCGTTTTTAGTGAAGTCGGTTTTTTTCTGTTCCATCTAATGGTGCCCGCCCTTGACTTCTACAGACAGTTTGTGGCCAGTCTCACTGACAGGTCGTAAAATATTTTACGGTTAGTAGAGTTGGAATTTTGTTTTCTTTTTAATAATCATAGAAATATGTTTGTTTTTTTTTGCTTAAAAGTTAAAATATTCTTCCAGAAATAATAGCAGTGGTACCTAACCGGTGGTCCGTGAGGGCCTCGGGAATGGTTCATGGGAGGTTGGCAATAAATAGGGACTTTGAGAGCAATGGGCCTTGAAGGAGATCGAGTGAATTGGCCATGCTACTTATTTTTAACATACGTTTTTATACTTTATTTCGAAAATATGGACCATTTTAAGAAACTAATTTCGTTATTTTTAAAATTGTTTATTATTTCTATTTTTAATAATTTTCAAAAATTTTGTGGTGTGTGACGTCATCAGAGCATGATTAAAGAGATAGTCTTTGCCTACATAAAAAAAACAAATGTCATTAACGTCAGTAGATTTGGTCGGCTAACCATGTATTCATACCTTAAAATAAAACCGAAAAACGACACTGAAACCGACCCTTCAATACGTTGACATACCGTTTTTCTTTTTTGTAAGGCAAAGGATTAATACTCAAACTGCCTTCGCTGACATCATAAAAAAGTCATTTAAGGTCAAAGCTTTTTATTGAATATCTTAAAAAATATGGTCTTATTTACAAATCTGATAAATAGAAATTGTACGGAAAGCAAAATTCTCGAAATGGTTTTGCGATTTCCGTTCATATTAAAAAATGTTGTGTGTTGAATATCTTTAACACTCACGACTTTTGTAAACATGTCAACAAACTATAAAACATCGAGTGGTCCTTGTACGATATAATAATAATAACTTTCACACAACACAATCACTTGACCTGGTCCCAAACTAGGATACCCTGTGCTATGGTAACCAGGCAAGGACGTCACAAACATGAAAATACAGACCGAGGCCACTTGAACAAATGTACGGCGGCCCCCAGTGGAAATCAAACCCACGACCTTTGTTATGGTAGCTAAGCGCCCTAACGGCTAGACCTAGTCAATATAATTATTTACCGTGTTACTAACAATTACCGTGGTCACTGCTATCTAGCGTATGTAGGAACTGAAGCTGTATGAATCATCATGTATGGATGAAAAAGGTCTATAATACATTTTAACAACAAATCACGATGACAATAAGAGCTTTCGCTTGATTGAAAAAAAAAAAAAAAAAGTTGCTATCTCCAAAACTCGACATTGGCAGAATCCTTAGGGTAGCCATAATTAAGAATTGATTGATTGAAGTAATTTAATTAACGATAAAGAAACTACTTTTGCGTTATTTCAGTAATACGTCGTATACCTAAGTGCATTTTAAACGTTTTATTTTTCTTCAGCGAAGTCAACTCTCCCTTTCTAATAAAATTAACTCAGGAATTCCTTCAGGGCGATCGCATTAACATTAAAGTCGTCTATTTTAGTCCAACGAATATCGTGGGCGGTCCAAGTGTAAATATTAATGTGGGAAAAAAGTGATCGGAGAGAGCAGGTGCTAAATATCTCACATCATATAAACACCCTGTGGGTTAAGTTGCAATATATCACAACTGAAAAATATCAAAAGTAACGTTTCTACGGAGGATCCGTAAGTAAGTTTTGTGGATTCTAAAAATCGTTATAGTTGAATTGTGCGTTTCAGGAATTACGCATTAACATTATCAACAGTGATATTATAATAAGACTGTCTTTCTCTTAAGCCTCGGTCACACACAGCGACTAGTCGCTGCGAGTGCACTCGCCGCGAATACTAGTCGTAGCGACAATACGCTGCCTGCCTGTCACAGACAGCGAGTTCTACACGAGAGTTTCTACCGTCAGTGCACATGCGCAGCGAGTAACATTGAACATGCTCAATTCTAGTCGCGGCGACTTCAACTCGCGGCGAGTGAATCTACTCGCAGCGATTAGTCGCTGTGTGTGACCGAAGCATTAGTTGTTAATTTATTTTTATGTTAAGTATTACTGCCCACCTGCTGTATCATAATTAAGTGTAAATGCACATTTTACATTCTTGTTACCTAGTTACTCTAGATCATAGTTATTTAATCCTTATCCTTACTAATATTATATACGCGAAAGTTTGTATGTACGGATGGATGTTTGTTACTCTTTCACGCAAAAACGGCTAAACGGATCCGGATGAAATTTTGCACAGAGATAGATTATAGTCTGGATTAGCACATAGGCTATCTTTTATCACGCGAACGTAGTAGCGGGCAACAGCTTCTAGTGAAAAATATCTATGGGTTCAGGTTTAATATTCACGTTCTAGAAGTATTCTTTATATAAACTGTGGCCTGTATCTTAATTTTTTTTCCAAATAAATAAAATGAAAATAAAAGTTTGTATGTTTATGTGTTTGAAAGTTTGTATGTAGGGGATAATCATTCATTCATTCATTCATACAGAATGTCATAAAATTGCGATAAAAATTCAGCCGTCCCATACAAAGTATAAAGTACATGTTAATCGTGCCATGGTAACTTTATTATGGGTCAGCTGACAATATTTTTTTGCGCCAAACCGACATTCTCCCCATAGTAAATGTTGGTGAAGGACAGGACATGGTGATGATGTTGATGAACCGAAAGAGATCTGTCATTATCGTGACAAGTGGCAGACCCTGGTCTCTGCCTCATCATCATCATCAGCCATTTGACGCCCACTGCAGGATATAGGCCTCCTTCGTGGTTTTCATAACCATAATCCATATTTTGCCATAATCGCCACGCATGGCGGGCAACGCTGCTGCCCGTCTCCTGGTAATTTATTTCCTTAGTCGCCTTCTACGACATCCACAGAAGGAAACGGAGTGACGCTATTCTTAATCCGGCGCCACACGGAATACGGGTCTCTGCATACCCTCCGGGATACAGGCGTGAGTTATGTTTTAAAAGCGTACTGACGAATAGAACCCTCTATTTTTGGATAATATCTGTATTTAGAAAGGTTTCACGATTACTACCCCACCGGAAACCTGCCAACTAACATCAAAGCGCATGGAACGTTCCAAACACAGCTACATCTGTGGTCCCAAAGTAATGTTACCTTTCACACTATTCTAGGAATAGTCCTGTAGGAGCGGAACGGGCCGAATTTCGGGGGGAACAGTTAATTGAGGGATATCCTGTTGGAAACGTACATGCTTGATCGAGTGATTTGTTAAGCCGATGCAACAGACGAGATTCTTGAGACATAATAATAATAACTTACACACAACACAATTACTTGAGCCGGTCCCAAACTAGGATGCCTTGTGCTATGGTAACAAACATGGAAATTCACTCAGACTGAGGCCATTTGTACAGCGGCCCCCAGTGGGAATCGAACCCACATGACACCGCCAGACCAACGAGGCAGTCAACCCGGTACTTTTAGGGTTCCGTACCCGAAGGGTGCCAAACGGGACCCTATTACAAAGACTTCACTGTCCGTCTGTCTGTCTTTCTTTACCAGGCTGTATCTCATGAACCGTGATAGCTAGACTGTTGAAATTTTCACAGATCAAGTATTTCTGTTGCCGCTATAACAACAAATACTAAAAACGGAATAAAATAAATATTTAGAGGGGGCTCCCATACAACAAACGTTGTCTAAAGACAGCGCTCGCTATCTAGCGGCCATCTATTTAACCTTCACAGCGCCGATTGTCATAATGTTAAGCGCGCCACAGGTAGACGCTTGAAATATTAACAGAATATTTAGTTCTATATTCGCTTCAAAAATAAATAATTAAATTAAAATAAATATTTAAGGGGGGGCTCCCATACAACAAACGTGATTTTAGCGGTTTTTTCTCGATCTTTGTGTCTAATGCTGTATAGGTAATGCTACGGAACCCCTCGTGCGCGAGTCCGACTTGGCTGGTTTTTTTCTTATGAATGTTGATGAAGTGAAAGATGTTTGTCAGGATCGTGGCATGTGGCAAACGTTGGTCTCTGCCTAACCCTCCGGTATACAGGCGTGAGTTAATTAGCGATTGGCTGCTTCGTTAGCCTAGCGGTATCGCGTCTGATTACCATGCCGGAGGTCATGGGTTCGATTCCCACTGGGAGCCACCGTACAATTGTACAAATGGCCTCAATCCGGGTGTATTTTCATGTTTGTGATGTCCTTGCCTGGTTACCACATCTCCGGGTATTCTAGTTTATTATTATTAATATGTAATGTATGTTAATTGGCTCTAAGCATCACGTCTATCTATCCGAGGCAATCATTGTGTCCCAACTTGTATTTTAGGTGGACAACATGCTCAATTTGAAGATTGCGTCTTGAAGCTGACAGAGGAGTGGCCCTGAAACTGCTTCAATTCAGAACACTAGCTGACCGTGTCTAATATATTTTCGTCAGGCGCGAGTAATGTTTTTATCCCAACAAGACATGAATGTGACAAAAAAGCCCAATTTCTAGTTAAGAAATATATGAAAACTATGTGACCTCTATAAAAGTTAAACGGGATTAGCCTGTTTTAATGACAGCACTTTTAAATTTGATATGCTGAGTTTTTGATATAAAAAAAAATTACGTTGAAAACTCTTTTAATTGTGTTAAAACTTAAAAAAAAAAAAGATGGAGTGGAGATTTTTTGTTAGCTTCTTCTCCACATAATCTTAATTTAGAAACTAACAACTTTGACGTGCACTCAGTAAATATTTTGTTTTTATAATGAATAAAAATATGTGTTAATGAGTTAGTGACGTCGGCCGTTAAAATTCTAGTAATTAGAAGTGCATTTCTGTGATTTCAAATATACCTACTTCCCCTTCAAGTGGACCGTGTTACACAGAAAAATTTCTAACCCACTCTAAGTAGCTTTCGAGAAAAACGCTTTTTATGTATTAAATTGTCTTTTTCTCGTGTTTTTGTTAAGATGTGTCTACTGTTATAGTGATTACAAATATAAAACGTCTCAACAACAATATGGAACTAAACAGTGTAATGCACAAAAAAACGTTTTTCTCGCAAGTTATTATTGTGGAAACTGGCGTGACGAAAGCGAAGCGAAAGTGATCTGTCAGGATCGTGGCAAGCGGCAGTCCCTGGTCTCTGCCTGCCCCTCTAGGATACAGGCATGAGTTTATGTTACATATATTATTATTGTGGGTCGGATTGTTTCTGCGTAACACGGTAACACGGTCGCTTGCGAAAGCGTGCTCTCGGAGAACCTAGCTTTGGGCTTTTGCAAATAGGTTATCTCTTGGACGCAAAAAATATTTTTCGCATAACATATAATATCCTTCTTTCATTTGTTATTCGTTGAATTTTCTTTGCATTAATTTAAATAAAAGAAACAGCCAGCAGACAAAGTTCTTATGCCAAGCGTTGAATAAAAATACGGCCAGGACTAATCTAGTTTGTTCAAAAGCTTTTTTGCTTCAATAAAAAAGCACATGAAACAAAAGTGGTTTTAATATACATCCCACTGCAGGGCACAGGCCATCTCTCAGAGAGAGAGAGAGAGAGACAGTATGGGCTTAAATACCACGCGTGCCCACCGCGGATCGGCAATTTCAAGCGCTGAGGTATATGAACACGTCAGACACTCAAGTTTCCTCACGATGTTCTCCTTAAAAGACCAACTCTGATTGAATCATCATTATCATCAGCCCATCGCTGCACGCTGCTGGGTGACCCCCCCAATGCCATCTCTCACGGTCCGTTGCCATCCGCAATTAATGTATTGAATGAATTATGGGCGGGTTTCTGGATTGAGTATTTCGCTAAGTAAATACATAAGTAACGTTCTGTCACGCTCCTTTCTGAGAAATTCGAAGAGACAGCACTACAGTTAACTATTTACTTAGCGAAATTCTCAATTCAGAATCTAGCCCTATGTACTGTAATCAAAATGAATGACTTAAATGAATTACTCTCATTAAATTAAAGTTAACTTTCTATACAGCTATGTTTTCTACACCAAATATCTAAACATAAGCAACTGAAAAACAGCAAACAAAAACGCAATCAGTCCTATTCACATTCGCGCGTCACACTTCTGACAAAAACACGTACACTACGTAACCAGGCCTATGCTTATGTAGACCTTATGCTGTTAGGAATAGATGCTGAAACGGGAATTCAGTCTCCAGCAATAGATACACGTGAGCAGAGCATTCCTTATGTCTACGTCAATGCTGCGCAAATAATTCGTATGATATCTACGATGGGTCGCTCAAAGGCAGACAGATATCCTTTGGAAATGCAATGAAAAATCATACTTACATACTCACGCCTGTATTCCAGACGGGGTTGGCAAAGACCAGGGCCTAGATTCTGTTAATGCATTGTAGTAACATGACAACTGCATGAACATGGCGGTTTTCATTTCATGGCTGTTTTAAGTCTACGCGGGCACACCCATCAAACCTTCTAGGCGTCAATGGTACGAAAAAACACGTCACGTGACCCGACAGTGTACCTGTCATTATACTACAATGCACTAACAGAATCGAGGCCCAGGGCATGTATGTTTATAAATAAAAAAAAGCACTTATGTGTGTAAGCCGATATTTATTATTAATATTTATTTGTAATTAATGTGATTATTGTGTCTTATGTAAAGTATGTGTACACTTGGTTCGAAGTTGATAAGATAAAGCATGAGCTACATAATAAAAAAGGCTATAAATGGAATCTTACCTCTTCAATTGACGATGACATAAATCCGGAACTGAAACAAGGAAAATTAATCGTTAGTCTTTACGTTTTTTTCATTAAATAATACACCAAAAAGTCATCATCATCAGCCATTTGACGCCCACTGCAGGACATAGGCCTCCCTCATGGTTTTCACAACCATGAGGGGTTTTGCCATAATCGCCACGCTTGGCAGGCGGGTTGGCGATCGCAGTATGCTGTTGGAATCTCAGGAGGACGCTGCTGCCCGTCTCCTAATAATTGATTTCCTCAGTCGCCTTCTACGACATCCACGGAAGGAAATGGAGTGACACTATTCTTAATCCGGCGCCACACGGAACACCAAAAAGTTTACAATGACAATCTGAATTCAACTCTGATAAAGAAGTAAAATAAAAACAAATCCGCGACAAGTTCGAACAGACCCTTAAGAACAAACAGATTTTTTTTTTGCGATTACTGTGTAGTTTGGATGTCTTAGCAGTTGAAATGAATATTCTGCCATACAAAATGCAAAAGAAAGAAAGAAGGAAGAAAGAATTATTATAATAACCACAAGACACATCACAGAAACAGAATAAACAGATCTAGATCTAGGATGATACAAATCTCCTCGAAGCACTAGAATCTACCTTTGACTCACGAGCCAGAGGATTGGTTTGTATCATCTCGGTCACTTTCAAGGCGGTAGTGATTATACGAAAGAATGAAAGATAGAAAGGAAGAAATAAAGAAAGAGAGAAAATACATTTATTAGAAAAAAAGACACATCACAAACAGATCTAGATGATACAATTCTCCTCAAAGCACTAGAATCTATCTTTAACTCTCGAGCCAAAGGATTGTATTGTATCATCTAGGTCACTTTCAAGGCCGTAGTGATTATACTCAAGGCGCTCCACGCAGTAACTCTGGCGCCACCGGTGAAAAAAAAAATCTTATTTACAGATCTTCAGAAAAGCAAATCTTCGTACAAAATCCATTCAAAATTACTTTGGTGAAGTTGTTAGTTCAGTAAAGCAGCTAAAAATCCCTGCGTCTACGGAACCCTACACTGCGCGTGGCCCGACACGCATTAGGCCGGTTTTTTGCAGTTGGTTCATGGCCCATGGGCATGGGGCCTAAAAATCACTATTAACTTTAGTGAGATATTGTACATAGATAGATAGATAACACTTTATTTCGTTTTGGGAGTGTTTTTGGTGTGGTCGACTTATCATAGATAAAACTGTTGAAATATCTCACAGCTGTAAATTGTTTCTCTGTGAATAAATAAATTGGAACATAAAAATGGAAATTACACAGATACCTACGGATGGCGACTTTATCGCTAAAAGTGATCTCTTCCAGACAACCTTTGCATGTCACTGACACTTTATGCAAAAATGATCGGTAATATTTTTTTTCCATTGTTGGCGCTTTACTGCATGGTGCCTTTTAAGTACGAGCGAGACTTGTAAATGTGACGCTCATAGTCAAAGAAGAAATACTGCTCTGAAATTTGTTTTTTTTTTATATCTGGTAACACATTTTTTTACTCGTTTATAGACTTACCAACACAATAGAGATCCGTTATTTTCACTTTTGGTCGCCATCTTGACACGCTAACCGACAGGAAATCCGATTTGACACACGCAACTATATCAACGCATTCTTTGGCACTGGATTCCGAGCGATAAATCGGAGCTACACAGCACACACTTCGCGTCAACTTTTGCGGCTGGTAGGTAAATAAATATGGGAGATAAAATGTATCCGAAAATATGGCCTTTCGTAGACGTTTCTGATGGTGACTCTTCAATCAATAATTCTGTGGTGGCTCTGCCAAAATCCTCAATATAATTTGTGTTTGTTATCAAACTCCTCCGAAATGACTTTATGTTGTTGAAATTTTGTGTATATTTGGTAGGTCTGAGAATAGGTCGTAGGCTAATTAATATGGCAAAACAACGTCTGCCGAGTCAGCTAGTAAATAATATAAATAAATAACTTCCACGCAACAAAATCACTTGTCCTGGTCCCAAACTAGGATACTCTGTGCTATGGTAACCAGGTAACGACATCACAAACATGGAAACACACCCAGACTGAGGCCATTTGTACAAATCAAGTACGGCGGCCTCCAGTGGGAATCGAACCCACGACCAATTCGTGAATCAGAATTCTCTTATTTGGCCAAAAAGTCAGTATACCTACACTTTTACTATTTTAAACTTCAAAATCGTGAAAAAACTACAAGCTGTTTCATCCTAAACCTGCTAAGAAACTACATTAAACCATTGATTTGTACATTTCTACAAATGGCCTCAGTCTGGGTGTATTTCCATGTTTGTGATGTCCTTGCCTGGTTACCATAGCACAGGGTAACCTAGTTTGGGACCAGGTCAAGTGATTGTGTTGTGTGGAAGATATTATTATTATTATTAATTACAAACCATGTAGAAACAATTTCTACTGGAGGCCGACGTACTTGATTTATACAAATGGCCTCGGTCTGGATGTATTTCCATACTTGTGATGTCCTTGCCTGGTTACCATAGCCAATTAAATTTAAAATTCAATGCCATACATAGCACATAGTATCCTAGTTTGGGACCAGGACAAGTCACTGTGTTGTGTGGAAGTTATTAAAAGACAAACTTTCACACTTGTTGCATAACAAATGCTCGACCGATAAGTTGAACGAAAATCCGGGCACTTGCGATGAACACGTAAGAACAATTTGACTAAAATCCAAAGAATTCCAAGTCACACCGCGCGTCCCCTGCCAATGACACCCGAAATACGTCCATGCCAAGTCAAAGTCATTTGGTCAAGTTATGGCAACATAACTGATAAACTTGTGCTCTCACGAACTGTCAAATTATAAACACAACTTTACTCTAGGGCCTAGATAACGCATTCACAATTTCATGTCATTTCAAATCACTCTGTCAAATTATAAACACAAATTTAAATAGTACGTAACAGATACACAATTTTTCACGACGAGAGATAGGTCGTCGCTTGAGGGACCGTGGCTATGATTACCGCTCTGGGGCCTATCTTATGCAAAGAATTTCCCTTGCAGTGCAGCGAGGTAACGCTGCCAGCGTATTGGGAACCTTTGGGTCGGATGTGTCCCGGGGCGGCTTATTCTCGTAATGATTTTGTGTTTTCAGTTGTTTATATTTCACATGTTTGTATTTGACGAAGCTTTTTGCGAATGAATTTTTCACGTAATTTAACGTTTCACGTAACACTTTGTCTGAATTTTAATCAAGACTTTAGGTAGGTAGTAACAGTTTAAACGCTAACAATGAGTGTAGTGCGCGTGTCCTATTCTGAACATCTGCTTCACCAATTGTGATTATAAAGGATGTGTATCACGCGCGATGACACTCGCTTCTACAGGGTGATGCTGAAGAAACTCAAGCATAAAACCAGGTAACATATATTTTTCATTAGAAACTTACTAATAAGTAATAAATTCCACACAACATAATCACTTGTCCTGGTCCCAAACTAGGATACCCTGTGCTATGGTAACCAGGCAAGGGCATCACAACCATGGAAATACACCCAGACTGAGGCCATGTGTACAAATGGACGGCGGCCCACAGGGGTGATCGAACCCACGACCTTCCGTATGGAGGTCTACTGTTTCCTCAGACTAGCCGTATCACGTTTGATTACCACGACAGGAGTCGTGGGTTCGATTCCCATTGTGAGTCCCACACGAGTCCTTCAAAATGTGGTTCGTTTTAAAAGGTTTATGTTCAATAATAATAAAAATAACTTCCACACAACTCAATCACTTGTCCTGGTCTCAAACTAGGATGGCCTGTGCTATGATAATCAGGACAGGACATCACAAACATGGAAATAAACCTATTTGTAGAAATGTACGGAGGCCCACCTTTGTAATCGTGGTAACCAAACGTGATACGGCTAGTCCAACTAGGCAGTAGACCTCCATGCCGGAGGTCGTGGGTTCGATCCACGCTGGGGGCCGTCGTACATTTGTTCAAATGGCCTCAGTCTGGGTGTATTTCCACGTTTGTGACGTCCTTGCCTGGTTACCATAGGGCAGGGCATCCTAGTTCGGACCAGGTGATTGTGCTGTTTGGAAGTTATTTATTTTTATTTCCCGCAAAGCATCACCCTGTACGCGGCGCTCGCTTCATAAGGCTGACCTGAATCTGTTGGCCATATCAGCGACGCTCGCCAGCCCGTCACCTATCTGCTACATTGGTGTATCTAGAGGCATATCTACACACTTTCTATGATAGAAAATGGTGTGTCAGAGGCACTGGTCAATGAAACAAAGGGCCTCCGCTATTTGCCTCATAAGTAAGACATGCCGAGTCAAAGACCTTTCCTAGCATAATAAAGACCGGGTATTCTAGTTTGGAACCCGGACAAGTGATTGTGTTGTGTGGGTGTTATTATTATTAACCGTGAAGGAAAACATCGCGAGAAAACCTGAGTGCGCGGGGTGTTCACAAATCGTCGATCCGCGGTGGGCACGCGTGGAGATTAAGCCTATACTGAGAGAGGTCTGTGCCCTAAAGTGGGACGTATGTAGGCTGTATTGTAAAGACCATGAACAACTGTTAGATACTCGTAGAAAACACCACCATATTTTATTAAAGTTGTTTTCGTCATTGCTGAGATTTGAAAGAGATTTTTAATTTTTTTTTGCGAAAACTCTGTAATTAAGTGAAAACTTTTTTTTTAAATGAATAAATGTGGAGTTTCTTTGTTAGCTTCTTCTACACATAATTTATTAATTCTACCAACAATGAATAAAAATATTTGAATTGAATGAATGTATATTGCCAGTTTTAAATCGACTAATGAATGTTGAGGAAGCGAAAGTGATCTGTCAGGGTCGTGGCAAGTGGCAGTTCCTGGTCTCTGCCTATCCCACTGGGATACAAGCGTGAGTTTATGTATGTAAGTCGACGAATGCTCAGGTGATGACTAAAAAGTGTAATTTTTAGGGTTCCGTAACTCAAAAAGAAAAAACCGAACCCTTATAGGATCACTTTGTTGTCCGTCCGTCCGTCCGTCCGTCCGTCCGTCCGTCTGTCTGTCCGTCCGTATGTCTGTCTGTACCTTTTATCTTGGGAAGGCGAGTTGAAATTAAAACCACATACTCAAGACTACAGTCCTTGAAGCTGTAAAAAAATCATACTTCTATGTTAACTTAAAAAAAAAGATGCGGTCGTTTCTGCCACATAAAACGTATATTTCGACACACAAGGGAATCAAAATGTATAGGGTACTTTTCGTTGACCTAGAACCATGAAATTTGGCAAGTAACATCGTCTTATACCACAAGTACAGGTAAAAATCTGAAAACTATACATTTGTAATTAGTAAGCAGCCTATATTCGTTCCACTGTAGGGCACAGGCCTTCTCTTCAATCACCACGCGTGCCAACCGCGGATTGGCGATTTTAAGCGCTAAGGTATGTGAATAGCTCAGACACTCAGGTTTCCTCACGATGTTTTCCTTCACAGTTACCGAGTGGTATTGTTAGAACTTCACAAATGTACATAACTAAATGTACATAATTTAGAAAACAAAGTCATAGGTACATGCCCGCACTGGGAATCGAACCTGGGTCTCTCGCTTCCGAGTCCAATTTTCTACCCACTAGGCTACCAAATTTGTAATCACGTTTGTTGTATGGGAACCCCCCCTCAAATATTACTTTCATTCGGTTTTTAGCGTTTTTTGTTATAGCGGCAACAGAAATACATCATCTGTGAAAATTTCAACAGCCTAGCTATCACGGTTCACGAGATACAGCCTGGTGACAGTCAGACGGACAGTGAAGTCTTAGTAATACAAATACAAATACAAATGGATTTATTTTACCAAAAAACAATTTTACATCCTTATTATCTACAGATAGTATGGATAGTATTACAAATTTAATTGTGGCCCTCACACTAGGTCAAGCCTGTCCTGTGAGGACCGTGTGAAAGACATTACCAAATAACTTACGATTTATGACAGAATATGGATGCCATTAAATTTAAACCGTCCCGTTTGGCACCCTCCTAAGATGAATGTTTCAGAGACAGAATCTCTTTCTGGATTAAATCGACTGGACGGATTGGCCGCCGTCCGTCGTCTTAGGATAAGAAATATCTGTGTAATTTTCTTTTTTATGCGCAATAAAGTTTTCTCCGTCTATCTTTCAATCTAAATACGGTATTTGACACGATCAACAATAAATTATTTCATATGCTCGATTAAAACAAAAATTACAAAATATCTCGGACAATGTATCTCTTTTAGTCAATTACTAGTTATTACAATTTTTAAATAGATTAAACATAAAAAGAGTGCTGTGAAATGTGACGTCATAGTTCAGTATTAAAAAATGTAGCATAGACATACATATTAATCACGCCGACAAAAAAATTAAATAATATCCTAAAATTTTTTTTTAGTGGGTTAGACTAAAATCATCTTATTTAGGGATGCAATTTTTTTTCACGCCTACACCATAGCATAGGGGTGTCATAGGATTTGTCGTTTAAAAATATTGTGGGTGTAGGAAGATCACTTTTTAATTTAGGGTCCCGTTAGCGAAATATTAAGCTTTAAAGCGCAAAATTTTGTCAGAGTAGGGCGTCCCCCTCTCCTTTACAAATTAACGAGTAATAGGCGACCAACTTATAATATGAAAACTTCACACAAAATCCATTGAAAATTACGTTTATGAAGTTTTTGACTCTGTAAAGCAGATAAAACCCCCTCTTTCTACGGAACCCTACACTGCGCGTGGCCCGTTTTTTATTCTGTCAGGAATTATGTTATTGTCCATAAAAAATAACCAATGTTATTATTGTATTCATGCGATTTGATTGAAAATGGATGCTATTTACCTACTAATAAAAAAAACCGTGCGATCTTAAGAGTTTTCAGTTCATGGTAGGTAGTTCCATCTTTCTCAAACGAAGTGGAAACCTACGAATTGTTAGCTTGCACGGCTCGTACATTAGGGTTCAGTAAACGCGTAGACCATTTAATAGACATTGGCGCACCGCCAACGTAAACAGCGATCTAGTGTCTTTTATTTAAACTTTACGAGCGTGTAATTGGTCACGTTAACATCCTTGGTTTTACAGCTTTAAGCGCTCAGTTCCTCAACCTTTTTTGCTACCATTACATTACCCAAACTTATTCCTATTACAAAAGAAAGGTAATCTAATACCTAGCACCAGCTTGGTGTTGTATGGTCACTAACGTACGGTCACCTTGTACGGCCGGATCTCTCCCAGACAAGCTTTGGACGGACAATACGTTGGAGAAGGAAGTGAATGTACAAAATGTAGTGATTAATAACAGCAAAAGCATTATTACTTTAAAAGAATCATGCTACCAAGATAAGCATACTTCATCATATCATAATCAGCCATTTGACGCCCACTGCAGGACATAGGCCTCCCTCATGGTTTTCCCTAAACATGAGGGGTTTTGCCATAATCGCCACGCTTGGCAGGCGGGTTGGCGATCGCGGTATGCGATTGGAATCCCAGGAAAACGCTGCTGCCCGTCTCCTGGTAATGTAGCTATTTCTTTAGTCGCCTTCTACGACATCCACGGAAGGAAATGGAGTGACGCTATTCTTAATCCGGCGCCACACGGAACATACTTGTAATGGATAAAATGCGACTGTCTACCTAGAACGACATGGTGGAACTTTTGTATTGAAGACTCAACAGAACTAATAAATCTGACGACCTTACAGGATGTCTTTTCATAGTTCAATCACAGTCTAGACGGACAAAATCACGAAAATTCACCGTGTATAAACTAATCGCTCTGACTACCGTTCTATAGCTACTGAGATGGCACTATACAGAGAGTCACGTCCTTATCAGAAATCACGAAAAATACACCGTGTATGTGAGCGTCAATATGTGAACGCACGACAAACACAACTGACCGCTTTTAGCAATATCTTATCTCTTAATAACAAGTGTAGATTAAAATGTTTCGCACACTGAATCACTATTTCATACGATGAAAGCATAGTTACACCAACGCTATAAAAAAAGTTTTATTTTGGAAGTATTTAATTGCACATAAAAATATTGAAAATTTATTCAAAGTAACGCATAAACTGTGACTTATTGAAGGTTACAACTAAAACTAGGTGTCCGTTTCAAAATCTAGATCTTTTGGAGAAAAAACGGAGAATAAAACTCCAAAATTAGTTTCACACGTCTAATACAACTGTAGCGTAATTTGCATAAAAAAACTGATGGTCTATCATAATGCTCGCTTCAACAATCAAGAAATAAAAAAAAACTGAAATAAAAAATAACCAACAACCCGACTGCTGAGCATTAACTACTAAGCAGGCGGGACCAACCCAGGTTCGTCACAATGAGTTACATTATTGAATTTGGGTCCCGCCTGCTTGGTAGCTAACGGTCAGCAGTTGGGTTGTTGGAAATTTTCTATTTCAGTTTTTTATTTTTGTCTTTTTAGTGATTTTTTTTTTTGTTGGCTTCATGCTACATTCACATAGCCTTTGGCACCCGTGCAAACACGACGAATCGAATGCGATATTATTTGTCAAAATCTCTCCATTGGTTAAGGAGTTATGAGGTAACATAGAATCGGATATACTTACAAATATACATACATACGAGTCAAACACATTACCCTCCTTTTGGGCTACGCCGCAGTCGTGTAAAAACACTCATCAAAACAAAGCAGAATTTCTAGTAGTAAATAAAAAATACTACTTGCATATCAAATTAATTCATAATTTTAATCGATGCGCGCAGTAGTGTATTTTCTTCGAAAAAAAAACCGGACAAGTGCGAGTCGGAGTAGGACTTCCAAGCAACACAATCACTCGGCACTTGACTTGGTCCCAAATTAAGATACCCTGTGCCATGGTAACCAGGCTACCACAGACATGGAAATACGCCCAGACGGAGAAATCACAAACACACACTCACACCTCATACAAACATTCACACATGAATCCTCATGTCTCCAGTGCAAACAGAACACAACATGCACGCACGCAAACAGAAACACAACATTTACAGTCTTATTTATAAAAAAACGACTCCATAAACTCTCCTCAAATGCAGTTTAAATAGTCTGTTGTAGTCCTAACTTTCGATAGACTCTTTAAACTGCATTTGAGGCGTGTTTTTATAAATAACACCGTTTAACTTAAAACAACATTGACATGAATCCTCACCTGTCCTCAAACACCGTCGATCCGGTCACGTTGAACTCGTCGACGAGACTCGAGTCCTCAGCGCGGACTCCGGACACGTCGAACTGACCGCTGTCTCTGCGACACTCCCCACCACGACCAACGTCACTGCGACACTCCACACCGCGAGAACCGTCTCTGCGACACTCCCCACCGCGACAAATATCACTGCAACACCCCCCACAGCGAGAACCGTCTCTGCGACACTCCCCACCGCGACAAATATCACTGCGACAATCCCCACCGCGACAACTGTCACTGCGACAGTTTTCGTTGCGCGCCTGCTCTCGCTGTGCGCGCTGGTCCCATAGTTTGCGCGTTTCGTCCTGAACGCGCCTTTTCAGTTCGGATATCTTCTCGCGTTCGCTCTCGATCACTTGGCAACCTGTGGAGGGTGTCGGCATCAGAAGTGGGATTCGCGGGGTCAGTAAAGGCCTTATGATTCCTGTTTTATTTAACAATTTTGCGCTGTCCAATGAGTCATAATGAGTCAGGAAAGCGTATTAGAATAAGTTCCGAAAAGGCAGCAGGACAACGGTCAGGAGTCACATGTGACTCATTTCATTTTTTTTAAACACAGTACAAAAAGTTTTCCTTTGTTATCTTAGTGTGAACAATCTTATAGATAAACATACGACAGTCGATGAAGTGGGAGTATTATTGGAATAATAAAACTAAATGAGGTGACAAGAAAGTTGTGCTAGCTTTAAAGCACCGAAATTTTAATATTGGTTTGTGTTTAAGTCCCAAATTTTGTAAACGAAGAAACACCAAACCCTTATCAAAATTGATAAACTCTCACCAAATATAATATTTTGTGATCATTCATAAATTTTGGAATGAGCATTTATTTATTTACTGATTCATTCATTCATTACTTTTTGGGAAGCCTTTGTAAAATGTATTTTGGTTCATTTATTTAAGGTCGATTTACTTTATTAGGCACTTATTGCTAAAAACACATGTTTTTAATTGAATTCGAATCACATACCTTGCTCCTCCAAAATCGCCTTCCTGTTCCTCTCAATCTCCTTCAAACTGTCCACGGTTTTTTTCCCCAGCGTGTTCATATCGGCGTCACTACCTAAAATTGGCGCGTCTAGTGTCACCTTTGATATCCTGTCTATATCATCTTGGGACGGTATCTTCCCAGAGTCTGATATCTTCTGTGCATCGCTTCTAATATTAGGTTCGTCACCGCAACTCTTTCTGTGTAAAACTCTAATGTATTGAAAGCCGTCGTTAGAGTGTTGGCCTTCTGTGAATGTGACATTGTGTCCTTTGTTGTTAGGCGAGTCCGTTTCGACCTCGTTGATTCCCGCTAAGGTTTCCGGTGAAGAGGACTTCTTCGAGTACTTGTTTTCGGATGAGATTTTGGTGTTTTTCGTGTAGCGACTTTTCGTTGTCTCTTCGGCGTCGCTGTCGCGGCTCTTCTTCGTGAACGAGTCCTTTTTGATGATCTTCCCTAGGGCGGCGAAAGTGGGTATTTTGGAGGACGAATTGCTCTTCAGAGGGCCGCCGTTTTGGTCCTTTTTATTCTTCTTTGAATTGCGTAGGCTGTTGAATCTGTCCAAGTTGTTGTCCGTTTCGATCGCTTCGTTGTTGTAAAACATGTTCTCGTTCAAGCTTTGCGACATAATGTCCGGCTTCTCAGGCGATTTTTGTTTCTTGTCCTTTTTCCTTTTCAAAGAGTCGAAATTCCTCTCCCAAAACCCTTTCTTCTCCTTCGAAGAGGTGGACGACTTCGAAGGACTTTCACTGTATCTATTATCAACAGACACGTCGATCAAATCGCTTATGTTCCTCCGCTCTATATCGACGATCATAGATTGAGACATCTGATCTATAGAGTTGAACTTTTCGTTTAAGACTTTCGCGTGGTTCTCGTAGTTAACTTCATCGCTGTCAGAGCTCTGCGGCGAGTAACCATATTCCCCCGACTTGGCTCTAGTTTGGTCGGTGTAAAAGGCACTGTCTGGAGACTGGGTCCTTTCTATATCGTTGAGTTTTGTCACTATAGGTTTGAGTTCCTTCTCAATGGCTTGCACTTTGGTTGTCAATCCTTCGACTTTGTTGAGAAGTCTGACATATTCTGCCCTCAGTACTTTTGTCTCGTCCAAGGCTGAGGTGAGATTGCTGTTGGCTTCAGATTTAAGGGTGAGTATTCTAGATTTTTGAGCTTCAATCTTCTTGGTTAGAAGGATGGTTTCGTTTTGCAGGTCTTCGCGGTTCGCTAGCCTGTAAAATGACATATTTTTGTAACTATTATGATAAATATATAAGTAATTTCCACACAACACAATCACTTGTCCTGGTTCCAAGGATTCCCTGTGCTATGATACCCAGGCAAGGATGTCACAAACATGTAAATATAGCCAGACTGAGGCCATTTGTAGTATGCTTAGTACTCACAGCTCAGACTCCTCCTCCAAATGCTGGAATTCCAGGTCTTCGTAGATCTTGGTCTCATTGTCCAAGATATCTTGGGCATTCTGTAGCTCCTCCAAGCTGGCAGCGTCATCTTTGTGGTCTTTCTCTAGCCTGCAAAAGGAAAAGGTGAGTCGCCATCTTGGTGTCAGCCATCTTGTTTTGTACAGTTCGCGTTGCCATGGCAAAATTTTTGTGTATTCTCGTATTCGTACTGGTGTGCAATAAAGAGTTATCCACCTATCTATACAGTGTATAATATAATCACTCGAACACGTTGATCTTCCCGGAAACGCGGTTCAAAAAATGTGTATAGCACACTTTGTGCAAGCAGGGCTACTATAACATTATTCTAGGCTTTAAATTATTTTAAGACTGTTAATTAAGGACCAAAGTTTAAAAGGAATAAGAAAATTTTAAGTTAGGAAAACCATGAAGGGGGCCTATGTCCTCTGCAATGGGCGTCAAATGGCTGATGATGATGATGAAAATTTTATTGTATATAAGTGTTACAAATTGTGTCCCGACTCCCAAACTAGGATTCCTCGTTTAGAGTGTTTTGTCTATGTCTATCTTGTACATACATACACGCACATCATCATCAACCCATTATGTCCCCACCGAGGGGCACGGGTCTCTTCCCTGAGGAAAGTATAGGCCATACTCCACCACGGGGGCCAAGTCCGGATTGGTGGAGGCTTGTAGACTAGTGGCTCGTCTACTGTCAGAAGTTGTCAAGCCGCCCTAAGGCCTCTGACTTGGCTTAACGACTGCCATCTATCGACGGCAGCCGGCACCAACAGCTTAACGTGCCTTGCGACCCAATGGTGGATACACACACATACCTCGACCAAACAGGGGATGTCTTAGCAAAAGGCAAGATAAAAAGTACCCCGAACCGGCGTGCGTGCGAGCAACGACTAATGAATGTTGTGAAACGAAATAAATCTGTCAGGATCGTGGCAAGTGGCAGACTCCGATGTATCAAAATCGCGAGGAGCCCGAGTGTCTGAGCTGTGTGGTGATTAAGCCCATACTCTCTCTCTCTCTGAGAGAGAGAGTACGCCCTACAGTGGGACGCATATAGGCTGCTTACGTACAATAAAATTTATGCAGTACTATATTTTTTTTTCGGCACCTTACCTTTCAACTTTCAAAGTGGCGACCTCAACACGGTCTCGCATCTCGTTCTGCCTGGCCTCTTGCTTCTCTTTCAGTGTTCTTATTTCCTCTTCTATCAGCTTAGCCTTTTCTAGAAGGTCGCTTTTCTTCTTCTGTTCTATGTTCAAGATGGCGATTTCGGAGTCGTATTCCCCTTTTATAAGGGCCTTCTCCATTTCCAACTGAAAAAGGGCAAATTATTATTAGATTTTTTATTGGTATTTGTTGTTGATTTTTTTTTTAGTGGTAGCGCAGTGGGTAGAACAATGGCCTCGGAAGCGGGAGACCCAGGTTCGATTCTCAGTGCGGGCATGTACTTATGACTTTGTTTATTTTCAAAGTTACGTACATCTGCGATTTTGTAGTAGCAATACGACACGCTAACGGTGAAGGAAAACATCGTGAGGCAACCCGCGGCTTGGTTGGCACCGCAAGTATTGACTTGTCTTTCCTGTGGGGTAGGCTGACTAAACTGTCAAGATGGTATAGGTGCTGGACAAGCCTACTCCATCTAAAAAACAATGTCCCAGGCACTCAGCGTCCGAGTGGTCCCTTCACCCATCTAGTGTGAGTGATGGTGCCACTGGACGTGAAATCATCTCATTACGTAGATGCAAATGTCAGTTTTATTGATATTTGTTGTTGATCCGCCCATCTGTCTGTCTGTCTGTTTGTTTGTTTGTCTGTCAAGGGCTTTGTCTCTTGAATCGTAAAAAGTAGCCAATTTTAAAATTTCCACAGTATACAACATGTCCCAAAATTCAACGATAAGCCGGCACCAGAGGATGGACCTACTAATGACTACTCGAGAAAAAAAAAGAAAAAAAAAAATACCTCTACTTTTTTTTAAATTACTTAAAAAAAAGGAAATTCTTCGAAAATGTATACCCCTTATGACACTTTTAACTACCATGACCACAATTTTTCAAATATTTCAGTTTTTTTGTTTGTATCGGCAACCTAAGTAGTACTACTATTCACCATAATCTTTGAAAATTACAGAATTTTCGTAGTTTTATACAAAAAAACAACCAAAAAAAATTATTTCCCTAAAATTTTGAAAGATTTTACGTTCAGTACACTTTAACTCATCGTAGTGTAAAAAAAAAATAAGGACCCTACTATGGCAAGTTTTTTAAAAAATTAGCGCAACTAACTTACATTTTAAAATGGTATAATACTTTAGGAAAACTAGCCACAAAAAAAAAATAATGACACTTTTTCTAATCAAGAACCAAATATCATAAGTTGTTGTTAATAGTAATCACTTTTACTATGTGCCCAAAATAGATTTCTTTCGCAAATTCTTAGAATTTGGAAGGGACATGTGCGTAGTCAGTGAAGTTCAGAAGTCAGAAAGAGATAGATAGTATACGTTAGAGAGAGATAGATAGAGAGCGATTATACGTTAGAGAGAAACAGATAGATTGCGATTATACGTTAGAGAGAGATAGATAGATGTTTGTTGTTAAATAACAATAGGGCAGGTAGGAATGTTGCTGTTCTCTACAAAGTACAAAGTCAGTACGCTCTGCTTCTTTGTTTACTGTGCACCGTTTCGTATTCAATTGATGTGACTCTCGTACTAACGACTTTTGGCTTGGCTTTTTGGACTGGATTAAGTGATCTGCAAACTGTACTAACCTGGCATTCCTACCTGCCCTATTGTTATTTAACAACAAACATCTCATCTCTCTCTAACGTATATTCGCAATCTATCTATTTCTCTCTAACGTATAATCGCTCTCTATCTATCTATCTCTCTCTAACGTATACTATCTATCTCTTTCTGACTTCTGAACTTCACTGACTACGCACATGTCCCTTCCAAATTCTAAGAATTTGCGAAAGAAATCTATTTTGGGCACATAGTAGAAGTGATTACTATTAACAACAACTTATGAAATTTGGTTCTTGATTAGAAAAAGTATCATTATTTTTTTTTGTGGCTAGTTTTCCTAAAGTATTATACCATTTTAAAATCTAGGTTAGTTGCGCTAATTTTTAAAAAAACTTGCCATAGTAGTGTCCATATTTTTTTTTTACACTACGATGAGTTAAAGTGTACTGAACGTAAAAATCTTTCAAAATTTTAGGGAAATAATTTTTTTGGTTGTTTTTTTGTATAAAACTACGAAAATTCTGTAATTTTCAAAGATTATGGTGAATAGTAGTACTACTTAGGTTGCCGATACAAACAAAAAAACTGAAATATTTGAAAAATTGTGGTCATGGTAGTTAAAAGTGTCATAAGGGGTATACATTTTCGAAGAATTTCCTTTTTTTTAAGTAATTTAAAAAAAAGTAGAGGTATTTTTTTTTTCTTTTTTTTTCTCGAGTAGTCATTAGTAGGTCCATCCTCTGGTGCCGGCTTATCGTTGAATTTTGGGACATGTTGTATATGTTATTATAGCGGATTAAGACAAATAACGAAAAAAAAATGCTATGGCAACTCACCTCGCGCAAAATATCGTCCTCTTGTGATCGGATCTCCGTCATCTTACCCTTAACCTCATTAATGTCAGCTACCAACTTCTTCCTCTCTTCTTTTAGAGACTCATACTTCTCTCTCAACTCCTTCACATTATCATTGAGAGAAAGAGAACTCTCAATGGACTCCACTTCTGCGTCAATCTTTTTTACGTCTTTCGTTACACTTTTTATGACTTTCTCTCTGTTTTCTTTCAAATCCTTCTCGAATTCGTCCAGCTCCGGAATATCAGCCATCAGCTCCTTTTTCACGTCGTCGAAACTTTTATTCTTCGTTATAGTAACTTCTTCTTTTGGATCGTCGGATAAGATTTTCGAGTATCGGAACTCTATGTCGTCGTGTAGGTTAGTATCGTCTATCATTGGGATATCTTCTTCCAAACTCAGTTGCTTCTCAATTCCGGCGAATTTTTCGCCGCCATTTTGGTCCGCCATCTTGTTTTCCTCTTCTTCAAGGGCACTTTGCCCGGTGGGCGATTTTTCGGGCGTTACTCTCCGCTCAAATACTTCGTCGGGCGATCTTTCTACGGAGGGTTTTCTGTCCGGTATAGGAGGGACGTTGAAAGTGGGTTTTTTGTTCTCAACGGGCGGTGGCGTCGGGAAGACGAAATATTGAGGCGAGGGTAAGTTTTTGTGAGCGAAAGTGGTCTTTATTCTCGTCCTGGGGCTTTGGGTGTTCGGCGATTTCGGCTTCAAACTGTTTCGGCCGTAGAGGACATTTTCGTACGGACTTCCGACAGGCGAGCCGACTTTCAAATCGCCGTTTTGCTGGAGTTTTCTTATCATAACCGGGCTCGACAGTTCTTGCTTGTAATCATCGAGGACTGGTATGCCAATTTCGTCCATTCGGCCAACATTTTCGTAGTTGTTGAGGCTGTTTATGGACACCTCGGGTGTGGACGGTTCTCGGTGAGACACCTGTGATACGTCAAAGTTCTCGTAACTAGAGAGGTTACGTTGGACCGGTAGCGATCGACTCACAGAGTTATTCCCGTTGTGACTAGTATCGAATCTGTGAAAACAGAAATATGCACCTTGAATTGACGAAGTTTATGGTATTTCTTTGTGTGGTGGGATTTCAGATCCGTGTGGTGCCGGATTAAGAATAGCGTCACTCCATTTCATTCCGTGGATGTCATAGAAGGCGACTAAGGAAATAAATTACCAGGAGAGGGGCAGCAGCGTCTTCCTGAGATTCCAACCGCATACTGCGATCGCCAACCCGCCTGCCAAGCGTGGCGATTATGGCAAAACCCTTCAAGGTTATAATCTTCCCTATAGGGAAAACCATGAGGAAGGCCTATGTCCGCAGTAGGCGTCAAATGGCTGATGATGATGGGATTTCTTTCTGACGGTAACTGGAGATTGAAATGAATACGAATCTTCACAATTAGTACCGACGCTTGATCTCACGTGATTTTAACATTTTAGCTGTTGCCCGCGGAAATTTTTATGTATATGTTTCCGGGATAAAAAGTCGCCTATGTGCTATTCCAAACTAAAATCTAACCCTGTGCCAAATTTCATCCATATTCGTTCAGCCGTTCTGGCGTGACTGAGTGACAAACATCCATTGGATGCTTTTTAGGGTTCCGTACCCAAAGTGTAAGGGACCCTATCACTAAGACTCCACTGTACGTCCGTCCGTCCGTCCGTCTGTCACTAGGCTGTATCTCATGAACCGTGATAGTTAGACAGTTGAAATTTTCACAGATGTTGTATTTCTGTTGCCGCTATAACAACAATACTAAAAACAGAATAAAATAAATATTTAAGGGGCAATAAACAAACGTGATTGTTTTCCCGTTTTTTGCTCGATAGGTATTAATAACGGCAACAGGTAGATGTTTGAAAAATTCAAATGTTGTATAGATAATGGTACGGAACCTTTCGTGCGCGAGTCCGACTCGCACTTGGCCGGTTTTATTCAAAGTAAGATTGTTTTAATATTGCTCACTTGTAATAACCCTCGCTGGTCTGTATGAAGTTGGGGTTGGTGGTAGCCACGCTGCGTGGTAGCGAGCCGTTAGTGATTATTTTGTTGTGTGGTCTCTTCTCCGTCGGTGTTATGGGCGTGCCTGTGGTTGAAAAAAAAAATAGATTAAAATACGTGTAAAGCATGTAGGTACCTATGACTTTGTTTTCTAAGTTATGTACATTTGTGAAGTTATCGTAGCAATACTACTCGCTAACGGTGAAGGAAAACATCGTGAGGAAACCTGAGCGTCTGAGCTATTTACATACCTCAGCGCTTGAAATCAACAATCCGCGGTGGGCACGCGTGGTGATTAAGCCCATACTCTCTCTCTGAGAGAAGGCCTGTGCCCTACAGTGGGACGTACATAGGCGGCTTATGACGTGTAAATAACTTCCACACAACACAATCACTTGTCCTGGTCTTTTACCAGGATACCCTGCGCCACGGTAACCAAACAAGGACATCACAAACATGGAAACACACGCAGACTAAGGCGATTTGTACAAATTAAGTACGGCGGCCTCCAGTGGGAATCGAACCAACGACCTCTGTTTTGGCTGTCAAGCGCGTTAACTGTCAGACCAACGAGGCATCAAGTAGCACGGTACAGTCGTACCGGCGAGCTTATTTGCGTTATTTGGTCGCGTTTACGCAGTGAGCGAAACTAATTAAAAAAGACACACACTGACACAGATTCACTGACAGACTTACACATGTACTCGCCTATTATTAAAGAACTATGAGTACACAAGTCATTTCAAGTCGAACGTGACAGATAAATAGTTAGTCTATCGTGTTTGTAAGGGACATTTTACAGCGGATAAAACTTTATATTTTAGGCGCAAAGTCACCCGTAACGTGAGCGAGTGCACGCGTCTAAAGGTTGATGTGTTTATAGGACGCAACAACGGTTATCGGTATTTGGTTTAGGGCCGTTACAAGTTATAGGACGCAACAACGGTTATCGGTATTTGGTTTAGGGCCGTTAAAAGTTATAGGACGCAACAACGGTTATCAGTATTTGGTTTAGGGCCGTTACAAGTTATAGGACGCAACAACGGTTATCGGTATTTGGTTTAGGGCCGTTACAAGTAATCATCATCATCATCAGCCATTTGACGCCCACTGCAGGACATAAGCCTCCTTCGTAGTTTTCATGACCATGAAGGGTTTTGCCATGATCGCCACGCTTGGCAGGCGTGTTGGCGATCGCAGTATGCGGTTGGATTCTCAGGAAGACGCTGCTGCCCGTCTCCTGGTATTTGATTTCCTTAGTCGCCTTCTACGACATCCACGGAAGGAAATGGAGTGACGCTATTCTTAATCCGACGCCACACGGAACAAGTACAAGTAATAGGACGCAACAACGGTTATCGGTATTTGATTCAGGACCGTTTCGGTGTACTTCTCTTCTTGTCATGAGTAGAGATGGGCACGTACCCAGGTATATACCCACTTTTGGGTATATTCCCAAACACGCACCCGGTAAATACCCGTATGCACCCATTTGCTGGGTATATAAAATAAGTGTTTTTCAAGTAGTATGAAAATCATTAATATTAAGATCAAAGTATGCCAATCAGTTCTGATCAATGTTCCTTACCTAAATTACGTCTTGGCAATTTTTCGTTTAACTTATGTTTACAAAGTTATTCGAGTTTTAGTTATGTATTTGTATGGGATTAGTTATTTATTGTCATGGTCATTATTTTCTTATACTTAAACAGTAGATATTAGCCATCTGTATTAAAAAAAAGTATTTTGTATGACTGATAAAATTGTTTTGCTTAAAGTTATATAAATGTAAGAAGAAAATTCAATAATAAATTATTGACTGCACCAAAACTGTCGAAAGCAGCTACTAACACTGAAATGGTAGGCAGGTAAGGTCAGGACTCGATTCCTAGTACTCCATTTTTCATGGACCATTCATATAATGTGGATTCCTACAAAATTTTGTATTTTTAAGTAGGTATCCGAATAAGAATAAAACAAGTAATTGGCAAAATCTGACTAAATTGTATATTATTCTCAAAGTCACCACAGGTATAAAAATATACGTAAATCAAAGGTCTTATTACAATCACTTTTACTTACCTCTAATGTTATTATAAATATAATTTTACAATACACTTTAAACCTTGTTATATTCACTTTAATCATCAGAATCAGAATGAGTACTAACTTTATCGATGTGAGAAATATCAAAGAATTCGAAATCCGTCTGATTTGGACCTGAAGTTGCCGGAGATTCTTCGTCATCTTCCTTATTTGGATGTAGGTAGGTAGGATTCTGTAGGTTCCAATTACAAGATACATATGATATTTCGGCAGCCCTTGCGGCTGTTTATCGATTTCTAATTTTACTATGCATTCGCCCCTGGACGCTGAACGAGCGCTCTACAGCGGCTGATGGACTCGGTGCCGTCAATATCCTTATAGCGACTTTGCACAACAAAGAAGTACTACAAAGTCCTTTCCACCAAGTCACTGCATTTATTGAACTTACGTTGCTCCATATAAATGGTTTGCCCCACAGTTTGGCGTCTTTAGCTCAGTAACTTGCAAGGCCCTCAACAATTTGGATATCCAGGTGGTTTGCAGTCGTGGTAATATACTCCATAGCTTCAATAGTTTCCTCTTCATCCATTTCAGCTCGCTGCATAGCCGGGTCTAACATATATGCTGCCAGATGGATTGGTTTTATACACATCCTGCGAAACGTTGCCATCAAAATTTCATTTTTGTCGTCATCATTTAGCATAGAAACATCTAGCAATGCTAATTCCAGTTGTGATTTCATGTTTCTAAGAGTCAAATATACAGTATGCATGTTAAACTTATCTGATTCAAGTTTAAATATGGCTTCCGTAATCGGTTTCAATATGCAGAGATGGTCTGTTTATTTTTTATCCAAAATTGTTCATCTAGCAAAACATATTTTACTTCTGTTGACAAAACTGAAGCCCTTTCGTGGACTGCCAAGGTTCGCAACGCAAGTTTAGTTTTCTCCAAGCTTTGCAAGCTGGGGCTCTCACTGCGTCCACTATATTTGCTAGAAGCGCGGATAGAATTTGACTCTTTCGTATAGACTTTATGAAAATTTTCAATGTTTCTGGTTTGAGCACGTCTTGGCACAATAAATTAAGGGTGTGAGTAACGCAATTTAAATACATAACTTGGGGTTGCTGGTTTTGAACAAGCTGGAATGCTTTTTGAATGTTGCTTGCATTATCGCCTACCAAGACAAAAAACTTCCTTTCTCCGTATTCTACCATGACCTTAAGTATTTCTTGGGATAAATATTTACTAGTGTGGCGATTCTCAGCAGTGTCTAGGCTTTTTACGAATACAGGCTCCGGTTTCGAAATTATGAAATTTATTATTCCCTCGTTGCGAATATCGCTCCATCTTATATTTAAGCATATTTGTGTTACTTCCGATGCAAAAAAATAACTAAAACGTGAATAAATTTGTAAATATAAGTTAAACGAAAAATCGCTAAGACGTACTTTGCGAATAGGACATTAGTTAGAAGTAGAACTGATTGGCATACATAGTTCTTCATTTTCACCATTTTTGTTCTATATGATAAACACTAATTTTATATACCCACCCTAATGGGTGCATACGGGTATTTACCGGATATATACCCAATGCACCCGGTATATACCCAAATGGGTAGATTGGGAATATACCCATCGCCCATCTCTAGTCATGAGCGATTTGTTCCTATTGTATATTAATCCAGTGTATACGTATATTAGGTCCAATATAGCAGCAACTAAGAGATCCTAGCCATTATTGAGATAATCATAAGCGGCCTACATACGTCCCACTTTAGGGCACAGGCCTTCTCTCAGAGAATCGGCTTAATCACCACGCGTGCTCACCGCGAATTGGCGATTTCTACTTTAACTTCACAAATGTAGATATATAGCTTAGAAAACAAAGTCATAGGTACATGCCCACACTGGGATTCCAACCTGGGTCTCTCGCTTCCAAGTTCAGTGTTCTACCCGCCACCCACAGGCTACCACCGCTCGTGTATTCACTCACATAATTCCAAGAAAAACTAACGTAATCTAGAACCAAGTTGCATAAAACAATGTTTGTTTACATATTGCACAAAATCCAATATGTAGCACTTACAAACACGATTGCCTTAAATTATAATCGAAGGCGGACTTATTTCTAGAGACATTTCTTCCAGCCACTCGTGACGTCTAGAATATTAAACACACAGCGGGAAGAGCACAAGTAAAGCACAAACAAAAATAAACAGCAATTTCTGCATTAATCGTAAATATGGAACAGTTATATCTACGTGCGGTGGTAGCCTAGTGAATAGAACATTGGACTCAGAAGCGAGAGACCCAGGTTCGATTCCCTATGACGGTGTTTTCTAAGTTATATACATTTGTGAAGTTATAGTAGCAATACCACTCGCTAACGGTGAAGAAAATGAGGAAACCTGAGTGTCCGAGCTATTCACATACCTCAGCGCTTGAAATCGTCAATCGGCGGTGGGCACGCGTGGTGATTAAACCCATACTGTCTCCGTGAGAGAAGGGAACGTATATAGACCGCTTATTTTATTATCTACGTACTAATATACATACAACATAAACCAGTGTATAATGTCCCTGATTAAAAAAAAACAAAACAAATTCAGTCTTCACAGCGAAATATGTTGTGTTATTAACTAGGTGTTTTATGTTGTCGGGCAATAAAATAGCTAACCTCGTTCGATAAATGTAAACTGTCGAATGGAAAGAGTTCTTGCTTAATAGATAAAATACGAGATAGGATTGGTGGCACAGATAAAGAGTGTATTTTTAGCGTTCCGTACCCAAAGGGTAAGGGACCCCATTAATAAAACTCCACTGTCCGTCTGTCTGTCTGGATTTCTGTCACCAGGCTGTATCTCATGAACCATGATAGCTAGACAGTTGAAATTTTCACAGATGATGTGTTCCTGTTGCCGCTATAACAATAAATACTAAAAACAATAAAATAAATATTTCTTTAAATACAAATACAGGGCTCCCATATAACAAACGTGGTCTAAAGACAGCGCTAGCTATCTAGCGGCCATCTATGTAACCTTCACAGCGCACATGCCATGTCGTTAAATGCCAATGTTAAACGCTTCTTGTTGGTTTCTATAGTTGGCGCTGTTCTCAATGTACCTAATCTATCTTGTCTCGATCTTTGTCTAATGTTGTATAGATAATGGTACGGAACCCTTCGTGTGCGAGTCCGACTCGCACTTGGCCGGTTTTCTTCAAATATTAACATAACATAACATAAACTCACGCCTCCATCCCAGAGGGGTAGGCAGAGACCACGGACTGCCACTTGCCACGATCCTGACAGATCACTTTCGCTTCCTCAACATTCATTAGTCGTTGCATGCACGCACGCCGGTCTCGGGTACTTTTAAATATTACACTGTTTTAATTAAAAAAGTTTTTGCTTATCCTTAGGGATTTTCGTAGTTTATTTTGTACACGTACATGAATGAACCCGTTTTTTACCGCTTCTCCGACTCTCCAAGGTTTGCTCTAAC
This sequence comes from Yponomeuta evonymella, assembly GCA_963969515.1. Lineage (NCBI taxonomy): Eukaryota > Metazoa > Arthropoda > Insecta > Lepidoptera > Yponomeutidae > Yponomeuta > Yponomeuta evonymella. The sequence continues at coordinate 2,616,925 of OZ018369.1, forward strand.
AGAGATAACCTCGTCTATGAACATGTTATTTCTTATGCAACGTCCTGTTCAATGTTTCGGGTGCAATATTTCGGGTGTAAGATTTCTTCAATGGTTAGAATAAGTTATATTATTAAGGTAGTTTCTTATGCTGTCTTTTGTGTTTTTGCTCAAAGACGACTTAAAATATTTCTATAAGTGGAGACTTATAACTGGCCTTCTGTATGTCTGAAGTTTCTGTTATTCATTGTTATGTGCTGTTAGTCTTCCTAATAATAAATAAATAAATAACAATAAATAAAAATAAAGTATTATAATAAAATTGATGATGATGAATTAGCTATTCTTGTCATAATTTTTAAAGACATTTTTAAGTCCGGCTTACAAAATAACTTTTATTTATTTTTAAACGGCAGGAATGCGGTGGTAGCCTAGTGGGTAGAACATTGGACTCGGAAGCGAGAGACCCCAGTGCGGGCATGTACCTATGACTTTGTTTTCTAAGTTATGTACATTTGTGAACTCATAGTAGCAATACAACTCGCTAACGGTGAAGGAGAACATCGTGAGGAAACCTGAGTGTCTGAGCTATTTACATACCTCAACGCTTGAAATCACCAATCCGCGGTGGGCACGCATGGTGATTAAGCCCATACTCTCTCTCTGAGAGAATGCCTGTGCCCTACAGTGGGACGTATATAGGCTGCTTATGATTATGATGATTTTAAACGCCTTCAAAAAAGGAGGAAGTTCTTAATTGAATCGTGTGATTTTAAAACAACACAAGTCACATGAGTTTTTAAAATAACACTTGCCCATTTTTTTTTATTAATTTATTTACACCTACCTATTGATTTACATTAGAAAAAAAAAAATTAGTTTATTCATACAGAAATCAATATAATATACTAAAATATTGCTGTTGTAGATATTAGAATTTGAATAAAACAGTTTTTTCTATTTCCTCCAAAGTTGTAATGAAAGGACATGTGTCGTTTTAAAATCACACGATTCAATTATGTTCCTATGTTCAGCGATAATTCTTTACCACGATGACCGATTTCATTATTCATTTATTAAATACTTTTATTGCACTTAAAGTTAATGTTCAATACGCAATATGTATAATGTATTATTTTCTTTTTGGCTAGAAAAGGGGTACCTCAGGGGTGGTTCCAAATAAATTTCGTCAAAATCTGTCCATGAGAAAATCACCGAAACCTTCTTTTTAGTGCGTCTTTTGGGATATAAATTGTTTTATTTTACTTTAGAGGCAAATAATGGTAAGATATCATCAATGATAAGATAATAGGATCTCACGGTGATATTTATGAAAACACGATTCCTCTTAAACACTCCTCAGAGGCAGTTTAAATAGTCTGTGACAAAGGGAAAGACGTAACCACGTTTACAGGAATCGTGTTTTTATAAACAACACCATAAGAGTTTATTATGATACTAAAATCGCATTATTAGTCGCGGAGAAAAAAAAAATAACCACGATTATTTATGTTTTAACACGTCCTCTCTAAAGAGATCATACATTTTCTCCATTAGGCTGCCTCATTGTTCTAGAGGTATCACATCTTATTATGTTCGATTCGGTGGGTTCGATTTCCAGGGCCGCCGTACATTCGTAAAAATGGCCGCATTCTGGGCACATTTCCATGTTTTTGAAGTCCTTGCCTGGTTACCATAGCACAGGGTATCCTAGTCTGGGACAAGTGATTTTCTTTGGCCTTTGCATTTACGTAATGAGATGATTTATACAGCGTCCAGTGGCACCTTCACTCACACTAGTAGATGGGTGAAGGGACCATTCGGACGCTGCAGTGCCTGGGACAAGTTGCGTTTATCTGCGAATTTGTAGTTGCAATACCACACGCTAACTGTGAAGGAAAACATCGTGAGGAATGCAAACTAATAAATGAAATAAATAAGCAAGTGAAAACTACTTTTTTGTCATTCTTTTTTTATCTTTAAAAACTCACCAGAAGCGATCTGTCTCTCGTACTCAGCGCACATACTGAGAATTTCCTCTAGACGGGCGTTTTCAGCTTCCTTCTGTTCTTCTTCTTTGATTCTGTCTTGGTACGCCTGAGAAAACAAATGCAGCTGTTTTAGAAGATGACGAAGGTCATACTAGCTAGTTACTCATTAAAAGGGTCCAAACGCGATTGTTTATTAAGTAAACATAAAACTTAATTGTTAGAAGATGACGTACACACGCGCACACACCCACACACACACACACACACACACACACGCACACGCACGCACGCACGCACGCACGCACGCACGCACGCACGCACGCACTTAAATATAGGTTTAGGTACACATATGCTAGATGCTTTGTGAGCAGACGAAAACTTTTATGCATTTTCCGATGGATGAAAAGGTCCCCATGGTTCGGTTAGTGTATTCGCAGATAATCTAATGCCTTGATTGCGAAGATATTTCACGCTTATACGCTTAACTAAAAAGTATCAAAATTACTTTTTAATATATTAATTTTATGACACATTTATTTTACTTGTGTGTAAAATATATATCATCATCATCATCATCATCGGCCTACGCTTGTCCACTGCTGCACATAGGCATCTCCTATTGCACGCCACTGAGCACGGTCCTCGGCTACTCTCATCCAGATCTTGCCAGCCGCCCTGCGGAGATCATCGCTCCACCGAGTCTGACGTCCTACATAGTATCATAGCATTATTTATATTATTATTTTAAGAACGAATCATTTCTTTAGGAGCCATGTATTACTACCAGCAATATGTTCGCGTGGGATTGTTTACAGTATAAATTTCTATACGAAACACGCAAACGTAGGAACAGCGTTTGATAATGGCTCAGACCCGAAGAAAATCGGGTGGGGCTGTGTTTAGTTGCACGGCCGTTGATTTAATGTGAAACGTCTATAAGCATATATTTTTAGCTCAAACTGCCCAATGTGTTATGCGACACTGGCGCCATCTTGCGGCACAAGTCTAGAGGATCTGAGTAATGGATACTTTGCTCTACTCAACGATATGTAATTGAATTGCACACGACACGTAGTAAGAGAGTGACAGCCCTCACCGAGGCGACATGTTTTCGTTGCATGCTGTTTTAGCAAATGACCTCCTACTAACGAACTGAAAGACGTTTCGCGTCAAAAAAAAAATTACCTACTTCTTCCGTTTTTGTCGACTAAAAATCGAAACATAAGCAGTCTTTATACAGGTACTGGAAATACGTAGGTTCACGAGGCCCAAAAAATTTACAACCAATTTCCACGTACCTGCAATTTGTCTGTACCAACGATCCCGCAAAAAAGATTATCGATCCTACTGATAATTTGATTGTAAATCTGATTCCGGATATACAACTGGTTGTACTGGTTACAGTTCACGTTGTTCCCCATCATCACAAAGTTGTTCGTTTGCAGTGGATTGGTTATGGCCTTCAGTAAGTTGTTATTCTCTTTGTTAACTTTAGAAACGTCGTCGATTCCGCCTTTCAAATCTTCGTAGGACTCCTTTAATTGAGTTTCGAGGAGCGAGAGTTTGCTGTCCATTGTGTCTTCGTGATTCTTAGTGACGTTTACGTAGTGATTGGTCAGTATAGTGTTGATGGTTTTGTAGATTTTAATGTCGTTTCGCAGTTTGTGGACAACTTCGAGTTTTTCGTCGACGGACTTTGTTATTTCGACTATTTGGTCGCAATTTTTGTTGGAGCATTTTCTGCCCATGGCGTTCTTCAGCTCGATGATAGCTTGAGTGTTTTTCTTGAGACTTCGCACGAACGTCTTGAGTAAGTACTTTTCGGATGGACTCTTTTTGGCGTTCTTCGTAAAGTTAGTCATTGTCGCTTTCTTAGTTTAGTGGCACTATTAAACTCAGAAACAAAGGTCAAAAGTATGTTTTCCTTTGATTTCTCTTTTATTTCACAAATATTTTTGGTATATAAGTACTTAATGTTTTAACACTCAACTCAATCTCAGTTCAATTTGCTCAATAGCTGATATAAAACTGATGAAGTAACACTGCTTGAACTAATTTAGAAAGTTACATTTGTGGTAATACGACACTTTCGTCAATGATAGAATATGACAATGTCATTCTTTTGTTTCGCTTAGCCTTCAATCCATTGCTTTGTGTCCTACATTTATTACACGCCAGTACGATATTTTTTAGGTCTCTTTAAATCACGTTTACTCATTTTACACATGCTATTGTTTCCTTTAAAACACTAGGTATATCTGCACACCACTTCACATTTTTTTTGTTTTCATCACTTTTAACCATGTATTCCTTCTGTTTTAAAAGGTGTGTAGCTCTAACCACAAGTTTAGTTGCAATTAGGACCCAATACAATGACTATTTAGGGTATAAAACCTTTTTGCAGTCCGTCTGTCTGTCTGTCCAACCGTCAAAATGGATTTTTAATTAGGAAACCGACCAATAAATCGTTTACCAGTCACAAAGTCGCACTAATGAAATAACCCGCATTGGGGTATATTTTGTTATCGCAAACGTCAGGTGTATTATAAACTGATAAGACGCTGAAAATACAATTGTTTCCGAAGTCCTTCTCTCAAGGTTGGTTAATAAACTCTTGTGAAAAATAAATTACTTTCCTAACTCTCGTTGCTTATCTTTGGGTCTTAAAATATGTTATGCTCAACAAAACGCAAGAAGGTTATATTATGTAAGCAAGTAGGTATCCGAAGAACTGATAACCGATGGGGTAGACGAGTTCTCGAGTGGAGACCGCGGATCGGTAAACGTAGTGTAGGACGTCCTCAGACTCGGTGGAGCGATGATCTTCGCAGGGTGGCTGGCAAGAGCTGGATGAGAGTAGCCGAGGACCGTGCTCGGTGGCGTGCTATAGGAGAGGCCTATGTCCAGCAGTGGACAAGCATAGGCTGATGATGATGATGATGATGAAGTAGGTAGTCTATACACATCCCACTGCAGATCATAGGCCTTCTCTAAGAGAGAGGTAATATGGCCTTTTCACCACGCGTAAATAATTTATTATACACGGTAAGCCAACCTCCCGTCGTCTCCGGCGTTCCCGTTGCGCCCGTCGCCGCCCCTGAACTCGGTAAGCTAATTTTTTATTTGGACCACCCCTTTAATTACTTACTTACTTTATACTTTATTGTACACAAGAAAGAAGAAGACCCCTTTCCTCTACAAAACAAAAAAAATACTTATGTGTTCTTAATAAGTTTAGTGATTGATGAATAAATAAACAGTTGGAGTGGATACATTTTAAGGTTCCGTAGTCGGACAAGGAACCCTTATAGTTTTGCCATGTCCGTCTGTCTGTCTGTCCGTCCGCGGCCTAGCGTGAAGACCGGTGGTACTAGAAAGCTGTTATTTGGTGTGTGTATACATATTTATCACGCCGAAAAAGTTAAATAATAAAATGTTGAAATTTTTTTTACTGTACCTCCCTAACATGAAAAGTGAGGATGATTTTTTTTCTCGTCTACCCCATCATGTGGGATATCGTTGGATTGGTCGTTAAAAAATATTGTGGGTGTAGGAAGACCATTTTTCGATTTAGGGTTCCGTTTGCGAAATATTAAGCTTTAAACCGCAATTTTTTTGTCCGAGTAGGGTGTCTCCCCCTCTCCTGGCTAAACGGTTGATTGTAGAAACGTGAAAAAATTCAGGGTAGTAGCGCATAGAATGAGCTTGAAAGGAAAAGTATCACGGCTAAGAAGGCTTTACTAGTTAACGAGTAATAGGCGACCAACTTATAAAAGTAAAATTTCGTGCAAAATCCATTGAAAATGACTTAGATGAAGTTGTTAGTCCTGTAAAGCAGAAAAAAACCCTCTTTCTACGGAACCCTACATTGCGCGTGGCCCGACACGCACTTTTTTTTTGTTTGTAACGCAGTATGGGGTATAAACACCTGGCTGACTGTTAAAACTAACGGCCCGTTAAATACGCATGGTGTTATCGGCCCCTAATTGTTTTCAGACAATCTGAGGCGACCTTGGCAATCTGCTATCATAGTTCCTGTATGATAAGGCAAATACGTTGTGTACTTATGTACGCTGTGTGTCTAGATTTGTTACTTGGTGATAAATACGTAACATAGGTACAGTCGACAGCATAGCGAACTTTATATTGGTGCGCTCTAATCACTTACGTTACGGGCGACTTTGGAACGAAAATGTAAACGTTGATCAGGTGTCTACTGTACAGTAAATAAAGTTTCATAATTGACACTTTTGACCGCCCTTATCGTAAAGATACACTTACCGTTACAAAAAGACATAGTAAAGGTAACTCAGTATAAAGGTATACTCAGTATAAAGTTTATACTTTATACTCGGTATAAAGTCGTAACGAATATAACGTAGGACTTTTCTTTCACGCCTATATCCCGGAGGGGTAGGCAGAGATCAGGGAAGAAAGATTGACGAAAGAAATATTATATCGAGCGAATGCGGGTGTAAGGGCCCGTAAGGGATATCCCAGGCGGACATACTTCGAACAAATAGGGGATGTATTAGCAAAGGTCAAGATAAAAAGTTTCAGTTCATCTGACTATGAATGAATGAATAACCGAACGAATGGATGAATCAATGTGTCAGTCTGAATTAGTCTAGTGCTGGACATAGACCTCGTCGCCATCGCACGCCGATTCGCCATTCTCATCCAGACGCCGCCAGCAATCTGCCTCAGATCGTCGGTCCAGCGAGCTGGTGGCGTCCGCGGCTGCGTTAGCCAGCTCGTGGTCTACACTCGATCTTATTGCAAATCTTGAATAGTAGATATATTTATTTTCGTATCGTTCGTAGCCCCGGCTGCCTGAGTGATCTTAAACGATCACGAAGGTTAAGCAACACAGGGCGCGTTCAGTGCATGGATGGGTCGCCGTCTATGCCTAACGCTAGTGGCATTTTTCCGAGCGGTTCCGTGCTTCGCAAGGCACGTTAAGCTGTTGGTGCCGGCTGCCGTTGATAGATGGCAGTCGTTAAGCCAAGTTAGAGGCCTTAGGGCGGCTTGACAACTTCTGACAGTAGACGAGCCACTAGTCTACAAGCCTCCACCAATCCGGACTTGGCCCCCGTGGTGGAGTATGGCCTATACCTTCCTCAGGGAAGAGACCCGTGCCCCTCGGTGGGGACATTATGTCCCGTTATGGGTTGATGATGATGATGATATTTATTTTAAATTTAAAAAAATGCATGTATCTTTATGTTGCTATGCGTTATCGTGGCATACTTTTTGTAATCACGAACTGCCTATTTGTGGATATCTGTTATTGGCCTTGTGAGCTGTATCTTTAATATTGTGTTCAAATTATTGGTTTTCGCTGTTGATGTCCTTAATAAAATAAATAAATGTGACCTGCCCACTGCCACTTCAACTTGCTCATCTTATAGGCTATATAAATCACTTTAGTCCTTTGGCAAATTGTCTCGTTGCGGTAAAAACTTTTGTATATCGTTTGGTGAAAATATAGAGGATAGACATTCCGATCAACAGTGTGATGTTGTTGAATTGACAAACACAAGCGTCCGCCATTATACTTTTAGCGTGACATCATCCAATATGGCGGACGCAGGCAGCCATTTCGAAAACGAAAATATAATCTTTCTCTCTTCATTTCCCTGCGATAATTTCTGTTTTGGATTACTAACACTTTGCTATATATTTAACGGGTCTAATAGCAATTGTTTTTTAGGTAAACTTAATAAATTAAACGAATAGAATTATCTTAATTCCCGAATTTTCGCCAATTTTGCAGTTGCCACGAGTAGACTGAAGTGGCGAGTAGATACAGTCAATTATAGTAATGAGGATAGGTGGTCTGTCCTCGAGTCGCTTGCTTTTTGACGTGAAACGTCTTTCAATTCGGCAGTAGGGAGTCACTTGCTAAAACCGCGTGCAACGAAAACATGTTAGTTGTGAGTTTCATGAAATAAATAAAAAAAAAATAGAAAAAAACATGTCGCCTAGGCGAGGGCTGTAACTCTGTAACTACGTGGCATGTGCAATTAATTTATATAGTTAAGTAGAGCAAAGTAGCTATTACTCAGATCCTCTTGACTCGTACGGCTAGATGGCGCCAGTGCTGCGTTACACATTTGAGCGAGGTTTGAGCTAAAAATTAACGCTCACTTATTGACGTTTCACGTTAAACCTACGGCCGTGTAACCCGGCAAAGCCCCACCCACTTGCCGATATACCTACAATACTCACTACGTCCTCGGATAGGTCCGATAAGGGGCGTAATTTGTATTTGGAACACATTGAACACATAAAGCCTATTCCACTGCCATTTTGGCAATTTTCTACGCTTACATACCTTGGATTATAGTGCAGAACACAAACAGTTTATTTCTAAGTATATTTTATGGTACAATCGACTGTGTTCTTTTTTGTAAAATAAAAATAAAAAATAAATAAAAGAAAACTTCTACGAACCTGAATCCTTTTACATTCCGCTTCGGTACTCCTTTCGTTGTGACTAGAATTGGCGTACACAGGAGCGTACTGAGGATTCCTATCGAAGGCCGGCGAAGGCAAACAGGGTGACCTTTTCGGCTCCATCTCCAAGTTATTCTGAACCCTATCGGCCATGTTCTTAAAGTCCGTCTTCGCTTGTATCTTCCCGTAGACGTTATCCTGCTGGTCATTATTGATTTTCTTTGGTAGTTTGTTGTGATCGTCGAAGTTTCTTACTATTTCGTCTATTTTGTTCCTCTGTCTTATGGCGACGTTGGCGTAGGAGCAGTTTCTAGCGTCTACTGCGTTATTTTCGTTTAAAAGTATAATCTTTTCTGCGTTTCTATTCGCGAAGTTTGCCGGCGCGTTCTTTCCGCCCAGAACATCCTTCGCTGGAGTGTTGACAGTCAAAGAGTTTGAGCTGAACACCTTGGGTGAAATCTCATTCTCGTTGTTCGTGTAGAACTGACTGCGACCAACGGATTTGTTCTGCTGTGTTTTCGCGTAGTATTCGAACTTGGAGACTTTAGCCATGATGCTGGACATTTTTGGTCGAGATTCTTGATCGGAGTTGGAGTCAGACTGTTCCAGGTCTTTGTATGGTTTGCGGGGTACCGCCGGTGGTTTTTTTCGGGACATTTCCTTGATGGTAAGGTCTAGTTCCTGGTCCAACTGGCTGAGAGTGTGTTCGCGATACTTCTGGGGTAGATTTTGGTTCTGGTAACTTAGGTTTTGGTCTGCGTTGTTTCTTGGGTAGCCTGCAAAAAAAAGGGTTTCATTAATAACGGTCCGGCTCATGGAGGCTTTATGTCGAAATACCTCATTTTCCTAATATCTAAAAGTCAAAATGACTGAGTACCCAAAATGCCTGAAATTCAAAATCCCATAATGAACTTACGCCATAAAAAGAAAATGACAATCGATGTACAGTTGCAAACAAAATTTATTAGAAATTAAAAACTTAAAGTATCTATTCACTTAGGAAGGTGTCTTCGGTTTTTGTGGAGTATATATGTAATAGTATTTGCGCATGGATGCCATTTTGGCTCCGAGTTGACACCGGCTGTCTGTTGATTCATCATCAGCCATTTGACGCCCGCTGCAGGACATAGGCCTGCCTGGCTTTATTGCTTTATTTTAATTTTCATACTAAGGTTTTGATAGAGAAAGGTGGGACTAGATAGCACTTATTGAAGAGAGATCTTTTCCAGCCAACCTTAGCATAGGGTGTTTAACTGTGATAACGGGAAGAAGGGAGAAATATTTACAACTACATCAATAAGTAATAATACACTTATACGTACAGAAACCTATTTATTATCTATGACAGGTTAGAAAGACAGTGTTCTTTTAATTCATAGCCCTGTGTATATAACTCACCAGTCTGCACACAATCCTCGTTAGGGGAGAACTGCACCGGAGCCATCGATATGTGAGCACCGGGAAGCACAGACTTCATCAGCTTGGCTTCCGCCGGATGGTTGAAGCGGAGGTAGTTGGAGCGGCCGATGGTCAGCATGCTGCCTGGAAGCGGGAGATTGGGCCTTGTCAACGCGGAGGTAGGGTAATATTAGATTAATACACTTTTCACTACTAATAGTCGGAAAGTAGCTCTGAAGTTGCCTGAGAAGCGGTTTGAAAGTAATAGGTACTTTTCAGCCCTAGGGAGAATCGTTTTCAACTGACGGCTGTCAAATTATTTAAGAAAAAAGACTAATTCTATTTTGATTTGAAATGTCTGTTGAGCCATGTTCTAACTTTTCAAATTTCAGCTAGCCAGCGACGAGAAGAAAAAAAGGCGGGAAAGCGGCAATCCGATCTTCATTTGTAGAGTTTTGTTTGTGCTTCCGTATAGTAGAGATGTGTTAACGTTTTAGCTAATTCATGTTTTTATTTTTACTTTCCTTATATTCTTAATGAAAAGCACAGTGTTTACCTCGGGTGAAAGACTTATTTATTCCCTCGACCTATTGGCCAAATCTCGTCTCGGGACTAAATAAGTTACTTTCACTCCTAGGGTAACAATGTACTATATTGGTGCGCGTATTGACGATTTCAAGCAGTGAGGTATGTGAAAAGCTCAGACACTCAGGTTTCCTCACGATGTTTTCCTTCACGGTAAGTTTTGATAATGTATTTTTATATTGTTTAAGTTTTTTTTTATTTTTATTTTATTAATGTGAGTCATATTGTCTATAAAACTATATTCTTAATATATAATTTATGTATACCTACCTACTCTCTTCATCTTACAGTCCTATCCATCGTGAGGTTGTCTGGAAGAGATCGCTTTTAGCGATAGGACCGCCAGTTGTGTGCTATATAACTTAGATATTTAAGATTTTTCATGTATCTTTATAATATATGGTGTGCAATAAAGAGTTTAATCTAATCTAAATCTTGGATCTATGGGAATCTTGTATCCAAGGGAATCCTTAATCAATGTACATATTGGGTTCATGTTTATCTTAATAATGTCTGATCCAAAAGAATCTTAAAACTGGGACCCATATTAATCTTAAGGTTCCCATCCTTACAAAACTCCACCAAGAATTTATGAGATTCTAACTGGATGTTGAATCTATGTGGTACCAACTGACCTTGCGACAACGGATCTATGTGAATCTAGGGTCTATACTAATATCTGGTCCGTAGATGTCAACAAAGGAGGATTTTCAATCTAAAGCGTAGATCTTGTATCCATGTGAATCTTCGATCCGTGTAAATATCGAATCGATGCAGACCTTGCAGTAACCTTGTGGTTTTTGCTCCATGTGGATCCTGGATATCCAGAGATTTTAAAGCCACTCACCTTGCGACAGTCTAGTGGGTCTGTCCACCGGTAGTCCGTCCAGCAGCAGACTGCCGCTGATGGGGTATAGGGTGACCACGCCGTGCGAGTTCTCCACGCGGCAGTGGATGCCGCACACCCCGGTGCCAAGGACGTAAATGTCGCAGGTGGGGTCCGAGCCGATGGTCACGCGGCCTGGAATGCGGGTAGGTAGGAGGTAGGTAAGGGACATCATAAAAAACCGGACAAGCGCGAGTCGGACTCGCCCACCGCGGGTAACGTACAAATTTGTTGGTACTTACATACTATAAATGATTGAAGAATTGAGATTTTTATTCAGATAAATACAGAAAATACAAAGTTGTATTTCTGCCAAACTGCATAACAGTTCAGGAATCGAGTCTCGCAGTTCCTTCCGAGCTTTTCCCGAACTTCGAAGGCAATTTTTTTATGATTTAATAACAAATGTATAGATTTTTCTCAGTAGGTACTAAGAGTATAAGACGATATTACTTGCTAAATTTCATAATTCTAGGTCAACGGAAAGTACCTATAAATTTTGATTCTCTTGAGTGCCGAAATAAACGTTTTTTACGCCCATTTAGGCCGTATCTTTTTTTTACGTTAACTTAGAAGTTTGTTTTTATTTTAACTTGATACCTCCACGCGCTCCGGAGATAACAGGTATTTCTAGACAGACAGACGGACGTACAACGAAGTGATCCTATAAGGGTTCCGTTTTTTCATTTTGAGGTACGGAACCCTAAAAATTAAACAATCATCAAAATACTTATTTCAACTCTAGTAAAAAAAAACGGAAGGAAAAGGACCGTGAGAGAAGGCATTTCAGGGAAACGGCCTGTACCCAGCAGAGGGGAGCGGTGGGCTGATGATGATTATGATGATGATGATAATGAAAAAGAAATGGTGGGCCTTTAAATACAAGGCCTACCCATCAAATTGTGGCGGTTTTTAAGAAGGGCGTTAGTAAATTAATATATCTATTATTCAAAAAATGTTACCTTGCTTGATAGGATGCAGAGTGACCGCGGTGCTCAGCCGGCCCGTCCCCAGGCTAACCAGGTGGGGCGTGTTGGTCGCCACCCTGGAACAGAAGAGAAGATGTTTTTTTTCTTATTTTGAAAAATAACCCGTTTACATTTTTTCTTATAGCTATAAGCTATATAGCCGCTCTCGGAAACCTATTTGGTTTATTTGAAAGGTTTTGTAGTAGGTACAACAGAAAAAAGCCTACGGAACGGTTTGGCACACTAGATACCTGGGGTCATTGAAAATTTAACGCGCAATAAGTAGCGATCACCCACCAATCCGTAGCTACGGTCTTCAGCACATCAGCCCTTAGGTGTTCATTTAAATAGGTAGACATGTTAAATGGCTGATCACCTGTTGATCGCACAGCCCTCTGAAACCCAGGATGGGTTACTTGTACTATTAGCATTGGCCTTATACTACGTGGCCCATTTAAACAGAAACATAAACATTTACATACAGGCACATACATTGCTTCTGGCCCCACACTAGGATACCCTGTGTCGTGGGAACCAGAAACAACGACGTCACAAACATGTAAACATCCAAGACCTGGGGTTTTTTTTTTGTCCTCAGCCGGGATTCGAACCCGGGACCTCTCGCATGGTATGCAGAAGCACTACCGCTGCGCCACGAGGTCGTCAATATTCCTATATTCCTATATGCCACGCCTGGTACCGAAACCTAGCTGATAAACGCGCGAAAAGGCATCCGAAGGCCTTAAACTCCGACCAGCAGGGGCCTGCCGCTTATGTATGCGGGCGGAGAGTCCTCTCCCGAATAGGGCTTTTTAGTCACGAGCGTTATGGTCAAAAAACGAATCTTTTGTATGGGAATCGTCCCACCTTAACGGCTAGACGATCGAGGCAGTCATTAATACAAAAGTAGAAAATTCTCCGGTTCCCTCTCCCGTATACGGAGCTTTACAGCTGCTCCATACTAAAGTTACCACCTGCGCCGTTAAAATGCAGATTTTAAACGATTTTTAGGGTTCCGTATCCCAAAAGGAAAAAACGGAACCCTTATAGGATCACTGTGTTGCCCGCGCGTAAAGGGTTGCTAAAAAAAACTCAGCAGAGTCACGAACGAGAATTTTCCATTCATGAACAAGCTTCCGAGGTACCTTCGCCTCGACAGTTCCTGAAAGTCCCCACCAAAGCCCTAGCGCAATAAACACCGGTATTTCTTAGAAAGCAACAAGACGAGCCCAGAGCTCTCGGCTCGAGACCGCAAAGGAAGCAAAAAGGGCCTCCCTTCGTCCCGAAATAGACGACACGTCGCTCCCGTCAGTTTCCTCTTTACGCTCCCGCCATTTGTGAGCTGAGTTGTCGACATTACACGCCACTTGTAAGAATTACAGTGTCGGTGTGGTGGGTTTCTACGATGCCCAGTAGAGGGCGTAGTACCGTTTGTCGGTCGGTCGGTTGGTCTTGGTCGGTCGGTCAATTGGTCGGCCGGCGGGTCGGTCGGTCGTTCGGTCGGTCGATTGGTAGGTCGGTCGGTCTGTTCAATCAATCAGCCCGTATTCAAGCTCTGCTGGACATAAGCCACCCCTAGGGCACGCTACTTCTTTCTGTCCCCTGCCATCCTCACCCAGCCCCTGCCAGCAATTTGCCTCAGACGGTCGGTCCAAAGACCTGGAGGTTCTCGAGTGGAGACCACGAACTGGGAAACGCAGCGTAGTATGCCCACCAGGGCCAGATATAAGTAGGTGGAAAAAAAATTGTTGTGCCCAGGTGAAAGGTCCTCGACTGGAGACCAAGAACCAATAATATAGGTTGGGACGCCTGCCAGCTCGTTGAATAGACGTTCTGGAGATAATTGCCAGTGGCTATTTCATTGATGGGATACAGTGGATAGGTAATTTCTGACGAATAAATGAAGGCTCTTTTACTCATGAACCTTATCAAATATCTCGACTAAAACCCTTTCGGTACGGAACCCTAAAAATACGGACGTAGTGAGAACCTCTTCCTCTTTTAAGTCGGTTAAAAAAAAACAAACAGGAAAAAAAACTCAGCGCCGCATTCGCGTCACAAGACGGGACACACGCACGTGTTTTAGAAATAAACAAACCTTAACGAAGTGGCAAGGTGAACTTTAAACCTAACGCAATAGAGGTCAATGGAGTCCTGTCAACGTTATTAAACAGAAATAGATTCCACCAGCATATGGTTCCTGTGGCATAGACGGATCGTTACTAGAGTGACTAGCGCCGTCGAAGTGACGTGGAATTCTCGGTTCTGTTTGTGTTTTCGTCTGGTTTTCTTCTTCTTCTTCTTCTTCTTCTACAGTGGGACGTATATAAGCTGCTTATTTTATTAAACAGTTGTGGCCCAGAACCTCGCGACGCCGACCGCGTTATCACTTGCAATCATTAGGTCCTCTATAATTCCTGATGTCTATAATTCTTTTTGTTTCACTAACCCGTGCTGAGAACAATTTTAAAAAGTTGTAGAGGCTAAACCTATTTTAGAGGCTAAACCTATTTAGACATCTGGTCGCTGCCTGTACGTAATACAGAGAAGACGCCAGTCTGGCTAACCGTGCCAGCGCTCTCCCAACTGAGCTAATGGGCAAGTACAGGCATCAGCGAAATTTCGGACCTCATTACAAACTTCTCTGTATTACGTACAGGCAGCGACCAGATGTCTAAATAGGTTTAGCCTCTAAAATAGGTTTAGCCTCTACAACTTTTTAAAATTGTTCTCAGCACGGGTTAGTGAAACAAAAAGAATTATAGACATCAGGAATTATAGAGGACCTAATGATTGCAAGTGATAACGCGGTCGGCGTCGCGAGGTTCTGGGCCACAACTGTTTAATAAAATAAGCAGCTTATATACGTCCCACTGTAGAAGAAGAAGAAGAAGAAGAAGAAGAAGAAAGACATTTATTATACCAACAAGATACATCAC
This sequence comes from Yponomeuta evonymella, assembly GCA_963969515.1. Lineage (NCBI taxonomy): Eukaryota > Metazoa > Arthropoda > Insecta > Lepidoptera > Yponomeutidae > Yponomeuta > Yponomeuta evonymella. Next base: position 2,632,130 of record OZ018369.1, read on the forward strand.
AGAAACAAAACAGGGCACAGGCCTTCTCTCAGGGAGAGACTATGGGCTTAATCACCACGCGTGCCCACCGATTGGCGATTTCAAGCGCTGAGGTACGTGAATAGCTCAGACACTCAGGTTTCCTCAAGATGTTTTCCTTCACAGTTAGCGAGCGGTATTGCTACTATAACTTCACAAATGTACATAACTTAGAAAACAAAGTCATAGGTACATGCCCGCACGGGGAATCGAACCTGGGTCTCTCGCTTCCGAGTCCAATGTTCTACCCACTAGGCTACAACCGCTGTTGTTCAGTATAAAAAGACTAATAAAAATGTTTTTGCCATTGACACGTTAAGAAGAAGACTCTCTATTGTAAGGATACTCAATCTCCGGCCTGATAACAAACAATAACCGATTACACAATCGAACAAACAACACGGCACGCAACGAGTGAAAGTAATTACACAAACGCATTAAGCTTCCTACTGGCCGCAGCGTGTATATAGTAAACAGTCTGGTTCAATGCATGAAACACCTGAATTCGTTAAGCCGCAGACAATCGTTGATTAATGGTGCTTGTACACTTGCTCAAGGGGGTCCACTAGCGCCACCGAGGAAAAAAAATACATATCGTTTTTTACAGATCAAATTTGCAAAAAGCGTCTGTACAATCTCTCAATCATGTTAATAGTTATTTTAGGACCCACGGCCCTGACCCTAAGGCAAAAAACCTAAGACCAGATCGCATTAACGTCAGAAACGGCCGTTTCTGGCATAAAAGCTATCTGGTCCCAGGTTCGTGATTCTAGGTTCTTTGTCGTGGGTCCTAAAAATCACTGTTAACATAACTGAGAGATTGTACGGAAACTTTTTGCAAATTTGATCTGTAAAAAAAGATATGTCCTTCCTCGGTGGCGCTAGTGTCACTCCCTGGACCCCCTTAAGTTGCAGTGTGTTTTAACCGACTTCCAAACGAGCAGGAGGTTCTCACTTCGTCTTTTGCAAGTCAGTTGCGTATGCAACGAAAACATGTCGCCTTGGCGAGGGCTGTAACTCTGTAACTACGTGTCGTGTCCAATTCATTTATATATCGTTGAGTAGAGCAAAGCAGCCACTACTGAAATGCTTTTGACTCGTGCCGCTAGATGGCGCCAACGCCAGGTAACACATTGCTACTTATAGACATTTAACGTTAACGGTTGTGTAACCCGACACAGCCCCAACTACTTTTTTCGAAAGGATCCCATATAAATTTGGTCAAGGTCTGTCGACGGGATCCATGAGAAAATTATCGAACTCTTCAATTTGCAAGGGCGGCATTATGGACACAACCATAGCGCGATGAGGAATACCGTCAGCGCCACCTAATGTTCAAATAAGCAAACTATAGTTTCTATTTAGTGCGTGTGTTGAAGGATTTTCGTCTTTATCGGCTAGCATTGGTGAAACATCGGTAGTAATGCTACAACCAAGGTACTTTAATTTTCGATTATGGCAGCTAAATTTTTGTTGTAAATATATAAAACTTCTAGACATTCCGTTGATAATCTATCTCAAGTTGTTTATAAACATAAACATTTACATACAGGCACATACATTGCTTCTGGCCCCACACTAGGATACCCTGTGTCGTGGTAACCAGAAACAGCGACATCACAAAAATGAACATCCAAGACCTGTGTTTTTATTTTGTCCCCAGCCGGGATTCGAACCCGAGACCTCTCGCATGGTACGCAAATGCGCTACCGCTGCGCCACAGAGGTCGTCACCTCAAACTTAACTCACAGATCTATACACTCGCATTGAACACTCAGCAAAGTTCAGCAAGGGGGTAGGTATTATCACTTGTAGATCCTCCTGGAAATCCGGTAGCGTATTAAGCATGCTCTCACTCACTCAATACTTTGAGTTCAAGTGGTTTTAAGTGGCGCTACCAGACTATATTTCATCTCGAGACTCTCAAGTATGATACAGTGTGTTAAATGTTAGAGATACCGGCAGTTAGGTTCAAGTTACGATGCTTCTAGTTTAAATTAAAATTAAAAACATAAAGATAATTGACCGCCTCGTTGGTCTAGCGGTGTCACGTCTGATTACCATGCCGGAGGTCGTGGGTTCGATTCCTACTGGGGGCCGCCGTATATTTGCACAAATGCCCCCAGTCTGGGTGTATTTGCACGTTTGTGATGTCCTTGCCTGGTTACCATAGCACAGGGTATCCTAGTTTGGGACCGGGACCAGTGATCGACACAAACTCGAATCTATTAGAACCATTAGTTGCCATCCAGAGCGGTGCGCGCGTGCCGCGGGTCCGCGCATTTTACTAAACAAGATTTCTCAACTATTTTTTTATATTTTCGTTTATACTTAAAAGTAATAGTCTAAATCGATGACATTTTTAATTACTAATTACCGCGGCTTTCAAACCACCCAGAAATCAGTGTGTACACACTGCTAGTTCGAAAAAGAAAAATCTAAGAAAAACTCATAGAACCACAGAACAATGTTATTCTGTGCATAGAAAAAAACTGTTCCTAAGCACACACTCTAATTGGGGTGTCCCAGAAATTGCTCATTTTAGGAATAACCCTCCTATAAGTATGTGATTGCGGAATTAAGTTATTGAACCTCTATAGATAGATAGATAGATAGAGAACACTTTATTGCACAACCAGGTGAAAGATATTACAAATAGTTTCTTATATCTAAGTGGTGGTATACAATTGGCCTCTATAATACAATTTACAAAAAACTTTGGCCTTTGCGTCTGCGTAATGAGATGATTAATACAGCGTTCAGTGGCACCTTCACTCACACTAGATGGACCACCCGGACGCTGCAGTGCCTGGGACATTGTTTTTTTAGATGGAGTAGGCTTGCCCAGCACCATCCTGGTATACCATCCTGACAGCTTAGTCGGCCTAGCCTAGCCAAGTCAACACGTGCGGAGCCGCGGGTGATGAAGGAAAACAATTTACAAGTGGTCTGACAAATGTTTTCAAAACCCTCAAACGTTAACCCGCGGAATGACTGAACAACAGCGCTGTAGTTAATCACCAAAAGTGGTGTAGTTAAATCACCATGATTAGTCCAAAACAGCGTAGTGAACGGTGGTAGCCTAGTGGGTAGAACATTGGACTCGGAAGCGGGAGACCCAGGTTCGATTCCCAGTGCGTTCCCACCTATGACGTTGTTTTCTAAGTTATGTACATTTGTGAAATTATAGTAGCAATACCACTCGCTAACTGTGAAGGAAAACATCGCGAGGAAACCTGAGTGTCTGAGCTATTCATATACTTCAGCGCTTGAAATCGCTAATCCGCGGTGGGCACGCGTGGTGATTAAGCCCAACTCTCTCTCTCTGAGAGAAGGCCTGTTCCCTACAGTGGGACGTATATAGGCTGCTTGTGATGAGCGTAGTGAACCAGCCCCCTAACACACCAGAGCACTGGACCTCGACTAACGTATTCAAAAGTACAATTTTTAATCGATCTTACGCGTTTGGCTGCGCACACTAGGCAATTACGTGTGCGTTTGTAATGCGAAGAGAATAATGTGATCCGTATCGATACAAAACACTTTTACTACGGGACCATATCTGATATCGCAGAAAAAACTGCTGTTCTATAACTTCGCGAGAGCAAAAAGGTATAAAAAATTTAGTAAGTACGCCACAGCTGACTGATATGATTAATATGATAAAGATGCCGTGTGGCGCCGTATTAAGAATAGCATCACTCCTTACAAAGGAGAATAGGGATCACATTACAAAGAGACAATTCACCAAAGAACTAAGGCGAATGTCAATCACCATAATGAACTGAGGTGAATGTCAATTATTATAATGCAAGTTGAAATGACAGTGGGCTGGTCTCATATGCCGAAAAAGGTCAATGAAGTACAAAAGTGCCCGAGCGGAGTACTACGGGCTGACCTATTGACACCGGAGGGTAGGATCCCGCTTAGAAAGCACCAGTAGGGTAACACATGCAGTAACTCGTATCCAAATAAACCACGGAAACGCATCAAAGGCTTCAGTTCAGTGGCTCTACTCGTAAAACAAACACAGAAATGGCAGCCACAGATCTATATGTAACGTAAACTAAACATACAGACAGCCATAGAGTGGTAACAATTAGGAAGAGTTGATGCAACTGCGCCGAGGGCAACGTACTCGCTTGCCGTTTTAATTCGCGCCAGGGGACATAACAGTGACCAATCGTGGCTAGGTTTTGTTGGAAACCTTTTATATTGTACACCGAAAGTAATTTTATTTATAGTTGTTTTTCGCAGTACAGTCGACAGCACATCCACCTTTACACGCATGCATTCAACTCAGTTACCTTACGGGAGACAGTGCAATAAAAATGTAAAAGTTGACCTGCTGTCGATTGTAAAAGAGATAAAGCCATCTCTTAATCTTTATATCATCCCGGGTAACAAATTTGGTAATCCATTATTGAAGTCTTAGGCTTTCTTTTTTTCACTTTTTTCTGAACAGTGAACGAAACTGAACCGTGACGGTCGGATCGGTGAGAGACAGAGACTCATTTCTATCGTTATCATAAGCACAATGTTTTTTTTAGGATTCCGTACCTCAAAAGGAAAAACGGAACCCTTATAGGATCACTTTGTTGTCCGTCCGTCTGTCAATCTGTTATCTCGGGAACGCGTGGAGGTTAGATTAAAAGCATATACATAGGTCTACAGTCCCTTGAAGCTGTGAAAAAATCTAACTTCTAAGTTAACGTGAAAAAAGATACGGCCGTTATGCCGCAAAAAACGTATTCGTCGAAATCAAAATTTATAGGGTACTTTACGTTGACCTACAACTATGAAATTTGGCAAGTAATATCGTCTTATACTACCAGTACCGACAAAAGTATGTTTCTTCTTGACATATGTAAGGTTTTCAGATTTAAATCATAAAAAAAATTGTCTGAAGTTCGGGGAAACCTGGGAAAAAACTGCGAGACTCGATTCCTGAACTATTTATAATATGTAAGTACCTTACCGACCTTCAAGTTTGGACGGAGCCCTCGGTGCGCGACTCCGATTTTTTTCACTGTGTACCACGTCCATTTCAGGGGGTAAGGTATAGTTTCCACTTGTATTGTGTGGTCATAATCAAACATTTTTATTTTCACTGTGTACCTACCGCATCCATTTCAGCAGTAAGGTATAGTGTTCACTTTTATCATGTGATCATAAGCACATACACTTTTTCCAACGTGTACCGCATCCATTTCAGCACTTAGGTATGCACCGTATGCATTCTCGTCTCTCCTCCACGGTCGCGTCTAGCCAGCGGCTATTTCGGTGAGGAAATGTTTATTTATTTATTTACGGTTCGCGCTAAGTTTATTCGATGCAGCGATAGACACGTTATCTGTTGGCCCATTTTATTTTTAGTGGACATTAGAGAGTGATGACCCGACGACGGATAGGGTGAGGACAGACTTTTGGGGCCAATTCCACCATCGATACTGAACTTACCCCCGGTTTCTCGCACAGTAACAATCTGTTAAGCTACTGTTAATAACTGTTAATTACTTTTATGTGCACTTTGGCCAACTGATAACTGTTAACAGTGTACGAGAAACGGGTTAATTTCTAAACTTACTATAGTTACTAAACTGAGTTTGCAGTTTCGAAGAACACCATAAGTGGAATTTTGAACAATATTAGGGTTCCGTAACCAAAGGGTAAGGGACCCTATTACTAAGATTCCACTGTCAGTCTGTCTGTCTGTCAGTCTGTCACCACGCTGTATGTGATGAAACGTGATAGCTAGACAGTTGCCATTTTTACAGATGATGTATAAAAAGAAATACTAAAAACAGAATAAAATAAATATTTAAGTGGGGCTCCCATACAACAAACGTGAATTTTTGCCGTTTTTGCTCGATATTAATAATGGCAACAGGTAGACGCTTGAAATATTCAAATGTTGTATAGATAATGGTACGGAACCCTCCGTGCGCGAGTCCAACTCGCACTTGGTCAATTTTTTATTACGTACAGCTACTAGGGTAAACCTATTCATAATGGTCCATCCCGTTTCAAAATCTCTTGAGGTAAGCTGCATTGTTTGAGAAACCTATATGGTTTCAAATTGACGTTCAATATTTGTATGGTTAAATGGATTCCTTTATTTATTAAGCCTACACTAATTCTCTGAGAGAAGGCTTGTGCCCTGCAGTGGGACGTATAACGTATAATACAGTCTGCGTACGCTATGAAAATACCGGTGGTAGCGCGGCGGTAGAACGCATTCGGGTTCGAATCCCCGCATGTACCAATGACTTTGTTTTCTAAGTTACGTACATTTCGGCTGTCCCAAAAATAAACACAGTAAGGGATATTTTTTTCCAAAACCGAGACTTTTCCACGATTGGTTACTAGTTGGTTCCAGTAACCAATAGTGGAAATATCTCGGTTTTGAAAAAAAATGTCCCTTTCTGTGTTTATTTTTGGGACAGACGATTTGTGAAGTTATAGTAGCAATACCACTCGCCAACGGTGAAAGAAAACAACGTGAGGAAACCGGAGTGTGAGGTGTTCACATACCTCAGCTCTTAAAATTGCCAAACCGCGGTGGGCACGCGTGGTAATTAAGCCCAAACTCTCTATCTCTAAGAGAAGGCGTGTGCCCTGCAATGGGACTTATCCACTCGTCTGCCGCGACACAGATCTGTGTCCAACTTAGTATGGGCCACCTATACGTTCCATTCCGCGCGGGCAGTTCAGGAGTTAAATAGGCTACAGAAAAAAACGCTATGCAAAGATTGTGAAGCTTCCCAACAGTCTAAATGAACAAAAAACAACTATGCAAATACGGTAGGAAAGCCAATTTGCAGTGAATGAAGTGTGAGGCGTGAATCATACAAAAAACCGACGCCCGAATACAAAGACTTTCACTTCAAATTCGATGCCGCAAATTGCTGTAGTGGAGGATTTTTGTTGGCAGATAATAGTGTCTTGTTATTAGAAAAGCTTTTGTAACATCTACTTGGACTAATCAAAGTAAACTCAACGGCAAATCACGCTTTAAGGTGACGATCTGAAACATAGTCGTTATGATAAAAAATCTAACATGCAGCTGAGGCGAATGAATGAAGGCGTTTTTTACGTTTATGTATTCAAAATAAAAAAAAACCTTAATACTAGTATACAATTTCGCCAAACTGCCAAGCAGTTTGTTGGCGAAGCGCTCTATGTCGCGCTAGTATGTATCTTCATACTGTTAAATGGCCTGTCGTTCTTTACGGGTTCGAGTCATGGACCGTAAGATCTCAGAAAAAGACTCGCGACTTTCGAGATGTGGTGCTACCGTTCCGTAAATTACGTCATACAGATTCCGTGTGGCGCCGGATTAAGAATAGCGTCACTCCATTTCCTTCCGTGGATGTCGTAGAAGGCGACTAAGGAAATACATTACCAGGAGACGGGCACCAGCGTCTTCCTGAGATTTCAACAGCATACTGCGATCGCCAACCCGCCTGCCAAGCGTGGCGATTATGGCAAAACCCTTCATGGTTAGGAAAACCATGAAGGAGGCCTATGTCCTGCAGTGGGCGTCGAATGGCTGATGATGATGATGAAATTTCGTGACTTATTTACCCCTCTCCCGTCCTTGCCACATTTGGTCACATTTGTGACCGTATTCTTAAATTTTCCATCTACATAGAAATTATTAAATTAAAATAGCAGTTCCGAAATTAGCTTTATTTCCATTTAAATTGTGTTCAAATCTATCAATAAATCATATCAAACATTTGAAAAAGTTGACAAAACAGTAAATTTTAAATTAATTATATTTTTGAAACGTGACGTCACGAAACTTAAGACCCCTCCCGGGCCTTGTCAAACAATGTCACAATCTCGCCCCTTAACGCGTGGCGTACTTTATGGATGGTCCCTAGTTGCGTCTCTTTACAATAAATCTCCTTGTTTACTGTATCTTTACACACTAGTATCTGTTTGTTGACTGCCTGATAAGATACTCAGATGTTTGGATCTTGAGTCATTCTGGCGGTGTGAGGAAACTACGTCGTAGCTAACTTTTGATGGATGTACCTACGGAAGGCTATTTGTAAGTCGCAAAAGATACGTTCCACTGCAGGGCGCAAACAATCGCAATTTTAAGCGCTTGGTTCGAATCCGTAATCACATTCGTGACCATTTTTGGCAAAATGTTTTTTTTTTTAAAAACCTCCTAGGATCTTCAATAGCTATGACTGGTAACGAGATTTACGATGTTCACTTATTGCAAAACGTATTATAAAAGGTGATATGTTTTTTCCCATTGCTATTCTCTAGTTAGTTCCGGTTAGCCCCTTAACTTGCATTTCAAAAGCACTCAAAATGGTCAGACAATATTACAAATCAATTACCAGCCCAGAGACAGACGCGTTATCGGCGGTAGATTGTAAATGTGAGTATAATTGTAATTGTAACAAGATCATCTGAGGTGTAACAGGTTTGGACGTAACTCGAGTCGATCATAATCGTATCATAAGGCACATAGCGGAGGTATAACATTGACCTACTACTGGCTGACACCCGCGACTTCGTTAGCGTGGAAATTTTGATGTGTAATTTACCGCGATAAAAAGTAGTATATGTGCTAATCTAGACTGTAATCTCGGTGCCAAATTTCAACCGGATCCGGGTTAGCCGTTCTGACGTGACTGAGTAACCATTCAATTCGATTCAAATATTTTTATTCGTTATAAAAACAAAATGTTTACTTAATGAACGCCAAAGTTGTTAGTTTCACAATGAATAGATTATGTGGAGAAGAAGCTAACACAGAAACTCCATGTTTATTCTTTTGCAAAACACGTTTAAACTTTATTAATATGGTATTCAACTTAAAAATTATTACTCATGAACACTAGACATAGTTGCCCTATAAGTACCCTTTAATATTAATCTACTGTTTAATACCAAACATATTTGCCTTCTAAATAATCCTTGATGTCATAGTAAGCTTTTTTGCACAGAGTATGGAACAAACATCCATCCAAACTTTAGCATTTATAACATTGTAGTCGTAAGTTAACAATGGCATGTTTTTCAAGAAACATTTTATACGAACGTGAGCAACGAACTGTACCTCCTCTATGTTCAAGTACACCGTGTCCTGCAATCGATACTCCTACTAGATTACTAATTGTAACTCTAGATCGCTATTTAAAGGTTTTGGTTGACAGGTTACATGTCATATTTATCACGGGGTGACAACGTTCCATACTTTGCTCAAATTTAGCACCATTGCGCTATTGAGCCATTTAGCAGCTACAAGGCCTTTTTCTGAATTGAGAATTTCGCTAAGTAAATAGTTAGCTGTAATCCTGTCTCGTCGGATTTCTCAGAAAAGAACGTGACATAACGTTTGTTAAGTATTCACTTAGTGAAACTCTGAATTCAGAAACCGGCAATAAGTAATAAATTCGTAGCGATTAAATTTCGCTTAAGTTGTAAAGAAATTAATGAATAAGGCCGACTTGCACCATTCCTTACATGTCACTTAAGTCGCCATTTAAATCGACTGTGTGAAGAATTTTAGTTAATGTTACTGACGGGTGGACTGTATGGAAAACTTGTAAAGAAACTAATTAAAGAGCTAATATAAGATTTAATGAGAAAATGTAGGGGAGAAAATGGTTTGAGACAATGAGACAATGACATTGACAAAATATGACAGAAAATATGATATGAAGCAAAAAGATCCGTAACATGTGCTGTTTAAGCCACATTTAAGAAAATGTGCGTAAGTCGGCCTAAATACATTTACAGGGTAGTTCAGTTCAGTTCAGTTCAATAGTTTATTGCCATAAATTACAGTCATAAAGATGGTATGATATAAAAAATATTGCACTGTGTAATTTTACTGTATAACAGCATAGCAAAAATAATTTTCTAAAATGCGGACTTTCTGAAACACCCCAATAAGGGCCGGTTTCTGAATTGAGAATTTCACTAAGTAAATACTCGAGTAGCGTCCTGTCTCTTTTCTGGGAATGCCGAAGAGACGACACTACAGTTAACTATTTACTTAGCGAAATTCTCAATTCAGAAAATGGCCCTAAGAGTTGTATGATAACATCAAGGATTATTTAGAAGACAAAGATGTTTGGCATTAAACAGTAGATTAATATTATTTAAAGGACGATTGTGACTAGTGTTCAACACATTCATGACTAATATTTTAAGTTGAAAACTCTGTTAATTAAGTTAAAACGTGTTTTGAAAAGAATAAATGTGGAGTTTCTTTGTTAGCTTCTTCTCCACATAATCCATTAATTGTGAAACTAACAACTTTGACGTTCATTAAGTAAACATTCTGTTTTTACAATGAATAAAAGTATTTGAATTGAATTTGAATTGAATTGAATTGAATTGAATATGTGTTCTTTCTTTGATATTCGAAATATCAGGTAAAGTTATATGTTTGTGAATTTGTAGTAGCAATGCCACACGCTAACGGTGAAGGTAAACATCGTGAGAAAACCTGAGTGTCGGAGGTGTATCTACACCATCTATACAAATATTATAAGGAGGCAAAGTTTGTAAGTTTGTATGTAGGGGGTAATCTCTCCGAAAGTACTCATTCGATTTCAATAATTCTTTCACCAGTATGAAAGAACCTTCAAGGTGGACATAGGACGCTAATCCGTTAACGACGCGAACGCAGTCGCGGGCACTGGTAGTCCTAAATTATTTTACAAGTCACTTAAAACCAAAAGAGCCAAACCAACCCACTTGAGAAGCAAGATAATGCCATGAGCCCATTCCGAACAATAGTCCACTTAAACGGATCGAGGCGTTACGTCAAGTCAAGGACGCTGACGAAATTACGTCAGCTGGCCGACCTATGGTCTTATCGTTTGCTTGCTTAGAATACTTCGATTATTTATTTACAAAAAGAAACTGCGACTTTAATGTCACCTTTAACTGATTAGAGTGTAAAGGTTGACGTGCTGTCGACTGTTAGCCTTTATGGCACTAAATTTTCTTTGTGTCTATTATTTTATTACCTTTGCAGGGTTCTCCCGCCTACCCCATCTAAAAAACAATGTCCCAGGCACTGCAGCGTCCGAGTGGTCCCTTCACCCATCTATTGTAAGTGATGGTGCCACTGGACGCAGCATAAATCCTCTCAATCAAGGGTTCTAGGAAATACCAAAATGATAAAAAACACAAGTCTCAGTCAAAGGAGGAAACTTTCGAGATAATCGAACGGCCCCAGTCAAGGCCGAATGCAATTACCTGTTCTGTTACACTCGTGTTAGAGAGGTCTATGATTATTTACCTATACGACAGTACATATAAAGACCTATACCAGGCAGCGTACCTAAGAGTAAAATGTCATATCAGAAATGAAACACGTTTGTAGAATGTCAAGTACAATGTTATCTGCTGTCTTCGGGTCGAGTTGAGAGCAGCCTATATACGTCCCACTCTAGGGCACAGGCCTTCTCTCAGAAAGAGAGTATGGGCTTAATAATTTCAAGCGCTGAGGTATATGAATAGCTCAGACACTCAGGTTTCCTCACGATGTTTTCCTTTACAGTTGGCGAGTGGTATTGCTACTATAACTTCACAAATGTAATAACTTAGAAAACAAGGTCATAGGTACATGCCCACACTGGAAATCGAACCTAGGTCTATCGCTTCCGAATCCAATGATCTACTAGGCTTCGGGTCGAGTTGTAGTAGAGAAAATGACAGCGAAAAAAACAACTCCACTCTGACAATCTTTTCTCAAAAAGTTGGTACCAGTACCTACCTAACAAGATACCATGAGTGCAAAGTGCAATTTGAACAACTTGCAATGCTAAAACATTAGTTACTATTCTTACAAAAGTAGGAAACACAGATGCCAGACATACAGAGAGCACCCGTTCACGAGCATAACGCAAGGGTCAGCCATCATAATTGGTGTTTTAGATATCAATAATTTTAAGAGATCACAAAACGTTTTAGGGATGTTTAAATGCTTCTAACTTATCTGGTTTTACTCTTTTCAAGAGAGCTTTTACCACGTGGCCCTGATCTGTTATTTCATTAAATAATCATGCAATTTTAATTTTACTATTAATTTCCTAAAGTTAAAAAATATTGTACCGTGTTGCAGGATATAATATATTACAAAAGTGTTCACATATATCTATAGCCCGCCTTGTTACCCTCAGAATAGCTGTTTTATCCGGACCGAATCGCGGAATTAGGACAACTAAACTAGGGGGGGGAGGGGGTGGTATTTGTGCTGGGTAAGTGAGATACTGGCACTCGACCAGAAATTGTGACCTGTCCCTAGATTCATCACCATCAACATCATCATCAGCCATTTGACGCCCACTGCAGGACATAGGCCTCCTTCGTGGTTTTCATAACCATGAAGGGTTTTGCCATAATCGCCACGTTTGGCAGGCGGGTTGGCGATCGCAGTATGCGGTTGGAATGTCAGGAAGACGCTGCTGCCCGTCTCCTGATAATTGATTTCCTTAGTCGCCTTCTACGACATCCACGGAAGCAAATGGAGTGACGATATTCTTAATCCGGCGCCACACGGACGGCGTCCCTAGATTACGCGCACCAAATCCTGAAGGATTCCAATCGTCTAACTGTCAAATTCCACACCTATTTTTATGGCAAGCGTCAGGATTCTCTCAGGATTTGGTACGCATAGTTAGGCCCTTGGTCATCACTACTACATTTCATTTAATTCAGCCTTGGTCTACATGTAAACAAAACGCTGATAATGTCTATCAAGTTGTTTGCGCGTCCTAGGTCATCCGTTCATCGCAACTTATATGAAGGATTACCAACCCCTATTATCAATTTCTAAACTATGACAGTACATTTTTAAAACCCTATTTAGAGGCTAAAAATTCCACCCATGCCGGGACTTGACACCTAACAACTACCACACATCCTCTGCAAACTTACTCGGGGCTGCAAGTGATGTAAATTACTTCTGCCAGAGGTCGCTGCCTGTACGTAATACAGAGTTTGTAAAGAAGTTCGATATTTCGCCGATGCCTGCACTCGCCCATTAGCTCAGTTGGAAGAGCGCTGGCACGATTAGCCAGAGGTCGCGGGTTTAAGTCCTGGCATGGGTGGAATTTTTAGCCTCAAATAGGTTTTTAAAATTGTCTTCAGCACGGGTTAGCGCAACAAAAAGAATACAATTATGACAGTACATATTTAAAAAAAAATATATTTTACTAGGATACCCTGTGCTATGGTAGCCAGGAAGGGACATCACAGACAGGGAAATACACCCAGACTGAGGCCATTTGTACAAATCAACTACGGCGGCCTCCAGTGGGAATCGAAGCCACGACCTCTGTTTTCATACGTCCGCGTTGTCACTTTACCGATCAACATAGTAGGTATATTACATAGCCAATAGGAGTTGTATAATAACACAAAACATATTTTTTTATTACCTTAAAACCTTCAAAAGTATTGTAAAGATTTATTTTAATGATGATGACTATACTCAAGGCAGCAAATTATTGTTCTAGAGCTAATGGTGGTTCTTAAGGTTAGCCAATTATTAATTTTGTTGCTCCATTTGGAGAATCGATCAATAATTACAAGCCATAATTACCTTTAGCGTCATGTAATGAAAGTCAATTTTGAAGGTTTAGTTCCCCCACGAACTATAGTTAGAGATGGAGGCCATAATAGATTACATTAATGGGTCATAGGGGTAACGAGATCAGAAAGGCTCATAATCATCATCAGCCATTTGACGGCCACTGCAGGACATAGGCCTCCCTTATGGTTTTCCAACCTTCCTGTTGTGCCGCCCGCATCCAGCGACTCCCCGCCACCGTGACCAGGTCGTCAGACCATCTGGTGGGGGGGATGCCCAGAAAGGTTAGGAACCACTAACCTAATAAATATTACACTACGTCACATAAACTCACGCTTGCATCCCGGAGGGGTAGGCAGAAACCAGGGTTTACCACTTGCCAGGATCCTGACAGACCTCTTTCGCTTCATCGACATTCATTAGTCGGTGCGTGCGCGCACGTCGGTTTCGAGGGCTTTTAGGGTTCCGTGCCTCAAAAGGAAAAAAAAACGGAACCCTTATAGGATCACTTTGTTGACCGTCCGTCCGTCTCTCTGTGAAGACCTTTTATCTCGGGAACGCGTGGAGGTATCGAGGTTAAATTAAAACCATATACTCAGGTCTACAGTACCTTGAAGCTGTAAAAAAACAAACTTCTAAGTTGACGTAAAAAATGCCGCAAAAAACGTATATTTCGATACTAGAACGATGAAATTTGACAAGTACAGTAAAATATCTAAAAACTATACATTTTTAATAAATCATAGACAAATTGTCTTAGAAAATCGGGAAAAGCTCGGAAAAACTGCGAGACTACGTACGGAACCCTCGGTGGGCGAGTCCGACTTGTCCGGTCCGCACTTGTCCGGTATTTTTATACGGCCCCGATTGTCCCCACTGCTGGGCAAAGGCCTCCCCTTTAGCTGTCCACTCCTCCCTTTTCACGGCCACCTCCTGCCAACTCGGTAGAAAGGGTCGCGAGGTCGTCCCGCCATCTCCGCTTGAGTCGGCCACGTTTGCGATATCCGTCGCGTGGAACCCAGTCAGTGGCGAATTTTGCCCAATTGTCCGGACCCATACGGCTTACGTGGCTCGCCCAATTCCACAAAATCCACTCAATTGACCAAATGCGAAACAAGTTTTTTTTTTTTTTTTAATTTATTGACTTACTTTGGTATCGCAGAGTTTTAAATTTTATAAATTATTCGCCAAACTGCATGGCAGTTTGTTGGCGAATTAATCGCACTCTTTTAACATTTTTTTAAAAATAGTATTAGGTAACATTAAACTAAATTTTAAAGTTCTAAAGTACAGTCGACAGCGGATCCCCCCATATATGCTTACTCTGTATTCGGTCATATTACCAGTGACTATGCAACACAATGCAAAGGCCGATTCGCCGTCCAGTGTACCTCACTTAAAACTTTTATCTGAAACACATTAGCAGCTACCCACCGGTTTAATGGTCGTTATAGCTGCGACCCCTGAGCTGAAGTGGAATAGCGCGGATAAAGAGGGAAAAGAATTATTTTGATAATTCCTAGTCTTGGTAGCGGTAAATACCAACCTCCCTCACGCTTGGAGATTTTGGTAAACGCTTTCTGCTTCAGATATTTTACGGTAAAAATACAGTTGCATTTTGTAATCTGTGTTTAAACGCATGTTTTACGTTTAGCGATGCCATTGACCCCATTGGGCGATTTTGTTTCTTTGAAATGTGTTTAGCTCGAATGTATGTATGTATGTAAGTATGTCCGATTCTATGTTGCCTCATAACTCCTTAACCAATGGTCAGATTTTGACAAATGTGAGTGGTTGACCAAAAAGGGACGTCAAGGGAAAATAATTGATTTCGAGAAAATCGCGTTTGAAGTTTCGTGTATAAACAGGTTTCGATCACAAAACCTAGTATACGCTGTGTGTAAGGTGTAATTTTTCAAAAACTGCCTCGGCTCACAAAAAAAAAATCATAAAAAAATAACTAAGGCACCTAAAAATATTCTGGTTAGACCAAAACAAAGCTAAAATACCACAGATTAAAAAATTCAAATAAAAAAATAACGGTTTCCAATCCCTCCAGGTCCCTTTTTGGTCAACCACTCACAAATAAAGTATCAATCGATTCGTCATCCCTGCGCGAATCTTAAATTAGCATTAATGGAACAGAAAAGTGACAGAAAACAAAAATCGCTATTAAGTAACATTGTAGTACTACCATGAGTCACAAGATGGCGTTGTTATATTTAATTTGTTATATATACTCGGGTCTTAATTTTATTTAACTACGGCAATCACGTGTAATGTATCTAAAACATCAAATACATAAATCAGCATTAAAAAATCACTAAAAAGACGAAAATAAAAAACTGAAATCTAAAATAACCAACAACCCGACTGCTCAGCATTAACTACAAGTACTATTGTAAGTATAAGTATAAGTACTATTGTACTAAGCAGACGGGACCCAAATTCAGCAATGTAACTCCTTAGGTTGGTCCCGCCTGCTTAGTAGTTAGTCCTCAGCGGTTGGGTTGTTGGGTATTTTTTATTTCAGTATTTTTCATCGCTTTAATTAAGTCATAAATTTTGGGGCAATTATTACGTTCATACTTCTTATCGGTGAAACCAGTTCACGATTGGTGAATATTGCACTAAGACGTTCCAAAAACTTATTGGCGGGGAATGGAGAACTTGCACAAAAAAAAAGTTTTAATAAAATCGAAAAGTTGTAGCGTTTATCTATATTTGAGTTATCTCGTAAAATAATGTTTTTTTGCACCTACACCCTTGTATTAAAATACGTTTAGAATTTAGTGAAAAAACTAAATCAAATAAGTTTTTTCTTACTAGAGTAACTTGATTTTCCCCATTTTTGGTAACCCGAAAACCCCGAAAAAATTATTTTTCCGGTTTTATTTTTTAACTATTCCTCAGTTTTTCTGTCTTCTATGGTAAAAAAGCAATGTCACGCGAATTTAAGATTGACGCAAGTTCCCCAATTGGGTATTTGACAAAATATCAAATGAGTTACTTTTAAAACGGAACTTTGTATGAAAATACTTGCTTATGACGTCACATCTCAGAGCACTCTTTTTATGTTTAATATATTAAAAAATTGTAATAACTAGTAATTGACTAAAAGAGATACATTTTCCGAGATATTTGGTAATTTTTGTTTTAATCGAGCATATGAAATAATTTATTGTTGATCGTGTCAAATACCGTATTGTGGCAGTCTGAGGCGCTACTACGAAACTTCTCTGTACCTATGGAATCGTCCGATTTAACCTACTCCCTTGTGTTAAATATATACATACTTTGACAATTAGGACACGTGGAGATAGATAACCTTATACAAAGGCAGTTACGTAATATGAGAGCTAACCGAATACAAAAATCTTAAGAGAGCTTCTCTCTTCTTCCACCTGTATGTATGAAGGTATGTAAACGGTGTAAGTGAAGGTGTGAAGATACCCACTGCAACTTGAAGAAGAAGAAGAAAGACATTTATTATACCAAAAAGATACATCACAGAAACAAAATAAGCAGATAAGTAACGTTCCGTGTGGCGCCGGATTAAGAATAGCGTCACTCCATTTCCTTCCGTGGATGTCGTAGAAGGCGACTAAGGAAATCAATTACCAGGAGCCCGCCAAGCGTGGCGATTATAGCAAATCCCTCTTGGTTATGAAAACCACGAAGGAGGCCTGAGTCCTGCAGTGGGCGTCGAATGGCTGATGATGATGATGATAAAGTAACATAATATGCACAACAACAGAAAGAAAACTAAATACACAACAGACAAAACAAATAAATAAAACAGGACCATAGATGTAGCCTGTGGTGTATCTAAGTTGCCACAAAAGGCAGCTGTCTCAGCGTTGTGCTGAGGAAGTGATCCCTCAGCGCTGATTTTCAGTCAGTGCCTACGGTAACCCATAATTTGTACTACAGAGTGCTTGATGTTTGCTAGTGTTTGCGAGTGAGTGGTACTGCTTCTGAACAAAATCGCAACGCGTTAGTATAAAGATCGAAGAGCAAGCTGGTGGGTCCTAGCTGCCTTTGTCAGTTCGTGGTCTCCACTCGAAAAGCGTTACATTACGTTATGGGAGACTTTCCAACAAAAATTTAAAGGTTGACCTGCTGTCGACTGAACCACTCCGATGTAGAAGATGACTGTCTTGACGCGCGAGCTCGAGTCGTTGTCAGTAGGTGCGTGTTTAATAATAAATAAATAAATTTGTTTATTGAATATAAGGTACATGGAATTTTTACATTATCTCGTTTCCGCCAAACTAAATGAATATTTTCAATATTTTTTGCATCTATTGTATATTTTGTTGGTGATTACCGCGAGACAATAATTCAATTCAATTCATTTGTCTTAGTTTTTCCCACAAGTACAATCCGATTAAATCAGTCTCCAAGTCTTGGCGCGTCTTACGTATTGCAGACATTGAAACCCGCGTCAGTTCAAGACTAAGACAATAATCCAATAAGAAACAAACCTCGTTGGAAGGTCAAGAGTCGTGCGTGGAAGCCTTATGAGAGAAAAGGAAAGAACAATAACATTGACATTGATTTCTTGCTTCTTAGTGGCAAGCCCCGGGGGCAATTTTATATACAACCAGCTGTTGCCCGCGACTTCGTTCGCGCGGTAATTTTCATGTGAAATTTTCCGGGATAAAAAATAGCCTACGTGCTAATCCAGACTATAATCTGTCTCTGTGCAAAATTTCATCCAGATCCGTGCAGCCGTTTTTGCGTGAAAGAGTAACAAACATACAAGTACGAAATGTTTATTTTAACCACAAAAACACAGCATTATCTTAACATCTTACACGGAGTATACAACTTTTGCTTGTTATGATGATGATGTTGCCGTTTTTATGGCAAAGTTTAGTACGAATGCAATTTACTGTGATCTCCACACTAGGTTATATCTGTATCGTGGAGGCCGATTGCTTTACCGTTTGGTTTTATCAAGTCGTAGAAGGTACGTACTTAAGTAACTATAGTATTATTTTCAATACTTTGTGAGACTTTAACAAACATGATTTATGAGAATTTAACATATTATGCTTACAGTTGCTATGTTTTAATCTATTGTTAGTGTAACTTATTTTATTTTATTTAAGTTCAGTTCTGTGGGAGTTTAGATTGGGCTGAAAATTCTTTTGAATAAGGAAGATATAATAAAATTGTGTACATAAAATAAGTAACTAAAGATTATATAATAAAGTAATCCTTTTATAAATAGAGAAGTGGGTATATATATCTATACTGCCTCGTTGGTCTAGCCGTTAAGGCGCTTAGCTACCAGAACAGAGGTCGTGGGTTCGAGTGGCCTCAGTCTGGGTGTGTTTTCATGTTTGTGACGTCCTTGCCTGGTTGCCATAGCACAGGGTATCCTAGTTTGGGACCAGGTCAGGTGGTTGTATTGTGTGGAGGTTATTATTATAATTATACATCCATCCATACATACAAACTTTCGCGTTTGTAATGTTAGTAAGGACTACGAGTAACTGTGCCTGCGACTACGTCCGCGTTGGTTTAGAATATGAAGTGCCTTTACCCCTTAATCAAGGCCATGGTCTATCTCCGTTCTAAATTTCGTCCCTTGAGACCTTTTTGCGGTTGTATTAAATTTACTATTTTATTATCCTGCCTCACCACGCCGTCACCCGTCGGCGCAGCTTCTCGCGCGCTTAAACTCATTACAGCATAGGTGAGTGAGAAGAATCGCTCGTAGCCCCGGCTGCCTGAGTGATCTTAAAACGATCACGAAGGTTAAGCAACGCAGGGCGCGTTCAGTGCATGGATGGGTCGCCGTCTATGCCTAACGCTAGTGGCATTTTTCCGAGCGGTTCCGTGCTTCGCAAGGCACGTTAAGCTGTTGGTGCCGGCTGCCGTCGATAGATGGCAGTCGTTAAGCCAAGTCAGAGGCCTTAGGGCGGCTTGACAACTTCTGACAGTAGACGAGCCACTAGTCTACAAGCCTCCACCAATCCGGACTTGGCCCCCGTGGTGGAGTACGGCCTATACCTTCCTCAGGGAAGAGACCCGTGCCCCATCGGTGGGGACATAATGGGTTGATGATGATGATTAAATTTACTATTTTATTATCCTGCCTCACCACGCCGTCACCCGTCGGCGCAGCTTCTCGCGCGCTTAAACTCATTACAGCATAGGTGAGTGAGAATAAAGTGTTAGTCACGCGTTTTGTGGCGCTAAAACGTCAGAATTCGACAATAAATAAACGGGAAAGACGCGCTCTTAACATTTAAAACGTGCTACGCGCATTAGACAAAGATCTAATTTGAGAACAGCACCATTATAGAAACCAACAAGAAGCGTTTAACATTGACATTTAACGACATGACATCGGCGTTGTGAAGGTTACATAGATGGCCGCTAGATGGCGAGTGATGTCTTTAGACAACGTTTGTTTTGTATGGGAGCACCCTTAAATATTTATTTTATTCTGTTTTTAGTATTTGTTCTTGTAGCGGCAACAAAAAATACATCATCTGTGAAAATTTCAACTGTCTAGCTATCACGGTTCATGAGATACAGCCTGGTGGCAGACAGTCAGACGGACAGTGAAGTCTTAGTAGTAAGGTGCCGTTTGGCACCCTTCGGGTACGGAACCCTAAAAATTAATTGGAATGCCCCGTCTAGCACTCAGCACATAACACCTCGTTGGTCTACCGCTGCTTTCTCTCCAGAATGGACATCTGTTTTAGCCATCTATAAAATATCAAATCTGTAATTACTGAGTTTCTCGGGTGAATTCTAATTTATAGGTGAGCATTATTATTAACGGTAGATTGCTTTATTATTAGGAGCAGGGTATTAGTTATCTTCTTAGTGCGGTAATAAACATAAGAAGTTAGTTCATTCAAGCAGTTAGTTAGTTCATAAATTATTCTCAGATTTAGAAATGAATTGAATCACGCCTGATTACCATGCCGGAGGTCGTGTTTTCGATTCCTACTGGGAGCCGGCGTACATTTGTACAAATGGCCTCGGTCTCGGTGTATTTCCATGTTTGTGATGTCCTTGCCTGGTTACCATGGCGCAGGGTATCCTAGTTTGGGACCAGGACAAGTGATTGTGTTGTGTGGAAGTTATTTTTTTTAGTTATTTTTTACGATACCCTGGCTATGGTAACCAGGCAAGGACATCAAAACATGTGGAATCGAACCCACGACCTCCAGCACGGTAATCAGCCGTGATACCGCTAGACCGACGAGGCATGGTTAGAATGTTCACTTAAAATTTTGCTTATTAAAATAACTTCCATCATTTCGCAATCGTCTATAATATATTATATAAAAAAAAGTACGAACCCTCGGAGTACGAAAGTACGAACACTTGGCCGGTATATTTTTTTTAAAAGGTTCCAGCTCAAATTTGTTCAAACGGGCCATGCAGAGCGGTAATTTAAACCAATTTGGAGCCACCATAACTCTGCGTTAACAGAATTGGGACATCAAAGAGACCAACATTAGATTAGACACAAGTCGGGGGCCAGTTAATTGGTAGCTCGTTGGTCTGGTGATGGTGGCATGGCGGACAGAGTGTGGCTTTTTGGTCGACAACGTACCGTACGATATTTTCCTTTCCGCGCAAGCGACAGCTGGTCGAGATTTACGTTTTGGACCTTATCGTGAGGGCCTAGAGTTAAATTCAGATGGTCAGTGAAAAGTTCGACGTGCTGTCTGAAAAGTACGTTACACCTTCCCCAATAGCTAGGCCTCAGGCGAAGATAAGGCATTATCTAGATGAGAAACTAGCAATTATCCGCTCTGCCGACCACCCTTGCAGCTTGTAACACCGCACCGTATCGCCCCGATTCAGTGACGACCTTAAAACGACGTCGGCAACGCGAATCGACGTTCGATACTTTGACATCTAGAGTTCACGGCTTGCTGACAATATCGCTATCATTTAATTATGTATTTATTATTAAAATGTTGTAGGTAATTACATCACAGTACAAAAAGAATCTGGCAAACGCAGTGTAGGAGGCCCACCAGCTGGCTGGACCGACGATCGAAAGCAGATTGCTGTGATGAGATTTTATTATTATTTATTTTATAAAAATGAATAAAAATATGAATAATAATAGGGGTTAAAGTATGAAATTGCCGTTTTATTGCAATAGGTTCTTTGAATTGACATAGAATCTTCATGGTTTGAGGTTTTCGAATGAAACTTTTTTCAAATGGTTTCTATGATGTTCTTTTTTTAAAAAATGTGAAACATTTGAATATCGACTTTCAATTGTTTTTGTTATTCAATTTAGACAAGAAAGATGGATACTGCGAAAATTCGAGTGATTTTTGAATACTGTTGTGGCATTTGACCTAGGGTCAGCCATTGCATTTTTCTTTTCCGGTTATCATAAAGAATCCACTTTTCATCACATGTTACAATTCGATCCAATATTCCTTCATTTCTGTACCGGTTCAACAAGGCAACACAAGTTTCAACACGCGTTTCTTTCTGCAGATCAGTCAAATCATGAGGCACCCATTTTTCGTATTTTTTTATTTTATTGATTTAACGCAAGTGAGTCAATATTGTGGGTAAGGTAACGTTAAACCATGCCGCTAATTCCTGGGTAGTTTGACTAGGGTCGGCTTCCACTATCTCTCTTAATTCATCCGGGGTGGGCGGTCTTCCTCGTGGCTCGTTCTTTAAGACGAAATTTCCATCACGAAAGCGTTTAAACCAAAATCGCACGGTGCGTTCATTAGTAGACCCCTCTCCAAACGCAGCATTGATATTGCGGGCTGTTTCTGCCGCGTTAGTCCCGCGTCGGAACTCGTATTAAAAAATCACTCGAATTTTCGCAGTATCCATCTTTCTTGTCTAAATTGAATAACAAAAACAATTGAAAGTCGATATTCAAATGTTTCACATTTTTTAAAAAAAAGAACATCATAGAAACCATTTGAAAAAAGTTTCATTCGAAAACCTCAAACCATGAAGATTCTATGTCAATTCAAAGAACCTATTGCAATAAAATGGCAATTTCATACTTTAACTCCTAATATATAAACCGTAATTTTATCATATAGCAAAACCAAATTAGTATACTTATTTTTTTACAATAATTAAAAATGTTAGACATCGTGAGGAAACCTGAGTGTCTAGCTGTTTACCTTATCGCTTGAAATTGCCAATCCGCGATAGGCACGCGTGGTGATTAAGCCCGCACTCTCTCTCTCTTTGAGAGAAGGCCTGTGCCCTGCAATGGGACGTGTATGGACTTAATAAAAAATAAAAAGTTACAATGTGCGAGCGAGACGGATGCCAGACGTAACAGCAGCCTAAGTGGTTTTACCCAGCAATGACATCGAATCGGGGTTGCAGATTGTCCGCCTAGATTCTGGAATTGAGTTCCGATTTCAATGAGCTGTTTATAAGGGCGTGCAATGAAAACTGTTGCCTTGTCAGTTACAGTGGTTGTTTAAGTTTTTCTCTTTTTTTAATATATTACAACATCGGCGGCGTTCCGTGTGGCGCCGGATTAAGAATAACGTCACTCCCTTTCCGTCCGTGGATGTTGTAGAAGCCGACTAGGAGACGGGCAGCAGCGTCTTCCTGAGATTCAAACCGCATACTGCGATCGCCAACCCGCCTGCCAAGCGTGGCGATTACGGCAAAACACTATGCTAACGCTATGAATACTGCGAAGGAGGCCTATGTCCTGCAGTGGGCGTCAAATGGCTGATGATGGTGATGAATCATATACAGGGTTATTTTAAAAATACGCAAATGATTGAAACATGTCGGTTAGAGTTTGTCATTTACAACTTTTGAATTTTCTTTATTTTGAGAAAAAATATTTATGAACTTTGCGGTTTTTCTACTTTGTTGTTGCACAGTTTGAGAGATAATGCTTTAACTCATATGTCTTAAATAGAATCATTATTCTATGTTGCACAACATAGCGACATTGGTAGAATGCAAAAGGGCGAATTTAACAAAAAAAAATACAACACCCGATATTTCGAAAAATAAAAATCTGAGAAAAAAACTCGTAGAACAAAAGATGTTGCCAAACACAAACTCTAATTGGGGTGTTTCAGGAATTGCGCATTTTAAAAACAACCCTGTAGAGTTGATTCCAGATTGCTAGTCGGTCAATGCTACGGCGATTTCAGATTGTTTGTAGGTCAATGCAATGGCGATTTCAGATTGTTAGTCGGTCAATGCATTGGTACTTTAAGACTGTTAGTCGGTCAATTTCAGATTGTTAATCGGTCAATGCAATGGCGATTTCAGATTGTTAGTCGGTCAATGCAATGGCGATTTCAGATTGTTAGTCGGTCAATGCAATGGCGATTTCAGATTGTTAGTCGGTCAATGCATTGGTACTTTAAGACTGTTAGTCGGTCAATTTCAGATTGTTAATCGGTCAATGTGATGGCGATTGTACCTATAATTTCCGAACGAAATGTCTTTTTCGAAAACTCTTAATATCCCGCTTACCTACAACAAGATGTTGAAAATAAAATATACATTGTACCTACAATCTACAAGGTAGGTAAAACATAAAAAGAAATAAGACCCTTTTGTTAAAGTTTCAGGGTCATCCTTTATAAGACTACCCTGTACAACAAAGCATAATCACGGTGAAGGCGTAGTTATTCATAATCACCGGTTATTTACGTCTTACGGATGACAATGGACGCGCCTCAATGACATCTCAGTGTACAATCAGTGGTTCATTGTTGAGCTGATTCCGAAACCGTTGAGTCGAAATTTTTCAAACGAATTGTGGTATTTTGACTTGGTTCGTTTTAGGGTTTCGTACGCAAATGGATTCTACTACTAAGACCCCGCTGTCCGTCCGTCCGTCCGTCTGTCACCAGGCTGTATATCATGAACCTAGGCAGTTGAAATTTTCACAGATTATGTAGTTTTGTTCCTGCTATAACAACAAACACTGAAAACCAAATAAAATAAATATTTAAGGAGGCTCCCATACAACGAACATGATTTTTTGCCATTTTTGCTCTATATTAATAACGGCAACAGGTCTACGCTATAACCACAAAAACAAAATAAAATTAATATTTACGGGGGCTCCCATACAACGAACATGATTTTTTTGCTCGATATTAATAACGGCAACAAGTAGACGCTTGAAATGTTCAAATGTTGTACGTATATAGGTAATGGTACGGAACCCTACGTGCGCGAGTCCGACTCGCCCTTGGCTTGGTTTTTTTCTACAAATATTACTATCAAATGCTTGGCAATACTCAGAGTTAATTGAAAAAGGGCCAACGAGTCAAGTAATTTTAATCGAATCCCGCTTTCCTTTTGGTAGGTATTACGTTAATCTTAACTCCACATACCCAGAATATTAAAATAAAGTGGACAGGCTTAGAAATTGTCCAGTTTAATTGACAGGGCTGTGATAGTGACTGCAAGGATAACGATAGTACATTTATTAATACTTAACGAATGTTTTAAACTGTTCTACTGTAATCTATTACAATCAGGGTCGGATTGTTAATCCGGCCCTGAACACAATATTCATATTATGTTTGGGCACGTTTGGGCGTCTTTCTTTACAATATCTGATCTGCTCTGTCTGAACTACTCCGAATTTTACTAAGTCTCTACTAAGAAATATGTAACGATATTTTCTGGGGTCAAATAGTCTCATTCATAGTATATCAATCAATTAATCAATCG
Organism: Yponomeuta evonymella; assembly: GCA_963969515.1. Taxonomy (NCBI): domain Eukaryota; kingdom Metazoa; phylum Arthropoda; class Insecta; order Lepidoptera; family Yponomeutidae; genus Yponomeuta; species Yponomeuta evonymella. The sequence continues at coordinate 2,657,427 of OZ018369.1, forward strand.
ATCGATCGATTATCAATCAATCGATCAGCCCGCTCTCGTCCACTGCTGGACATATGCCTCCCCAAAGGCACGGAATATTACGGAAATAGTATTTTTTTTCGATTGTTTCCTTATGCTACTTCTTTTGTTATGATATTTGAATGAATGAATAACTCAGGCGTACCTACTACTAGTGTAATCGACATTGAAGAAGAAGAAGAAGAAGAAAGACATTTATTATACCAACAAGATGCTGTGTTATCAATTGATTCTAGTAAGAAAAGTTGCGTTAGAGAATTAGAATATTTTTTTTTTCAAATTCCGTGATTTTTTTTTTGAAAATACTGTTACCTACCTTTTTAGACCATTTATATACCAGTTATACGTATTTCTCAGCCAATTTGCAGTGAACTGCCTATCTGAGAGAGGACGCCCCATGGCGGACGATACGTAGGCTGACCTACGGAAACGCGAGTCATTTGTGGGACCTTAAACCTTACGGTTCTCCGTAAAACAGAACTGTGCGGTGACCCCTCTCTTCCGTACTTCACCATGGATTCAGAGGACAACAAAAAAAAGCAGTTGCCGTGGATTTCATTGCTAATTTATGTTAGCATAAACGTTTTATGATGGGCCCGTTCGAATGCTAAATAGTGTTTTATGTTGCAAACTGAAAATGGGTTTAGGACATTTTGTTTTACAGCTCACCTGTTGCCAATGTTGCCTTTGAGATTTAAAAAAAACATATAAGTAATTTGTTCTCTCCATACATCGTGTTAGTTCATAATTATGGAACATGCAACATCATGCAACAAACCCATGACCATAGCCATTTTAGGGAATGCTTTGCTTTGACGGTTTGAGTCGGCTAGAAAAGTATGGAAGGATAGGTCTATCGAGAGGAAGACCAAAGTAAGTTTGGTACAGACATTAGTTTTCTCCATCTTCCCGTATGGCTCAGAAACCTGGACCATCAAAGCAGAGCAGGATAGATGCATTTGAGACGTGGTGCTGGCGCCGCCTACGGTGGATACCCTGAACTGCTATGAGAACTATACTATACTTAAGGAGCTCAAGATCCGAACGCGTCTATCGATTATATGCCAGTATTCTGTCTTTCTATGGGCACATCGCACGTCGACCTGACAGCCTCGAATATAATATAATGATAAAGTGGGAAGAAGAGAGGTCGAGGCAGAACGCCCGCTAAAAGGAGAGACCAGATCACCAGGGAAACAAAACTCAAGTTTCACCAGGCAGTCCACACAGCTAACGACAGGTCCAGATGGAGAGCACTCTACACCAATCCTCGTCATAGCGGCCACGATCCTCAGCATAGAGGGACGGATTGATTGGATTGGTTTGACAAGATTTTCCGTGTGGCGCCGGATTAAGAATAGCGTCACTCCATTTCCTTTCGTGGAAGTCGTAGAAGGCGACTAAGGAAATAAATTACCAGGAGACGGCAGCAGCGTCTTCCTGAGATTCCAACCTTATACTGCGATCGCCAACCCGCCTGCCAAGCGTGGCGATTATGAAAAAACCCCTCACGGTTATGAAGACCATGAGGGAGGCTATGTCTTGCAGTGGGCGTCAAATGGCTGATGATGATGATGAAAGTTGGGGACTACAAGAAATAATATAACAATGAAAAATACAGAAAAACATCACGACGCTGTTTTTCTAAAAAATGCTTCATATTTTATAACAATATTTTTGCCATAAATTATATCAACCAACCTTAAAGCATTCCCTTGCTCCCGCACATCAACGCTGCCAACTCGCTCGTCATTGGCCGCTTGGAGCCCCGACATGGTGCCAGCCAATTAGAGCTCGCCAGCCATCGCCGTCGACCAATCACGATGCGGGTCACGTCATCGCTCGACCAGTCGCGGCCGGGTCACCATCGCACTGAAATATTTGAATTCTAATTTGCAATCGCCATTCGAATATGGGAAGAGGATACGGTTATGATAATCCGTTAGGTTGTATGCTGTTCGAGGTGAAAATGTTCGGTTTAATTGTCTGGTTAAACCGAACATTTTCACCTCAACACGAACTTCGACTACTTCGTTGGTCTAGCGGTTAACACGCTTGACTACCAAAACAGAGGTCGTAGGTTCGATTCTCACTAGAGGCCACCACACTTGATTACCAGGGTTTACCATATCCTAGTTTGGGACCAGGATAAGGTTGTGCGGAAGTTATAATATTCGCCTCTTCATATGCCTAATTCAGGCCTGTAAAGGCAGGCTGACTGGTTATGATGTCAGCTAGTCTACACTGTCTTTTGGCAAGCGTTTGTGCCAAAAAGAGGCTGCAGAAATATTGATCGGTACGAATAATGGCCTTTGTCTGGGTCTTTTACATCTGGCTCATAGTTATACAATCATGAGTTCCATGATTTGAACGCAGAATCTTAGGAATGAGTGAGACAGAACTGCTGTACTCCGGTGGACAACACAATCACGGATTGCTTTAGACATGTGGAGAGGACGAAGGAAAAAAGCCGGTAAGGGACGTCCCAGACGGACATACTTGGAACAAATAGGGGATGTATTAGCATAGGGCAAGTTAAAAAGTACCCGAAACGACTAACGTTAAAATAGTAACGACTAATGAATGTTGAGGAAGCGAAAGTGATTTGTCAGGATCGTGGCAAGTGGCAGTCCCTGGTCTCTGCCTACCCCTCTGGGATATGTATGTAAGTATGTGTATGTACAACACAATCACTCGTCTTGGTCCCGATCTAGAAACTAGGATACCCTGTAATATAGTATCCAGGCAAGGACATCACAAGCATGGAAGTAAAGTCTGTCTGAGGCCATTTGTACAAATAGGTCCATCTTTTTAGTTGCTTCCTTTAACCGATTTCAAAAACGGAGTAGGTTTTCAATTCGTCCGTATATTTTTTTATGTACCTATGATTAGTGATAATTCTTTAGCACGTTGTCGGATTTCATTTCTCCTCCAGAATAAGTCCCATATAAATTTGGTCAACGTCTGTAGATGAGATCCAGTCATCAAAATATTCGTTATAGTGCTTATTCTTCTTAGACCGGATTTTTCAATAGTCAGATAAAACTTAACTGGAGAATAAAACTGATGTTGTCACTGTCTTGTCGTTTGATTTAGACAGTGATAGCATGCAATTTATTCTCCAGTTAAGTTTTATCTGACTATTGAAAAATTGGCCCTTAGTCATTTTTAGGGTTCTGGGTAAGGGACCCTATTACTAAGACTCGGCTGTCCGTCCGTCTGTCACCAGGCTGTATCTCATGAACCGTGATAGACAGACAGTTGAAATTTTCACAGATGATGCATTTCTGTTGCCGCTATAACAACAAATACTAAAACCAGAATAAAATAAATATTTAACGGGGCTCCCATACAAACAAACGTGATATTTTTCCATTTTTTGGTCGATATTACAGTGCGACAAGGCTTATAGTGAACGTGGCGAAAAAAGGAACTAACGCCGCCACAGAGTACTGAACGCCGCCATCTTGTTCTCTCCTTAGTCGTTGCTCTCGTCTGTTTGTGCATTGTTTTACAAAATTATTGTCATTAGAGATTTGATAAGATGCCGAAGGTGATACGAAGTGATGTAAGGAAAATCATACTCAAAGTCAAAGAGTTTTTTGTACAGGAGAAAGAAAACGGTGGTCCGATATTCCCGTTCCAAAAAGTGCATGAGCGAGTCTCAGCTGCAACAGGTAAGGTCTTGCTACGTGGTATTTTCAGAATTCCCCCAAATATTTATACAAATAATTTGAAACACAAAATTCATTTCAGGTATTTCTCTACACACTGTTTCAAATATAGTCAAAGAAGGAAAATCCAATCAAGTCGTGACCCCGGGAAAAAATCGTAAAACCAGAAAAGACAAATTCATCATGGATAGTTTTGATCAAGGGGTTTTAAGGAGAAAAATACATGAGTATTACTCCTTAAAAAAAGAGATTCCTACATTGAGAAAGCTGCATCAGGATCTAAAAGAAGAAATTGATTTCAAGGGCAGCAGAGAAATAATAAGGCGAAATGTCAAAATGATTGGTTTTAATTACAAAAAAACAAAGAGCAATAGGAAGGTCTTAATGGAACGCAATGATATATCAGCTTGGCGAGCCAGATATCTACAGGTATGTTACCTATAATATACAAATAAAAAAGAATTCTTAAATGCGACAGTGTTACAATGTATAATCATGTATATTATTCTATTTCAGGCAGTCAAGCGCAATGAAGAAATTGAAAAATTACCTATTGTTTATTTAGACGAGACTTACATTCACACTGGGATTACAACGGGAAAATGTTGGCAGGACGATAAAACAGGTAAAGTAACAAGATTTTTCACGTTATAATAAACATTTCAAGATTGTTTAGGGCCACCAATTTCTTTTTCCTAATATGCATATCTGATAAAATTTCTACATTTTCTAGATGGAGTATTGGAGCCTGTTTCCAAAGGGCAGCGTTTCATTATTGTTCATGCTGGTGGTGAAAAAGGATTCGTACAAAATGCCGAATTAATTTTTAAATCCCAAACCAAAAGTGGTGATTACCATGATGACATGAACCATGTCAATTTCAAAAAATGGGTCACTGAAAAACTAGCACCAAATTTAGAGGAGCCATCACTAATAATAATGGACAATGCACCATACCATAACACATGTCAAAGCAAGGTCCCCAACACCAACTCTAACAAAGGAGAAATTATGGAATGGCTTCGAGAAAAAAGTATAGAATTTTCACCAGAGATGACCAGACCTCAGCTACTAGAAATGGTGAAAAGAAACAAACCGGAACCACTTTATGCTGTCGATGACATTTTGAAGAGATTGGGCCACAAGGTATTTCTACATTAAACAATATAATTCTTGCAAAAAAACAACTAATATAAAGAAGGCCATAATATAAATTTAACTTTATTTTCATTTACAGGTATTGCGTTTGCCTCCATACCATTGTGACCTAAACCCTATCGAAATGGTCTGGGCCTCAATGAAGCGCAAAGTAGCAGAAGTGAATATAGGCAAACCACCCAATGCTATACCAGAAATGGTAAAAAATGCTTTCGAAGCAATTACTCCCAGTGAGTGGAAAAACCACTGCACACATGTGAAAAAAATTGAGGAGGAGTACCGCCATAAAGATGGCCATTTGGATAAACCATTCATAATACCAGTGTTCTCTGACAGTGAGGAAAGTAGCGATGAAGATGATGAAGACGAAATCAGCGAAAATTATATGGAAGGTGTTTGTCCTTTGGATGTTGTTAAAATTGATCATAATTATAATAAAATGATATAGAAAATTATTACCTTTTTTCTTTAACCATGTACCTAACGTAGAACTTGATTTTTATCATAGATTTTCATTCTAATTATTCAGTCATGATTGTACGTTTAATTTATAAGATCACAAAAAACTATTTTTTAATTATATTTTTTACCCTGCTATTTAAGGAATTTTTATATCAATGGCAACACTAAAGTCACCGCAGCGCCCCTGCCCACGTTCATTATAAGGCTTGACGCACTGTAATGACGGCGACAGGTAGACGCTTGAAACATTCAAATGTTGTATAGATAATGGTACGGAACCCTTCGTGCGTGAGTCCGACTCGCACTTGGCCGGTTTTTTCTTGTTCATTTATCCTTTTATCTTATGCTCAACGTCTTTCTTGTGAGGAAACGCGCACTCAATACGTAACCGTCTATTCGTAGTTCACGGATTGACCACCTTTTCCAAGCACACAGTTCTGTATGTGTAAATAACATAAAACTCGTTGCCAAGGTCAAGTCTTTATTACGTTTGTAACAACACAGTTGAATATAAAATAATAGTTGAATGAATAGTAGTTATGTTTACGAAATCGCGACCCACCAAAAATAATACTAATTGCATTCAACATTCTCGTAATAATTCGCGTAGCAGCATAATGAATGGTTTTATTATGAAGTCGTGAATGAATCACTAATGAATACCTATTCTGTTTGAAACATATCAGGAAATTATTAAGTGTGTATCTATTTAATTGCTACAGTAAATGTCAAATTGATTTTTGCGTAGAACCCAGTGTGATAAATTCCGCAAGCGTCGGGACCCTTATTCCTGAGGGATGCAGGTTCAATTCCCGGCAACACTGAACCACCAACACCCTATACGCAGCTCCCGAGCAAAATAAGTGTAATGTTTTCAGAGTTCACGCATGTTTCAAACCACTTGCTTACTGTAAAGGAAACCATTGCGAGGAGCAAGTTGATTGATGCCCCTGCTTACTCCTTAAAGGAAAATATTATGTTCAACAGTTATTCTCGCAAGTTAGTTACTCACACATTGTATTGTACAGACTGCAACGAGAATATTGTCACTGACACTTCAGTGTCTGAAACCTATTATAGAACCAAGATTCCTTACAGCAGGGAATATATCAATTATATTGTCTACTAATTCAGTACCTCAAAAACAAAATCCGTACCCGTTTACATAGCTTTGTTGTCTGTACGTCTATTAGGTTGAAATCACCACCAGAGACTGATGTTTGCAGTCAGCTCTCCATATTTTGTAACACGCCAGCGTTACGACGCCGTTTGTGATTTAGTTTTTGTCAACCTATTTTTTGTCTTAACGGCTCTTGGTGAAAATCAGCGCCGACCGGTGTGGCATGCATCTCCAGGCGGCATATTGCTGAGCATGGGTCCATTTGCCAAAAACTTTAAGACAAGAAGATAGCCTAAGAATATTAGAATAGAAAACAGCACCTTTATGTTAAAAAAAATTGTTATAAAATAACTTTTAATTATGTAATCTTATGTCTATTTTTATGTATAAAATGTGTTTTTGGCAATATATACAATGTAGTTCACTTTCACTTTCATATTCTACTTCATTTCATGCCAAGCGAAACAGGTCTTCAACGCTGGCTGCACCGTTCCCTGATGTTTTTGAGCCACGAATTCCTTCTTCTCTCAACACACCACACCTCTTCAACTTCCTGGTCATTACGATACATCGTCATAAGTTCCACCACGGTCAAGTAGCTCTTCTGCTAACCGTACTATGTACGTATGTGCTAATACTCTCACACCATACGACCGACCTCCTTCTGTCGGTAGGCCAACAATAATTTGCGTTATTTGTTAACAATGATTTCTAAATACGTCTCTAAGAGAATTGTAGCACCGTGAGGAAACCCGCTTCTTGTTGTATGTTAGGTTATTTATCACTAGATACTTATAACACTTATGTATGCTAGCGAGAGTTGGGTATGGCAAAAGAAGCAAGAAAGTAGGATTAATGCAGTAGAAATGAGGTCCTTGAGAAGTATGTCTGGCGTTACTTTGAATGACAGGATACGCAATAGTGTGATTAGAGAACGTTGTGGACTGAAAGAGGATGTAGTGACAAGAATTGAGAAAGGAATGTTGCGTTGGTTTGGACATGTGGAGAGAATGAAGGAAGAAAGATTGACAAAACAAATATATCGAGCGAATGTGGATGGAAGGGCCGGTAAGGGACGCCCCAGACGGACATACTTCGACCAAATAGAGGATGTATTAACAAAGGGCAAGATAAAAAGTACCCGAAACCGGCGTGCGTGCATGCAACGACTAATGAATGTTGAGGAAGCGAAAGTGATCTGTCAGGATCGTAGCAAGTGGCACTCCCTGGTCTCTGCCTACCCCTCTGGGATACAGGCGTGAGTTTATGTTATGTTTTAGATACTTATAACACTCATTTGCAATAGCTGAAGAAGTTATGGACACTCATTATTATGGTTGAACGATTCGTTTTGTGCTAAATTTTCATACAAACTTTAGAAACAAACACGTTTGTACGATTTGACTGATTTGTGTTGTACGCACGTCACATTACATATACTCACGCCTGTATTCCTGACGGATAGACAGAGACCAGGGTTTGCCACTTACCATGATCCTGACAAACCTCTTTCGCTTCATCAACATTTTTTAGTCGCTGCGACGCACGCCGGTTTTGGGAACTTTTTGTCTCGCCCTTCACTTGGACGCACACGAGCAACACTGACGGTAGGACTCGTCTACCGATCCAAAGTCGGTCGGCGTGCTATGGGACGAGCTAAACTCGGAATCACTTCGAGAAATGAGACAATTCGCCAAAGAATATCAAATTGACAGCAGGCTGGTAACATCAGCCGAAGAACCAATGTTCGATGGAGTGCAAAGGTTCTCCACTGAAAACCGCACACTGGCAAACGCAGCTTAGGACGTCCCCCGGCTCGCTGGACCGGCGATCTGAGGCAGATTGCTGACAGCGACTGGACGAGGCTAGGGCAGAAAGAAGTGGCGTGCCCTGAGGGAGGCCTATGTCCAGCAGTGGACGCGTGCGGGTTGAATGATTGAAGCCCGGCAGGCGCCAGGAAGCGTCGGCCAATCGGCCGCAGACCGCCGAGTCACCGCGCTCAATGGCGGCAATTTGCAATCGCGGACATTAGAAAGCGGGGAGGACCGCGGAGATGGGCAATTTGGACGGTCTAGCGCTGGCCGCGAGTTCGTCTGCTGCCGATTATCTGAGGAACGGCTTTACATTACGTAAACTCACGCCTGTGTCCCGGACGAGTAGGTAGAGACGAGGGCCGCGTTTCATAGAACTAGAATTCATAGCGCATTCCTACTCGTTATAGCACTATTAGTTTAAGAAAGGGTAGTAAAAAAAGCAGTACTGGCGGCAATGTTAGACAAATGTTAGCCCAGCTGTCAGCATTAGAATCTGTGGGTCAATCGGCTATGCAACGTACATCGAATCGTCATAGTAAAAACCATGAATCCACATTCATTAGCCGCTTATTAATCTATTATATAAACATCTCGTGTCACAGTGATGTAGCCGTGTGGACAATTGACACCACATCAACCTTCTAATAATGGAGAACTTGCACCAAAAAATGTTTCAATATAATAGGAAAGGCCATGTTAAAGGATAAACAAACGTGGTAAACATTTTTCTCTACTACTTTTCATAATACAGCCTGTCGAAAAGTCAATATTCCCATACAAATGGTACTCAAACTATGACGTCATAACTTGCACGTAACGCCTTTTAATGTATGAAGCGTTTTTTAATTCAATGAAAAAACTAAATCTTATAAGTTTTTTATTATTAAAAACCTAGAACAAATATAGTTTTATGGTTATATTTTGTAATTTTTCCTAAGTTCTTATATGACTTCTGCGGTATAAAAGTAATGTCACTGCAAAATAAGTTAGACGCAAGTTCCCCATTGAGTGCACGCACTCAATTAAGTTACGGGCGAACAAATATGTAAAGGTATATCCGCTGTGAACTGTACCTTCAGCGAAAGTCCCACAAGAGTTCACAAGACGGATGGTCAATTTGACTAATGACGACCTTATGACATACGTAAGCAGCGGTAGATCCAACCTCAACATTTAGACTGAACTCCGTTTTAAAAAAGACAAACTATGTTTGGATTTCCCAATACGGGAAACAAATGCATAGCTGTATACATACATATGTAACACTGCATCTAACAAAAATAGGAAGTAAACGATATTTTCGAGGATTAAGTAGTATTTGATAATGATTTCATAAATTTTTTTGATCGTTTGTTCTTTCCGAGCGATTTTGGGGCAAGTTTAGTGTGAACCGAGTTTAGTTTCGATGGTGAAATTCACCCTCAGAGTGACAAGACCCGCTATGGATATGGCTTAATGTTATGAAATATGATGTACTGAATGGATGGCAAGAAAGGAGCCATGTTTAGTTCCATAGCAACCTTTGTAAAGAATCTACTCAAATCTGTTTGTATTTTGTTAAATTATTTTAAAAAATCCCCATTTACATCAGAAAACGACTAGTCAATATGAACCACTCGACTGCCCCATCGGTCTAGCGCTATCACGTCTGATTACCATGCCGGAGGTCGTGGGATCGATTCCCACTGAGGGCCGCCGTACATTTGTACACATGGCCTCGGTCTGGGTGTATTTGCATGTTTTTGATGTCCTTGTCTGGTCACCATAGCACAGGGTATCCCAGTTTGGGATCAGGACAAGTGATTGTGTTCTGTGGGTTCATCATCATCATCAGTCTATGCTTGTCCACTGCTGCACATATGCCTCTCCTATTGCACGCCACTGAGCACGGTCCTCGGCTACTCTCATCCAGCTCTTGCCAGGGTGGGTTATTATACTGTAGTTTCTAACACAACATTGCGTATATTTTTACCTTAAAATACACGTAATTCGTGGACGTTCCCTTACTATTTTTGTACGGACGTTACTATTAAAACCAGACCACATTCTAAGACCATATGGCCGCCACATCAACCTTCTAATAATGGAGAACTTGCACCAAAAAATGTTTCAATATAATAGGAAAGGCCATGTTAACGGATAAACAAACGTGTTAAACATTTTTCTTTACTACTTTTCATAATACAGCCTGTCGAAAAGTCAATATTCCCATACAAATGGTACTCAAACTATGACGTCATAACTTGCACGTAACGCCTTTTAATGTATGAAGCGTTTTTTAATTCAATGAAAAAACTAAATCTTATAAGTTTTTTATTATTAAAAACCTAGAACAAATATAGTTTTATGGTTATATTTTGTAATTTTTCCTAAGTTCTTATATGACTTCTGCGGTATAAAAGTAATGTCACTGCAAAATAAGTTAGACGCAAGTTCCCCATTGAGTGCACGCACTCAATTAAGTTACGGGCGAACAAATATGTAAAGGTATATCCGCTGTGAACTGTACCTTCAGCGAAAGTCCCACAAGAGTTCACAAGACGGATGGTCAATTTGACTAATGACGACCTTATGACATACGTAAGCAGCGGTAGATCCAACCTCAACATTTAGACTGAACTCCGTTTTAAAAAAGACAAACTATGTTTGGATTTCCCAATACGGGAAACAAATGCATAGCTGTATACATACATATGTAACACTGCATCTAACAAAAATAGGAAGTAAACGATATTTTCGAGGATTAAGTAGTATTTGATAATGATTTCATAAATTTTTTTGATCGTTTGTTCTTTCCGAGCGATTTTGGGGCATGTTTAGTGTGAACCGAGTTTAGTTTCGATGGTGAAATTCACCCTCAGAGTGACAAGACCCGCTATGGATATGGCTTAATGTTATGAAATATGATGTACTGAATGGATGGCAAGAAAGGAGCCATGTTTAGTTCCATAGCAACCTTTGTAAAGAATCTACTCAAATCTGTTTGTATTTTGTTAAATTATTTTAAAAAATCCCCATTTACATCAGAAAACGACTAGTCAATATGAACCACTCGACTGCCCCATCGGTCTAGCGCTATCACGTCTGATTACCATGCCGGAGGTCGTGGGATCGATTCCCACTGAGGGCCGCCGTACATTTGTACACATGGCCTCGGTCTGGGTGTATTTGCATGTTTTTGATGTCCTTGTCTGGTCACCATAGCACAGGGTATCCCAGTTTGGGATCAGGACAAGTGATTGTGTTCTGTGGGTTCATCATCATCATCAGTCTATGCTTGTCCACTGCTGCACATATGCCTCTCCTATTGCACGCCACTGAGCACGGTCCTCGGCTACTCTCATCCAGCTCTTGCCAGGGTGGGTTATTATACTGTAGTTTCTAACACAACATTGCGTATATTTTTACCTTAAAATACACGTAATTCGTGGACGTTCCCTTACTATTTTTGTACGGACGTTACTATTAAAACCAGACCACATTCTAAGACCATATGGCCGCCACATCAACCTTCTAATAATGGAGAACTTGCACCAAAAAATGTTTCAATATAATAGGAAAGGCCATGTTAACGGATAAACAAACGTGTTAAACATTTTTCTTTACTACTTTTCATAATACAGCCTGTCGAAAAGTCAATATTCCCATACAAATGGTACTCAAACTATGACGTCATAACTTGCACGTAACGCCTTTTAATGTATGAAGCGTTTTTTAATTCAATGAAAAAACTAAATCTTATAAGTTTTTTATTATTAAAAACCTAGAACAAATATAGTTTTATGGTTATATTTTGTAATTTTTCCTAAGTTCTTATATGACTTCTGCGGTATAAAAGTAATGTCACTGCAAAATAAGTTAGACGCAAGTTCCCCATTGAGTGCACGCACTCAATTAAGTTACGGGCGAACAAATATGTAAAGGTATATCCGCTGTGAACTGTACCTTCAGCGAAAGTCCCACAAGAGTTCACAAGACGGATGGTCAATTTGACTAATGACGACCTTATGACATACGTAAGCAGCGGTAGATCCAACCTCAACATTTAGACTGAACTCCGTTTTAAAAAAGACAAACTATGTTTGGATTTCCCAATACGGGAAACAAATGCATAGCTGTATACATACATATGTAACACTGCATCTAACAAAAATAGGAAGTAAACGATATTTTCGAGGATTAAGTAGTATTTGATAATGATTTCATAAATTTTTTTGATCGTTTGTTCTTTCCGAGCGATTTTGGGGCATGTTTAGTGTGAACCGAGTTTAGTTTCGATGGTGAAATTCACCCTCAGAGTGACAAGACCCGCTATGGATATGGCTTAATGTTATGAAATATGATGTACTGAATGGATGGCAAGAAAGGAGCCATGTTTAGTTCCATAGCAACCTTTGTAAAGAATCTACTCAAATCTGTTTGTATTTTGTTAAATTATTTTAAAAAATCCCCATTTACATCAGAAAACGACTAGTCAATATGAACCACTCGACTGCCCCATCGGTCTAGCGCTATCACGTCTGATTACCATGCCGGAGGTCGTGGGATCGATTCCCACTGAGGGCCGCCGTACATTTGTACACATGGCCTCGGTCTGGGTGTATTTGCATGTTTTTGATGTCCTTGTCTGGTCACCATAGCACAGGGTATCCCAGTTTGGGATCAGGACAAGTGATTGTGTTCTGTGGGTTCATCATCATCATCAGTCTATGCTTGTCCACTGCTGCACATATGCCTCTCCTATTGCACGCCACTGAGCACGGTCCTCGGCTACTCTCATCCAGCTCTTGCCAGGGTGGGTTATTATACTGTAGTTTCTAACACAACATTGCGTATATTTTTACCTTAAAATACACGTAATTCGTGGACGTTCCCTTACTATTTTTGAACGGACGTTACTATTAAAACCAGACCACATTCTAAGACCATATGGCCGCCCTCACACATGTTTAACAAATTACATACTGTCAACTTCCTACACAGTCCGTAGAAACAATCAGTCGCAATACTTCCAATTAGTGGCGGATTTACAAATTTGCCGCTAGTAGGCTATTAAATTTTTGTCGCCCCTACTGACCTTTGAAACTCAATACCTACGCTACGCCAGTTTAGTTCACAATCATATTTATTCTGAAATTGCAACTTTATGATTTGTGTTCTAACGTCCTCATTACGTTACGAAATTTAAATTGTAATTAATATTGAAACTAAGTTGAAAATAAGTACCTATATTTAACAGTGCGTTTAGTAATCTTTTATTTTATTATACGGATTACGGACGTCAGTTTTCAGTACACTGTGCATTACTAAAATATAAAAATTTTTGTCACTCGTTTCTTTGTGTATATATAATGTTTTTTTAATTTCTGTAAGTTAAAAAAAATTGGGCCATATTTGCCGCACCCTGAAATCTGCCGCCCTAGGCTTCAGCCTACTCAGCCTACTGGTAAATCCGCCACTGCTTCCAATGCATTGAACGTGACCCGGCCCACAGTATTTGACCTTATAATAGGAATAGTGGGCCGAACCTCTACTCTATACAAGTACACGTTCAAGACAGATTTCCCAACAAAAATGCATTGATTTAAGGGGCTATTCGCTGTTAACTACAAGATAAGATAAAAACCGGACAAGTGCGAGTCGGACTCGCGCACCGAGGGTTCCGTACAAATTCGAAGGTAAATACATAATATCAATAGTTCAGAAATCTGCGAGACTCGATCGCAGTTTTTTCCGAGCTTTTCTCGAACTTCAGACTATTTTTTTATGATTACAAATGTATTATTTTCAGATTCTTCCCTGTAGTTGCAGTATAAGACGATATTACTTGGCAAATTTCATAGTTCTAGGTGAACGAAAAGTACCCTATAGATTTTGATTCCCTTGAGTGTCGAAATATACGTTTTTTTTTGCGTCAACCTAGAAGTTTGATTTTTCACAGCTTCAAGGGGCTGCAGGCCTGAGTATATGGTTTTAATTTCAACTCGATGCCTCCACGCGCTCCCGAGATAAAAGGTATTGACAGACGGACAGACGGGACGGACGGACAGATGATATAGGAGAACAACAAAGTGATCCTATAAGGGTTCCGTTTTTTCCTTTTGAGATACGGAGCCCTAAAAATTGAACCACTTAGTAATAAGAGGATCTGGTTACGATGATTATGTACCTTATAGTCCGCACAGGCGGTACCGCCAAAAACATTTGTGCGGACTATATCCCAAACATAATCAGGATGCTTTATTTATTTATTTATTAGAAAACCAACAGACACGATAAAACATAAAAATACATAATAAAGGTTAAATATAAGGCCCAATTATAGGTTAACATTAAAAGACTTTATAAAAATCTGACACGCAAAAAGAATGAAAGAATGAAAAAAAGATAGTATACATATAGGTGATCAAGCTTTTATAAAAGATTCCTTACTTAAATAAAATAAATCAATATCATTAAAGAAATTATTGTAAGTGCTCATAATTCGTTGAATTACGCTATTTTGCCCATAATTGCTGCGGCTGAATGGAACTTGAAAAAGTAACTTTATTCTGGTTGACGCTCTTGGGACCCTGAATGATAACAACGATAGTAACCTAGGGCAATCAATCAGTCCATTTACTAGTCCGTAAAGAAACATAACATCTGTGATTGTACGTCTGTTACTCAGAGAAACCATGCCAAACCGTTCAATGCTTTGATGTATAAGTTTAACATGATTTGAGAAAAGATGGTCAGAGTGGAGTTTTTTTTCCCGCTGCCTTTTTCTCCACTACACAATACGGCCCGAAGGCAGCGGCTAACATAGTAACATAGTACATTGACATTCAGCAAACAGAATGTAAATTCTTTACGTTGAAATAAATTATTGATTTCTGATGCTTTCAACACAAAAGACGATCCAAGGCATGGCCTATATATGTGTGCCAAACATACGAATCAGTAATAATAACAATAAGTAATTTTATTAATTAAAGATTAAATAATCAATAACACAGCATTAGCTTAGCATTAATTAGCAGAAAAAAAAAATTAATGCCCGGTTCCCATATTCAAGAACGACTCGTTTTGCTTACGGATGGTTAAAACGTCTACTCAAGTATTCCTCTTAAAAACGGTTTCGATTAACGTACCGTACGATAAATGTATGGAGATAACAATTTGTAAGGTTCCTATCTATTTTTTAAACATCAACCAGCTATTCAAGTTACGGGACGCTTGTTAAGGATAAGTTACCGATTACCAATAACGATTCGTTAAATACAGGAACCGGGCATTAAGAGCCTCTGCTTCCTAAATGAGGGATGAGACCCTGTAGCTTAGGGCAAGCAGTGCTCATCCTCAGTTAAATGTTACATTAATGTATAACGTATTTTTAACGAAAACAGCTGACATCTCTCTCTTTCGCGCACAATAAACTAGCGCAAATAAACTACCTCTGAGATAGAAAGAGAGGTATCGAATTCACTACCTTCGTGAAGGCAGGTAAGCGACAGTCAACATCCGATCTACCTATCGATTACCGTGGAGCCCAGAGCGGTGGTAGCGGGAGGGTAGAACGCCGGCTTCTCATTCGGGAAGTCGTGGGTTCGAATCCTGGCTCGAACCAATGACTTTGTTTTCTAAGTTACGTACATTTGTGAAGTTGTAGAAGCAATACCACGAAGTGAAGGAAAACATCGTGAGGAAACCCTAGTGTGTGAGGTATTTACACACCTTAGCGCTTGCTACGTACAATGGCCCAACTATGAGGCTAAGTGCGGAAATCTCGGGTCTAACTCTAGAACTAGAACTACCGTGGAGACTCTTTATTTGTACTGTGGTGGAGACCCTGTATTGTAGGTCAATGCTGAGAATTTTTTTGTAAGGTAGGTATTGGCCGGCGATCGCCGACTACTCTGACGCAATGTATGTAGGTTTTGGACTCTGCTAATCTAATTGTACCAGCAAATGGCCGTGATTAGAACGCGTGGGCCCAACGCCTTTAAGTTGATTTAGAGGAGTGTTTTAAGAAAAAATAAGACTACAGACTAGTTTTTTCGCGAAACAAGAAAAGTTTCAGCACAAAAGTAAGATAAGATAAGATGAAATTTATTCATAAAAGCGTATGTATAAAGTGTACATAAGAATTAAATTTAACATAGGTACGAGTAAGTAAGTAGCCTAAACTAGGAATAAACCTGTATTTTAGGCTGTGTATGTAAGAGCTTAAATTATAATAACGATAAAAGTTAACAGTGTGTTAGTATTACCCCTCAATCAATATAACGTTTACAAATCAACACATTGTATCATCAGTTTTCTTCCTTTACCTATCTCCAAGTGAAGGTACAGTCGACAGAGCAACCACCTTCACATGTATACACTCTATCCAGTTTCGTTACGAGCTACTTATAAACAGTGACATCTTCCGAAAATGTAAGCAGTACCCCGAGCAGATCTAATTTTCACTCAATATTCGCACTTATTCCGCGTGCGATAAGAAAAGAAATGGTATGTGATTCGAAGGTGTTTGTCATCTGCATTCTGGATCTTATCTCGTTGGAAGCGGTATCAGATTTCAATACGTTGCACGGTCAACATTGTAAACGGCTTATCGTAGCATCAGGCGTGGAAAAGACTAGTTATTTTATTGGCCAAAGCTACTTACTCACAATCTAAGACTACAAAAAATTGATGTACGGTTTCCGGCAATATGCCCGGGACTATGCAATGCAACGGCCCAGCGACGTGCGCGCCACGAATCGATAGAAAATAAAATAAACCTTTATATACTTTAAGGTTAAAGACTGCATTACTGGCGCAAAAAGCCCCGTGCGGCCGACGACCGACGACGGGCCGTCACGTGGCCGACAACGGGCTTTTTTCTGCACTTGTATTGTAGCCGCTAACTTCATGATTTAAGGTTTATATTTTGTTTTATTAGTGTGTTGTCTAGGCACAAAGATATTTTTCGTCGCACAAGGTGGTCGTATAAGACCAGCTTATACGCGAAAATAGGTCGTGCACTGATAACGTTTACCAGATGCTGAAGTGGCCCCACTTATCCGACTAAAAAGTCGTACAATGCTGGATGTTTGGTGACTATTTTGAACAATTATAGTGGTAACAAAATAAAGTTAAAACGATTAGTTGAAGTCAGGTAAGGATCTTATTGATGTTCTGAAGTGACTAAATTGTCGAATTTGCGCCAGACATCGCGTTTTTAGGATATTATTTCTTTTGATAGTTTGTTTTGGTTAAAATATATATAGTTTAAAAAAATGGGCGAAAAGCAAAGTAGAAAAGCCAAGTTAACTAGGTACTTCATCTGACATCGTTCAATTCAACTGGGAAATTAATTATTTACGATAAAGTACCTATATGTGAAAATATTAATGCTCCTTCCGGTTTTTTTTGCGCTGATCAGTATTTTTATGTATTCTCACCACACAAGCTTTCTGTCCGCACAGTAAGACTGTTTAGTCAGAGAATTGGAGCCACTTTCACATGGGGTGAACGTTACCAGTGCTCTGACGACCAGTTTATACTACAAAAAAATATCTTTGTGACTATTATACGACACAGAAATGTTAGTTGGGTATCCACATAACAACCGGCCGGTGATGTGCACGACACAAACTAAAATAAACCTTAAATACCTCAATCACCGAAAACCCAGGAAACGTTAACTCAATTCAACTTGAAGCAATGCGTCCCCATCAGTAAATGTGTCGTTAGCGTACGTGACGAAGGTAAACGCCCTGCAAGAATCCAACCGACGACCTTTGAGGCGACAAGCCAATGCGTTACCGCTAGTCCGCGGCGGCGGTCAAATGGTCTACTTACATGGGTAAACCCGCTGCTTTAAGGTACAGTCAGAAACAGTATCTTTTACGCCACTGTAGTCTTTATTTTAGGCGTTATAAGTGGGATTATTGAATGAAATAGGGTTTAGTATATTGTTGGCTAGCGTCTACAGCTCCTGTGATGTGAATGCCTAATGGCTTTATGAATCAAAGACCGAACGCACCCGGATGTGCGTCTAAATAGCTGTTTGTTTTAGTCGGGGATTCATTCTGGTATCATCAGGACATAATTTTATAAAACTGCAATCATAGATTTTTAAATAATTACATGGTTGAACCGGGAATCGAGCCCGTGGAATGCCACGTAACTAAATGGATTTCATGGGACACGCAAGAGGATTTTTTTATTACATTACATAAACTCACGCCTGTATCCCGGAGGGGTAGGCAGAGACCAGGGTTTGCCCGATCCTGACAAACTTCTTTCGCTTCATCAACATTAATAAGTCGTTGCATGCGCGCACGCCGTAAAGATTCTTTTTTTTAATTATTATTAAAATTGTTCATTTGACTAAGATACCGGAAAAGACAAAATATTTACAAAGGTACCTTCATAGTAAAATCCGAAGAATTACAAGTCACAGTGCCCCCTTCAACGAGACCTAAAATTCGTCAAGTTATTTACAGGGCACTGCACTAAGATTTTACGATTTCATCGTTATTTACTTAGCAACAAATGACGTACAAATCTCGCTCCATTCCCAGTAACGGATTCAAAACACCGCAACAAGTTTTAAATGACTTCTCGGTACCGATAATAATGTTCTGGTAATGCTTTTATTAACGTACCAGTGGCCTGTCACTGGTTGTATAACAGTACTGCATGGAGGTACAGTCGCGGGAATGGCGTCAAAATAGCGTTAATAGTTGTAAACAGTCACTAAACAGACTTCGCACTCGGGTAGGCAGATGTGGAAATAATTTATGCAGGTGGGGCTACATGGGTGAGGAGCGGAATCACTGCTGTTGCGGAATCTCCCCTCAGACTATGGAGTACCTCTCTGTGTGGCCCATGTGCCCGTCCACATGCACTCGAGAGGACTTGCTGGAGGCCACAGACGCTGGAGTGCGCGTGGCCGAGTTCTGGGCCAGTAAAATCTAATTGGTTTTGTCACCGACACGATAAGAAGAAGTGGTAAATAAACTTTTACCTAAATGCGTGCACTCCACTCAGTCACGATAAGGGCGACTTTGCAACAAAAATGCAAAGATTGATTATCTGCTTGACTGTATGTTACATAGACGGTAATGCGTGGAAAGATTCCTGCAGTCGAATGTATCGAGATATTTTGTTCGTACCGTGCCAAATTTTATTTATGTTACTGGTTTCATGGCGTAGCTGTAATTTTTTAATGTATCGGGCATACTGTACCATCTGGACGGCACAGACTGAGGAAAATATTCGTAGGATGAATGAAATCAGAATTTGGGAGCAAGATTTGTGTAGAAATAACAGACAAATTAACTAGCGAAATGTAATTCAGGAACTGGACGTAAACCAATGTTCAATATGAAAAATATCAAGTAACTATTTCAACAGTTCGCTTCGAAGTAAATGGGTTAGACGCTGAAGAGAATAAAGTGCATTTGATGTCTACATGAAACGTATCTAATAAAGACGCTTGGTTCTTTATCAGACAGTAAGGGCCGGTTTCTGAATTGAGAATTTAACTAAGTACCTACTTAACTTAAGTAACGTTCTGTCACGTTCTTTTCTGAGAAATTCGAAAAGACTGCACTACAGTGAACTATTTACTTAGCGAAATTCTCAATGCAGAAACTGGCCCTAACACATCTTAGTAAATAGAGCCGTTTGAAATTGATAAAATACTGTTCAAAACAGAAGTATAATTATTTTATTTCATAATTTATTGCATACTACATACATACATAAACTCACGCCTGTATTCCAAAGGGGTAGGCAGAGACCAGGGACTGCCACTTGCCACGATCCTGACAGATCACTTTCCCGTCCTCAACATTCATTAGTCGTTGCTTGCACGCACGCCGGTTTCGAGTAATTTTTATCTTGCCCTTTGCTATTACATCCCCAATTTGTCGAAGTATATCCGCCTGGGATGTCCCTTACCGGCCCTTCCACCGACATTCGCTCGATATACTTGTTTCGTCAAAGAACCATCCTCTCCACATGTCCAAACCAACGCAACATTCCTTTCTCAATTCTAGTCACTACATCCTCTTTCAGTCCACAACGTTCTCTAATCAAACTATTGCGTATCCTGTCACTCAAAGTAACACCAGACATACTTCTCAAGGACCTCATTTCTACTGCATTAGTCCTACTTTCTTGCTTCTTCTGCCATACCCAAGTCTCGCTTCCATACAGTGTTAGGACAGGACCCAGCACTCCATTATGGATAGCCAATCTTAAAATAGATCTTTTGGAGATGTATAAGCCACTCACAAAGGAGTGCAAGTTTACACAATTTCCCGCTGTTACTCTTCTTTCTATATCACCTTCACACTTTCCATCCCTCGTAAAGAGGCTGCCCAAATAGACAAACTATTGCATACCATTAATTACAAATGTGTGAATAACAAAAAAAGTCGCAGCCCCCTATTCTCAGACGATCTTTATTTATTTATTTATTTTATTCATTTTACAAAGTCCACAGCACAAAGTTACAAAAGATAGTTAATTAATGTAGACCAAACATAGGCCAATTACGGACTAGTATTTTTTAAAGTTATCTCATTTACAAGGCACAGTTAGAAATTATACAGCCATGCATAAACAAAATAAAAAAGCAAAACTAACGTAAATCTTGCAAAGTTTGGCGCGCGCGCCCGGGCGTGCGTGCGTGCGTGCGTGCGTGCGTGCGTGCGTGCGTGCGTGCGTGCGTGCGTGCGTGCGTGCGTGCGTGCGTGCGTGTGTGTGTGTGTGTGTGTATGTGTGTATGTGTGTGTATGTGTAAGAATGAAGAGAAAGACTAGACTTCAAGTTTTACCCTTTTTCTTTTAATCGATAATCCTGTAATCCTGTCACACACTAGTGTGGCCGCGGCGCATAATATAAATCGCAGCCAGATGTATGTTTTGCATGGGCCCGCGACCGCGCTAGTGTGTTGCAGGCATAAATATTCTCCAAGAGTCAAAGGCCATAAACATTCGCAGACAAAATGATCACATTGGAATCTGAGGCCTGAGTGTCTGAGGTTAACCTCGGCCATAAAAATCGCCAATCGCGGCGGGCACGCGTAGTGATTGAGCCCGTACACTCTCTCTGAGAGAAGGCATGTGCCCTAGAGCGGGCCGTTTATCGGCTGCCTATATAAGTATATAATAATCTAAGGCAAAGACAAACCTCAGAAGAGTTCAATTGTAGGGCCTACTTAGCGTACCAAGACCCGGCCCGGAATTTCGATCCAATTCGACGAAAAAACGAGTTTGGTCGACCCGAAACACGATATTACATAGTTTATTATATGCAAAGTCGGCTGATGCAAAACACAGTAACGTTCGTATGAAATTAGCATAGAAAAAGGCCGTTCGTACAAAATTATACATTAGCCATTGGTCATTAGGACTAATTTGGACTGGAACACGTCGGCGGACCGGTTTTCGATACAAATGAAGTCTTTGATATTCAAATCGTTATTAAGGTTCTAATGAAAGTGTAAGTTGATACACCTAATTGCTTGATAGACTTCGCATTGTGCATTTTGAGACGGGTAAGTAGATGTTAATTAAGGGTCGACCCGGAGGTAACTAGCGTCGCCAATCGAAAAAATCACATCTTTTATAATTTTTGCAAAAAGTGAACACGGTGATGATAACCATTTTTAGGGTTCCGTAGCCGAAGGGTGCCAAACGGGTTTATTTGAAGTCTTAGTAATAGGGCAAATAATCCCGTTTGGGACCCTGTCTATCACCAGGCTGTATCTCATGAATCGTGGTAGCTAGGCAGTTGAAATTTTCATAGATGATGTATTTCTGTTGCCGCTACTCGTATAACGACAAACTGTACCAAAAGCAGAATAAAATAAATGGGGGGGCTCCCCCCATTCTCCATTTTTTGAGGGGGGGGCTCCCATACAACAAACGTATTTTTTTGCCGTTTTTTGCTCGATATTAATTAATAACAGCAACAGGTAAACGCTTGAAATATTCACAGAATATTTAGTTCTATATTCGCTTCAAAAACAAATAATGAAATTAAAATAAAATTAATATTTAAGGGGGGCTCCCATACAACAAACGTGATTTTTTGCCGTTTGTTCTTGATCTTTGTGTCTAATGTTGTATAGATAATGGCACGGAACCCTTCGTGCGCGAGTCCGACTCGCACTTGGCCGCTTTTTAGACCTAGTGTCTAGTGCCTAGTGTCAATAACCCAGGATTTCAATCGAACGACCGTTTTGGGCAAAAATGCTTAACGCAACTGAGTAGAATGCGCGCATGTATGGGTGTATGGGACAAAGTAGAGCCGACTTTGTTATCGCCCTTGAACAACTGTGTCTGAGAACGAAAGTTCAAAAGCAAAATAAAATAAATAAAATACACGCCCAGCACAAGACCCCACATGATTTAGCAAAAACAAATAGGTACTCGAAACATTGCCTCCCACGCAATATGAATCATAGACCACAATGGAGAACTTGCTCTAAAAAAAAGTTTTCATAGAATAGGAGAGGACACGTTAAAAGAACGTGCGTTTAAAAGAACGTAAAAAATGTACGTGGTACTGTTTTTCTCTGCGACTAACACTTTTTATAATATAACCAGTCGAAAAGTCAATATGGTCACGTGTCCTGTTAAAAGATAAATGTACACGTGGCACTTTTTTTCTCTGCGACTAATACTTTTTATAATATAACCAGTACAAATTCAATATAGTCACGTGTCCTGATAAAAGATAAATGTACGTGGTACTTTTTTTCTCTGCGAAAGTCAATAGTCACGTGGTACTAAAACGCGCCATATAAAGCGACCTTAGACTATGATGTCACTCCCTAACGCAACGCTTATAATGTATGAAGCGTTTATCAATATTTGAGTTATCTCGTAAAATAACGTTTTTATGCATGTACACTCCTTATAAGAAAACGTTCAGAATTGAATGACAAAACGAAATCTAATAAGTTTTATGTCATTAGAGTAACTTTATTTTTCGCATATTTTGTGACCCCGAAAAGCCCTAAAAAATTTTTTATTATTTTATTTTATATTTTTCCTAGGTTCTATTTCTGTGGTATAAAAGCAGTCACTCAGTCTAAGTTAGACGCAAGTTCCCCATTAAAGATGAAACTAATTCAACCTCGTGTGGGCGTTAGAAAGTGAACAAATTAAGTGTAATAAAAACAGTCCTAACCTCCATGCGCATACGCAATCTTAATCAGATCAGCCAGAGATCAGCGGATACAATCCTTTTGTTTGCTGTCCAAAGAGGGATGGCCGAAGAAAGGAGTCACGAGTGTGAAAGAGAGACGTATTGAAAAGCAATGAAAGTTAAATCACTTGGAGTTTCACTCCAACTAAATTGCCAAGTTTAAACGTAATAAACAAAAAAATACTTTGAACTTGGAGATGATGCTAGTCAATTTTTGAGACCTTTTGGCGGATTGGCGGTGGCGCGGGGAGGGAGGGTCGTTTCGGCCACGCGATTGGTCAATTAGGTAGTTTCTGCTCCTGCGCTGCACTTTCTTTCGCGCTTTGCACTGCTTTCTGCTTAAGAAATTTGCCCACATAATTATGCAGCTTTCATTACTTTGGAAAAAAAATCTATTGTGAGGTGAGATAAACTCTGAACAAATATATCGCAACGTAGCCTGTGTCCTGCAGTTATGCCGCGGGTTGGACGTGTACAGGGTGTATTTCCATGTTTGTGATGTCCTTGCCTGGTTACCATAGAACAGAATATACTAGTTTGGGACCAGGACAAGTAATTGTGTTATTCATTTATCTATTTATTTTAACAGGCTAGATATGCCATTTCAGTTTTTGTTTTAGTTTTAAAAGAAGAATAGAATGAAACATGGCAGAAGAAGGCCACGGATAAGCTATTTTGACCAAATTAAAGAGAAGGTGGACGTCGTAACGCACCAGACCGTCAAAAAACTGGCCTGTGACAGAAGTGCGTGAAATATGTTTTACCAACAGTAATCTTTTGCTTAAATATAATGATAACAAACATTTGAATCAATAGGGCTTCCGCCTTAGGTTAACCACTACATCTATGGCTGCCGCCTTTCCCAAGCAATCGGACACAAAACGCCTTAAATATAGACTCGCTCAACAGAAAATCTAGCCAATAGACGAGTTTACGCCTCTTCTGATGATTAGTAGTGGGTCCCTCACCCAATTCGGTTTTTATGTTGAGCGAGTTCACTACTAACAAAATCAATAAGTAATGCCTTGAAAAATCGACCGATGGACTCTTTTGCATGTTTCTAACGCAAATAAGACTGAAATTAAAAGACTTAACCAAATTCCTCAGGTCTTGGATGTTTACATGTTTGTGATGTCGCTGTTTCTGGTTCCCACGACACAGGGTATCTTAGTGTGGGGCCAGAAGCAATGTATGTGCTTGTATGTAAATGTTATGTTAAATGTTGTTATGTTATGTTAATTATTATATTTTATTTATAGTGCGAGTCGGACTCGCCCACCGAGGGTCCGGTACAAATTTGTTGTCTCGCTGTTTTTCCGAGCTTTTCCCGAACTTCAAAGACTATATTATGATTTAATTACAAATGTATAGTTTTCACATTTTATCTGTACTTGTAGTATAAGATGATATTACTTGCCAAATTTCATAGTTCTAGGGCAATGGAAAGTACCCTATAAGTTTTGATTCCCTTGAGAGTGTTGAAATATGTAGTATAATACGTTTCTTGCGGCATAAACGGCCGTAACTTTTTTTACGTTAACTTAGAAGTTTGATTTTTTCACAGCTTCAAGGGACTGTAGACCTGAGTATACGATTCTAATTTCAACTCGATACCTCTACGTGTTCCCGAGATAAAAGGTCTTGACAGACGGACGGACGGCCGGACGGACAACAAAGTGATCCTATAAGAGTTCCATTTTCCCTTTTGAGGTACGGAACCTAAACATTAAAAAATTACAGCAAAAAATAAAAAAAATCACTGTCTTTTAAAAAGTCAACGGCTTGTTATCTAGGTCTAAAGCCCCAGTCCAGACGAAACGGAACATAGATGATCTGGTCTAGGCTAGTTAGAGTCTAGTCACCAGTCTATAACCAAAAGGCGTGCAGTCCGATATTTTCCAACCCGCCGATGGCCCAGGTTCATTGCTCGTCGCCGGCCTTGCCGCCATGTTGGATGCGGGCTGCGCGCGCGTCACGATCCACGTTACGAAATTTGAATGGGGGAGTTTCAAACTGACTGGTAAATTTAGCATTAAGTATACTGCATTTCATACTGGTTTGGTGTACATGTACACAAACCGTTAAAATACGGAAAGCTATAATATCGATCAATTTGTTTGCTAGTCCTAGGTCATTGATTCATCTCAATAATTCGAGAAGTATCAATCGGTATTATCAATTTCTTGATTTTGATCTAGCGTGTTGACATGAAAATGAGGAGACCTATACAAACCAAAGGGCTTTATTCACGAGTTGGGTTTGGGTGGATATGTAGCCGCCAATTGGTTAAATTAGCTGTCTAGTTCAAAGTCTAAAAAGGAAGTTTAATGGGCAATAGCAGCCAACTAACATGTTTAACCATTAATTAACTTTAGCCTTTTGGCTAGGCATTTACAAAGTTACAATTAATTTACAAATTGCATTTCACCTTCGGATCTGAATTTTAGTTATTTTATACTAGGTTAATAAAGTGAAAGTGCCATACAAAAAGTTAATTTTGCATCTATACAATTTCTGTAGCCAACAGGTTGTTTACTTAATAAAAATTATGATACTTAAAAAGAAGAGAACCTTTTTTAAGACGAATATAGGATAAAAGGAGTATTTATTAAAGTAACCAAAAATTTAATGGCATTGGGCACAGGTGGGAAAGTAACATTATTAAAAGAATGGTAAAGTGCAACATAATTATGTAGATATCCGTCTAGTATTAACCACTTGGCTAGCCACCTTTGCCAAGAGACAAACATTCAACCACAATGGCTTAATCATATTTAGCCACTTAGTTTGGATGCCGCCACCTAATAAACATCCTGAGCAGTTAATTCGACAGCTAATTTTACCAGTTGAAGGCGACAGACAAGTACTTTTAGTCGGTGCAGCGCCCTCTACTGGACATTGTAGAAAGCTACTACAGGTGTCTGATTGAAACTACCTCATATCTCATTCAGGGCACTGACAATAGAGAAAATGGCGTTTCTTTTTTTTTCGAACGTTTGACGGAAATTGTGCAGTGTCACGGTTGATTTTGGGATTCAATGAAGACTATTGGGGCTTTTTAGGGTTTCTTACTTCCCATGAAACAAAAATTAAGTTTTACCAGGCGATTCACACAGCGAACGAGAGAGACCAGATGGAGAGCACTCCTCGTCATAGTGGCCACGATCCTCAGCATTGAGAGACCGACTGAATGGAATATCCAATGAAATAACGGAACCCATACAGGATTACTGTCGCGTCTGTCTGTCAGGATCCTTGTCTGCAAAGCTACTGAGCCGAAAAAAAAAAGAATTAAGGCCTCGCCCTTGTTTACGAGCACGTAATAGCTAACTAATAGTAAATTGCTAACTTGCCTCATTTTCTTTATGTAGCCTATATACGTCCCTTGCAGGGCACAGGACAGTATGGGCTTCATTACCACGCGTGCCCCCGCGGATTGGCAGTTTCAAGCGCTGAGTTATGTGAACACCTCAGAGACACTCAGGTTTTAAATCGGGCCCGAAGTCTAAAAATGTCCACAGGAAACAGGAAAATAGACCGTGAAGACAATATACGTTTAGGCTGGCTTCATCATCATCATCACCATCAGCCATTTGACGCCCACTGCAGGACATAGGCCTCCTTCGTGGTTTTCATAACCATGAGGGGTTTTGCCATGATCGCCACGCTTGGCAGGCGGGTCGGCGATCGCCTTGCGCCTACGCTATCTGACAGCTCTATCTCTCTTTATCCAGAGGTAAGCTCTATCCAGTGAAAGCGGCCCCATATTCTACAGTCCCTCCAAATATGTCTAAATTGGGAGCAAAAGAGCTTCTAACTTTTGCTCCCAATTTAGACATATTTGGAGGGACTGTAGAATATGGGGCTAGAATATTCTACAGTCCCTCCAAAAGGGGTTTGGTAGAATATTAACTAGACTAGAAAACATCTTGCACCATGACCTTTGCACTGCTATCCATACATAAATAAAATAAATAAAAAAATAAAGTGTAAAACTGACAACCCTGTCAATCTGTTATTTATTACATTTAGAGAAAATCCGAAGTCTAAGAAGTAAAGTTACGTACATCTGCGAATTCATACCACATGCTAACTGTGAAGGAAAACATCGTGAGGAAACCCGCGGCTTGGTTGGCTCCGCACGTGTTGACTTGTCTTTCCTGTGGGCTAGGCTGACTAAACTGTCAAGATGGTATAGGTGCCGGGCTCCATCTAAAAAACACTGCCCCAGGCACTGCAGCGTCTAAGTGATCCCTTCACCTATCTAGTGTGCGTGATGGTGCGACTGGACGCTGTATAAATCATCTCATTACGTATATGCAAAGGGTAAAGTTTTTTAAATTTAGAGTACTCTTTATCGGAATCCCATGCATTCCGTAGCAGGCATAGTCAGTTTGTATAATCGTGGATCGTAAGCGTGAGGAATGAAGCGTCCGTGGGACCACCCTGATGCTCAAGAACGAGATGCAGTTGGTAATAGTGTCGCGAGAAACTGGGATGCGTGTTGTATGTGGGATTTTGGATGTGGTAACCTGTGTACAGTTTTGCCGAATACAGTAAATGGCGACCCTAGAGGCCATATAAGACACTGCAGGACAGAGGGGTTTTCTCAAAGAGAGAGCGTATGAGCAAGCGCGGATCCAACGTTGTGGGTACGATGGGCATGCCCACAGCCCAAATAGAATACTACCGAACCGAATAACATTTGAACTTGTAAAATTTTCATCAAAATCGGTTCAGTAGTCTAGATGTGACATTGTGATGTGCAAATAAACACCATTTAGATACTTTTGTTATTTTCGTGAGCGAACTAACATTTTAAAGGTGTATCAATTTACTAGTGTTTGCCTCACGGCTTTGCCCACGTGGAACTATACATTGTACAAAATCTTTGTCAGGGTGTCATATATTTTGTAAACATATCCTTTATACTATATCAATCAGTTCATACTCCGACTCGCACTTGGCCGAATTTCGGTTGGCTGTGACTACAACCTTTTTTGAGGGCTGGATCCGCGCCTACATGAGTTCACATATAGCAGCGCTTGAAATTGCCAATCTGCGGTGGGTTTCTCTCTTTCTCTGAGAGAAGGCCTGTGCTCATGATGTAAAAGGCGTTGAATGGACTAAAAAAAATATCAGAGTGGGGTTTCTTTGCTATCTTCAGATCCGATAGCGAAGTTAACTTGACCTGTAACATGCTCAAACAACAAAATGTATGCAATATTTCAAAATAAATGACCATTTTCTGCAGCAGAGAATCGAAAGCTCTGAAGAAAAATGCGTAGCTTGTTTTCTCTCAGTAGCACTGAGTACACTCCAAGTAGTTTAACAGAAAACTCTACTCCAAATACTCTAGGGACACCTAGCCCAGCTTTTGATACACATTAAAACAGACCAGTTAGGTACATAAAGTAGGTATACTGAGTTTTGAACTTAGTACAAAAATGCCCTATCCACTCCCTGCACTCTCTTCCCACCTCCTCGAAGTTATAATTAAACCAAATTGAAACTGGACGCATCCTGAAGCCGTTACGAACGGCCCAATTCTAACATCTGCTGGCAGTATCTCTAGTGACTGTTAACAGTTTAACACCAGATAGCCTGAGTGTGCAGGCCATTTGGTAGCTGTACAGCGTCCAACGATGAAATAGGGAATATATGACGTTATAAATTACTGGGGTCTGGGTCAAAGATCTTTGAAATGTTACAAAATACAGCAAAGACACAAGAATATTATTGTTTTTTTGGCTTGTTAAAAAAATTATATGATGTCCATTATAATTGATAACTTTGACTTGGAATTACTTAAATTTTAATGCATGTGAGGATAACGTACAACTCTTTTGTACCTATTGGGCATAGAATATAATATAATGTTTTTTTTAAAAAATAAATAGCCTATAACGTTACGTACTTATTGCAAATTTTGAGTTAGATTCCAAGCTATCTTCCAGACAGGCTTAACAATATCGATATCAGTTTATGTTAAGCTGGTAGAACATATCCATACACAAATACACAAGTTTTTTTTTTTACTGTTGCAAGATTGAGTCCTCCTAAAATTACATTCAAAATCACTGAACAAACAGTGGTCTGTTGAAGGGATAATCTGCGCAAAGCTGTGGCAATCATAACAGGGCACTGTTCACTAAATAGACATTTTCACAACATGGGACTGACCGACAGCCCGCTTTGCCGGTGATGCCTCAAAGAAGAGGAAACACCCGCCCACGTGACCATTCACTGTGAAGGCGTGGAGGAGCAACGGACCGCCATCATTGGGAAGCTGGGATCCCTTCGGGAGGCCTGTAGTGACATCAGAGCACTGCTGGCCTTCTGGAAAGAGATAGGCTGGCTGGAGTGAGCTCACAGCTATGCTACGTACAATGGCCCAACCATGAGGCTAAGTGCGGAAATCTCAGGTCTAACTAACTAACTAACAGTGGTCTGTTAATTGTATTTATAGTATGATAATATGTATAGTATGCATGAATTAAGACTGTTTAAAAACACGACGAGATGGTGAAACCGGAGGGAAATACCTTTACGAAAACCTTGCACCTTAACTAAAAGTTACCTGATTTCACATGCGCAGTCCGTACAACCACTGTTTCGTACAAGCCATACAACCGACGGACAAGTAGCCTAATTTGTAATGCAGATTCTGAGCATGTTTAAAACATAACTGCTGCAGGGAAGAGTATTTAGGAAAGTGTCAAGTTGAGCTGGCACATTAATATTTAACAGACCAGGTGGCACTGTGTTCGCCTATTGTAATAGGTTTTGTTTTTGTATCGGTGAAAATTTGGTCTCAACATTTTGGAGCTTTGTGTGTAACACGCAAGCTGCTTAGAATAAGATAAAAAGATGGGGTAAATTTTTAAGGATAGTAACTATAAAAGGCATCTTAAGATTACTACTTTTATCTAAAAAAAAATTTCTGTTTACATTAATATTTGGAGACCGAAGACAGATCGCCTGTATCAGAATCTCGTCATAATAGCACTGAGGGATTGAGACGGAAAATAAGGAATAAGGACAGACTATCAATAAGGCCAGTTTCACACGTCAAACAATGACAGTGTTATTTCTAAAAACACAATTGGCTCATTCCACGGTAATTAATACCACATTATTTATACAAAGTTTTTTTCTTCATTTTTGCTATATTGTAAATACCAAGCTAAAGAGAATTCATTATATTATCTATAATAATTACCAAAATTTCATAATTTTGCCTATAACTGAACCTATAACTAACCTAATACTTCTGTATTATGACATCAACTTTAAATTTCTTACCTACACCTTTTTTAGTTATGAAAGGCGATAGGATTTTTCATGAATTTATAAAATTTGTTTTTCCTTAAAAAAATAAAAATATTTATATGCCTGTAAATGAATATTTATTATTAATTACTATAAATAATTATATTGAATTACTTGTAAGTCCTTCACCTGGCTGTGCAATAAAGTGTTCTCTATTTATCTATCTATTTTTTAATGCACACACTGTACTCGTCACACCCGTCACAATGTTCGGTCACACCCATAGCAGTTGAATTTTTTATGTAAAATGTATAATATCAACTATATGTTAATAAGAATAATAGTGATGTAGGCAACTTCCGTTCACTAAGTGCTGAACTGTGAAGCTCAGCTGAAGCTGGTTAACTCCCTCTTAATTCCTATCATTGACTATGCTGATGTATGCTATCCTGACATAAGTCAGGAGCTACTCAACAAGCTTGATAGGCTCCTCAACTTTTGCATCCAATACATATTTCGACTACAGAAGTATGACCACTTTTCCCGATTTTTTACCCAGCTTAAATGGGTCAACATCCGATTCCGCAGGAATGCACATATTCATCATTCTATATGGCATACTGCACCTGCACAATCAGTGCTCCCCTCCTATCTCAGGGGACGTTAAGACATTTTCGAAACTAATAAAAATTATAGTTCAAAATGTAAGTTAAAATGTCACACCCATGACCACAGAATGAGCCAATTTCTAAAATCACTAAAATGTTTGAAGAGTGTTTTAAAGGAATCATATTTTTATTCGACTGGTCTGGCAACTGGTAGCAGAACTATGCAATTGTGTTGTCCTTGGTTGGTTACCATGTAGCAGAGGCTATTCTATTGTTATAAATGGACAAGTGATTTCATGTTAATATTACAATCAAGTGGCTCTAATTCTATCCCTGACAGTGTGTATGATCCTTTTTATCATGAGAAGGATTGAAAGTGGTCATACAATCAGACAAACAATCAGTCAATCATAACATGCCAGCTTTCAATGTAATACAATAGATTGTCATTGGAGAATACTTGTTCACTGACAAGTAGTATTCTATGCAAAACTCTTTTCAATGAGTCATTGAGCCTTAACTTCCCACTGTTTAGCCCAAGATGAACTTGTTTCTCGATTGCATTGCAATGATACTTTTAGAATTGTGAACGTAATTTTTTTAACCCTATTGACTTCAAAACATACAACTTGTTGCGCTTTGAATAATTGAGTACATGTAAAGTGGTGTAGTGGTAGGACCCAGTATATAATTCAACTTTCCTCAATTAAAAAAGGAACATGAAGACCATATAAGATTTTATCTGTCGATATTGAGGTCAGTGCGAAGCAACAAGAGTAAAAAAACATTTCGCAAGCGGCGATTGCCGATCCAAGTTTGCCGAAACCCGCCTACTTTTTTCTCTATTTGGGAGGTGGTTTTCTCAATCTGTACGCTTAAATTGTCCATAAATTAAACAAATCTCACCTGAGAGAGGTAAACTACAATCACTATCGCGATCAGAGCCGGCGGAACATAAATAATCACTGACAAAAAAAAGTCGGCAGTAAATTGACCACACAAATTAACTCCACTTTTTTAAAGTTTTTACTTATTCACGCCACAAACAACACCAAAACAGTGTTAAAAAATGAAACTGTAACTTTGAAATGTTCTAATTCATTGATATAAGTTCGTAAAATCGATAGGTAAACTCATAAAAATGTAAACAAAACAATCACAACCGCACACACGTCAAACCCGCGGCGAGAGCCGATTACAATATGAATGAAGTTAGGAACGCAATACGATGACTCATTTAACTTTTTTTGTTGCGTGCTTAATGTTGCCTGTCTTTTGACTGATTCCTTGGAAATGCACGAAAATATTCTTACAGATTTCGAGTTTCAGAATAAATCTTTAATAGGAATAAACAGGAATAAATCCTTGAAGTGTTTTCGGTTTTTATTGTTCGATTTATGCAAAGGAAAAAGCTGAATTTGTTAATTTCGGACCTCCTAGGAGCTTTTCATTTATAACTATTATTATTATTAGTACTTTTTTATGTAGCCTCTTTAATCGTGGCACGCACATTAGTAAATCAATTGGTTGTAGCTGCAGCAATACTAATCACAGTGAAGGCTGACACTGTGAGGGTTTGTTTGGAGTGTTTGAATGTAAAATCATGTGTGCCCGTCGCGTATTGGGGATTTCATGGGCTGAGGTACCCCAATACCCAATACGGTACATGAAATCACCAATCCTCGATGGATACGCGTGATGGTTAAGCCTATTCTCTCTCTAAGAGAAGGCCTGTGCTTTGCAGTGGCGGGCTAATGTCAGTTGGGCACTAATGTCAAAACAAAAACATGCTGGCACAATTTTTTTTAACACGCAAGGGTCGTCCGCACTCTTTTGTTGGTGTTACATTCGTGCCCAAGCTTAATAGAAATATTTTCGGGCACGGTACATGATTAAGTGGGATATGTGTAAACTGCTCGTGTTTCAAGAAAATAACTTTACTGGTATTAACTTTATTTTCAAAATTCCAGTCACGCTCAAAAATTGGTGGCTTTTGCTTTTATTTTAAAATAATAAATTACTTAAATTTAATAAAACAAACTTTCATAAAAAACCGTTCAATTGATTAAAGTAATTACACCTTTAAAATTTTCAATAACTATGTATATGTATTTTATGGAATGTAGCGAAAATTATTTGCAGTTGATTGAAACGCTACGTTTTTAAGTTACCATTTTGTTTTTTCTTGCTTATAAACAAAGAAATAGACGAAAAAATATACTGGTATTACTAGATTTTTGACAGAGGGCTTGCAACTATCTTCATTGTATGGGTTTGTTCCGGATGCTTGTCTTTCAAAACTACATTTAACTCTCTCGATTGATTGAAAAACAAAATGCGTAAATATTTTTTCCAAATGAACTTAAATTTCGCTGCGAAGCATTTCTTCAAGGTTTAGATTATGTATTTTATGTATCAGACAAGTAATATTGGACCCATTAATGGAACTTTCCAATGGAACCAACAGTCCGAAACCAAATTAATCATGTTCTAAATATTTTACAAACTTCAGTAATAGACTCACTTTAAGTATCAGAACGCACATATTTTAGAGGGGAGGTGGGTGAGTTGGGGTTCCTTTGGTCAAGAAATGGATAGCCAGGGCCATGGATATTATAAAAATCGATAGTTTTAGTGAATCCGCAATTTATTTAAAACACTTTCAGACACACTATTTACATAATCACACTTTCAAGATAATATAATCATATGAATAAACACAGTAGCCGGTTCAGTTTGAACAGTACCTATATCGAGTTAAAGCCATTGAGCTACACTCAATGGTTAAGGCTGAGTTTTCTAATAACAACTCAATGTATTTGACAATAGGAGAACATTGATCAATTTTGTTATTTTTAATTTCGGGGTTCCATTGTCAGTTCCAAATTCTTATTGGTGGGTTCTTCTAACAGACCTGCAAAGGACAAAATATTGTTTAATTTAGTGAACAAGTAGGAAGGGTACACACGACGGCTTAACAAGTAATTTGTGATTACCGGAATTTCGGAGAGAATCTTCGCCTTCTCGTCTCGTTCGATTCCACAGCCTGTAAATAAAAAACAGTAAAATGTATTAGGTACATAACTACCATAATTATTTCATTAACTTGACCAGCCTCTCAATCTCGACGAGAATCTGGCCTTATTGCGTTATTTACGTAATAATTTAGCTAACATTAATATTTTCTTATTATTAATATCCGGTGTCTTATAGACGGCATCAAGACGGCAGGTGGACGAAGGCAAACACAGAGTGGCAGCGGAGGACAGGACGACGGTCAGTGGGCCGACCAGCAGATGATGATATAGTTGAATCGGTGGAAGGTCCTTGGGTGCGCATGGCAATAAGGGAAAGTGATAAATGGCATTTGGAGAAAAGGCCTATACCCAGCGGTGGGCAGCGGTGATGATGATGATGAATTATTTTTTATTGTTCTTTACTTCTGAACGTCAAGAGCAAACTCTACTGATGTTGTATGATAAATTGATGACAGTTATGGTCTTTTACCGTGTGGCGCCGGATTAAGAATAGTGTCACTTAGTGTCCTAAACGACGCAGGGGTAAGTGCGGTATTTGCTCTTACCCCTGCGTCGTTTAGGGCACTGGCTCTTAAAATTATTAAGGATGTTTCAGTAAAAAGTTAATGGTGAAGGTTTTGTTATGAAGTCATTAAATTTCTTTTTTTTTCTCCCCTTTTCTTTTCAGGGTTTGTTTTTAGACAAACCTTGGACTAAGCGTGCGTTCGTTTGTTTGATTAGTTAGTTTAATAAAAACCATATTGTAAGATGTGGATAACGGAGCTGGATGTACAATTAACTATTGTATTTTTTTACGTTTAAGATATTTGTTTAAAATACATTGTACTTCTGTTTGTTGTCCCTAATAAAGAAAATGAAATGAAATGTCACTCCATTTCCTTCCGTAGATGTCGTAGAAAGCGACTAAGGAAAACAATTGCCAGGAGACGGGCAGCAGCGTCTTTCTGAGATTCCAACCGCATACTGCGATCGCCTGCCAAGCTTGGCGATTATGGCAAAACCCCTCATGGTTAGGAAAACCATGAGGGAGGCCCATGTCCTGCAGTGGGCGTCAAATGGCTGATGATGATGATGATGGTCTTATAGGGCGAGGCAGAAAAGTCCTACTTATCAGTACAAATACATTTATAGGACCAACTCTAAAATCGCAAAAAAATATTTGTTGTTTCATACACTCGCTAGAGTGTTTTAGATCGCGTATTTTGTTGTTTTCATCCATCTATTGTTCTTTTATATGTTTACTAGGTGACTCGGCAAACGTTGTTTTGCCGTATTAATTAGTCTACGACCTGTTCTCAGACCTACCACAAATTTACATAAAATAATTCATAAAAATCGGTGACGTCGTTTTGGAGGAGTTTGATAACAAATAGGTACTGTGACACGAGATTATAAGGTTTCGCTAATTTTACAAAAAATAACGCATCACACTCAGTGTGGTGTTCTTTTCGTTACTAAGGATTTTTTTCTGAATACATTATTTTCTAGCCTTATTGAACCGTACCTATTAACAGTGAACATGAGTGAGGTGCTTACCTCAACATTGTCACCGGATCTCAGTAGTTCTTTCGGGGGTCCGTACTCCCTGAAGCCGGGGGGTCCATATTCGAGGAAACCTTCAGGGGCATCCTGAATAGATGGCCTGTAAAAGAGAAGCATTATTTATGTAGACTCTGTTAATAATTTGTAGATAGAAAGTACCCGAAACCAGCGTGCGTGCATGCAACGACTAATGAATGTTGAGGAAGCGAAAGTGATCTGTTAGGATCGTGGCAAGTGGCAGTCCCTGGTATCTGCCTACCCCTGTGGGATACAGGCGTGAGTTTGTGTATGTTTGTATGTAATTTTTTACCTAAATATTGTATTTGAATGATGCCTGTGCCACTTGCGAAGGTACCATCCATTCAAAAGAAATTCTAGTGATTGAAAGAGTGTTGTAAGGACTGTCCAGCATCAAAAGTGATTAATGTCTCCTCCATCTATCGTCAAATGAATGCTTGGAATATAGAAACAGATGTCGTAGTGGTGTAACATAAAGGAGAGAAACTGTGACTTTTGACGTGGAAGAATTATTCTGGATGGCACTGTGCAAAGTGCTCACTGCCAATCTTTGAATATGGGGAAGCACTTTAAGATGATAGGTAGGTATGTCCGTCTCCTCTCTGTGGACTATAGAGCAGCTGTCAAAATGAAAAAGGCTTCTTAACTGGTCAGACGCGAAAAATGTAACCTAAGATAATATTAAGTCAAAGCTGCTCAGCGTGCTATAGAACGGGCTTTGCTCGGACTAATGCGAGTCTCTTTGATGAATCATATCCTAGATCTGGGCTTCCTAAGACCTAGAAAGGGAGGGCCTCCCTATCTAGGCCAAATAAGGTGAGGGGGGGAAGCATTGTCCTAGACAGAATGAAGCAAATGAACACAGTCTTCAAACAAATGACAAATGTTGGCATAGATTAGGACAGATTGCTGGTAACGGCTGGATGAGGATGAACGAGGACAAAAGAAAGTGGGGTCCTGAGGGAGGGCTATGTCATAGGCTCATGGATAGGCTCGGAAAGTTTAGGATAATTTGTGTCGACTTTAAAAGTCCCTAAGCAAGTGTCGTCTTGTTTAGGAGCAGTTTTATGTAAATCACTCGGCAATAACTCACCCAGAGTTTTCCTGCACTGTTTTCACTTCAACCACTTCCTGAACCTGAAGCAAAACAATACAATCACGTAGGTACTTAGTTACAACAAATTAACATCTTTAGTCAATTTGGATCGAAGAATTAGCAGACCAAGTGCCACTTACCTGTTGAGATTTAATGTCACTTTCCAATTGGGCCAAGGCATCGCCGATGTTATCTACACCTTCGCTTTTCACCACTGACACCACCACTTCTTCCACACTCTTCCCCGCCCGTTCCGCCTCAGGCAAAAGTATATTTTCTTGTTTCTCTTCTAATGTTGAAACTATATCGCTATTGGAATTCTCATTCTCTTGGACAGAAGTCTGTACTTTCTCAGTAACTTCATCTTCTACTGTTTCTGTGACAACGTTTTCCGTATCTTCATAGATAACTGTGGTTTGTTCGTCAGCTTCTATGTCTGAGAAAGATCTGCCTTCGACAACAGTTTGAGATCCTGTTTTAACGACCGCTGGTTCTTCTACGTTTCCTTCTATTGCTACCTCTATAGTTTTCTCTTCAGCATCAGATTTTCCTTCCAAAACAGTCTCGGATCCAGTTTTAACGACCGGCTCTGCTTCTACGTTTTTTTCTATAGCTACTTCCACAGATTTCTCTTGCAAGACAGAAGTAGCAACTACTGCATCGGATTCTATTTTTTCATCACCAGTCTGAGCGACCTCCGTTGCTGCGAGAGTATTTTCATCGTTAGACACTGCTACAGATTGCTGGTTAGCTACATCAGCTTGGACAACCTCTGTAGCCGACTCAACGTTTTCCACAACAGTTTGGACAATTTCAGCGGCTACCTCAGAGTTTTGCCTGAATAGTGAACTAATGTCTTCGTTTACCACCTCATTAGTTTCTATTTCAATAGCGGCAAAGGCGTGTTCAGTGGAGATGTAAGGTAAGTCTTGGTTGGCCTTCGGAGGACCGTATTCCCGAAGGAAATCGGAACCTTCTGCCTCTACTTGGAGGGTTTCTTTTAGAGCGTTATCTGAAGTTTTCTGTAAGAGAAAGGTTAGGATCAGAAAAGGTACGATTGAGAATAAGAGTAACCCCCGATTCTCATAGGTCAACAATCTGTTACGTAACTGTTAAATGCTGTCAATGGTTTTTTGAAGGGATATCAGGGGTTGGAGACACTTCATTTTTAACCCTAACCGAGAGATCTGCTTTGTGTGTGTTCATGTGTGCAAAGATTGGCTTGCTTACAAAGTCTATGTTTTTCTAATTGGAATCATCCCAAGGAGCTATTTTAGGTATGCCGCAGATTAAACAGAGGTGCTCGATAGAAGGAAATTTAATAGATACTATAATTTTAAGGTAATTATTATAAATATTTCATGCAAGAAAATAAACAATGGAGAAAGTGAGGACCCGTGAATGCGTTAAGGTTTACCTGGACCTCTGAAGGCAGCAAGAAGGCGGGACCTGACGGCTTCCAGCCACTCGGCAGGTAAGGTCCTGAACCGGCCGTCACCGCTCCTATCGCAAGGACAATAATTGCTAGGACCTGGGGAAAAAGTTAAGTTTTAGCATGAAAACACCGTGAGGGAACCTCAGTGCCTGAGATGTTCACATATCTCAGCGCTTGAAATCGCTAATCCACCGTTGGCACGAGTGATGATTAAGCTCACACTCTCTCTCTGAAAGAAGGCTTGTGCCCTACAGTGGGACGTAGGTATGTAGGCGGCATTATTATTTTTTGAGTCCATTTGTAGGGACCACTTAGAAAACCCAGTGAATAGGAAAGGTGAGAGCTAACTGAGATGCATTAGTCAGCCATATGAAGAGTTCCTAACCTACGAATACTGTCCCTAACAGCTCCTAGAGATGAGAGTCATTTTCCCTCAACGTAACATCACGATTGGTCGGTTGGCCAAAAATGAAGTTCATTTCTTGAAAAGGGCTCGAACTGACACTGCAGGCGAGCATAAATCGGGCTCTAAATAGAGCTTAGACACTAGTGGTAAATCAACCAAAAAAAGGGAAAAGCCACCTGGCTATGAAGAAGAAGTTGAAGGTTTCCTCGCGACAGAGATTAGGGTTATTAAACAAACAGGAGGTTATTGAGAGACAAAAGTCCTAAAACAACAGGAAGTTAAACACTTTTAACACTGTTTGACCAGTGTTTAGCACGCAAGTGCTGGACAAAGAGTATGTAATCACTACGGTGCTGGAGAGGTGATGTTTGCTGTCGATTAAGCAAATTCAGCAAAAAAACCCAACTGAGCAAATTACTGTACAAATAAAGCAATCATTTGTGGTCCAAACTTATGATAGCTAGCTTGTATAGTACAAGAAAAAAATAATCATTGAATACACTGATTGAGCCTGCAGGAATCTAACCCAGAACCTCTGAATTGGTATAAAAGTGTCTCCCCACGACTTAGGTAAGTACCTACCTTCATTTCGACGCTAGTAGGTTGGTGGAATGAGATCTAAGGAAGGCTTTTGTCTGAATGATGTCGAGTTTAGTCTGCCCACATGGTTTTATAGCTCATGTCTCTTTGCTCAGGTACAAAAAATGGCAAACAAATCATTGACTCGCCAGTGGATGGGCAGAAGCTTCAGTCGAGAGCTAATTCATCATCATCATCAGCCATTTGATGCCCACTGCAGGACATACCTTGGCCTCTTTCATGGTTTTCATAACCATGAGGGGTTTTACCATAATCGCTACGCTTGGCAGGCAGGTTGGCGATCGCAGTATGCGGTTGGAATCTCAGGAAGACGCTGCTGCCCGTCTCCTGGTAATTGATTTCCTTAGTCGCCTTCCATTCTTAATCCGACGCCACACGGAACGAAAGCTAATTACACAAATCAATATAAGGTCGAGGCCTCTAACTCTATAATAGACGATATAATATGCAGCGTTTAGTTTATTGCCTGCGAAAAAGAAAACAAAAAGACAAAAGTTTCAATGACGCCAAAATAAACAAATATTCCAGGTAGGACTTTTTCGACACTTTATTAATAGATATCTGCGCAATATTTAACCAGTGAGTCCTGCCGGTTATGACATATGGGCCGAAACGTGGACACTGAGACGGTAGGACTAGTCCGCCGATTCAAAGTCGGTCAGCATGCTGTGGAACATGCTATGTTCAGATGCTTTTGATGTGTCATATCAGAAATGACACAATTTCCCAAGTAACTAAGGTATCGGGCATAGCCAATAAGATTAGCAAGTGGGACGACCTCGTAGCGCAGCGGTAGTGCATCTGCATTCCATGCGAGAGGTCCTGGGTTCGAATCCCGGCTGGGGACAAAAAAAAACCCCAGGTCTTGGATGTTTACATGTTTGTGATGTCGCTGTTTCTGGTTCCCACGACACAGGGTATCCTAGTGTGGGGCCAGAAGCAATGTATGTGCCTGTATGTAAATGTTTATGTTTTATGTTTATGAACTGGCTTCGACTTCCTAATCTTATTGGCTATGTCAGATACCTTAGTTGACTTGCTAATCTTATTGACTATGTGCTGATGTCATCTACCGAAAATCCGATAGACGGTGGGGTGAAAATGTTCTCTAGTGGAGACCAGGAATTGGCAAACGCAGCGCAGGACTGAAGCCCATTCGCTGGACCGACGACCTTCGGCAGATTACTGGCAGCGGTCTGATGATAATGGCCGAGGACAAAAAGACGTGGCCTCCATGCGTCTGTTCGTTGTTCATATCCTTAAAGATATCATCATCATCGTGCTTATTATTTTTCTGGTGTACAATAAAGAATTTTTTATCACACCTGCTCTGAAAATACATACTAATTATACCAATTAGAGGGAAGAAACGCCTTTATCCCGCCCTTCAAATCCTTTCATCCCAAGGTATGGAAGTTTGTATGAAAATCCTTCCGACCCAAGGGTGGGAAGTATGTATGAAATTCCATTACATACCCGGTTTTTTTTTTTTTTATTTGTCAGCAGTCATACTGCAAAGAGACTTTAACTGTCTACTAATTAAATTTCAAGTAAATTGTTACTGGCCACATACAGTTTTTTTTTTACCAGTTACCAACCTCCTTGGTGCATACAGAAAATTAAAAACGAAATTATTTTTGTATGTAAAACGCGCGGAATCACGGAAGAAGTGGCTGCATGACCTTATGATCTTAGCCTACTCCAGAAACGGGCGAATAAAAAAAGGAAAAGCCCGCGCATTTTCGCAAAAACTTCGATTGATTTAGCATTTATCTTTGTGTTTTTTGTAAACATTTCTATGCATTTATGTCTATAATTTTCCTTGTAGGTGTAATAAAAAGCACTATACATACCTCAGGATAAAGTACAGTTCCATACCTCAAATGGTTTGCGCCCCTCGCAAGCTCGTGGCGCAAATGCCATAATTTCGGTATGGAACTGTCACTTTCTTCCCTCTGAAGTAATGTACTATTCTTCTTAATCTCTAAATCGAAAATACTCTCTACTTCTCCGCATTTTCCTAAGGTGCACCAACCAACTGAAGACGTAGTCACCCATAGAAAACCTTTTGCACCAAATTTGTTCTGTGCCCCGACCTAGAGAATCATCATAGTCAATATTGATAGATTCGAATTTAATTAGTCGCGTCGAGAATTTGGAGCGATTATTAGGTAATGCTTAATCCGAATTTCTGGTTAATTATCAAGGCTAGTCTTCGATAAAATAACTATCCTTTGAGTATCAACTTCATCATCACAAGCGTAAAGCAGTGTTTCTTACTTACATACGTTACCTTGTGATAAGATAATAGGGCGCCCCGAGGACTGGTGCCTATTTCGGGCACCGGCTGAGCCTCGCTATTCAGTGGGGGAACGCTGCCAGTCTTCTAGGCACCTTACGGGGCCTGACGGCAGCGATTTGGCCTCATGGGCCCACTCCCGAATGAGAGGCCGGCGGAGTTTTACCGCTGTGCTAGCAACGCTACTTTGCTACTTAAATAAGTGAAATCATGGATATGCTATTGACTCTATGCTGTCGATGTTATGCAGCCGGATTTTTTTGCCAAATGGTGGCAATAACCCGAAGTTCGTCAAAAAATGCCATTTCTAGTTTCAGAACCTCAAAAGGAAAACATGGAACCCTTATATGATCACTTTGTTGTCCGTCCGTCCGTCCATCCGTCCGTCTGTCTGTCAAGACCGTTTATCTCGGGGACGCGTGGATATACTCATACTCAGGTGTACAGTCCCTGTACGTACAGCTGTGAAAAAATCTAACTTCTAAGTTAACGTAAAAAAAAGATACGGACGTTTATGCCACAAAAAAATTAGTTTACATAAAGGTCAACCGTATTTGTCCACTGCTGGATGTTAAAGACTGCCTCCCCCGCGGCACGCCACTTCCTTCAATCCTCGACCATCCTCATCCAGCCACAGCCAGCAATCTGCCTCCGATCGTAGGTCCAGCAGTCGGTTTAACAAAATCATCATCATCATCATCATTCAGCCACAAGAAGTCCACTGCTGGACATAGGCCTCCTCCATCGATTTCCAAAAAGACCGGTTGGAAGCGGCCTGCATCCAGCGTCTACCTGCCACTTGGATGAGGTCATCTGTCCATCTTGTGGCTGGTCGTCCTACGCTGCGCTTGCCGATATGTGGTCTCCAACAAAATATTATTCCTTTTAACTTTTAAATGCTTGAACAGATTTAGAGGAGTGTGGTTGTTACGAAATCCGGTGGCATTTTCACTATGGGACTGTGACGTCATCGGCCCATTAATCAAGACAAATTAGGGTCAATATTTGGCTATCCTACGCTCAAACTGTCCTATGAGTGGTTGTTTTATTTGCTGTTTAACAATGTACATTATGCGTGAAGGCAGAAGTGACAAAGCTTGTCTATACAGGGTGATGACCTATTCCTTCCTCGAGGGGATTCCTAGTTTGGACTCCAGCCTCTCACATAGGAGTAAGTTTCGACGGCACAAATTGTACCGTTTGTATTTCGTGATACGTCTGTGAGAAGGAAATATATAAATAACTTATTTAGATTGATCAGCCTGTATATTTTGTAAGAACATAATTTATCTACCATTGGTGTGCTAGGAAAAGGAAGGGTTTATAAGCGTAAATATTAATTAATAAAACTTTTACTGCAAAATTCCTAAGAAAATTTAAGTCGTTCCATACTAAAGTACCTCTACTACTACTAACACCTCTACTAAGATTAAAAGTTATCAAAAAACTGCTATTTTTTTCCGTATATCGAAGTTTTTCCCATGGGTAAAGTGGTTCGTATAGATAGTCCAATCAGATTAATAAAAATAATAATTATAACTTCTTCCACACAACACAATCACTTGTCCCTGGTCCCAAGCTAGGAAACCCCGTGCTATAGTAACCAGGCAAGGACATCACAGACATGGAAATTCCCCAGACTGATGCCATTTGTACAAATGTACGGCGGCCTCCAGTGGGAATCGAACCCACAACCTCTGGCATGGTAATCAGTCGTACTACCGCTAGGCCAATGTAGCAGTCATTGACTTGATTTGGGGAATAAAGAAAGATGGTGCCGCTTTTGTTTCGTACTCACACACTATTTTCTTCTATACCAGTTAAAATAGTGTGTGTGTACATCCGGACTTAGCCCCCGTGGTGGAGTATGGCCTATACCTTCCTCAGGGAAGAGACCCGTGCCCCTCGGTGGGGACATAATGGGTTGATGATGATGTGTGTACATCGTCAAGGTTTTCTGTTTTGGAAAAACTTGCAGGCAAAAGTTACAGAATTTGTTTAGGTCTTTTGGTCGTCTCGAAGCTATAATATTAATAAAAGCTTGACCAAATGTTTTTAATAAAATTTAGTTTTTATTTTCGTTCAAATTAGAATTATTCTGACATACATGTTTTTACAATAAAAATGTTGCCAAGCAACTAGAAAAAGGTTAAAAAGAAAGGTATAAAAAGAAACAAAAAGACTATATCCTCAATTCCTGATGCACAGTAGTCGTGCACACTCCCCTTTTTTCAAAGTAGAATGATCTTTTTGAGCGGCCGGCGCAAAGTACCAGCGGAGGTCCTCACATCCACCACTCTGATGATCCCGTCGCGGCCCGGAAACAGCGCCGCTACCACTCCCCGTGGCCAGGTCCCTCGTGGCAGATTCCCATCTGCAACCAAAACAGGGTCGCCGACCTTAACAGTTGGCTTTGCGGCACCGCGAACACGCCGGGGGGCCAGACTTGGCAAGTACTCCCGCACCCACCTCCTCCAGAAATGGTCCGCCAGCCTGACGGCTCGACGCCACCCGTTCCTATTACAAAGGTCCGCGTCAGTGAGCTGTGCTGGGATTTGCCGACCCGATGAGGTTCCCAACAGGAAATGGAACGGTGTCAGGGCTTCTGGGTCTTCCGGATCGGGCGAAACGTGCGTAAGTGGTCGTGCGTTGACAATAGCTTCCGCTTCCGAAAGAAGCGTTCCCAGGACTTCGTCAGATGGTGTTCGATCTCTAAGTGTAACACGAAGCGCTGTTTTGCGCCAAACATCATCGACGACATACGATATACTTTAAGGGGACTAGAAGGATCGTCCCGCCAGAGGAATCGCTGGGCGTCCCTATCCTGCTGTATTATTTTTACTTGTGGGAACATTTCCTTAATATCAGCGGTGAGGGCGATCCTCCCTTCCCTGAAACGCATCAGTATTCCCAATAAGG
Organism: Yponomeuta evonymella; assembly: GCA_963969515.1. NCBI lineage: Eukaryota > Metazoa > Arthropoda > Insecta > Lepidoptera > Yponomeutidae > Yponomeuta > Yponomeuta evonymella. The sequence continues at coordinate 2,702,104 of OZ018369.1, forward strand.
GTTTTTCCGTGGCCGTGGAAGCAATCAAGGACGACACATACATGGACGATTTTATTAGTAGTTTAGATAGTCTAAACGATGCGGCTCGTCTGGCTTCCGACGTCGTGACGATCCACAAACGCGGAGGGTTCGAAATGCGAGGTTGGATAGCAAACGATCCCGCGGCTCTAGCCCTATTGCCAGCCGAGCTGTTATCAGACGTAGTTAGTAGTGATAACGTAGAGTTGTGTAGCGATGCCGCCACTAGAACATTAGGTCTCATCTGGAAACCAATCCGCGATGAGTTGAAGTTTAGTTTTGGCGTTTCGAGTAGTTCATCGCCTCCAGCAACTAAGCGCCAAGCTCTAACAATGGTTATGCAAATATACGACTATTTGGTCGTCTCGAAGCTATAATATTAATAAAAGCTTGACCAAATGTTTTTAATAAAATTTCGTTTTTTATTTTCGTTCAAATTAGAATTATTCTGACATACATGTTTTTACAATAAAAATGTTGCCAAGCAACTAGAAAAAGGTTAAAAAGAAAGGTATAAAAAGAAACAAAAAGACTATATCCTCAATTCCTGATGCACAGTAGTCGTGCACACTCCCCTTTTTTCAAAGTAGAATGATCTTTTTGAGCGGCCGGCGCAAAGTACCAGCGGAGGTCCTCACATCCACCACTCTGATGATCCCGTCGCGGCCCGGAAACAGCGCCGCTACCACTCCCCGTGGCCAGGTCCCTCGTGGCAGATTCCCATCTGCAACCAAAACAGGGTCGCCGACCTTAACAGTTGGCTTTGCGGCACCGCGAACACGCCGGGGGGCCAGACTTGGCAAGTACTCCCGCACCCACCTCCTCCAGAAATGGTCCGCCAGCCTGACGGCTCGACGCCACCCGTTCCTATTACAAAGGTCCGCGTCAGTGAGCTGTGCTGGGATTTGCCGACCCGATGAGGTTCCCAACAGGAAATGGAACGGTGTCAGGGCTTCTGGGTCTTCCGGATCGGGCGAAACGTGCGTAAGTGGTCGTGCGTTGACAATAGCTTCCGCTTCCGAAAGAAGCGTTCCCAGGACTTCGTCAGATGGTGTTCGATCTCTAAGTGTAACACGAAGCGCTGTTTTCACACTCTTCACCAATCGTTCCCATGCACCGCCCATAAATGGTGCCGATGGAGGAATAAACTTCCATTCTATTCTACTGTTACTTGCAAAGTCCGCCACCTCCTGGCCATACAGCTGCCGCAACTGTTTGTTTGCTCCAACGAAAGTCGTGCCGTTATCTGAGAAGATTTCATTTGGAGTTCCTCGGCGCGCAATGAAACGGCGAAGGCACATTATAGCGGCGTCGGTTGATAGGCTGTGGACTATCTCCAGATGTACGGCCCTTGAAGTCATGCATGTGAAGAGGGCCACCCAGCGTTTTTCATGCCTGCGTCGAACGGCTGTTAGCAGTGGCCCAAAGTAGTCCAGACCCACGAACGTAAATGGCCGTTTTCCAAACGACAGGCGAGCATTCGGCAAATCCCCCATGGGTGGTTGAGGTGGTGCCCCGCGTACTAACTTGCAGAGCTGGCAGCTGCGTACAATAGACCTGACAGAGTTCCGTAGTCCCAGGATCCAGTATTTTTGTCGGAGTTCGTTGATCACGGTTTCCGCGTTGGCGTGGCCGAACTTGTCGTGGAAGTGTGTTATGAGGAGGCGCACGGCTGGGTCTTTCCCATCCAATATAATAGGCCTCGTGTCTGCCGAGATACCTACTATGGCAGCGGCCCGTCCTTGAACGTACAACAAACCTTTCTCGTTCACACGTGGGCTGAGGGTAGCGAGCCGGCTTTTCGGTGGGATTGGATTCTCTCGGCGAAGACATTGTAATTCCTGTCGGAATGCATTGTTCTGGCTGTTGCGTAGAATGTGGACCTCCGCGTGTTCTAGATTTTGCGCAGTCAGTACTCGTAAGGGAGTTTGCGTGGGAGTGTGCGACGACGAAGAGCTATGTTGGGTAAGAACAAAGTTATTTGAAGCCCCCCTCACCCTTGTGATGCATGCGGCGATAAACTGATGCGCTCTAGCGGTCGCCCTAACCATTCTAAGCCATGAACTAAAATGAGCTGGGTCAGCTGAAACTGGTGATGATGACTCAACTGTGCTAATACAGTTGCAGCTGACATGATTGCATGACGAAAGGATGGATGTTGTTTTCGAATGCAATAATGTTGATGGCGCTTTATTAATACGTGCAGATGGCTTCAGTTCCAGACCAATTAATGATTCTACCTTGTTACCTCCCACTGCTGGTTCTGTTGGCCACTCGGCGGGGGGAGACAACAAAAATGATGGCCCGCTCATCCAGCGCGATTCTACGTTCAACACGGTTCTATCTAAACGTGTCGCGTCATCAGCGACGTTTAACGTTCCATTTCCTGTTGGGAACCTCATCGGGTCGGCAAATCCCAGCACAGCTCACTGACGCGGACCTTTGTAATAGGAACGGGTGGCGTCGAGCCGTCAGGCTGGCGGACCATTTCTGGAGGAGGTGGGTGCGGGAGTACTTGCCAAGTCTGGCCCCCCGGCGTGTTCGCGGTGCCGCAAAGCCAACTGTTAAGGTCGGCGACCCTGTTTTGGTTGCAGATGGGAATCTGCCACGAGGGACCTGGCCACGGGGAGTGGTAGCGGCGCTGTTTCCGGGCCGCGACGGGATCATCAGAGTGGTGGATGTGAGGACCTCCGCTGGTACTTTGCGCCGGCCGCTCAAAAAGATCATTCTACTTTGAAAAAAGGGGAGTGTGCACGACTACTGTGCATCAGGAATTGAGGATATAGTCTTTTTGTTTCTTTTTATACCTTTCTTTTTAACCTTTTTCTAGTTGCTTGGCAACATTTTTATTGTAAAAACATGTATGTCAGAATAATTCTAATTTGAACGAAAATAAAAACGAAATTTTATTAAAAACATTTGGTCAAGCTTTTATTAATATTATAGCTTCGAGACGACCAAATAGTGTTTTCTATTTGGTCGTCTCGAAGCTATAAACAAGTGCCAGTTGTCCATACCTATTACCAGCATTGGTTTAGCACAGTCATAGCAAAGCTCTGTGGTTATGTCCTCTAGGTACGAGTAGCTACGTAAGTCAGTACAGCTAATAGTTTGTTTGCATACTACGCCTAAATTTTTAATTGAACGTGCTCTATGTACCCAGAAAGTTTCGGTTGCATGTTTACCACTAATCTTGAAATCTACGTACTGTACCGCAGTCTGCCTACTTAATCCACCTACACAGTCTAATTGAATTTGCCCCTCACATCCTGTGGCCCCAATACGATCAGAAATTACAGAATCGATAAACGTCGTTGAAGAACCATCATCTAATAATGCGAACGTGTCTACCTTGCCTGCGGGTCCTGAGACCGTTACCGCAACTATCTTCAGGTAGGGGCTGAAGCTGGGCCGGTCACCCGTCTCGCTTGTAGAGTTCGGCGTCGCGGTCGTGTGAGCGGCTACCTCGCGCATCGTGTCGCCCCCCGAAGCGGTTGGGGTAGAGGGTCCCAAGGAAGACTCATCATGTGCAGAGATGGCGTCGCGTTCATCAACATGAGCTGTAGTTGTAGGAGAAAAATCAGGATCGTGAAGCAAAGTGTGATGCTTGCGGTTACAATTTCCTACTTCGCATTTGGTTTTATTTTTATTACATAGACGAAAAACGTGAGAACTCTTCGTCAAACAACGATAACAGATTTTTTTTTTTTTGATAAACTGCCACCTGTCACTAACTGACACTAACTTGAAGCTGTCGCACATCGATATGTCATGAGATTGATTACAAAACAAACAAGAGATATTTTTGTAATTATTTTGGTTTTGAGCATGTTTTTTAGGTGCGGCCTGGTGATGCGATTGACTAGGTTTGTATGAAGCCTCTGATACTGCATGAGTGCGCTCCCGTAGTACGTAGCCATAAGTGGTTTCCGCGACGCTGTCGAACCTCGCGTGTAAGTCTACTTCGCGAGCTAGAAAGTTGGACAGCATCTCCACTCTCCCGCTGCTCGAGGCGGTCTCATGATCAGTTTGTGCCGCAGCGTAGTCCATCCATCTCGTGCGTAGTATCAGGGGTAACTTACTCATAAGGGCCGAGAACAACGCTCCGTCTCCAGGATATAGTCTTTTTGTTTCTTTTTATACCTTTCTTTTTAACCTTTTTCTAGTTGCTTGGCAACATTTTTATTGTAAAAACATGTATGTCAGAATAATTCTAATTTGAACGAAAATAAAAACGAAATTTTATTAAAAACATTTGGTCAAGCTTTTATTAATATTATAGCTTCGAGACGACCAAATAGTTGCCAAGAGTACACATACCGCCTCTCGTGCTGTCCCCTTAAGAGCTATGCTAAGCCGGGCTAGGTTTCTATTTGGTCGTCTCGAAGCTATAATATTAATAAAAGCTTGACCAAATGTTTTTAATAAAATTTCGTTTTTATTTTCGTTCAAATTAAAATTATCCTGACATACATGTTTTTACAATAAAATGTTGCCAAGCAACTAGAAAAAGGTTAAAAAGAAAGATATAAAAAGAAACAAAAAGACTATATCCTCAATTCCTGATGCACAGTAGTCGTGCACAGGTCTACTTTATTAAAAAAATACTACATACGTTTAGAGAGATCTACTTCTTTGTACATTAAACATTTGTTTGCAAGTACGTGTCCTTTCGCAGGGGTATTCATGATGTCGCGATTTATGTCACATTCTGTAATATAGGTAGGTACTCTGTCTTTTTTAGATCAAAGGCACTATGTAATGTAATTTAAAAGACAAGAAGTAGGGAAGGAATGGTACAGTGGATAGAGATAATTAATTTGTTTAAATAAATAAAACATATATTTTATTGATCATGACGAGTGTACCAACATGCTTAAAATTTTGCGTAAAGTACGCAACTAAGTCTAAAATAACATAATTGTAGGTAATTTGATACAGTAGGTTAACCGGCTAAGATTGATTGCTGCCTACTATTAGTGCTGGTCTACAAAATATTTCTAATCAACAGATAAATAATACAAATAAATACGTCATAGATATAACACATAAATACGGGACTATATACAGCAATATAAAACTCGGCGTAACCAAATCCCTTCACTCGAAAAAACTTTGAAATGGAGAAAAATATTAAATACCGCTCTTGCATTATATTTCAATGCCGCAGCTGGTTACGGTAGTATGGAACATACGATAATTTTCATATTTTTCGTATAGTAACTAACATTGTAAGTATCTAATATTGTTCGTATTGATGAGAACCTCCTATTTTCGGATTTATATGGACATTTTGTTACAACCTACTCTTACATAAAATAACAATACATAGGTACTAAGCGAACGTAGGTATCACAAAAAGATAAAACTGAAAACTAATAAGCTCAGACTCCTGTAATCGAGTCAGTAACCGTTCCTGCCGCCATTGTAGCCGTTGCCATGGCTACCGCCGTTGCCATGGCTACCGCCGTTGCCATGGCGACCGGCGCCGACATTTTGTTCAACCCTGTTGTTGGCATTTGCGTCGTACCCGCCGTCGCGACCGAAACCGTTGTCGGTGTCCTCGTAGGAGATTTTCGGCTTGAATCCGCGCTCATCAGCTTCGTAGCTTACGGTCTGTAAAAATAAATTAGGTTAGAAGAATGTATCAGGGAACAGAGTGTCCAGCTGATATAAGAGGATAATATCTGGCAGTGCTTCTAACAGTGATTCCAGGAAGTAGGTAGGAGACCTGGGAGGTCAAAGACACAACTTACGATAGCTGTTTGCACAGTGTAGGTACCAGTTCTTTGATTGTACTGGCAGCCTCAAAAAGCAAGATAGTCAGATTGGTTGTCAACCTCCGATAGGAGACGCAGAAGAAGAGGTGCTTCTAACTCTCTGCCTCGTTGGACTAGCGAGCTCCTGTCATATCTACGAGATTTGAGAGCCTAGTCATCCCTATTGGTATTTGGTCGTTGCGCACGCGATCAACAATTAACAATTCAAAGTGGGAACTTCTTATATTAAAATATACGCATGTTTACCTGCTTCCTGCCATCAGGTAAGACCACGTGGTATTGGCCTACAGCTGCCTCGTCTTGTCTCTGTTCGTGGTGACCAAAGTCCGTGCCCTGCTCGAAATCGTTCACCATGTATTCGAAGTTATAGTTGGCCGGTTCCTGCAGACAGAATTAGTATAAGTACTTTGCCGAATTGTACGGAAATCGGTCGAGAGTTTGGACAGATACGGCCTAGTATTAAATGGCCAGGTTTTAAATATTTTTGTGATTTTAAGAAATTATATTAGTAACTGTTTGGGAAACATGGAAAGTACTTATACATATTCTGTGCATTGTACAAAGATAGCCTCCAGATTTAAGCCCGTTACAGAAGGGCGCTATACTATTTCATACAAAATATGGGATTGAGATTGATTATTTATTTATTACAATGATACTATTGTTTATCGGTAACTTGGCAGGGAAAAATTATTACAAGGGTATTGCAACGTCGTTATGAAGCTCTTATATATCTAAACGCGTTATTTATGCTCGCAAAACACTGCCGTATCTAGGGTGGTGTTAAAATACGGCACGTGCCAGGGGCGCCACTCAAAGATGGGCGCAAAATGAGAGCCGGCTTTAAGGGGCGCCAAGCCCGAACGCCGAATTGGTGGAGCATCCCAAATTAGCCAGTTGGACTGACACATCAATTTGTTTAGGTCTTTGAAGAACGGCCTGTTTGTCGCCGGCCGATACTATTGTTTTTCCTATTGTTCAATAATACACGCGGCCCACTTACTTACAATATTTTCCTTTCATTATTCGAAATACGGGCGGTGGAAATAGGCTTGGCGTCGAACAGTAGAAGACCACGCTGCTTCATTGGGGTAGAGGATATTATTGCTTAAACCCAAGCGCCACAGGGGCTAGAGACAGCGCTGGGACAGAACTTCGATGCTTCTGCTAGGCGCCATTATGGGTTGGTTGGTACCTACTCCGCTCTTCAATATGAAACGTTGCCTACTTGTTGAAAACACAAAAGGGTAAATACTAACAGCGTTGAGTTGTTCGAAGGCGTTTCTGCCGAAGGGAGAGGCGTTGGCGTCGTAGCCTTGCTCGGGAGCCTGGCCGCGTGGCCCGAACTGACCCTGACCTTGGAGGTTGCTCCTGGAACAAGTGATAGTCAATAAATAAAACTGTGTCAATTCAAGGAGTCATCAATCGGACGGCTGAATGAGGCTAGTTGAGAAGATACAAGTCGCTAAAGACAAATAAAACATAAGCCTCCTATATATGTCCGTCCGTAGGGCACAGGCCTTCTCTCAGGGACAAATAAAAACCACCTATAAAATACGCACTGAACGGAAACTATACTTCACTGACTTTAACACTAGGTGGCGCTGACGGTATTCTTTATCGCGGTATGGTTATGTCCAAAATAGATGTCAGCAAATTAAGGACTATGATAATTTTCTCATTGGGACTATGTTTCAACTTGGAAAGGAATTGTCACTGAACAAACATAAAAAAACCGGAAAAGTGCAAGACGGACCCGCCCACCGAGGGTTTCGTACAAATTTGTCGGTTACGTATAAATTGTTTAGGAATCGAGTCTCGCAGTTTTCCCGAACTTTTCCCAAATTTCAAAGGTAATTTTTTCTATGATTCAACTACAAATGTACAGTTTTCAGATTTTTCACTGTAGGTACTTATAGTAGTACGTTACGAAAATATTACTTGCCAAATTTCGGAGTTCTAGATCAACGGAAAGTACCCTATAAATTTTCATTCCCTTGAGAGTGTCGAATTATAATTTAACGTTTAATAAACGTTTTTTGCGGCATAAACTACCGTAACTTTTTTTAGTGTTCCGTTCCCGAAGGATTCCAAACGGGACCCTTTTACTAAGACTTCACTGTCAGTCTTTCTGTCTGTCGGTCGGTCTGCCCACCTGTCTGTTTGTCTGTCACCAGGCTGTATCTCATGAAATTTGATAGCTAGGCAGTTGAAATTTTCACAGATGATGTATTGCCCTATGACAAGGAATACTAAAAACAGAATAAAATAAATATTTAAGGGGGGCTCCCATGCAAGAAACGTTATTTTTTGCGGTTTTTTCTCGATATTTGTGTCTAATGTTGTATAGATAATGGTACGGAACCCTTCGTGCACGAGTCCGACTCTCACTTTGCCGGTTTTTTACGTTAACTCAGAAGTTTGATTTTTTCACAGGATGGGATTTCTTCAAGGGACTGTAGACTTGAGACTGTAGACTTGATTTTAATTTCAACTCGATACCTTTACGCGTTCCCGAGATAAAGGGCCTTGTCTTACCTACCTATCCTTGTCGCCTACTACGCGACACGGGCGTCCGTGCAATTTAGTAAGTCACGTTAAGAGCGACTTGTGACTAAAACGTACTAACTACAACGAACAAGGCATAGTCAGTAATCAAACCCACTACCTACAATAGTAAAAATAATGGAGCATACCTGGCGAAGGGATTAGCACCATTAGGAATCACACCATGCGGGGAGCCGAGGTTGCGGGCGGCCACTATCTGGGGCTGCGTGTTGGCTCCGGCGGAGTACCCGCCGTTGGTGTACCCGGGACTTCCCCCGTTCCGCTGGGCTGGTGACGGTGGTAGGTAGCTCGGGGGAGAGAGACAAATTTATGTGAAGGAGGTCGACGCCATAAAAATAAGTGACGAAATGGGTAGTTGATTTTAGATTCTTTTTATTTTGTTTTGCTTCATTTGTCATCTCCCGCTCTGTTTTATTTTTCAAATATGTCGCATGGGTTGGATGGAAGAAATTTCTTTTCAAATAAGTTCGCCTTTGTACATCTTCACTTACCTGCTATATAAATGTTTATATGCAAATAAGTTTATATGCCTTAAGTTTTTTAAGGCAATGTTATTTTCATTACGATGTTTGTCTAATTCGTGATTTCCGACCTTTCGCTCGACACTGAATCAAAATACACCCAGAGGCTTTTTTTGTACAAACAAATTGAATAATCTCCTGCGAGTAAGTGTTTTTTCTCCGCCCTTGATACCGCGGACTTTCCTAAGGCGCCCGCGTTAGGAAAGTCCGCCCCTGGCTAGCTCAAGCTGCTTATTACCTGTTGGATGGCGGTGGCTCAGCCAAAGTCAGGGCGAGGATGGCGGTGAAAGCGGAAAGGGTCTGAAAAGAAAATAATAAGTTATAGGTGGACTCATGAAAGATGAGAAAATAAAGTTCTGGTTCTATGGTTTGGTAAAAACTTATTAAAATTTTTTAATAGCGGACGGCAGGGACAAAATAATTATGTACTAACTTTTTCAAAAGTAACCGAATTTACGAATCGAAACCAATGATTTTCTCATTGATTCTATCGATTCTATTTTATTGTATAATTCCGTCTTGACGAAATTTATATTGGTAAGAATTTATTACAACAAATACTAAAAACATAATAAAATAAATATTTAAGTGGGGCTCCATACAACGAACGTGATTTTTTTGCCGATATTTGTTCGACCGGGGGAAACGCTCCATGGAGGAGGCCTATATCCAACAGTGGACTTCTTGTGGCTGAATGATGATGATGATGATTTGTTCGATATTAATAACGACAACCGGTAGTTGACCACCCTGGAGGAACCATGTTTCTAACAAAAAAAGAATTAAAGGAAAAATATTTATAGACAAACTGAATTTCTCCTCCTTTTTTTAAGTCTGTTAATAAGGCTATGAAATAATTGAAAACAAAGTTATTTTTCGTTGGCCGCTTTGTTATTTTTTAAGCCTCAATTTGAGCAATAACCGGACTTTAGCTTATCACTAAATGGTGGGGAGAGGCAAACAACGTCTTCATAAAACGAGCTTTGATTATCGTTTAAAGTTCTAAAATAGACACTAGTCTTGTTCTTTGTTATCTCTGGGAGTTTGAATAAGTGGAAATAAAGCCTAAAGAGTCTCGAGACTGAAATGGAATATCTACATGAAATTGACGGCGGAAGATCAGTGGATGCGGATGGGGAAGGGACCGTGAGAGAGGGCATTTGAGGAAATGGTTTATACCCAGCAGTGGGAAGCGGAGCGCTGATGATGATGATGAAGCCTAAACAACTTATTAATTAGTGATAATTACGTACCTTCATATCTAACCAAAACAAAACTCAAACTTCTCAAACGCGACTGAACGCAAACACTAAAACCGAATGTAGAACGAGATGTGATACCATTGGCCCAGTTACATTATCTTTTATACCATGACACTTCACGTCGCGTCCCCAAAGGGGTAGGGGTTGAAAAATGACGGCCCATTAGCACTACAATAGATGAGCTTTCAAGGTACCTTTGACGCGAGCTTCGGACAGAGAATGTCGTGGAGTCGACTTTGTCGTCAAGGCGGACTTTTTGTTCAAAGCCGACAACTATCTTTACGTTTCTCGTTGGGTTAAACTGCAATACATATTTTTTGTTATTGATGATATTAAGGATAAAATAATAATAACTTCCACACAACACAATCACTTGTCCCGCTATGCTATGGTAACCAGGCATTGACATCACGAACATGGTACATACCCATTTGTACAAATCAAGTACGGCGGCTTCCAGCGGGCGTCGAACGCACGACCTCTAATCTCATAATCAAGCGTGTTGTCGCTAGACCAACGAAGCAATAGTGTTATGATTTAGTTAGTCTAAACTAGCGTATTGAAGTAACCCCTAACACACCAGCCCACTGGACCTCGACTAACGTACTCAGAAGTACAATTTTTAATCGATCTTAGGCTGATCTATACATATCTCTTTTGTTTTTTCTTTTAATTTTGTGCTCAGGTGTACATTTTACAGTCAAAAGCTCATTGAGCTTTAGACACATCAAATACTCTACTTGATAGTAACGTACGGGAGATTTAGCGACAAAATTGTTGAAATACTTGTTCATCAGTAAGTAATTTGCGAAATGTTTGGTAATTTCTTTTTTTCTATATGTGTACGACACGAACCACTTATAAACCTAGATGTGTCCTTGTACATCATATGCTTAGAAACATTCCAATTCGAGGTAAATTCGGCTCGTATTTTGGAAATTAAAAGCAAATTCAGTTTTTTCAGTTTTTTGAGAATTTTGAGGAGTACTCGCAGTATTTGAAAACGATTAAAAATAATATTTAAGTACCTACGTAAATTTCCGAACCATTCTGTTAGTCTTCACAGTATTATGTCATCCATCTTAACATTTCTGAAGTGTCAAAGTGGCTTAAAAATCGTCATCCAGCCCAAAGAAAGTGTGAGACTTTCTTCATAGAAGCGCTGATAACCCAACACGATGGACAGTTACAGAATAGGGGCTGATCAAAAACCAAAGTACGTTTGATATTAGATTTTTTTTATATTTCTTGTTAACCGACTTCAAAAAAGGAGGAGGTTCTCAATTCGTCCCAATTTTTTATTTTATTATTCTTGATATTCGTCTCCACAGTTTTCGCTGTCCCATGTGTCAAGACAGCCAGTACCTACAAGGATATGACGAGACGACGTCTCAGCTTCCTAATCGGCAAACAAACTGTTGTAAGTTGACCTAGAGCTTTTAAAGACAGCAGCTGTCAGCTGTCACGGTGGCAACTCAGTGGGTTGACTGACTGGCTTACGAGAAGCCGCGGTTCGATTCCCGACATTGTATTACTCATTGTACGACTGCCTTGTTGGTCTAGCGGTAATATTTTATACCAAGACAGGGGTCATTGTGTTCGTTTACCACTGGAGGCCGCCGTACTTGAATTGTACAAATGACCTCAGTTTGGGTGTTTCTCGATGTTTATGATGTCCTAAAAAGCGGTGGTAGCCTAGCGGGTAGAACATTGGACTCGGAAATAAAGTATCTGTATCTGTATCTATCTGTATCTGGAAGCGAGAGACTCAAGTTCGATTCCTAGTGCGGGCATGTATCTATGACTTTGTTTTCTAAGTTATGTACATTTGTGAAGTTATAGTAGCAATACCACTCGCTAAATGTGAAGGAAAACATCGCGAGGAAACCTGAGTGTCTGAGCTATTCACATACCTCAGCTCTTGAAATTGCCAATCCGCGGTGGGTTACTCTCTCCCTGAGAGAAGGCCTGTGCCCTACAGTGTGACGTATATAGGCTGCTTATATGATGTCATTGTCTGGTTACCATATCACAGGGTATCCTAGTTTCCAGGTCAAGTGATTGTGTTGTATGGAGTTATTATCTACTCCTCACGCACCGATTCCCATACAGCCGTAGTTTGGTTTTAATATCCAAACGACACGCTGGATCGCACTGAAACTTTACCAATACGTCTAGAAGACACAAATGAAGGTTTGATCGTGCTTAGAATTGAGAACAATTTTGAGTAAAACAACGATTACGATGAAGTTTTATAGAAACGTCGTAAAAAGTTTTAAGTTCTTTTTAATTAATTTGAACCACTATTTGCGTCCATGGATTTCCAAAAAGACCGGTTGGAAGCGGCCTGCATCCTCCTCCAATCCATGGAGGAGGCCTATGTCCAGCAGTGGACTTCTTGTGGCTGAATGATGATGATGATGACTATTTGTGTCCTCTCAGCATATTCACAAAGTTTCATTGCAATCCTCCAAGTCCTTTGAAAATGAAAACCAAACTACGTTTGTATGGGATTCACCTTGTGTGGCGCCCTCTAAGGCATTAGCGGCGCATATACGTCCCATCACAGGGCTCAGAGGACCTCACACCGAAGATTGCCTTTAGTTGGTAACCTGAAGATAAGTACTCGTAGCTCAGGAAGCCCAGTCGACCGAAGTAGACACGGAAAGGATCAGGCCAAGCGGAGATCCAGGAACTAGCTTACAGGGGTTTGTCACTTTGTCGTTCGTTGACTACCAAAACAGAGGTCGTGGGTTCGATTCCCACTGGAGGCCGACATACTTAATTGTGATGTCCTTGCCTAGTTATCATAGAACAGGGGATAGTTTGGGCAAGTAATTGTGTTGTGTAGAAGTTATTATGTCATTATTATTAAATACTTACTTGATGATGACGCCGTGAACTTCGTATTACTTACATCTATCTATATTTTGCTTTCGATCTCAATATTTAAACTTTCCCGGGACTTCCACAAATATAAAAAAAGAAAATAAATTGCCAAATCCGTCCAGCCGTCCTCGAGTATTAGCGAGTCTAACCCCTGGTTTCTCGTACACTAAGAAGCTGTTAATCTACTGTCAGTGTTTTTTTTGTATGCACTTTGGTCAATTGACAGCTGTTAGCAGTAGATTAAGAGCGTGTGAGAAACTGGGGGTAAAGGCCGGTTTCTGAATTGAGAATTGCACTAAGTAAATACTTAAGTAACGTTCTGTCACGCTCTTTTCTGAGAAATTCGAAGAGGCAGCATTACCTACAGTTAAGTATTTAATTAGCGAAATTCGCTATTCAGAAACTGGCCCTAACGAAGAGCAATATAATATTATATGTTTATGGTATAGATTATTATGTACGTCTGATTTATTGAATTCTTCACAGCGCACATGACATATTGATAAGCATGCAGCATGCTCAAGCAGCTTGGGCGCCTTTATAGTAACTCGGGAGTGAAAATAGAAGATTAACCCCCGGTTTCTCGTACACTAACAAGCTGTTAATCTACTGTTAACAGCTGTCAGTGGTTTTTTTCTTGCATGCACTTTGGTCAATTGACAGCTGTTAACAGTAGATTAACAGCGTGTTAGTGTACGAGAAACTGGGGGTAAGAGCGGCTTTAAAATTTGTCCATAAAATATATAAATAGCTATGGTCCAATTACAAATCGCCACTTCTAATCTTCACTTTTTCCTCTTCCAGAGACGTTTAGTCGGTAGACTAACCCGATAAAGTTGCGTCGGCGCAAGGTCCGTGGATGCGGATGGCAAGGGACTACGAGAGATGGCATTTGGGGGAAAGGCCTATACTCAGCGGTGGGCAGCGGTGAGCTGATAATGATATTCCAGAGAGATATCGACACAATCTCCTCCCTTCGCCTTAATTAATATGATGATGATATTCCCGAGATTCACCCATTTGTGAAGTTTGTGAAGTTGTAGTAGCAATGCCACTCGCTAACAGTGAAGGCAAACATCGTGAGGAAACCTGAGCGTCTGTCATTGTACTAACATACATTGGATGAGGTAATGCATTAGCATTACCTTATACTTTATTGCACACATAAAACTACATGAATAAAACAAAACATTTACAGAATTATTACATTAGTAATGAACCAGGAGAGACGAGAAAAATTTGGTGTTTCGCCTTGCTTTGCTGTCTTTTTCTCATTTGGTTTTTGATATTTGACATTAAGATAAGGAATAAGATAAGAATAAGATAAAGATAATAATATTCTTAATTGTACAATAGAGCACATGACATAAAAATTTTAAAAATACACAGTACAATTGGCGGCCTTATTGCCAAAAGCAATTTCTTTCAGGCAACCCTATGACGGCAAGTTGCTGACGGAAAAATGAGACGGGCAGTCGGTGCAAATATGAATAACATACATACTTATATAAATAACAATATACCTACATAATGTAAAGCTTATGTAACTAGATCATAAGCTTTTGCCATGATATTATAACATGCAATGTTACTCATCTGTTGTGTAATGCAATAAATAAAATAAAATAAATGCCAAAGAAGACGAAGATGTCTTTAGAATACCCCCTAAATTTATATACTTATACTAGCTGACTCAGCAAATCAGCAAATATCATAAAAATCGGTGGAGCCGTTCCGGAGGAGTTCGATAACAAACACTGTGACACGAGATTTTTATATGTAAGTACCTATATTAGATTTTTTGGTAACGTACAGAGTATGTTACTGACCAGATTTCGAAAATTCCAGCTGTTATCAGCGCCTCAACAGAGAGATACGTACTGGGTAAAAAAATACACAACTAAATTAAAGATCACTCGTATATTTATGCACAACTTAGAGTTATAAACAGGTAGTTTCCATAAAACTAGCTTCATAAACATAACATAATAAAAATATTTTTTTTGTACATTTTTCTTTCAATCAATTTGCTTTAATGCAATAATAAATAATAATTACATCTTAAGACTATACAATTGGCTAACAACGGTCCGTTTTCATAAAAACAATTCGTCGTGAAGATATTGTGGAGGTTTTCCTTTGAGAAAAGTGTAAAATATTCTTCTACAATACTTGGAGCAACTTTTCATTACAAGAGAATCTGTCTCTATCTCTCATCTATCTGTTCATTATCATCATCCATCTTAAATAAAGCGTTTCGGATTCATTTGCAGTAATTTGGTACTCTGCCCTATTTCCTAAATGACCTATGGAAATATCACTTGCACCAAACATTTTTCAACGATCCAGTGGTAATTATTAAAAACTTGATTGAAATTGAAAACTAGTCAAGTTAACGTAATAAAATGAGATAAAAGTAAGTACTTCATCGAACTTGATACAAGGATTGGAAGCAGAATAAAAATGTATCAGATTAATAACCTCAATTGAAACCACGCAGATATGGCAGAAGTTTGAACACAAAAAAAGTCTGTAACAACTTTTCTTTACCCAAATGATCCCAGCCCAGCTTTGTACGGGTCGTCCCCAGTTTAGTACGGGCCGTCCCGTTCCCACTTTGCCTTCATACCTGCCAGAATCAAAACAAGAACAGAACAGAATACAAAAAGAAATTTAAAAACAGAATAGAAGAAAATAAATTTTACATATAACCCAGTAGTCAATCAAACTCAAGTTTATAACAACCCCACTGTACCCAGATGAACCCGTCCCCAGTTTAGTACGGGCCGTCCCCACTCCTAGCGGACGTGACGTCAGCAGCGTTGTCGTCATAACCGCCGGAGTGTGCCTCTGCGGGCTCCACTGAGATGCGAGGCTTGAAGCCGCGCTCGTCCGCTTCGTATTCTACCACCTGTGGAAAAGAGACAGTTAGATTGTAATATCACTGCTAGAGAGGGATGGAGATAGACATTCCACTCCCATGGGAAATTGAGAGACGGCGCACGCGGCCTAGGGTGGTCGGTTTGACATAGGATGATAATTGTAACGAAAACACACCATTGGACTGGTAGTTTCTTATATTTACTAAGGCCGTTGTGCAAACGTTGCAAGAATGATAGTCCAATGATGTCGTAGTCGTTGTTCGATGTGAAATCGGCGAACCTCGGCCGATAACCTGATGGAAGCTTGAAGAGCTGTGGTTGCGACCGGTTAGAATGAGAAATCAGTGGTTACTGCAGATCTTCCCTCGGATCAGAGAGATATAGACATGCCCCCATATTACGCGCACCAAATCCTGAACGATGCCTATCGTCTAACTGTCAATGTCGCAAACGTCAAGATACCGACAGGATTTGTTGCGCGTAATTAGGCTCAATATACCTTTTTGTGTACGTCACAAAACTAAAATTCATGATCCGATCGAGTTCGGTGCTATAAGAAGAAGAAAAAAACCGTTTTTTTCAACAACAGAAACACACACATAAAATATTACACAAGTTACAACATAAAATATTAAATCACAATACAAAAAGTAAAAAAGAAAAAAAAAACAATAAAACACTGTATTAACATAAGTTGCGGGTTGCTGGAAAAGGCAGCTGGCTCAGCGTTGTGCTGAGGGTATTCACCCAAAGCGCTGATTTTCAGCCAGTGCCTGTCAATAATTACATAGTTAAATAAATGAATGAATAGATGACGATAAGCACTTGTCTTTGCTAAATATGTCTCGGGTGCAAACCCTACCTGGATAGCTATTAGCTGGGCGGAAAAGTGACGTGAATTTTCGAACTGAAACTATCGATAAACTTCACTGTACTTCTCTTCAGACAAAATTGCGGCCTTATTTCTAACACCAATTTCTTCCAGCAGCTGGCGGAAAAGAGAGACGGACAGATATAGATGAAGTGGTATGTACCTGTTTAGTGCCATCAGGCAGCACCACGAAATAAGAGCCCTCAGCCCGGTTGTCTTGCCTTGTCTCAGTGTGGCCAAAATCGCTGCCAGTCTCCAGGTCGTTCACTTTGTACGCGAAGTCGTAGTTGGCGGGCTCCTGGGGAGGTATCAAGGGCTTGCATAAGCAGCGTCTCACTGCAGGAGACAGGCGTTTTCTCAGAGAGAGTATGGGCTTAATCACCAGGCGTGCTCACTGATACACACCTTAGGCACTCAGATTTCCTCACCGTTAGTAAGTAGTATTGCTGCTAGAACCGGGTCAGGAAACTGGTTCAAGAGTTTAGAAACGGTCTATTTCACGGCGGTAATCTATCTATCTACCCAGCCCATACATAAAGCCCACTGCTCTTCACTTTCAGACCAAACACATGGGTCTCCTGCCAAAGATAACTTAAGTAGCCGTTGCATGAACTACTGCATTGCACAGGCCTTCTACCAGAGAAAGAGACAGGAGATGCTTACCACGCGTTCCCAAAAAGGAATTATAGCAACTACTAAAAATTCACAAATCTATGTTCATGCCAAAGTCAGCGCCTTAGACTTAGACGCCGCCGCCGGGGACCAAACAACGGCATTAATGATGCTAAGGCCTATGATGGCTACCATGGAGGTACTAGAGACCTATGTAAATGACAACAATACTATAAAAATCCCTCACCTGATTAGCAAGCTCATCCAGGGCGTTCCTCGCATAACTGTACCCTTGACTGGACAGGGAGTTATACTGCTCTGGGACTCCATATTGTTCAGAGGGCATATCACCACTTCTGACAGATGGAGGACCATAGGAGTCTGACACCTCGCCTCCTAGCGCATCCCTAGCAGAGGGAGCTCCATATTTCTGGGCAGGAGATCTGGCGTAGGATGAGGCGAAGGCACTGGTCTTCAAGTTTCGGGCTTGGTTCGGAGCTCCATACTCTTGCGAGACAGATTTAGGGGCAGCGGATTGTCTGAGGTTAGCTGAGGGGTATCCTAAGGCTATGGAATAAGAGTCTGCTCCTCTAGCGGTGGGTGTGGGTGCGGAAGGTCCAGATTTGAAGGCGGGAGATGAAAAAGACTTAGGGGAAGGTCTGGGAGCGCCAAAAGAGCGTGACACGGTGCTAGCAGGCGGCGTGAAGCCCCTAGCCCTGTAGCCTGAAGTTTGAGACCTAACGTTAGGAGCACCGTAAGTTTGCGCTGGTCCGGAGCGGAAACCTGTAGCTACAGAGTTACGGAACGAAGACTTTGGGGCCGAACGGAAAGAACCGAAGTTTGCCTGAGGGGCTCCGTATTCCTCTGAAGGTGTACGGAGTTCTGGAGCACCGTATTGGCTGGAAGGCGAGGACCTTTGGAAGGGAGCGCCGTAGGTGTCTTGAGGGGCATTGCGGAGACTAGCGATGGAGAAGTCTTGTGGTATTTCATTGTCTAGAGCTGGCACGCCGTATTCTTCTGACAAACCACTCCTCAAACCAGGTGGTCCATAATTCTGTGACAGTTCAGAAGACCTTAGGTTGGGCGCGCCGTATTCTTGACTGAGCCCAGCGTTCCTCAAATTGGGGACTCCGTACTCCTGGCTCAGAGCTGAATTTCTCAAAGTAGGAGCACCATACTCTTGACTCAAGCCGTTGCTTCTCAAGCCAGCGTTCGGCACACCGTACTCTTGACTCAGGCCAGAGTTTCTTGACCCAGGCGCGCCATACTCTTGGCTAAGGCCGCTTCTAACACCAGGCGCACCATATTCCTGACTGATTCCTGAGTTTCTCAGATTAGGGGTTCCATATTCCTGACTGATTCCTGAACTTCTCAACCCAGGTGGTCCAAACTCTTGACTTAAAGAAGAGCTTCTAAAACCTGGTGCTCCGTATTCTTGGCTGATACCAGCGTTCCTGACGGGAGCGTAGGTTTGACTGGGAGAGGTTCGGGAAGAGGGAAGATAGGATTTGGAGGGGGAGGAGCGCTGGTGGTCATGGCCATGGTGCTCCTGGTGGTAGTGGCCTGATCTAGCGCTTGGGTAGCCTTCTCTGTAAAGAAAAATGGACTGTAACGTTTTAGAATGAAATTACGAAATTAATTGAAGTTTTTTTTTAAGTATGTAAGTACGTACTTTTTAAGATCTTTTATATCGAGTGTGAAAAATAGATAGATACGAGTATATCGAGAACATTTTATTGTACATATAAAATAATATTGCACAAATATTAAAAACAATTAAAATTGAACTACTGAAAAATTGAGGTAAGCAGAGGCAGCGTTTCTTTTAAATTTAACATTAGCAGAGAAGATAAGATAAAAATATTCTTTATTGTATACCGGAATTTGGTATAGTGCCCGACAAAGAACTTGAACAAATTATTTTGACTTCGCACAAACAGTGGTTTAGTCCAATTTTGCTCTAAGTGTCCATCGCAAACTTATCCCGAGTGCGCGGATTTTTATTCAAGTTATCTGCTGGGCATTATACCGACGCGATCGACGGTCACAAGCCTATCAAACTTTAAAAAAACATTTCAAACTGCACACATAGATTATTTCAATCCAGGTGATTTACTTTACCTGCCTACTGTTAATCTAGTAGTACCGAAGAACCTACCCAAGAGCTTTCAAAAAAGTTAATGAATTTGTTCTATGAATAATGGTGATTATATTCTTTTTGTTGCACTGACCCGTGCTGAGGACAGTTAAAAAAAAAACTTATTTAGAGGCTAAAACATCCACCCATGCCGGGACTTGAACCCGCGACCTCTGGCTAACCGTGCCAGCGCTCTCCCAGCGGAGCTAATAGGCAACTGCAGGCCTCAGTGAAATTTCGAGCCTTTTTACAAACTTCTCCGTATTACGTATAATGGTGATACCAAGGCTTTTTTCAGGGATCGAACCCAGCACCCAGCACTGCAATAAATTTATTTTGTACGCGTAGACTTACCCTACTGGTGGTTCTGCGTATGTGAACGCCAAGAGACCAAACAGTGACACGAACAACTAGAAAAGCAAAGAAATTAATTTACAAGTTCTTTGTATCATTACATTTAATACTATTATTATTATTTAATACTTTTATTGCACTTAGCCTAATGTACAATACGGCGGACTTAATGCCATAAGCACTTTCTACCAGTCAACCGCAGGAGGTGGAAGAAAGATTGGTAGGCGTGCAAAGATGAGAGGAGGAAGAAGTAGAAATGCAATTTACAATACACTACATTTGAGGTTATTCAAGATCAATACAAGATTATTCATTCAATCAGCCCGTCTTCGTCCACTGCTGGGCAAAGCCTTTCCAAAGGCACTCCATTTCTTTCTGTCCTTGGCCATGCCCATTCAGCCGCTGTCAGCAATCTGTGTCAGATCGTCGGTTCAGCGAGCTGGTGGGTTGCTGACGTCATACGGTGGAGAGCCTTTAACCATACTACCCCATCGGCTCAGATGATTTATTTTTATTGTTTTAAGCAGCCTATATACGTCCCACTGCAGGGCACAGGCCATCTCTCAGAGAGGGAGAGAGTACGGGTTTAGGCACCACGCGTGCCTACCGCGGATTGGCAATTTCAAGCGCTGAGGTGTGTGAACACCTCAGAAAATCATGTTTTCTCACGATGTTTTCCTTCACAGTCAGCGAGTGGTATTGCTACTATAACTTCACAAATGTACACGTCACTTAGAAAACAAAGTCATTGATACATGCAAAATGAAAATGTACTTATTGTTGGTTCAGGATTACAGAAACCATACATTTATTACACTAAATTTGGACGGGATTTGAACCCACGACCTCCCGAATGAAAAGCCGGCGTTCTACCACTCCGCTACAACCGCACGTATAGTGATTTAATGAAGTATCATTTACTGTAATGGTGTAAGCTTACCTTCATTATTGCTGAATCAAGAACAATTTTCTACTCAAGTCTGTAAAAGTAAGGAAAATCACGATTAAGCAAACTATTTTACACAACATTGATTCATATTTCAGTGAAAATTTAAAGTACAACTCTTCCAAAGATGCTGTTTTTATATCACAATATAACTAGATAAATCAGCCAAGATTTTATTGAGAAAACTAGTGATTTGCTGTTAGGTATTGTTTAAAACAATAACGACTTTGCCTAGAAACCATTTAGATTATTGCACTGAAAATATATCGCGCCAGCTGAAAAAATAACGGTCATTTCACCAATCTAATGAAGAAGTCGCTATTACTGCTAACCTCTAAGTCTAATTAAGTTCACCAACCCCTCTCAGCTGAAACCACAACGTTTGTTAAGAAGAAGAGCACAAAACTTCGAATGATAATGTCAAAGAGTGTCCCAACTATTTATACCCACTTCGATCCTAGACAATGAAAGCCTTAACCATCTTACAAGTGCGCGTTAGAGCCTAGGCGTTAGTGAAATTCGACTTTAGCACCTTGGGATAAAGGTGGGAGGTTGCCGCTGTAGCTGCAAGTAAAGTTCGGTCTAAAAGCTTGAATGGATCGCGCGGATTGATCGAGTTGAGTCTTTAGCTTTATTTGTGTGACGACACGATTATAAATGTCGGTATTTTATTAGAGTATCTCGAGTTGATGTCCTTTGGGATGACGGTAAGAGCCTTGCTCCCATTTCTTTACGTTTACAAGCCTACGGAGATACTCACGCATGTACAACGGAGGGTCAGGTAGAGACAATAGTTAGGTTAGATACACAAGCTGGCGCTGAAAAATATGAACATTCCTTATTGGAAACAAAAAAAATAAAACGGAAATAATTGAATTGAATTGTATAAGACATGTTAAACATATGCACTCAGGTCAATTAATAGTAAGCGGCGTATCTGCCTGTAATTGGAATGTATTATTGTCTTGTAGTACAGCGGTGGTAGCCTAGTGGGTAGAACATCGGACTCGGAAGCGAGAGACCCAGGTTCGATCCCCAGTGCGGGCATATACCTATGACTTGGTTTTCTAAGTTATGTACATTTGTGAAGTTATAGTAGCAATACCACTCGCTAACTGTGAAGGAAAACGTCGTGAGGAAACCTGAGTGTCTGAGCTATTCACATACCTCAGCGCTTGAAATCGCCAATCCGCGGTGGGCACGCGTGGTGATAAAAGCCCACACTCTCTCCCTGAGAGAAGGCCTGTGCCATACAGTGGGACGTATATAGGCTGCTTATGTATTGTCTTGTACTAGTGTTAATTTTTAAGGGGGTCCAGGGAGTAACAGTAGCGCCACCGAGAAAAAAAATCATATCTTTTTTTACAGATCAATAAGTGTCAGTGCAATCTCTCAATCATGTTAATAGTGATTTTTAGGACCTGGACCCCTTAATGTATAATGTATTATCCTGTCGGCGAATCAAATAAATGAAAAATAAATACAATTCACAAGAGTTCAATACAAGGATGTTCAATGCAAAGCAGAATGACCTTCTAATATAATATAAATTAGAATTAGTTTTGGTTTTATAATCGAGCCTAAAGGCTGGATGGATGGGGATGGACGAGGACAGAAAGAAGTGGCGTGCCTTGCGGGAGGTCTATGTCCAACAGTGGACCAGTACGGATGGATGGGGATGGACGAGGACAGAAAGAAGTGGCGTGCCTTGCGGGAGGTCTATGTCCAACAGTGGACCAGTACGCGCTGATTGATTGCTTGATTGATATGAGCCTAATCGATTTTTAATATTGGTAAATATGAAATACAGTCTATATTACAAAAAAATATACAAAAATCACACGAGCAAAACTAATAACATTTTTGTTCCAAGGTAGCCCGCGCTGTAACGGTACATGAGTGATAAGGTTGATTTGGTGTCGATTGTACTTACTTGCAGGAGATTCGTGTGGGTAATATTTTTGTATTTATATAGTATATTATTTACTGCGCACAGTTAAAATCGATAAAAAAAATTGTTTCAAAGGCGGACTTATCAATCACTGAAAGAGATATCTTCCACCCTATTTTATTTTGTATTTGTACCGTTCCAGCCCCCAAAGAATAATTGAAACTCAATTGATTGAATCCGATTATAGCCCCGATGTACTTATATTTCCCAATGCTACTAAAACCATACAAAGCAGACAGATCAAACGTAGAAAAGGATATAATAAGTATATTAAATTTATGTACATAATATCTTGAATAGATTGCAACAATTTTGACCAAAAACGAGTCCAGACATTGCCAAACAGCTTTAAAAGATACATCGGTACAGTCAGCACCACAAGCCTGCCCACAATTGCTCCTATCATGTATGTCCTAGGAGCGAGAATAGAATAAAAAGCTGCTTTCATCCGTGTATAGTGTATCGCTGAGTACCATAGGACGCACATTCTGGCACATAATGAGTCATAAAACTTCTCAGCGCAATAAAAGCGTTGCACCATGGATTCCATGCGCAAACGCATGGAGTCAGTCGCTATTTTAGACCGCAGATGTTACGATAACTAATTCAGGGATTCGGATTGATCTGTTGTGCACTGCTAAATACCTATATTCATCCATGCCTCCCGAAGGAGTTTACTAAACTATATGTTTTCACATAACGTAAAATAGAAACTGATATGTTTTGACATAACGTAAAAGAGAACCTGATATGTTGTGACATAACCTAACAGAGAAAATAGAGGTAGTAACGCAGTCGGCAGAACACTTGCCTCACTTTTAAGAGATCGCGGGTTCGAACCCCGGCATGTACTACCAATGACTTTGTTTTGTAAGTTATACGTACATTTGTCAATCCAATACCAGCGGCACCCACTATACGTGAGGGAAAACATCGTGACTAAACCTGAGTGCCTAAGGAGTTCACATACCTCAGCGTTGAAATTGTCAATCCTCGGTGGGCACGCGTGGTGTCTGAGCCCATACTCTCTCACTGAGAGAGGGCCTGTGCTCTGCAATGGGATGTGTAGGTATAGTATAGGCTGATTATACAAAGTGTTTCAGCGCTACCGGAAATAGATGATACAACTTTACTGGTCTTCGTTTGAATTCCATTGTACCTATTTGAATCTCCTTAGTTTCGATGCGATCTTGGTAGTTCTGTAAACAAACTCGAGCTAAGCTCTCTTTTGGACGGAGCGAAAAGCGCATATCCGCTTATGGTCGAACATCATCCTCGTCCATAGATAATATTGTAATATATCACGGTCAAGGACACTTGTACTTGTCAGCATGAATGTAGATATCAAATTGCGAACCGATTACGTTCAGCACGAGTTTTCTTTTATTACTAACCCCAATGTATCTATGCCACTACTTTAGCTCTTATGTCTGAGGGACAAAAGGTTGTTTTTCGTGTGTTTATATGATCATATTCATGGTGGCAAAAAAAAAACATTGTAATGAACGCCCTTTTCGTACAATTCGTTTGATAACAAGGGTCATATTATGATGGCCCTGACTCAAAATTTTCTTTCTAACGAATGATAGCCTTAGCTTTGTTGCCTCATAGTCCTTATCTTTCAGGTTTAAGGTCTATTTTCCCCTGTGAGTTAAGATGTTAGTAAGGCAGCTATTGTTTGAACGAGCTCGCTTAATCCAAGCTGATGCGTGGAGATGCAATGTCATCTATTGTATCAGAAAGGGCTGTGTTTGTAACTAGTGGTTAAACCGTAATTAAGTCAGATGAGATAAAAGTATGATGCAAGACGCGGATAACCGAAGTTTTTCGCAAAACTGAACCTACACATGTCTCTAAGCATAGAAAACTGAGGACTAATACCCAGTTTCGTAACCATACTAATACATGTACAGGATCCTGCAGAAAAATTCAGTAGAACTCATCAGGGCACCAAAAACCTGAACGATTCCAATCGTCTATCGGTCAAATTCCATACAAATTGCTATCGCAAACGTCAGCATTCCATCACGATTTGGTGCGATCATTAAGCCCTTGTACTAGGTACCTTTTATCATGGGATCAACTCTGAAATAGCGTAATATATAATTTGCATACAATATTGAAACTTGACTTGGTCTCGAAACTTGCTCAATATGAATGAAAAAAAAAAACTGAGCAATGAATGTCGATGAAATGAATGGCGTCAGAATCGATCGTTGCAAGTTTCAAGCCCTGGTGTTCATATATCGTTTTCTGGTGTATCATAAAGAATAGGTTTAGTACTCTAACTCTAGTTTAACCGTGAGTTTAACTTACAAGATGCAATCAAGCCTTCATTACTAAAAAGGCCATCCAGATCAACACATTGTCGTTCAGCCTAATGAGGGTACACTCACATACGTGTCGCCAAGGTGTGTTGCATAATCTTCTTTTTGTTACTAATAGTTAGACACTTGGACGCTCTAATTTGGGTTAAGCTTTGTGCTCGGACTGCACCTGCCGTTAGGGTAAAGTCACAGAGCACAGACGTCAATCTAGCTAGACAACGGAAGCACGTCTACTTCGCGTAAGCGCCAGGCACCTAGGCGGCCACTACTTTAATTTTTTTTCCTGGTTGTGCCATAAAGTGTTCTCTATCTATCTACTTAATTTAAGGCTGCTCTTACGTGGAGATCGCTCGCACAATCTTTTTAAATATTTTAGTAAAATGAGTAAACTTCTGATAAATGTGGTCTGAGGGTTTGATGCACAGTTAAATTAGTTTGGGGTTCAGAGTTACTTTATATATTGTTAATTTTTGTTCAGCTCAATAAACATTTTTCATTTCATTTCATTTCAAATTACGAACATTTTAAAATTTTGGAATCATCTTATCTCAATCAAAACCATAGTACCTACAAGCTGTGGTAGAGGATAAGAACGTATCAGTGCTCGCAATTGTTATTGTCTATCAAACACTCACACCACATTTATCAAGTACCTATTATTTATTATTACATTGTGAGAGCAAGACGGGATGCTCCACGTAAAAAGCAGCTTTAAGAAGCAGTATTTTTGTATTTTTATTTATTTGGTTTTCATAAATATTGCAAGATTACAGTAATTACACCAAAGCGTTACAATATTATTACTGAGCACTACCTAATCAAACATCATCTACCATTCTCTTACATATCATTATTTTAAGGAGTTTATTTTATTGCAGTGTAACAACTTTTTCACAGTGCGGGGTGGCATTAGGTATTTATATTGGAGCAATTACTTTTTTAGTGATTTCCGTTATTTTTGAAGCCTTTTGATGGATCTCAAAAATAACTAGGCTAGTTGAACCCCCCGTTTTCTGATAGTTCTGGATATTTTCTTACACCCTGCTATCAATACTCATTCTGCAAATCTGGGGATCAGCTTCTGTTGTAGGTATAGATTTACATAAAATTTGTAAAACAAATTTTGGGGACAATATTTTCACTCAATTTGATTATCTCCGTATAAACGACATCAACGCGTTGCTGAACTAAGTTTGTAAAAACTAGAGTTGGTTTGTCGTGCCAGACGGTTCCTCGAGTGAACCTTCATTTTTTTTCACTCTTCGTTCACACGGCATTGTTAAAATGAACAATTATCCGTTATTGGTTATGTAGACAGCCTGTTGAGGCTCACTAGGCACCAGTAAAAAAACAATTTTCCAAGAAGTCTACTTCCTAACTTCACCACTTCCAGTTGTCCACTTCCTAACTTGACCACTTCCAAAGTAGTCCATTTCCTAAATCGTCACTTCCTAACTTGACCACTTCTTCGTTTGTCTTTATCCTAACTTGACTATTTATTTTTATTTTCCTAACTTAACTTTTGTATTAGGTACAACATAGTAATGAATGATACCTGTTTCTATGTACAGAGGCTTTAAGTTTAAAATTATTTTAGTTTTTTTTTGGGTCAACTATTGTTAAATAGGAACTAACTCAAGTTACGGATCCGGAGTGCCTAGGAATAAAAAGTGGACACGTTAGAAATAGGCTTAATAGGAAATGACGAGTGGGGAATGGACTGTTTAGGAAGTACACAAAAGTTGGAAGTAAGGAGTGAAAATACAGGAAAATAAATATGTAAGAGTGGACGAACTGGGAAGTGGACAACTTTGGAAGTGGTCATGTTAGGAAGTAGACAAGGTCGTCCGGAGGGTCCAAGCAGTAGTTTATTATATCTCAATCACATAAAGTGATTTTAAGAACCTAGGACGACTGATAACGTACTTGCCAACGCCAGAGACCTACGATTAGATAGCATTGCTGCTAAAATGGCAAATTGCAAATGGAGAGGTTATTAGATTTATTAACAGATAAATTAGATTGATAGATTAGATTTATTTATGAACAATTTTGTAAAAACGATTGTAAATGATTTAGGCGCTAGTGAAGGCTAACCGGTTTCGGAAATTGGGAACTTCACTCGAGGCTGCTGTTACGGCTCTCATGCTATCTGGCTCGCTCGCACCATATAAAAATTTTAGTGACAATAATTGTATACTTTTGATAATTGTGGACTGAGGGTTTGATAGATAATAAAATCACGGACATTTTGAATACATTTATGTTTTCCTATACTAAGGTTTGTGAAGTTATAGTAGCAATACCACTCGCTAACGGTGAAGGAAAACATCGTGAGGAAACCCGGGTGTCTGAGCTATTCACATACCTCAGCGCTTGAAATCGCCAATCCGCGGTGGGCACGCGTGGTGATTAAGCCCATACTCTCTCTCTTAGAGAAGGCCTGTGCCCTACAGTGGGACGTATATAGGCTGCTTATGATACTAAGGTTTCAATAAATAAAAGTTGTTACCAAAATTATAAATTTCTTAATGAAACAACTACGTACAGGATAAAAAAAATAATGTCTTGAACGTTCGTAATTTTATTATCTATAAAACCCCCAGACCAAATTTATTAATAGTGTACTCATATTATTAGAATCCCTACAAATGTGAGATCGTGCGACCGAGACAGCATGACCGACATGCGACATGACAGCAACCTTAAGCATCTGTCATCTCGGTCTTTTTCAAAAAATCTGAAGACAGTGCACTGGAAGTATTCACACAAGGAAATAATTTCATAAAAATAATTACTATCAATTCAGAAACCGGCGCTGACGAGGCTTGTGCTAAATAAGAAACATTATTTACTTCAAAAAACTTTATTTTGCACTTAAATAAATAACAATGGGGCCTTTCAACTATTACGTTAGCAGATTTATAACAATTATTTACCCCCCCTCTCCCCACGTCAGCAAAAGTAAGCAAAGCTCTTACCCCCCTCCCATGCTTACGTAAACATTGGTATATGCATTTTTCTTTTAATGCATTCAAATCGTCAATAGCGAAACGAAACAATACTGGCGGAAGAAATTCAGACAAGTGAATAGCGCGCGGTAATTCCCCTATTCGGTTCTAACTTAAACCCTGAACCGGGAATCCCTGACAAACAACTAGGGTTGCCATATGTGTTCAAAGCAAAATCGACTAAATTTTGTAGAAAAAAAGTAAAAATATAAATATCTACCGTTGAAGTCATCACCATCCAGAGCCCCCCCCCCCATATCATCAAAAGTAGTGCTTACGTAATACTGGAATGGCCCCAATAGTACAAGTAATGTAATAAATAATACACACTATGCCTTAGCTTTGTGAGTCTTTACGAATGTAAACTTTCTAGAAATAAATACTTAGCCACTAGTAAACTTGAGACAATTACCTACTTTGAAAAAATATTTAAAAAACTTCATATTTTTTAAGTCTCGATAGAGGTATTATAAGAGTATTATTGAAAAAAACATGGTTCTGCCATGTAACTAAACCTATAGCAATATTTAGTAGCTGATATTGCAAAAATATGATCTGAGGGATTTTTATGAAGTTGTTTTCAGGACAATTTTAAAAACTTATTTAGAGGCTAAAAATTCCACCCATGCTGGGACTTGAACCCGCGACGTCTGGCCTTAGCCTCTAAATAGGTTTTTAAAATTGTCCTCAGCACGAGTTAGTGCAACAAAAAGAATATATAATTGTTTTCAGGAGACAAAAAAATGTTAAGTATAACATTTATATCTAAAATGAATATATAAAGAAATGGTTTTCAAGTTATTCATTATTTACGGAACAACCTGTATAAAAGATTGCTGTGAGCTGCTGTTGGCAGTATGCATGATAATCTTTTGATCATATTGGACGGTTTTACATTGAACGATAACCGTAACGACACGATATCTACAGGGTAATTTTGAAATCGTTAGCAATATTTTGAAGGAATGTTCTTTTCATTGTGAAAAACAGTATTATTAATGATCATTTTGGTATAAGTAACACATTCGCCATTTCAGACATTTCGCTTCAAACTAAATCGAAATTCGAAAATCGAAATTCTGCTTTCCAACATGCGTAAAAAATAAAAAAAAAATATTGAGTTCGCCGGCGGCGACCATAAGGCGCTCAAAACATAGTTTTGTTTGGATTTTTGTTACTTTTCGTCTTAATATTGTTTGTTTATGCTTAAGTGAAATAATTTTTTTTTGACGCGTAATTTCTCAAAACTCGCCATATATTTCTAATTCATGGTTAGAATATCCTCTTAAAATACGTTGAACGAATTCAAAGACACCCTGTAGTTTCATAAATTAATAAAATAATGGACAGATTTCCATTGGACTATTTAATAACGCACAGTTTTTTCAACAACGATTTGTTGAAAAAACTGTGCGTTATTAAATAGTCCAATGGAAATATGTCCATTATTTTTACCTATTTTACGTAAGTAATAATTAAAACATAATATAAAATGTGCGTCATTGATCTGTTTAAACAAATGTTTCCAGAACCACTGTCCAGTACGGTCGACAACGTAAGACCTTTAAATGCGAGCACTCTACCCAGTTGCGTTAAGGACGACTTTGGAACAGTATGTCTTTACATTTGTTGAAAAAACTGTGCGTTATTAAATAGTCCAATGGAAATATGTCCATTATTTTTACCTATTTTACGTAAGTAATAATTAAAACATTTGGAACATTATGTAAAGGTGCATCAGCTGTTGACTGTACAAAATCTCTTCGACTTTAGTCACTGAAAAGTCACTGTGTAATACTATTGAATTGTTCATTGGTGTTGTTTTACGAACTTCCTGTAAAAAGAGAAAAAATACATTTAAATTAAAATTATTTGTTGCCACTAAGGGTGTGTTACGGCCCTTGAATCTTGATAGACAGAAGGACGGACGTACGGACGGACGGACGGACGGACCGGCGGACAACAAAGTGATCAGTTTCCTTTCTTATTATAAAATGTTTTTTTTTAATATCTTAAAAACCACAAATATATGGCCCTGTAGAGTTAGTAAAACAACTTCCACTTAAGGTAACCAACCTGCGTAGGTTACTCCCAGTAGGTAATAGCCACCAGGGTTCGGTTGAATCAAGTTGTAGCCGGCATGATATCGGCTAGACCTAGTATCAGCCACTGGGGTTGGGTTGGATCTAGTTATAGCCGGAATGATACCGGCTAGACCTAGTTTCACCCGAAAACAACTGGCTCATACTAGATTTAACCAAGAGTAAGTGGCTACACCCAGTTCTAACCGGCTAAAACTAGGCGTAGCCGCACTTCGGGTTCTAGCCGCAACATATGTACAAAAGTTCTTAATTATAAACGGAGTACTTAGTTACCTTTGACAGGTATTGCAACAACTTGCAACTTAGATGCTAGAGTAGGGACATTTCTTTTTTGGAATATGGTAACTTTAAAAATGGTAACTTACATACTCTTTTTTTTCTTGTAATACGGAGAAGTTTGTAAAGAGGCTCGAAATTTCGCCGATGCTTGCACTTGTCGCGGGCTCAAGTCCCGGCATGGGTGGAACAAATAGGTTTTTTAAAATGGTAACTTATATCCCTCCGTATCAGAAGGTCTATGCTAGGTAGAATAAGACTACTTATTATAACTAGGTATCTACTTACAATAGTAGGTATAAGGCGCCGTCCTATTACCATTGCGCGTGCGATGATGCTATGCGATTTGATGCTATGACATAAAACCGCTCGCGCGATAAGGAATCGTGTGTCCTGTTTCGGAGCGATGCGATCACAATCGCAATGACTCTTAACTGGGATGCACAGTTTTTGCTGCCGGGCAATATGTCTTTAATTGTAAATAGCATTATGAAAAGGAATGCTACCCGCTAACGGCGAAGGAAAACATCGTGAGGAAACCTGAATGTCTGAGCTATTAACATACTTCAGCGCTTGAAATCGCCAATTCGCGGTGGGCACGCGCGCCCTACTCTCTCTCTAAGAGAAGGCCTGTGCACTACAGTGGGACGTATATACATAGGCTGCTTATGAATTATAAAAATAAAAAGGAAACGTGGACCATATAATATACACTCTAAAAACAGAAATCAGCGCTTGGTCGCGCGAGCGCCTTACCCCCGGTTTCTTGTACACTAACAATATGGTAATCTACTGTTAACAGCCGTCAGTTGTTTTTTTTGTATGCACTTTGGCCAACTGACAGTTGTTAACAGTAGATTAGCAGATTGTTAGCGTACGAGAAACCGTGGGTTAGTATTGAACAGAATGTTTGATGTTTGGACGCTCGACCGATTAGTACGATGCGTCGATGGTCGCGCGACGAAAACTAGACAATTTGCTCGCATCGCATGATCGCGCGGCCGTCAATAGAACGCACGGTCGCACGATCATTTTCGTCGGACGCACGCGTCATCGCGCGAGCTATGGCAATATGGCGGCGCCTAAGTAATTAAAGCCTACTACTTACCTATAGTAGACCGGATTTTTCAATAGTCAGATTAAAACTTAGCTGGAGAATAAAACTGATGTTGTCACTGTCTTGTCGTATGATTTAGACAGTGATGGCATGCGATTTATTGTACAGTTAAGTTTTATCTGACTATTAAAAAATTGGCCCTCAGTCTGATAAAATTTGTACATATTTCGTTCCGTTAAATATTCATATAAATTGCTGGAAGTGTCATGAGTTATATATAATATAATGCGGTTTTCAGCTTTGTCTGTTATCAATTTGTGCTACAATTTATTTTGAATTCACGTAATGATGGTGATAGACCGACCCCTATATTACGCGCTCCAAATCGTAAACGATTCCAATCGTCTAAGTGTCAAATTAGTATGGAATTTGACAGTTAGACGATTGGAATCGCTCAGTATTTGATGCGCATAACTAGGCCCCGGAGCATTCACCCATAACAGAGTCAAGCATAGAGCCAAACGAACGTTCTAGTACGAATGAATGCTCGTCATACTCATAATTTGAATTTGAATTTCAATAACTAATAATCAGTAATTTTGAGTTTAGATAAAATTATTGTAGTGCCAATTTAAACTTAAAAATTTGCCAAAATATTTTTGGAACGTAACTTAATAATTTTTGCCGAGGTTAGTAAACTAACAGTTAATGCTTTCAAAAAGACGCCTGTCACCTCAGTCTACCGAGACCACGGCACTTGCAAAAGTACCGAAACGTCGGAACATTGTAAAATGGAAATGTAAACGAGTAAAATATCCGTTAAAATTCAGTTTTATTATACTCATAATGTATTAACATGTTAGACGGCGAAATATTGAAAAAACTGCTCGGCTCGGCAAAAAGCTCGAAGCAAATATACTGTCGTTTCCCTAGAATGCTCGCTAGAACGTTCGCTAGAATGCTCACTTAAGTGAATGCTCAAGTCCATCATTAGCTTTAACAAATTGTCTGTAGTTGCTTTGGCGATTTGAATCAAGTCGTTTGGGCGAACTTAATACAAGGTGTTGACAAACAACACGATACCTAAAAGCCGTGTCTTGAGTAGGCATCTAAGAAATTAAACGACATATAATAAGCAAAAGTTTAAAATTCTCAATTGGGTATTTGACAAAATATCAAATGAGTTACTTTTAAAACGGAATTTTGTATGAAAATACTGGATTATGACGTCACATTTCAGAGCACTCTTTGTATGTTTAATCTATTTAAAAATTGTAATAACTAGTAATTGACTAAAAGAGATACATTTTCCGAGATATTTTGTAATTTTTGTTTTAATCGAGCATATGGAATAATTTATTGTCGATCGTGTCAAATACCGAATTAGATTTTTTAATTTTCCACGGTTCAGTGACTGTGTTGTGTGAAAGTTACATTATATTATTTATTAACATTTTTATACTATAATAATGATAAATTCCACACAACACAATCACTGTACTATATTTTCATTTATCTATTCGTCGGTCTAGCGGTCCGATCACCGTGCCCGGGGACGTGGGTTCACCCACTGCGGGCCGCCGTACATTTGCAAAAATTCGCCTCAGTCTGGGTGCATTTCCATGTCGGTGATGTCCTTGCCTGGTTACCATAGCACATGGCATCCTAGTTTGGGACCAGTACAAGTGATTGTTGTGTGACAGTTATCTCGGATGACCAAAGCTACTCACCCAACGACCTCGTCCAAGTCCTTCGCGTCGCAGATGTACTTGTGGCCTAAGTTCTCGCTTTTCGCGTAAATGTGTATGTTGATAGTGGCGCCGCCACCCTCGCGGGATTCCTTCACCGTTCGGTACAGCTGTTCGGGACGAAAGACTTTTATTGATTGACACCATAATTATAGGATATTCTGCCTACTACAGCAACACTTTTACCTCACCTCTCCCCCCCTCAACCCTTGGCTCCGGCATGTTCTATGTGTTAGTGGTGTAAGACAGATCGTCAAAGATAAATAGTAGATTTTACAACAAGTGCACAAAAGGAACCATTTTTAAAATGGTTTTGCGGACGAGTTATAAACTCTGCTTTTCACTTCGATTGCGAGGAAAAAAAACAGTAGTAGGTATAATTTAGCAAATTGAAGAAATTAATAACCACACGAGCGCTGGTAGCCTAGTGGGTAGAACATCGGACTCGGAAGCGAGAGACCCAGGTTCGATCCCCAGTGCGGGCATATACCTATGAGTTGGTTTTCTAAGTTATGTACATTTGTGAAGTTATAGTGGCAATACCACTCGCTAACGGTGAAGGAAAACATCGTGAGGAAACCAGTGTCTGAGCTATTCATATACCTCAGCGCTTGAAATCGCCAATCCGCGGTGGGCACGCGTGGTGATTAAGCCCATACTCTCGCCCTGAGAGAAGGCCTGTGCCCTACTACAGTGGGACGTATATAGGCTGCTTATGTAATAAACGCACGAAAAAACAAGAGCTGTTTCACGCCGCTTTATTTTTTTTTTAATCTTACGACATTCATGTTAGGCTTGGGCTGCAGACCTATACATCCTACTATTAAATTAATTTTGTAATAATTTTCTTAAATTAATTAAATAACCTACTGTACTTGAATTTGAATTTTAATATCTTTTATGTCTTAAAAAACACACATGGCAAATAAATTAAAGTAAATATTATAAAATAACAAATTCTATCTATGAACTTCTTATTGTGTTTGGCTGTATGGCTCTTTTTCTTTGCCTTAATACAGATACATTTATGAGTAGATACGTTAATGCACTTGTGCACTAAATTCGATTTTCTGCAGCCTATATCCTGCACAAATAAGCACTTTCAGAGCATGAGAAGTGAAAAATAAATAAAAGTGCTTATATCGCTTGTTTCGGAGTATTCATTAATTACTCCCCTATAACTAATACCCAATAATTGTGGGTTACGACAATAATAATAAGCACCTAGACCCCTTGTTTCTCGTACACGATATGTCCCCACCCGTTTTTAGGGTTCCGGACCCAAAGGGTAAGGGACCCTATTATTAAGACTCCGCTGTCTGTCCGTCCGTCACCAGGCTGTATCTCATGAACCGTGATAGTTAGACAGTTCCAATTTTCACAGATGATGTATTTCTGTTGCCGCTATAAAAAATACTAAATACAGAATAAAATAAATGTTAAAGGGGGGGGAGGGGCTCCCATACAGCAAACGTGATTTTTTTGCCGGTTTTTGCTCGATATTAATAACGGCAACAGGTAGACGCTTGAAATATTCAAATGTTGTATAGATAATTGTACGGAACCCGCACGTGGCCAGTTTTTTTATTATGCGATAACGGTGTCCCTACAATACCGTTATAACAACGGTTATCTTACCTTCTTCGCGACGCAAAGCGGCACTATGACGTCACCTCTGGCGTGCAGAATCAGTATTGGCAGGTCCTTGTTTGTCGAGAGATACTGGTCGGACTTGAAAGTATACTCCGGGGCCGTGCGGAACGGAGACACGAAGGCTGTGTCGAAGTAGGGCAGCCAGGTCACTAGCTTAAAAGGAAATTTAATGCTTGCATGATGTTGGATTTTATTTAGGTTTCACAGGCAAAAAGAAAAGTAAAAAAAACCGGACAGGTACGAGTAGGACTCGCGCTCTTGAGTTAGGTTTATACGAAGTGCGCGGGCGCCAGTTCTGCTGACTAGCCACCGCTGGCTAGGCTCGTGCTGTTTAGATGAAGCCGGTCAGCCTGCATCTTGTCGCAGAAATTCTAAACAAAAACAAATGCACATGGCTGGCGCGGGGGTTGAGGGGTTAGCGGGCGGAGGTCGCTGGCTTGAAAAATAGAAGGGCGCCCTTTTCTTGCCGGCGCTGGCTTGGCATAAAAAAATATTTATACAAAGCCAGTGCTGGCTGCCGGTGATATTGGCTTCGTTTAAACAAGGCTTTAGGGTTTCGAGCAAACACATTTAAAACATTATAAACCAACTTAATTTTGCATTTATAAAGTACTAGCAGTGCCCCCGACTTCGTTCGCATGGTAATTGAATAAGCATACAGCCAAGGTCCAATCTAAATACGGGTGAAAGAATTTTTTAAATCGGATAAGTAGTTTCGGTAATTACCCCCCACATACAAACATTTTATAAACTTACAAACTTTTCCTGTTTATAATATCTGTAGGTATAGATGCACTCACTCATACAAACAGTTAAGGAAAAAACCGACAATCGTTAATTTGCTGTGACATACTAGTGTTTCCAAAATAACGTATCTTTTGACTGCGTTTGTCTAAAAGCTTGACGTAGATTTTTTATATAGCATAAGCAGCCTATATACGTCCCACTGTAGGGCACAGGCATTCTCTCAGGGAGAGAGTATGGGCTCAATCACCACGCGTGCTCACCGCGGATTGGCGATTTCAAGCGCTGAGGTATATGAATAGCTCAGACACTCAGGTTTCCTCACGATGTTTTCCTTCACCGTTAGCGAGTGGTATTGCTACTATAACTTCACAAGTGTACATGACTTAGAAAACAAAGTCATAGGTACATGCCCGCACTGGGAATGGAACCTGGGTCTCCCGCTTCCGAGTCCAATGTTCTACCCACTATGCTACCACCGCTTTTTTATACCAATAGCACTATATAGATAGATGTAAGTGGATAAATAAATAAATAAATATTCCCCCGGTTCGAAATTCTCAATAACACGTGATGTGTATTTGAGGAATCTAACCTTGGCCACCGGAATCTCAGCCACCTCGTCAGCCAAGTTATTGAACGGCGACTCCAGCACCAAACCGTTCGGAAGAGTGGTCCATCTGTCCAGCGGACTCCGACATCGTTATTTACACGGTTATTTTAACTAAACACCTTGAAGAAAATAATGATACAAAAGAATAATAATCAAAAATACCGGTATAAAATAACGACACCGAATAATAACGGTTCGAACAATTCCAATACGGCTTTCAATCCCCGGTTTAAAATTCTCTCGTTAAAACGTCCTGTAAGAGTTTATTTCCATACCTTTCCGTCAGAAGGTTGTCTGGAAGAAATTGCTGTTAGCAATAAGGCCGCCCATTGTACTTTTTCATGGTAACTTTCATATTTTATATCTCGCTTCTTGTGTGCAATAAAGAATATTCTTATATTTGAGGAATCTAACCTTGGCCACCGGAATCTCAGCCACCTCGTCAGCCAAGTTATTGAACGGCGACTCCAGCACCAAGCCGTTCGGCTGAGGAAGAGGGGTCTGTCTGTCCAGCAGACTGGACGACAGCGAGGCCAGGTTGCCTAGCAGGTGGGACGAGATCCCTGTACCTGAAATCAGGATGAAAAGTTGAAAAGTCCGTAAAATTGGTTTACATTTTTTTTTAATAAATTGTGGAGTTTCTTTGTTAGCTTCTTCTCTACTTATGTAGATAGATTATTATTATTATTATAGATTATTCTATTAATTCTGATATTAACAACTTCGATTTTGTTTTTATAATGAGTGAAATATGTATTAGAATTTGAATGCTTCCCTCAGTTTCTCTCACACTAACAATCCATTGATCTACTTTTTGACACTTTGATTGACCTGTTAACAGTAGATTTACAGTAGTACGAGAAACCGGAGGTTGGAATTTTACGTCTATGTTAGATAATTTGAAAATTAAAAAGTTTATTTGTGCAAGTAAAAAGGTACATGAACATAGTCAAGTTCAAGTTTGGCCCAAACTTCAAGGACGAAGTCAATAAGAGGCAAGGTTTCTGACAAGCGGCATACCCAGAGTGTCCCCACACGAATACCGGCGGTGGGCGCGTCCACACGGCGGAGTGGAGCCCTTGAAATTTGACCAAATCAATGAGCGGGAAGGTTTCTGACAAGCGGCGTACCCAGAGTGTCCCCACATGAATACCGGCGGCGGGCGTGTACCCACTGCAGAATGGAGCCCTTGAAGTTTGGCCATAGGCAAAATTGCGGCCAAACTTCAAGCACGAACTCAATAAGAAGCAAGGTTTCTGAGGAGCGACGTACCTAGAGGCGCGTCCCCACTGCGGAATGGAGCCCTTGAAGTTTGGGCGTAGCCAAAATTACGGTCAAACTTCAAGGACAAAGTCAATAAGAGGCAAGGTTTCTGACAAACGGCGTACCCAGGGAGTGTCCCCACACGAATATTGGCGGCGAGCGCGTCCCCACTACGGAGTGGAGCCACTCGTACACCAATAGAGTGTCTTCCACCACGCCGGACTCCGTGGGGTGCAGGTTCGTTGAGTCGCCGAAGCCTGGGAATGGGCAGAAAATATAGGCTTCCTTCAAGATTTGCTAGTAAAAAACTCATACGGATAAGCTCGCCTTGGAACACGCTTTTTTATGTAATGATATTTTCTGGGTACCGCCGCAAATTTGTACCAATGGCCTCAGTCTGGGTGTATTTTCATATTTGCGATGTCCTTGCCTGGTTACCATGGCACAGGATATTCTAGTTTATGACCAGGACAAGTGATTGTGTTGTGTGGAAGTTATTTATTATTTATTTACTTTCAAATTCTTTGTATGATCATAAACTGGGGATCAAACGACTTACCTCTGTAATCAAATGCTATAGTGTGAAAGTCCATCTTCTGAAGGAACTTATATAGTTTTATCCGGTGTGCTGCGGCCCGCGAATTAGAATTGCCTGGAAACAGTCAAGTGAACAAAGAAAGTTACACAATTCGGGGCACATTTTAATTTACTGCTCCAAGTCGAAGAGAACAACTACCCAAAAGGACCAATTTCCAAAACGTCCAGTTTTGAAGAATGCCATTTTTAATTGAACAAATAAAAAAAAACTGTGACCTTCTTTTCTCATACCTCGACATTCAACAAACAGAATCTGAACTTTACCTTAAAACCCTACAATGCCGCTGGCCCACACGCACACGCATTGTAGGGTTCCGTAGAATTACCTGCTTTACACAGATAATAACTTAATTAAAGTAATTTTCAATGGAATTTGTCCGAAGTTTTCCTTTTATAAGTTAGTCGACTGTGACAGTTCGCCTTTTAACTTCATTATATCAGCTACGTTCCGTGTAGCGCCGGATTAAGAACAGCATCACTCCATTTCCTTCCGTGGATGTCGTAGAAGGCGACTAAGGAAATAAATTACCAGGAGACGGGCAGCAGCGAGACTCCAACCGTATACAGCGATCGCCAACCCGCCTGCCAAGCGTGGCGATTAGGGCAAAACCCTTTATTTTTTATTTTATTTTGTACACCAACAGCAAGCACGCAAACATAACAAAGCTTATAATAAATGTGACTTAGGGCTAGCGATTATGCCAATTAAAGGTATACACAGCATTTGTAAACTCTAATTTTATGAAAACTACGACATTTAGGACTAAGCTAAGTTAGGACTGGTTAAAAACCATGAGGGAGGCCTATGTCCTGCAGTGGGCGTCAAATGGCTGATGATGATATGAGCTACTGCCTTGAATAGGTTAGTTGACATCTCAGCCGCTTCTAAAACTGGGACGCGGGCAACTTTCCACTTATCAAAATTGTTATTGGTCATCTCGGCCCTTATCAGTTATTGGTGACCGAATCTCAAGTCTGAAGTGGCGATAGGCGGATCACCGAGGCTGGTGGACCGGAGGCCTAATTTATGCTAACCAAACCCTGTCAGAATCCCGCAGTAGGTTAGTATGGAATTTCACAGACGACTGGGATCTTTTTATATATTGGTTTAACGGTTTCACTCACTTTTATTAGCGTCTGGATAGCCGACTAGTTTCGACCTCGTCCGGAAGCCATAATACGTAATGGAGGAGAGTCGATGCGTCGGCCGTGACTATCAATGTCTCACTGCGGGCTCGCAGGCGCTGCGGGAGCTGCCTCCATTTGTAAGCATTTTCTTCTAACACCCCATTCACGTGTCGCAGCTCATCGTCCACATACTGTGGGATCGCACAGTCGGAGCGCTCTGTTTATCAGGGTGCGAGGCACAGAGTAAAGATGGACCGGGTGGTGGTGGGAGTCAGCCCGCAAGTATCGATATGTGTGAGTTGGCTTCCGATGGACCGTGTGAGTTAATCGGCCCCCAGGTTCGCGTACTACTAACACGTTTAGGAAGGCGAGCCGTCCATCTTTTTCTTCCTCTATGGTGAAGGTTATCTTTGGGTGTAAGGTGTTGACGTGGTCTGTGAATAATTGTGTGATAAAACATCGTCTACATATCGCTACGAGTATCTCGGTCTGCCCGGCGCACTACTCAGTGCTCTCTGCTCAAATCACTGGCGCTATAGGTAAGCCCATCGCGACCCCGTCAATCTGTTAGAAATCACCTCGCCATTGGAAGAAACTGCTTCTCAGGCAAAATTCTGTGACTTCCTTGTACGAGGGAGGCATATCATTTTCCTTAAAAAGTTCTGAAATGATTCGCAGCGTGTCGCCAACCGGTACGTTTGTGAGCAGAGAAGTCACATCGAAGCTCACTAAAAGCTCTTCATCGCGTAGGGTGATTTCATCCAGTAGCTGTACGAAATGAGTGGGGTCCCTGAAATAGCTCGCCGTCTTGCCTGTGAGGGGTAATAGCTAATCTACTATGTGGCGAGAGATGCAGTACGTAGGCGTTAGACGATAGGTCTAAGTGGCCAATTAGGTTTGTGGATTTTAGGTAATCCATATTATTTTCGGTGAAGTTGGGTTTGTTGTGCACAGTCTCTTCTTAGACAAGTCTCTTCTTCTAACAAACCCAACAAAAGTATGTGAACCCGTTAAACCAATATATAAAATGTGCAGTGCTTACGACTCGAATCTTCGTGCGCGTGAGCTTTTAAAAGGGACGGGCTGAAAACCAGCGCTGTGACTACGCATGCAGTCACGGCAATAAAGCTGAGCCCCTTCCTTTTTACCACAACACATGTTGTGGAAGAAAGAAAGAAAGAAAACTTAACATTTAATATTTTTGTCAAATTTGTGGTAAATAAAATGCTTTCACTTAATATAGGAGCAGGGCAGTAAGGAAGTGGCGGCCAAAAATCGGAAGGCAGTGGGTAGACCAGCAACCCGAAGTTCGTACGATACCGTATCAGGTCTAATTAAGCGTAACCTCGGCTGTCCCAAAAAGAAACACAGTAAGGGACATTTTTTTTTTCAAAACCGTGATATTTCCGCTATTGGTTACTGGAACCAACTAGTATCCAATAGGGGTATTTGTCAGTTTTGAAAAAAATGTCCTTTTCTGTGTTTCTTTTTGGGACAGCCGACCTAATCCTGTCGGAATCCTGACGTTTGCGACAGCAATTAGTATGAAATTTGACAGACGATTGGAGTCGTTCAGGATTTGGTGTGGTGGATGCAAATGCCGAACAGCGGTGGTAGCCTAGTGGGCAGAACACTAGACTCGGAAGCGAGAGACCCAGGTCCGATTCCCAGAGCGGGCATGTACCTATGACTTTGTCTTCTGACTTATGTACATTTGCGAAGTTATATTAGCCATCATCATCATCATCATCATCATCATCAGCCATTTGACGCCCACTGCAGGACATAGGCCTCCCTCATGGTTTTCACAACCATGAGGGGTTTCGCCATAATCGCCACGCTTGGCAGGCGGGTTGGCGATCGCAGTATGCTGTTGGAATCTCAGGAAGACGCTGCTGCCCGTCTCCTGGTAAGCCATACCACTCGCTAACTGTCAAGGAAAACATCGTGAGGAAACCTGAGTGTCTGAGCTATTCACATACCTCAGCGCTTGGAATCGCCAATCCGCGGCGGGCACGCGTGGTGATTAAGCCCATACTCTCTGCCTGAGAGAAGGCCTGTGCCCTACAGTGGGACGTATATAGGTTGCTTATGTATGCGGATGGCGAGAGACCACGAACGATGGCGTGCGTACAATAATTGTCGTCCGAAATCATCTGACAACTCACCATGACAGTACAATACGACGGGAGTCGTGCAGTTCGTCAGTTCTTCATCCAGTATTTTACTTAACTCTTCTTTATTATCATTGTTGAATTTGTCTTTCAGTCTCTCGTAGGAATTATTCGGCAGTATGTGCCATAAACCTGGAAATTGATAAAAATATGTATGTTACTGATTTGGACTATAATTTATGGGGGAGTTTCATCGTCATCATCATCAGCCATTTCATTTGACGCCCACTGCAGGACATAGGCCTCCATCATGGTTTTTAACCATGAAGGGTTTTGCCATAATCGCCACGCTTGGCAGGTTGGCGATCGCAGTATACGGTTGGAATCTCAGGAAGACGCTGCTGCCCGTCTCCTGGTAATTTATTTC
Source organism: Yponomeuta evonymella (assembly GCA_963969515.1). Lineage (NCBI taxonomy): Eukaryota > Metazoa > Arthropoda > Insecta > Lepidoptera > Yponomeutidae > Yponomeuta > Yponomeuta evonymella. The sequence goes on from OZ018369.1 coordinate 2,743,955, forward strand.
CTTAGTCGCCTTCTACGACATCCACGGATGGAAATGGAGTGACGCTATTCTTAATCCGGCGCCACGCGGAGTTGATTACCCCACATCGTCTCCAAACCTAGATCTTCTTTGAAATGAACACTTATGTTTGCAAACATTCGATATTTTATAAATAAGGTGGCACAATTATTGGCTAGTCGACAGAAAATATATCTTGCTCTGAGATTCAGAAAGTAATTCGAGTCGAGTGGCACAAAAACGCTTTACACAAATAGGGCGCAAACTGTGATGTCACAAGGCTTTTAAAATGGCAATATTTGATTTATGAGAATACATACACAAACTCACGCCTGTATCGCAGAGGGGTAGGCAGTGACCAGGGATTAACACTTGCCACGATCCTGACAGATCACTTTCGCTTCCTCAACATTCATTAGTCGTTACATGCACGCACGCCGGTTTCGGGTACTTTTTCTCTTGCCCTTTGCTAATACATGCCCTACTTGGTCGAAGTATGTCCGCCTGGGATGTCCGTTACCGGCCTTTCCACCCACATTCGATCGATTTATAAGAATAACCTTTATTTGACAACATTACAAAGAATTACACACAGTAGGTACATAATCATGTTAATAAACCACAGAACATATTTTACCAAATACATGGGGCCGCCGGTTTCATAGAACTAAAATTCATTCTACATTCAAGGGCCTAGGTACCATCATAAATAGTAATTTTATTATATAAGCAGCCTATATACGTCCCACTGTAGGGCACAGGCCTTCCTTCTCTCAGAGGGAGAGTATGTTCGTATGTACCAAACTGTGTTTAGTTTTTAAACAAAAAACAAACAATTCATGGCTTACTACGACAATCCGACAGATTAACAAGCGGACACTGCTTCGCAATGTACCCCGAATTGTCATAATAAACTACGAATTTTATTGTAGTTTTATGAAACCCGGCCCCGTAAGTACCTGAAACTTAGAAATACAAAGTTGTCAAAAATGGGCCAGTCTCCGCATGATGCCAAAGCAGGGCTTTTGGATTTATATAGTAAACTATTGCTTTATGTCTCTATATATTTAGAAACTTGCAATTTTTTTTAGAAACTTACACTATTATAGCCCCGAATAATATTCTTTACGGGTTTTTTTGGAAGGTCTTGTAAGCTCTTTGTAAACATAATTTCAACCCAATCTTAATTTGCCACAACTAACGTATTTGGTTATTATGTTTTTCAGCCCTGTCTTGTCTGAAAGAGATCATTCTTCCGCGATCTAAAGTAGAATTCTATGAAACTTGTAATCTTTGTAAACCAAACGCCATATTGTCATTGTCTTTGGATAGATTGACTAGATAGTGATGGGATAAATAATTCAAAAATTTTGTTCATATGTAAATTTTATTTATTTGATTCATCGCTATAGTATTCCATCGAGTCGCTGCTAGAGTCATCACCGCCCACGTTAATTATAAATGGTTCCGTCACGGCGTCTGTATTTCTGTCCATTATCCCGTCCAGTTCTTTCTTTTTTTCTTCCTCTTTGATGACATGGGCTACGCATTTCGCCCACTGCTCCGCACCGATTCGCGCCAAACCACCATCTAACAAAACCTTCAAGTCGTTCATTTTGAAGGTCTTGTTGTTCCTTCCCACGAAACCCTTAACTTGGCGCCATTAATTCGATGGGGTTTAACTCATAATGATAAGGCGGAAGACTGGTTGTGATTTGAGTGAGACAACTTATTTTACTGTGTATGATAACTTACCTTGTCAGTATTTTGGCTGAAATAGCTTGCAATCCACTTAGAAAAATCAAAGTCCGTGGTCCGTGAAAGCGAGTCGTCGTTCCAAGGTAAAACAGAAACAAAATCACAATGCAAATCCGATAAATCCAGTAAGAGAAGCCAAGTCGTCAGAATAGCAAACACACAAGAAATCAGAGTACGCGTACACGCCATGAAGAACAATGAACGAGTGAAAAGAAGGCGCGTCAACGTCAAACAAGCAAACAAACAAGCCGATTAGGTATTGCCATAAAAAAACAATAAAACTTACCGTTTATTACCGGTTTATGTTTATTTTCTTATATTTTCACCAATGTCAATATGATGATGATTCAAAGGGCAATAATAAAATGCTTTTGAATTTTGAATTTACATGGACATCACTAACTTTCAAAGACAACATAGACCATCGATAAGACAAAAAATACATTTCTTGCCGCTTCGATAATTTTTCCTCTTTTATAAGGTAGTGATTGAATATTTTTGTGGCATATGCAGTGAATTATAAACATGAATAGGTGGCGCCTAAGTTGGAACCAATTTCAAGGAAATTCTACGTAAACTCATCGAGAAAATTAGGAAAAATGGTTTGTTTACAAAAATTACAAGTTTCATAGAATTCCACTATAATCTAATCTCGGCTCACCTATTTTGACTCGACACTTGTCGATCTTCGAGTAATATTCTATGCTGAGATTTCGCGCGCCATCGATGCCACTGGCCGATGGTTCGTCATAGTCGATATTGGGAGGCCACTGAACTGCAATAAAAGATGAGAATCCAGTCATTTCAAGGCTGCTTTTACGCATCCGGCATCCGACCCGCTTGTACATTCTTCAACCTTTTATGATATAAAAAGTGGCCACTTTTTATAAGTGTAGCTTAAAACACTCCATACACTCCGTATAAATAGTCTGTGGTAGAGACTTTACAAGGGAACGACTTAATAATGATAATAACTTACTCAATACTCAATGCTTTATTGCAGCCATAACTTTGGTAGTATCTTAACCCCCAGTTTCTCGTACACTAACACGCTGTTAATCTACTGGTGACAGCTGTCAATTGACCAAAGTGCATACAAAAAAAAAACGACTGACAGCTGTTAACAGTAGATTAACAGCTTGTTAGTGTAGGTACGAGCAACCGGGGGTTAATAACCGATTAAGGTATCATTATGGACCCTGTCGGGCACAGCAAAAGCCTTATAACTAAATTGTTAGAATTATCTTATAACTAAAGTGGTATCCAATACCGAGGAACTGTTTAATCTTGACAATTTTATCTTAAAACTAACGGTAATTTCTTATACTTACATAAAATATTCTTCTTATATATTCTTTTACTATTATATTATACATATTAGTTTTCTAAGTATTCATTAATAGAACAGTAACTTTTGGAAATGAGAAACTGTTTTAGGTTTTTACAAAATTCTTTGTCGTTAATATTGTTTCTTTGTGTCTCTGGTAACTTGTTAAAAATCTTTATTGACATTGTAAAAGGACTCGTCGAGTGTGGTTTTAATTGGGAAGTTGGTACGTTTTTTTTTTTGTGGCGTCCTCTATGTGAGAATCGAGGGCCCAACCTAACTGTCCATAACTAGCTTATTTGATTTTCACAGTCAGTTTCCAACTTTCACAATTGTTCGGGAATATTCACGAAATCCGAAGCACATTTTCAGAGTTTCAACAAACCGGCTCTCATACCACACGCATATCTACGAGTATAATGAGGATCGCCCAAAACTACAATACTCCCACTTGAACGTGCTTAAAGAGCTGCACCAAAGGTTGCTTCTTCTCGAGCCTAGCTCTTCCCTATTCACCTTCTTTACCAACCCTGCAAGGGCTTACTATTCGGCAAATATTCATAATGAGCACAGCACTTATTACAGCACTGACTATACTAACAAGAGACGTAAGGACTTAGTTTGTAGTTGTTCATTGGTGATTGGTGAAGCAATCGTATGCGCAACGATTTTTAAATTTCTCGGGCCTTTTCTCTAGGCTCTACACGCTCAACTCAAAACTGTACATGTTTCCATTAAACTCGCGACTTTGCAAAATACGGTATTTGACACGATTAACAGTAAATTATTTCATATGCTCGATTAAAACAAAAATTACAAAATATCTCGGAAAATGTATCTCTTTTAGTCAATTACTAGTTAATACAATTTTTAAATAGATTAGACACAAAAAGAGTGCTCTGAAATGTGACTTCATAAGCCAGTATTTTCATACAAAATTCCGTTTTAAAAGTAACTCATTTGATATTTTGTCAAATACCCAATTACGTTGCAAAATTTCTTGCAAGGACTGACGTATGAAGAGACAGAGATCCTCCTGAATGTTGTAAGTTAAGTAGTTTTAAGTAACCTACTATGTTTAATTCTAAGATACTAGGGCTCCTTACTAATTCTACTAGTTCTTTTGTGAATTATTGTTAACTTACGTCGTTCCTAGCTGTCCCGGCGAATTTCGTAACGCCACAGAATCCATTTATACGATTCCTGCGCAACGCCATGTATTTTTAAAACACAACGTTCTCTCGCAAAACACCATCTATTTCAAACTTAAAATAAATATTATCCTATGATATCATATGATATGTCTCAATACAGGTGTTTGTCTATGTGTACGCCAAGTTTTATGTAAATCCGTTCAGCCGTTATTGCGTGATTGAGTAACGAATATCCAAATATCTTCACAAACTTTCACATTTATAATATTACATACATACATACTTACATAAACTCACGCCTGTATCCCAGAGGGGTAGACAGAGACCAGGGACTGCCACTTGCCACGATCCTGACAGATCACTTTCGCTTCCTCAACATTCATTAGTCGTTGAATGCACGCACGCCCTTTGCTAATACGTCCCCTATTTGGTCGAAGTATGTCCGCCGGGTTCGTCCTTTACCGGTCCTTTCACCCACATTCGCTCGATATATTTGTTTCGTCAATCTTTCTTCCTTCATTCTCTCCACATGTCCATAACATTAAGTAGGATAATAATAATTTAAGCTCTTGCATACACAGCATAAAATACAGGTTTATTCCTAGTTTAGGCTACGTTTTTTACTCTTATCTATGTTAAATTTAATTCTTATGTACACTTTAGACCTGCGATTTTATGAATAATTTTTATTTTATCTATCTTTATCTGAATATGCGATTATGATGTTAAATGTATTCCAAATGATATCACCTCTGATTCACAAAGAACAAATAAACCTGAGGTTTGAAACGAAAATAAAACAGATCGCTTTACAAATTGTAATCTTTATTCACTTTCGAACCGGTGGTAGCCGAGTGGGTAGAACATTGGACTCGGAAGCGAGAGACCCAGGTTCGATTCCCAGTGCGGGCATGTACCTATGACTTTGTTTTCTAAGTTATCTACATTTGTGAAGTTATAGTATAGTATAGTAGCAATACCACTCGCTAAGGGCGAAGGAAAACATCGTGAGGAAACCTGAGCTATTCACATACCTCAGTGCTTGAAATCGCCAATCCGCGTGCACGCGTGGGCACGCGTGGTGATTAAGCCCATACTCTCTCCCTGAGAGAAGGCCTGTGAGTTATAGAGGCTGCTTATGTATTCACTTTCGCTAGGTGAAGAGCAAACCTAATTATCTATTGTGCTATCGACGCCTGCCGATTCCAAGTGCATGTGCGGCCCGATTCTATACTTGTATATCAGTAGACGTCTACCATTAATTGATTCTCGTTCGAAGTATTCTCGCAACTTTACTTTAAATTCACGCGATTGGCTATTAAGGGGGTCCAGGGAGTAACACTCCACCGAGGAAAAAAATCTTACCTACGTTTTTTTACAGATCCAATTTGCAAAAAGTGTCAGTACATTCTCTCAGTCGTGTTAATAGTGATTTTTAGGACCCACGGCCCTGAACCTAAGGCGAAAGACCTAGGACTAGATAGCATCAACGCCAGAAACGGCCGTTTCCGGAATAAATGCTATCAAGTACCAGGTTCGTGATCCTAGGTTCTTTGTCGTGGGTCCTAAAATCACTGTTAACATGATTGAGAGATTGTACAGACACTTTTTTGCAAATTTGATCTGTAAAAAAAGATATGATTTTTTTTTCCCTCGGTGGAGCTAGTGTTACTCCCTGGATCCCCTTAATAGAACATCCTCTGTTCCACAAATTGAAAAATAGTATAAACACCACACCACTTAATCTATGAAATCAAAGTCCATATCAACACGCTCAAAGTCCAGTAAATAAGAGCCAACGTATCACACACATAATCAGTTCAAAAACAAGGCCAAGTCACAAGAAAAATACAAATAAGTGCACAGTTTTGTTCTAATATGTCGAGGTGAGGTGAGACGCCATCGTCAGAAAGTTTAGCCAATAAAAAACATTATTTTTAGGGTTCCGTACCTCAAAAGAAACCCTTACTTTGTTGCTCGTCCGTCCGTCCATCTGTCTGTCAGGACCTATCTCGGGAAGGCGTGGAGGAATTGAAATTAAAACCATATACTCAAGTCTACAGTCCCTTGAAACTGTGAAAAAAACAAACTTCTAAGTTAACTAAAAAAAAAAACGGTACGGCCGTTTATGCCGCAAACACGACACTCAAGAGAATCAAAATTTATAGAGTACTTTCCGTTAACCTAGAACTATGAAATTTGGCTAGAAACAACGTCCCTGTACTTGTAACAGGGTAAAATCTGAAAACTATATATTTGTAATTAAATCGTAAAAAAATAGTCTGAACTTCGGGAAAAGCTCGGAAAATACTGCGAGACTCGATTCCTTGACTTTATAATATGTAAGTACCTACAAATTTGTACGGGCGACTCAGACTGGCACGGAATAAAAAACCGGCCAAGTGCGAGTCGCACTCGCGCACGAAGGGTTCCGTACCATTATCTATACAACATTAGACACAAAGTAAAAAAAACAGCAAAAAAATCACGTTTGTTGTATGGAAGCCCCCCTTAAATAATTATTTTATTTTGTTTTTAGTATTTGTTATAGCGGCAACAGAAATACATAATCTGTGAAAATTTTAACTCTAGCTATCACGGTTCTTGAGATACAGCCTGGTGACAGACAGACGGATGGATGGACGGACGGACGGACGGACAGACAGACAATATTTTATTCAATAAATCATAATTAATAAGAAAAAATTAGGTCAAGGTGTTGTTGTTCAAATCTGATCTAGAGACATGTCTTGCTTTTTCGTAGTCAACAAGGAACCCTTATAGTTTGGCCATGTCCGTCCGTCTGTCTGTCTATTCGCGGCTTAGCACAGAGACGACAAGTACTACAAAGCTGAAAATTGGCATAGATATACATATTAATCACGACGACAAAACGATACGATCAAATCTTTAAAAATATATATTTTTGGTATCTCTTCTACACCTACAGTAGGGATGCAATTTTTTTTCCTGCCTACACCATAGTGTGGAGTGTCGTTATATTGGTCGTTTAAAAATATTCTCAGTGTATGAAAACAATTATTTTCCATTTAGGGATCCGTTTGCGTAATATTAAGCTGTAAAGCACAAATGCTTGTTAGAGTAGGGTTTCGTATCCCCCCTCTCCCGGCTAAATCACGTCTAAGTAGGCTTTACTAGTTAAAGAGTAATAGGCAACCATCTTATATAAGTAAAATTTCGTACAAAATCCATTGAAAATTACTTTGATGAAGCTGTTAATTCTGTAAAGCAGATAAACGAACCCTCTTTCTACGGAACACTACATTGCGCGTGGCCCGACACGCACTTGGCCGTTTTTTTTTTTTTTCATTTCGGCTGAGTGTGTTCGAGGAACAAACGTTCATTCACTCGAGTGAAAGTTCATCTATTGAACTGTCTGATTTCTCCCGTACTTACCAAAGTTGGCAAAGATGAGGCACCGACGGAATATTTTGGAGTACTTGAATATGAGAGGCACCATGGCGATGTGGAACATGAACAGTCCGCAGGTTATGGGTGCTCCGAACAGGAGACTTCTGGAAAATAAAAGAATAGGCTTGTAGAACTGATTTGGTTCACTTAAAGATATTTAGAGTCTGCTGTTTGCCACAGCCTTTTTAAAAACATATTTAGAGGCCAAAAATCCACCCACGCCGGGACTTGAACCTCTGGCTAACCGTGCCAGCGCTCTCCCAACTGAGCTAGTGGGCAAGTGCAGGCATAGGTGAAATTTCGAGCCTCTACAAACTTCTCTGTATTACGTGCAGCCTTTTTGGAAGATTCGCAGGGTTTTGTTTTTTTTTTTAAGTTAGCCGGGCTAGGGAAAGGCCACCCCCATGATCTTTCACTGCTCCCTATCTTGAGCGATCCTCTCCCATCCGGGCGAAAAGATTGAGAGATTGTCCCGCCATCTCCGCCTTTGCCGACCACATCTGCTATATGTATAGTGTGGAACCCAATTAGTGGCAATTTTCGCTCATCTGTCCGTTTTACTATTGTAAATTGTTACTAGCCAAACCGAAAGACTTTTTCATGCCTAAATTCCAATGAATTAGTTTGTAATTGTTGTATGAAAAAAAAAACACACAGTTTTCCGAATTTTCCAGGCAACTTTACAATTTTTTCTTCTCCTAAAAACTATATATTGAAGCGGTGGTAGCCCAGTGGGTAGAACATTGGACTCGGAAGCGAGAGACCCAGGTTCGATCCCCAGTGCGGGCATATACCTATGACCTGGATTTTCTAAGTTATGTACATTTGTGAAGTTATAGTAGCAATACCACTCGCTAACGGTGAAGGAAAACATCGTGAGGAAACCTGAGTGTTTGAGCCATTCATATACCTCAGCGCTTGAAATCGCCAATCCGCAGTGGGCACGCGTGGTGATTAAGCCCACACTCTCCCCCTGAGAGAAAGCCCGTGCCCTACAGTGGGACGTATATAGACTGCTTATGTATATATTGAGTTACAAGTTTGTATGAAAAATAAAAATAAAAAATTGAGAATTTAAAGTTTTGCCATATCAGGAGATGGTTTAATCAATCATTTATACTGAAGAAATGGTTTTCAGGTTTTGCCTTTTATTTTATAAGCACATTTTTTTAAATATTATAGTCATTAACAGACTTGTGTTTGGAATGTTTATTTAATGTGTGTTTAGACATAAAAAAAAACAGGATTGGCGCACGCATCATTCAGTTGCTGATAGGTTCAAATAGTTTGGAAAAAAACTCAGAGCATCCTATTTCCATGCAGTGGTGGTGGTTAGGGAATGTACCCTTACTATATGACCCACTTTTTACAAGTTTCTGCAAGCAGAAATTAAAAAAAAAAACTTGGCTCACCACAATTGAAAAGAAGTATAAAAACTGGCATTTTTAAATCAGCTGGCATCCTGGCATATATCATTTACTGTGCCACCTGTCAGTAAAAAGCCCTGAACGCTGCGTGTCGTAATTGAATCGTGTGATTTTAAAACGACACATGTCCTTTCATTACAACTTTGCAGGAAATAGAAAAAACTGTTTTATTCAAATACTAATATCTACAACAGCAATATTTTAGCATATTATATTGATTTCTGTATGAATAAACTACATTTTTTTTTCTAATGTAAATCAATAGGTAGGTGTAAATAATTTAATTAAAAAAAAATGGTCAAGTGTTATTTTAAAAAATACATGTGACTTGTGTTGTTTTAAAATCACACGATTCAATTGGAATATATTATATTATTTATCTCTAAATTCATCATCATCATCATCAGCCATTTGACGCCCACTGCAGGACATAGGCCTCCTTCATGGTTTTCATTGAGGATATTGACTATGTGACGAAGACCTAAGCCCCCACTAAGCCGGTCATGTAGTATGGGTGACTACACATATTCCCTTACCTCCATAGTGTATATAAAAAGCCGCAGGCGCGGAGGGAGGGCAGCCCCCACCCGCTATCTTCAGCAAGCCAAAGCTGCAAAGGTAAGCAATGGGTGCCTGCACTTTGCTGCGTAAGGGCGAAGAGGCTGCACTTCCCACAGTACCTGAACTGTTGCAGAAGTAAATTCAGTCCATTTACAAAGAGTAACAGTAACCTTGTCAGTGAAAAGTGACCATCCTGGGTAGTGTGACGAAGCTAGTCGCGCGTATTAAATATCAAAAGTCGGAACTCTCCAGTAAATTAACTGTCAAATTCTGACATTTGAGCACCACAAAATGTGTGACTTGTGCCATCGTACTACCCAGGTATTAACTCACTATCCTGGAGAGTCATGCTTAAGGGGGTCAAACCCCTTCTCAAACCCCTGAACCCCCGCCCGCCATTCCCCCCTAACTTACTCACATGAAGCAATAAACTGGTTTGATTTGATATTCCTTGTAGTTTAACCAAAATCAGTCTTTTGAATACTTACACAATTATATATAAAGGCACAAACAGGATTCCTTGTAATTTAGTCATGGTTCCAACAGGAATTACTGTTTCACGTTTATAACATATAAAATGCACTGTTAGGGGATGGAATGTATTTTTAAATAAAATAAATAAATGCAAGATTAGAATCTAATCGTGTGCTTTTAGCGTTAGAACACTACAAACGAATGTCACGGAATGCTACAGTTAATGAAGGAATGCAAATAACACCAAAACTGCTAAATAAATGTAATGAATATTTAGCACGTAAAGTTCGAAGTAACTACGTAGGTAACGGAAAAACGATGAATCTCTTGAGTTTCAATTTAGACTTCGCACTTTGACCGGAACTAACATTTCTAGCAATAGTTTTTTACACTTATTAACAGATAATTGAAGCCGAAAATATTGTTGAAAGTATTTGTTTTACAAGGACAGGCAAGAAATCGTCTGACTCGCCGCAGACTTTTTGACAGCTTTACACAGACGAGACGAAGGGTAGGGATACTTACTACGCAGCTTTACTTTAGTCACTACTGTCTACTAGTCTGTGCAGCCAGAATAAAAATAAGATGATAGATCAGTGTTGCTAGCCCGTTTATCAAATTTAGGTCAACCTATATCTTGGAAAAGGGACGATTTTTGGAAGCATAAGCGACGGTTTTCACATTTTTGTTATATTTCAAACTGCACCATGTAGGTACTTAGTAAAAGGACAAAAAGAAAGATTTTTCTATATTTTTCTTCAAAAATTTTAGATCATAAAAGTAATGGAAACATTCTATTAGTGTAATAATGCAGAAATGATATCTGTAATGTCAAGTAAAACGCGCTTAAAATTTACACGATATCTGTACAAATCGCTAAAATGATAAATATGGAATTTCTTTGTTAGCTTCTTCTCCGCGTAATCTATTAATTGTGAAACTAATAGCTTTGACGTTCATTAAGTAGGTAAACATTTTGTTTTTATAGTGAATAAAAATTGTTGACTTTGACTTTGATCTCAAATCAATTATAACTCTATTGTTACAAGAAAACGGAGCACGCCTGAATTTTATTGAGCGCAGTTCTAGATATAGGTAGGAAGCCGCAAAAAGTATCGATACTTGAGTATACTCGATACTTTGGTCACGACACTGAGTAACGTAGTATATTTGATACTTTTGAATATCATACTGAGTAAGAGTTGATACTTTTCACTGTACTCAATACTTTTCTCGTAGTATCTAAGCATCCTATTACAGTCTACAGACTTAATAGTTAGTATTGCTACTAGGAGAAGTCTCTGTCATAAATAAAGTTAAAATAACAAGATGTGCCGCCGAAAGGCACAAGTGATGTTTGGAACTATTTTAATAATAAAGAAATAGATAATCAGCCACATGCAAAAACGGTTTAAAGACACTTACATCAAAGGAAATACATTCAACTTGTTAAATCACCTGAAAGCTCACCCTGAGAGGTAAGCTTGTAATCATTCAAGCCAAACCACTCACTGATTTATTATTTTATATCACGAAACTACGTATTATTATATACAGTGCATGTCAAGCAAAAAATAATCGTTACCTGCGAGTAACTCGTTACTTTTGATGTGAGAACGATACCGGTATCGATTACCTTTGTGGAAATACTACTCACGAATATGGTATCGATACTTTTCTTTCAATACCATATACATAGATAGAGGCAAGGACCAGTATGATACTAGTACCAATATGAGTTTTTTCATAGGAATAAAAGCTAAGCTGTACATAGGTACATAGGTACTAAAAGCGCACAGCGCGTCCGAAAATTCACTGTGCGCACCCCCATAATTATACCGGACATAGAAGTGTAGGACGACCTCCAGCCATGGTTGTGCGAGGACATTGTGAAAGCAGCAGGAAAGCCCTGGAGGAGAACAGCGCAAAGCAAAAGCGACTGGCGCATGCATGAAGAGGCCCTTGTCCACCAGTAGATATCGAGGGGCTGAAGATGATGATGATTGATCATGTTATGAAAGAGCTACTTTTAAATACAACAGTGGTTCGATATTTTGGCGCAGTATTTAGGCGTGGGCCACATCCTTTTTGAATGTGGTGCGAGGCTACGAATAAAAAAACCACAGAAGTATTTCACTCTCAAAAACGACCCCTGTCCTCTCAATTAGTCTGTACCAAATGAGCGCAGGATGTGCTGTAGAGTGATAGTTAAAAACATACCTAGATGTCTAACTAGCTCTAAAAACTGTCCCGAATACGGTATACCTGACGGTTTCGACTACCGTATCACTAAATACGGCATTTAGAGTTCAATATGGTCCTCAAGCCCAAGCTTAATAAAAAATACTACAAACGAAACAAAACTGAATTAAAATCGCACTGTGTCGCACATATGGCCAAGGCACTATCCTGGGGGATTCCCCCAAGATCTTTTTCTGTTACGGAAATAAATTGAACTAGATCTCTCATGTTATTTATTAATTATTTCAGTTATTCCATTGGTCTATGAGAAATGAAAAGGTTGTGGAGTATATAACAAAGTTTGCTCTTGACGTATTGTGTTTACCGCATAGTAACGCAGATTGCGAGAGAGTTTTCAGCGAAGTTAATGAAGACTAAATTGAGAAATATGTTAATAACATCAACAGTAAACGGAGCTCTCTTAGCCAACCAAGCTATTAGAAATCTAGGCGGTTGCACAAACTTTCAGGTGTCAGAAAAAGAAAAAGAAAAATGAAAAGCAGAGAAAAATATTAATTGCACAAGCATGAGATTGGTGTTGTGGAATCTGTTCGAAACCGAAAAAAAGCGGAGAAACATGGATATGTTTTCTTCGCCATAATTATTTTGTGTTTTAATCACTAATTAGGTAATTTAAAGTTAATAAGGCAGATCTGCGGTTTTATTTCTTAAATACGGCAATTCAAATTTTTTAGACACGGCAACCCAGATTTTGACGATAGTAAGACTGCATTACCTTCACCAAAATTTTAATTGAATTAGGTACATCCGTTGTTAACTTCCGGTAGGAAACAGCCTGGCCTGGCAGTGGTTTTTAGGGTTCCGTAAGTACCCGAAGGGTTGCAAACGGGAAGACTTCACTGGCCGGCTGTCTGTCTGTCTGCCTGTCGGTCACCAGCCGCCTTATTATGACCAACAAAACTTGAGTGGTTCGTGACGATTTCCAAAGCAATGCCAGAGGACGGTATTACGAGTCATGCCAAATGCTCTGGTTTTAGCGATAGTATTGCCCGAACGATGCAAGTGGTTTTTGACAGCTAGCGAGACAGATTTTTGTATGCGAACTGTGAGGTATCGATATTATGGACACACAAGCTACCGGCAACGCGTCAGCAAAGCGCTCGTTTATGTGACAGTTAAGCGATTGCAAAAAAGTTCCTCGAGACTACCTTCGAATCTCAGGAAAAGAGAACAAAATATTTTTTCGTCAATTCTCGAGGAACAACTAGCAAGTTAATTAAATAATATTAGGTTTCTAGTTAGTAAATAATATGCAGTCTAAGATATTAAATGTAGGTTTATTATCAACAACGTTACAGAAACATACCGACACAGTGACAATCAAATCAAAAGTCTTCTTAAAAAGCATAGACAAACCGGTACATTAGATAGACCATTTATCTTCAGTAAGGAGGTACTAAATCATTATTTCAACATACCTCCTTGATTTAGTATCCCTTACAATAATAACTAACTACCTATAAAACCTATTACACACATTGTTTAAAATACTCAGCATAAAATTAATAATCTATAGACCCTATGTCCATATTCCTATAACACACATTGTTTAAAAGAAAACACTTTAACAATCTCTAATACCTAACAAACCTCTAAATTTTTGAAACTTAACCTTACCCAGAGCTTTTGTTAATATATCCGCAATCTGATCTTCGGTTGAAATTTTATTGACACTAATTAAACCCTTTTTCTCATAATCATAAACAAAATGATAACTTATATCGATGTGCTTAGAATTCTTAGAGAACTTTCCATTTTTAGCCAAACCAATAGCACCTGTATTGTCTTCATAAATGTTAACACTATTCTCAATTTCAACACCTAGATCACTTAAAACTCCTCTTATAGGTAACACCTCTTCAACACAATCGGCTAATGCATAGTACTCTGCATGTGTAGACGCTCTAGAAACTATTTTCTGCTTTTGTGATCTCCACATCACAACATTTCCAAATACTTTAATCACAATTCCGCTTGTAGATTTTCTATCTTGCGTGTCCGCTGCCCAATCAGCATCTACGTATGCATTCATCGTTTCATTATATGCTGTTCCGTAGCTCAACTTCAGGTTTTTTGTATGATATAAATATTTCAGCACTCGTAAAGCATATTTGTAATGTGTTTTATCATGGTTCTTTTGAAATCTGCTCATATAGTTTACTGAATACGCTACATCTGGTCGTGTTCCATTTGCTACAAACAACAAAGCTCCTATTAAATTTCTATATTTTAGTTTCTCATTCGTTTTATTTGCAAGCTCCAATCGCAAATTTATTTCCATAGGCGTATCATATCCCTTAGAATCTTTAATTTTGTATTTCTCAGCCAAACTTTCAATGTATTGTTCTTGACTTAAATACATCTTCTTTTCTTTCGGATTATAATCAATGTTGATACCTAAATACAGTTTTACGCATCCTAGATCTTTCATACGGAACCGATCACTTAAGATTTGTTTCACTTTTTCAATACTTGTCTTATCTTCGCCTGTAATCAACAAATCGTCAACATATAAAATAATGTAAATCTTCTTTAAATTTACACACCCTGTATATAAACAATAGTCGTATGCAGATCTTTTCAAATTTATACTACAGAAAAAATTGTGAATACAATCATACCAATCTCGTGGACTTTCTCGTAGTCCGTACAGTGCCTTTTTCAATAAGCAAACTTTGCCTGGTTGTATATCATAACCATCTGGTGGATATATAAAAACTTCTGACTTTATGGTTCCATTCAGGAACGCAGTTTCTACGTCCATCTGTTCAATATCCCATCCTCGTACACAAGCAGTTGATAATAAAACTTTTAAGGTAGTCATTCTGGCAACTGGTGAATATATTTCTTCATTCTCTTCATACATCTGTTGAAAGCCTCTGGCGACAACTCTTGCTTTATATTTTCCACTTGACTTAATTGTGTAAATCCACTTCACTTCTATAATTTTCTTGTTCATTGGCTCATTTACGATTTCCCAGGTTTCATTCGTTTCTAAACTATTTATCTCTGATTGCATAGCATTTTTCCATTTCATAGATTCAGAGCTATTCATCGCCTCTTCATAATTTTCTGGTACATTCGCATTACACATATTAACGTAAATAACATAATCTTTAAATTTTTCTGGTACTTTTCTTGTTCTCACCGGTCTTCCATATTCAATTACTTCTCTTGGTTCTTCAGTTTCATTTCGATCTTCTATATCTTCAACAGTATCATTAAATACTTGATCATTTTCCTTTTCATCTTCTTTATCACTATTATCTTCAATCAATCTTGCTGTCTCATCTACAAATGTTACATGTCTGCTTACAGTCACTTTATTCTCCACTAACACTTTGTATCCCGTTTCTGTGTAACCTATTAAAATACCTTTAACTGCTTTTGAATTTAATTTTGAAGTCCTTCTCTCTTCAGGGATTCTCACATATACTTTGGTTCCTATTATTCTCATTTTAGTCACATCTGGTTTTCTTCCAAAAAATATCTCGTATGGTGTCCTTTTAACTTCTGTATTCGTCAACAATCTGTTTCCAATATAAACTGCTGTCTCCACTAATATTGGCCAGTACTCTTTATCTATTTTTGCTTCAGATATTAAACACCTCGTTCTGTCCATAATCGTTCTATTAAATCTCTCTGCGACGCCATTCAATTCATGTGTATATGCTGGACATGGATTTATGTACATCCCTTTCTCCTTGGCCAATTTGAAAAAATCTTTATTTATGTATTCTCTTCCATTATCGCATCGTAATTCCTTAATTCTTTTCCCCGTCGTATTCTCAACGAAATTCATGTAAGCTACAAAACACTCAAACACTTCACTTTTATATTTAATGCAATACACTTTGGCTATTCTACTATAATCATCGATGAAAGATACGAAGTAACGTTCACCTTCAATACCTGTAGGATTTAATGGACCATTCACATCAGTATGTACTATTTCTAAAATATCACGTGCTCGGTGTCGATTATTTTCGAAAGGTATGTTAAACATTTTATTTTTTAAACAAATCTCGCACTGTATATGATAATTTTCAAGTTTATCAGGTAAACCGTTCAGTAACTTTTGTTGACACATCTTATTTAAATTTATAAAATTTGTGTGTCCAAGAATTCTATGCCACTTTTCTTTTTCAGTCATATTGCATGTTGTGTATGATTTTACAAAATTCGTTTCTACTTTCCCATTCAATAAAAACAATTTGTTTTTCCTCTCAGCAACAGCTAATAAATTATTGCTAGACCCATCGTAAATTTTAGCTCCATATTTGTCGAATATTATATACTTATTATGCTTTGTGATAGACGATACACTCAATAAATTCTGTTTCATATTTGGTACATAATAAACATTCGTAATAGTAGTTTTGACCCATTCACCAGTTACATAAAAGTACGTTAATACATTTCCTATTTTATTTGCTTTCAGAGGAAAACCATCTCCTACTTTAATATCAACCGGACTTTCCAAATTTTTAACATCTACAAAATATTCATCATTATTTATAATGTGGTCAGAACATCCACTATCTAACAACCATGTTAAATTGTCTTTACTAGTACATTTTTCACTCACCGGATCCGTCGCTGAAGTCATTACCTCGACATTGTATAATTCTCCTCGCCTCTGGTCTCTTGGTACTCTCGTACCGTCTTCGCTTGGGTTAAAATAACATTCTCGCACCATACCTTGTGCTGTACCTCTTCCTCGAACAAAATTTCTTCCTCGAAAATTACCTCTTCCTCTTGTCATTGTACTCGAATTTCCTCTCATTCCTCTAGAATTCTGTCCTCTCCAATTTTGATTTCCTCGCATGTTACTCATTCCTCTAAAATTGTAGTTTCCGCGCCAATTCGTAAAATTCTGGTTTTCTCTTTCCTTTCTTGGACAATCTCTTAGATAATGGCCGGGCTGATTACATCCATAACAGTTTCCTATCTGGCTTTGCGTCGTTCTCTTCTGAATGTTAAATGATTCCATCGGTTTAGGATTATTTTCTTCCTTCTTCTTGTAGTCTAACAGTAGCTTTGACTTTACATATTCAACAGACTTGTCCTTTTCTGGCAATGCATCAATTATGTCAACTATATGTGCGTAACACTCCGGCAGACATAATAATAAATGGTTCAACTTATCATCATTAGTCATCTCTTCTCCCGCACTCTTCAATTCATTGACAGTTTTTTCAAAAATATTCAAAAAATCTGTCGGGTTGTCAACCTCTGACATTTTCAACTTTAACAATTTTCTCTTGCACAATAGCTTATTCGCACTAGACTTTGCTTGATAAATCGTATCTAATTTTCCAATCATTTTTGCCGCATCCGTTTCTGACATAATTATTTCTAGCTGACTGTCACTCACGCTATTAACGATATAATTTTTCGCCTTCAACTCCTTCTTTAACCAATCACTTTCTGTGATATTGGCTGGTTTAGTTTCATTTGAGATCACTTCATAACATCCCTTCATTTCCAAAAACAATTTCAATCTGTATCTCCATTTGTCGTAATTCGTGCCATCGAAAATTTGTAAAGAACAATCTTCTTTTCCGTTCGACATTTTTGAAAAATTTCTTTACCTTATTTTCTTGAAATATTTTTTCCGTCAACATTCAATCATTACGTAAATATTTTTCCGAAACTCTCCGCTCTGCTACCATGTAAATAATATGCAGTCTACGATATTAAATGTAGGTTTATTTTCAACAACGTTACAGAAACATACCGACACAGTGACAATCAAATCAAAAGTCTTCTTAAAAAGCATAGACAAACCGGTACATTAGATAGACCATTTATCTTCAGTAAGGAGGTACTAAATCATTATTTCAACAATTTACCTATTTCCTGTGTAAAATAATTAAAAAAATGTGTGCTTGTGTTGTTAAAGGTGCTTAAGTGTTTCGCAGCCAATGTTTCGAAATACAAAGAAATAATAGATAACAAAACCGATATTTATTGTATTTTTGCAGTGGCTCGTCTTTTGTTGCTGCGTGGTCTGTTGCAAAGGGCTCTAATTTTTGATATACGACGACATCAAAATACTATGAGGTAAACCATCCACCCTCCAAGACTCTCCAGTCAGGGAAATTGAAATGATCACAGATTATAAGTTATAAGTAGGTACCTACCTAATTAATTTCAGAGATTCGCAGTATGGTTAGTATTATATTCTGTTTACTTTATTTCAGGTGACTCAGGGTACCCTCAAAGAAAATGGCTCATGACACCAATAATCGGTGCACCTGACAACAGCCTGGAGGATTACTACACACAAAAACATATATTAGCTAGAAATACTGTCGAGAGGAGTTTTGGCGTATTGAAAGCACGATGGCGGTGTCTACTAGTGCATAGTGTTGCATTACTCTCCCGCCATCGTTAATGCATGTGTGGTACTGCACAATTTGTGTAATAAGGCTCGAATTCCTGTGCCAGAGTTAACAGAAGCAGAGTGGGAGCAGGAGATGAGCATGCAAAACTACAGTGAGCGTGCTGTGGATCAGCGCATACAGGAGCTACATGAGGGAAGAGCGATGCGGGCCAACCTACTTGCTAGGCTATGGGAAGAAAGGCATTAGGTAAGAAAACAAAATTAAAATATACATCATACTTTGTTATTACCATGACTATTGCAGTCTCAAAAACATTCATTAACTTAAAAATCACATTTTGAGAATAAAGAAGAATAAGAATATTCTCATTCATGGTCTTATTTATAAAATATCGGTTTATGGCAGGATTTCGTCATATAAACCAGCTTTAGGTCTGTCTTAAGATTGTTTCTAGTAGTATCATAATCTAAACAAAACAAAAATCAAGACACACAGTAGTATGTAAATCTACAAGCATTAGGCTAATTAAGCAAAAAGATCGGGTGCCAAATTATATTTCTTTTTATCTAAAATTAATCAACATATCATCATAAATAATAACACGTAAGTCAATACAACAAGTAAAATTATTTGGTAAAATCGAATAAGCCCCAGTTTGTTACAAAGGAATTGTACAATCACCATTGCTCTTAAGGATTTTAATTAGTGCTAAGTTTAATTATAATAGTGTAGTGTATGTAATTGTTATGTACTGAACTTGGGCCCTTTTTCAGATTTATCTCTTAATTTTCGTCCAAACTAGCTTGGCTTGTAATCTTCATCATAATTATTAATCTTACACATAATCTTGTCTTAATAATTTCTTATACATTAGTATTGTTTTTACAGCAACCACAATTGCTTGTCGTCAGCTCGGCAGCATGCGCCCTCCGCTCCTCCGCAGCAGCCCTTCGCTCCTCTGCAACAGCCCTCCGCTCCTCTGCAACAGCCCTCCGCTCGTGGGCATCCGCCCTCTGTTCCTCTGCAGCAGCCCTCCACTCCTCGGCATCCACCCTTCGCTCTTCTGCTTCCACGTGCCGCTTATTAAGTGCATGGTCGCGAGTATCACGGTCGGCCACCCGGTCCATGAATTTTTTGTAACACAGCACAAGTGATTGATTATAGTCCATTCTGAATAATAAACAAAATTATTGTAAACCTGTTTGAAATTATTGTGTGTTTTTCTTTAAGTATTAAGATTATCTAATTATAAATAAAATTAACTACGTACGTGGGCCCACAATTTTCATTTATTTCTTCTCTCACAGACTCGCTAACATCCTGTAATTAAAAAAATAACATAGAGTAATCAAAATTGTTTATAAAGCTATAGGAATTCTCTCTGAGAGATTGTGTAATTAACTATAACAGATTAGGGTCTATCGGGCTACAAGAGTCTAAATAATTAGTCATATAGATAGACAGCAAACACTTCATTGTACATCCAGAAGATGCGGTGGTAGCGGAGCATTAGAGCGCCGGCTCCTCATTTGGGAGGTCGTGGGTTCAAATCCTGGCATGCACCAATGGCTTTGTTCTCTAAGTTACACACATTTGTGAAGTTATAGTAGGAATAGAAAGAAAGAAACCATTTATTTACATTGCCAGAGAAGCACAAACACAAAAAATAACAGAATCTATATATACCTAAATAGAACAAGTATAAAAAACAATACCACTCGCTAACTATGAAGGAGAACACCGTGAGGAAGCCCTAGTGTCTGAGGTATTTACATATCTCAGCACTTGCTAGGTACAATGGCCCAAATAGAGCTAGACATCCAGCAGAAACAATTACAAATTATTTCTTATATCTGTTATTGCTTAGAGTGATCTATTCCAGACCATTACTTTTCTTTAGATATATCAAATTTAAAAAATAAGAACTACCACCATGAACAATTAATTAATTAATCCTAACAAATATAATTGATGATGATGACCATGGGATATAGCAAGTCTACTAAAATAAAACTTTACCTGTGGGAATGGATTTACACTAGCTCCGGGAATGCCAGTGCCAAAATCCACCCCTAAAACTGCTAGAAATTTTGCATCAGCCTCTCCCTGTTCCTTGTCTTTATCGGGCGGTCCGGAACCAGTCCCATGTGCATCATTATTATAGTCTGTTTTTCTTTTTTAATTTTGACTTATCATCATTCCAATACTGAAACACAAATCATTATTTATGTAGATAATAAATGACATAAAATCTATTAATAGCTAAAAAAAATTATTAGGTAGGCACAGAGGTAAAAAAAATTATCTGCGTAGGTAGGTACCAAATAGTAGCCCATTTAGGGCCAATTTTTCAACGGTCAGATAAAACTTAACTGGAGAATAGATTGCATGCTATCACTATCTAAATCTAAGGCAACATCAGTTTTATTCTCCAGTTAAATTTTGTCTGACTATTGAAAAATCCTGTCTTAATAGGCAATAAATACCTTAGCAAAGTAATATTATGTGAGTTGATAAATTAATCTTACTGCTGTCCAATTTTGGGCCGATTTGGAAGCCCCAAGGGCCTCAGAATTCAGAAGCAGAGTGAGCTGTTCCCACAGTTGTCGAGAGTGATTTCTGCCCTCTTTATTTTGTGAAAACACTTTTGTGGATGTTTTAAAAAGAAATCACCCATGATCATCAGCTGCTGGTAGCTGACCCTGTTTTTGTTCATGACTGAAAAATGAGTAAGGTACCGAATGTTAAAATCTTTGATTAAAGAACGCCCATGGGGGGCGTGTTTCTACTTCTTTCAGGAATTTGTTTGCAGTTATTATAATACCGTTTCGTGCAGTACTCACCGAATTCACTAGTTTTAGTAAAATTCAATTCGGTTTCTTGAGTTCAGAATCCAATTTCAGTTGTTGCCGGCACAATAAAATTCGCACAAACAAGTTGACATGCAGTGTTGCCAGATCCTTTTCGCTAAAATGTAACAATAGTGAAACAACCGAAAGCACCGTTTTACCAAATGTCGATACAAATATTTTCATTTTATATGGAAATCTTATCTGTAGAAAGAAATACTTCGGTTTTTCTTATTTTAAAGTTCAAACCTACAAGAACGAAGCTACAAAGGGGAAATTTTACTCGCCAGTACAAACAAAATTTACTGTGATAGATAACAAATTCAAGCTGATTAAAAAAATATTACCTGTCATACTATTACGGAACCTTACCTTTCTGACGCGTGAACAAGGAGTATTCTCCTAGATACCTATTTTTTTTTTAATTTAGAAACATTCAAGGATCTTGGTGCTGTAGGTACACTTAGTTTAAAGTTATTTATATACTTGCACAAATGTTTTTCACTTAGTTACCATATGCGGAAACTTATCATGATTAAATATCTATTAAATATCATTAATAATATAAAAGGCAAGATTCCCAAAAACTAAAATAAAAATTAAATAAAGGCAAAGAAATACCAACCTAAAATTCTATTTTAAAGTTACCACCTACCTACGTTATCAAAAAAGGATATGTTCTTGCGATTTATTTATTACGATTTATATGCATTAGCAGCACAAAACATATGATTCGCGCCGTCGTACAACGTATGCTGCTCGTGTACTGGTTCGATTAAACGGTGCCCAAATACAAAAGCCGAGCGAGGCTCGGCGCGTGATTCAGTGCACCATGCGCCATTTAAACAGCCTACGCTCGGCGCGGCTCGGCACGGCTAGGCATGGCGCGCACGGCTCGGCTTGTGTTAATACGCGCCGTCTTAACAGAATAGATGGTACCTAGTATCTCTCTCTCTCTCTCTCTCTCTTTCGTTTACCACTCGTCTGCCGCGACACTGATCTGTGTCCAACTTAGTATGGGCCACCTATACGTTCCATTCCGCGAGGGCAGTTTAGGGGTGCTCTAAATAGGTTTTCAGTTAATATAATTAATTTATAATTGTGGCATTATATTTACTGACCTTTAAAATAAAGTATAATTTGTAACTATTGTCAATATTTAAGACGATGCCCATTGCGTCGTTTTGGATAATAGCTGGTAACTAAAGGTAACAGAGAGGTCTAAAAAAACACCGAATTTGATAACAGTAAAGTTCAGGCAACACTGAACTGTCACATTTTGAAGCGTTTCATTGTCGGGATACGTTAGTCGATTCTTTTATATTTACTTGCAAATAGTGCATATCGATTTCCCTAGATTTGTCTATGTAGGTATCTGCACAATACATTAATTTATGTAGCATGTAATTTTGTGACGTTACATTAATATTTTTATGGTACCTATCTGTAATAGAAAAAAAAAGAAATAGTTTTGATCATTATTTAGACCTGCGTGTAAAGAAACGTAAAAAAATATGCATTGCCAGAGAAAATAAATCTTGTGTTTTCATGTCTCAAAATATTCAAATTTTAGCAATTCTATACTTTTAACAGAGCGATAGTGTGTCTTTTGAGCTGCTGGAACATATTGAATGGAAATTGATTTTCTTTTCTTCGCAAATTAACTTCAAACAATTTCTGCGGCTCGAATCCGGTTTTTATGTTTTTTTATTGCGGCAACATTTTGATGACTGCTGAGTTATCATTCATTCATTCGTCCGTGAGGTATCCT
Organism: Yponomeuta evonymella; assembly: GCA_963969515.1. NCBI lineage: Eukaryota > Metazoa > Arthropoda > Insecta > Lepidoptera > Yponomeutidae > Yponomeuta > Yponomeuta evonymella. The sequence continues at coordinate 2,767,317 of OZ018369.1, forward strand.
GCCGATTTCCAAAACGTTTCTAGATGGTTTCTAGACTAGTTTTGGATGACCATAATACCAAGCTTCTCGTTCTCTCGCAAACTACATGCACCGCAACGTCTTGGAACTACTCTAGTTGACGATTTGGTCATATAATAAGGCGGCAGGCTGTATCCCAAGAACCGTGATAGCTAGGCAGTTGAAATCTTCACAGACGATGTATTTCTGTTGCCGATATAACAAAAAATACTAAAAACAGAATAAAATAAATATTTAAGGGGGGGCTCCCTGGATATAACAAACGTGATTTTTTTGCCGTTTTTCTCGATGTTTGTGTCTAATGTTGTATATAGATAATGGTACGGAACCCTTCGTACGCGAGTCCGACTTGCACTTGGCCGGTTTTTTTTATTCGCAGAGGCCTGGCAGCATAATGATGAAGATGAATATATTTCCAAAGCTCGCATTTAGCCGGTTTTTGGGTTCCGCGCCGAGGTGCTAACGGACCCTACTAGTGTGCCTACAACGTCTTTCTGTCCTCTTAATCATGACTAGGAAATTTTCATAGAAGCAAGATAAAAGCGTCCAGTGTCTACGACTTTTTATGTTGATAGATATGGTACTTATTTTATTCTGTGGTTATTGTTTCTGTGTCAGTGAAGTGTGGTGAGTGAAGACCTCGTAAAAAAATTGAAAAATCATGAAATATTTTTTTGACATCTGTGGAAATACCCTAAAAATTATTGTAAAAAAATATTTTCAAAATAAGCACTTAGGTACCATTATGTGGTGCTACGTTGCAAAAAACAAACAAAATTACACAATAACGCAAAAACATTGTTAACTTTCAAATCACTAAAATGTTTTACTTGGGGTAAGTTTCGTTCGTCCATCAATAAAACTCACTTTTATATTTTTATTTAAGTAAACACTAATAACCTAACCACGCCACGCTCTCCACACCTCTGTTTCAGAGGTATATTAGCCACTCTGTCTGTAACAGCTGGTATGATTGCTCTACCATTAGCTGTCCTACCCTTAGTTGTTAAATACAACAAAACAATCAAGCGAAAAGTTGTTTTTTCAAACTGCAGTGAGTATTCAACAACGCCTGTGCAAATGTAATAGCAACGGTTAAGTCTGTGGTATGATAATAACGAAATCTTTCTAATTGCGTGTTATTTGTTGCCGCTGGCATTAAACAGGCGCTTTCGCTCTATTTCTTTTTCAGTCGAATATCCGAGGAATCTGAATTACGATAGTCCGTCTAGCTGTGATATTATTGGTGGAGAGAATTTCACCATTGAATTTGATTCTAAAGTCGATAACTGTCCCGTAAGAATTGGTATGCACCTATTATCCGTCTCACTTTTCCTTCAGCAACTCTCCATCGTCGGTTGCCTAGAAGAAATTGCTATAAGCAATAAGGCCGCCAATTGTACTGCATTTTCGTAAATATTTCATGTTTGTGCTTTCCTGGTACGGTAAAGAATATTCTTATCTTATGAAACTTTAGTTTTGCTCGACCGCAAAAGCAATAAAAAATTAAAGGAACATTCGAAGCTGCCGCTTTGTATGGCTTTTATGGTGCATTTCAAAGGAGCTGTTATCCATATACAATCTACAGCTCCTTTGAAATGCACCATAAAAGCCATAAAATGCGGCAGCTTCGAATGTTTCCTTTCATTTTTTTTTTGCTTTCGCGGTCGAGCGAAATTAAAGTTTCGTAAGATAAGATAAGAATATTCTTTACTGTACCGGAAAAGCACAAACATGAAATATTTACGAAAATACAGTACAATTGGCGGCCTTATTGCTTATAGCAATTTCTTTCTACTGTTTAATTATCTATCTACTGTTTATATTTGACGACCTCGTGGCGCAGCGGTAGTGCATCTGCATACCATGCGAGAGGTCCCGGGTTCGGATCCCAACTGGGGACAAAAAAAAAACCCCAGATCTTGGATGTTTACATGTTTGTGATGTCGTTGTTTCTGGTTCCCACGACACAGGGTATCCTAGTGTGCGGCCAGAAGCAACGTAGGTATGTGCCTGTATGTAAATGTTTATGTCGTTTATGTTTTATGTTTCATCTTACAATCCTCTCCTTCCAATAGTTGTCTTGAAGAGATAGCTCAATACCTAAAGTGTTATCTATAGATCTACTAGGCAGCCATTCATTCTTCCACCCTTTTGCCCATACATCCGTCCGTCCATCCGTCTGTCCGTCCTTCCATCAGGCCATTCAGTCCTCACGTTAGGCCTGGCATGGGCAGGTTATACGACTGTAAAAAGTTAAATTTTTATGCCAATAAACACTTCTTAAAAACCTACTCAGAGGCAGAAAATTCCACCCATGCCGAGACTTCAACCCGCGACCTCTGGCTAACCGTGCCAGCGCTCTCCGATCTGAGCTAATGGGCAAGTGCAGGCATCGGCGACATTTCGAGCCTCTTTAAAAACTTCTCTGTATTACGTACAGGCAGCGACATCTGGCCGAAGCAATTTACAGAAGCACTTTGCAGTTGGGTTTTAACATTGGAATGATATCGCTGTACCTACATGATTGCAAAAAAAAGAATTTCTCATACTTTTTTATAATATAATCATAATAATTTTTTTCTGAATACACGATAAAGTGTTGACAATCTATCCATCCTTCTATCCAGGAACACCTATATTTCCTTCGCAGGTTGTTGGCACATAGTACCAAGCTACCATACCCGCGATATCGTCGTCAAAGAAACTCCAAAGTTGGACACTGCCTCGAGGTTACGGGAGCGGCTCGAAACGACCCAGGATTCAGTTCTGTTGTACTTCCATGGTGGGCAGAAGTCGGGGCCCTTCAGTCTAATACACACATAGTAGTCGCCGAGTGCAGGTTCACGGTTTAGTCAGGTGACATGAAATTGACGCGTTCATGCAATAGGGAACGTGCTTCAAAATTAGATTGATGGAGCCACATTGTAGTCAAGTCACATAGGGAACATGCCTCAAAATTAGATTGGTAGAGTCACATTGCAGGGATGTCACATCGAGTCACATGGGGAACATGCCTCAAAATTTGATTGGTAGAGTCAAATTGTAGGGAAGTCACATGGAGTCACTTTGATTTCTCCCTCCCTATACATGGAAACATACATTACTACTGTGCTACATTTTTCAGGCAACTCGAACCACCGTGCCTCTCCCCACAGACTTTACGCATATTCAGTTTTCCAGGAGATGAACTGTCACGTGATTACATTCGATTACAGAGGTTAGTTCTGAGTAAATTACACATTTGGAGTATCCTTTTGCACGTCATACCTAACACTACTTAGATATAAGAAAGCATTACATATTTTATTCTGGTTCTGAAATAAGGTGTTCTCTATCTATATATCTAATACAGCTACAGGAAAGAAAATTAATTAAATGAAATGTAACGGAATGAAAATGAACGTAAAAGTCGACAGCAAAACAACGTTTAAGTACCTACATTTTAATAGGCTAGTGACAGTCTGAAAAAAACATAACATAACATAAATTCACGCCTGTATCCCAGAGGGGTAGGCAGAGACCAGGGACTGCCACTTGTTCCTCGACATTCGTTAGTCGTTCTATGCACGCACGCCGGTTTCGGGTACTTTTTATCTTTTTACTTTATACAGTATGAAAAAAAGTATCAATACGGTATTTGACATGATCCAAAATAAATTATTTCATATGCTCGATTAAAACAAAAATTACAAAATATTTCGGAAAATGTATGTCTTTTAGTCAATTACTCAATTAGTAGTTATTACAATTTTTAAATAGATTAAACATAAAAAGAGTGCTCTGAAATGTGACGTCATAAGCCAGTATTTTCATACAAAATTCCGTTTTAAAAGTAACTCATTTGATTTTTTGTCAAATACCCAATTGCATATATTTGACAATTTGAAAATTGCATGAAAATTATCAACCACGTTTTAGAATCAGAATACTACATTCTCTTTTGTTTGATTAGATTACTATAATCATATCGTACCTGTAAACCACTGTCCACCGTTGCATGGTTTATCAGGCAAAGGTTTATAACTTTTGCCTGAAAATCAATTTTTGTTAGAGACGTGATACTACCTTGCCGTAATACAGTTTATACTAGTACGGAGGGTGGTGGACCTTTTCTCACATGTAACCATTACTTGCAGGTAATCCTACTTACTGTACCATGTAAATGCGGAACAAGTGAAATAAACATTTAATGTTATTTAGAAACGGAACTTCAATAGAAACAGCAAACGCTGAAATAGTATCATTGTCACACGCACACTCCTTTATTTTTCTATTATTGTAACTATGTTAGCATGTTTGTTTGTGGCAATAAATCATTCATTCATTTCATGTATGGACCGCCACCGTCACCGCGTTGGTGTGTTTTATCCTTAGGGCTCACATCCCCGCTAATGGACCCGAAATGCGTCCATTCAAAATCGAAGCTCGGAGTTATTTTGTCGGGAATTAATATTAAAAATTTTTAAATAAAAAATAAAAACCGACTTCAAAACACTACAACACTAAAAAGTTAGAAATAATTTAAATACTTAGTTTGGTGCAGTTATGAAAATGGCATGAATGACTTAATGTGTGATAATTGCAACGCTGTTTGCGACTAACTTCGTGCTTATATTGAAACTAGGGGGTGAACCCCCTGCGCGCTTACGCGCGCCAACCCCCAGCCGCTCCGAGCTTCGCTCTCCGCGGCGCTCGGCCTAGGGCCTCGCTAGACACTTGGGGTAGGGATTTGATAAGTGGGAACATGTATGGTCTCGGCCTTCGGCCTCGGCCTGGACGGAGCTCGGCCTTCGGCCTCGCCGCGGCGGGGTTCCTTGTGCCCCCTTTGCGGAGCTCGCCCTTCGGCCTCGCAAGTTTGTCCCATCTGGCTTTTGCGTTGTTGCTTGTTCGCCGAAAATGTATGGTCTCGGCCTTCGGCCTCGGCCTGAACGGAGCTCGGCCTTCGGCCTCGCCGCGGCGGGGTTCCTCATGCCCGTTTCGGCCTCGAAAAATTGTCCTATCTGACTTTTGCTTGAAATTTTGTACTAAAAGTCGATTTTCAGTACAAATTCTCCATACAAAATTTTCTCATTTTCAATCGTCGATAACTCGGCCGCCATCTTGAAAATCCAAAATGTCCGATTTTTCTCATATACCTGAGTTCTTTGACAACCCGATGCCGTTTAGGGCACGTCTCCAGCATATGCCCAGTTGGCTGCCGACTTTTTTGCGCAGAGGTCGATTTTTTGGGCAGCCATATTCTCGCCCCTATTTTGAATTTCGAACGTTCAATATTTTTTTTCAAAATTAGATCACAAACCAAACGCCCGTTTCAAATTTCATCCAAATCGGCCGGTAAACAAAAAAGTTAGCCTATTTGTATGGGAGAACGCGTTCGAAATTAAAAAATCGGCTTCATAGGATGGCTGTATATCATACATTCCCTACAACTTTCTCATACAAAATTTTCACGTAGCTCTTACCGTTTCCGAGGAAACCTATAGATGATCTGTCAGTCAGTCAGTCAGTCAGTCAGTGAGTATACCGGATTGTAGCTATATATATTAGTAACTAGGGGGTGAACCCCCTGCGCGCTTACGCGCGCCAACCCCCAGCCGCTCCGAGCTTCGCTCTCCGCGGCGCTCGGCCTAGGGCCTCGCTAGACACTTGACGTTGGGATTGTTTGAGTGGGAACATGTATGGTCTCGGCCTTCGGCCTCGGCCTGAACGGAGCTCGGCCTTCGGCCTCGCCGCGGCGGTGTTCCTGGGGCCCGCTTCGCGGAGCTCGGCCTTCGGCCTCGCAAGTTTCTCCCATCTGGCTTTTGCGTTGTTTCTTGTTCGCCGAAAATGTATAGTCTCGGCCTTTGGCCTCGGCCTGGACGGAGCTCGGCCTTCGGCCTCGCCGCGGCGGGGTTCCTTGTGCCCCCTTTACGGAGCTCGCCCTTCGGCCTCGCAAGTTTGTCCCATCTGGCTTTTGCGTTGTTGCTTGTTCGCCGAAAATGTATGGTCTCGGCCTTCGGCCTCGGCCTGAACGGAGCTCGGCCTTCGGCCTCGCCGCGGCGGGGTTCCTCATGCCCGTTTCGGCCTCGAAAAATTGTCCTATCTGACTTTTGCTTGAAATTTTGTACTAAAAGTCGATTTTCAGTACAAATTCTCCATACAAAATTTTCTCATTTTCAATCGTCGATAACTCGGCCGCCATCTTGAAAATCCAAAATGTCCGATTTTTCTCATATACCTGAGTTCTTTGACAACCCGATGCCGTTTAGGGCACGTCTCCAGCATATGCCCAGTTGGCTGCCGACTTTTTTGCGCAGAGGTCGATTTTTTGGGCAGCCATATTCTCGCCCCTATTTTGAATTTCGAACGTTCAATATTTTTTTTCAAAATTAGATCACAAACCAAACGCCCGTTTCAAATTTCATCCAAATCGGCCGGTAAACAAAAAAGTTAGCCTATTTGTATGGGAGAACGCGTTCGAAATTAAAAAATCGGCTTCATAGGATGGCTGTATATCATACATTCCCTACAACTTTCTCATACAAAATTTTCACGTAGCTCTTACCGTTTCCGAGGAAACCTATAGATGATCTGTCAGTCAGTCAGTCAGTCAGTCAGTGAGTATACCGGATTGTAGCTATATATATTAGTAACTAGGGGGTGAACCCCCTGCGCGCTTACGCGCGCCAACCCCCAGCCGCTCCGAGCTTCGCTCTCCGCGGCGCTCGGCCTAGGGCCTCGCTAGACACTTGACGTTGGGATTGTTTGAGTGGGAACATGTATGGTCTCGGCCTTCGGCCTCGGCCTGAACGGAGCTCGGCCTTCGGCCTCGCCGCGGCGGTGTTCCTGGGGCCCGCTTCGCGGAGCTCGGCCTTCGGCCTCGCAAGTTTCTCCCATCTGGCTTTTGCATTGTTGCTTGTTCGCCGAAAATGTATAGTCTCGGCCTTCGGCCTCGGCCTGAACGGAGCTCGGCCTTCGGCCTCGCCGCGGCGGGGTTCCTGGGGCCCGCTTCGCGGAGCTCGGCCTTCGGCCTCGCAAGTTTGTCCCATCTGGCTTTTGCGTTGTCGCTTGTTCGCCGGAAAATGTATAGTCTCGGCCTTCGGCCTCGGCCTGAACGGAGCTCGGCCTTCGGCCTCGCCGCGGCGGTGTTCCTGGGGCCCGCTTCGCGGAGCTCGGCCTTCGGCCTCGCAAGTTTGTCCCATCTGGCTTTTGCGTTGTTGCTTGTTCGCCGAAAATGTATAGTCTCGGCCTTCGGCCTCGGCCTGAACGGAGCTCGGCCTTCGGCCTCGCCGCGGCGAGGTTCCTCGTCCCTGCTACGGCCTCAAAAAATTGTTTATTTGAAAAATTGTTCATTTTTGTTTAAAATTTTGTACTAAAAGTCGATTTTCAGTACAAATTCTCCATACAATTTTTTTTCATTTTCAATCGTCGATATCTCAGCCGCCATCTTGAAAATCCAAAATGTCCGATTTTTCTCATATACCTGGGTCCTTTGACAACCCGATGCCGTTTAGGGCACGTCTCCAGCATGTGCCCAGTTGGCTGCCGACTTTTTTGCGCAGAGGTCGATTTTTCGGGCGGCCATATTCTCGCCCCTATTTTGAATTTCGAACGTTCAAAATTTTTTTTCACAATTAGATCACACAACAAACACTCGATTCAAATTTCATCCAAATCGGCCGGTAAACAAAAAAGTTAGCCGATTTGTATGGGAGAAGGCGTTCGAAATTCAAAAATCGGCTTCATAGGATGGCTGTATATCATACATTCCCTACAACTTTCTCATACAAAATTTTCACGTAGCTCTTACCGTTTCCGAGGAAATCTATAGATGATCAGTCAGTCAGTCAGTGAGTATACCGGATTGTAGCTTTATATATATATATAACTAGGGGGTGAACCCCCTGCGCGCTTACGCGCGCCAACCCCCAGCCGCTCCGAGCTTCGCTCTCCGCGGCGCTCGGCCTAGGGCCTCGCTAGACACTTGACGTTGGGATTGTTTGAGTGGGAACATGTATGGTCTCGGCCTTCGGCCTCGGCCTGAACGGAGCTCGGCCTTCGGCCTCGCCGCGGCGGTGTTCCTGGGGCCCGCTTCGCGGAGCTCGGCCTCCGGCCTCGCAAGTTTCTCCCATCTGGCTTTTGCGTTGTTGCTTGTTCGCCGAAAATGTATAGTCTCGGCCTTCGGCCTCGGCCTGAATGGAACTCGGCCTTCGGCCTCGCCGCGGCGGGGTTCCTGGTGCCCGCTTCGCGGAGCTCGGCCTTCGGCCTCGCAAGTTTGTCCCATCTGGCTTTTGCGTTGCTGCTTGTTCGCCGGAAAATGTATAGTCTCGGCCTTCGGCCTCGGCCTGAACGGAGCTCGGCCTTCGGCCTCGCCGCGGCGAGGTTCTTCATCCCCACTTCGGCCTCGAAAAATTGTTTTTTTGAGAAATTTTTAATCTTTGTTTAAAATTTTGTACTAAAAGTCGATTTTCAGTACAAATTCTCCATACAAAATTTTCTCATTTTCAATCGTCGATATCTCGGCCGCCATCTTGAAAATCCAAAATGTCCGATTTTTCTCATATACCTGGGTCCTTTGACGACCCGATGCCGTTTAGGGCACGTCTCCAGCATGTGCCCAGTTGGCTGCCGACTTTTTTGCGCAGAGGTCGATTTTTGGGGCGGCCATTTTCTCGCCCCTATTTTGAATTTCGAACGTTCAAATTTTTTTTTCAAAATTAGATCACGAACCAAACACCCGTTTCAAATTTCATCCAAATCGGCCAGTAAACAAAAAAGTTAGCACATTTGTATGGGAGAAGGCGTTCGAAATTCAAAAATCGGCTTCATAGGATGGCTGTATATCATACATTTCCTACAACTTTCTCATACAAAATTTTCACGTAGCTCTTACCGTTTCCGAGGAAATCTATAGATGATCAGTCAGTCAGTCAGTCAGTGAGTATACCGGATTGTAGCTATATATATTAGTAACTAGGGGGTGAACCCCCTGCGCGCTTACGCGCGCCAACCCCCAGCCGCTCCGAGCTTCGCTCTCCGCGGCGCTCGGCCTAGGGCCTCGCTAGACACTTGGGGTAGGGATTTCATAAGTGGGAACATGTATGGTCTCGGCCTTCGGCCTCGGCCTGGACGGAGCTCGGCCTTCGGCCTCGCCGCGGCGGGGTTCCTCGTACCCGCTTCGCGGAGCTCGGCCTCCGGCCTCGCAAGTTTCTCCCATCTGGCTTTTGCGTTATTGCTTGTTCGCCGGAAAATGTATAGTCTCGGCCTTCGGCCTCGGCCTGGACGGAGCTCGGCCTTCGGCCTCGCAAGTTTGTCCCATCTGGCTCTTGCGTTGTTGCTTGTTCGCCGAAAATGTATAGTCTCGGCCTTCGGCCTCGGCCTGAACGGAGCTCGGCCTTCGGCCTCGCCGCGGCGGGGTTCCTGGGGCCCGCTTCGCGGAGCTCGGCCTTCGGCCTCGCAAGTTTGTCCCATCTGGCTTTTGCGTTGTTCCTTGTTCGCCGAAAAATGTATGGTCTCGGCCTTCGGCCTCGGCCTGAACGGAGCTCGGCCTTCGGCCTCGCCGCGGTGAGGTTCCTCATCCCAGCTTCGGCCTCGAAATATGGTTTTTTTGAAAAATTTTTCATCTTTGTTTAAAATTTTGTACTAAAAGTCGATTTTCAGTACAAATTCTCCATACAAAATTTTCTAATTTTCAATCGTCGATATCTCGGCCGCCATCTTGAAAATCCAAAATGTCCGATTTTTCTCATATACCTGGGTCCTTTGACGACCCGATGCCGTTTAGGGCATGTCTCCAGCATGTGCCCAGTTGGCTGCCGACTTTTTTGCGCAGAGGTCGATTTTTTGGGCGGCTATATTCTCGCCCCTATTTTGAATTTCGAACGTTCAAATTTTTTTTTCACAATTAGATCACGTAACAAACACCCGTTTCAAATTTCATCCAAATCGGCCGGTAAACAAAAAAGTTAGCCCATTTGTATAGGAGAACGCGTTCGAAATTCAAAAATCGGCTTCATAGGATGGCTGTATATCGTACATTTCCTACAACTTTCTCATACAAAATTTTCACGTAGCTCTTACCGTTTCCGAGGAAACCTATAGATGATCTGTCAGTCAGTCAGTCAGTCAGTCAGTCAGTGAGTATACCGGATTGCAGCTATATATATTAGTAAAGCTATATATATTAGTAATAGAAGTTTGTTACAGTTAAGAGGCATCACTCGTAGCAGAGATATTATGAGCAAAAAACAATAATATCGAAAAATTGAGTTACGAGGTTGAGAAAGTAGGACGACGATATTAACGCTTCTCCCATCGATAGGTTACGGTGATTCGACCAGGGTCCGCCCGACCGAGCAAGGGGTGGTGGAAGACGCTCTGCAGGTCTACGCGTGGCTCCACGACAGCATACCCAGGGGGTCGAAGCGGCCCTTCATGATATTTTGGGGACATTCGCTAGGCAAGTTTCTGGTATTTTGTGACGCACCACAGAACATTTGGCCTACCTGGGAGGCTAACTCTACAAAAATATAAGTGACGTCCACGCTTCACTGCTATACGCCTGCCTCGTCGGTTTAGTGGTATCACGTCTGATTACCATGCCGGAGGTCGTGGGTTCGAATCCCGTACATTTGTGCGAATGGCCTCAGTCTGGGTGTATTTCGATGTTTGTGATGTCCTTGCCTGGTTACCATAGCACAGGGTATCCTAGTTTGGAACCAGGGCAAGTGATTGGTGGTGTGTGGAAGTTATTTTAGTTATTATTAGGCACCTTCACTCACACTAGATGGGTGAAGGGACCACTCAGACGCTGCAGTGTCTGGGACATTGTTTTTTTTTTCTTGTAGGCTTGCCTAGCACCTATACTATTCTGACAGCTTAGTCGGCCTAGCCCACAGAAAAAAAAAAGTTAATACGTGCGGAGTTAACTAATCCGCTGGTTTCCTCAGGATGTTTTCCTTCACGGTTAACGTGGTGAGGTATTGCTACTACAAACATGGAAATACCCAGAATTATTAAATCCGTCGCTGGTCTGCCTACAGGTTGTTTTCTCAACTTCATTAATTAAGGGGATTTAGGGAGTAACACTAGGGAGTGGCGCTAGCTACCGACGAAAAAAATCATATCTTTTTTTGCAGATTGTATTTGCAAAAAGTGTTTACACAATGTCGCAATTGTGTTAGTAGAGATTTTTGGAGGACGCACTCCAATGTACTAGTACTTTAATATAAAGCCAGGTTCATCATCATCATCATTCAGCCACAAGAAGTCCACTGCTGAACATAGGCTTCCTCCATGGATTTCCAAAAAGACCGGTTGGAAGCGGCTTGCATCCAGCGTCTTCCTGCCACTTGGATGAGGTCATCTGTCCATCTTGTGGCTGGTCGTCCTACGCTGCGGCTGCGCTTGCCGATATGTGGTCTCCATTCGAGAACTTTTCGGCCCCATCGGCCATCAGTTCTGCGTGCTATGTGCCCCGCCCACTGCCACTTCAACTTACTAATCCGCTGGGCTACGTCGACGACTTTCGTTCGTCTACAGGTTACAAATTAAAAATTTACATTCTGTTTGTTGAATGTCAACGTTAAGCTGCTGCCTTCTGGTCGAGTTTGTAGTGGAGAAAAAGGCAACGAAAAAACTCCGCTCGGACCATCTTTTCTCTATTAAGTAGTTCAGAAATCAGAAATCAATAATTTATTTCAACGTAAAGAATTTACATTCTGTTTGCTGAATGTCAATGTACTATGTTACTATGTTAGCCGCTGCCTTCGGGCCGTATTTGTAGTGGAGAAAAAGGCAGCGGGAAAAAAACTCCACTCTGACCATCTTTTCTCAAATCATCTTAAACTTATACATCAAAGCCTATATGATATGATTCCGTGATAGCCACCAATAACTTTAAAAGCCAAAATAACACTTCTTACAAAAGTAGGAAAAACATTAATGCTGCGGCCAGACACACGAACAGCACCCGTTCACGAGCATAACGCAGGGGTCAGCCATCACCAGTCTCAACCATTTTAGAGGGAGATAGGTGACCCGGCCACCACGCCACTATTCGAATGACCTTTAGCAAACCTGCAGATTGAGTTCTTGTCAGCTATAAAATGTGTGCTATAGTTATTAATGTGCAATCACGTCGTCAGTACACGTTTTTAAAACTAAATGAATTTAATATTAATCATTAAATAACAATGAAATCGAGTGGAATTGGCTTACTACCAAGGGCTTATATCGTTCATATACTCGTCTATTCTGTAATAGGCTTTTTTGTTGGTAGTTGGTAGGACTATCTTCCTAATTCCATGAGTGCAAGCATCCTTGGTGCAAGCATACACACATACATACATACATAAAATCACGCCTGTATCCCGGAGGGGTAGGCAGAGAACAGGGACTGCCACTTGCCACGATCCTGACAGATCACTTTCGCTTCCTCAACATTCATCGGCCGCACGCCGGTGTCGGGTACTTTTATCTTTCCCTTTGCTAATACATCCCCTATTTGGTCGAAGTATGTCCGCCTGGGACGTCCCTTACCGGCCCTTCCACCAACAATCCAACAATGAGTGCAATCAACAACGCGCAATGCTAAAACGTTAGTTACTATTATCACAAAAGTAGGTATAGATATAGTTATTCTGCGGCCAGTTATCACTTGATTACAATCTAGCGAATTCAATTCAGACTATTCTATCCTAAGGCACGGCGGTGGCAGCCCATCTGCTCGCCAAGCTGCCAGAACTCTGTTCCGAGAATCTGGAGCGCAAAAAGTTTCTGCCCTACCCAGACGCCTTCATCCTGGAAGCGCCCTTCAACAACTTGATGGACGAGATCACTAGACATCCGTTCTCAAAGGTGAGAAAGTAGGGTACTCACTTCCGGTCTCTCCTGTGCTAAAAATCTGTTAATGTAGTGTTTACAGCTATTAGCTGTTTTTTTTGTGTGCACTTTGGCTAACTGCTAGCTGCTTACAGTACATTATTAACAGATTGTTGGTAAATAGACCAATGTGGATTAAATTGACGAAAGAATTAATTACCAATGGAAATGAAGAAACCACAGAATAGACTTTATGAGTTGAATACATCTGTGTGAAATCGCCGAGACAAGCCCGGTGAGCGAGGGTGTATTAGACCAAACCTCGCTCTAGACCTAGCGCAATTCCTTAAACATATCCAATAGATGTAATAACAACTTTTGTTATACTCGTACGAATTTTGCTTTTTTTTGTAAAAAATTCCAATTTCACTTAAATATGTTTTATGATTTTTTCATTTTTCTGCTTTGAAATGGCGCTATTTGATAGATCATAGTTAAAACTAACTACTAACTTACATACTTTACTATATGAACTTCAGATTTTCTAATCAGTCCATTACTGCCCACTGCTGGGTGTAGGCCTTTTCCCCATCACGCCATCTTTCGCGGTCTCTCGCCATCGGCATCCACGGGCGCTCTGCTGACTTCACCACATCATCCGACCATTGGGCTGCTCGTCTGCCTCCTTCCCGCCTCGCCAGATGTCCCCCCCGTTTGATATTTGTTTTGTGTCTGAGATATTCACATACCTCAGCGCTTGAAATCGCCAATCCGCGGTGGGCACGCGTGGTGATTAAGCCCATACTCTCTCCCTGAGAGAAGGCCTGTGCCCTACATTCTTGAGTAGGACGTATATAGGCTGCTTATGTGATGTGATATTTTATTGGAGTTTAACAGTCACCTGGCTACCCATAGCACAGGGAATCCTAGTTTGGGAGCCAGTAACCACTCTTTTAACCATTTTCTAAATAAAGTTTTTTTCATTTTTATTTCACCTCCTCCTCCAGATAGTTAGGTGGCTGCCCTACTTCGACCAGACCATCGTGGCTCCGTTCAAACACTCGTCCGAGTACAAGTTCTGCACGGACGACCACCTGGCTTGCTTGACCCACGTGCCGGTCCTGATCCTGCACGCCAAGGGGGACCGGATTGTACCCTATGAGTTGGCCGTTAAGGTTGGTTTTCGGTTGTTAACCCTGTCCGCGAAACTCGAAATTGAAAAGGGCTTATTTAGAAAAAGTCGATTCCACTAAAACACTCATATAAAATGTGAGAGATAGATAGGACAGGTTTATGAGAGGAGTTGCTGTTACAGACCGGCTTTAACTCCCTCTTTAGGAGTGTTTTAATGGAATTGACATGTTTGAAATAAGACCGTAATCATTTTCTCAAAAATCTAAAATTATTTTAACATTGACTTATGTGACTATGAATGCGTGGGTGAGTTGTCACAGCACTACAGGTCTCGCAATAACTAAAAGTTGTTTGTATTGGAGTACAATAACCCCGTATAATTTAGTAACACGGCCCTAGTCTAGAGATACACCTAACCAACCTACCGACTATATTCTTGCTGCAATCCTCTCCATCCAAAGGTTGTCTGGAAGAGATCGCTCTAAGCGATAAGACCGCCAATTGTATACCACCACTTAGATATAAGAAACTACTTGTAATATCTTTCACCTGGTTGTGCAATAAAGTGTTCTCTATCTCTATCTATCTATCCATCTAACGGGTTTATTTATAAAAACACGATTACTCTAAAGAACTCCTAAGGGGAAGTTGATTCGATCTGTCGTTCCGACTTTTCCTTGTAAAATCTCCACCACAGACTAGTTTAATCGGCATTTTAAGGAATCGTGTTTCTTATGAATAAGACCGATAGTTTTTGAATAGAATGATATAAGCACGACAATAGTTGTTATTTGCCTCTATTTGGTAGACTACAGTGTAATAGCAGTACAATGACATTCCAATTGTATAACCCGAGCAAGTTAAATAGGCATCTCTCAATGCCTGCATGTACCAATGACTTTGTTTTCCAAGTGACGTGTACATTTGTGAAGTTTTAGTAGCAATACCACTCGCTAACGGTGAAGGAAAACATCGCGAGGTAACCTGAGTGTCTGAGGTGTTCACACACCTCAGCGCTTGAAATTGTCCGCGGTAGGCACGCGTGGTGATTAAGCCCATACTCTCTCTCTCTGAGAGAAGGCCTGTGCCCTACAGTGGGACGTATATAGGCTGCTTATGATGAATGCAATGGCGATTTCAAGCGCTGAGGTATGTGAATAGCTCAGACACTCATATTTCCTCACGACGTTTTCCTTCACCGTTAGCGAGTGGTATTGCAACTATAATTTCACAAACGTACATAACTTAGAAAACAAAGTCATAGGTACATGCCCGCACTGGGAATCGAACCTGTGTCTCCCGCTTTCCGAGTCCAATGCTCCACTCACTAGGCTACCACCGCTCTCTCTAGGCTGCATTATTATGGAGTCTATTGGACAACTATGCATGTTAGAAACGCCCACCGGTTCTCAAACCTCCAGCTGTACCGGCGCGCGCACCAGTCGCGGCTGGCGACGCGGTCGGGCGCGCCGCTCGTACTGCACACGTTCGGGCGCGGTCGCGGGCTCGGACATAACAACCTGTGCCGGGCCGACGACATCGACCTCGTTGTCGGGTAACGAAACAAACGGGGCCCTTATTATGAAAAATGCGACGTTATCATTGTATAATTCGTGTAACTTTGAAACTATCATTTTAAAAACCTATTTAGAGGCTTAAAATTCCACCCATGCCGGGATTTGAAGCCGCGACCTTTGGCTAACCTTGCCAGCGCTCTCCCAACTGAGATAATGGCCAAGTGCCGGCATCGGCGACATTTCGAGCCTCTTTACAAACTTTACGTACAGGCAGCGACATTTGGCCGAAGCAATTTACATCACTTGCAGCTCCGAGTAACCCACTTTGCAGTTAGGTTTTTACATCGGAATAATATCGCTGTACCTACATGATTAGCACGGGTTAGTGCAACAATAATAATGTAACTATCATTTGGTTTATTTGTACATCTACTCCCTTCTCCAATGTATTAGTCGAGTCCATTCAAAGGTTGTCTGGAAGAGATCACTTGTAGTGATAAGGCCGCCATCTGTACTCTTTAGGTTAAGAAATGTCCGTGTAATTTCCATTTTTATGTACAATAAAGTGTTCTCTATCTCTATCTAACAATTATCGGAAGTAGCGAGATGGTCGCCTGTCGGTGTCAAAATCCGTATCTCAAATCGTACAAATCGGTATTGTCGCAGTCGCTAGAAATCTAGCGTTCATTACTCAGTGCCAGGGATTTTGAAACTATTCAATTGAGAACCGTAGTTGTCCTTAGAATCGAGTGAATTGTCGGGATCAAGCGCGACGTTGACGACCCTTCCGAAAATATCGCTGCTTCATAAGGGCCCTACTTCATTCCTTCATTAAAGCCTCTAAAGATAACACAGATCGTCTGCACTAGGTGAAGTTCTTTTTTTTTAAAATCTTTATTTAAAGAACTTGGTACACAAAAATAAAAGCGACCATGTCATCCTAGTAATGCTATACACAGTTTGTTCTGTGACAGGTACCTAAGTATCTACATATACAATTAAGTATCTAAAGCTAATTATATCCTGGCTTTCAAACCAAATTTAACCAATTTGTACAATGTTTTGGCATCTTCTGAATTGGGAAATGCTAGAGCTACGTTACAACCTCCAACAGTCTTAAATATTGAATTATTATATATTAAGACGTTTCTTGCAGTATTATTTCGAACACATTCCACTAAAATATGATGTGCGTCTTCGATTACTCCACATTCTGCACAGTTCGGAGATGGCACTTTTTAGGTGAAGTTCTGTCACCTCTCCTAATAAAAAAGTGAGCTCAAATTTTGTACTGACGCAAGAGTCGTAGCAGGCGTTCGTCCTCACTGAACAAGATATTTTTATATTGACGTACATTTTTAGTGGGTAGTTTTTTTTTCTATTAGATGGAGTAGGCTTGCCCAGCACTTGACAGCATAGTCAGCCTAGCCCACAGGAAAGACAAGTCAATACGAAAGGAGCCAACAAAGCTAAAAAACAATGTCCCAGGCACTGTAGCGTCCGAGTGGTTCCTTCAACCAACTGATGTGAGTGAAGGTGCCGCTAGACGCTGTATACCTAAATCATCTCATTGCGTAGATGCAAAGGCCAAAGTTTTTTTTTTCTTTTACAGTAACTTCCTGACGATAACAAGGAGATGGAAACCGCCCGGCCAGAAGCCATCATCGAACACAAAGTCGATGACGCGACTTTCCTCATCAAATCCAAAATCATCGAGCCCTCTGTCGTCAGCCAATGCCAAGTCGGCAACGGAACTTCCATCATCGATCACGGAATCATCGTATTCCAAGTCGGTACCTCATGTTTGGAAGACGCAATCGTCAGTGCCACGTCCAATATCTCGTACAGAACTAAAAAAGGTGTCACATGTGCCTCACGATTTGAAGTGAGAATTTGAAAAAACTAAACGGTGTTTTTTTATAAAAATTACTATTCCTTAAAACACTCAGTAAACGCCGTATAAATAATCTGTGGAAGATATTTTACAAGAGAAAGACTTTGTTACCACAGACGATTTATACTGCGTTGATGGGGAGTTTTATGGGCAGCATGGTCTTGTAAATAACGCTGCAAGAATTTTCGATTTAAAAAACTAATTTGACCGTTAATTGCAGAGAAAAAGTTTTGTCCCTAAAGAGGATAAGCTATTGTATGTTTGAAATAGTACCGATTGTGAAAATTATAGAGATAAAAACTGGAGAGAAATTTTGTTTCAACTCCAAAAATCACTAAAATTTTTATAATTAATTTATGAAAAGTTCTCTAATTTATTACTTTTTATAATTCTTTAAAAAAAATCGGAACCTTGATTTTTCATTGCGAAATTTTATTCCAATTTCGCACTTTCGCACAAATCTTTGTGTCCGTATTTCGGTAATTAAAACCCGATTGTATGGAAATTACATACACACACAAACTCACCTCTGTATCCCAGATCGGTAGGCAACGACCAGGGACTGCCACTAACCACAATCCAGACAGATCATTTCCGCTTCCTCAACACGGAAAATCGCATGGAAATTAAACGCTACAGCCTCTTTGTAACCGCAGTACACTGTCAAAATCTCAGCTTGAAGTGTTCGTACAGTTGACACCATTGCTGGATTTTTGCTCTTATAGACAATAGCTTTCGTGTGGAAGTCACCTGTGATTCCTTCAGAATTAAATTTAAAAAATAATTAATAGTATTTTATGGGAATTTTTATTTAACCCGTCAGATTATGACCTTGATAAGAACAATAAAAAAAAATTAAATAAAAAATAAAAACCGACTTCGAAACACTACAGCACTAAAAACTTTGAAATAGTTTAAATAATTAGAAGTATGTGTACATGTAGGTATTACAGAAGTACGTATAATTGGTCAGTGCCCAAAATATATGTGCTGGTCATGAAACTGGGCACCGACTACAAATTATACTTCTATAAATACTATTTCTAACTTTTCAGTGCTGTAGTGTTTCGAAGTCGGTGTTTATTTTTTATTTAAATTTTTATATTTTTCAATTTATAGTGGGGGAGGAATCGTGTTTTAATAAATAAGGCCGTAAATCTTTTTAGTTAGGCAAGACAATATCTCATCCATGTAGGTGGTAAGTGGTAAGTGGCGTGCCACGCGGCATAATATATTCAGCTGTCATTGACTGATGGATGTAAAAGTCGAAGTTTATTTGTACATAATAAAAACTGAATTTGCACGGATTATTAATCGTTTATTTTTTAATTTTACAATTTTCCGACATTTCGGTACTTTTGCAAGTCCCGTGGTTGATTGTTGTTGTTATTTGGTCAATTGTTAAATAAAAAAATAAACGAGCAAATAGCCGTGGGAAAAACTGTTTTTATTATGTCTAGTGCTCGTGCTAGCCTTAGAAAATACTATTTGTAGATAGTGTTGAGGGGAAAATACAAAAACATATAGCTTATCAAGACACGACCTTTTTATGGCACCATATTTAAACAAAACAATTGCTTCCTAATGTGTTACTTATTCATGACATCTTGTTAAAAACGGTTTCAAACAAATTATCTAAATTAAATCACTAACCTTCACAGAAATCTAGCAAACTAAATCATACTTCGGTGATGGTGCCCTCATCTGCACCGACACAGTATTCTACAAAGAAAGCTCGTTTATGTATAAGCATAAAAGTCAAAATCGAACAAAAATGTGAATTTTATTTAGTAGTGTACCATCGTTTCTCAATCTTTGTGGAATTCCGAAATGTCTATAACACAGCTTAAAAAGAACAGATATAAAATTTTTATTTGAGTTTGTTCTGTTATTGTGGAAAGTAAGAATAAGTAAGTAAGCAAATGTGTGTGTTCTTCAGCAACGTTTCTTGGTGGTCATACTGGCATGTCAGAGGCTTAAAAATAAAGTATAGTAAGTAGGGTTAGACACTAGAGTGCAGTTACATCGTCTTTAATTTACTCAGTTTATTGAAAAAAACTACAGTGATTAAAGTGCTTCGTGTTTATGTTTATGTTCCTCTCAACTTTTGAGAACCATTACCAAGCCGCACTACAATAACGAAATGCCCACCGATGCCCACCCCTGCAAGGCGAGCGTGAAATCTGCCCAAAGTGGGCTCTTACGCGGTGCCTAAACGCAATCACGCCACATGTGCGGGCCCCGCCACGGAGCGGAGCTGCAGTATTCATTACTGGTCGCCCCTGTGGCGAAAATTGCAGCGCTGGAGTGGCTGGGGCGTAGGGATGGAGTGAGTTTTGGATAGGATGGTTATCGATGGATATTGTTGTTGCACAGAAAACAAGATAATCTTAATCTTAGTCTGGGCAGCATATTGTCTAATATTAAACTGTTCTTTGAAATCCCTGCATGTCTTACTGATAATTTCATGTTTATCTACAATACAGCAATCTGTAAAGAGGAGAGGCATGTCTCCTGAGACATAGGTTTTTATTCCTCATGCAGGAGCCTGCTTCCCTCCCCGTTTTAACTAATTTCATGTCATATCTCCACAATATATAAGCATTCGAAGACTGTATCTTCGGTTGTCAATGAACTATATTATTATTTGCAGTGAGAAATTCCTCGGGAACAAAACTGAACCGTTAAAATATTTATAAGGTAAAATATGAGTAACTTTAGTATCAAACAATAGAAAACACGTTGTATTGATGAACTGTTTTTTTCGAGTCCCTGAATATCCTTGTAATAGCATAATCAGCCTATATGCCTCCCACTAGACTGCTAGTCCCAACACTTATGTATGCTAGCGAGACTTGGGTATGGCAAAAGAAGCAAGAAAGTAGGATTAATGCAGTAGAAATGAGGTCCTTGAGAAGTATGTCTGGCGTTACTTTGAATGACAGGATACGCAATAGTGTGATTAGAGAACGTTGTGGACTGAAAGAGGATGTAGTGACAAGAATTGAGAAAGGAATGTGATCTGTCAGGATCGTAGCAAGTGGCAGTCCCTGGTCTCTGCCTACCCCTCTGGGATACAGGCGTGAGTTTATGTTATGTTATGCCTCCCACTGTAGGGCACAGGCCTTCTGTCAGGGAGAGAGTATGGGCTTAATCACCACGCGTGCCCACTGCGGATTGGCGATTTCAAGCGCTGAGGTATGTGAATAGCTCAGACGCTCAGGTTTCCTCACGATGTTTTCCTTTACCGTTAGCGAATGGTATTGCTACTATAACTTCACAAATGTACATAACTTGGTACATGCCCGCACTGGGGATCGAACCTGGGTCTGTCGCTTCCGAGTCCGATGTTCTACCCACTAGGCTACCAACGCTTTGTAATAAGCTTGCTAGAATCGCGTTTAAGAACAAACGCACTCTTTGTGCAAAAATGGCTACTTATACATTAAAGATTATTTAGATGACAAAGATGTACGAATTTAATGCCAGTTCAATACACGAGTTCTAGATTTTAGAATGAAATTTAAACTCCGTTAATTAAGGACCACAATTTACTTGGGATTTCAAACTTAGTTGGGAGGTTTTTGTCCTTTTTTTTTCAAAATGATCTAGATTTTGTAATGGACACCTTTACCTTGTAACGTTTATTAAGCCGCAGTGTTTGTGCTACTTTCAATTAAATGATACTTAGCCCTTAATCGGCCACAGGATAATTATTTCCCACCACAAAATGGGCGATAAATCATTGTTTATTTTTTTTCTGTTGGAGCTACGTAAAAATAAATTGAACGCATCTTTAGATCGATACTTTTTTAATGTATTTTATGGCAACACTTATTCCTAAACGTCATCGCTGCATTTCAATCGGTATTCAAAGTGAACCGTTAATTTTTCACGTACATTTGCTCCCCGAACATCTGTTTTTGGTACTACATCAAGGAAAATACCTGTAAGTATGTAATGGTTTTTGATTCTTTTAGCTAGATATGTGTTGTATTGTATATAAATGAAAACAATGTATGTAAGTTGTTGCTTTACTATTTTTTCTCATTTTAAAAAAGTGGGAAACTATTTCCCTACGGCCGTTTATGAAAGTATTTAAGTAGGAAATTATTTCCCTATAACTGCCAAGGACAACTAATAGTTATATATCTATAAAAAGTTTGTCTGTTTTTGCCTACTATTTTTTTTTATTACAGTCAATGACGCCCCTTAAAAAGAAGAAAAAAGTTGAGGATAAGGAGTTACAAAACAATTGTTGACATTCGCCATTCGCCCGACTCAAGGCTGCTATTATTTAATGTTATTAGGATAGTTATATTAATAATAAGATAAAAAAACTTAAATAAATAAATAAAACTTAAGATTTACCTCTGGACTTTTAATTTTATTTCCCTAAAAATAAATCAACGAGTGAAACCGAAGGCAATAGCTAGTCAAGTGGGAAATTATTTCCCACATATATGTTACTGGATATAGGGAAATTATTTCCCACAAAAAAAACCCCTAACGGTTGTAGGGAAATTATTTCCCATCGTCAAAAAAAACCACTTCCCAACATTCAATAATTCTAATTTAGTGTTTTTATTTAATTTTAAGAAAACAATATTCTAATACAAAAACATTAACTTGATTGGAGCCATGGCCGTTTAAGGGGTTAGTCTAAGATCGGCACATATCGGCAAGCGCAGCGTAGGACGACCAGCCACAAGATGGACCTCATCCAAGTGGCAGGAAGACGCTGGATGCAGGGCGCTTCCAACCGATCTTTTTGGAAAGGCCTTTTGGAGGAGGCCTGTATCCAGCAGTGGACTTCTTGTGGCTGAATGATGATGATGATGATAGTCTAAGATTCCTTCAAACTTATATTTTTATGTACCGAACTTGTCGATAATTACTTCAGTAGGTTTAACGAGGTCTCTGCGATAGAGACTTAAAGTCTAGTGCAGATACTGCAAGTAGTTATTGAAACTATGCACATTTCTTTTTTAGTAAATAAATAATCTTTATCCTTTATCCAATCCTCAATCATTGTAACTTTGACTTGACTTTTATATGTTGAGTTGTGATATCTTATTATTATTAAAATCCTTTTTTGCATTTAAACACACAGTTTTGCACATAGGCGAGCTTAATCTAATATCTTAATCTAATCTTAATCATATCTACCAGCTAACCTAAGTTATGACGGAAACATTAACAGGTATTACAACTTACTCGTAAAATATTAAATGTACTTCATCATCATCATTCAGCCACAAGAAGTCCACTGCTGGAAAAATATACTTACTAATTACTTATTTAAACCTGGATATACAAAATATAATAGAGGGGAAATATTATACAAATACAACATAATAATAAATAAATACTTGATACAATAAACAAATACATGAACCTACAGATTTAGGAAAGATATTGTGATTCGACGACCTCGTGGCGCAGCGGTAGTGCATCTGCATACCATGCGAGAAATCCCGGGTTCGAATCTCGGCTGGGGACAAAAAAAAAACCCCCAGGTCTGGGATGTTTACATGTTTGTGATGTCGTTGTTTCTGGTTCCCACGATACAGGGTATCCTAGTGTGGGGCCACAAGCAATGTATGTGCCTGTATGTAAATGTTTATGTTTATATACTTATAATAAATTAAGACAAATGCTGGAGATTTAGGTAGTGACAGTAAACTTTTGTTTTGAATATTTCACGCGATGGGGCCAAAATTAATTAAAAACATCGATAGCCCCTATCCCATCACTAAGCCCGGGGCTATGGAGAGGGTTCTCTGCCAGCGATGTAAAATGTAATATTATCTATTCATAGATAGACGCTTGTTTTGGCGCCACATTTTATCCCGCCACCTCCCGTTGGGAGATTGCGTCTTTCCCGAGTCCCTCTCGATTGCTTTGCGGGCTCTCCGCAAACATGACTGGTTTATTACGTTCAGCATTGATATGAAAGTCGTTTACCCCCAATTCCTCGTACGCTAATAAGCTGTTAATCTATTGTTAAAGGCTATTATTTTTTTTGTATGCACTTTAGCTAACTTGCGGTTGTTAACAGGTAGATGAATAGATTGTTAGGCCGACTTGACTTTGTATGAAGAATTTTAGTTCATCAACATCATCATCAGCCATTTGACGCCCACTGCAGGACATAGGCCTCCTTTGTGGTTTTCATAACCATGAGGGGTTTTGCCATAATCGCCACACTTGACAGGCGGGTTGGCGATCGCAGTACGCGGTTGGAATCTCAGGAAGACGCTGCTGCCCGTCTCCTGGTAATTGATTTCCTTAGTCGCCTTCTACGAAATCCACGGAAGGAAATGGAGTGACGCTATTCTTAATCTGGCGCCACACAGAAGAATTTTAGTTACCTACATGACGTTTAAGCCACATTTAAAAAAGTGTTGCAAGTCGGCCTTAGTCTATGGGAAACCGGGGGGTTTAAGTTCGTTGTGTAATTCAAGACATATATGCATCAACTCCTATATTCCGCGCACCAAATTCTGAACGATTCCAATCGTCTAACTGTCAAATTCCATACCTACTAATTGCTATCGCAAACGACAGGATTCCGACAGGATTTGGTGCGCTAATTAGGCATCAGATATTGGGATGGCAATTGGCAAACCCTGGCAATTGGCAAACCCTGGTCTCTGCCTACCCCTCCGGGATACAGGCGTGAGTTTATTTATGTATCATCTTTCTCGAGACCCTCTCGATTGCTTTGCGGATTCTCTGCAAAAATGACTGTTTTATTACGTTTAGCATCAATTTAAAAACATTTTTCAAGTCGGGTGTGCAGTTGGAGACTTATAGGCAACAGGTATTTGCACACTATGTGATAATTTTCACACAACGTAATCGCTTGTCCTAGCACAGGGTATCCAAACTAGGATACCCTGTGCTATGGTAACCAGGCAAAGGACATCAAAAACAAATCAAAATGTTTTTATACAAAAATAGCACACAAACTGTGACTTAATGAACGTTACAAATAAAACTAGGTAGGTACCTATCCATTTGAAAATCTAGATAATTTTGGAGAAAAAATGGACAAAATAACTCCAAACTTAGTCTTTTCAAATTATGTTCCTTAATTAAACATAAACATAAACATTTATTACATACAGGCACATACATTGCTTCTGGCCCCACACTAGGATACCCTGTGTCGTGGGAACCAGAAACAACGACATCACAAACATGTAAACATCGAAGACCTGGGGTTTTTTTTTGTCCCCAGCCGAGATTCCAACCCGGGACCTCTCGCATGGTATACAGATGCACTACGGCTGCGCCACGAGGTCGTCGAGTTTACATAATTATTTTGAAACCTAGAACTGATGCATTGAACTGGTTTTAATTCCAAACTATCGAAATACACCAAAACTGAGGCTATTTGTACAAACCAAATACGGCGGCCTCCGTTGGGAATCGAACCCACGACCTCTGTTATGGTAGTTAAACGTGTTAACCCCTAGACCGACGAAAAATGCCAAAAATGCCGTACATGCTGGGATTCTACCGCTGGGTTTTCGAAATATTTATTTATTTATTTATTTATTTTTATTTACATAAATATTGCAACATTACAGTAATTAGGTACACCAAAGCGTTACAATATTTTAACTGAGCACTACGTTTCAAACATCTTCTAGCATTCTCTTACATACCTTCATCACACTTCCAATCCAATATGTGCACGAATCACGGTACCTAGGGTTGCCAGATCATAATTTGTTAAAGGAGGATTGATAGTATTAAAAAGGAGGATTTGCTGTAAAAAAAGGAGGACATTCATAAAAAATCGTATTTTTTCATGTAATTTATGCGTGAAGTTCTTGGTTTTTCAAAAAATAGTTATGAAAATTCGCTAGCCGGTACAGTGCCCGTCTGATCTCTTGCGAATCATGGGTGGCATTTTCAGTACGAATTAAAGACTATAACAGGCAGGACATACGCTAGATAAAGGAGGACGGGAGGACAAAATGTGTTTGGATGCTATCTGGCAACCCTATAGCTTACCTATGTAGAAGACAAAACCATTATGAAAATGAAAGGAGAATCTATATCTTCACCCTCACCTGTCCTGGGGGCCACTCAGCGTTATTAAAACGGACTCTGCCACAGGACTTACGCAAAATACTAAGTCGCAGAAGCATTGAGATATCGAAATCTATTCTGTAATTTGGGACAACCTACTAATATTATACACGTGAAAGTTTGTGAAGATGTTTGTTACCTACTCAATCACGCAATAACGGCTGACCGGATTTACATAAAACTTGTACAGATAGACGAAGACCTGAATTGAGACGTAGCATACTTGATATGCCGGTAATGCGTTCCCGTGGGATAATATTCATTTTAAGTTTAAAATAGATGGCGTTGTGCGAGCGAACATTGTGTTTTAAAAATAGATGGCGTTGTGCAAGAATCGTATAATGTCGGATTCTGTGGCGGTACGAAGTTCGCCGGCACAGCTAGTAGAAAAATATAATCATGACAGAGTTATTTCTGTCATAAAATTAATGGTAGTCTACTAAACTCTATATCCTTCGTGAGAGATGCCTGTTTAATTTTCGCGGTAACCCACGCAAATTAAACAGGTATAACTTATATATACCAATGGGATGACACTGTAATGCTATTGCTTAGTACCTAGACTACGAAATAGCCTCAAATAACAGCCATTGTCGCGCTAGTATCACTGTATAAAACAACGATGTGTTTTTTAGACTCTAGGCTCTGGTGTACAGTTGGCAGCAGGTCAGCCTTTACATTTTTGTTACAAAGTCGTCCTTAACGTTACTAATTAGAGTGCACGTTAGTAAGGGTTGTTGTGCTGTCGACCGTACGATAAGAATGTTCTATCTGAACCTGCACAGAATAAATACGTGGGTTTTAGGTGTGGGACACATAACAAGACGCGATGCGTTGTATAGAGTTTGCGTCCTCGCCCCGTGTTGTCTGTCTGGGCTATGTCCCATCGCTTAAGTACATTTTGTATGAAAGTGAATTGAAGGGACGCAGCGTCTTTTCTCTCGTCCTACGTCCTTCCTATGTGCCCCAGGACTCAGGAAGGACGTTAGTAAATGAACCGCGTTAAAAGCCTCTGTCCCTATTTATTTTGTATCAACCGTTTTGACAACTAGCGGCGGATATAGAACACTTCACAATACTTTTAAATACAGAAATTGTATTTCGCCATTGTCTCATTGTGGCCCACAAAGTAGTAAATAAATTAAAGTCGTTTTCATTGTTTTGTAGAGCAAATTGTGAATGTAGAGTGGAGGCTTATGGAGAAAATATACTTATTTCAATATCATTGGAGGGGCTGCGTTAAAAGGTAAATAATCGAGATTTTTTCTCTAGTACCTACTTTTCGTAATCGTAAACTTGACGCAGACTGTGACGTCACAAGTTACCAGTGACTTCTTATAATGTACGCAGTTTGTATTTATCAGTTTTTCGTGTCTACGTCTAAATACGTTAGAAAGCTTCTAGCAAGTTACTTCTTATTACAGTAACTTGATTTTTCGCATTTTCGAGACCTCTAAAGATATTTTTAAAGTTTTTCTACGCTCTTTAGGCGTGGTAAAATGAATAGATACAACGCCGCTCAAAACAAATTTTGAAGTAATTAAGTTTCCCATGATAATGGGAAACCAACTTACGAGTACTTAAGTAAGTAGGTGTGAGACCACGAAAAAAAGGATGCTCTTCTTCTTTATGTGCCGCCTCGAGAAGCAACATAACCTCTGAAATAGGTTGGCAACCAATTCGGCTATCTTGCTTTTCGAGGCTGCGAATACAAACAAGGAACTGGTACTCTGTTCAAACCACTGTCGTAAGGTTGTGTAGCCATGACATCTTTGGTCTCACCGGTCTCCTTCTTACTGGCATCTTGCCTTGTACGATAAGTTGAAGGAGACTATAAGGATATTGGGTTGGTTCCTAAGGTTATCTGGAAGAGATCTCTTTTAGCGATAATTGTAGATATACTATTAAGAACCAGATATTAAGTACCTTATATTTCTGTAAATTGCTGGTGTGCAATAAAGTGTTATATATCTATCTATTAGATGCATTAACCCAGGAGTGGATTTGTGAAGTTATAGTAGCAATACCACTCGCTAACTGTGAAGGAAAACATCGTGAGGAAACCTGAGTGTCTGAGTTGTTCATATACCTCAGCGCTTGAAATCGCCAATCCGCGGCGGGCACGCGCGGTGATTAAGCCTTTTACTATCTCCCTGAGAGAAGACCTGTGCCCTTCAGTGGGGCGTATATATGGTGCCTATGTACATAAACCCATGCCTGTATTCCAGAGAGGTAGGCAGAGACCAGATTTTGCCACTTGCTCCAATCATAAAAAACCTCTTTTGTTTCATCAACATGTAAACTTTTTTTGCATTTTTGAAAGAAAAAGTTTTTAATTCGAACTTCTCGTGTTTACTTCTAGGAACTGCTTACAACTTAAAAGCCGGGTTCTTCGAGCGCATGGATTTGTATGGGACTTATTGCGCTGCAAGAGCGCATCGTTTGGGGAAGAGTACTTAGTTATTTTTGAAATTACAGAAATACAAATCCTATTAATGGGATTTTGACGACTCACACATTCAATGATAGTGATTTTGGTATATTTTTTTATTATTCAAAACTCAGTTACAGCTCAAGCATAAAAATTAAAATCACATCTACAGATAATTTAGACCCACGTTCGCGAGTATTTTTGATGCTATAAAGTTTAAAAAATCATAAAATCGGCCCTAGATAGGACATTAAACAGCAATTTTTTTTTCAAATTTTAAATACTAACTATCAGAGAGTAAAATGTATTTTAAATCACCTGATTTAGTGATAATATCGGAGAACCCAGCCTCAAGCAGAATAAAAAAAATTAGTAATCATCAAAAAGTATTACCTACTTACATACAATGAAAACTGTGATTCTACTGTTAATTCATTATTCATACCGTAAATTATGTTGTTTGATGTAGCCTATATGCGTCCCATAAAACAAACTCATTGGTAAGGATTCGAACCCACGACCTCCCGAATGAGAAGCCAGTGTTCTACCGTTGTTGTATGTCGTTGTTTCATGTTGTTTCATCTAAGTAAATACTTAAGTATTTATAGTCTTTGAGTATCTTCGCCGTGGTACCGACCTACTCCATATTTCAATATCCCACACATTGCCCGACAAATCTAAAAATCGACACGTCAATTCATCGCTATTTATGACTGAACCAATTTCGCCCACCTAGCTCAGTCACTCATCCATTGTTTATTGCGTCTATCCTAAACAAAAAAGAAAATAAATATAAAAAAAGACCTGCAGAATGCCGTCTCGAAAAAAACACATCTTCGGACCCATTGGCCTTTAAATAAAACAAAAGAGAGCACAAAGACATATCGGTAAAACAATTCAAACGCGCTCCAAAAAAAAAGACACAACTTTCCATTCCGAATTCGTATTTTAAACTTTTTCACCGTCAACCATAGAGGCTATAGTGTTTTTACCAGCCAGTAGTGTTAATGACGTTTAGGCTGTGAGAAACGAAAGCGGTTACATATTTATAAAATGGAATCGATTTTAAATGGGCCAATGGGCAGGCTCTATTTCAGAGGCGGAGGGTGTAAGCCACGCCCACCGTTGGCTGTCGGATGACTGTCGTTTGGGACTTTTTTGCTCATTCACTCGGCAGCGCTCGATGAGAATGGGTGGTTGGAAACGATCTACGTTTGTCGACACGACACCGATGATATCGCCGCTGAAGGCCGGCGATCTTTTTTGGTTTGAGGCCAAGTCTTTGTAGCGGAAATACTCGTATCGATCAAGCGCTCCTGGAGGCCTGGGTGGTTTTCAGTAGGTAGGCCTACTTCTGATGCACTTTTTTCTTTTTTTTTTCTGCACCAATATGTTTTTATTGAAGATAAAATTTTAGGCATGTTAGCCTAAAATTGCCATTCTATTCTATTCTAGTACCTATGTACTAAAATAATTGATGGCTTTAGTTTTGACCTTAAAATTATCTACGTATAGCACGATTAAATTAAAAAAGGGACGAAATAACTACTTGCCTCTCCTTCCGCCGTCTACATGGCGATATTGCGTGAACGAGAGGCAAGTAGAAGTCCAGTCCCCTTCTTTTATTAACCGTGCTACAGTTAACTTTCAATATCATTAGAACCAGTTTTATTTTCTCAGCGCTTTAACTGTCAATCCGCGGCGGGAACGCGTGATAATTAAGCCCATACTCTCTCTCCGAGAGAATGCCTCTGCCCTGACGCATATAGGCTACATAAAAAAAATCGCCAAGTGCGTGTAGGGCCACGCACAGGGTAGGGTTCCGCAAAAAGAGGGATTTTTTTATCTGCTTTACAGAAGTTTTCCTTTTATAAGTTGGTCGCCTACTATTACTCGTTAACTTGTAAAGCCTACGTAGCCGTAATCGTTTTCCTTTTAAGTTAATTATATGTGCTTCTGACCTGAATTTTCTCTACCATATTATGTTAGGCGTATTAGACTATATTAGGCGTTTAAACACTAAACATAAACATTTACATACAGGCACATTGCTTTTGGCCCCACACTAACCCTAGTGGTAGATACCCATCTACCCTGTGTCGTGGGGACCAGAAACAGCGACATCACAAACATGTAAACATCCAAGACCTGGGTCTTTTTTTTTTGTCCCCAGCCGGGACTCGAACCCGGGACCTCTCGCATAGTATGCAGATGCGCTACCGCTGCGCCACTGAGGTCGTTTATGGAGTGTTTTAAGCAATCGTGTTTTTATTCATAAGATCGTCGAAGTTTATTTTAGTTTATAGTTGCGTCCGCAAGACGCCAGCTCGTTGTAATATGGATAGCCCATTCATTCCCATTCGATTCGATTTGTCGACTCTCCATCTTGGCTTACGAGTCTCGCGCTAGAAGAGTCAATAAATTGAGCTCGGTAATCGACGCTATACGTCAGCTGTTAATATAATCGGTAGCTGAGAAAATCGGATGCAAAATGAAGAGGAAGAAGAAAGAAGACAATACATTTATTATAAAAACAGTGCACACGCCACAATAACAAAACAAAAAAACAACCAAGAAAATATTTCAACAGAAATGTTATAAAAAAGAAAGGAAAACGAAAGGTCACGGCGTGTCACTGCTGCTATAAATGGCAACTGACTCAGCAGTATGCTGAGGGTCAAGCCTTCAGCGCTGATTTTCAGTCAGTGCCAGGAGTTACCCCGCGAGCGTCACATACCGCGGCGTGGTACAACCGTGAAGAATACCCTCGTAAGGCCCAAGGCAAAAATTGCTTTTTATGCATAACTACCCAATGTGCTTAATTAACACATAAACATTTGAAGTGCTTCAGACCCACACATATTTTATAGAAAAAAACAACCTTAGCTATATCTTAATAGGTTCCCCTATTAGTTACATGTGTAAATAGGTTAGGAGAACATTTTCACATGAGCAAAATTGCGTTTTATTTTGTTCTCAAATGAGTACATTGGGCGTTAGTTGTAAAAATAACCTTAGTTTTTATGTCATCATTCAAGAACAGTGCGTCTTAATACAAACATCACAAAGTAAATGAAAAAGTGGTTTATTCTTCTATTATTATTTATAATCTTATTAATAGCAAACAAAAATATACAATGAAAACAAAATAACATAATCAGTCTCTTATAATTATCATAATCAGTCGAATACTTATTTTAAAAAACCTGAAATAGTAGAAACAGTTGTACGTTTTTCAAACGCTACGAATAATCTTAATCTAATCATTAATTAAATACTTTTATTTAAGCAACTCTATTAAATAAAGTGCCTTTCACAACCAGATTCTAGGAACTTAAAATCCTCTTAGTACCATGACTAGTATCTAGGAAAAAAAATCTACTCATGAAATTCTTTATAACAATTTCTTTGTTTATTGAGACAAGAATACATTGCAAGTGCTGCATTTGGTCCGAGATTTGTTATAGTGGCAATGACGGCATCGTGATTGCTTTGTTTCATGTAGACGCATATGTTTTGAGCTTTGCTGACGGCGTTTCTTCGATGGTACTTCAGTAGAAGGTCTTTCTTTCTTCCGTTTTAAGATTGATTCTGATTCATCTTCGTTGATTGAATCAGTGCTGTCTTCTTCTGTATTCTGCTCAATAATTTTTTCGCCTAATTCCATTTTAAAATTGCGCAGTTGCTGTATCTTCTTTACTGGCACGCCTTTTGTAAGCTGCTCATTTTTATATTGTATCCATGAATTAGATACCGCTAAATCCAGCATGTGCGAGAAAAAACGTTGAGTCCATTTTCTTGTCCTGTATCGAAAAGGACAGACAGATAACATTATGTCAGCCAAATCAACGCCCCCCATGAAAGCGTTGTAATTGCGAATGACTCTCGGCCTGCTGACATCGACATACCTTTTATTGTGCTTGCACCACCGTCGGCATAGATCTTGAGGATCTTTAGCCTCAACTGTAGACAGCATAAGTACCGGTTTGTTGTCAAACCATTTAGTTATTGCAACCTTGTCGTCTTCCCTAACAATTGAGCTCACACTTCCTCTGCCACGTCTTTTTAGGACTTTGTCGTCAATCAACTTATCTCTGGCAACAGCTGGTACTCTGTTTTTTTGGATAGTTCCCGTACACCCAATACCGTCCTGAAGGAGTCTATCAGCCAATTTGACTGTGGTGAAGTATCTGTCAATGTATAGTGTATGTCCAGGAACAAGAGACTCGGCTAAAGACAGTACTGCCTTATCTCCTAACCCAAAACTTGTAGATTCGAATTGCGGATAGGTCGTATTCCCTTGATATACGTCAAAGTCGCAAACTAACCCATTGGGATCGGCAAGCACAAATGCTTTTACACCTACTGGATTAGGCTTTCCATGGCAATATTGCTTGATTCCACACGAACCCGTGAAAGGAATTATCATTTCGTCGATTGATAATTTATTTTCTTTATGTTGTCTTTTGCAACCGGCTTGAATTTTGTCAATTAGTGGTCTCACTTTCCAGAGTTTATCCTTAGCCCGAGCGTCAGCAGCAATATCATCGTCATAAACAAATTTAAGTGCGTTTCTCAATTGTATGTAACGATTACGAGGCATATTGTCAGCGATCACAGCTACTCGCCATTTTCCTTCCCAATATTTCCTCAACCAAGGATAGTTTATAGTTGACATCATAAATGATATGCCAATGTGCGTATACAGTTCTGCTTTGGTCAGATTCAAGCTTTTACCGTGTATTTTTATGTCAGTTTGATTTGTGCATTGAACAATAGTATTGATAAGATCATCATCAATATACTGCCTAAACAAACTCATCATATCGATCGCCTCTAGAACGTTGGGTAAGTAACTAAGTTGTAGCACTTCTAATTCCTGAGGAGCGAAGTTTTTTTGTGACCAACCTGTATTCATGGAATGGTGCTGAGCTGGTATGTTATGACCTTGACGTCCTCTATTTGAAGAACAGCTGCCCCTGGTCCTACCGCGTGCTGTTCCCGGTCGTGTGACTGTCACGTTATGTACAGTTTCAGGTTCAGGCTCAGAGTCCGATTCGCTGGTGTCATCACGTTCCTCGGTGAGTACAAACTCTGGGTCAGAATATATGTCACCCCCATATTCTTGTCTGATTGATCCAGCAGCAGCTCCTCAACGTCTTCTTCTCTCAAATCTATAAAAGAAACGAAAATATGAAACCAAACTATATACTAAAGTACAACCCAATGTGATCAAATAATCACAAAAAAAACACAACATGTATGAGAAGTAATGCCCACAGTGAACAAATGATCACATAATTTTAGGATGTAAAGTTTTGACCTTTGAAAACTTACTAGTGATAAAACTATTCCTGATACAATAAACTCCTACATTTTGTCTCTCAAATTAATGTATTGCATGTCTTGGCAGATCAAAGATTTCACAGATAAATCATGATAAATACTTACTTCGTGTGCACCGATGCTCCCGGTTCGCCATTTTGCAAGGAAAAGACAGATTTCACGTGATTGGTTAATAAAGCTACTCCTGTCAAACTGACGTATACGTTCGAACCAATCAGGAAATGATGTTTCCAGTAAGATTTACGCGCCAATTTTCAAATTATCTTTGAATGATTTATTTGTTATCAAATGATCACACTGGGTCTTAACTCGCACGAAAAATAAATAAGCCTTGGGTATGAGGGATGTCTTTAATTCAGGATCAAATGAGTACATTGGGTCTTACGAGACAGTATATCATCATAAGCTGCCTATATACGTCCCACTGTAGGGCACAGGCCTTCTCTCAAGGAGAGAGTATGGGCTTAATCACCACGCGTGCCCACCGATTGGCGATTTCAAGCGCTGAGGTATGTGAATAGCTCAAACACTCAGGTTTCCTCACGATGTTTTCCTTCACCGTTAGCGAGTGGTATTGTTACTATAACTTCACAAATGTACATAACTTAGAAAACCAAGTCATAGGTACATGCCCGCACCGGGGATCGAACCTGGGTCTCCCACTTCAGAGTCCGAGGTTCTACCCACTAGGCTACCAACGGCCTATATGGTAGAATATTATGTAACACAGAATAATAAATGGCGGACTTACTGGCTGTAAAATTTTGTCATACTCTAACTACCCACGTGAACAGGAACGAGTGGAGAGCAAAAGGGGTGGACTTTGCCCAGTAGTGCGAGGCGGAATCGCGCACGAAGGATTCCGTATCTATACAACATTTGAATATTTTAAGCGTCTACCTTGAATAACAACAAATGACTAAAAACAAAATAAAATATATATTTAAGTAGGGCTCCCATACAACAAACGTACCTTTTATGCCGTTTTTTTGCTTGATATTAGGCAATAATGGCAACAGGTAGACGCTTGAAGTATTCAAATGTTGTATAGATAATGGTACGGAACCCTTCGTGCTTGAGTCCGACTCGCACTTGGCCGGTTTTTCTAATACATGACTTGGATAGTCCAGGGAAGAGTCTTTATAAAGGAGTTAGGGCTTCGCTTGAGGAACCGCGGCATGGACTACCGCTCTGGGGCATACTTGATGCAGAGTATCTCTCTCGCTGTGCAGCGAGAAATGCTGCCAGCGTTATGGGAATACCTTTGGCTCGAGTGTGTCTCGGGTGAGCTTTGCTTCTTAATTATTGACCCGTTTGATTTCTTGTGTGTTTATAGGTAGGTATATGTATTTTTTCTGTGCTGGACATCATGCTTTTTATGTATATTTTACTAGCTGCTGCCCGCGACTTCGTCCGCATGGAAATTAGTAATTTCCGGGGTCCTTCCCCGGGACTCAGACTAACTCCATGCCAAATTTCGTTTAAATCCGTTCAGCCGTTATTGCGTGATTGAGGCACAAACATCCAAACGTCTTTACAAACTTTCACATTTCTTTTCATTATTAGTTGTATTATTGTTACTTTGGACGAAACGTTTGTGGATGTATTTATGTTTCTGATGTTTATGTTGTTATGTCAAGTTATGTCTTAATCTTTATGTCGCAAAGTATTAATAAACCGTTTGTTGTATGATTATTTAATTCTGAATAAATCAAAAGACATGACTTTGATTTACTTCGGGTCTCATTTTTGGGGGGACGCGGGATGTGACTAAGATTTCTTCGGACTTTAGTTTGGTCAGATTAATTAATAAAAAATATGTTTGCTCTTACGTGTCCATCGCAAACACATCCCGACTGCGCGGTTTTTTTATGTAGCTTATACACGTCCCATTACAGGGCAAAGACCTTCTCTCGGAACCGGAGTATGGGCTTAACTGCTACTCATGCCCACCGCGGATTGGTAATTTGAAACGCTGAGGTATGTGAACACCTCATGCACTCAGGTTTCCTCAAGAAGTTTTCCCTCACAGCTAGCGACTGTTATTGATGCACGAATGCACGTAACTTAGAAAACGTAGGATTCGAACCCACGACCTCCCGAATGTGAGACCGGCGTTCTACCGCTGCGCTACCACCTCACCGGATTTATGTTCATTTGCCGGGCATAATACCCTTAATTTGCGTCACTTTGGATGTAGCAGAAGTACAAGAACCAGCGTAAAATAAAATATCTAAGGTTTGCTACGCAACACAACCATGGTCTCCGATTGAATGGTAGCTGATTGGTTCGGCCCTTAACGAAAATATTATCTGAAATTATCATGGATTTGCACGTGAAATTGATACTTTGATTATAATGTGGGTGGTTTAAAATGATTATGTAGTTATGCACTGCACCAGATGAAGGTTCGCGAAATTTAAAGAAACAAACAACTATTTTTCATTTCATTCAGCGCTGGTCTTCATGTAAATAAACCGTGGATAGAAATCGTTCAAACACGGAAAACAATAATATCTATCAAGTTGTTCGGTCATCCTAGGTTATCAATTTATGTCAATAAGTGACTACCCGGTGGTAACTAGCGCTTCCAATGGAAAAAATAACTTTTTAGGGTTCCGTACCCAAAGGGGTAAGGGACCCTATTAATAAGACACCACTGTTCGTCAGTCTGTCTGTCTGTCTGGCTGTCTGTCACCAGGCTGTATCTCATGAACCGTGATAGCTAGACAGTTGAAATTTTCACAGATGATGTATTTCTCTTGCCGCTATAACAAAAAATACTAAAAACAGGATAAAATAAAAGGTAGCGCTCACCTTCACAGCGCCGATGTCATGTCGTTGAATGTCAATGTTAAACCCTTCTTGTTAGTTTCTATAGATGGCGCTGTTCTCAATGTACCTAATCTATCTTGTCTCGATCTTTGCCTAATGTTGTATAGATATAAGCATAATCAGCCCATATGCGTCCCGCTGTAGGGCATAGGCTTTCTCTCGAGGAGAGAGTATGGGCTTAATCACCACGCGTGCCCACCGCGGATTGGCGATTTCAAGCGCTGTGGTATGTGAATAGCTCAGACACTCAGGTTTCCTCATGATGTTTTCCTTCACCGTTAGCGTGTGGTATTGCTACTATAACTTCACAATTTACATAACTTAGAAAACCAAGTCATAGGTACATGCCCGCACTTGGGATCGAACCTGGGTCTCTCGCTTCCCACTAGGCTACCAACAGTATGCAGCAGTACGTAGCAAGTGAAGCCTAGGTCTTCTAAGCCCCGTACTGAAACCCCAATATGGGGTCTGAGGATCTATGCAAAACACAGGTATACAGCGACTTGTCTAGCGGACCCGGAACGGTTAAGGACACTTTAGGTGCACTGACTATTAGATTAAGTACTTTTAACGTCGCACTATGTATGTGGGAAAGTAATAATTTATCTCAGCAGATGCAAGCGTTCGTTCCAGTCCAGTGATGGCAAAGCTAATCGTCACGAAATGTTACCAGTTCATTATACTAAATTTCTACAAAAATAAATAGTGTGACCAGTTTCATGATACTAAATTTCTACCAAAAAACTGTTAATGACTACAGATTACATTTCAGTATTTTTCAGTGCGAATGTACTTTAAAAGAAGTTATGTTTTTTAAAATTTATTTAGTTGTAGTTATTAGGTTTAATTAGTGTTTTATTTTATTTATTATGTAGTTAATTGTTAAAATTAAGAAAATAGGCTAGTTTTAGTTTAAAATATGTTTTATTAAAGACATGTACGTCTACAACGTTACAAGGTATGTCTTTGTTTTAGGATCAAATTGTAGCCGACTAATTTCGCCAGAGGATTTTTTCTCAATTTTTTGATATTATTCTTCGTTTCCATAATATCGAGCTCCTAAATGAAATAGTCGGAAAAAAAATTTTTTTCACTATTTCGGCTATATCTTTTTTCGTATTTCACTTTCTCAAATAATTATTTTCGGACCTTACAGCTGACATATAATATATAAGCGTCTTTTGGGTTTTCTTAAATATCATATCTTCACGACTCTCCCAGATGTAAGGGGATCGCACTTCATCGATCGCAGTCGGATGTGTAGGGATGCCAAAAGGCGACATATTCACGAGTCAATTGAAAAGTACAGCCCAGCTGAAATTTGGAAATTTCTTAAAACACTCGGGATTGGCAAATCTCCTGATAGAAGCCCCTTAAATATTGATTTCGACGCCCTTAATAAACATTTCTCAATCCCTCCAGTCACTTTAGAAGACTACACCAAAAAAGTCACTCTCCAAAATCTTTCTTTGCAGCGAAAACCCGATTGTGTTCCCTTCTCTTTCAAATCTGTTACAACGAGTGACGTTAAGAAATCCATCCTCTCCATTTCTTCCAAAGCGGTAGGAGACGACCAGGTCAGCTCTCAAATGCTGCTCTTGGCCATTGATGGGCTGGTTCCAACTATCACGCACATCATAAACTTCTCCTTGGGTACCAGCTCATTTCCAGCCGCCTGGAAGAAAGCTCACGTAATACCGCTCCCCAAAACTACCCATCCCTCCTCGTTCTCAGAATATCGTCCAATATCTATACTTCCTTTCCTATCCAAAGTCCTCGAATCTCTGGTCAACATTCAGCTTTCGACATTCCTGTCCCATAACAACCTCCTTAATCACTTCCAATCCGGTTTCCGTTCTGGTCACAGCACAGTTACGGCACTGTTGAAGGTCACAGATGACATACGCCTCGCCAGAGACAATAAGCAGCTCACAGTGCTGACACTTCTCGACTTCAGCAGTGCCTTCAACAGTGTCGACTTCGATATCCTCCTTGCTATCCTTGATTCTCTTAACGTATCTCCTCTTGCAATAGAATGGTTCGATACCTATCTTCCTCGGATTGGTGTGACCTCACTGCGGGCGTTCCTCAGGGCGGGGTCCTCTCCCCACTCCTATTTTCCATATTTATCAATTCCGTCACTGATTCCCTGTCGTCTCACTATCATCTATATGCAGACGACTTGCAGCTCTACAGGCATTTTGAAGTGGATGAGTTTGTCTCTGCTGTCGATGCTTTGAACACTGATCTTGCGCGCATTCAAAACTGGGCTCAGCATTTCGGACTTTTAGTGAATCCCAAAAAATCACAGGTGATGCTTATTGGCAGTCCGCACTTCTACAAGTTGCTGATGAAGCAAACAGTGGTTCCTGCAGTCCTCTTTGACGGCACACCCATTGTCTATGCGACAACGGCCAGGAACTTGGGAGTGCTCTTTGACTGCCATATCTCTTGGTCTACGCATGTCAGTGAAGTCAGTCGGCGCGTCTTTGCAGCTTTCCATTCACTGCGGCGTCTCCAAAGCTTTCTCCCAATTAAAACTAAAGTTACTCTTGTACAGTCACTTCTTCTTCCCATTCTTGACTATGCGGATGTTTGCTACTTGGACGCCAATGAGGAGCTGCTAGACAAACTCGAACGTCTACAAAATTTGGGTATCCGCTTCATATACGGATTACGCAAATTTGATCATGTGTCTCGTTTCCGACAAGAGTTAAAATGGCTCCCAATTCGTCTTCGCCGGAATGCACATATACTATCACTATTGTACAAAATTCTTAATCATCCCGCATCTCCCGCATACCTGAGAGAAAGGTTTCAATACCTGTTCTCCGGAGAAAGATCAAAAAGATCACTTAACTCCCATCTTCTTAAAATTCCTGCTCACAATACTGGAGCTTACGGTGACTCCTTCACGGTCCAGTCGGTTAGGCTGTGGAACGCACTGCCACAGAACATATGCGCCAGTTGGTGCGGCGGGAGCGGCAACTGGGTGGACTGTATTGGCGAACAATGGACAACACCAGAAGGGTGCTCGTTGGTAAGCGTTGGGGTGGACGTACCTGGATTTCACACCCGCGGATGACGAAGGACGATCACGGCAGCCTAGGTGGGCGCTGGATTGTCCCGGCGTCTTGTATTCCAAAAGTAGTTCACGTTTCTTCAATATAAATGCGGATCAAAACAATAAGGCGACTTTACAATTCA
Organism: Yponomeuta evonymella; assembly: GCA_963969515.1. NCBI lineage: Eukaryota > Metazoa > Arthropoda > Insecta > Lepidoptera > Yponomeutidae > Yponomeuta > Yponomeuta evonymella. The sequence continues at coordinate 2,806,609 of OZ018369.1, forward strand.
ATCCCAAAAACGTATCTGCTTATGTCAGTTGTATTTATTATGGTTGACATTGTCACTTCAAATTTAGACAGTGTTTGGCCAGGAGTCCAGCGCAAGTGCTGGCTGGATTGACCCGCGGAGTCCACGAAGGGAGAAACCAAAGTTTGCATCCACTCCTAAGCCTCCACGAACCCCTCTCACGGTTCGCCATATGCTCGCCACTAACAGCCCGTGCCAGTTGCTACTCAGGCGTAAACATGCCCCCGGCCTTGAAAGGACCTCTTTCAAAATGATGAGACGAGTTTTATCAAAAAGCGCTATGATGAAAAGATAAACCAATAAAATGGCCACTACTGGCTACGACTAAAACTACAACCACTAAATGACAGCAGTAGACTAGGAGGTAAATCACTAAATCAACCAAATGTCCACAATAGGCACTCAAACATATAAATAATAGGTACTAAACAGAAAAACAAAAAAAATAAGATCACTGCGATGGTAACGGACACAACTTAACCACTGGCCTCTTATAAGTCGCAACCTTGGTTCTCACTTGAACCACTCTAATAACACCGTCTTTACCCTTATAGGTTTTTATGATTACGCCCAAAGGCCAGTGTAGAGGCATTAAGTTATCTTCCATAATAACTACCACTTATCCCTCCCTAACTGGGAAGGCAGGACTATTCCATTTTTGTCTGACCTACAGAGTATGCAGATATTCATTTCGCCACCTTTTCCAAAACGACTGCATCATCTGGTCTACTAATTCATGCCTACGAAGAAGATGAGACACTACTGACTCAGATGCTTCAGAAGCTGGCAAGAATGTAAGTGACGCCGTATGCAAAAAGTGCGCTGGCGTCAAAGCAATTGGTTCTGAAGGGTCAGCGTTGAGAACGGTCAGAGGGCGCGAGTTGAATAACGATTCTATCTGTACCAGAACAGTCGACATTTCTTCAAATGTCAAAAACTTGCAGACTTACAACCCTATACAAGTGAGATTTAACACGCTTAACATTACTCTCCCAACAGCCTCCAAAATGAGGAGCATGAGGTGGTATAAATTTCCAGCTAATCTTGTTATCAGCAAGTCGTTGTTCCCAAACAACCTTATATTCGCTTTGTAAGAATGAATATAATTCTCGGAGGTAAGTACGAGCTCCGACAAAATTGGTTCCATAGTCTGTGTATAGACAATGAACTGACCCACGTCGGGACAGAAACCGCTTTAATGCTGCCAAAAAGCAAGTAGTGCTTAGTTCACTAGCAAGCTCAATATGAATAGCGCGAGTCGTTAGGCAAGTAAAGAGGCAAATATACGCCTTTCGACTCGTGATGCCTCTACCTTTGTAAGGCGTTACATTAAAAGGACCGGTGTAATCACAACCCGTGTGGGAAAGGGCCTTTAAAGCAAATAAACTCCCTACACGCAAAATGTCATCTTTTAAATACGGTGTCAGTCTTTGTAACATAGGTGGACATATTTTGCCACTCTTAAGGCGATTTAAAGCATCCGCGAAATGTACCAACTGAATCGCTTTAATAATTTCCCGTTCAGAGTAAGACATAAGTCGGAGCAACAAATATCACCTCGTGGCAATTTTCTCGAAAATTTTAATATATAAGAAGATATCTTAGAAGCAACTTTGTATAAAAATGGTGTTTCTGGTACGGTAGTAACAAACGCTACTGCTTTTAACTCCGGGACACCGGCAAATTCATCACTACTAGGATGCCAGCAACCCAAGATTTTCAACGTTTCGTCTTTGTCAAACTCAACGCTCTGTGAGAGACGATAGTCTACGGGGATTCTTTCAAGCACTTCCCAACCAACAATTTTGCCCTATAACAAATCCTTATACCTCAAAAATGCTGGGTAAGCGATGTATAAAGGTTCTAGCGGTGACCGAAGGTTGTATAATAGCGTTTGACAATATAGTTCAGCTCTATAAGTTTATACAGCAAAAACGACCTATTATCAAGTGATGTAAAGGCTTACATCACCACTTTATGTAGCTTTTATAGGCAGATGATATAGCAACCTCCAATGTGACCAGTACACAACGATAGAACTCTATACCAGTGTTGACTGTCGCCATAATGTAGCTGTTTTTCGCTATAAAAGTTCTAAATGTACTTTAATACGTCTTTCGTTATAGTAGAGATGAAAACTCTACAATAGGGCGCTTTTGTGATATTGTGGTTTTGTAGAACGCCGTTACAACACATGGCACTATAGTGAGCACAAAAACTCTGCAACAGAGCTATTTCGTGATACAGATGAGTTTCAAATTACCCTTATGTAGCTTAAATTGTCCTATAAAGGTTTGCTAATGCCCTTTATAGTTACAGCGTTAAAATTGTCACAAAGATACTTTTTTAGAACAGGATTGTTTTTTTGTTACTTTTATAGTCCTTCTTTTACACCACAGTGTTATAAAAGGAGTTCTATATCTTTTAAAACATAAATACGGTATATAAAGGTACGCCAATTACTTTTAAACGATAATTCAGTTTTGTAAAGGCATTTCTATAACTCTTTTATACTTAATCGCTATTTTAAATCACGGTAACTAATGAAACATCTTTGTTTTTTATAATTAATAAAAAATGGATTTTGAAGCCTGGAAAAGATTTAAACGCAGTATGACTTATAGACGACACGTGAAAAGACAATACAAGGAAACAGTGACTTCATCCAGTATTCAAATCCCTACTTGTCAAAGCCAAGTTAGAGACCAAGTTGTACAAAGTGGTTCCGTACCAAATATATTTTTTGCTTACAAAGTACTAGAGAACAATTCGAACGTGGACAGTGATTCTATGAGTGATTCTTCAACAGATGACAAAAATTGGCTCTGCGAGATGGTTCAAAAAATTGGGCCTTCAATTATAATATATCGCATAATGCGATTAAAAGTTTAATTGTTCTAATAAATGATCGAATACCAAATATATTGCCAAAAGATCCAAGCATGCCAACAGAAAAATCTGTCACTACTTATCCCGTGGGAAATGGACGGTATTGGCATAACGGCTTGACAAAAACTTTGAAGTGCTATCTACAAAGGATTGGTAGTAGTTTATCTATAATTTCACTCAATATATACATAGACGGGCTGCCTGCTTTTAAAAGTTCAAAATTGCAGTTATGGCCAATTTTATGCAACGTTCATGAAATACCAAAGCTGCGACCCATTGTGATTGGAATTTATTCAGGCACTGACAAACCATCAGATTTAGATGGTTACCTAAGAATCTTTGTAGACGAAATGAAACAACTACTTGCAAATGGCCTTGAAATAAATAGCAATGAAAAGGAGAAAAAAATAGGCATCAAAATACCTTTATATGTGACTCTCCAGCTCGTGCTATGATCAAAGGTAAGTTAAAGTTTACTATGTTTTCTTGTGTAACAAATTAGTTACGTAATATATTTAACCTAGTTAAGTAATATATTTCAAAATATAAGAATTTGCTATTTTATATGGCGATATACCTTGTTGCGTTTTGGTCTGAATTGGCGCTATCTATTTCTGAAGAGATGTATTAGGTAGATTACTAAACTCAGAAGCTAGATAAAATAAGCACCAACATAAAACTGAGAATAATTTTGCAGGTGTGAGCATGGCTCGGGAAATATGGCACGGGAGATATGGCTGTTTAAAATGTACAGTACAAGGAGAGTACTCGCACGAATCAAACACCGTCGTATTCCTCAGTTTTGATTGTCCGAAAAGGACCAACGATGATTTTCGCGCGAAGAAATATGGACAGCACCATAAAACTCACTCTCCACTTCTCGAACTACCTACAGATATTGTCGACGATTTTGTAGTGGGAGATGCGCTACGTTTAGATGAAACGTTTTCTTAATGGACGGAAAGACGGGAAATTTAATAAATACTTATATTAAATGGAGTAGTCAAGACATAACGATGGTCACAAATTTTTTAACAGCTTGTAAAACGCCCAGGGAAATACACCGATCCGTCAGAGGTCTTGACCATTTAAGCTTTTGGAAAGGTTCAGTTTACTTAATTCAGTGACAATATGAAATAAAATCCTTGTAAAAGAATCACTCTATTCTTTATTTCAATAAAGACACAAGTATTTACTTATCTTTCACTTTTAAAGTTTCAATCACAATCAACGCACATTAAAATCTAATGATATAAATTAGAACGAAAAAGATTTTTTAAGGGGAGTAGGGGTAGCTGTAAGTTTTTTTTCTGATTTTAATATTACATTGAAGAAGACAGAAGACATTAAGAAACCGTACATTATGCTGAATTGATTAATTGTAATTAAAAAACAATAATAGTGTTAAGTCTTTCTACACAGAATCTAATATTAGCTAATACAGGGTGTTTCCTAATCATATAAAAATACTTAATCAGATGATTGGATTCACGATAACATATAACTTTTACTATGGAACTATATGGAAATCGAAAAAAAATTACTTTGTATGCAAAATCAGCTAATCGATATGTAACTATGGAGAGAATTGAATTTTTTTGTACCTACGAAAATTTTGTTGATAGCTAAAATAATCACAGTAATAACATTCATCGGAGATGTAGTGGTCATAAACAGGCATAATACCGCAGCCCCGACACCAGAAAAATGTGAAGTTTAATAAAGACACCAAATATTTTTTGGATATGGTAAAGTGCCTTGGTATAGATGAACGGGTATGTAAACCACAGTTAATACAGTATGTAGTAGTAATTTCCCACGGCCATTCCGCTTCTGCAAGTAGCTTGAAATCGTCACGAGTAAGAAATTTATCCATATCTATAATGACAACCATTTTGCTTAGCAATGCACTGAAAAAGAAAAAAAACACACAATATTGACAAAGTAAGTATCCCAGTAATCTATAACTGAAAATACATAACGCCTTAAGAGAGCTGATCTTAACACTATTCTAACAAAGGCGTATTTTTTTAATTGTATAAAAAACATCGCATTTATGTATGGCACTAGAACAAGCACAAACGGAACCCTAACTTCGTGTAATGGTGGCTGTGGTGTGTAGTGACCAGTACTGTAGTGGACTTCAGGACGCTAAAAGTATGTTTATGACTTTAAATTCGTAATTTTTTAATTAAATCTCAATAATTCGAAGAGGGCAGTAAAATATTCACGTAATATCACCTATACTTTCTCAGTAAAATTACCTTCCCACACACCATTACACACATAAGAGACGAATAATTTCATAACAAAATAAATTCTAACTTACCAGGATATCCTCGCATTCTTCTTAAAACAAAAACACTTCAGCTGTGTGAATTACGCGTGAACGAATGAAAAACGAGTGAATGATAAATTAATAGTGTAGTAATGGAATCATAAACTCTTTTACACTACAAAAAGGTACTTTAGAAGCGTTATGGTGGCTTGTATATCACCAAATGGAGATTGCGTTACTATTACATCAACCGTATAGGCCAAAATTGTTATCCTTGATGCCGGTATAGTTCCACTTTAGAGCCGAATGGAGATATAATTGCGCCACTTTCTTTGTAGGTGCACCCTTCTTATGGCCTTTATTTCACCACCCATTGGTTTTTAGGAAACGTTCTATGGTCTTTTATAGAACCACCTTTTGCTAGTTGGGTTTCTTTGAATTACTGCTCCACTTCACCAACTGGAACCCCCCAGACTTGAAGAGATCGATTAGTTCAAGTGCCGCTGCTGAAGCTTGCTCGGAATTCAACAATGAACTCACAACATCATCCATGTATATGTCTCTTATTACAATTTCCTTGGCAATCGGATACCGATGTCCTTCGTCTTCATCCAACTGTGCAACAGTTCGCATCGCCAGATACGGACTACTCTTTAGACCAAATGGAACGCAGTTAAATTGAAAGGTTTGCACCTCTGGCGTTACAGTTGTTATGGGTTCGATTCCATCATCGTTCAGATTAATTTCAGCGCTGAAGTTTTGCCGATAAAGAATCCGCTGAAATATTCTATCTTGCGAGCGCACTCCGATCCTTAGATACATTTGCCGTATATCCGAAGATATAGCGAAAGGAAAAAGTCGCAAATTTAGGAGAATAGTGAACAGATCGCGTTGTAGGTTAGGACCTGTGTGTAATATATCGTTTAGAGAAAAACCACTGCTAGACTTCGCACTAGCGTCTAATACCGGCCTAACCTTGCTTGTCACTTTGTCGTCGCGTAAGACCGCGTGGTGAGATATGTAGAAATTGGGGCCAGGTATGGGTTCAGCAGTACTCACTGGTGACAAGTAGGACTTTTCCAGGTAATCCTTTATGACTTCGTCATAAGCGGCCTTAAGCGTATGACTTGCCGCAATCTTACGTTCTAAATAAGTAAACCTGCGCTTAGCGCCTTGAAACGAGTCACCGAGTAACTCTGTACTATCCTTAAAAGACAATGCAACCTCGTAACGTCCGGAGCTTTCTCTAACTGTAGTGGCTTTGTAGAAATCCTCACATTGTTTTTCCTCAATACTTAAGCTCGGTTCTACTTTCACTTCATCTAGTTCCCAGAATTTTTTAACTAGCGACTCCAGAGACATTTCAGCTGTAACAGTCGCATGAAATGCGACAGACGTTGGTGGTGGAGATGACTGCGTAGGGACATCACCCATAATGACGTAACCCAACACAGTTTCTAGTGCATCTGGGAAACCTGGTTGCCCAAGGATCTTACCGGGTAACAGCAATTCCGCAAATAGATTCACTCCGATCAGTAGGTCTATCTCTCCCGGATCTCCCCACGAATCGTCTGCTATCGGTAGATTCCTTATATTGTCAAGGAATTCAGCCTGAACTTGACATGTAGGTAAGTGACTTGTAATGTGACTCAAGACTAACGCCTTAATATTGAATTTGGGACCAGTGTTAAAGCGCGATTTAATACTTACAGCTACCTCGCCTTTAACCACCTGCGACGAAATACCGATACCCTTCACCGTCACCGGTGCGTTAGACTGGATCTTTAATCGCAATTTATCGCAACATTCGCTAGTTATATAGTGTCTTTGCGAGCCAGGATCTAGCAAACATCTAATCATGACATCTCGGCCATCTCTACTAGTTGCGTAAGCCTTTGCTGTTGGCAGAACTTGAGTTCTGCCTACCACATCTTGCGTAGAAGACATTGTACAGTATAAGCACTCAGTGGGACTCAAATCTTTGGTAGATTCCTCTTTAATTTTATGTGAGATGTCCACCACCTCTTGTGATTCGGTCTTCTCAGTTATCACTGCATTTGTGTGTAGGTGTGCTTGATCGGTCTTCTCAGTTAGAACTGCATTTGTGCGTAGGGGTGCTTGAGTAGCTTCCTTGCCGAAGTGTAACAGAGTGTGGTGTCGAGCATTGCACTTACGACAAGTCGTCGTGGATTTGCAATAGAAAGCTGTGTGCTGGCTACTTAAGCAATTGATACAAAAACGGCTGTCCTTAATAAACTTAAATTGGTCCAACGGTGATAACGCTTTAAATTTGTTACACGAGAACAAATGTGTGTGCGCGCTTGCCTGGCACAACTTACATTTAATTTTAACGGTTCCACGCACTCGACTTTGTTGTGGTCGTACATTACCTTGCGCTTGGCTATGCTGTGTAGTAACCAATGCATGCGGCTTTATTAGTCTTGTGTTGCTGCGTCTGCCTGCGGCGGGTGTGGGATATTTGGTAAAGGCTGACTTTACATCCCTGGACGTGCGATCAAGAATTTTGACCTGCTGGCGAACAAATTTTAGAAAGTCTTTGTACCTTGGCATGCCTTCTTCACCTCGGATATGTTCCTCGAAGCTCTTAGCCGTGTCCGAACCTACCAACTTAAGTCCGAAGTGCACGAAAATGAAGTCGCTTAAGTCTTGGATCTTCAACTGTTTCAACGCAGCAATTGTAGCAGCATACTTATCTATAAAGTTCTCTAAGTTGCTTGCCGATGAGCAGTTCACGCTTTTGAAAGAAAAAAGCTGGTTTAAATAGGTCGTAGCTAAGGCTCTATCATCCTTATATTTGTCAATCAGAGCGTTCCAGACTAAGGAATAATTTTCGCCCGCAGGAACAATACCAGCGCACACATTCTTGGCCTTGCCTGTTAGGTGACTGAGCAGATAATGGACTCGTTCGGAATCACACAGGTCTCTATTCTCGTGAATTACCCTCTTAAATGTTTCGTAAAAGAAAGGGAAGTTTTGGATGTCACCGTCAAAAGTGGGTAATTCAATGCGTGGAATTTTCATGTTGTACTCAGATCGAGTCGAAGCAGCAGCGGTCGCACTAATCTGCGGTCCAGTCGGGGCAAGTTCGACTTCGAATCGATATGCGGCTTCTTTTACGAAGCAGAATAACTCACCAAAGGCACTTACAGACTGGTAGTTCACCATATAGTCAGGGTTAATCTCCAAATTGAGAAGATTTACATCATCCACAGTTGTCAGGTACTCGGTCCGTAGTTGTTCCACATGACGCGCTTGTGATAGGAACAACTGTTTTGCAGTTTCGTCATTGACCTTTGATATTGTTTCAAAAACAGCGGAGATTTGAGAGAAATACATCTCACGTTTTCCCTCCAACAGTTTAAGTCTTCTCTCCAGCCCAGCCATTTTGTCCAGATCCGGATAGTTTTCAGTTAAGTTTAAGTAGGTATCTAAAATGTCACCAAAATTTATTATGACGGAAGACTAAGCTATTAACTTTGTCAGCTGGTTACAATGTGTATTAATTTAGTATAATTAGACAGATAGTGCGATGATATACCTCATAAATAAAGCGATACAAAAAAATTACCCTGTATAACTAGGTGGCGGTTTAATATTCAATTTATAACTAGATGGCGGTTTAATATTCAATTTATCTATACGACACTGTATTACAGCGCGGCGGTGTTATTAATTAATTCCCTGTAATAGGTGCGAGTAGTAATTGGACAGATACGTTCGCGTGAACTATAAAATAGTAGCCACGAGAAGACGCGAGAAAATAAAGCTATGAAATAGCAGTCAACTCGCGGCGTACTATGCGGTTACAATGCGAAGCGACGGGGATTGAAATCTATTCTGGAGATATGCTCGTGTTGCGATAGCATAAGAAAAACACGGTTAAATCCAGAGCAGATGCGAATCTAATGTAATGATCGTAATGGAGACATGAACTACGTAACCAACGAGAGCGAGTGAAGCGAGGTGGGATTTCAATAAATCCTGGCCGTGCGGCTCGAAGGACCAAAATATGGTGCGGCGGGAGCGGCAACTGGGTGGACTGTATTGGCGAACAATGGACAACACCAGAAGGGTGCTCGTTGGTAAGCGTTGGGGTGGACGTACCTGGATTTCACACCCGCGGATGACGAAGGACGATCACGGCAGCCTAGGTGGGCGCTGGATTGTCCCGGCGTCTTGTATTCCAAAAGTAGTTCACGTTTCTTCAATATAAATGCGGATCAAAACAATAAGGCGACTTTACAATTCAATCCCAAAAACGTATCTACGTATGTCAGTTGTATTTATTATGGTTGACATTGTCACTTCAAATTTAGACAGTGTTTGGCCAGGAGTCCAGCGCAAGTGCTGGCTGGATTGACCCGCGGAGTCCACGAAGGGAGAAACCAAGGTTTGCATCCACTCCTAAGCCTCCACGAACCCCTCTCACGGTTCGCCATATGCTCGCCACTAACAGCCCGTGCCAGTTGCTACTCAGGCGTAAACACCAGTCCCACTATTGGTACCTTCAAGAAGCGGTTGAAAGAGCATTATCTATCCCTGTAATAACATTGAGCTATATATATATATATATATATTATATTATATTATATTATATTATATTATATTATATTATATTATATTATATTATATTATATTATATTATATTATATTATATTATATTATATTATATTATATTATATTATATTATATTATATTATATTATATTATATTATATTATATTATATTATATTATATTATATTATATTATATTATATTATATTATATTATATTATATTATATTATATTATATTATATTATATTATATTATATTATATTATATTATATTATATTATATTATATTATATTATATTATATTATATTATATTATATATTATTTATGTATATCTAAGTAGGTATGTATTTTTATTCTGTTATCTAGTTTATGTAGTTTTTGTTTTCCTTTTTACTTTGTGTTATTTAGGCTTTTTGTAGTTTATTTTGTGCACATATATAGACCCGTTTTTCTACTGCTTCTCCAATACCCGAAGGTTTGCTGGAAGAAATCTCTTACAGAGATAAGCTCGCCTTTGTACATGTAATTTCTTATGTAATGTCCTGTTAAAAGTCTTGTGTGCAATAAAGTATAATAACTTTTTCGTGAAATCGAGGCCTACACTGGAGCGAACGAAAAGACATTCCCAAAGTCAAGAAGACAATTCCAACGTCACAAAAGCAAGTGCATTTCTTTAAAGTTTTTTGTGTCCGGTACTCGAATGGCTTCAACAATGTTCTTCGTGGAATTAAATATGCGGGCGACTTATATTGAAATGAAGGTTAAACAGCTTTTGACTACACCGTCATATATTTCATTCAGCTTTGTTCCAGGTAGAGATATTTTTTTTCATACATACATAATGTAATAGTGATTACATTCGATTACAGAGGTTAGTTCTGAGTAAATTACACATTTGGAGTATCCTTTTGCACGTCATACCTAACACTACTTAGATATAAGAAAGCATTACATATTTTATTCTGGTTCTGAAATAAGGTGTTCTCTATCTATATATCTAATACAGCTACAGGAAAGAAAATTAATTAAATGAAATATAACGGAATGAAAATGAACGTAAAAGTCGACAGCAAAACAACGCTTAAGTACCTACATTTTAATAGGTTAGTGACAGTATGGAAAAAACATAACATAACATAAACTCACGCCTGTATCCCAGAGGGGTAGGCAGATAACAGGGCCTGCCACTTGCCACGATCCTGACGGATGCTTCTTCAACGTTCATTAGTCGTTGCATGCACGCCCGCCGGTTTCGGTAAGGGACGTTCCTGGCGGGCATGCTTCAACCAAATAGAGGATGTACTCGTATTAGCAAAGGGCAAGATGTATATTTTTTTAATACTATCTATCTTTTTAAGTCTTAAAATACGTAAGGCCATTGCCTGTTTTTCTTCTTTTCCACTGTAAAATTTGTTTTTGTAACTTAAACTTAAATTATATATCTTTACTTCCTGTCCAATACTGTGTTCCTGTCTACTAGTTAAGTCAACATAATGTAAGCCCTTAATTGGCCTATGGTTGGATATATTTAACATAACTATACTTCAGAAGTTCACTTGTGCTGTGGGTTTTGTATTAAAATAAAATAAAAATTAAAAAATAATAAAGACAAGACATTAATGATAGGGGTTGATATTTCTTAAATTAACTCAGGGAACGAATGCCTAGGACCAGCAGGGAACTTGAAAGAGTATTTTAACTATTTCCATCCACGGTTTACATGTGTTAACCCAAAAAACGTCACAATGTTTTCAAACGTAGGCCACCACGATTCAGGCTCGACCTTGTGTGGTGGCTACTGCTACTGTCTTAGTTATAGTTGAACTTTTTGACAATAAATTATTTCATATTATTTCATATTTCATATGTGGACCGAGGCTGAATGAAATTGAATATAGTTTATCGAGTGCGTTCGAACTATAGGTACAGAAGTCTCAGAAGTCGCTGTGACGACTGCAACAAAAGTAAACCATATGAAGTTGGTAATAAATAACCAATTTCCACGGACGACCGTCTGGGGATGGGCAAGGTTATCGATAAAATACAAATAGAAGCACAGCTCTGTTTAGATAGAAACAGCTTAAGTTCCTTGAAGTTTATACAGGGCCACGTTTCATGAAACTACAATTCATAGTTTATTATGATAATTCGATGTACATTGCGTGGGCGAGTCTTCCTACTTGTTAACCTGTGGGTTAATCGACTTTGCAATTTAGGTTTAGTAAATCGAATTGTCATTGTAAACCATGAATTGCAGTTCTATGAAATAGGCTCTGGTATCTAAATGCTGACGCCCGAATCGAATCTTCGCACACTGGACACCAAACACCCTATCTGAATCTTCGCATACTTTATGCATAAAAAAATACAGGGAGATGATTTTTATGGGCTACAAAAATATCAAAATTGTTAGCATGCAATGCAACACGTAATTTTTTGTGTTCTTACGCCACGGAGCGTGAGTATAAACTAACATTGATTTGAGATCTCGCAATACATTGCGCGTTGAAAAAAATGCTGTTTCTGAACTAAGAACTTCACTTAGTAAAATAGAAGAAGAAGAAAGACATTTATTATGTATCTACCAACAAGTCACATCACAGAAACAAAATAAGCAGATAAGTAACACAATATGCACAACAACAGAAAGAAAACTAAATACACAACAGACAACACAAATAAATGAACAGGACCATAGTTATAGCCTGCGGTGTAGTTAAGTTGCCACAAGAGTTAGGTAAATACTCGTATTTAAATAAATATCCTCTTTCTTTCTTTCTTTCTTATTTGCTTCTTAGTAAGTAAGTTACAGAGTGAGCCTAAAAACAACAGGTGATATATAAGAATGCTCTTTGATTTTAAAAATGAGTGGCCTACTGAGGTCGACCCGTAACGTGCGTAAGTGTAAGTGTAACCCTGGTCTCCTCGCTAGGTTACCCTGTGTGGAGGAAACCAGTGAAACGGACTTTCTCTTTTGTAGAGATAGCTTAGATGGCGAAGTTAGCCTTCTCGCTATCTGTCTTCACTTTATGACCCTGAGTGGCATATTATAGCACCACTGCCTATAGCCGAGGAATGTATTCGTGGTTTTTTTTTTACCTCGAAATATGGGAATGGTATCGACCAAATTAAGTAGCCATAAACGGAATCAGCTTCCAAATTTGAATATTTCATTCGGTGTCGTGAGCGCGCGCTTTTGTGCGTCGCTGCTGCGTAGTGAGGGGACATGGTCGTTGTGACGATTTCGACATTACAACACGGGCCTTTATGAAAAAAAAAACTGAAATTATTAAATTGAAACATATTTCTATTTGCATATTTATTTATATATTTCTATTTAAAATGTCTTTCCATAAAGTCAATAAATTACGTCAAAGTTTTTGGATGTTTCAAACATTTTAGAATATCACAGATAATTATAAAGGGATACAAGCAGCTTTAAGATTTCATAATAATATTGTTAGGGTTGATAAGATGTATTTTAAGGTTTTTGTTAGATGATTTAGTGTATTAATACCTATTTTACTTTAATACATGTGACGTCCTCCTCCCCACATCACACGATGTAACACTTTGTTGAACCCCGCCACAAATAAGCTTTTCCCATACATACCAACTGCAGATTTGGTAAGAACCAAGTTTTCACAGCACAAGTTTTTTATTTTTTTTATAAAGCCTATTGGTAGGCATACGTCCAACTGCAGGGCACAGGCCTTCTCAGAGAGAGACTTAATTACCACGCCTGTCCACCGCGGATTGGCAATTTCAAGCGCTGAGGTATGTGAACACCTCAGACACTCCGGTTTCCTCACGATGTTTTCCTTCACCGTCACAGCACAAGTAAAGAACAAAAAAAAAATATCTGAGTTTGCTAGTTTTTGAATATTTGTTAAAAAATGCCAGTATATTTTGATTGCATTGACTTGAATTTTATACACCAACGAGGTACCGTTAAACCGATGACTTTAGCATTTTACCTTAAATTTCACTCGTCCCTTTAAAACAGTCTTAACAGTGATGCTATAAGGGTTCTTCCTTTTCTTAATGTGCCATCTCCTATCGAAGCTTGGCAACCAATTCGGCTATCTTTTTTCTTATGGTTTTCCTTTTAGGCGTCATCATCATCATCATCAGCCATTCGACACCCACTGCAGGACACTGGCCTCCCTCGTAGTTTTCATAACCATGAGGGGTTTTGCCATAATCGCCACGCTTGACAGGCGGATTGGCGATCGCAGTATGCTGTTGGAATCTCAGGAAGACGCTGCTGCCCGTCTCCTGGTAATTTATTTCCTTAGTCGCCTTCTACGACATCCACGGAAGGTAATGGAGTGACGCTATTCTTAATCCGGCGCCACACGGTTCCGGCGCCACACGGTTTAGGTTTAGGCGTAACAAACCATAAAAAATGTCGATAAAGGGGAGCCTGCCCTCGTCCCGTCACTAGCAAGTAGCAACGTTTGTCGCAGGCCCGCGTTGCGTTGATAAGGAAACATTTTAAATTAGTACCGGGAGAAGGGAGGAAGGAGAAAAAAAAACTGGACAAGTGTGAGCAGACTTCCCTTTAGAGGGTTCCGCATAAATGTCTATAAACTTTGCCGTTGAAAAGTATGTTCTCCCGTACAACCTACCTACTATGGTTGTAATCTTAGTACCAAAAAATATGATCACAAACTTACCTTTGCATTTTGCGAAGCCAACCCAAGCCAAGCCTTTATAACCTACCATTATTTAATAACTTGTTAATTTTTTTATATATATAATTTTAATTTTTAAGGTTCCATCAGGGGTTTATTTTCTTCCTTTTGAGTTACGGAACCGTTAGAGCTAAAAAAACTGATCGTCACTAGCTCTTTCCCGTTACCCTCATATAACGACTGCCTCGTTCGTCTAGCGGGTAACACGTTTGACTACCAAAACAGAGGCCGTAGGTTCGATTCCCCCTGGAGGCCGCCGTACTTGATTTGTAAAAATGGCCTCAAACTGGGTGTATTTCCATGTTAGTGATGTTCTTACCTGATAACCATAGCACCGTAGCACGGGGTATCCTAGTTTGGGGCCAGGAGAAGTGATTGTATTGTGTGGATTTTTTTTATAACTTTTTGTACAGGTCCACGGAGCTTAACACTCCGGTACATGCACACCAAAGTTATCTACTTGTTGTTGAGCATTGCAAAGCGGTGGTAGCCTAGTGGGTAGAACATCGGACTCGGAAGCGAGAGATCCAGGTTCGATCCCCAGCGCGGGCATATACCTGACTTGGTTTTCTAAGTTATGTACATTTGTGAAGTTATAGTAGCAATACCACTCGCTAACGGCGAAGGAAAACATCGTGAGGAAACCTGAGTGTCTGAGCTATTCACATACCTCAGCGCTTGAAGTCGCCAATCCGCGGTAGGCACGCGTGGTGATTAAGCCCACACTCTCTCCCTGAGAGATGGCCTGTGCCCTACAGTGGGACTGGGACGTATATAGGCTGCTTATGCGCATTGTTTGCACAATAAGTTACTTTCGAAATGCATAATATTGCTCTATCAAAAGTAACTGCGTCATGAATGTACTATTCCACGCAACAGACTGAAGCCCTATCGTTTGTACAAGAAATACATTTTCAATCATATATGAACGCACAGAAAAACATAGACAGATAGACAGAAGACTTAATTCAAGAACCAACGTAACAGGCAAACCCACAGCCTCTTTTCCAGATGCAGAGTGAACCCAATCGAAACTTATTTTTTATTTATATTTTTATACCACAAAACGGGTAGCCGCTACCAAGCGCTACGAAAACTATAATAATATAAATTATACCATTTTTCACTGAGACGTGCCCGGCCGGTGTAAAAAATGACGCCCATTCACGCTCAGTTTGAAAGTTCGCCGCGGTTTTTATGATGTTTCCGGCCAGTCGGATTCCACTTTTGTAACTTGCCGTGTCCACATTTTGGACAACCGTATCTAAGACTACGCTATGCATCGCTGCTTTGCGACGGAGATATGTAAACTCATCTGTATCGGCAGTCAGTATTGTATGGCGATTTGAGAGAAAAATGTAACTGATGCCTTGTTAGTGTATTTTTTTTCTAAGATGACCTTTTGAACGGCCTTTTTTATGGTCACCAATTGTATCATTTCGACCGGATCCTTTACTATCAAATCTGTATGTTCTGTGACCTCTTTTTAAGTATAAATGTGTACCAAATCAGAGGTCACCGAAACAGGCGTAAGGTGGAGGGTACGACTCGTGTGGAGGTAGAGAAATTCCGGTTTTGAATTATGACATTTTAGGTGAATCATTGGTCTTAATTATTTTTGACACCGCAGTTGACTGGGAGATATTGCCTTTGGGTCATAACTGGTTTCAAGTGGTATTTTCGCGTTGAGCGGTGAGTAAAATGCTTGCGAATCAGGAATTCGGGACAGATGTGTGGTCGGCAATGGTATATGTAATAAGTACCTACTCTAACCGGTACGATCTTATACTTTGGACATTTCACTTTATCGTAAAGAAAGAAATACAAATGGCCGGACCATTAACTGGACTGAAAAAGTGATCAACGTAGAAGTACTTAGACGGATGCACAAGAATGCGGATCTTGTTCGCACCATCAAGAGCTGAAAGTAGCCTACTTAGACCATGTGCTACGAAGCAAGAGATACCAATTGCTGCAGACCATTGTGATGGGCAAGGCGGAAGGAGAAAGGAGGCCGGGCAGGTGAAAGATGTCTTGGTTGTGCATTGTGCACACGCACACACACACACACACACACACACACACACACACACACACACGCACACACACACACACACGCACACACACACACGCACACACACACACACACGCGCGCGCGCGCGCCAAACTTTGCATGATTTACGTTAGTTTTGCTTTTTTATTTGTTTATGCCTGGCTGTATAATTTCTAAAACTGTGCTTTGTACATAAGATTAGTTTAAAAAATATTGGTCCGTAATTGGCCTATGTTTCATCATCATCATCATCAGCCTATGCTTGTCCTCTGCTGGACATAGGCCTCTCCTATAGCACGCCACTGAGCACGGTCCTCGGCTACTCTCATCCAGCTCTTGCGAAAGCCTTGCCCTGGCAAGAGCTGGCCTATGTTTGGTCTACATTAATCACCTGTCTGTTGTAACTTTGTGCTGTGCACTTTGTAAAATTAATAAAATAAAATAAAACATCAAAGAGTGGACCGGTGTCAAAACCGCGGAGGAGCTGTTCAGAACCTTTCGACCGCCTAGGTAACTGGTGCTTCGTAACCAGTTGCGATAGAATACTTTTTGTCCTTGCCAAAGCCAGTTACGAACGAAACTTTGTAGAGAAAGAGAACAATAGACCTTTCTAAAGAAAAAAAAATCGGCTTCTCAGCTATTTCAAAACGATCAAAAGAAAAATCACTCCAATCGGTTCATAAACGGCGGAGTAGTCGCGTTACAACGCTTTAATGTCGTCATTTTTTAAGATCACATAAAAGACATCGACGCGATTCAAATTAAACTTAATTATGAAAACAAAAGACAACGTTATGTCTACATCAGATTTAGTACAAAGCATACCCAGCATCGCGCATGCAAAGTGTTTCGCGTATACATAACATAAATACAACATCCGATGAACAAAAATCGGAACGCCCCATCCCCAGACGTACCTATACGATCTGCCTAGCGAGAAATTTCCCTTTGTAAGTAATAGAAGAGCCTCAGCGCATAGTGGATTCCTCGGCGCATGAAATCCCCAATAAGCGGTGGGCACGCGTGGTGACAAGCCCATACTGTTTCTCTGAGAAAAGACCTGTGTACTATAGTTAGACGTATACAGGCTGCATCACTCATTCTGTGGAAGAGCACGATGATCGTGCTCTTGCACAGATTGGCGACATCAAGCGTTATGTGAACACCTCAGCGTTATACATGTAAAAAAAACTTTGGCCTTTGCATCTACGTAATGAGATGATTTATACAGCGTTCAGTGGCACCATCACTCGCACGCTACATGGGTGAAGGGACCACTCGGACGCTGCAGTAGGCATAGCCGTTGTGGTAACTGCGCTTTACCAACGCGCTCGATTAATTCCACGTCACGGATTTAACTTTGTGCTGTGGACTTTGTAAAATGAATAAAATAAAATAAAATAACAGTTAGGTTAGGTTAGTTGAAGGTCAGTTCGGTTAGGTTGAATAGGTTTTTAAAACAGTTAGAAACGGTACCATTCGAACAAAACGTTGAAATATTTGACACTAATTTCATCCCCAAGACAAACGACAAAAGGGTTCGGCGACCTTTTTAAGTTTTCCGCCGCATCACAAGACTTGGTAGAATCATTTACACAATGGGCTGCAAGACTGCACGGAATTACGGCGAATTGCAAGTTTCTGAAGGTAGAGGAAGCACTTTGCGGCCGGTTCCTGATGGGGACGCTACCTGGAACAGAAAGGGAGAAGCTGTTCGCGCAAGATAGACAGATAGGTAGGGAACACTTGGTGAAACATATGACAAATAGTTTCTTATATCTAAGTAGTGGTATACAATTGGCGGTCTTATCGCTTAGAGCGATCTCCTCCACACAACCTTTGGATGTAGTGGATTGCAGTAAGAACATAGTCGGTAGATGGATGTACATAAATGAGAGAATCTGAAATATAATGCTATGTGAAGTGACAAATATGACTGTATAGTGAAAGATTACAAGAATATTAGGACATATTGTACCAATAATACACTTAAACCCCCCATGGTTATGAAAACCACAAAAGAGGCCTATGTCCTGCAGTGGGCGTTAAGTGGCTGATGATGAATACACTTACATGAATACCTAAAAATAAGTGCATCATTAAATACACATAACCAGCCGTTTACATGTACATAATATACATAAATACCTAGAAAATAAATACACAATTAAATATATTAAAGGTCTCGACAAATTAACGCTAGCAAGGGCTATAGATCTTGCAGAAAGCACGATACACTCAGATTTCCTTACGATGTCAAGGACTATTAAATGATGGACCAGGTCAAAGGCTTCTCAGGTCCAAGCGAGTACTAAAATTAGGCCGAGGCTTACGGCCGTCCTCGGTGACATTTTTTATACTTTATTGTAGTTTCCGAACGCACTCCAGACCACCGCCACCGAAGCGGGTGCGAGAACATGGAAGTAGGTGGCTTGTTATTGTGTTGTGTATTGAAGACTTGGAGAAGGTTTGTCTCTAGTTTGCTTACGATAACTAACTCTTGGCCAGAGAACAATCAGAAAAAAACAGCTGTCAACTGCTGACAGTCTGTTCGCAGATTATTAACGTTTAAGAAACCGGGCTTAGTCGCGTACGTTGCGTATTCGTAGTAGCAATACCGTCCCCTAACGGCGAAGGAAAACATAGTGAGGAAACCTAAGCATCTAAGGTGTTCACAACATCAGCGCTTGAAATCGCCAATCCGCGTGGGCACGCGTAGTAATTAAACCCATACTCTCTCTCTCTCTCTCTCTCTCTCTCTGAAAGAAGGCATGTGCCACGGAAATTAATCTACACTAGTGACTTCAATTTCGATTGACATAAGGGAACATTCTAACCATAATTCGAAAGTTTTAAAAAAATGGGGCGTAAAATATTTTTTTTCAGTTACCCAAAGTTACTTCTCTCAAGCATAGAGCAATATCAGGACGAAAAGTTATAAAATCTAAAAAGCTATGAGTCGAGCGTTTTACGTTTGGAGCCAGCCACCTCAATTGTTCTTTTAATTGTTTACGCATACCGCAATATCACAATTTGGATTCACAGTTTTGAGCAAAAGGTCGGAAATCACGAATATTTACAAATATGTTACACCATCATCGATAAATCCTATTAATATTATAAATGTGAAAGTTTGTGAAGATGTTTGGATGTTTGTTACTCAATCACGCAATAACGGCTGAACGGATTTACATGAAACGTGGCCTACGGACAGACAAAGACCTAAATTGAGATATAGCATACTTGATATCAGTTTTTAATACGTTTCCATGGGATAATATTTATTTTAAGTTTAAAATAGATGGCGTTGTGCGAGCGAACGTTGTGTTTTAAAAATAGATGGCGCTGTACAAGAATCTTATAAATGGTTTCGTTGGCAATACGAAGTTCACTGGGACAGCTAGTATGGTGAAAAATTTGTATGTATCTCATCGATAGATCATTAATCATTCTGTTTTTTACAATCAAAAGAACATTCTTTCAAAATATAGCTAACGATTTCAAATCACGCTGTAGTAGGCAGGATAAATGCTTGGTTTTCATACGAATCGCGGTGATTGCGCTGACTGGCTAGATTCGTGACTGTGGCACAGGCATTGTCGTCCTCATTGGCATTGGAGGTTGTGGGTTCGATTTCCACTTGGGGTCGCCGTACATTTGTACTGGGTGTGTTTTCGTGTTTGTGACGTCCTTGCCTGGTTACCATAGGACAGGGTATTCTAGTTTGGGCCCAGGTCAAGTGATATGAAGTTATTATTATTATTCACTCAGAGAGAGAGAGAGAGAGAGAGAGAGAGAGAGAGAGAGAGAGAGAGAGAGAGAGTATGGGCTTAAGGCTGGGTTCTCCGAGCCTTGTTGCGAATTGTTGCGCTGCGCGACCGAGTAGTTGGAGCTAAAGTACCCATTTTTTAAACTACAGAAATACAAATCCTGTTAATAGAATTTTGGCGACCGACGGACTTCACTAACATCGACGAAACGAAGTCATAAATATAATGACCGACGGCCCTAGATGGTACATTGAAAAGTAATCTATACTTTTTCAGATTTTAGCCTCCTCAGTCCTGACCTTGAAAATAACAATTGAAGACCATTGTTATTTTCAAGATCAGGACTGAGAAGGTTAAATAATGACCAGTAGAGAGTAAAATGTGTTTTAAAACACCTGATTTAGGGGTAATGTCGGAGAAGCCAGTCTTAATCACCGCGCGTGCCCACGCGGATTGGCGAGCTGATACTCATCACCTCAGACACTTAGGTTCTTATCTAGTTTAGGTTCTTATATAAAGTTGTCGTGCGGGGGCGACAGTCAGTCGGCGACACTTGGACCCAGTAGGATCTTACCCCCCTTGACCTTGACCTTGACCTTAAACCTAATCGAAGATGTACTCAACGAGGTCGGTCAAGCCCTTTAGAGAAAGGTGCCTAAAGTCTTCCGGTTTGGGGTAAACCATTCGAGAAGACCCATTCTTTCAAAGTGTACCATCGACTCTGCTGTAAACCCTCATACTCTGCAAGTGTCATCTCAACATAACCCCATTCTGCGGAGTTGTGTCCCTTTAGGGTAATGTCCCGTCAGACACTTGGGTTTCCTCACTACGTCCGTTTTCCTTCACAGTTAGCGGGTATTGCCACCTTTAGCCTCTGCTCTTTAATGGAACGTTTATTTAACGCATCCAAAATAATAATCCACCTCCGTCCACCGCGCTTCGTAAAGGGCATAAAATCCCCTCGCGTCCGAGCCTCGCCGCGGTAACGAACGCTGAACACCTCTCACTAATATAAAGATAAACAGTCGGAGAAAAATATATCATAAATTTATTGGAGCCCACTGAAAAGTACAAAAAAAGTGTGTTTTTATCATATATTTTCCACTTTTGTTGTTCGCCGCGCTCGGAGTGGGTGCCGGGGGCTTGGTTGCGTGGATAAGACTTGAGATAGTTGAAACCAAAACCTGTGAAAATTACAAAGATCGTTTAACGCTAAATCTATCGTACAATAATCTTTCCGTTGCATCCTATCTCCTAAACTACTAAACTAGGCGATAACTTGTATGTATCTTAAGAGAAGGTAAAATTGCCACTCCTTAGTCTTCATTACCGGGTGTTGGTAGTCAGCCCTTTCCAGCCTTTATTAATTTATTTACTAAGTAACCAACAGAATTGCAACAAGACGCGCAAAAAATCAATGAAATTAATTGCAAAAAAAAATACAAAAATGGTTTTTGTCGATAAATAAACGGTAGAAAGTCTGCAATGTTTGGTTTGCCAAGCGCGCCCTCCTCGACTTCGAGGTGGGTCGCTCACGATGTAGGTTTAGGGGTCCTTGGGACCAAACCAGCCCCCAGGTGGTGTTTAGTGGGTAGGCGCACTTCCTGTGAGTCCCACATTGGCAGCACGGCCGGGCCCGTGCTGTTATGCATGAGCATTCACCACCTCCCTCCCCCGTGTCCTCCGGAGGGTGCCCTTTTTAGGGCTAAAAAAAAAAAAAAAAGTTTCGTCGGTAACACGGTGGCGATCTCAAATGCTTCGAGTCTCTCTCTAAGATCTTCTTTTAGCTCTGTCTGTAAGTAATAATTAATTATAAAACCTTTTTTTCCTACAGATCACAGTACCTAGAGTGATACAGCGACTTGTTTTATTTGGTTTTAAATTTCTTACTACAATAACACCAAATCTGAGACCTTTTTAAATTGAGCTAGAGCCCTTTAAACAAGGCTAATTTCACCAACCATGTGTAAGTAACCATAATTTTACACTAAATGCAAGCAAGTTGGTTATCGAAGTAGATGTATATTTTGTTTCATGTTAACGTATCCACATAATTCCACCCATATCGCCAGTGGTAAGAACTCCTTCATTAGCCTGACAAAACCAATGACATTTACTATCAGAGTCTCACGGAACGTAAAGTCGTAACTACGGTATATGACGCAGAAGATTCTACCGTTTTCCCTTCCAAAGAGGTCGATTATCGAAAGAGGTTTAATTAGAAGTTTGGACCTTATTTTCCAGATTTTAACAAATGACATTTGAAATCGTCCTTTGGTTATGAATTTGATTTTAAAATTTCAAACAGGCGTTCTAGGGAGTTTCTCAAGAAGACGAGACAGTTATAAAGATTTCGTTCCGTTTTAGGACAGTAAGAACTATATCGTTGTAAAGTTACAGCTGAGTGTTCGAAGCTCAAAATTAAATCAATGCCGCTCGATTCGAAAAGAGGAAGAAAGTATTTTAACCCGTTACCTGTCCAAAACCGTGGTCATATTTTTTATTCTATTAACAATTTAACTACCACGTTTTTTTTTTACTTTTTGAATATTAGTGAAGAACCTAAAAACCCAGCTGTGCCCAATTTTGCTACTAAAAGTAGGTAATTGTCTTCATAATATTCTACGAAGCACCCCGTATTTTTATCTCGCACCGCAGTATTCAAAAAAGGGAATTTCAAAACAAAATAATCACCTTATTGTTGTTATTTCATCCCATCGTGTCGCCAACGCGTTTAACTACCTGCAGTAGGGAAAATATCAGTCCACAAAAGAAGGATTAAACGTGTGGCAGCAATAACAATGGTACAAATAATTAAACGAGGAGAACCACAGGAGTGGAATCACTAGAAGGACCACGAAGGCAGGTCTCTAAAGCCGTATTTCAATTTACGATCCAAATTAACGACTGCGCCGTTGGTCTGTAGGTAACTTGACTAGCAAATCAGAGTGGGTTCGATTGATGAAGGCCGCCATACTGGACCTGCCCATATATTACGCGCACCAAATCCTGAGCGATTCCAATCGTCTAACTGTCAAATTAGTATGGAATTTGACAGTTAGACGATTGGAATCGCTCAGGATTTGGTGCGCATAATTAGGCCCTTGTACAAAGAAGAAGAAGAAATACATTTATTTGCAGCAACAGTCACACACACAAAGGCACAAAGAAATAAACGTAAGAAAAAAAAAACAAGAAAAGAAATTAGGCAGACAGTAATAGGTACCTACAAGAAATTACAAATACAAAGACATTCATGGTCATCATTCAGCCACAAGAAGTCCACTGCTGGACACAGGCCTCCTCCATGGATTTCCAAAAAGGCCGGTTGGAAGCGGCTTGCATCCCGCGTCCTCCTGCCACTTGGATGAGGTCATCTGTCCATCTTGCGGCCGGTTGTCCTACGCTGCGCTTGCCGATATGTGGTCTCGATTCGACACACTCCAAAGACATTAATATAAATTAATTAATTTCAAAATTCTCAAAGGGCCTCAGTCTGGGTGTATTGTCATGTTTTTGATGTCCGCGGCTGGTTACCATATCACAAATACCCTAGTGTGGGATGGCAAACTGCTTTGCAATTTGGCGAAATTATGTAAGTACTAAACATTAAAAAAATTTTTATTTTTAATAAATAAAGGTATATAAGTGATTGTGTTGTATGGAAGTTACCATTATTAAAAACTTGGTCACCCGGCAAACTTCGTACCGCCACAGAATCCGTTTATACGATTCTTGTTACCATAGCAACGCAATCCTTAAATAAATATCTTAGAGTTGGGCTTGAAAAAAGGTTACCATGACAATAAAATCCCACTGGAAAGCATTACCGGGATATATCAAGTATCCTATTCAGATGGCTATACAACGTTACATATACTTAAACTCGAGCCTGTATCTCGTAGGGGTAGGCAGAGACGAGAGTTTGCCACAACCCTGACAAAGAAAATTATGTTTATGAGTATTTGACCCCCTTTTCTGCACATTTGAATCATTAGCCACAACAGTGCAGCCTATATCCTCCTCAGTCCTGACCTTGAAAATAACTATGGTTTTCAATTGTTATTTTCAAGGTCAGGACTGATGAGGAAAACGTCCACTATTCCGTCCGGGACACACTACTGTAGGGGCACATGCCTTCTCTTAGAGAGAGAGGTCGTGGGCTTGATCACCACGCGTGTCCACCGTGATTGCAATTTCAAGCGCTGAGGTATATGAACACCTCTGATACTCAGGTTTCCTCACGATGCTTTCCATCGCGGAACATTTAGATGACAAAGATGTCTGGAATTAAGGCCAGTTTAATGCATGAGTTCTAGGTTTTAGAATAATATGTAGTCTTTTTTAATGAAGGATTAAATTTGAAAAGACCAACGGTGTTATTTATGAAAATACGATTTTTTTTAAAAATCCTCGGAGGCGGTTCAAGTAATCTATGGTAAAGGGAAAAACGTAGCCATAGTGTAAATAAACTCCCTCTGAGGAGTGTTTTAGGCCGCCTTAAGATCAACGCGCAAACCTTCTTCGTTCTTTAATTCTGTGACAGAAATCCCTTTGCAGACATTTTGGGACAACTACCTACTATTGTTTTCTGTCGCATCCGTGACAATGGCGATCAATGATCGTTATCGTTACTGGGTAGCATTGCTGTCTGTCCGGGTAGCATTTGTCTGGGTGGCAGCGGGCGTGATGGCTTGATGAGACTGTTTAAGTCATAAAGTAGCCTTTTCTTCAGTGTGGTAATTGGGAGTTCATTGAATACCTAACCGATTGAATTAAGGTTGTACACTTGTAATGCCGATCGTGCGTCTCAATGTTGTCTATTTCTGTGACTGTTTTGTGGCTACATTACTCGACTGCCTCGTTGGACTAGCCGTTACCAAGATAGAGGTCGTGGGTTCGATTCCCACTAGGGGCCGCCGTATATTTATTCAAATGGCCTCAGTCTGGGTGTGTTTCCATGTTTGTGATGTTTTTGCCTGGTTACAGAGCATCCTAGTTGGGACCAGGTCAAGTGATTGTGTTGTGTGGAAGTTATTATTATTATCACTTAACAGTAATTATTTATTAATAATTACCAGACAAAGACAGACGGTCTTGTTTATAAAAACACGAAACACGAACACTCCTTAGAGGCTGTTTAAATAATCTATGGTTACGTGCTTCCCCTTACCATAGACTATTTAAACTGTCTCTGAGGACTGTTTTAAAGAATCGTGTAACGCTTACCTCCGAAAAGTGAACAAATTAAAAGTTGTACATTGAACGGATCTAACCGCGATTGTTCATTAGGTAAACTTAATTATAGAGGTATACCACTACTTAAATATAAGAAACTATTGTGTACTTCTTTCACCTGGTGAAGGATCTATCTATCTATCTCAATTATCGATGTTTCAGCAACATTGAAGTTTCCTTGGGCAACAATCAATTCAAAAGCAAATATGTTCTAATCAGAGTAGCGCAGAAACAGGTTTAAATTTAAAATTTAGAAAAAAAAATCCATAAAATTACATTAAAATTAGTCTGTGAAACAAACAACTGGATGGCCCTTCGAACCGGATCACTCGACACCAGAAATAAATATCGGCACGTGCTCTATATTGAGCTGTGAACACGCCCTTACAGTTATGCATAATTTAGCAGTAAATTGTATTAAGAATTGAGAGGTCTCATCACCACTCGCTAACGGTGAAGGAAAAAATCGCGAGGAAACCTGAGTGTCTGAGCTATCCACAAACCTCAGCGCATGAAATCGCCAATCCGCGGTGGGTACGCGTGGTGATTAAGCCCATACTCTCTCTCTGAGAGAACGCCTGTGCCCTACAGTGGGACGTATATAGGCTGCTTATGTATGTATGTAGGTCTCATCAATAACTAGGTGGTGCAAAAAATTTCACATCTTTGCGCATAAAAGGTATTTATGAAGTAACGAAACTCCTGAAAACCATTTCTTTAGTATCGGGAATTTTATACTACTTCCAATAAAAAAAAAAAACATTTCATACCTATAAGTTAATTAAGGTCAATTTAAAAGACACCAAGATGGTATAAAAAAACTCAATTGAAAGTTTCAATCTTCTGCCTATCTGGGAGTGGTTTTGTCGAAGTAACTGGTAACTTTTTTTAGGTTATATGTCGTTTCAATTATACGTTGCATAAATATTATTAACTTATGCTATGTTATCTTATCTTATCTTATCTGCCCCGCCGAGATGCGGGCACGAGTTTACCCACCTGGGTACCCATAAATATGTAACCGCTACTATTCTATTTTTCCCTTTAGTGCCCACTGAGTGCAACCGAAAAAACCGTCTAAGTGCGAGTCGGACTCGCGCACGAAGGGTTCCGTACCATTATCTATACAATATTAGACACAGATAAAAAAAACAGCAAAAAATTCACGTTTTTTGTATGGGAGCCCCCCTTAAATAATTATTTTATTTTGTTTTTATTATTTGTTGTTATAGCGGCAACAGAAATACGTAATCTGTGAAAATTGCTACTCTCTATCTATCACGGTTCTAGAGATACAGCCTGGTGACAGACAGACGGACGGACAGACAGACAGCGAAGTCTTAGTAATAGGGTCCCGTTTTTACCCTTTGGGTAAGGAACCCTAAAAAAGCTGTCACTAAAACCAAATAGCGCCCGACAAACAAGGATAAGTATCCTTGCCGACAAACAGACAAAAGAAACAAACGAGTCATTATTACCAGCCAGTCAGTGCCAATTTTTTAGCCAAAAAAAAGATCAAAGAGCAAATTGTTCCGAGCGAACTACTTTTCTTTTTCACGGTAATTGTTTACCTGAAAATTCGTCAGCGCCTAGACCGCGCGGGGTGGGGCGGAGCGCGGGGCTCCATGCGGCAGTAGCGAGGCAGTCCGCGCCCTAACGCTCGTGTCTTGTGTTACCGGCCTTTAAGTCTTGTGTTACCAGACTTCGAAATTCAAGTTTTAGAAAGGACCGCCTTTTTTAACCCTCCAGAAACGGCCTAGTGGTTGCGATGAACTTGCGGGAAAATATTTGGGATTTTTTTCGTATGACTGAAAACTGTGTTTTTTCTTATGTTGTTGTTTGATAAGATAATTGGACTGCTAGCTTACGTATCAGTATCAGAGTGTTCGTTCGTGTTAAGTGATTGATTATACTGTCAATTAAAATTAAAAGATATTTTTCTTTTGGCGTAAAAGTGCGATTATAAAACAAGTTTCTGTTTTCCTTTTTTTGCTGCAAAGTGCTACGATTTTTTTAAATTTTCGTCGACTGAATTGGATTTTGAGGTCTATAGGTGAGCTTTCTTCAAGTATTTATTTACTGAAATCAAACTTTAGAGCAAATTTCCTTTCTCTTGCTTGTATACAATCAAGGTAAACTAGTTTTGCATTGAGATAAAGTTCATTAACCTCTCAGGTGATTGTTTACCATAAATAATGTAAAACTACCCTCTAATACTACTACGAGGTTTTGTAAAAATACTACCTTCCTCTGAGACGTCAAATCAATAGAGGAAATACATTTTCGGTATAGGTAGGACAAAATTTAATAATACTATAAAAAAGGAAAAAAATACGAAATATCTCAAATTATCAACTTGAAAGTTGTACATTGACACGGATTTAATATCTATTTAAAAAAAAAACTTCGAATAATCAGAAAATTTTAGGTAACTTTTTTAGTTTTCAATGTTACTAAGTACATATTTAATTAAGGTAAACAACATCGTAATTCAAATTACGCTAAGAAAACCTAAGCATTTGCTTTGCAGCAAACATTTTCTTTACTTAGGCCTAACGTACCCTTTGCCGAGTTACGGAAGCCAGCACAAGAATGCTACTGGACAGCTCTTTCGGATCATAATTTACATAATTTTAATAAATGACCGTGATTTGTTATACCAATTTTATAGAGTTTGTCTTTCGACACTTGCCCGCGTCGCGTCCCATCGGGTTATGGTAAAAAACCCAATCTGTTTTGTTGAACTTTTATTTATAACTTATTTTTATTCAAGTCACTGTACAGAAAAAGTAAGAGCGTTTGGCTTGGCTGACATAACTGGAGAACTCACTTTTTTTCCAAAAGGAATGAGCGTATTTGCTCAAGGCACATATAAATATCTGATTATTTATTTCTTTATATTTTATTTACACAACCAAACAGGCGTAACACCCAAATAACAGTGCAACAACATTAATAAGATGAATAAGGTACTTAGGAGGTCACATCGTGAGCCACTGTTCCACATATCCATACTGGTCTATCAAAATATAAAAATAAAATAAATAACTTCCACACAACACAATCACTTGCATAAGCAGCCTATATACGTCCCACTGTAGGGCACAGGCCTTCACTCAGAGAGAGAGTATGGGCTTAATCACCACGCGTACCCACCGCGGATTGGATAATCACTTAACCTGGTCCCAAACTAGGATACCCTGTGTTATGGTCACCAGGCAAGGACATCACAAACACGGAAATACACCCGGACTGAGGCCATTTGTACAAATGTACGGCGGCCCCCTGTGGGAATCGAACCCACGATCTCTGTCTTGGTAGTAAGCGATTTCACGGCTAGTCCAACGAGGCAGTCAAGTCTCAGTACTGGTAGGGAAGAAAAGTTTTTTTTCCACATTTAGCTACAATGATATTTTACTTCCACATATTTGTACTAAGATAAAATACAAGTTGATAGTTAATTATTTGCCAAATTAGTTACATTGAAACAGTCAGCAACAATTATTATTAAATGCTTATTTTTACACATTTTGAAAGAACCAACATTTTAATTTTGTTGGGGACTTGGTTGCAAATTTTCACATATGATGTATTTCTGTTGCCGCTATAACAAGAAAATACTAAAAAGAGAATAAAATTAATATTTAAGAGGGGCTCCCATACAACAAACGTGTTTTTTTCTCGCTTTTTGCTCAATATTAATAAAGGCAACAGGTAGACGCTTGAAATATTCAAATGTTGTATAGATAATGGTACGGAACCCTTCGTGCGCGAGACTAGTAAGTAGTTATGGAAGAATAAATAAGTAATAACCAAAAGTGTCCCAACTCATAGAAACTCAAATGAGTAAAAAACGCTATTCTTTCAGGATTAAGTTTTCTGCGAAGGGCTGGCCGGTAAAATTTTTTGGCAAATAATGGCGACCGACGGATTAAAAGATAAGATAGATGGCCAGGTAGCCAACTGGGAACCTTATCGTATTAGATATAATCCTATCATTGTTTAACTCACTGACAATTTGGCAAAATCGTGACTTTCTGGGTTTTAAAATTCGGGTCGTGTTTTTTATCGTCAACTAACTGAAAACAAGAAAAAGTGAACCTGTAGGTAGCTATGGTTAGCAGAAGGATTGTTTATGGAGTTTCTTTTAATTCTCAAAGAATAATATAGAAATGTATAGAATGTAATGTTAACAGATAAAAAAGTAACTTGAGTTAATTTAAATCTTTAATCACTTTACCGACGGCAAAAGTGTTAGCCTTCACTCGGATACGTTTTTAAGACTTGAACTATTTTGTTAAAATATATAATTATTCACATTAATTCTAAGAACACCGAATAGCAAAAGCGAAATTAATACCTATAATAACTAATGAGTTTTCAATACAGAGTTTAAGCCGTAGCATGTAAGTCCTGTATCCCGGAGGGGTAGGCAGAGACCAGGGCCTCGATTCTGTTAGTGCATTGTAGTATAATGACAGGTACACTGTCGGGTCACGTGACGTGTTTTTTCGTACCATTGAAGCCTAGAAGGTTTGATGGGTGTGCCCGCGTAGACTTAAAGCAGCCATGAAATGAAAACCGCCATGTTCATCCAGGATTTGCCACGTGCCACGATCCGGACAAATCGCTTTTGCTTCATCAACATTCTCTGCGCCCACGCACCAATTAGTATCACCAAAATCCATATTTGAATCGTGTGATTTTAAAACGACACATGTCCTTTCATTACAACTTTGCAGGAAATAGAAAAAACTGTTTTATTCAAATACTAATATCTACAACAGCAATATTTTAGCATATTATATATTGATTTCTGTATGAATAAACTACATTTTTTTTTCTAATGTAAATCAATGGGTAGGTGTAAATAATTTAATAAAAAAAAATGGGCAAGTGTTATTTTAAAAACGCATGTGACTTGTGTCGTTTTAAAATCACACGATTCAATTATTGCAGAAATATTATCTAAACCCTTTATTATTACGTGAAGGAAAACATCGTGAGGAAACCTGAGTGTCTGATGTCTTCACACACCTCAGCGCTTCAAATTGCTATTCCGTGGTGGGCACCCGTGTTGATTGAGCCCGTACTCTCTCTCTCTCTCTCTCTGAGAGAAGGCCTGTGCCCTGCAGTAGGACATATATGTATAGGCTACATAAAAATATATATCTCACCCCATATCGTAGGTAATGATTTGTCAAATTGTCACCGAAAACCTTAGAGAGTATACAGAATAAGCCTGCCTCATGTTTGTTTCCTAACCGAGTAAAGTAGTGGAACGCAGGGTAATGAGAACGTCGAGCGGTCGGGCAGTGGGAGGGAGCTATGGACATGGTGTTTGAACGGGATGCATGCACATTCGGGCGATTGTAAGCACTCTGCTGCTTCCGTCAACTATCGGCAAACTTCGGCCGACGCGCTCGAACCGTTTAGTCTCATTCGTTTAGTCGCGGGGGACGATTCTGTGTTTTTCGCTCCACGCTTACAAAAAATCGCCAATTGCCAGCATCAAGGTAAGCATGAAGTTACATTTTTATTTTATTGTATTTATGCTCATCGACGGTGGAAAGGAAAAACACTTAAAGCGACACTTTGGTCGAAATTGAGTTACATACATATTCGTTATATAAAAAAACGCTGATTCCGAATATGTATATAACTCAATTTCGACCAAAGTGTCGCTTAAGTGTTTTTCGTTTCCACCGTCGATATTATATACCTAGATTCATTTACTGACTGCAATTAATTGAATTGTTGTTGAAAATAGAATTACATACCTATTTATGTTATTACTTTTCAAAATGGTGGTCAGCGGCTAATGGTAGACTAGCTTATTTCTCCGTTTTGTTTGAAAAATTGTTTTTTTTTAATTCGTGTTACAAATAGTTTTATTGTATTGCTAATTATAACAACTAAGATCTCATTTAAAGTACGTTTTGCTATATTTTTGGTTTGAGAGTAATTACAATGGGTCCCATTTCCCCTATGAGCGTTGAATGGGCCCTTATTCCCCGCTTTTGTCGGGTGACATTTTTTGTCCTGCAGTGGGCGTCAAGTGGCTGATGATGATTTTTTGTAAAACTGTAATTATACCTGTAATACATGTCTGTAGTTGATTATAGCTAAAGTTAAAGTATTCTTTAATAATAAATGTAAGAGTCGATACTAAAAAATTATAAGAATTTTAACAAACGTGGTTTTTATCAAAACTTTCCTTTAGTAGGCTCTCATTGTCCTGTTCTCACCTAATAGCATCGGCAATTGAACTTTTTGTGTCTTTTTCCGGTGGCAGTTTAAGTAATTTATGCTACTTTGGTGTCTAGGTATATAAAAACAAAATTGAAACGAAATTACCTAATCAACTTACATAATTATGTCCAAAGCTAATGAAATAGTTCCTACATAGGTACTTTTCACGTACATCGTACATTTTAAACGCCAACAATACCATCCCTTGCGCAGAAAAAAACAACAATTTAGAACAGTAGATACATAAGGGCCAGAAAAATAGAAGAATTCATTATTAGTATTCCACCCTACCGGTTATACAATAATAATTCATTCTCGCACATGGCAACTCTGACAATGGATATATGGCAACACACAATGGCTGTCATGCGGGGGGCGCAAATAGGGTTTGGAATCATTGAAAAAGGGCACATAATGTGATAGCAGTTACTCAGCCCGTCCGTACTAAATATATTGAATAGTTAGATTGCATCGTTGGTCTGGCGGTTAACGCGCTTGACTACCATAACAGAGGTCATGGGTTCGTTTCCAACTGGAGGCCGCTTCACTTGATTGTATAAATGGCCTCAGTCTGGGTGTATTTCCAGGACCCTTATTATGAAAAATGCGACATTACCTCAAGTAGCGCGATGGTCACTAATCGGTATCTCAAGATATGATACCTATGACGTATGTAAAGGTTGACGTGCTGTCGACTGTACTGTTCAACTTCGAAAAGCCCACTCAGTTAACACCGAAATCGTCATCATAGATTTTTCGTTTCATCGTTTCCCCAGAGGAGAACCATCATTTCTACAGCAACTAGGTACCAGCCCGAGGGTGGAGAGTCAGTAATTTTCTGTATACTTTGTGTACCTATTTTATTTATTGATAAGTAATCAGGTACCTCTATTCCGTGAAAATATTGCTATGTAGTAAATGCTCAGCAGTTTTTCATTTATGAATTTTTAGTAATTTTTTTTATTTAAGTAATTTTAATTTTTTCTGATTTCAAAAATAGCCCACGACACTTACACAAGCAGCCTATATACGTCCCACTGTAGGGCACATGCCTTCTCTCAGGGAGAGAGTATGGGCTTAATCACCACGCGTGCCCACCGCGGATTGGCGATTTCAAGCGCTGAGGTATGTGAATAGCTCAGACACTCAGGTTTCCTCACGATGTTTTCTATCACCGTTAGCGAGTGGTATTGATACTATAACTTCACAAATGTACATAACTTAGAAAACCAAGTCATAGGTACATGCCCGCTTTGGTTCTACCCACTAGGCTACCACCACCACCTAGGCTACCACTGCCACCTAGGCTACCACCGCCACCTAGGCTACCACCGCCACCAAGGCTACCACCGCCACCTAGGCTACCACCGCCACCTAGGCTACCACCGCCACCTAGGCTACCACCGCCACCTAGGCTACCACCGCCACCTAGGCTACCACCGCCACCTAGGCTACCACCGCCACCTAGGCTACCACCGCCACCTAGGCTACCACCGCCACGACACTTGCGCACGACAATAGTTAGAGACCTTATTTGTGGAAATCTGGCCATTGGTTAAGGAGTTATATAGACTGCCTCGTTGGTCTAGCGGTATCACGTCTAATACTATGCCGGTGGTCGCGAATTCGATGCCCACTGGGGACCGCCGTACATTTCTACAAAAGTCTGGATGAATTTTCATGTTTGTGCTGTGCTTGCATGGTTACCATAGCACGGGGTATCCTAGTTTGGGATCAGAACAAGTGATTGTGTTGTTTGGAAGTTATTATTATTATAAGTTGCCAGAAAACATAGAATCGGACATACTTACATACGCGCCAAACA
This sequence comes from Yponomeuta evonymella, assembly GCA_963969515.1. Taxonomy (NCBI): domain Eukaryota; kingdom Metazoa; phylum Arthropoda; class Insecta; order Lepidoptera; family Yponomeutidae; genus Yponomeuta; species Yponomeuta evonymella. Next base: position 2,840,205 of record OZ018369.1, read on the forward strand.
CATCACCCTCTTTTTAGGCTCAGCCGCGGTCGGGTAAAAACACCGAAAACGTCATCACCGCTTGCCAACAGTTTCCCTAGAGGCGAATCGTTATTTCTACGACCGGGGCACAACCATTAGGTGCCACCCCAGGGGTGAAGGGGCGGTCGGATACTGGGCACGCCTCTACGCTTGAAATTTGGAAAGGGAAGCCCTGTCTCCATTTTAGGCCCACATTACAAGCCTATATGTAGAGTCCTAGTTGATATCCGTGGCTGGTTTTACTGGACGTATTTTAGATACTGATTGAATAAGACTTTCAATTGATTACACCTATTAATCACAGTTCTATGACTGACAGGCGACTCGCGCCAAGTCAATGGATAAGTAAGTATCATCATCATCATCATCAGCCACTTGACACCCACTGCAGGACATAGGCCTCCCTCATGGTTTTTATAACCATGAGGGGTTTTGCCATAATCGCCACGCTTGGCAGGCGGGTTGGCGATCGCAGTATGCGGTTGGAATCTCAGGAAGACGCTGCTGCCCGTCTCCTGGTAATTTATTTCCTTAGTCGCTTTCTACGACATCCACAGAAGGAAATGGAGTGACGCTATTCTTAAACCGGCGCCACACGGTGTGTGTATGTAGATAAATAAATATGTATCCAGGCTTAAATGGATTGGTAGCTAATTGACAAGGTTGTCAGTTATACAATTTATCCATGGGCCCCCCTCTATGTATCTAATCAGCCCATAAACTGAGCCCACTGTTGGGCATAGGCCTCTTCTTTTTCACGTCAAAGCATCCGGTCCCTCGCCAGTCTAGTCCAATATTTCCCAGCCGCTCATATATTACACTAGCTGGTGCCCGCGACTTCGGTCGCGTGGTAATTTTAATGTGTATTTTTCCGGGATAAAAAATTGCTTACGTACTAATCCAGACTATAATATATCTCTGTGGAAAATTTTGATCCGGATTCGTTCAGCCGTTTTTGCGCGAAAGAGTAACAAACATCCATCCATACATACAAACTTTCGCTTTTATAATATTATTAAGGATTACATAAACTCACGCACGCCTATCTCCCGGAGCGTTAAGCAGAGACAAGGGTCTCCCAGGGCGCCCATATCTTTACTTTCTGTATTCTAAATTATTTTAGAATATTTGTTGGTCAGTCCACCGTTCTGGGAAAATTTCAATGAGCTATAAAGGTCTTGTGCCGCCCGCATCCAGCGACTGCCCGCTACCGTAACCAGGAAAACCATGAGGGAGGCCTATGTCTTGCAGTGGGCGTCAAATGGCTGATGATGATGATGGTTCTAGAGAAAAAGCCCTTTGTAGGTCAGGCAGACGTAAACAGAGTAATAGGGTCTCGATGGTACACTTCCCGTACGGAACTCTAAAAATATTATTTTATTGATTTTTTTCAATACTTTCCTCAACTAACCCCACTTAAGCACAAACGAACAAACCAGAACGAAGGTGACCAAGGCGTCGCCATGACCAAATACCCACAATAAAAACAAAAAAATACCTACTCATTTGTTGAGCTAATTAAGATAACAATAATATTTTTTACTTTACGTCAGAGCACATGACATAAAAGTTTGCAAAGATACACAGTACCATTGGCGGCCTCATTGCTAAAAGCAATTTCTTCCAGACAACCTTACGATGGAAATTTACGTTATTAATTGTGCATGTAATGCGGTTTTGTAAGTACGTAATAAGTTTTTTCAAAACATAGGTCGTGGGTTCGATTCTCACTGGGGGCCAATAATAACTTCCACACAACACAATCACTTGACCTGGTCCCAAACTAGAATACCCTGTGTTGTGGTAACCAGGCAAGGACGTTACAAGCATGAAAATACACCCAGACTGAGGCCATTTGTACAAATATACGGCGGCCCCCAGTGGGACTCGAACCCACGACCTCTGGTTTGGTAGCTAAGCGCCTTAACGGCTATACCAACCAGTCAGCTATCTAAGGTGTGTTGATCAATTGGAAGTTTTTAATGAGCCTTACTTTTGCACCAATTAACCATTGACTGATAGCCCCCTAATCTGTACAAACAAGCCTTTCCCCAGATCATTAGTAAGACAGACAGACAAACAGACGTCCCCTAAACTTTGTTACGGCCTATTGGTAAAACAAACAGAGGACGTGCTCCGAATAGCGCGATTCGTTTCGCTTCCAAATTGGTGTAGGATCTCATGAATTGGGAATCGTAACCTACGATTCTACAATAAGATCCCTGGGTCGCATTTCATATAACTACAATTCATAGTTTATTACGACAATTTGATGTAAGTACGTTGCGTGGCCGAGTCTGCTTCTTGTTAATCTGTGCGTTAATCGACTTTGCAATGTACTTCAAATTGTTATAGTCAGCCATAAATAGGCGTGACGACAGTAATTGTTTTTATTTAACAAGAATTGAATTGTGGAATCTGAAACACGCATTTTTATTTTTTATTTAGAGCGGCATTGATAATTATTACCATAATTAAAATCTACAAAAATCCTATGTCCGCCATATTAAGTTGAATAGCGAATGACACCACTTTGAGGAACACCTAGAACCGAACATATTACTTTATAATCTGTGACATAGGTAACAATGTACCTATGTATAAATTTATATGTAATGAGCCGTTTTCAGCACAAATTCACAAAGCACTTCATAGATGGCGCTTATAGGCGTGCACATACAAGAACAGGGACACGTCTGTCAAATTTTGCTTAGCGCAGATTAATTTTGACAGCCGTATTCCGGTTCTTCTATGGCCACGCCTGTAAGCGCCATCTATGAATTGCTTTGTGAATTTGTACTGGAAACGGCTCATTCAATAGGAAAATTGTAAACCATCCTTAGTAATAATACTTAATTAAGCTAGGCTTAAGGACTCTCGGCTAGGCTTAAGGATTGTACGAGTCGCTCGTAGCCCCGGCTGCCTGAGTGATCTTAAACGATCACGAAGGTTAAGCAACACAGGGCGCGTTCAGTGCATGGATGGGTCGCCGTCTATGCCTAACGCTAGTGGCATTTTTCCGAGCGGTTTCGTGCTTCGCAAGGCGCGTTAAGCTGTTGGTGCCGGCTGCCGTCGATAGATGGCAGTCGTTAAGCCAAGTCAGAGGCCATAGGGCGGCTTGACAACTTCTGACATTAGACGAGCCACTAGTCTACAAGCCTCCACCAATCCGGACTTGGCCCCCGTGGTGGAGTATGGCCTATACCTTCCTCAGGGAAGAGACCCGTGCCCTTCGGTGGGGACATAATGGGTTGATCATGATAAGGACTCTGTATCCAAAAGCCAATAAACGTTTAAAAAAAACAAGGTACCGTACGAAATTGCTGTGTTGACGTTTTACACCACAGATTAAGTCTACACTTTTGCACTGTCACGTCATTAGCGACGCCATGACATTGGCGAGCGTTTCGGTGGGAATTTTAAATCTAAAAACTAAAATGTATTTTTTTACCATTAAACCTTAACTGTGACCAAAAACGTGAAATAGATTGTAAATAATATACGTTTTGGGACATTATAGACAGTTTTTCAAAATTTGTCATCATGCCTATTGTAGTTGTATGATAACTGATATTTCTTGAAATTAATATGCTTCTGAACATATTCACTTGTAAAGTTCATTAAGTGGCAGTTTTTATTAAGTCCTCAGAACTTCGAATAAAAACACTTTGATGTTTTTAATATTGAGTCCTAAGATAACGGTAAGTAGGGGCTATTTTGTTAGATTAGACCAAGAAAGTAGATAAGTAATTTAACGTAAAATATATTTTGTAAAATTTTTGTATGTGCTTTGTCAAAAAATATCAGTTATCGTTTGGTGATCTGGCCGGATCAAGGCCCCTATCAATTGCGGGGCTCTGGGCACGTGCCCAGAGTGCCCAGCGGGCAAGAGGGGCCTGACGGTACGGACCGGTAGGTACCTGAAAGGGCCAATAATAATTGACCGAAAAATTGGCTCCACGTCTGTTATAACTTTCCTCAAACACTCCACAAGTCCACATTTCTCACAAAGATGGCTCCTGTGTCCTGGCTAACCCACTTTTTGATAAAACCATTTCGGGTCATGATGAATGAATAGTACCTACAGTCGACAGCATTCTTGTTGCAATGTAGTCCTTAACGTAACTGATTAGAGTGTACGTGTGTGAAGGTTGATTAGCTGCCGACCGTGTAAAGAAGTAGAAGGAATTTGCTTGAAAATGTTACATCTAGCCCTGACATAAACATTATTATTAATTAATAGCAGCATTAGTGTGTATTGTATTACATCATCGCTGAAATAGTATTTTTTATAAGTGCCCCCCTCCTTATAGATAGATAGATAAAATATTCTTCATTGTATGTACACCAGGAATTACATATGAGAATTTAACAATAATATAGTACAGTACAATACATATTACATTATAATACATTAGGTACTTCTAAGTACTTTTATCTCTTTCTTTTTTGCACGCCTCCCTGAATTTTTGCCTCTCCTGTACCTCCTGCAGGTTGACCGGTAGAAAATGCCATTAGCATTAAGTCCACCTTTTGTACACTGTCTTTGTGCAATAAATAATTAATAATAATAAGCAAATGTGTAGGCACGGACGACAGCTGGTCAATTTTAAATTTGAACTTTAGAACTTCCATTTTACCCGACTGCGGCGGAGCCCAAAAGGATGTGTTTGGCTCGTATGTATGTATGTGAGTATGTTCGATTCTATGTTCCCTCAAAACTCCTTAACTTACTTAGATTTTGACGAATAAGGACTCAATCGACTCGTCATCCCTGGGCGAGTGTCATAGGCTATATGAAATTAGCATAAATCAAACAAAAAATAAAAAAATCACTGAAAAGACGAACATAAAAAAACTAATACAAACACTATGTTGTGATATATTTAAGTTCACCCTGAATGAATCACTGTGCTCCAAGATACAATTTAATTTAGTTTGGGGTTCAGAGTTACTTTATATATTGTTAATTTTTGTTCAGCTCAATAAATATTTTTCATTTTATTTAATTTCAATTAAAAATAACCAACAACACGACTGCTAAGCATTAACCACTAAGCAGGCGGGGCCCAAATTCAACATTGTAAATCCTTGCGAGGTATCTAGGTTGTATTCCGCCTGCTTAGTTGTTAATGCTGAGCAGTCGGGTTGTTGTTTATTGTTTTATTTAGTTTTTTTTTTATTTTTGGAACACAGATCTTGTACAACCTTTCACATTGGACCGATACCTCTGTCAACACAATCGCCTTTGGCTGCAAGTGTGCGCTCTAATTGCTTGTTTGCATCCGAAAAATCACTTTCAAATCTAATCTTGCTGATAATCTAGCAAGGGAGATCAGAGGGCGTGCTTAGAGAATAAATCTACCATCCTTTAACATAGGGGGTGCTCTTACTCATCATTAGTGATTTGTTTCATTAGAAAAGCTTACCCCCGGTTTCTCATTCACTACCACAGTCTGTTAATCTGCTGTTAACAGCTTGCAGTTGCTTTTTTGTGTGCACTTTGTCCAGCTGACAGCTGTTAACAGCAGATAAACAGATTGTTAGTGTACGAGAAACTGCGGGTTATTCCAAAGTAACAAAATTGTGTGTAGCTTGATAGATGTGTTGGTACAAGCTGAAGGAAAAACTACTAGACTACTGATTACTGGTGCCGTGCAGTGCACAATATTTCTAATCAACAGATAAGTACGAGAAACTTGGGGTTATCGGTTATCTTACAACCGTTTGGTTAGACTGGTCTGGGTATTTTTCTATATTTTTGTGATGTCCTTGCCTGGTTACCATATAACAGCGTATCGTAGTTTGGTACCAGGACAAGTGATTACGTCCAGACTGAGGCCATTTGTACAAATGTACGGTGGCCCTACGACCTTCGGCATGGTAATCAGACATGATACCGCTAAAAGATCGAGGCAGTCGAGTCGAGTAGAGCAGCAATAGTCTATTGGAATTTCATATATTTGGTATTTCAACTTTCGTCAATCTATATTTTAAAAGCCCAGCAACGCCATCTACATTTTTCATGAATTAAAAAACCCCCATAAAAGCTCAGCTTAAGGCCCGAGACACACAGAGAAGACATGGGGCGAGGGCCCGGAAGAGACGCGACGTCGTTGTACAGAGTTCGCGCCTCAGAACACAAAAATATTTTTTTGTGTTCTGAGGTTCGCGCCCTCACCCCGTCTCTTCTGTGTGGGCTTCATCTCGTCTCTCCAGTTTTGTATGTGAGAGTAAATTGGAAAGAGGACGCGTCTTTTCCACGCCCCCGCACCACGTCCTATCCGTGTGTTTTTTGTTTGACAATTAACAACAAAATTGTTATTTGTGTAACGGACATAGTAGAGCATCTTGAAAGACGGATCTAGGCGGTAAGATCGCTTTGTTAAAACGGAGAAAACTTATTCAAAATCTCGGTAACATAAATACGCCAAAATTAAAGACAACACAATGTAAGAGTATTTCTGTAATTACGTCTGTTTTTCACGTTGCAAAGTAGGTTCTTCAAGACTATCGGGTCGTTCTTATCAGTACGGAGTAAATTATGGGTAAAGCAAGCAGTGTACCTTGGTACAGAAGGTCCTCTACATGCTGAACTCTGGGTGCTTTGAAAGACGCGGTTATTTAATTAGTTTTAAAAAGTGGCATCCATTTAGACTATTACTTATAAGTCTAAACGTAAATTTGAAAAAAAAATTGTTGCGTAATATTTAAAAAAAAATGCTGGAACAATTAGTACATACTTCCTCTCCGTCTATCAGAGCAATGAGCCGCGGACCCGCGGCACGCACGCACCGCTCTGGCTGGCTACTAATGGTTCTAATAGATTCGAGTTTGTGTCGAGATATTAAAACGGCCCAAGTTTTTCGGTTTCTTTCAAGGACGACACTTCTTGATTAACAAGAAGTAGACAAAAATCACAAGAAAATTCTTACTTAATTCTATAAATAATATACATCGTGCAGATCTTTCGGGCTTTCACATTTGTTGCCCTTATCACTTAATTACACGAATTCCAAAATCGATACGGTATTTAGCAATGTCGCGATAAGGAGACGTCAAAAAGGCGATACAATCTCGATGGATGAGTATGAAACTTACTATCAATGTTATGAAATCTCCAAATGAGTCACGTTTCAATGAGTTAATCGTTTCAACGATTACATTTGAAATGCCTACTATAATATTATATTGTAAAAGTGTGTTGGTCTGTACTTGTTTCATGCAGCTGCGAAATAACGGAACGGACTTGTGTCATTTGGGCACTTTAGGTACGAGAGTCACCAACGAGATCCTATAAATACTTTTAAGTATTAGGTAAGCGCACCTTTGTGCAGATGTATCTCTTGTGCAATAAAGCATTTTCAAATCAAATCAAAATATCTCTGCGAATGAAAGCAATTTTTGACTGAGAAAAATTAGACTGCCTCGTTGGTCTAGCGGTATCATGTCTGATCACCGGATGCCGGAGTGAGTTCGCTTCCCACTAGGGGCCCATTATACATTGTACAAAGGACATCAGTCGGAGTATATTTTCATGTTTGTGATGTCCTTGCCTGGTCACCATAGCACAGGATAACCTAGTTTGGCTGGGATCAGGACATGTTGTGCGGAAATTATTACTATTACACTATTTAACTCTAGAAACCCTCGACACTGGCCCGTTTTTTCTTTCGTAGAGATTTTATAGAGTGTGACCTGGAAATCCGAATCCCACGTGAACAAAGTCAGGGGCACAGCTAGTCGTTGATAAGGTGTTGTTTGCCTAATACGTTGTTTTGGGTCCTTTGTCAAAATAAAACACTAGTATATACATTCTACCCAGTAGGCTACCCACCGCTCTGGGGCGGTGGTAGCCTAGTGCTCAGAGGAAAATACTAGTGTAACTGCATGTTTTAGAGGAAACATGTTTGTTTAAATAACACTGATTACAACTGTTGGGCAGGCCACATATGTGCCGTAGACGAGACAAAAGATGGGGAGTAAACTGTCTGCTCTATCCAGCGAATAGGTCCAAAAACGTCTTGTACCGTGACATTTGCAAAGCTATCCATAGACAACTTGTATAACTGACAACCCTCAGATAATATTTATCTGGTTGGCCCCGGATAAGTTTTATTTATCTATTTACTTACTTATCCACGCTAACCGCGAAGGAAACTTCGCGAGGAAATCCGCGGCTGGGTTGGCTCCGCACGTATTGACTTGTCTTTCCTGTGGGCTAGGCCGACTAAGCCGTCAGGATGGTATAGGTGCTGGGCAAGTCTACCCCATCTAAAAAACAATGTCCCAAGCACTGCAACGTCCGAGTAGACACTTCACCCATCTAGTGTGAGTGAAGGCTTCACTGAACGCTGCATAAATCATCTCATTACGTAGATGCAAAGGCCAAAGTTTACTTATCCAGTGATTTGTAGGTATCCTAGTTAGTATTTGAAAAAAGAAAGAAAAATTTAAATTAAAATGAAAAAACTTTATTTAGAAAAGGGTTAAAAGAGTGGTTACTGGCTCCCAAACTAGGATTCCCTGCGCTATGGGCAGCCAGGCTTCTTCCAAAATACATAATAATATGTGTTTTACAATAGTTACTAATAGCATGTAATATCTAAACGTTCTTATACCGTAACGTAAGTAACGACTACAAAAAACAACACAAATAGCAATACCAGCTTACAAACCTTGAAACACGAGTCCCAGAAAGAAAGACATTGATTATACGAGTACCAACAAGATACATCACAGAAACAAAATAATCAGATAAGTGACATAATATGCACAACAACAGGAATATAACTAAATACACAACAGAAAATTCAAATCTGGACCATACATGTAGCCTGTGGTGTGTCTAAGTTGCCACAAAAGGCAGCTGACTCAGCGTTGTGCTAGGCGCTGATTTTCAGTCAATATAGGTACTGACGGAGGTAACTAATAAATGTGCTACGGGGTGCGTGCCGTGGTGCATTTAAAAAGAATAAAAACAAATGCAATAACATACAATAAAGTAAAAATATCTTTATTTGAAATTGAAATTGAAAAACGTTTATTCAGATACCCACAATACACATAAAATCTTACAAAATAATAAAACGCGAAACCAGTAAAAAAGCTTAAAGTAAAAAAAAATTAAATAAAAAATAAAAACCGACTTCAAAACACTACAGCACTAAAAAGTTAGAAATAATTTAAACAATTAGAATTATTTATACATGTAGGTATTGTAGAAGTATAATTTGGAGTCGGTGCCCAAAATATATGTGCTGGTCATGAAACTGGCAACTTATACTTCTACGATACCTACATGTATAAATACTTCTAATTGTTTAAATTAGGTATTTCTAACTTTTTAGTGCTGTAGTGTTTTGAAGTCGGTTCTTATTTTTTATTTAAAACATTTTATTTTTCTATTTTTAGTGGGGGAGCGGGAGACAAATAAACAAGTCCCTTATAACCATAATTTACCCTGCTTAATTCGTTGCTCTAAAATGTGATGTTCTAAATTTCCGTCTCCGAAAGTCTTCACCAGAACATCACCAAATTAACTTGGGACTATTTTTATGCTATTTCATAAAACATACGGATATTACTAAAGGATGGGCCCCATTAGGGCTTATTTACTGCTGTCCATTGAAGAGTTCCGTTCTCCATCTCTGAAAGTCTTCATCAGATCGTCACCAAATTAAAATGGGACCAATGGGACGTTATATCTGTTCGAACAAAAAAAGAATTGTCGGTTAAGATTTGACGGAGTTATGGAGGAACATAGCCAAACAAAAAAAATATAATAAAATATATATATACGCGTCGAATTGATGACCTCCTCCTTTTTTGAAGTAGGTTAAAAAGTAATAATAAATAATCTGATTCGAAACAACCACACAGTAGTGTTGAAGTGATATGGTGGAGACGCTGTGTGCCATGGTACAAGAAAAGGTTCTTGACTCAGCATGGGTTCCCGGTTGACAACCCGTGACGCTGGTATTCTGTCAGAACCTATTTGGCGCATTTATCGCACTCTCCAACGCCTCCACTACGTACCGAGTTTAATTTCTACGTTGGAAGGCCACCAAAGCTTCGTAGCCAAATAGGGCGTTACATCCATTATGTTATATTTGGCGGGTGCGATCACAGGGCGTGCCCAATTATTATTACTCCGTTATCGCAGTTGTTGGGGGCTGGCAGAGAGGATAATAAACGTGCGGGCCCAACATCTGCCTTTTCAAATCGAGTTTCGGGCAAAAACCCGTGTTTGGGGTAGGGGCGTGAGATGAGGTAGCAGCCAAATAGACGTATTCAGTTTCAAATACGGGTAATATTATATTGGATCATCATCAACATCGTCATCAGCCATTGGACGCCCTCTGCAGGACATAGGAAACCACGAGGGGTTTTGGAGATTACGCCACGCTTGGCAGACGGGTTGGCGATCGCAGTATGCGGTTGGAATCTCAGAAAGACGCTGCTGCCCGTCTCCTGGTCATGTATTTCCTATATCGCCTTCTACGACGTCCACGGAAGGAAATGGAGTGACGCTATTCTTAATCCGGCGCCACACGGCACTTATATTGGATAGATTAGATTGGATAGTGTTTTATAAATGGGTTGATTGCGGTAAGATAGGTGCACATTGGTCGAACCAGTGTCTCAGATGCTAGAGGTCGTGGGTTCAAATCCCGGCATTACCAATTTGTTTTCTAGAACAGATTGACGGAAGTAATATATGGAGCGAATATGGGTGGAAGGACCGGTGGGACGTCCCAGGCGAATATTCTTCGACCAAATAGGGGATACATTATTAAAGGACAAGATAAAAAGTACCCGAAACTAGCGTGGGTGCATACAAATACTAATCAATGTGGATGAAAGCGAAAGACGTTTGTCAGGATCGTGACAAGTGGCAAACCCTGGTCTCTGCCTACCCCTCCAGGGTACGGGATACTCCGGGCTTGAGTTTGTGTACCTAATTTAACGCAAAGCAGAAAAACCGACAACATAAACAAAATATTTTAAGAAATGGAATACTGAAGACAAAAAATTATGTCATTAAACAAAAGTTGGTGTAAATGACAAACTCTATTTGACGTGTTTTTGAAATTGATAATTTTAGAAGTAATGACAATAATAACATCCACACGTCACTTGGTCCTGGTCCTACCTAGGATATCCTATCAGGCAAGGATATCACGTACGTACCTACATGGGAAAACACCCAGCCTGAGGCCGCGAGAATCGCACCTGCGTTTTGGCGTGTGATTCCAACTAACTAACAACAATATCTGGCCCGCTGTACTCTATGCGAGAGTAAGTTTGTGTGCCTTGCCAACCAATCAAGTGTCAGCGGTAATCGAACCCAATACCTGCGTTATGGCAGTCAAGCCTGTGATTCCATCTAACTAAAAGCTCTATCCGAGAGTACCCAATGCGTGTGTAAGTTTACCATACAAAGGTATCGGCGAGTCACGCAGTCTTTGTGCCTGTCTTGTCCAATTAACGGCTACCGGTCTGCGCGTTACCCAACACTTTATACAGGGTGTAGTTTAAATAAATAAATATTAGATAAACTACATCAACACCCCGAAGGAGCTTACTGAACTGATATGTTTTGACACAACGTAAAAGGAAAAAAGCAGTGGCAGCGGAGCGGTAGAACGCCGGCCTCACATTCGGGTGGTCGTGGGTTGGAATCCCTTCACGTACAATTTGTGAAGTCATAGTAGCAATACCACTCGCTAACGGCGAAGGAAAACTTTGGAAGCTGAGTGTCTAAGGTGTTCACATACCTCGGTGCTTTAAATTGCCAATCCGCGGTGGGCACGCGTGTTCATTAAGCCCATACTCTCTCTCTCTGAGAGACGGCCTGTGCACTACGTATTCGTAAATAGGATATTATAAAAAAAAAAAACTTCCACACAATACAATCATTCGTCCTTATCCCAAGGAGGATACCCTGTGCCATGGTGACCAGGCAAGGAGATCACAAACATGGAAATACACAAAGACTGAGGCCATTTGTACAAATGTACGGCGGCCCCCAGTGGGAATAGAACTCACAATCTCCGGCTTAGTAGTCAGACGTGATTTCGCTTGATGAACGAGGCAGTTTGTAGGTTAGACCTGAATTTGTAATTGTTTTATCATTTAAAAAACGAAACATTTGTAAATCGCTCACGACACAGGCCTAGCCTAGTGTGGGGACACCATTATTCTAATATTACCATGTGAGTCTCTTTTTTAATTTGATGCAAAAAAAGGACGCTGCCTTATAAAATATAACGTTATACTCAGTAGATTTTTGTTTTTCTGTAAAAAAATAGACAGATGTGACCGAAAACCTTATTGCATCAAAGACATTAATATTTAGTTACTCGTAAAAGAAAAGTATTTAAAAAACCGGCCAAGCGCGAGTCGGACTGGCGCACGAAGGGTTCCGACTACCTGTTGCCGTTATTAATATAGAGCAAAAATCGGCAAAAAATGATGTTTGTTGTATGGGAGGCCCCCTTAAATATTTATTTTAAACTGTTTTTAGTATTTGTCGTTTTAGTGGCAACAGAAATACATCATTTGTGAAAATTTCAACTGTCTAACTATCACGGTTCATAAGATACAGCCTGGTGACAGACGGACGGACGGACCGCGGAGTCTTAGTAATAGGGACCCTAAAATAAAAACATATTTCCTTTTTAGTGTGAAACTATTTTTATAGATTTAGTTAGACCTGCGATTTCCGCACTTAGCTTCTATGGTATGTAAATACCTCAGACTCTAGGGTTTCCTTACGATGTTTTCCTACACAGTTAGCGAGTGGTATTGCTATTATAAATACACAAATGTACGTTCCTAACTTAGAAAACAAAGTCATCGGTACATGCCGGAATTCGAATCCGTGATCTCTCGAATGTGAGGCCGACCTTTTACTGTTGCGATGCCGCTCTGTATAGAGGGTGTACCTAATAGGCTGTAGGTGAAGCGGTGAAAGCTTTGTTATTTAGAGGTATAGCACGGACGGCGCGAGGCGCGCGTTTTATGAGTTTAGTAACTAATGTTTTAGCATTGCAAGTTGTTGACTGCAATCATGAGATCTTGTTAGTTGTACCAACCTATGTACCTATTAGATTTAATATTATTTGAGAAAAGATGGTCCGAGTGGAGTTTTTATTCGCTGCCTTTTTCTCCAACCCAGCTAACATAGTACTTTGACATTCAACAAACAGAATATAAATTCTTTCATCATCATTATCAGCCATTTGACGCCCACTGCAGGACACAGGCCTCCCTATTGGTTTTCATAACCATGAAGGGTTTTGCCATAATCGCCACGCTTGGCAGGCGGGTTGGCGATCGCAGTATGCGGTTGGAATCTCAGGAAGACGCTGCTGCCCGTCTCCTGGATAAATTCTTTACTTTGAAACAAACTTCTGATTTTTCGTTTCTGTGACGCTTAAATGTCAGAATTTGATAATTATTTGAACGAATATCTCAAGATACGAAAATAAATGTACATTTAGGTAGTTCTAGATTGACTTTGAGATGCCCCAGAATAAATTCGGGTATACTTATGTAAGTACTAATGGGATGCTTGAAAACTTGTCATGTCTTGTAAAAGCGTTTTACAATAAGCTTTAGACAATTTAACTAATTTGATACTCTGTGTCTTTTTGTTATTTTTCTACTCTTAACTTTGGCCTTTGCATCTATGTATTATATAGTATAAAGTATAAAGTATATATTTACGCAGCGTCCAGTGACACCTTCACTCACACTAGATGGCTGAAGGGACGACTCGGACGCTGCAGTACCTGGGACACGGTTTTTTAGACGGAGTAGGCTTTTCTACGCTTATGCCATTCATAATAGAAGCTTTTTTATTGTACGGAACAGTCCAGAACTGAACCTATACCAAGCCTACGAAACCATACAACTTTTATTTTGTTCTTAGCTGTGTATTTTAACTCGATAAGGTCCATCTCAGTGCGCTTGTGATTAAGCTGACTGTACACCTAATTATAGCTTACAATGTTGTCTGCATGATAATCAAATGCTCGTTTAACTGGACGTTAGAGATAGATTAACGCTTGGCGCCAGGTTGCCGTCACTAACTAGTTGAAACAGACGTTCAGCATTGGTATTCAGCATTTGACAATTAACAAACTTGCTGGAAAATCGCGACTTTTGACATTGAAGGGTGTTAAAATCCGTGACTCGATTAGTAATGCTAGTTATGATTTTCGGTAATGATTGCTAGTTACTTAGGCGTCCTTTATGGACATATTGAGGGATTACTTATGTTTTAATTCATCATAATCTTTATTGGCCTATTATTTATAGGTTTATTATTGACATTAAGTGATTTTACGCATTATCCGGCATGACAAAAAAGTAAGTAGATTATATTTTGTAGCATACCGTAATCCCTGTTCTTCAGACAATTTTATTTGAACTTCATGCTTCATGATGATCAATGGTTAGATAAATTAATATTGCCAATCAAATACGACAATAAAAATATTCGACTCTAAGTATTCTAGGAGCGTTGTCCGTGAAAAGGTTAAGTTGGTTTATAAATACAAAAGTAGTAGGTACCTACGTATGTTATGAATGAATGATAAAGGAAATCTTACGCTCTTAATATCTTAGATGATAATGTAACGACAGCACGTGAATACATACTCGTACATAAAGAGTCTACAGCAGGAATTGCAGGGATGTACGTCCCACGATTATGGGTTTAATCACTTCACGTGCCCACTGCGGATTGGCGACTTCAATCTGGACACCTGACACTCGAATTTCTTTACTATAAAGCGATTTGTCTTTCTGCTACAAATTCAAAAAATTACGTAACTTAGAAAACAAAGTCTTGTTTTGAAAGTCAAAGCTTTATCTTCTTTACAGAACTTACAACTTCATCAACGTAATTTTCAATGGATTTTGCACGAAGTTTTCCTTTTATAAGTTGGTCGCCTATTAGTCATTAACTTGTAAAGCCTACTTAGCCTTGATAGTTTTCATTTTAAGTTCATTGTATGTGCTATTTGAATGATTTTTTTCACGTGGGAGGTTGGGGGGACGAAACTATAAGGGTTTCTCGTCGAACAGTGATTATAAAATGAAAAGATAAAGTCAAAAATATTATTCAGTATAAAAACAAAATGTTTGCTTAATGAACGTCAAAGTTGTTATTTTCACAATACCTACATAGTTTAAATGGAGAAGAAGCTAACAAAGAAACTCCACATTTATTATTTTCAAAACACGTTTTACTTAATTAACAGAGTTTTCAACTTAAAGTTACACTACACTAGACACAATCGCCCTCGTTAACATTATTTAAATACCAGACATCTTTGTCTTCTATATAAATAATCCTAATAGCCTATTAGAAATTGCATAGAAATAAATGGAAAATGTTTATTTCTCTTCAACACAGTAAGGCGCAATAATCACTTATTCTATAAAACAATAATGAAAATTTATTGACTAATTTCTTTAACAGCATGTTAATTAGGTGTGTAGACAAAAAAGGTCTGTACCTCGGCCAGTAACTAATGTACACAAGTGTGCAATTAGATGCCAATTTTCAGGTAAGGCACTTCCTTAAACTAAGTTATACCTACCTAGGTATATATAACTTATATAAACTATACTACTGCAGAGTGTGATTAACACATTTTTTAATCCGCGTATCTTGAGGAATCTTGTTAAATAACCCGGTTTACAGTGACCCATAAAGGACGTATTCACGTAAAAACTCGATGATACTGAAGATGTCTCTTGCCCAAGCGTAGACAAAAAGTGAGTTTACAACGTGTACCCGCTCGAAATTCGAAACAACGCAAAACCTGAAAACTATTTCTCCGGTAACCATTTCCACTAAGCTAAAGCTTAAAATTATAGATACATAGTCATAGAGAATTTATCGTAATTAAAAAGGAATATTACACAGATATTTCTTAACCTACGAGCCATAGCCCATGACGACTTTCGAATCGCGTTTTGCGACATTTTGACAAGCGATGCAGACGCGCTGCAGCGTAGCGTATGTTTTGCGTCCGTTTTTACGAAATCTGTTCTGTGAACATGATAGAAAGTGCATTTTATTTTTTATTTTATTCTACTTTATTTAAGTAGCTTTCAAATAAATATTTTCAATTTCAATTGCAATCAAAAACAAAATACAGGATTTTTTTATAGCATATATAAGGCCCACTGCAGCATACAGGCCTTCTCTCAGAGAGAGAGAGAGATAGTACGGGCTTAATCACCACGCGTGCCCACAGCAGATTGGCAATTTGAAGCGCTGAGGTATGTGAATACCTCAGGAAACAGGAAAAGTATGAATAGCAAGAAAATGTATGTTATTCTCCTAAAACATAAACTTGAACCTTCCGTAAACTATCCTGTACGAAACATTATGCTACATGTAGCGCATGTTGCATGTTCGTTTCCCAAACAGAAGCTGTTCTGTGAACATGATAGTAGATTGTCCACTCTTCTAGTAAAAGCAGAAACTTGAACCTTCTGTTAGTGCTATGTGCATGCTTCCAAGTTAGGTAGCGTATGTTGCGTGTTAGTTTCTCGAACAGAAGCTGCGATCCATGAGGTCAAATGGTAGACAAAGACACAGACGCAAAGATGATGAGGCAAGTTTTTCCATTCATGGTAGTCCCGAAAGGGAGACCTTCGTTCGCTTGGTAATTTTTATGTATATTTTTCCGGGATAAAAAATAGCCTATGCACTAGTCCAGACTATAATCTATCTCTGTGCAAAATTTCATCCGGATCCGTTCAGCCGTTTTTGCGTGAAAGAGTAAGAAACATCCATGCATACATACAAACTTTCCGTTTATAATATTAGTATTAGTAAGTAAGGATATTTACATACTTCGTTCGCGTAATTATGTGCGGTAAATTATGTGTCATTGCATTGCTCTGCAATAGGGTGTATAGTATTTTATAGTATTTTTAGGTTTAGCTTATGTACCTTTTAGGATTCCGTAGTCCGACAAGGAACTCTTATAGTTTCGCCATGTCCGGCCTAGCGCAAAGACCGGTGGTACTAGAAAGCTGTAATTTGGTATGTGTATACATATTTATCACGACGACAAAGTTAAAGAATAAAAGTTTGGAATTTTTTTTTACTGTACCTCCCCTAACATGAAAAGTGGGGATAATAATTTTTTTCATCTACCCCATCGTGTGGGGCATCGTTGGATTGGTCGTGGAAAAATATTGTGGGTGTAGGAAGATAAATTTTTGATTTAGATTTTCGTTTGCGAAATATTAAGATTTAAAGCGCAAATTTTTGTCCGAGTAGGGCGTCCCCCCCTCTCCTGGCTAAACGCTTGATCGTAGAAACGTGAAAAAGTTTACGATAGTAGCACATATAAACTTAAAAGTAAAAGTATCATGGCTAAGTTGGCTTTACTAGTTAACGAGTTCTGTAAAGCAGATAAAAAAACCCCTCTTTCTACGGAACCCTTCATTGCGCGTGGCCGCCCGACACGCACTTGGCCGATTTTTTATTATGTATAGCATTATATTATTATGCAGGTCTATTCAATCTTACCTTATATGTATAAGTATATTTTAAATTGCATTTCTACTTCTCCCCGGTGTGCTTTTTTTTGCACGCCTACCAATCTTTCTACCACCTCCTGCAGTTGAGTGGTAGAAAATGCTTATAGCATTAAGTCCGCCGTGCAATAAAAGTAGGTACTAAATAATAATAAAAATTATTTCCAAAATTTATTCCCAGACAGAAACAGAAATATCTGGTCTGAGTTGGGGGAGGCCTTTTGCCCAGCAGTGGGACACAAACGAGGCTACGTAAAAAAAAAAAAAAATCCCCTCATGGTTATAAAAACCACGAAGGAGACCTATGTCCTGCAGTGGGCGTTAAATGGCTGATGATGATGATGATGATGATTTCCAAAATGGGCAATTTCTGAAACTTGGGGCTGAGAGTTTGTTGTTTAAAACAACAATTTTTTCTGTTAAATTTCTCAATTTTTTTATTAGATTGGCGCGGTCGATTTGTACGGAAATTTAAAAAAGTACCTATTGTTAGTTGTAAGCAATTGCTCATGGGAGTGGTTCTACGAGTATTATCGATACTGAAGAAATAATTTTAAATAACACATTGTACTTTTACATTGACACGGAAGGCCCGATACGCGTGTCCGACTCTCACTTGGCCGGTTTTCTGTTTGGACCACAGAACAGAGAAAATAAGTATGTTCTGTGGTTTGGAAAATCTATTAAAAATCCATTAGCTTTTCACCCTCCCCAAACCAGCCAAAAACGAATATTAATATCACATTAACCACTATAAACTAGGTATTGGAAATCGTATGAGTCGGCCTTCGCCCCGCGGCGGAGCGAAGCCCTTGAGACTCCGCTCCGCGGAGGGTTTTGTTCAGGGTTATAGGCGGTGCAACGTTTAGACCCTGGCTTTCTTACCTGGGGATAATTACCCCCGCGTAGTTAGAGCAGCGGGTTAATGAAATAAAAAAAAAATCTAAATAGTATTTGAACGTAAAAAAATTACATTCTGTTTGCTGAATGTCAATGTACTATGTTAGTCGCTGCTGGTTAACCTACATATATATTTTACCTATAAATGTGAAAGTTTGTATTGCCCTAATGGGTCACAGGAGTAACAAAAACTCCACGTTTTGCCCCACTTTTTGAGCAAATTTTTTTTTTTATGTTTCATAATTTGTTTAAACTAAATTTGGGGCGGTGTAAGAACTCTCCTAAGTCACATCCCGCGTCCCCCGCCAATGATACGTTCATGCGAAGTCAGTAATTGTGAGTGGTTGACCAAAAAGGGACCAGGAGGGATTGGAAACCATAATTTTTTTTTATTTGAATTTTTTAATCTGTGGTATTTTAGCTTTGTGTTGGTCTAACCAGAATATTTTTAGGTGCCGTAGTTATTTTTTTATAATTTTTTTTCTGCTGAGGCAGTTTTGGAAACCGGTTTGTACACGAAACTTCAAACGCGATTTTCTCGAAATCAATTATGTTCCCTTGAGGTCCCTTTTTGGTCAACCACAATTTGTTTAAGTTATTTGTCGGGAATTATACCTTAAAGTACCCACCCAACTTAAATGTCGTTGGTATTTAATAATTTTGATAAAATTCATCAACCGTGAGGAATGGAAAACGTTGAAACACTGATTGCTGTCGAATTTGTTTGCGACATAATTTTCAATTTTAATTTAAGTTAAATTTTCACTGAAAATTGTAGTTGTAGGTACCTAGAATAATTTATAGGAACGAGTTTTTATAATGGGGAAACGAGTTTTTATAATGGGGAACTTGCGTCTAACTTATATTGGTGTGACATTGCTTTTATACTCAAAGAAACTTAGGAATAATTAAAAATTATAACCATAAAATATTTCTTCACGGTTTTTCGGGATCGCAAAAAATCTGAAAAATTAAGTTATAATAAAAAAATTATTAGATTGAGTTATTTCATTGAATTCTAAATGTTGTCTTATAAGGGAGCAGATGCATAAAAACCTTATTTTACGAGATAGCTCAAATATCCATAAACGCTGGGTACCTACATTAGGTATCGGACGTTACTCGCAATTTGTGACGTCATAGTTTGAGCCCGATTTGTATGGCGCGTTTTTGTACCACGTGACTATATTGACTTTTAAACACGTTATAGATAGATAAATAGATAGATAGAGAGCACTTTATTGTACATAAAATGTGAATTACACAGATATTTCTTAACCTAAGAGTAACATAACGGTGGCCTTATATTACTTATAGAAAGTATTAGTCGCAAAGAAAAAAAAAAACACCTTTTTATATAAACGTGCTTTTTCTCCGATTATACCTATAAAATACTTTCTAGTGCAAGTTCTCCATTGAATAAATGTTAGCCTTTAGCTGCTACGTGAAAAAAAAAACCTTACGAATATTAGGCATTTTATTGCGCCACCCGCCGTCCACACACGGCAAAAAAACTTTTTAATAAATCAAACTGTTCTATACGGTAGGTTCCTTTATACGCCAACGTCGCGTGCTTCGTTTGTTTCATACACGTCCTATGCGCTTTCATTCGCGCCCGGAACGCTATAGAAAACGAACTTCGTTGCTTGTTGGTTTTTTGAAATGTCACGTACGGAGGAAATGACAAATTTCGGCGGTGACTTTTTGTTCGGTCGGTAGATACCTAAATGTGTGTTTGCGGTTGAGTTCCGCCGTGATTTCATAGCGCATCGAGTTGTATGTAGCTATAGGTATGTTGCCACTGTAATGAGCTACGTGACGGGTGATTTTTCAAAAATGTTGTATCTCCAATAGCTATACACCTAAGTCAAGTCAAAGTCAAAAGTAAAAAAAAAAATATTCAAGGTAACACAGAAACTGTGACTTGTTGAACGTTACAAGAAAAACTAGGTGTCCGTTTCAAAATTTAGATAGACCTATGTGCTATAGGTTAGATAAGATTAGAATACTTTATTGTACACACCAGAAAACCAAATACAGAAAAGGCTTACATGTCTAAGGCCGACTTCTACCACTTTCTTAAATGTGACTTAAACAGCATTAAGGGGATCCAGTGGGCTAACTAACGCCACCAATGAAAAACAAACCATATCTTCTTTTACCTACAAATCGTATTTGCAAAAAGTGTCTGTACAATCTCTCAATCATCAACATCATCATCATCAGCCATTTAACGCCCACTGCAGGCGTGTGCACTGCATGTCTCAATCGTGTTAACAGTGATTTTTAGGACCCACGACAACCTAACAATAACCTAGGACCTTATCTTTTTTTCCATACAAAAGTCGATTTAAATGGCGACGTGACATCTAACAAGTAGTGTAAGTCGGCCTTAGATATTAAGTTTCTACTTACGTACTACACAGTCGTTGGAAGTATATTTTAGGTACGTGCCCACTTGGTTATTATACACATATACACACACACGCGCACACACACAAACTTTCTGCAGGCAGTTAGTTAATTTTTTTATTTTTATTATTACGCACACACACAAACTTTCTGCAGGCAGTTGGTTAATTTTTAGGGTTCCGTACCCAAAGGGTAAAAACGGGACCCTATTACTAAGACTTCGCTGTCTGTCTGTCCATCCATCCGTCCGTCCGTCCATCCATCCATCCGTCCGTCTGTCTGTTACCAGGCTGTATCTCAAGAACCGTGATAGCTAGAGAGTTGAAATTTTCACAGATTATGTATTTTTGTTGCCGCTATAACAACAAATACTAAAAACAAAGTAAAATAATTATTTAAGGGGGGCTCCCATACAACAAACGTGATTTTTTTGCTATTTTTTATGTTTGTGTCTAATATTGTATTTATCTTTGTGTCTAATGTTGTATAGACATTGTACATTGACATTGTTATTGATGTTGTAGACCATTGTACGGAACCCTTCGTGCGCGAGTCCGACTCGCACTTGGCCGGTTTTTTATTTTTATTATTACGCACACACACAAAGTTTCAGCAGGCAGTTAGTTAATTTTTTTTATTATTATTATTATTACTGTTTTGTTTCTTTTTTGAAATTCTCCATTAGATTTTCTTTAGCAGAGATAAAGTAAAACAACGTAAAACAAAAAGTGCTAAATCTTAAAAGGAAGGAACTGACTCCTAAGATACAGGTTGTCCTAGTTTAGGAGTCAGGGACTTACCTACGTCAGTGTTTAACTTAATAATTATATAACTTTTAAAATGTGATATATCTCTGTAACTTAAAGCCTATTACTTATCTACCTATTACTCATTATTATTCTTTTAAGATAAAGTGGAAGAATAAACTAGACCGTCAATAAAACACTTTAAAGCACTGAGTAATGCTCTAGGCAACTAACAAATAAATAATAAGCCAACGTAAAGGTTCATTCATCACTAGAACCCTGCAAAAGGCACATCAATGAACACTCATTTCAACATGTTCTTCAGCATCTTTTACATTATTTACATGTACTCAACAGCGCTCTAGTATTAAAGCGAAATATAGAGATCCTCAGACGGTTTCTAAATAAATCTACCGTCGCTACCCAAAACTAGCACTTTCATAAATCATGCGAGAGCAAACAAAACCGTAGCTATCTCGTTTCGACGCGCCATAACGCCACATAGCCCCTTCGCTTTCCAACTTGTTTACCCAGTAGGAGGGTTTAAGCCACGCCTTTGCGTCGACAAAGTTATTTGTGGATTTATTCTTTAAGTCGCGTGACTCTTAGTGTAACGTTACAAAGACTATATTCGGTTGCAAACGGCTGGTCGCATAAGTTGGTCAAGCCGTAATGCCCCTTAACTTCGGCCGTCTCGTTCTTTCTTTTGGAGAAGTGTTATGATCTCTCTCTCCCGCTTAAGGTATCGATTTTCCACTTTGTTTACCCACTCGAATTCCGTAGGTATTATGTTTGCTGGATCACTGTAATAATGCCTGTTGACTCGATTTGGCTGGGTTGTGTGATATGGCTTTCTAGTTGCCAAGTTTTTCTTTTTTCGTTGTCGCATTGGAAATTTTTTAGTTAATAAATAACTTACAAATTACCAATGCGACGGCTCTTGTGCAATTGGCTGGCTATTATGATACGTATTGCTTTTTTATGCACTAAATTGGATAACCCGGTAAATTACCTAGATGTTGATAGCTGTAAATACACGTGAAATTAATAGCTCTAATTAAATGTAGATAGGGAGGCCAATAAAACTTATCTCTTGCAGTAGGTCTCAAATGTAGGTATATAATTTTTTTTTTGTCAATTCGAACGAGTTACCGTGAAATTGGATGAGGGATTATAAATTATCATGTTTGATCAAAAAAAACTATAAATCTCTGTTGGATACTTACTTAATATATTTAACCAACAAATTTTAGTAAGAAATTATGGTTAAAACAAGGTTTTACGTCCGTTTTGTAATACCTACCCACATCTACTTTTCGGAAGTATGTGGACCGGCTAATTAGCTAAGAGATAATTATATATCTACCTACCTTCACAATATTTTTACTAAGTAGGCGGGTGCAATCGACAGCGGGTCAATCCTTACATTTTAGCTGCGAGGTCGCCCTTAACGTAATTGATTAGAGTTCTTTTATGTAAAATTTGACCTGCTATCGACTGTACTTTCATATCTTCGTGCCATATACGTTGTTATTGAATTGTTGTTTATAGTACTTATAGTTTATTCTAATGAAAATTTTATCAATAAACAAAAACAAAATAAAATCACACCAAATAAATTATATCTGACATAATTCATTGCATATTAGCAACTCCTAAAAATAGTATTGCAATATATTACACTTATATATAGTATTAAATTAGTTATTATGAATTAATGAATTTATTTATTTATTTCATTATTTAATATCGTAGAAATAAAGTTTAAGTTTTTTAGAGTTCGCTGATGTCCATCCGTCCGTCCGTCCGTCTGCCACCAGACTGTACTCTATATGTATATGTTCTCATGAACTGTGATAGACAGTTGAAATTTTCACACATGATATATTTCTGTTGCCACTATAACAACAAACACTAAAAACAGAATAAAATAACTATCAGATTCTAAGGAAGGCTCCCATACAGCAAACTTGATTTTTTGTCGCTTTTTGGTCGATATTAATAAGGGCAACAGGTAGACGCTTGAAATATTCAAATGTTGTATAGATAATGGTACGGAACCCTTCGTGCGCGAGTCCGACTCGCACTTGGCCGGTTTTTTTATAGCTAATTTGCTTAAAATCGCGGTAATAATACCATACAAAACAAAGACCAAACCAGCATTAGCTATCAACATCATAATATACATTTTCAATTTATTCGCAATTTCACCCCCTCGTTTTATCGTGCCGGGCCACTGGGCACGTGGCACCATTGTGTTGAGGAAATTAATTTCATAAATTGATACTTTCTTTTTCATTATGGTTATTATTTGGTTTGCTTAGGCTTGCTGTGGGTACACTTACACACATTCGGCAATAACGTTTGTCAATCTCAATATATAAAAAACGTAAACTTTATTTCTACGATATTAATCTTAAGACGGTAAGTATTTACACTTTTACCATGGTATTTATGCTGTTACCTACTTTATAGACAATTTGGACAAAAGTATAGTTAAAAACCGGTCGACTCACGCACGAAAGATTCCGTACCATTATCTATACAACATTTGAATGTTTTAAGCGTCTACCGGTTGTCGTTATTGACATCGAGCAAAAATCGGCAAAAAATCATGTTCGTTGTATAAGAGCCCCCTTAAATATTTTATTTTATTCTGTTTTTCTATCACGGTTCATGAGATACAGCCTGGAGACAGACGTACGGACGGACGGATGGACATCGACGGAACTCTAAGAAACGTAAACTTTATTTCTACGACATTAAATAATGAAATAAATAAATAAATTCATAATAACTAATGTGATAAATATATAACAATAATACATTGCAAGACGATTTTTAAGAGTTGCTAACATGCAATGAATTATGTCAGATATAATTTATTTGGTGTGATTTTATATTTTTTTTGTTTATTCATCAAATTTAAATGAATTTTAATTAGAATAAACACTCCTATGAAATAGGAATTAGATAATATATTAACATAGTTTTTAAACAGCTGAGTTGTCTGAATAAAATACATTTATTTATTTATTTATTATGTTACTAAGCAGCCTATATACGTCCCACTGTGGGGCACAGGCCTTCTCTCAGAGAGAGAGAGTTGGGCTTAATCACCACGCGTGCCCACCGCAGCTTTAGACGGTACGTAGGTAGGTATATTTATACTTTTTTCCTTGGTATTTATGCTGTTATCCACTTTATAGACAATTTGAACGCGAAAATAATGCGCTTTTCTTTTCTATTTTTATTACATCATTTACTTAATTAGTGATGAGTTTTTCTTTTTGCAAGAAAGAAAATACTATAACATTTCGTAGTGTGCAAAAATCATTACGATGGGGACAATTGAGGAGAAAGGTACGCTGACAAAAAAAAAAAAACAAAATGATGGCTCCGTAATATCAAAGAACGGACGGAAGTGGCCAATGTCTGCCAGCCAACCTCCAATAGTGGAGAGGTACTAAAGGAAGAAGAAAAACTAAAACACAGTTTTACTTCACAGTTAAAATTTGTTAACTCGCTCAGAGTACTGCAATGCAGGGTTTTCTACTGCAGGGCTCAGTGTTATGTATTTCGGGCAAAAATGTTGGTAAATAAAAGCAATTTCATTTTAAACTATGAATTCCTTTTCAAATAACTTTTCCCTAGACGTATATACCTCTACAAACGACTGACACCACAGCCAAGAGCTAGTCAAAAATAATGCACCGCACAAATTGATACACTGAATGGGAAACCCTGCGACGGGCATACGAGGCGCATTAAGATCGTAATCTGCGCCGAGTGGGGCCTCTCGGTCGTGGTTTGACCCCAGCGTGCAGTTTGGGGCGGTGCGACGTACGCGTTGAGATGTTGTTAGCAAATCCTTACCAAAGCACCTTTGTATTGGATTTTATTTGGAAAGGAGACGGTTTGCCATAGAAGTATTCTGTTATGAAATAGGCAGGTAGGTAAAGTTGATAGGATACCTAGCAGCAGCTAACCTTTACACGCGGCACAGGTACAGTTGACAGCTGGTTAAACTTTATATTTGTTGCCAATGTAAAGGTAACCGCCATTAACGACCTCTGACATATAAGGCAAGAGTTCTACTTATATGCTATTACTACGCGAATTTTAACAGTAGGTTGTAAATTAATTAAAGTTCTAATAATTTATATATGTTTTCAAATTAAATTATTTGAATTTTTGAACTTCATTTATTATTTGACGTTACTACAAGTTGAAACAAACTTAACGTACTTTATAAAGTTATTGAAATAGACCCAACTATCTAGATATAGAATAGATATAGTCTTCAACATGTCAACGTTTACGTGGGGGCACGTCATCGACAATTTTTTTGAGACTAAATGCTGACTGAACTTACACTTATGACGTCTTGTCTCTTTTAATAAAATACCTATTTGTACTGATTATATTAATTTAATTATTATGATTTACTTAATTTCGATGTGAACAATAGAAAACATTATTATCTTAAACGATAACACATTTGCCTAAATAATTAGTGGTAAACATGATAGTTCAACAAAACATGAAGCCCGCTGCCCTCTTAGCAGCATTTATATTGCGTTTAGGGCGAAATCCCTGGAGACCAGCTCCGCTCATTTATATCCTCTCTCTATTTGCTCGCACTATTGTGCAGCCTGTAATGAGGCTATCAAATTACTCTCCCGTCGGGAATTCAGATGTTCCATTTCGGTCGCAGAATGTGGAGTGAAGATGCACTGTGCAGTCATTTGAATTTCGAACGTTCAAGTTTTGTTTTTTTTATGTCGATAATTTTCTTTTTCTTACTTCGGAAAGCGCATTGGCCAGATACATTTAAGTCCGTACTCAATGTAGGCACGCCAAAAAAAGTTACTTTATTATGATTGTTATGACTACAATTTTCTCATAAAAGTCGTGCGTTAATGTTAATTAAATGATTTCATGTTAAGATATGCAAGCATGGTAGGTAATTACCTAGTAACAGCTTACTGTAGGACGTTATTTACGGGAATCTTTGAGCACAGACGTGAGATAACAATTGCATTCACAAGAGAGTGTACTGAATTCGCGCTTTTTGCTCATAAGTTTAGTTTTATTAGTAAACATGATTAATTAGCCAGTCACACCATAGGTACTTTGTTAACGGTGTACGAATTTCTTAGTGCAAATTAAATTAAGTAATATCTTGTTTTGTAACTTGTGGAAGGAAAAGCCATCACGATAAAGGCTACTTGTGAATACCTACCCATGTTTAGTTGAATTGTTTATTTGTTTTAGACCTATCTGCTATTTATAAAACCACCCCGAATTAACAATACCTACATCCCTTGTTTTTTATTTACAAGTAAGTACTGTAGTACTCTACTTATTAAAACCCGGATTAAAGGGCAAATATTACTTTTATTATAATCTCTTTCATCGATTCCCTAGCCTAGCTGGGGATCGACTGACATCTAAAACAAAACGTAACGATTCCCTTCAAAATATTCAAAATATGACTAGAATAAATATGGCTGGCTCTGCCAGCCAGCTACTATAAAGAGGAATCGTTACAGTACATAGATAATTTAGATGCATTTACTTATAAGCATAATCTTCTTTATAAAAAGTTGATATTCCTGTTACAAATCAGCTTTAACTCCGTGTTAAGAGTGTTTTATATGTTTATTTCTATATTGGGCACACAAAACAGATATTAGCCAGTACACTATCAAGATAACATCAATTACCTACTCTGCAAGACCCAGACTAATGTCCAAAACATGTGTACACATTCAGTGGAATTTACTTTTTATAAATAAGATTGTAAGAGATTAAATAAGAACTGCGGTGGTAGCCTAGTGGGTAGAACATTGGACTCGGAAGCGGGAGACCCAGGTTCGATTTCCAGTGCGGGCATGTACCTATGACTTTGTTTTCTAAGTTATGTACATTTGTAGTAGCAATACCACTCGCTAACCGTGAAGGAAAACATCGTGAGGAAACCTGAGTGTCTGAGGTATTCATATACCTCAGCGCTTGAAATTGCCAATCCGCAGTGGGCACGCGAGGTGATTAAGCCCATACTCTCTCCCTGAGCGAAGGCCTGTGCCCTGCAGTGGGACGTATATAGGCTGCTTATTCTATGCTTATGCTAAACTTGATATCCAAACACTACTCGATCTAACTCATTCGCTACTCTGTCGCTAACCACTGTCCCCAACTTCGACCGAGATGAGCCAAAACTCAGCCACGAAATCGTCCGCCCATCAACAAAATTCAATCATCCAAAACTCCCAAAGCCCACCGCCCATATTTTGACAAAGGCATTCATTTTGGGCGCGATAATTGCCTGCTAGGGGCATCCTTTGTCAGGGATTTCTCGCTTCGGAACACCACTATTAGCAATCCTCTATGGAAAGTGTATTTTTTTCACCAATTCTGGGTAACCGAAGGTTTGACACAATATGTGAATGTCGGCGCATTTGTCGCGGTTCTTCCCTTGTCCCTGCGCCTAGTCAAATATTGTGCGCACATTATGTTACAAGGGTACGCGCACGGTTTAGTTGAGACATCATTTACCAAACAGGAAAGCTGTTACCAGCGCCCTAACTTCTTATAGTAAGCTGCGTCATAATAATAATAACGCCCACACAACACCATCACTTGCCCTGATCCCAGAACCAGACTGCCCTATTCCTAAGTAACAGAAACATGAAAAAGCATACAGTCTTAGGCTATTTGTAAAATTCAAGTAATGCGGTCTATAGGTACAGCGAGATTGAACAAATTCAAGTAATGCGGTCTATAGGTACAGCGAGATTGAACCCACGACCTCTGTTTTGTTAGTCAAACAAGACACCGTAGTCTAGCAGTATCAAGAACGATATGCTTGGTCCAGAAACTTGCGCTAGTCACCATTTCGGCCACAGCATCCAGTCAGTTGAAATATTCTTGTTCAATTGTTCAGAAGAACTATTTAACATTCAAGTAAAATAGACCAGTTTAGCTATGTCAAACGTGGTTAAAAACACTGCGAAAAATTTTAAGTTCCCTGAAGACTAATTATAGTTTCGTCGACTATTGTCTGCTCAATTATCTACAAAAGCTATCTGTATAGTTTGCTCAGTTACAGAAGCTATCTTAATGGCCTACTTAGTTATAGAAGCTACCTCTATCGTCAGCTCAGTCACAAAAGCTATCTCTATCATTCGCTCAGTTACAAAAACTATCTCAATCATATGCTCAGTTTCAAAAGCTATCACTATCGTCTAGGTACCTACTCATTTTCAAAAGATTTATCGCTGCCTCCGTTGCAAAAGCTATCTCTATCGTTTTCTCAGTTACAAAAACTATCTAGGTATCGTCTGCCCAGTTACAAAAGCCACTTCTTCCCTTTACTATAGCTTACTTTAATAGTATTTAAGATTTTAAATGAGAAATGAGACGGTGCTGCAAAGAATGCACAAAGAATTGGAACTGCTGAAGACCATAAAAAGAAGGAAATTAGAATACATGGGCCACATAATCATCATCATCAGCCATTTGACGCCCACTGCAGGACATAGGCCTCCTTCGTGGTTTTCATGACCACGCGGGGTTTTGCTATAATCGCCACGCTTGACAGGCGGGTTGGCGATCGCAGCATGTGGCTGGAATCTCAGGAAGACGCTGCTGCCCGTCTCCTGGTAAGTGATTTCCTTAGTCGCCTTCTACGACATCCACGGAAGGAAATGGAGTGACGCTATTCTTAATGGCCACATAATGCGTGGTAACAAATACCACATTCTCCAGATAATCCTGCAAGGAAAGATAAAAGGTCGCCGAAGACCTGGCCGAAGAAGAACCCACTGGCTACAAAACCTCGCAGAATGGTTTAATTCAAGCACCACCGAGTTGTTCCGCGCCGGAACACCACGAGCCCAAATTGCCATAATGACCGCCGACCTCCGATAGGAGATGGCACTTAAAGAAGAAGAAGGTTTTAACCTTTACCAAATTGTAGGAAACACGTGCAGTTACCTAAGCAATATTTACTTTCCGATTCAATAGCTCCCTTACGCAAAAAATATTCTTTGGTCAGTATGTACCGTTGAACGAAATAGTATGAAACTTCGGGTCACCAAAGAATACAACTATTTAGTAAGACTTGTACAAAAGAATATCTCTATTTTGTTATTTGATCGGATGCCCCGTATCATTCTCCATTGTCAGCCATGACAGTTTGCTAAACACAGTTGCTCCTATTTGATCTTGTATTTCACAAAATTTAAAATTGGAAATGTCTTCATTGTATATCCAATAGGCAAAGAGGAGTATTAGTAGAAACTTTTTGATTCGAATAGTTACTTTCACAAAGTTAAACCTTCTACTCTAGGAAATTAGTTAAGTTATATTTTTTTTAATGCAAATAGGAAAACGTTCAAGATTCGGTGCCGTGAAAACCATAATTGCCTAAAATACCAGTATTTAAGTCCGTATGCAGTTTATTGAGCTAAAAACGAAACCTAAATGCCATGTTGCAATATATCATACCCCAAAAATTCAATGACACGCGATTATTCTTTTTTTTTTAATCAAGCCTTTTTGAGGAAAAAACTGGCCAGTATTTATTAGTTCACAGGCAACCGAAGAGGATTCAAATTATCGATTGCAAAAAGAAACAAAAAAAAAACTGAAATAAAAATTATAAACTATGAACGCTGCAGAAGAATGCCTTCATCTGTTTTTATTGAAATTTCTCAGAATTCAAGTTGATCTCCGGCCTCTGTGCCACCTAATCTTACAAAAATAAAAATATCAGAACTCTATACAACTTTGTTCATGCTCAACTGAATTCAGATTCACCAAAGTTTATGGAAATTACTTAGGCAAGTTTAATTTTATAAAAAAGTACATAACTAGCTAAATTGGAATCTATCCCCAACGGATTTTAGTTCTACCAACATCAACGATTTATTTTAGATCAATTGTCCTAATTTCATTAAAAAGTAGGTACTCACTGTATTCTTTTCCTGTAGGTGTGTGTTCTTCTGTTACTTGACTTTCTGCCAACATTTACAAGTAATTTATCACGTTGACAATCAATGCTGCCAACTGCGTAAACAGTGGCCCAAAATTGCATCGACAAGGGCGCGAAACGTAAAAAAAAATCGTTTGTTTTTCTTTTTTCGCGCGACAATATGGCGGTTTGTTTACATTTTGTTGTTACATTTTATTTAAGGACAGTAGGGTTTTGTACTATCGAACGGGGCCTTTTCTTGACCTTTTATTGGTGTCCTATTATTCGAAGGTTTCCTTAATAATATCCGTAATAAAAGCCCAACCTTTGTGTATTTTTCACTTTTTTTATGTCATGTGCTCTATTGTACAATAAAGAATATTCTTATCTTATCTTGTTATCTTTGTAAAAAAAAAAAAAACATTTTCGTAATCAAAAACTTTGAATTCATGTTTCATACAAAATTCGTAGAAAAATACCAAAAATAACAATTAAGTTGTCCAGTGACGTGAAAACACTTCAAACACCATGCCGTACCAAAAACCGAGCTTTGTTACACTATTGAACGCCTTTTGAGGCTTTCACCGCCAAAAAAGCAAAGTTCTTATCATGCAGAAAACTTAACTTTGGAAACCCTAACATTATGAAAGTAAAACAGCTTTTAACCGTGTCAGAACAAGATGTGATTTCGCTTAAAGAAACGTAAGCGAAAATGTTTTGTATCTACAGTCTTAAGATAATCTTTTGTTAACAAAGCTTCGTAAGATGGATATTTTAAAAGATGCGGGAAAGTACCACGTAGATTCGAAGAAAAAAGGTCCCATCGTTTTTTTGCTTCGGCAGTTTGCAGAAAGTGACAATGACTGAAACAAAAAGTAAAACTTGTGGCTAGCCAGCTTCCGGTCTGTGACAAACATAAATGGATGATAAGTCCTTCTTTGTTGTTGGCGATAGTTTGTACCTTAAGACTTCAAGACAATCAATTGTTTAAATCACATAGGTAGTCAAACCATATAAATTCATGTCTGTATCTGAATTTCTGCTTCTTGACGAAACTATTTTTTGTATTGAGCCATGTCATGCAGAAAAATTGTATTTTATTAATGTCTGATAGCAAAATACTGGCCACATTTCAAAATCCATACCATAGAGTATAGCAAAAAAATCGTACTTACAATACGTCATCACTTCGATATCAGCTCGTCAACGTTTTTTTTTCAACACAATGCAGTACAAGCTCGATCACATGCAGCCCCCAAATATTGGCAAGAACGACCTCAGGTAACAGCGCAAAAAAACACCTATACGTGACAAAATGTCAGTAAACATCTACCTTTGCCCAAACGAAGCATTCAACAAAAAAAAAAAAGTGAGATTTGACGTCTCAAAGGAAGCGAGTTCCGTGTCGAATGGAACGCAATTTTCAAAATTTTAAATTTAGAACGCGTTTCTGTACTTGACTTTTGTACTTTTATGTCGAATCAAGGCGGAAAATTTACCTCTTTGTTCCGCTATGTTGCTACACTTTTGTAGTTTAAATAGTTTTTGATTGCAAAAAAAACTGTTCAGTGTTGCAAGTAATACGCATTGACGTGTGCTCAATTGCTCAATTTTGTGAGCAATTAAGTAGGTAGTTTATATTTCTGATATTTTCACTTTATGTAAAAATTGTGCTCATTGCATTTATAATTTTACCTTTTTACGGCTCTAGACACAGAATGCCCAATTCTCAAAATGGCTACTTCTATTTAATGCCTAATTCGGAAAATTACCAATTATCTAAATGCCCGCCCCTCAAAATTACAGATTGTGAAACTTATTCCACATCTGAATAAATTATTGATTGATAGAGAGATTCAGAATTATCAAATTTTAACTGTCAGTGAAATTTGACTGTTCTTCCATACTCATTATCCACCCAAACATTATCCACAAACCAAAGGTTAACCGGTAGAAAATGATACTTAGCATTAAGTACGCCTTTGTACTAAGCATATCCTTGTGCAATAAAGAATTTTAGTAATAAAACTCCCATGGCTGACACAATAAGACAGTAAGGTCAGCATAGGAAACTACAATAACTGACCTTAAATTAGATAGCTAAAAAATCATAAGCAAAGCATAAAGCAAGCATTATGTAAATACCTAATACTCAAAAATGTTGCTATACCATACAGGGCCCCGTGGTACTTATCATTCTATCAACACCTTGTAAACTTATGATTGCAATAAAAGATGATGAAAATGAACTAAATCTTCCGTTCCAGGACCAGTATGGTCCACTGACCCGCCATGGCGGGTCGTGGACCAGTCGGAACCATGGCGCTGCTCACCAACCCCACGACGGACCCCACCGCCCCCCCGCAGGTCCGCCACTCGAGCACCCCACTGCACCACTACTTCCACCTCGCGCAGAACCCGTATGCGCACCACTCGGGCGCGCACATGGGCATGGGGCCGGGGCTGGGCGGGCTGGGGCCGTTCGGGCTGGGCCACCACGGGCTGGAAGCGGTGGGGTTCCCGCAAGGTTGGTACATCGCTTCTTGTACTTAGTTCTGCTTAGAATCTTTTGCGAGGAAACGCGGACATGTACTGGATCTATGTATCTGACTGCGAAACTAGAGGTAGGCATGACAGCGTCTAAACAGGGTGCGTTCAAATATCTATTAACACATACGTCAAAGAGGGTATCGTTCAAAGATCGATGGATTTCAAGGTCATTACTCAAAGAGTTGGATATTTACTGAGTGGTATTAGCGCAGTGCGCTGGACCGAACTCCCGATATATACTTACCAATTCTGCGAAAACCAGCTTCGTTTTCTACGTCTGTGAATTTGTGGTAGCATTACCACTCGCTAACTATGAAATAAGTCGTCTCGAGTAAGCCTACTTCCACCAGCTGAACCAAGCAGGCATAAAGGCGTCAAAATAGTTTGGGGCCGGGGCTTGGCCCGTTCGGCCTGGCCTGGTGGGGTAGCAAGGTTGGTTGATCGCTCCTTGTACTTAATTCTGTATTTCTGATTTAATGAATAATTTTATTGCCACTTATATCCTACCAACACCAAAACTTAACCCCAATGCGTCACCAGTCACCACATGCACACAACTGGACGGATTTTCGGATATGCCAAGAGTTCGTACCTATGAGATAACTTATAGCAAAATGTTATTTTATATTCTTTTTTTTTGTTGCACTAATACGTGCTGAAGACAATTTTAAAAACCTATCTAGAGGCTAACAATTCCACCCGTGCTGAGACTTGAACCCGCGACCTCTGGCTAACCGTGCCAGCGCTCTCCCAACTAAGCTAATGGGCAAGTGCAGGCATCGGCGAAATTTCGGGGCTGCAAGTGGTGTAAATTACTCCAGCCATTTGTCTATCGCTGCCTGTACGTAATACAGGGAAGTTTGTAAAGAGGTTCGAAATTTCTCCGATGCCTGCACTTGCCCATTAGCTCAGTTGGGAGAGCGCTGGCGCGGTTAGCCAGCGGTCGCGGGTTCAAGTCCCGGCATGGGTGGAATTTTAAGCCATCTAAATGGCTTTTTAAGATATTATTTTCTTCGAATCTCATGCCAGTTAACTAAGGGCCGTATTGTCAAAGCGCTCTTACTTTTCAGATAGCTCTTTAGTGCGCTGTGCGCTGTCAAGTTGCATCTTGCAATGTTCAGTCAAGAACGATCTCAGAAGTGGGAGCACTTTATTAACTCAGCCCGTTGTCACTGGCTAATAAGCGAATTAGGAAAAGGAAACCGTTTGGGTTTTCATGTTTTACGTTGGCGTTTGCCAACACGAAACGTTGCGAAGTAAAAATAATTAAACGGAACAACCCCGCTGAAGAACACGAAACGTCAAACATACGCGTAATATCTTCTACTAATTAAACGTATAACAAGCAGGCAAGTTCCGTTCTGCCAACATTTCGGAAGGTTAGGTTAGGTTAGGCTGTAAGGACAAAATAGGCACGAATACAGAAGTTCACTTTCTTTACCCGCTTGCAGACTGCCTTATTGGTCTAGCGGTATCATGTCTGATGGCCATGCCGGAGTGGGTTCGATTTCCACTGAGGCCCGCCGTACATTTATACAAACGGTCGCAGTCTGAGTGTATTTCCATATTTCCATGCCTGTACGCTTAGCATGCCACGCTCGAGAAATGCCCTTCTCTATGCAAATCTGTCAATTTATCTGTCGAGCCCGAGATGTCTCGACGTTAGCATGGCGACCGCGACCGAGATGGAGACGACCGAGACTTGTCTACAACTGGTAACATGGCGGCATTGCCGAGATAATTTCGGCCGAGTTAGACACTAATTTTGACATATACGACCGAGACATGTCTAGTACCCCCGGAGGTGAAGACAAGGCTTCGAGACCATATAATTCAACAGAAACAACATATTTGTTAATGTTTTTTGTGTTCTTGCTGTATTATACTTTCCTTTTGATGTTCGTTTCTTAATTTTTTCCATACTTAGTGCATAGAACTATTAATCTTTTAAAAAGAACCCAGTTCAAGCAAAGAAAAACAAGAAAACCACGGAAAATTACAGGAATGCGTTTTGTTACTACTATTGTAAAGCGTGCTCATTAAAAAAATCAAATAAAAATTAATGGTTTTGACTCATTGCTTGCGTAGGAACGAAACGCAATTCGTAACTTTCTAGTGAAGTTCTACTGTCGGAAAAAACTGATAACAATTTTTACAGGGTTGCCAGACAAAAATACAACACTTTTATTTAATATGGCAATAACTACTTTTTGGTAGACAAGACCGCACTCTATTGACTATCTCGAGTCTCGGCTACCACGCTCGCACTTTCGACATGGCAAGTACTTCTAAGTCTCTCACTCGACGTCGAGAGAGAGTCAAAACGCGCATGCTAAGCAAACTGGTTACTCAATTACACCCTGTACTGTATCCTAGTTTGAGACCAGGACAAGTGATTGTGTTGTGTGTTGTGTGGATTAATAATCTAAAATAAATAAATTATCAGGAGACGGGCAGCAGCGTCAATAATCATCATCAGCCACTTGACGCCCACTGCAGGACATAGGCCTCCCTCATGGTTTTCGTAACCATGACGGGGTGTTGCCATAATCGCCACGCTTGGCATGCGGGTTGGCGATCGCAGTATGCGGTTGGAATCTCAGGAAGACGCTGCTGCCCGTCTCTTGGTAATTGATTTCCTTAGTCGCCTTCTACGACATCCACGGAAGGAAATGGAGTGACGCTATTCTTAATCCGGCGCCACACGGCCGTAGGCCAACATACCTCAAAACATACGTGCGAAAACACGTGTTTATATAATTTTACAATTTAGTTCGATCTGTCCATACTCGTCCACTGCTGAACGTAGGCCTTCCCAAGGCACGCAAGTTCTTTCTGTACTTGTCCATCCTCATTCAGAGCTGATGGGCGTCTTACGCTGCGTTTACTAGTTCATGGTCTCCTTTGTACCCCATCGACAAGCGGTTCTTCGGCAGATGTGACCAGCCTACTGCCGCTTCAGCTTGCTAATCCTATAGACTACGTCGATCACTGTAGGTCTTTGGCGAATTGTCTCATTTCTGATGTGGTCCATCAAATAGACTCCGAGAATAGCCCGTCCGCTGAGCGCCTTCGAATCGGTGGATTAGCCCTACCGTCAGTGTCCACATTTCGGCTCCGTAGGTCATAAACTCATAACTGTTAGGACGCATCGGTTGAAGACTTAGTTAGGGCCCCAATTTTTAGGGTTCCGTACCCGAAGGGTGCCAAACAGGACCCTATTACTAAGACTTCACTGTCCGTCTGTCTGTCTGTCTGTCACCAGGCTGTATCTCATGAACCGTGATAGCTAGGCAGTTTAAATTTTCACAGATGATGCATTTCTGTTGCCGCTATAACAACAAATAATAAACAGAATAAAAAAATATTTAAGGGGGCCTCCCATATAACAAACGTTGTCTA
The DNA here is from genome assembly GCA_963969515.1 of Yponomeuta evonymella. Taxonomy (NCBI): domain Eukaryota; kingdom Metazoa; phylum Arthropoda; class Insecta; order Lepidoptera; family Yponomeutidae; genus Yponomeuta; species Yponomeuta evonymella. The sequence goes on from OZ018369.1 coordinate 2,876,793, forward strand.
AAGACAGCGCTCGCCATCTAGCGGCCATCTATGTAACCTTCACAGCGCCGATGTCATGTCGTTAAATGTCAATGTTAAACGCTTCTTGTTGGTTTCTATAGATGGCGCTGTACTCAAATTCGAACTTTGTCTAATGTTGTATAGATAATGGTACGAAACCCTTCGTGCGCGAGTCCGACTCGCACTTGGTCGGTTTGTTTTGCCCCAGGGCCTATGGTCACCAAGCTACGCCAGTGGAAACAGCCGTCTGGTTCTTCTACCCTGCTAGCTTTACACTTCAGACGTTTAGGGGGCGGTTGCTCCCCTAACCCCCCGGTAAGCGGCTTACAGGGGGCCGCGGGGGGGGGGGGAGCGACTGTTTTGATTATTTCCGCGGTTGTCGTCTTCCGAGGTAAATTATGCAATGTCTTTCGACATTGTTATTTTGCCGGAGCGAAAACTGCCGGAGGTTCGCTTGTACAGTCGACAGCGCGCCAACCTTTAGGTTTCTTTGGACAGACATAAAGTTGGCCCACTTCCGAAATCTTTTCACGATGCCCGAAATTCAACCTAACTTGACCTTGCGTGTAATGGGATCAAAAAGTCGACAGCGGGTCAACGTTTGCGTATTTGTTGCAAAGATGCTCTTAGTGTAACTGAGTAGAGTGCACCCTTGTAAATGTTGGTGTGCTGTCAACTGACTGTCGACAATACGCTAACCTTCACGTTTTCATTGCAAATTCACTCGTAAAGTAACTGAGTAGAGTGCACGCATGTAAAGGTTGTTGTGTCGTGTACTACAGTCGGCAGCTGATTAACGTTTTGGGTTTTATATCGTTCTTATTGCAAAGGCGTAGAGTTGGATTCAGGGTGTCGGTGCAATCACTGACTATGCTCACAGAGTGATAACGGCTTATCAATTTTGATGTAATAGTCGGTCTTACAACGCAATGTATGTAATAGCTATTGTCACATTTAGACCAAGTTCACAGCGAAATGTGGGCACAAATATACTGGGTTAGTTTTTCACTTAGGTACTTTGGTTCTACGACTTTTGATTTATTTCATTTAAATTCTCCTTTTCTAGGCTTCCGTAGTCGACAAGGAACCCTTATAGTTTTGCCATGTCCTTCCGTCCGTCCGTCTGTCTGTCTGTCTCTCTCTCTCTCTCTCTCTCTCTCTCTCTCTCTCTCTCTCTCTCTCTCTCTCTCTCTCTCTCTCTCACCAACTTATTAAAGGAAAGCTTCGTACAAAATCCATTAACAATTACTTTGATGAAGTTGTTAGTTCCGTGAAGCAGATAAAAAAAACCTCTTTCTACGGAACCCTACACTACGCGTGGCCCGACACGCACTAGGCCGGCTTTTATTTTGGTTTCTATCTCCCACGTAGTCGATGCGAGAGCTTACTTTTTGAGTCAATTAAAAAACTTAGGTTTTAACATGTAGGTAATTAATTGGGTATATATATACAATTATATATACAATAAAGAATATTCTGTCCGTCTATCTATAAACCACAAATTCTCAATTAGCAAAATGTTCAACAAATTGAAATTCAAGTAATATCCATCTTCTAACGATTTCATTATTTTGCATACTTTTTTTCTAAAGATAAAGACAGCTTAATTTTACAACAAAGGGGCAGGAATCTTAAGGATTTATTACTTCGTAAAATATTGCGTGTACAATCGGCGAAATCTGTGTCTAAGCAATAGTGCATCTTATAACGCTCTGCATAAAAACTGTACAAAAAGGTGCATATCTACGTGTCGTCGACTGTTTTCTCAAAAAACAGCTCTACCTGAAAAAAACACAGTGAGCCAAAAAAAGTGTGCAGTATTCTTCGCAGAACAACCCTTTTGAGGATTAGGGCCTATTTTTTATGAGCTTTAAAAATCACTCTCTCAGTTTGTCGTGGCGAACATCTGCCTGGGTTTTAGCTGCATGCTATGCCTTCTGGGGACTGAGCAGAGATAATAAAAACTATACAGGGTGTAACACGACCCCACGACCATAACTGAGCATTAACTCGTTAACCTGTTAGTCGTTAATTAACGAAGTTAACGTTTTGACTAACAGATTAACTTTCAAGTTAACTTTAAAAAAAATTACGGACTCGTTAACTTTTGTTAAATTTCCTAAAGTCCATTAATCGTTAATCCAGTAACTACTATTTACTGAAAATATACCACACACGCCGCGCCTCGCCGCGAAAAACGTTGTGATAAGTACGTTCGAGCCGTGAGTCAATCGAAACTAGGTACATGTGTGTCTTGCCAGCGCATGTGAAAGAGAAAACTACGAGGAAATTTGAATCATATGATTCGATTCATCATTTCATTACTAAGCGCCGGAGCTTAGAGTGACGAGTGTATTGTTATTTATTACATAAGCAGCCTATATACTATTGACTAACGGGTAGAAAACAAGCCTCGCTTTCAGACGAGAAGTTCAACATATTAGCGTTCATGAAGGGGAGTATCCACATTATGCCAAATGACTTAATTACACACTCCAATTATTCACGTCTTTTTTTGTTCCTAAGATGTTGACCCAGAACACAAACCAGCAGTTTTTTATAAGTAAGTCACTAACACAACGGTATAAAAATTTAAATCTCATCACATGTTATCGGATTAACGATTGACGTTAACTGGCGTTAAATCTTCCGAAATGTAACATTTTGACGTTTAATGAAATTAACTATTTTGGTAACGGATTAGCGATTAACGCAGTTAAATATTTGATTAACCGTGCCCAGCTATACCCACGACTTACTTGACCTATGGCCAGTTTCTGAACTGAGAATTTCGCTAAGTAAATGGTTAACTGTAGTGCTGAAAATGGCTCCTCCATTCTCTTCCATTACTCGTCAATACGGAAAACTGTGGGAAAAACTTCGAAATCACGAAATAAGTTCCAGCTATTCCTTACCAATTCTTACCTTACCAAAGTTACCAATTCTTACTGAAAAGCACGATAATTCGTCCCACACATATTGGACTTTGAAACCTACACTGTGTAACAAAACCTCCGTTTGCATCCAAAAATAGGATCAATAGGAACTATTTTAACTGTGACAAAAACTTTAAAATCGCAAAACAAATATCATACATTTAATGGTAATAATAACTTTCACACAACACAATCACTTGTCCTGGTCCCAAACTAGTATACCCTGTGCTACGGTAACCAGGACATCACAAACATGGAAACACACCCAGACTGAGGCCAAATGTACGGCGCCCCCCAGTGGGAATCGAACCCGCGACCCACGGCATGGTAATCAGACGTGATACCGCTAGACCAACGAGGCAGTCGAGGTGGTAAATAACTTTAGTGGGTGACTTTTTTCGCGATTTCACAGTTTTGTTGATAGTACCAGTTGTTTGTATTGATAGGCAGAACCCCGATTTTCGGAGGTTTTGAGGATTTAGTTACACTGTAGTTTAGAGTCCAAAATACACATTTTCGTTTTTGTTAACAAATTAGTAAGGTTCGCCCTTTTTTTCACGAACGCTGGTTAAGTCCGGGCTCTGACACATTTTCGATTTAAATACACCCTGTATATTGAGTGACCTTGAATTTAATCTCAGAGTCCAATATTTCCCAGGCCGTAGTATATCGGCATGTCGGCATAATGGCCTCAGTTGCCTGGTTACCGTTGTATAGGTATCGTAGTTACTTTAAATTTTGCAATTTTGCAACAAAAATGTATCCGAGTATAGGTTAGCCTGACAGTGACAGCTCAAAGTACCGACTTATTCGGATGCACCGAGAAGGTGCCTTTTCAGAAAGGGCACCTTAATCCTCTCCCTTCCTCGAAATATTCCTTAGAAGGGACATTTCCCGTTTCGAATACACAAATCCTTCGCCGGTTTACTTGCATACGTTATTGAAATATTGAGTTTCACTGCCAAAGAATCTAAAGGTTTTTACTTACTCAGAGAAGTGTTTCCATATACTTACTTATGTATAATTTTATTCGGTACTAAACTTATGCTATGACCGTATTGCGGAATAAACTTTACTGTTAAAGTGCAGGACCTAGATGTTCCTAGTCATGCGCACCAAATCCTGTCAGAATACTGACTCTTGCGCAAGCAATTAGTATGTAATTTGACAGTTAGACGATTGGAATCCTTTAGGACTTGATGCGCACAATATAAGCACAATTTGTGTTACATGTTTTGATTTTAGCATTGTCAGGATTTGTCGAATAATTTGGAGATTAAAATTACCCAGGACCAAGTTACACTTACAACAAAAAAAAAACTTTTCAACCGAAGAGCTTTGGCCTGTAATTTTATGGCAGTCTTATTTATAAAAACACGCTTAAAACACTCCTCAGAGTCGGTTTATATAGCCTCTGGTAAAGGAAAAGACGTCTTTTCCTTTACCCCAGGCTATTAATTTTTTTGTAAATTTATCTTTAGTGCTTATTAAAGTGGAGTTTAGAGCATAATTTGGCATTAAGCTTTCACTGTCGATTTTACGTCTTAATTTTATTTGTTTAATCTCAGGCCATTCGATTAATATTAGTGGGTCAGCAAAATCGACTTCGGTAAACATATAAAAAATCTCCTTTAGTTATGACCTTTTTGTATTGGAGGCAAATACACATTTAATACGGGAATAAAATTAATCCTCTGCCAAGTTGGTTCCTTTTTTTAATCCCCTACTTTCATCTCTCTCTCGCGCGTAAACTTTTCAAATGCGTCCATCTCTTTCTCCCGCTAGACGCCCGGCGTACGTAACGATGGCAGCTGAGCGCTTCTTTTTTTGAAATTTATTTTTTCATTGTATATTTTCTTTTTATGCGGCATCCCTTAGAATGTATACGGCCAGTCGCCTTTTTAATCTTTTTCGGGCGGCACATTTAATTGATTTATTCTTTTCTCTCGATTAATTTATCGCGGACGGAATCAGGAAGTTGGGATTAGTCGGGCGGGCGGACCTTTTTGCTGACAACTACATATTTTATTGATTGAATAGTTATAAAATATTTTGACCGATACCATAGATTCGTTTTCTTAGTATTCCCGAACAGTTAACGGACTGGATACTGGCTTTAGTTTAGCGTTTCCAAGCGTTGAGGTTTTCTCATGTTTAGATGTCGAGAGGTTATTGTGTGACTTTTCATCAATCTCAGGAGTCGATTTAACTTAAGGTATCCAGAAGCAAGTGTGCGGTAATCGGCTCAACCAGCAAGGTTTCTTAAGTGCTTAATTGGGGTGACACGCTGCCCTTTGAGGATTGATCGATCCTTTCGGCATCGATTTCGCCTTTGGTTACCGGTTTCGGCTAGGGGTTGCGTAAGTAGAGGTGACGTCATCGAGCGTAGTCTTCGTGTGCGTGTCTACAAACATGTAGGTGTCAGCAATGGCAGTGTAAACTGCAATTATAAGTTGCAAATCAATTAACTAATTAGAATTGGTTGTTGGTCGCTGATATAGGCCTCATAAGAAGGCTCAAGGTCGCCCAACGAGCTGTATTAAGAGTTTCACTGCGTGATCGAATCAGAAGTGAGGATCCGCAGAAGAACCTGAGGAGTTTATTTATCTCTTATATAGCTCGAAGAATTGCTCAGTTGAAGTGACAGTGAGCGGGGCACATTGCTCGGAGAACTGATGGCCGTTGGGGCGGAAAAGTTCTGAGCTGGCGACCACGGACCGGACGATGCAGCGTGGGCAGGCCCCCCACCAGATGGTGGGCACCTGGTTACGGTGGCGGGGAGTCGCTGGATGTGGGCGGCACAACGCCGGGAAGCTTGGAAAACCATGAGGGAGGCCTATGTCATGCATTGGACGTCAAATGGCTGGTGATGATGATGATGATGAATTAGAATTCAACCGCGCATGCAACAACTAATGCATGTCGATGAAGCGAAAGAGATCTGTCAGGATGGTGGCAAGTGGTCTCTGCCCATGCCTCTGGGACTCAGGCGTGTGTTTATATTTTTGTTAGATACGAACCAATGTGAGGAACGGTAATCATCTCTTCGTACCATGGTTCCCACTAAAACTTTCTGTGATTCTAACGGTCTAAAAAACGAATCCTTAAAACGCCGATTAAAATAGTCCGTGGTGGAGATCTTAAAAGGAAAATTCGTAACCACCGATTAAATAAACTGACTCTTAGGAGTGCTTTAGAGGTATCATGTTTTTATAAATAAGATTGTAGGTATATTTTCTTGCCTTGGCTGGAAATTTTAGCTGAAATTAAAGTAGAAAAAACTGGAATTACAGGAATTTAATTATCTAATAGAATAATTGGAATTAAAATTTTATAATTCTTTTCGGTTTGTTATTCCCTATCTATTGAACTCCCAGTGGATTGTTATTTAAATTTGAATTTACATAACATAACTCACGCCTGAGTCCCGGAGGCATAGGCAGAGACCAGGGTCTGCTACTTGCCACGATCCTGACAGATCTCTTTCGCTTCATCAACATTCATTAGTCGTTGCATGCGCGCACGCTGGTTTCGGGTACATTTTATTTTGCACCTTTGCTAATACATCGCCTATTTGGTCGAAGTGTATCAGCCTGGGACGTCCCTCGCTGGCCCTTCAACCCACATTCGCTCGATATATTTCTTTCGTCAATCTTTCTTCCTTCATCCTCGCCATAATATGTCCAAACCAACGTAATACTACTTTCCCAATCCTTTCACTGGGTATGTGAATACTTAATTATTACACGTATCGGTCTGTCTCTTCAGATTGCCACAAACAGAAAGATACTTAAGTAATTACTTAGTGAAATACTTAATACGAAAACTGTCTGTTAGTGAGACATTAACTAACGTCAAAGGAAATGATCGTGGCGAAACGCACAGCTAGTGGACTCTACGCGTATTGACGTTGTCCATTCTTTCCTGTGGATTAGGCCAACTAAGCTGACAGGTGAATGCCTCGATGCTCTGATACCACGTTTAATTACCATGACAAAAGGTCATGGGTTCGATACCCACTGGTGACCGTTGTACATTTGTACAAATGGCATCAGTTTCGGGTGTTTTTCCATGTAATAATAATAATAACTTTCCCACGACACAATCACTCGACCTGGTCCCAAACTAGGATACCCTGTGTTATGGTAACCAGGCAAGACGTCCCAAGGTATCCCGGTTTGGAACCAGCCCTTCTATCGCGTACTAATAGAAGGGCTGGTCCCAAACTGCCCACTCTATGGGGTCAACCATTTTGACGACTCCCACATGTCAAAATATGTATGTATTTGACAGTTTGGAGTAGGTTAAATGGGGTAGACGAGTTCTTGAGTGGAGACCGCGGATCGGTAAACGTAGTGTAGGACGTCCTCAGACTCGGTGGAGCGATAATCTTCGCAGGGCGGCTGGCAAGAGCTGGATGAGAGTAGCCGAGGACCGTGCTCAGTGGCGTGCAATAGGAGAAGCATACGTCCAGCAGTGGACAAGCCTAGGCTGATGATGATGAGAAGGTCAAATCGGACGACTCCGTACAGTGGAAGACTTATGTAGTAGCGCCGCTGGACAAGTAATTGTATTGTGTGAAAGTTACTGAAGTGTTAGCTCGATAGACAGAGAAGACTTCACTCTTCATCTTTGTGTGCCGTCTCCATTTGAATGTTGGCAACCAGTTCGGCCATCTTGCTTTTCGCGGCTACATTAACAGTGAAACCCAGTACCTGTTTGTATAGACAAGCAGGGAACATTGTTGTCATTTTTATTGCGAAGTCGCCCGTAAAGTAACTGAATAGAGTGCACGCATGCAACGGTTAAAGCGCTGTTGACTGTATTACACATATAATTATTATAAGTTACCAGCCGACCCGGCAAACGTTGTTTTGCCATATTTATTACTCTACGGCCTATTCTCAGGCCTTCTAAGTATACACACAAAATTTTATAAAAGTCGGTGAAGCCGTTTCGGAGGAGTTCGATAACAAACACTGTGACATGAGATTTTTATATTATATATAAGCTACCGAACCGCAGTCCAAACTTCCAAAGTGAGGCAACAAATCGGTAGCCAAATTGGCATGCTTAGTGTTGCTCTATTAATGCGAATGTGTGCGTGTCTGCGAACGTCACTTACTACAATCCGCTTAGACGCATAAAAGTTACATTAATGTGTGCGTCGTTCGACACACTCTGCCTTTGCGTGGTAAGTCTATGGTACTACATCCCCTCGATTCTTCAGGGACTAAGCAGAACATAACAAACTGCTACGAGGCATACCGACACGGCTGTAAGTCGACACCGAGAGAACCCCGACAACTCGGATTAGAGTGTGGCTTCCATAATCGATAGCGCTGACTTGTTTTGGTGACGGAATTGTCACTAGTAGCCTAGTAGATAGTGGCCAGTTTCTGAATAGAGAATTTTGCTAAGTAAATGGTCAACTGTAGTGCTGTCTCTTCGAATTTCTCAGAAAAGAGTGTGATTGAAGTTTACCTAAGTATTTACATAGTGAAATTCTCAATTCGAAATCACGCCTGGGAACTCGGAGACGTTGAGGTTCAAATTCGCATATTTTTGTAGCCTGGGTGTATTTATTATTTCCATGTTTATGATGTCCTTGCCTGGTTTCTTTGCCTAGCAGGAATCCTAATTTGGAACCAGGATAAGTGATTGTGTTGTGTGGTAGTTATTATTGTTTTTATTATTATATAGTTTAAACCCCAATGCACACCAGTAATTATACAAAGTGAAAATATTTTTATTTCTGTAAAATAAGTAATATTTTTCTTTGATGGTTCGGTCTGAAAACCAGAGCCCAAGACCTGCTTTGGCATCATGCTGAGACTGGCCCATTTTTGACAACTTTGTATGTCTGAGTTTCATGTAGGTACTTACAGGTATTTTACTAAAATGTGTTCTGTGGGTTACTAACTTAATTATGTACCTACTGTTTGTAATTCTTTGAAAGGTTATTAACTTGATTATGTACCTACTGTATGTAATTCTTTGTAATGTTGTTAAATAAAGTTTAATCTTACTCTTGAAAGCGTAAAACCGGTAGCTCAAGAAAACACGCACAAGGTAACAAAAGCTACCGAGGATAATCAACTTGGTAACTTACCGTAATTTCTCATCGGAGTGTATTTTTCCTTGTAAATAAAAATCGTATTTTTTCCGCCCATTAATCAAACACATCGCGGTGGTAGCGCAGCGGTAAAACGCCGGCCTCACATTCGGGAGGTCGTGGGTTCCAATCCTGGCATGTATAATTGACTTCGTTTTTTAAGTTACGTAAGTTGTGAAGTTGTAGTAGCAATTGTGAAGAAAAACATTGTGAGGAAACCTGAGTGTCCGAGGGGCTTACATTCCTCAGCGCTCGGAATTGGCTATCAGCGGTGGGCACGCAAGATAATTAAACATAAACATTTACATACAGGCACATACATTGCTTCTGGCCCCACACTAGGATACCCTGTGTCATAGGAACCAGAAACAACGACATCACAAACATGTAAACATCGAAGATCTGGGGTTTTTTTTTTGTCCCCAGCCGGGATTCGAACCCGGGACCTCTCGCATGGTATGCAGATGAACTACCGCTGCGCTACGAGGTCGTCCAATTAAGCCCATACTCTCTCTCTGAGAGAAGGTCGGTAACCTTCAGTGAGACGTTTATATACGTATAGGCTGCCTTATTAAATTGTAGAGATCGCTTCATAGTGACTAAAGACAAAGTCAAGTAAAACGTAATAATAATAATAATAATAACTTCCACACAACACAATCACTTGGCCTGGTCCGAGGATATCACAAACATAGAAATACACCCAAACTGAGGCCATTTGTACAAATCAACAAGGAATCGAACTCACTACCTCTGTTTTGGCAGTCAAGCGTGTTAACCGCTAGACCAACGAGGCAGTCAAATAGTCTATAGCGTGACTAGAATAAAAACCTCATTCAAATATACTAATTTAGTAGGTACACTTACAGAGTCAAAGGCCTTACACATACCTTACTATCTACCCTTACAGAATCTATAACAATGTTTGAACACGGATATCAGAGCGGATAATGTGCTCCATCCAGTTCATCAAGTGACGCGCTGCAGCCTTTAATCGGGGTCAAGTCCCGTCACGGTTAAATTGACTTGAGCTCTTATAAATTATTCTTTCGACTAGCCTTGTTTGGGATTTATTGGTAGCTGCAAGCACCACCCTTCGTGATATATTTGAGGCAGAAACCAAGATTATTTAGTTTGATTTAGTGTGCACAGTGGCACGGACGATGACCCCAATAATGGCAGGAAATCGTGCTACTGACACTTTCACAGATTAAGTGCTGAGCTATCGCCAATCCACGGTGGGCGTGCATGGTAATAAGGCCCATTCTCTCTCTTTCTCTCTCTCTCTCTTCCACCTTGTAATACTTCTCTCTGGAAGAAGGGTCTCCCTGTCATACGACAGCGGCTTATCTCCGAGATTATACTAAATGTCATAGGACCATGACAATCACAATATTAGTACGGTCGACCGCACATCACCCTTTACACGCGTGCACTCTACTCAGATATGTTACTGGCAACTTTGCAACAAAAACGTGAGGATTGATTCTTTGTCGACTGTATAGCTAGTCAAACCAGCAGAGGTAGTACAATGACGCTAGACGCGCGTTTTAAATGCCAGAAGTCGCGACTTTAAACTGCATCAGTTGTCAAATTCTGACATTTCAGCACCACAAAACGCGTGACTCGAGCCATTGTGCTATGCATGCTGAGGGTTTCGCGTTTAGTCTCAAAGTTGGGCCAATGTAGGTGTAAAGTGCTAAGGTGCTTGTATATACCTCAGACACTCGATTATGGTTCAAACCCTTTATAGGTAAAAATATACAAACAGACAGACATCGTAGGCACATTAATAGGGTCGGGACCCTATCGACACCCTCCGGGTACAGAGTCCAAAAAAGAGAAAGTACTAAGGAGGGTAGAGTGCGGCTTAACCACAGCCGCTTTTTTTATTTAACACTGGCCCCAATTATATTCTTTTTGTTCCACTAACCCGTGCTGAGGACAATTTGAAAAGGCCCCAATGCTAGACCATCGACACTCGAAACAAAACTTCCTCACTTAGTTACCAAGTTAGTTACCTCAGTTACAAAATTAAATTAACCAAAATTGACACACCAAAATTATCATTTGCCACACCCAAACCTACCCCGATGAGATCGGGCCCATTCATGAATATAAAATTATCATTTTATGAATTTCGATACGCGCTACCGTCGGCAGCGGCACCTTTGCGGCGGCCATCTTGCGCCGCCATGTTGGTTTTTACTTTTTTTCTCAATAAACTTTAATGCAATGCCCCTGTCACCGTCAGCCACTATCAAGATGTGTCACCGCGGCAACATTGAAATTTCGCTGCTTTTTCAATAAACAGATAACGTGTAAAAATCAATCGCCGCGGCCTGACGTTCGCCTGACCGCGGGAAAATTTAAAAGAGATATTTGTTCCACGCTTAAATACTGCAACTAGTCGATATTTGAATATTTTATCAGGTAATCATAGAGGTACACAACAGTGGAAACAAAGACAAAGTAATTAAAATCTGGTCTCCCGTTGATGTCTTTTGTATTAGGACATGTTGTGCAGTAGAAATGAGGTCCTTGAGAAGTATGTCTGGTGTTACTTTGAATGACAGGATACGCATTAGTTTGATTATTAGAGAACATTGTGGACTGAAAGAGGATGTAGTGACTAGAATTGAGAAAGGAATGTTGCGTTGGTTTGGACACCTGGAGAGGATGAAGGAAGAAAGATTGACGAAACAAGTATATCGACCGAATGTTGGTGGAAGGGCCGATAAATACATAAGCCATCTTCGAGCGCACTATCGCCTCATCACTGATTAGGGGTCAAAGTGGTCGCCATGGCCGAAACCGGTCGGAACGATCATCATCATTTGTACAAATGGCCTCATTCTTTCTATTTTTGCGATGCCCTTTTATAGCTATCAAATCACGTTTGAGAGATCTTTCTACCCGTTGCTTTCAAACAACTTAGGTGTACTTTCTAGCTAGTCTGCTAGAGCTTGATTCTAAACTTGTTCCGCTCAACCCAAGAGTTTCATGAAATGTCACTGGGTTTCCGCTTGTCATATTTGGCACCAAATCTTTGGATTATTTCGATATAAAAACCTATTTAGAGGCTAAAAATTCCACCCATGCCGGGACTTGAACCCGCGACCTCTGTCTCACCGTGCCAGCGCTCTCCCAACTGAGCTAATAGGCAAGTGCAAGCATTGATGAAATTTCGAGCCTCTTTAAAGAATCTCTGTACAGGCAGCGACATCTGGCCGAAGCGATAGGTTTTTTTTTAAATTGTCCTCAGCACGGGTTAGGGCAACAAAAAGAATATATAATTATTTCGATAGTTAAACAATTCCTCAGCTACAAGTATTATTTTGCATTAATATAATATCTAGATACCTGCAGAGTCTTGAAGTGAAGTCAAATCTTGATACGAGGTTCCGTAAAACTAAAGAAGTTTGACGAGAATTATGCTTTTTCTTATTATGTCTTCTCTTATTATGTGAGAGTCAAATCAGTCGCGTTTCAGTCAGAATAAATAAGAACATAATATAACATAAACTCACGCCTGTATCCCATAGGGGTAGGCAGAGACCAGGGACTGCCACTTGCTACGATCCTGACAGATCACTGTCCCTTCCTCAACATTCATTAGTCGTTGCATGCACGCACGCCGGTTTCGGGTACTTTTTATCTTGCCCTTTGCAATATTATTCGGATCACTGCCCTAAAAAGGTGAGTTTCCAAGACATCTACGTGCACAGAACTTTCGCAAATATTTGAACAATAAATATCATGTCCTGTAGCCTTAAAAGCTTAGGAACCGCCGTGCTAGAGTGTTAACTTTGAATGTAGCTATCGCTGCTACTAAGTGATTTAGTTTAAGTTACGAAAGCTTTAACGAGTTTCATAACAAATCGCAGGTGTCGATAAGTGGTGTGATGAAAAGTCGGTCCGACTTAACTGAGTTACGTTCGGCCTTGAGCATTGCTTTTAGATTTTAAATGCCATTTAATTTGATTCTCTATTCACTTTCAAAGAACCATTAAACTTTTGAACAATATTCAGACCTCCAATCATCGTCACAGAGTTTCCCAAGCTATGATAATCAGACAAGGATATCACAAACATGAACGTACATCCAGACTGAAGCCATTTGTGCAAATCAAGTGTGGCAGCCTCCAGTGGGAATCGAACCCTTGACCTTTGTTTTGGTAACCGCTAGACCAACGAAGCAGTCATATAAATCATATTAAGTTTGTCACTTTACCCAAGTTCATGTTCCTTTTGTCATTAATTATCATTAAACTTTATTGCCCACTAAAAGATGCAATAATATCGTAATTTTTCGTTAAATATTCCACTGGCTCAGTTCTTTATAAACTGTATAATTTTCATAGCTTATAGTAACCAACTTAACATACTAAGCTAGGTATAATTAAAATGCGCCAAGATAAGTTTAATTAACTAAAGTAACTAGGTAAGGTACTAAATATAGCCCCCAAACAACTGTTAAGTATGTAATTATGCTGACACCTCAACGTGATCTGCCTGTCTCAATAATTCGCTTAAAGTTAACCGTGTCATGTTGAAAAATAACCGACAATTCTTGACAATTTTATTAAAGTCAACTTTATTTATGTTACCACGAGTCGGATATGTGACAGATGGACAGATGGGTTTCTGTGTGATAATATGATAATTATCATAATTATTGTAATAGTAATACAACATGCAGAACTTACACCGCGTCCAATGGCAATTTCTATTCGAACTAGACAAGTTAAGTGAGGAATCGTGAGAAAACCTGTGCGTCTGAGGTGTTCACATACCTCACCACTTGAAATTGCCAGTCCGCGATGGACACGCTTGGTAATTAAGCCCATACTCTCTCTCTCTCTCTCTTTCTCTCTGACAAAAGGCGTGTGCCCTGCAGTGAGACGTATATAGGCTACATAAAGAAAAGGTCAAGTAACTAGGTATAATCCCCAGCAGATAACTTGAAAAAAATACCTCGCACTCTGGATGAGTTGGCAATAGACACATAAGAGAACTATTTTATTTATTTCTTAATTTGTCTAAAGTTCAAGGAATTGTAAGTTGAATCTCGCGCCCCTCGCCAATGACACTCGAAATACGGCCATGCCAAATCAAAGTGATGTCTTCAACTTATTTGTCGATCATTATATATACCATCACTTCGAGATGTGCTAGATAATTTTTGAAACCTTTACCCTTGCTGCTTACACGTGACGGTCTTCGTTGGTCCCGCCCCCTGGGCTTTGTTTATTATTTGTCGAAATTTGCTCGAAAAGCAATTTGTTTCGCGAATTTTTAGACTTTCGGCGTGCTTTCGGCAGACAGTCTTACGGGAAGTAACATACACAATTTTTTTTTTATTTAAACGCTGGATGCAGGCCGCTTCCAAACGGTCTTTTTGGAAATCCATGGAGGAGGCCTATGTCCAGCAGTGGACTTCTTGTGGCTGAATGATGATGATGATGATGATGAAACGCACATAACATACCTATACTGCTCTCCTCGGATCAATCAACCAGCCGGTATTCGTCCACTGCTGAACACAGGCCTCCCCCAAGGCACGCCGCTTAATTCTGTTCTCAGCTATCCCCATCGAGTCTGCCAGATCGTCGATCCAGCGAGCTAGTGGGCGTCCTACACTGCGTTCGTGGTCCCCACTAGAGAACTTTCGCACACTGAATGTCATTGGTGGATAAAAACGAGCTATGTTCCATCGCTCGTAGCCCCGGCTACTGCCTGAGTGATCTTAAACGATCACGAAGGTTAAGCAACACAGGGCGCGTTCAGTGCATGGATGGGTCGCCGTCTATGCCTAACGCTAGTGGCATTTTTCCGAGCGGTTCCGTGCTTCGCAAGGCACGTTAAGCTGTTGGTGCCGGCTGCCGTCGATAGATGGCAGTCGTTAAGCCAAGTCAGAGGCCTTAGGGCGGCTTGACAACTTCTGACAGTAGACGAGCCACTAGTCTACAAGCCTCCACCAATCCGGACTTGGCCCCCGTGGTGGAGTATGGCCTATACCTTCCTCAGGGAAGAGACCCGTGCCCCTCGGTGGGGACATAATGGGTTGATGATGATGATGATGTTCCATCCTTCCACCACATCGCTTTATTCTACCCTGTTATTTACCACCTTATCATAGGAAACAAGTCGCTGTCCAAAAAGAAACAATTATAAATTTTACCTAATATGGTATAAAACAGATCTACAAGACGATATAAAATTAAATGGTCCTTCTCTCAAAACAAATGTATATCTACTCTCGTCTCTCATTTGTCTGTGATTTATTTTCCTGGCGTCAACTTGCTCACGTCCATCCGGAGACTGTTTTAGTCTTCGAACAACTCTAATCCACATTCCTTGGACCCTTGAGTCGGTATTCCTGTATCAACCAACAAGTTTGGCGTTTCATTCTACAGTACAAAGTTGGACGAGGAAAGGAAATAGGTACATACTGTTTATTAGTGTAATAAGTGTTTTGAGATTTGTGGTCCCTTCTCATTGGGGTGGATGCTAGAAGAGGGCGTAAAATAAAATACCGTGGGTAATGTGCGATGTTTGTTTGTTACATTTGGGATGTTTTGGTAGGTACTGTCTGAAAACCAGCGTTGAGGGTGAGTTTGCTGAATTCAGCTGCTTTGTGCAGTAGCAGAAACGTTTATACATGTGTACCGTTTCTTTATATTTGTTAGGGTTCCAGCCTGGTAATAAACTAACAGTTAATGCTTTCAAAAAGACGCCTGTCACCTCAGTCTACCGACACCACGTCACTTGCAAAAGTACCGAAACGTCGGAACATTGTAAAATGAAGAAATAAACTAGTAAATATCCGTGCAAATTCAGTTTTTATTATGTCTAGCGTATTAACCTGAGAAAATACTATACATACACTCACTACTGTATCCCGGAGGGGTAGGCAGAGACCAGGGTTTGCTACTTGCCACGACGACTTTGACAGACCTCTTTCGCTTCAGCAACATTTATAGTCATGGTTTATAAAATAAATGTACTAGGTGACTCGGCAAACGTTGTTTTGCCATATTAATTAGCCTACGACCTATTTGCAGATCTACTTACGAAATAAAAAATCATAAAAATCGGCGAAGCCGTTTCGGAGGAGGTCGATAACAAACACTGTGACGTGAGATTATATATTAGATTTTTTACTCTGTTACTGTCAACGTCGGCCAAAGTTCATACAAAAAAAAAACATCCGAGAGCTGTAAACAGTAGATTATCAGATTGTTAGTGTTCGTGAAACCGGGAGTAAGAAAACAAAGTCACTGGGACATGCCGGGATTCGAACCGACAACCAATCGAATGTGAGGCTAGCCTTCTACTGTTTATTTTAATTCTCTATTGCACTAACTACACATGTAAAGCACAAGAGCGTGCTTAATGCAAGAAGCATTCTCTTCCAGAAAACCTTTGGTATTGAAGAGACTGGCAACGGGTAGTGCAAGAAAAAAGGTGAAATACCATAGCGTCTTATTGATGCGCCACCGCTCTCTGCCATGGCCTAGTGGCCTTATTTCTACAAATCAATAGATAGAGATCTCTTCTATTATATCCTTTTTTGTTAAGAGTTCCGTACTCAAAGGGTAAAAACGGGACCCTATTACTAAGACTTCGCTGTCTGTCTGTCCGTCAGTCCGTCAGTCTGTCACCAGGCTGTATCTCAAGAACTGTGATTGCTAGAGAGTTGAAATTTTCACAGATTATAAGATAAGATAAGAATATTCTTTATTGTATACCAGAAAAAAATGTTACAGAAACAGCATTGACAAAAGAAAGGATACAATTATTTCTGTTGCCGCTATAACAACAAATACTAAAAATAAAATAAAATAATTATTTAAGAGCTCCCATACAACAAACGTGATTTTTTTGCTGTTTTTTTATCTTTGTGTCTAATGCTGTATAGATAATAAGTACGGAACCTTTCGTGCGCGAGTCCGACTCGCACTTGGCCGGTTTTTGTTTACTCGGCAACGGCAGACGTGTGAAAGTTAACAGCGGGTCTCGCCACGGTGTGGACCCCCGCCGCGGAGGGTTGGGTTTATTTGTGTTTAATTTGTCACTCAATGAGTCGGCGCCCGATTGCTTTTTTTGCAACCGGACTTTTGAGACGGGTCATTGCACCTTGAGGTTTGTTTTTCTCGTCGTTGCGTTTTGAGAGAGAGAGAGAGAGAGAGAAAGAAACAATTTAATTAACGGCACAATACTACAAACATAAACAAAACGATAACAAAAAACATAAAAAAGACAAATTTAACAAATACATAAAATAAAAATTTGGATAGATTAACAAAATCGAAAAGAAATGTAAATTTTACAAGAAAATTTTTAAATCGTAATTCGAACATACTAGTTTAAAGTATTGAGCCCCTAATTTTGGTGTTGGTGAATTCTACTTTTCAGTGACAGCAACATTAAATAAGACTTTGTTTTATTTAATGTTGTATTAGCAATATCTAAGCTCTTAAACCACCTTGATTTCAGCTTGGCTAGGCTACACGCTGAAATTTGAGTGGTTTGAGAGACGCGGTTATGTAATCAGTTATTAAAAATGCCATCTATTTAGACTAAGACTTAAATTAGCCGTAAAATAAAAAAAAAATGTTGAGATATTGTTCGACACTGTACTAGATACAGGGGTAAGGGGGTGAAACTGTTTATTCAAAGACGGTGCATAGTTGTAGTAGTATTTAATGGGACCTACTTGGTCTACCTGCCTATGCTCAAAAACAATTCTAAAAAAATATCACAATGTTCTGCTTATAAGGCTAAAACCGTAAAATTATAATTAAGTAAAAGTGTTAATTAATATTAATTCATGGCTGTAAATAAAAATATTGTAAATAATAATAGCTATATTAAAGTGTGATAAAGTAACAGTGTTTTATAAGAGGGCCGTTGGCTTACCTATTAAATAAAATAAAATAAATAAAAATAAACGCCATCTAGTAGCCAAAAGCAATACTAAGCTATTCTGTACAAACATATATCTTGTTTGGAGTTGAAAAATTTTGTTCCGAAAAATTCGCAAACAAGCAGGACCGCCACTGCGTCTATCAGAACTCGTCTTCAGGAACTCGACGCCAAACGCCGGCTTCGGAAAACTCTTCCTAAGCCCTCTTACAATTAGATATATAACTCTAGCGGTCAACTGTATTGCGGCAGCTGTGACCGTGTGTTTAATTGAAAATTCGGTTTTGCATCACACGCCCGAGCGCACGCTCGGATCTAAGATGGGTCCTTGTCGGGGTGTCGCCGTCGACGGAATCATTGTGGAGGACATCATCATCATCATCTATCAGAATACGCACCGATCGATCTAGCTGGCTACTGATGGTTCTCACAGATTAGGGTTTATGTCAAGATATTTTTTGAAAATGCAAATAAAGTGCCTTGAAAAAAAAACAAGGTATTCGATAGCAATTTTTAAGGCACGTTAATTTTGCTATGACTCTCAAACCTTCGTATTATTAGACCGTTACCGTTTCTTCAGTACCTATGTAATTAATCCACGTACCATTAAAGGGATGGCCAACCCGTTGTGGTATAGTCCATAATTTTTTCCCTTCTCTGAAATAATGACTGTGCCCTAAAGCCCTTAAATAAAGATTAAAAAAAAAGCGGAGTCAAACACTTGCTGAACATAAGCGAGAATAGTTTTAACTTTTTTTTTCGTAATTTTACAAGTCATACCATACTTGCGGTCTGTTTGTTTAAGCGAATATGTAACTTCTTAATTTTGTTTGTTTAGTATTTTCGAAAGTGGTTCCAATGTCGCAGAAAACGAACTTATCGAATTATAACACTTTCGCAGTGCACAAAGCATAACGCTACTCTAGAATAATTTACTTTTGAATCACGCCACGTGTCTGACCCTAACCCTAAAATAGCGGAGGCGGTACCGCAGACCCCCTTCAGAAAATTTGCACAGTAACCCTTAGAAACACGACATAGATTCTTCATTTCAGAACCAGTCTTGTATTGGGTTACTGTACGTGCTGCAAATCCATTGCATAAACAAACAGAGCAAGTGGCAAAGTTCACACGAGTTGAAACCCTCTATGGTGGAGAATGTAAATAATTTGCATAGTGGAAGTCTAGCTGCTTGTGGTGTTAGATTTAAGGATTTATTATTCTTTCTATTCAAGCAATACTTCGTTAAATATTATTTAGTGTTTACAGTCACAAAGGTTCTCTCAAAAGGAGAGATAAATAGGTATTATTTTTTTTTAAGCTTGGCAACTTTGTTCGCGTAGAATAGCAATCCCTTGAGTGTCCATCCAAAACATGACATACCAGTTTGCCCAATTTCATCCAAATCTATTCTGCCACTAATGCTTGCCTAAACGTACATAAGAGATTTGTTGAGTAATTATTTGTGCAAGTTATTTTTTACACTTAAATAAAATCGTAACATAAGAATTTTATATATCTCCTACTGCAGAGCACAGGCTTTCTCTCAGAGAGAAAGAGAGAGTAGGAAAATCTAATACCAATAGAAGATCTAAGTAACGGAGGTTAAGGTAAAAAACAATTATTAATTGAGGTACAATTTACAAGACTTAATTTTTTTTAAATGTTACTAAAAAATTTAGTTAACGAGTAAGTTTTCAGTTTCATTTACACTATTGTAGGATATCACATTTCCCACTATAAAAAATCACTTGACAAAACTAACACCGTCCCGCCAGTCGCCACTGTTTCACCATCCACCTAATTGCAACGCAAACAACGAAGTGTTTGCCACCCTTTGATTGTTTTAGCAAATTGTCTCGCTTGGAGTGTGTTTTTTAGCTGGCGGCGCGCGCGGGCCTGTGATGCCCACACGTGCAACACAGGGTTAGCTTTTAGCAGTGTTTTGTTTCCAGCGGGTGCTTTTCGAATAATTTTAAAATCGGTACTGCTCGACAAATAATTTTATTTCACTTTCACTTCGCACGGGCGTATTTTGAGTTTCATTGGGGCTTTAGTCAAACTAACAAATATAAAAAAAATGCTCTTACGTGTCCATCGCAAACTCAATAAGACTGTGCGGATTTTTGTTCTAGTCACCTGCCGGAAATTATACTCTATACCCAAATAATATCTTTGTCCAAATCAGTTGCAAATTGGCTAATTTTAAATAACAAAATGAAAAGGTCAGGAGGCAAAGAGAACTGGGATGGAAATTTCTCGAATCAGTGGGAATGGGTTTGATGGTCGGCATATTTTTTTTTTATTACATTGAACAATACCACTTGCTAACGGTGAAGAAAAACATCGTGACGAAATCAGAGTGTCTGAGGTGTGGAGGTATTCACATACCTTAGGGCTTGAAATTGCCAATCCGCGGTGGGCACGCGTGGTAATTAAGGCTGGGTTCTTAGACATTGCCCCTGTGTTATGACCAGGTGTTATACAATTCATTTTACATACTTTGACCAAATAGGGGATGTATTAACAAAGGTCAAGATAAAAAGTACCCGAAACCGGCGTGCGTGCATGCAACGACTAATGAATGTTGAGGAAGCGAAAGTGATCTGTCAGGATCGTAGCAAGTGGCAGTCCCTGGTCTCTGCCTACCCCTCTGGGATGCAGGCGTGAGTTTATGTTATGTTTTACCTTTTCAATGTCCTATCTAGGGCCGTCAGTGATTATTTTTAAGATTTTCTAAACTTTATAGCATAAAAAAATCGCGAACATGAGTCTAAATTATCACTAGATATGGTTTTATTTGAGTTGTACTGCGTTTTGGATAATAAAAAATATACCATAATGGACTATCACTGAATGTTTTAGTGACGTCGATCGTCAAAATTTTATTGATAGGATTGTAATTTCAAAAAGCCCCCCCAAAAATTCCCGCGCAAGGCAATAATCATAAGCAGCCTATATACGTCCCACTGTAGGTAGGGCACGGGGCCATACAAATCCGTGCGCTCGGAAAACCCAGCGTCAAGCCCATACTCTCTCTATCTGAGGGAAAGCCTGTGCCCTGAAGTGGAACGTACCTATATAGGCTATATAAAAAAAAACATTGAATTCTTCACTTGCTACAAAATAGAGGCACAGTCGCCGATTTTTTCATTGTTGAAGTGGCAAACCTACTAGGTATTTTCCTACCCCTCCGGGATACAGGCGAGAGTTTATGTAATGTAATATTGTAACGAAATTGCCCGTGACCGTAACTCAGTTAAAAGTGCAAAAGGTTATTTATTTTTATTTTATTTTTTAAGGCACACCAACAGCACAAACACATTAAAGGTTAACTTACAGTAAAAAAACAAAGGGTTGGCGTTTGTGCCAATTACAGGTGTGCACAGCAATCACAGTTGTGCACTACAGACTTATTCTAATAAACAAACTTATGTAGGTATACTGCTACTACTATTACTACTTATAAATATTAATATTAGCTACATATCTGAAAACCAGCTGAAATCGATTCCAGAAATTTTTAATTTAAAAAACCCCAGTCTATTAAAAAATATATCCAGATCATATTCTTTCCAACATTAATTACATGTTTTCAGCAATTTATTTATGGGAGCATTTTGTAGTTTCATAGTTTCCTTGTACATAATATAATTAATAAAGTGTCCTTATTAATTAATCTAGAATTGGTCGGTACCTGTCGGTACCCGAAGAGATATATTTTCTAATAGGTCCTGGCAAGGCGCTTGGCCACTGATTATCTTATGCAAAAGAGTAAGATCATGCATTCCTCTGCGCTTCCAAAGTTGCACTATTTTTAAAGTGGGTGAGTCTATCGGCATATGCGGGTTGAATTGCTTTGAAAGACTATACCTGCATTTTACTACCAATATTATTCTCGTACACTTAAAACTGTTGAACGAATAAAGACTTGTCAACCCAAATTGTTAGCGTCCACAGTTCCATTCCGATCTCAAGTGTTTTGATTCTCAGAGTGTATTGTCGTGGGAGAGTCGCGTGCCCCGAGAGATATTTGTTGATGCATCAATATTTATACAAGTCCAATTGAAACTGCGCTCCTGTTGGCCCAAAGCACAGCCCAAAGGTACCGTGGACAGCTAAGAAGCATTTATTTCGTTTTATTCAGCTTTGGTCTGGATACAAACTTTCTTTTAAATAATATCAAATTCTAGGAATTTATAAGGTTGTCAGCCGTGAAGGAAAACATCGTGAGGAAACTTGAGTGCCTGAGGTGTTTGCAGCGCTTCTACGGTCGGTACGCGTGTTGATTAAGCCCATACTCTGTCTCTGAGAGGAGGCCGCTGGCCTACAGGCACGTTTATAGGCTCCGTTATTATGAATGGCCTAGGAAGAGCAAACAATTATTGATTACTGAATTTTATCAACGGTTTTTTACATGAGGACTGAATAAAATGAAATACTACTTAGATTATCGTTGCAAAATCGCCTACAACGTAAGTGAATATTGTTGATGTCAATTTTTTTTAATCTGCTCCTCCTAGAGACTGCTTCAAACTGTACCCTCGACCGACAATAAAAAAACAATTATATTCATAAACTTCTAATATATAAAAATCTCGTGTCACAGTGTTTGTTATCGAACTCCTCCGAAACGGCTTCACCGAATTTTATGATATTTTTTTTGTATATTTGGTAGCTCTGGGAACCTATCGTAGGCAAACTGGCAATAGGTAGTAATATGGCAAAACAACGTTTGCCGAGCTAGTTTTTTTATACAATCTATAAAAACTTGACTCTGCCAATTCGCATGAAAAATACAATTGAAAGTTCGATAATGGCAAACCCCCTGATGGTTATGAAAACCATGAAGGAGGCCTAGGTCCTGCAGTGGGCGTCAAATGGCTGATGATAATGATGATTCTTTTCCTTACTGGGATGTATTCAATTCTATATTGAAGAAACGTTTTTCAGGTTTTGTGTTCTTTATATGGGACGGCTAGTGACGTTAGGAGGATACACATCGGCCCAATAGGGAATGTATTAACGTTGGTTTGACATAAGAATAACATATGGGCTTAAGGAGAGGACGCAAGAAGAAAGATTGACGAAATAAATAAATATATCCAGGAAATGTGGGTGGAAGAGTCGGCAAGGGACGTCCCAGGCGGACATACTTCGACCAAAGCGCGAAGCGAAGTGTATTAGAGAAGGGCGAGATAATAAAATCACCCAAGTGCGTGTCGGGCCACGCGCAGTGTAGGGTTCCGCAGAAAGAGGGGGTTTTATCTGCTTTACAGAACTAACAACTTCATCGACGTAATTTTCAATGGATTTTGTACGAAATTTTCCTTTTATAAGTTGGCCGCCTGTTACTCGATAACTTGTTGAGCTTACTTAGCCGTGATAGTTTTGTTTTTAAGTTCATGATATGTGCTACTATCATGAATTTTTCACGTTCCTATTACAATCAACTAAAACAGCTAGGCTAAACAGCCAGAAGAGGGGGCGGGACGCCTTACTCGGACCAAAAATTGCGCTTTGAAGCTTCATATTTCGCAAACGGAACCGTAAATAAAAAAATATTCTTCCTACACCTATATAGTATTTTAAACGACCAATCCAACGATAGCCCACACTATGGTGTAGGCGAGAAAAAAAATGCGTACCCAATTTAGGTGCAGGTACCCTAAAAAAAATTTAAAGATTTTATTTTACCTGTTTGTAGCCGTGATTTATAATTATGTATGTCTATGTCAAATTTCAGCTTTCTCGTACTTATTGTCTCTGAGTTAGGCGTCGGTCAGACAGACAGACAGACAGGCCAACAGACGGACGGACATGGTGAAACTATAAGGGTTCCTTGTCGACTAAGGAACCCTAAAAAGTACCGAAACCAGCGTGTTTTCAGTGACTTACATTTGAATGTTGATGAAACGAAAGAGGTTTGTCAGGAACGTGGTAAATAGCAAACCCTGGGCTCTGTCTACGCCTCCGGGTCACATGCGTGAGTTTGTGTAATGTAATGTATAAAGTCATCCAGTATCCTATCAGCGGGCACAGAAAGAGCGCACGTGCGCGCCACGCGTCCGTCCATTATCTGTTGACGCAGCAATTCGCACTCAGTTAGGTATTGTTAATATTTTATTTGTTTTATTATTATGACGGGGCTTAACTATAACAACGGTAGCTGACCGGATGATGGCTGGTTTGTGGAAGGAAATCTTTGAATCTAGATAATATAGCTTGAGTGCCTCGTTGGACTAGCGGTATCACGTCTGATTACCAGGCCGGAGGTCGTGGGTTCGATTCCCACTGGGGGCAGCCGTACATTTGTACAAATTACCTCGGTCAGGTTATATTTCTATGTTTGTGATGTCTTTGATTGGTTACTATAGTAGTGTATCCTAGTTTGGGACGAGGACAAGTGATTGTGTTGTGTGGATGTTTTTTTTTTAAGACACCCCACTGCAGGGCTAAGGCCGTTTCTCCAGAAGAGAGGACGACAGAGAGATGGATTGAGCAAGAGAGTATGGATAGGTCACTGAAATATTAACCGATCATAGGCACACATGAGCGGTGGACACATATTATCTAACAGATAGGTACAGAGATAATACAGAGTTTCTTTATCTTTTTGTGCCCATTTTTGTACAATAAAATTAACAAACACCTAGATATACATCCACTAACTCTGCGTCTATGTAAAATAAAACTTTGCAAATGGTTACTTTCCCTCAATTATCAAGACACAGAATCACTTTTCACTATACTAAAGTAAAAATATAAAAACAGGACATGCATACTTGTAAAACGGGCTTACCGTACTAAACGAGCACTCGACACATACTCTCACGCACACACGCATACACACACACACACACACACACACACACACACACACACACACACACACACACACACACACACACACAAACTTTCTGCAGGCAGTTAATTTATTATTTTTATTCCTTTGTTTTGTTTGTTTTTAAATTCTTCATTAGATTTTCTTTAGCAGAGAGATAAAGTATAATGACGTAAAACAAAAAGTGCTAAATCTAAAAAGGAAGGAACTGACTCCTAAGATACAGGTTGCCCTAGTTTAGGAGTCAGGGACTTACGTTAGTGTGTAACTTAATATGTAACTTTTAAAATGTGATATGTCTCTGTAACTTTTAGCCAATAAATTACTTATACTTATACTTAAAAAAAAACTACGCTCTACTACCAGAAAATATAGGGCGAAAACTCGATGCAATCGGTCGGTAACAAGTCCAAGCGCGCTTACTGCAGCGGCACTCATTCCGGACTTATTATTTTCACTTGGAAAGAGCTAAAGCAAACGAAAGGATATATCTAGGATTCTCAACAAAAGAAAAACTAGCACAATAACGCCTAGCTACCCTTAAAGGTAATTTCCTAAACGACATTTGACCTAAACCTCCCCTCTCCGTAATATACATTTCAAACCCATTTATAAACATTACACCCGCCTCCCAAAAGTAGCAATATTTCATTCGATTCAATTTGCCAATAACTTGGTTATGTTGCCACCCCTGCGTAGTACTGCCAACATTATCATGTTAATTTCTTACCAACAAAACTAAGCAGATATTCGATCCGTAGCTCTTGGTAACAAGGTCGGTATTTGCTTGCATTTCTGAGCGTATATCTTGGTTAGGGCTGAGAATATAACATATCGCATACTGTAGTCATTATAGGCGGTAATCTGTCACAACTTTTCCGTGCACACCCCTAGTGTTAGGGTTGGAATTTATGTGTTAACATGATTTATGAGTTTTGGCAACCCTAGTGGGCTGTTAGTATCGGTTCGGGTGTTTCACTTAGATATGCTCAGGGCTGTGCATAAAATTAAGCTATTACCTAACATAACATAACATAACATAAACTCACGCCTGTATCCCAGAGGGGTAGGCAGAGACCAGGGACTGCCACTTGCTACGATCCTGACAGATCACTATCGCTTCCTCAACATTCATGGAGTGCTGGTCCCAACACTTATGTATGCTAGCGAGACTTGGGTATGGCAAAAAAAGCAAGAAAGTAGGATAAATGCAGTAGAAATGAGGTCCTTGAGAAGTATGTCCGGTGTTACTTTGAATGACAGGATACGCAATAGTGTGATAAGAGAACGTTGTGGACTGAAAGAGGAATGTTGCGTTGGTTTGGACATGTGGAGAGGATGAAGGAAGAAAGATTGACAAAACAAATTTATCGAGCGAATGTGGATGGAAGGGCCGGTAAGGGACGACCCAGACGGACATACTTCGACCAAATAGGGGATGTATTATCAAAGGGCAAGATAAAAAGTACCCGAAACCGGAGTGCGTGCATGTTTACCTAAAGGTTCTTTTACGCCAGAGCTACATCATGCGGCCGATGTAGCATGCGGCAGTGTGCGGATACAAGCTGCGACAGTCTGCCACATGACGCAAGGTGTTGCCATGCCGCACGATTCTTGCCACAATGTGCGACATTTTTAATTATTGTAGCATGCGGCCTTGTGGCATGCCGCAATGCCGCACAGTGTTGCCCCGGCGTAAATGGGCCTTTACAGAAGTAGATTATAGTTAAAAGCACTCGCATACATTGCTTGTCCGGCACACGACCATATCTTTCATCGCTACATCATCATCAGCCTATGCTTGCCCACTGCTGGACATAGGCCTCTCCTATAGCACGCCACTGAGCACGGTCCTCGGCTACTCTCATCCAGCTCTTGCCAGCCGCCCTGCGAAGATCATCGCTCCACCGAGTCTGAGGACGTCCCACACTACGTTTACCGATCCGCGGTCTCCACTCGAGAACTCGTCTACCCCATCGGTTATCAGTTCTTCGGATATGGCCGGCCCACTGCCACTTCAGCATGCTAATTCGGTGGGCTATGTCGGTGACTTTGGTTCTCTGTCGGATCACCTCGTTTCGAATTCGATCTTTCAGAGAAACCCCGAGCATAGCCCTTTCCATAGCACGCTGAGCTACTTTTAATTTGCTACATCAATGACCTTTTATTGGGCTTCATAGGTATTATAACAATGCAGCTCACGTAGGACCCACTGTGGAGCACAGTCCTTTTCTCAGAGAGAGAGTATGGGGTTAATCACCACACTTGCCACACCGATTGGCAATTTCAAGCCCTAAGGTATGTGAAACCCCTCACGCACTCAGGTTTTCTCACGATGTTTTCCTTCATGTGGTATTGCTACTGCAAATTCGAAAATATAAAATAAAGTCATTGGTACCCGCCAGGGTCCGAACTCACGACCTCTTGAATGTGAAGCAACTGTTCTACCAACCCGCGCCACCACCGCTTCAAACATAGATACTTACATATGTTTCACGACTTGAAAATTTCAGATAAAATCGAATGGAGAAGTTGCACTGAAATAATTATGTTTTAATATAATCGGAAAGGCCATATGAAAAGATAAATAAACGTGGTTATTTTTTTTCTCTACGACTAATAATTTTCATAATATGACGTTTCGAAAAGTCAATATACATAGTCACGTTCTACGAAAACGCGCCATTTAAATCGGGCTCAGACTATGACACCACAACTTGCACGTAACGTCTTATAATGCATGAAGCGTTCAGTAACATTTGAGTTATCTCGTAAAATAATGTTATTTATTACACACTACACCCTTATTAGAAAACATTTAGAATTCAATGAAAAACAAAAAATCTAATAAGTATGTTTTTTTATTACAGTAACCTCATTTTTCGAAATTTTTTGGACCCGAAAACCCCAAAATAACATTACACAACTAGGGCCGTAAAATAAATAAAGAAAGGCCGATATCGCAGAAGTTTAAGGCCCGAGCCGCAGGCGAGGGTCATAAATATGCGATAGAGGGCTTTCTATTTTACAGTCCGTGTTGTGTACACAATTTTATGTCGTCACTTGGCCTCAAAGTGGGTACGCGTAGCGTGCGGAGAAACCCGCGTTTTGGCTAGGTGTGGCATAAAGTATATTTTTATTTTTTTTCCTGAGTTTGTACGTCTTCTATGGTATAAAAGCAATGTCTCTCCAATCTAAGTGCGTTTACGCAAGTTCCCCATTTTATCACTTTCAGGTATTTTACATTACGGCCATGATCCTAACAAACCTCATTGGCTTCGCCAACATGAAGGTAGTTTCTTTAGTAATAATAACAATAATAACTTCCACACACTACAATCACTTGACCTGGTCCCAAACCAGGAAAGATTAGGATTATCGGCATAATCTTTATAACGACCCTTCCATTTGAATTTCAAATAATCAAACAGCCACTTTATTAGACTCGACCTAATTGACAAAAGATAAAATCCTAGGAAACGAAAGCAATACAATCTGGGGTCCTCTTTTACCCCCACTATCTGACCTATTCCACTTTTATTCCTGTTTCGTTCCATATAGTTTTCACGTAATGAAGACGGTTTTACCTATATCCCAAATGAATTAGCCCATTATTATGAGGCAGAAAGAACAGGCTTAAATTCCGAACGCACCCATTAGCATCCCTTTTAGAACTGTCACTTTGACAGTTGACGCCTCGCGCCATTTTGAAAAAATAAAATCTTTGCAGTGCGCACCAAAATCTACTCTATTTACTTTGTATTACGGTTTTGATTGACTTAGTAATGGTTCTTCCCAATGTTTGCTTTTATGCAGCTGTGCTCATCCCCCATAGTATTTTACACATCATTAACAAAGATATTCGCAAGGGACGCTTCGCCCTTCACCGTAAAAAGCGGGAAATTGCTTACATTCATTTTATCTTGTTTCGGGAGGCAACGTTCAGCGTTTATTTGCGGCGGTTTCTAAAATTTACAACTAAAAATGTACATTTTTAACCTTAAGTATTAACAAAGCGCTTTTACCTCAGTGAGATCGCTCCCGAGTACCGTCAAGTTGCTGTTAAATTTCGAACAGTATTTTTAAATGGGCACTCGAGAGCGATCTTAGAGGTAAGAGCGCTGTATTAGGTAGGTACTAATCACGTGGAATTATGACAGATATTACCCTTTACTCGCAGTATTCTTTCAATGTTTTCTAGTCTAGTTTAATTACTGTTGTACTCAATGGACTTGCCTGATTAGATATGAAAAAAATACTATTTTATGCCGTTAGCACACACCACGAACTATGATAGCGACAGTCCGCGTATGTTGCGTCTTGTTCTAACTGTATCTGGTTTCTTATTTACATCATAAGTCTGTACCGCTAACATTTCGCTGCACAGACTATAGATTTCACTGTTTTCCAATCAGTTTACAGTTTGTGGAGTATGCTGACGCCTTTAGCGAATTAATTAAAACTATCAATGAATTGGACCGAGCTACGCAGAAACATTCCAACCCACAATAAGCAACTTTCGAGATAAAGGCTTTTTTATGTTAAATAATATCATATTCAAAACGTCTAAAAAACATGGAACTAAATAATGTTAATCATAAAAACCGGCCAAGTTCGAGTCGGGCCCCGACTCGAACACAAATTGCGTCCTTAATTTAGATGTAGGGGGTACCCAAAGAAGATTTCTCTAAAGTTACTAATTGTATGTGGAATGTTTCTTCGTAAACGGTCCAATTGTGTTATGGACCTTTCCACACCGCTTACTAACTCTCTGACTAGTAATATTATGTGATCAAATTAACAGATTTCCACATGGCACTTATCACCTAAACCAGGAGCCTGTATATAAACCCATCAACTGTCATGCCATACACCTTTCCAAAAATCACATTTGAAACCGTAACGCGACCCCTACACGGATACACCATTAGCGATATCTAACCACAAACAAGCTTCCAGTAGGGTTACCATGAGTTTACAATATAATAGAGCTAATAGATGTATTAGATGGATAGATAGAATATTGTTAACACCAGGGGCCTGTTTCTACAATTCATGGTTTAGTACCGACAATTCGATGCACAAAGTTGATTGACACCTACGCAATGTAGTATGGAATTGTCGTAATAAACTACGTATTGTAGTTTTATGAAACTCGGCCGAGGAATTACATTTATATTAAAAATTAGAATTTATATCTATTTATAGTCAATATAGTTAAAATTGTAGTCGATGCCGTGACATAGTGTGAAGACCTTCCGAAGTAGGTATTCTCAACACTATTAAAAAAATATCTAAAATAATGTTGTGCCCACCTGTAATTGGCTAACATACTAGAATAGACCCTTTTATAACTATAGTGTTATAATTATTATTTTAATAATAATAATTATTACACTATAGCTATTAAACGTTTATTGAACATAAGTAAAAATACAATGGCAGTGCGGACTTAATGCTATAAGCATTTTCTACCAGTCAACCACAGGTGGTGCAAGAAATTAACTGGTAGGCATACGAAATAAACGGATAAAACGAATTACTTTAACTAAAATTACATAAGAAGACGAATACTGAACAATAAATAAGTAAATATTTATACTATAAACTTATAATACATAATATAAATAAATATGTATATATATATAATAATGTATATATATAATACACATATAAACTGTAGCAACATAAGTAAATATAAATATATAGGAAGAAAGATAGTTGTATTGAAAAATTATTGTATGTTACCGGTTGGTGTGCCTTAAATAAATAAAAAAAGCAATAATAATATTTTACCGTACCGTGGGTACCGTGCAGCGGTCATCGCAAACGGGGGCGGCCGGGAAGACGACGCTGGGATGATCTCGACAAATTCTTGCCGGAGTAGTCAGAGGTTGTAAATGACCGAAAATCTTGGTCTGAGAGGGGGGAGGCCTTTGCCCTGCAGTGGGACACCCATATTATGGAGGCTATGAAAATAAAAAATTAAATTAAAAAATATAAGTTAATTATATACTATATATACTTTATTGCACACATAAAATCACATGAATAAAACAAAACATTTACAGAAAAATTAAAAAGTGTACATGGCGAGCTTATTTCAGTAGACTTACACTTACGTACCAAATATTACCGTCCCGTGTGACGCCGGATTAAGAATAGCGTCTCTCCATTTCCTTCCGTGGATGTCGTAGAAGGCGACTAAGGAAATACATTAGCAGGAGACGGGCAGCAGCGTCTTCCTGAGATTCCAACCGCGTACTGCGATCGCCAACACGCCTGCCAAGCGTGGCGATTATGGCAAAACCCTTCATGGTTATGAAAACCACGGAGGAGGCCTGTGTTCTGCAGTGGGCGTCAAATGGCTGATGATGATGCTGATGATGTAACAAATATTAACTAAGAAATAGAATTTCTGCATTTCTATTTTTATTTTTATTGCCTCGTCGATCTAACTGTAATACGTTTCATAACAGTACCAGGCGTCGTAGGTTCTCATCTCACTAGGGACGGCCGTACTTTGATTTTAGGCACAAACTGGCCAGCTCACTGTCACTTAAACCATTTTCCAGAAAAACTGCAACCCAGAAAACCAGACTCAAGCGAACACAGATGAGATAGGATTCAAAGCAAAAACCACTAGTAGGTATTTTACCAATTCGTGGTAACTCAGTAGCTTCTATCAGAAATCAGCCGTGAAGATAAAATTCGAAGCAGAGTGGAGATAGAAAAAAAACAAAAAAGAAACTCAGCCGCCATGTCACGCGGATTAGCGCGAGCCCCTCATTGTCAGCGATGACAATTGAAATACGCCCGTCTCTGTCTGACACGCATGTCCGTCCCGTTTCTGAAAGAGACAGATGTTTGTCTGTGTCTATTTGTTTTCATTTTCACTCGTTCCTTTTTTTCGGTACCTACAGTTTTAGTTTTGGACTATAGAAGGTAATGTGACAGTTTTCGTATGAAATGTTTGTTGGTCCAATTCTTTGGGGGATAGTTTCGTTCGGTCTAGTTTTGTTTTCTGTTTGTCATTTTTATTTTTTAATCCGTAAGCGAACGGCCGATTTGTTGTGTACGTTTTTTTTTTTTCGGAACGCGTCCGTGTGACATCATTGGAGTTTGATGGACGTTTTGAAATAGGAATGTTACGAACGGGCAACGCCAATGGCCTCGTCAGCTTTGTATCCATTTGGGTAGGTATTTAATAAATTAGCTGAATTCAAGTAGTAACTTTCGTACAAATGATAGACAATTTTTCGTATTTTTTTAAATAACTTAGCAAGTCAAAGTGACTGATCGAACGCTCGACTACTTAAGATGAGTTGCGCTTTACCATGCCAAAGCAGCGTTAAAGCGGTGGTAGCGGAGCGGTAGAACGCCGCCGGTTTTGATTACTCTACTCTTTGAACGTCGGTTTCTCATTCGGGAGGTCGTGGGTATGTACCAATGACTTTGTTTTCTAAGTTACGTACATTGGCGAAGTTATAGTAGCAATACCACTTGCTAACGGTGAAGAAAAACATCCTAAGGAAACCCTAGTGTCTGAGGTATTTACATACATTAGCGGTTGCTACGTACAATGGCCCAACTATGAGGCTAAGTGCGGA
Source organism: Yponomeuta evonymella (assembly GCA_963969515.1). Lineage (NCBI taxonomy): Eukaryota > Metazoa > Arthropoda > Insecta > Lepidoptera > Yponomeutidae > Yponomeuta > Yponomeuta evonymella. The sequence continues at coordinate 2,909,229 of OZ018369.1, forward strand.
TATCGCAGGTCTAACTAGAACTTCTATGCCAATTTTAATATCCACCTAAATGTTAGAAAATGTTTTGGCACGTTAATAAAACATTTATCTATCTTTGCAGTGAGTTGAAGATGGTTGAGTAATTAAAATGGAAAATACTACTGCAGGAATGCTGGATTGATTTGGTGCATGCGGCATATAATATTGCTATTCATAAATCGACTCTATTGTGCAGTTGGCAGTCAACATTTTAAAATGTAGAACGTTTTTTACGTTAAAAAGTGTAATCGATGTTGAAATCGTGTACAGTGGTTTATGTACTGTCGATTGCAAGTAACTATAGGTGCATTATTATATATCTGGTACTTACCCACCGCACAAAAAAGACTAAAGAAACCGATTTATCAGTCCGTAACTTTCAACTGTCTTTCAATCTAGAACTCTTTACACACAACAAGAATGGAATCACGTATGAAAAACACGTAATAGATAATCCTATACACGAAAAAAAAAGAGAAAACAAACATTGTACAGCATTCCGGAACGACATTATACACAAAAGAAAAACAAACATGTCATGCTATGCGCAACTCCTTGTCTATGGTTCGACTACACTAGCTCTACACTCTAGGCATTGTCTATGGAACATAAAAGCGCGCGTTTTTCATGAAGCGTCAAGCAGTCTGACACGACCGCCATTTTGAAGAAGTAATGACTTTTCTTTCTTTATGTTCCAGTTTTTTTCTGGTGGTATCTGGTTTCATAGTTACATGTTTGAATAGTAATGTACCAGAAATATCATCTTTCCGCTTGCCTATTAAAAATTGACGCGTCCCACTACGAAATTCTCCAAACAAATACGTGAGAATGGTATGAAAGTGACAGCAAAGCAACGCGTCAAGATAAAGTAGACCATTTGAAGGTTGAATTATGAAGAGTGTTACACTAATCTCGGCTAAAAGTAAGGTTGGTTACCCTCAAAGAGCCCGGAAGAATAGTCTAACTATGTATAAGTTAATGATTTGTGATTTCTATGGGGATTACACTGGTTCACGCCCGGCGTGCTTGTTTTTCTATTATGCCTGTTGACTGATGAGGATAGATTTTTTGGGCTGTTCAAAGTTGGTGACTGACGATGTGATATTATGTCTCTGGTTCTTATGGGCATAGAATCTTTTTACCATTTTGGCTTAATATTTTAGGAACCAACTAAGTATTTGGCATTTTTACAAAAACACGAAGCACGGATATCTGGGATTTGCCAATAAGATTAATAACCAGAAGACCTCAGCGAAAAATGTGACATTTCGAAACACACTATAAAACACTAGGTAACACTATAATAAATTGTCCTCTACTTTACTCTCTGTATAAGATAACACCTTTAGTAAGTATACCTAAAGTCGGTTTGAGTAGCTTGCAAACATCATCATCATAGCATCAAGGCAGATTGATCATTTTTTCCTGTGTCCGTAACAAAAGTTCTCCAAAATTATCAGTAAAACTTTTTTTGTCTATAACAACCTTTGACTATAGGTATCTACCTATGCATGCTCTAATATTACAATATATACCCTAAAATCTTACAGTCTTATTTCTATATACATTATTCCTTAAATAACTCTTCAAAGCCTGTTTAAATACTCAATAGTCTGTGGTAAAGGGATAGACAGGTTATTTAAATGGCCTCTGAAGAGTGTTGTAACGGCATCGTGTATTTATAAATAAGACCGCTCATCTGCGGAGACAGTTCCCTGGTTGATGGGCGATTTCGTATCTCGGCTTCAAAAACTCTACACTTTTTTAAAACGCTTTGAATTTGAAAACCAACTCCTATAATTTTTGGCAGCTGTTTCAGCAGCATCTCTACTTTTTTACAAGATAAAAATTGTTCGTATATTTTATGGTACAATATTTTATACACTTTCAAATAGGAGGAAGGTATTATGCGCAATTTACTAAGATTACGAAGCTGATTTGGTAATACGGAACACAAAACGGTAATAATCGAACAATTACACCGGGAAAATTGAGATAAATGTTAAAATTATAAGCAACTATTAATAAAATTGTGTAAAATTACGAACGTGACCACAAAAATACACTGTAAAGCAGTAAAACTTATACCATTAGAAGTATCAGCAAAACTAGTAGGTAAGTAGGTGTTGTTTAGTGGTAGTCACTCGCTATTCTCTTAATTAAATTAAAAAGATTTTATAAAAGAATAAATGCGGATTTTTTTTTGCTAGCTTCTCCTCCACTTATTTATTTATTTATTTAAAGACACAGCCAACAGATGTTAAAGTAGAAAAACATTACAGACACATTATAGAAGTTATAAACTAGCTTAACACCCAACTACAGGCATGCAACAACACTCTTGACTGACAGTTACTTACAAAACTAATTATTATCTGGCTTATAAACTAAAGTGAGATCCGCTAATGAATTATCACAAGTTTTTGAAATTAAATCTAAATGGACCATAGAAAAAAACAGCATTTAAAAATTAAACAAAAATCAAATTCAATTCGGATGCAACATTTTTGATCTCCACACTTAACCTATCAACTCTGAAACTAACAACTTTGATGTTCATTAAGTAGCTAAAGGTTAGTCTTCAGTTCCGATTCTGTTACTTTTGACTACTATTCAGTTTTTAGTTCAAGTCCAACCCGGCTTTAAAACTTCCATGTAAACTATAGATAAGATAAAACTTACAAAAGCTCATATTGGAAATTAAAAAATAATATGTTTGGTGATCATTGCCAAACTGAAGGAAACCCTGCACATGTTGCGAATGTTGCGTTGATTTGGACATGTGGAGAGGGGATGAAGGAAGAAAGATTGACAAAACTAATATATCGAGCGAATGTGGGTGGAAGGGCCGGCCCAGGTGGACCTTCTTCGACCGAATAGGGGATGAGATGGGATGTATTAACAAAGGGCAAGATCATAAGTAGGTACTCGAAACCGGCGTGCGTGCATGCAACGACTAATGAATGTTGAGGAAGCGAAAGTGATCTTTCAGGATCGTGCTAAGTGGCAGTCCTTGGTCTCTGCCTACTCCTCTGTGACACAAGCGTGAGTTTATGTATGTATGTATATGACCTAAGCCTAATGCGTTGCTATTCAAGACTACTGAATAGACGCTATTATATATTTTTTTAATTACGAATGATTGGCGATACTGACACATAGATATATATTAAAAAAGTCTAATCGCAATTATTTATTATGTTAAATTTATTTACCTTAACACCCGACGTTTTGGCAATGTTGCAGATGCCGTGGCCACGCGTAGACTGAAGTGGCAAGTAAAGTGGGTAGACTGAATTAACTTTACTTAATTATTGTAGTGAGTATACCCTTAAGGTATACCCTCAAGTTAAGAATTAAGGTAATGAAATTCTACCTAACAATCTTGTTTAGACCCGTTTAATACATAACTAACGACGCTATTACATTTTGTATTCTCTCATAAACTTAGTGACATATTTCACATAAATGTCATATGATATGAATGAAGTTGTCAATAAGTCGACTATGCGAGCTAACTAACAAGAGCGCTACTATTGTAAGTTCGATCACACCGGATTCACTACTCGAAAAAAATTAACTAATCTCAGTATTGATCAGCCCTGGTCCAATATGCGTGCTCGCCACTGTAGGTACGTTTATCGTCTCTATATAAAAGTTGAAACGTATTCCGTAACTCGGTAGCGGAGGTAATGGCCGCCAGCGCATTAACATAAACGTGATTAGAAAACGTCTCGAGTGTATTTATAGGTTTTTTGAGCGCTTGTGAGCTTTTACATCTATTGCAGTTCAAACATAGCCTTTACTTACCACAACACAGACGCAGTCTAGCGTGGAATCCGCTGTAATTTCTGCCCATGTCTCAATAAAGTGTTTTCTATCTATTTTTTGTTTCCGGTATGGTTTTTAAATAAATACTTTTTTACTTACACTCTCTTCTGTCTCTGAGAAAAGTTCTGTGTTCTCAGTCTGTGTAGCTATTTAATCCATCTTTATTTACTAGTATTACTAACAATCTATTAATCACAATTTTTGTTAAGCCATTTACAATCAAATTACTAACAAACGAAACTCCGTCGTCATAGTGACAACATTTATGCGTAAAGCGAGTAAAATTATCAAGCTAAATGCCATCTTTATAAAGCATGAGGCTGACTGCACGCAACTTAAACAACCAATTCACATTGTTTTACTTGATTACTTGAACAAACGCCACAGTCAATGAAAAATCATCTTCTTTTTTACAGATCGTATTTGCAAAAAGGCGTGACGCTATTCTTAATCCGGCGCCGGATTAAGAATAGCGTCACTCCGTTTCCTTCCGTGGATGTCTTAGAAGGCGCCTTAGTCGCCATCAATTACCAGGAGACGGATCGTCGTCTTCCTGAGATTCCAACCGCATACTGCGATCGCTAACCCGCCTGCCAAGCATGGCGATTATGGCAAAAACCCTTATGGTTGTGAAAATCACGAATGATGCCTATGTCCTGCAGTGGGCGTCAAATGGCTGATGATGATGATGATTTCCAAAAAGTTTCTGTACAGTCTCTCAATCATATAAACAGTGATTTTTAGGACCCACGACAAAGAACCTAGGATCACGAACCTGGGACTAGATAGCATTTATGCTAAAAATGGCCGTTCTTGGCGTTAACGCTATCTAGTCCTAGGTTTTTGCCTCAGGTTCACAGCCATGGGTCCTAAAAATCACTGTTAACATGATTGAGAGATTGTACAGACACTTTTTGCAAATACGATCTGTAATAGAGGATGATTTTTTAGACTTCCAATCGTATCATGACACAACCATAATAGTACTAATATCATTCTATTTAACAACTATGCATTTAAGAACCAAATCAAATCAAAAACTTATTTCAACGTAAAGAATTTACATTCTCATTAGTCAAGTCAAAATTAAAAAAAAAATTATTCAAAGTAACACAGAAACTGTGACTTATTGAACGTTACAAGAAAAACTATGTGTCCGTTTCAAAATCTAGATCATTTGGAGAAAAAGCGGACAAAAAAATTCCAAACTTAGTCTTTTCAAACATATTCCTTAATTAACAGAGTTTACATGTCATTATCTTCTAAAAACCTAGTACTAGGATGCATTGAACTGGCTTTAAGAGAGACTTAGAATTAGAGACTTATCTCGTGAATCTCGGCACACAACGCAGTATAGTCCATAACATAATTAAACAAATAGGCAGGTAATAACCATCAGAACAGATTTCAAACGATATATTTTATGCGGAACTTCTGAGACTCTATACCTACAAATTGTCTGATTAAAAACGTGATTATTTTACAGTTGAACACAAGGAAACTCGTACATACTTTTGCGACTATTTAAATCCAAAAATAGTATATATACCTTATATCTCTAAAAACTAGTACACTGATTACGGACGCTAAGCTTCGTCTAACCTACCTACTAACAAGAATATAATATAGCCTATTTACGCTGCATAAATATGTAACATAGATATAATATGTTAGATGATTTACGCTGCGTAAGAAAGAAAGAAAGAAAAAACCCATTTATTTATATTGCCACTGAAGCACACACATAAAAATAACAGAATCTTCAAACTGGTCAAAATTGTATATTCTTTTACACTGCCGTTGAAGCACATACATAAAAATAACAGAATCTATATACTGGTCAAAATATTATGTGCTGGTCATGAAACTGGGCACCGACTACAAATTATACTTCTACAATACCTCCATGTATACTAACTACTTCTAATTATTTAAATTATTTCTAACTTTTTAGTGCTTCGAGTTTTTTTTCGATTTTTAGTGGGGGAGCAGGAGAAGAATAAATAAAACCCTTCTAACCATAATTTACCCTACTTAATTCGTTACATTAAAATTTTACGTTCTCAATGTCCATCTCCGAAAGTCTTCACCAGAACATCACCAAATTACCTTGGGACTTATACGCTATTTTATGAAACATACAAATATTACTAAAGGATGTGCCCCATTAGTCCTTATTGACTGCTGTCCATTGAAGAGTTAAAAATGTCGAAATCGGTTAAGATTTGACGGAGTTATGCAGGAACATAGCCAAAAAAAATCACGCGTCGAATTGATAACCTCCTCCTTTTTAGGGTTCCGTAGTCCGACCAGGAACCCTTATAGTTTCGTCATGTCCTAAGCTATAAGCGAAAATTTTTGTCCGAGTAGGGTGTCCCCCCCACTCCTGGCTAAACGGTTTATTGTGGAAACGTGAAAAAATTCAGGGTAGTTGCACATATAATGAACTTGAAAGAAAAAGTAGCACGGCTAAGTAGGCTTCACTAGTTAACGAGTAATAGGCAACCAACTTATAAAAGTAATATTTCGTACAAAATCCTATGAAAATTACTTCGATCAAGTTGTTAGTTCTGTAAAGCAGAAAAAAACCCTCTTTCTACTGAACCCTACATTGCGCGTGGCCCGACACGCACTTAGCCGGTTTTGAAGTCTGTTAATGATTAAATATATTATTCCGATAATCTTGTGCAATGCAATGTGCAGTTAGCGAGTGGTATTGTTACTACAAATTAAGAAAGCATTAGAAACTCCCAGTCAAAGTTCCATGCCGGGATTCGAATCCATAGGTGACCCATAAATTTGCCCACAGGGCTCCACAGCGTCCCCCTGGTAGAGTAAAACACAGTCGTTTGTCACTAAACTCAGTTCGTAGCACTAAACCTCGTTTATATTGAGTTGTGAAACTGGAACGTAGCAAAGTTAGGCTAGGTCAGATTAGCAATCTTTATTCAAACAAAAACTTACCGGTCAGCCCGAGAGTTCGATTATTTGCACCATAATAGCCGCAATATGCTAATTCTTAATTCAATCATACGAACGACTTGTTTACGTGTGAACTTAATTAATATTCATCTAAAAATGCTAATTACTTTGTCGAACTGGTTTACTACAGCTGTAGGCAATTGGCTTGAACGCTTTAAAGGTATATTCCAAGCTCGATATATATCAAAATCAAAAATCAACATTTTTTATTAAAAGTAGCACAGAAACTGCGTCTTAATGAACGTTACAAGTTAAACTAGGTGTCCATTTCAAAATCTAGATCTTTTTGGAAAAAAATGGACAACAAAAGTCCAAACTGAATCTTTTCAAGTCCTTCATTTACAGAATTTAAATAAATATTCTAAAACCTCGAACTCATGCATACGTCATAATATACACTCTAATAATGTATAGTGACAATGATACACTGGTACACACAGCCCTACCAATCTTTACATAGAACTCTATAAATTGTTTTTTTTATTTCAGAAATTCGTTAATAGGTTTCTCGAAAATCTGTTGTATTCATAAATTGACCTTTTTTGAGTCATATGGCCATTTTCTGAAATGAAAATTCCGCTAATTAAATGGTTAACTGCTGTCTCTTCAAATTTCTCAGAAAAGAGCGTGACAAAACGTTACTTAAGTATTTACTTAGTGAATGTCTCAATTCAGAAACCGGCCCATAGTGTGGCAAGCACTCATGTCAATTCTGTGCGCTCACTATATACTCCAATATTCCTGCATCGCGTAAGAAAGTGTTTCACATCATCATCATCATCATCATCATCATCATCGTCAGTGGCCTATGCTTGTCCACTGCTGGACACAGGCCTCTCCTATTGCATGCCACTGAGCACGGTCCTCGGCTACTCTCATCCAGCTCTTGCCAGCCGCCTTGCAAAGATATGAAGTGTTTCACATGACAAGGCGTAAAAACAACATCGGATAAACAGTTTCTGGACTAGTCACCCTGATCGAGTTCAATCACCCGCTCTTCCCTATAATAGCTTGACCTTTATTAAGCCGGGTTTTGACGGTCTTAGTATGCTCGGACCGTGTGCGTACAGTTTTAATTGATTATGACGACGGTCAGTGCGCTCGGACCGATTGCGTCGTCATAAACAACTAACACTGTCGCACACGGTCCGAGCCTACTAAGACCGTCAAAACCCGGCTTTACAATTGTTACCGAAATTTGTTGCGGTTTTTAAAGAGTAGGTGCTGCCTTCAGTAACGCAATTACGCTGTATGATTTCTCAATAGAGGGTGAAATTAAATCGAAAATGTGTTACAGACCGGACTTAACAAGTGTTCGCGGAAAAAAAAGGGCGAACACTACTATAATTACTTAGCAAAAAACGAAAATGTGTATTTTGGACTCTAAATTACACAATGTAACAAAATCCTTAAAACGTCCGAAAATCGGGCCTATCAATACAAACAAGTGGTACTATCGCGAAAAAAATCACCTGTTTCGCACTAAAGTTATATTACCACCTCGACTGCCTCGTTGGACTAGCCGTTAAGGCGCTTACTACCAAGACAGAGAACCCACGACGGGTTCAATTCCCACTGGGGGCCGCCGTGCATTTGTACAAATGGCCTCAGTCTGAGCGCATTTCCATATTGTGATTTCCCTGCCTGGTTGCCATAGGGTATCCTAGCTTGGGACCAGGTCAAGTTATTGTGTTCTGTGGAAGTTATTTATTTATTCAGTTCATCAGTGACATGCGTTTCAGTATGTACTGTACAATGTGCATTAAGAGGCTCCAGGGAATAACGCCACCGAGGAAAATAAATCATATATTTTTTTACAGATCTGCAAAAAGTGTCTGTACAATCTCTCAATCATGTTAATAGTGATTTTTAGGACACACGAAAGAACCTAGGATCACGAACTTGAGACTAGATAGCATTTATGCCAAAAACGGCCGTTTCTGGCGTTAATGCTGTCTAGTCCTAGGTTTTTTGCCTTAGGTTCAGGGCCATCGGTCCTAAAAATCACTATTAACATGATTGAGAGAGATTGAACGATCTGTAAATAAAAATTACATTAGATTAGATTAGAACACTTTATTGTACACACCAGAAAACAAAAAAAAAACATAAAAGGCTCACATGTCTAACTTTTGCCGCATACAATTGGCGGTCTTATCGCTAAGAGCGATCTCTTCCAGACGACCTAAAAAGATTTGATTTTTATTCCTCGTTGGCGCTAGTGTTACTCCCTGCCCCTTAAGGGAATGTGTTTAGCGAGGCTGATGGCCAGATCTGGGGAGGTTTATTATTTATAAACACTAATTTCCCCCATAAAATCAGTTACGGAATAAACAAAAGTAGCTAATATACAATAAATAATTTTTGATGAGGATTTAAATACTTAATTTATATGTATTTAAATACTTAAATACCTACTGTCTTATTTATAAAAAGTTGATTCCACTAAAACACTCTTAAGATAGAGTTAAACCCGGTTAAACAGTAATTCCTCCGACACCAGCTTTAACTCTATCTTAAGAGTATTTTAGTGAGATCGACGTTTTATAAATAATACTGTAATATTTCTGTCTCGCGCTGCTTCTGAATTAAGATATTAATGAGTTTCAACTTATCGATTCTCTTAAAATTCTCAATTCAAAAACTGGTAGTTGGTCTCTACCGCACGCCGAACTCACCGCGCAGGTCACCCCACGACGTAAACTCTAACAGCTGTTCCTCCCCCAGGTGTGAATCCTCGCAAGCAACGTCGGGAGCGGACCACGTTCACGCGCGCCCAGCTAGACGTGCTGGAGGCGCTCTTCGGGAAGACCCGTTACCCTGACATCTTCATGAGGGAGGAGGTGGCGCTGAAGATCAATCTGCCGGAGTCCAGGGTTCAGGTAAGGGAAAATTGTCGCCTCTGTGGTAAAAAACTGCTTGTTACTGTGTTTATTTTGACTTTGTTGTTAGAATCTGGTTTTTTGTGTTATTTTTAGGGTTCCGTACCTCGAAAGGAAAAACGGAACCCGTCGGGGATCACTTTGTTTTCCGTCCGTCCGTCCGTCTGTCGGTCAACACCCTTTATCTCGGGAACGCGTAAAGGTATCGAGTTGAAATTAAAACCAAATTATCAAGTCTACAGTCTTTTGAAGCTGTGAAAAAAATCAAACTTCCAAGTTAACTGAAAAAAAATATATACGGCCGTTTATGCCGCAAAACTATTTCGACGATATTTCGACGCTCAACGCAATCAAAATTTATAGGGTACTTTTCGTTGACCTAGAACTATGAAATTTTGCAAGTAATATCGTCTTATACTACGAATACAGGGAAAATCTGAAAACTACACGTTTGTAATTAAATCGTAAAACAATGAGTCTTTGAAGTTGAAGGAAACGCTCGGAAAAATCTGCGAGACTCGATTCCTGTTTTTTACGTAGCCATGACTGTATTTCACTGATGGGCAAAAGGCCCAACGTGACTTACTGACTGGCTGACAGACAACAAACATAAAACCCATAGGGCCTAGAGATTTGAAATTTGGGGAAAATATGTCTTGAGTATCCCAAGGCTGCACTAAGAAGGTTGGTTTTAACTAAAAAGGTGAAAAGAAATCGGTAAAGTTTGCATGAAGGAATCATCATGTAGGTACGTGCGATAACGTCCGCCGTCGGTAGACGAACGAAAGTCGTCGACGTAGCCCAGCGGATTAGTAAGTTGAAGTGGCAGTGGGCGGGGCACATAGCATGCAGAACTGATGGCCGATGGGGCCGAATGGAGACCACATATCGGCAAGCGCAGCGTAGGACGACCAGCCACAAGTGGCAGGAAGACGCTGGATGCAACCCGCTTCCAACCGGTCTTTTTGGAAATCCATTGAGGAGGCCTATGTCCAGCAGTGGACTTCTTGTGGCTGAATGATGATGATGACGTGCGATAATGATTCTTTCCGACCGTATTCGGTCACGGCAACTGATACGGCTGGGGAGAGCATGGATCATGCGCCTCCATGCCATTACGCTTACGAAGTCCCGCGCAACAGCTAGTAACTAAACTCATAAAAAAACAGGAAAACTTCCGAGCGGCTTTCAATAGGAAAACGGCAGTTGCACCGCCCCCCTACGCACTCACAAACAATAAGAGCGCGCACCGACTCGAGTGATTCGATTAAATAAAATCGGCATTCTCGAATCCTCTGCATAACTCGATTGCTCTCGTAATGCGCTACCCGTGTTGAGTAGAAAATGAACGTTTGAACGCATTAGGATTCAGTCAAGTGGAGTTTGTCGACAGAAGCTGGAGTTAGCTCGTTTGGAGGTTTTTTTTATTGAATTAATCTTGTGGTGTCTACTCACTGGGAGCATTTGGGTTAAGGTCAAGGTAAAGGAACTAGTGACAAAAGTGGAAATCTAAATAAATAGATAGATAGATAGAATGTCAACGGATTTCGTTGATAGTTTCGTAGATAAATATCTAGCCTTTGAATACAGCCCACTGCTAGCCATAGGTCCCTTTCCTGTCAAGCCAACTCCCTCGATTCCCTGCCAAGCCCGTCCATTGATTTTTCTTGATAAAAGTTAAACAAAAGGATAAATACTAAAGTTCATCATCAGCCATTTGACGCCCACTGACGCCTCATACTGTGTTGTATCTTCTTGGTATAATAAATGTCTTTCTTCTTCATCTTCTTCTTCACTGCAGGACATAGGCCTCCCTCATGGTTTCCAAGCTTCCCGGTCGGGTCTTGTGCCGCCCGCGCCCGCATGCGTCGTCCCGTACTAAAGTTAAAAGTTTCTAAACGAAATGTTTAGTATCACTGACAGAAACAAACATTTCATTGCCAATGTTTAGTTACAGATTGAAAATGCCGTCTTATTTTAACAATGAAGATGTTATGTACACTCCTTTCGCGAGTTTGACGATACAAACTTATTCGTAAGATAATTTTATGAGTTTTCGACCGATCTTTAATATTCAAAACTAACTTGACGGCCTCATTAATCTAGCCGTTTAGGCGCTTAGCTACCAAAACAGAGGTCATGGGTTCGATTTCCACTGGGGGCCACCGTACATTTTTACAAACCGCCTCAATCTGGTTGTATTTTCATGTTTGTAACGTCCTTGCCCGGTTACCATAGCACAGGGTGTCCTAGTTTGGGACCAGGTCAAGCAATTATATTGTGTGGAAGTTATTGTTATTATTATAACTTATAAATAAAAAAAGTAAAATTTAAAAAGAACTATTTAATAAGTAAAATTTTTGTATGATTTTCGTGAAACTGAAAAAGGCGCCAAAAATGTATTGAACTTTCGTTTTAACGCCCTTGCAGATAATTTTGTATACTTATATTTATTTAATTTAGAGCAGATATTTAATTTATATTCTGTGTTTTTGTCTTTCCTGGTACAATAAAGAATATTCTTATCTTACTTATCTTAATTTACCAAATCATTAAATCAATCTTTTTTTCACAATCCTGGAAATAACAAAGTCATTTCTCAATACTTTCAAGGAGATTCTGAGGCGAGTAAAAAGAAGTTACAAAGTTTAGGTGCTGTGTAACTCAATTGTCCACACGGATACCAATCTTATGCTTTTTCAAATACAGTGGCCTCAGTGGCCTGTATTTAATTTCACTATTAAAACTTAAAAATTCAGACAAGACTAAAACTAGAATGAAATACGTAGTTCGTTGTTTTAGCGCAAGAGGTGCGGCACTTGCAACAAATTATTTTATAACCCACTAGAGATCTACTGGATTAGAGGAATTTTGAATTGTGAATTAATTACTACTTATAATGCAGCCTACGAACATCCCACTGTAGGGTACCGGCCTTCTCTCAGAGAGAGTGTGGGCTTACTCACTGCGGTTTGGCAATTTCAAGCGCTGCATACCTCAGACACTTAGGTTTCTTCACGATGTTTTCTATCACCGTTAGCGGATATTATTATTATTATTGATACACTAGCTTGGAGCTGATGTGCGTATATCTTATCACTGCAATTGATTGTTTTTGGTCTTATATCGGGCGGCATTTTAATTACCTGACAAACTTTGAGGGATCTTTCTACTCCTCAATACAAACAACTTTTACTATGGGGCCAAACAAATCAGAGCAAAAAATAAATCAGCTGTTTCATACATTTGGTGCGGTACTGCTTCTATCTTATGTATATATCATATCATCATCAACCCATTATGTCCCCACCGAGGGGCACGGGTCTCTTCCCTGAGGAAGGTATAGGCCATACTCCACCACGGGGGCCAAGTCCGGATTGGTGGAGGCTTGTAGACTAGTGGGTCGTCTACTGTCAGAAGTTGTCAAGCCGCCCTAAGGCCTCTGACTTGGCTTAACGACTGCCATCTATCGATGGCAGCCGGCACCAACAGCTTAACGTGCCTTGCGAAGCACGGAACCGCTCGGAAAAATGCCACTAGCGTTAGGCATGGAACAGCTCATTTATTTTTTGCTCTGATTTGTTTGGCCCCATAGTAAAAGTTGTTTATATTTACGAGTAAAAAGCCCCTTTAAGGTTTTGGCAGTTGACTAAAATGTCACCCGGTATAATTATCTAGTCTGTTTCTAAAACAGTTCATTGAGTCAGAACTAATGGTAGAGTCAGGAAGTTTGTTCCATTCGCGCACGACACGGTGTGGTGTTGCTACTAAAAATTCACAAATTTAGGCACGTAACTTAGAAAACAAAATCATTGGCACATGCATGGGGTTTGAACCCGCTACCTCCCGAGCTCTTTATTTTATAATTTACACAATTAAATCAAAATTCCTTACCATTATTGACATCAAATCAATCGATCGTTATAGTTATGTAAATATAATGTATGTTAGAAAAAACATCAGCAATTTCGAAAATGTTGGTAGCCATCACAATATTGATACTAGGAATAAACATAAATTGTCATTTACACGTTTTAGACTTGCAGAAGTTAATACATCCTTTATGGGGCACTGTGTACGGTTCTACAATAAAATTCCTCAAGATATATTAGAGTTACCACCAACGCGGTTTAACAAATGTATTAAGCATACTCTGTGCAAAAAAGCCTATTATAACATAAAGGATTATTTGGAAGACAAGGATGTCTGGTATTTAATTAACGTTAACAGGAACGATTGTATCTAGTGTAGTGTAACTTTAAGTTGAAAACTCTGTTAATTAAGCAAACCTGTTTTGAAAAGAATAAATGTGGAGTTTCTTTGTTAGCTTCTTCTCCGCATAATCTGTTAATTGTGAAACTAACAGCTTTGACGTTCATTAAGTAAACATTTGGTTTTTATAGTGAATAAAAAATTTTGACTTTGACTTTGACAATTCGGAAACTCAGTGCATAATGACCTTTACATATTTTGGGTGGCTAGCATTATCAGTTTGATTGACAGATTATAGTCTTCCATCCTGTATATCTTAAGTTAATTGAATCCCGGTTAATAGCGGGGGCTTTGCTCTTTCAAGCGTGATCATAATCTCGATTATGGTAATTTTGTTATCACTGAGAATTCTTCGGTAGTCTCAAAGTAGACTACGCTACACTACGGTAGCTGATTCTAAGTGCTTTTGGTGGGGCGGTAAATTTTAGTCTTTGTCTTATATTGTGTACATAAAGGTACGGAACCCTTCGTGCACGAGTCCGACTCGCACTTGGCCGGTTTTTACATAAACTCACGCTTGAATCCCGAAAGGGTAGACAGAGACAAGGGTTAGCCACTTGCCACCATCGTGACAAACCTGCATGGTTGGGGTATGTATTTAGACACCCAAGATCATCTCCGACAACTCATAACGATGGGAAAAATCGTTGGCAAAAACGCATAGGCCGGAGAACAAAATCCTGGTAGAGAAACCCACGGGAGTGGACTAAAATCGCCAGCGCTGTCGAGCTCTTCCACCTTGCGATCAGCATCATCATCATTCAGCCACAAGAAGCCCACTACTGGACATAGGCCTCCTCCATGGATTTCCAAAAATACCGGTTGGTAGCGGCCTGCATCCAGCGCCTTCCTGCCACTTTGATGATGTCATCTGTCCATCTTATGGCTGGTCGTCCTACGCTGCGCTTGCCGATATGTGGTCTCCATTCGAGAGCTTTTTGGCCCCATCGGCCATCAGTTCTGCGTGCTATGTGCCCCACCCACTACCACTTCAACTTACTAATCTGCTGGGTTATGTCGACGACTTTCGTTCGATAGACAGCTTGCGATAGACAGATATAAATATGCGGGGCTGACTGCCAACCTTTGCTAGTGAAGAAGAAGATATAAAAAAAAAACAAAAATACAAAAATATTTATTCATCCAACCAATTCTATTGCTAACTTTTGCCGGGATTCCCTTTTAAGTATAAAGTAATGTGCCAATGAAACCCGCTCTTCCATAACTTGTAAAGGTTGAACATCTAAATCTATGTAAAATAAAGATTTTGTTTTTAAGTGTGAGCTTAATCTAATTATCTATATTATTTAAAGATATAAATTTTTTCGTTTTAGTAAGTTTCTAAATGTTACATTAATTATAATTAAGATTTGTGACATTATACACTTGTGTAGTGTAAGTGTATATGTTTGTGTATGTTTGCGTGTTTTATTATTATTTATATTTATTTATACTTATTATAGTTATGTGACATGTTGTAACAGAAATTCTGTTTCCTCATAGTTCTGGTTTAGCAGCCATTCAGTCACTGCCTTCTTGCACTCAAATGTTAGAATAGGATAGATAACCAACTACGATTTATCTGGTTATACAAATAGCCAGACAAATTTTCATATTGGCGACTAGCAAAACATGTTTTCACGCGGTTTGATTTAACGACTATATCATTTCTCCTTCTAGATAGAATTTTATCTATATCCAAAGTCTTTTTTTTTTATATAAAGCCATGACTTAGCCGTACTCCTATATCACTTAAACTGCACAATTCCCCGAAAAATCAGCAAATCATGTCGAGATATCGCGTCGCGCCGCGTCAACCCGCGCCGTGCGCCGCCATGCCGCCTGCGGATTAGCCAGTAGCGGCGTCAGGGGCCCGGGGACCCCCGCTGAACAGAGGAGCCTTTTGTGTGCTTTGTACGCCATACGATCCATAATTAGGTAACGTGGATCGGAAAAGAGCAAACGGGTTGGGCTGTTGTGAAAGAATGGATTTGTTTGGGCGTGTAACACAGTTTGTTGTTTGAATGAAATGTAGATTGAGACCTCAATGGGAGGCATTCGTTGGATTGTTTTTTATAGGAACAGTATTAGAAGAATGTACGACAGCACACTTGTAATGTAAATCTGAATGCGATTCTATATTCTTGTAGTAATAAGGCCGTTAATTGTACTGCGATTTATTGAATTTCTGTTAATGTAATCTCTGTGTACAATAAAGAATATCTATCTATCTATCTATCTAAGTCCAAGTCCAAAATGCTTCTATGCTGTTGTTTGACTATACAATCCGAAAGTCGAATAGTTATTGCTTATCGCGCATGCCATAGGGGGAAGTATCAATGAAAATAACTATAAATACCTGCCTCTTAGTTTACAGGGACTTAAACGAAAACCAACCCAAGTGCCAATTCTCGAAAACCCACCGTAATTTCCATACCTGGAAACTCAATTTTATAAATTAACTTATACACAGTTCTTATCTCAAAGAAAACTATTAGTTACTGCCGTTGTACTTGTTTTGCGTTGATTTTGTACTAAGAGTCAAGCGTACGGGCGTGAAGGAATGAGCACAAACAGCAATCCCGCCGATACGCGTATTGCGTTTACAGCCACAGAAATCCATCTAAGCCATAAATCTCACTAATCGTTTGATCAAACAAGACCCACAATATAGGAGTCCAAACCAACGGAGTTTGACCTCCAATCTCTTACAATTACTTGGACTAAAAGAGTCTTCGGATTGAAATGTAGTGTAATTGACTTGTTAGCAGATGCTCTTACGCATACAGAAGTAGTCGCGGGGGATTTGTAGAAGATTTAAAATGGGGTTGCAGTTAGTTTCATTTATTTATCTGTGTCAATTGAATAGTCGAAGTAGATAGGTATGTATGACTGTTGAGTGTGCCTCGGTGAATGTGATCTCAATCTTGCGCCTATATATGTTCTGTATCTCTGTCTTTCTGTCTTTCAACACAAAACTCAGAAGTCAGAGAGGAAATGACAATGTTACAGATGATTTACATAGTTCCTTGCTCACTTACTCACATACCCAGCATTTGACTGACAATTTTGCCTGAGCTATCCTGAATTTGTCACCAGGCAAACTTCAGGACACAAGATGCTCATAAAATTTACCGATTTATTCGAGAATATCCCGACCCAGTTTAGTAACAAAACCGTTTTCAGTTTCCATTGAAAATGATGTTATGATGTCACAGCTGAGCTTAACCGTTCCTCTTTTTTCCCAGGTCTGGTTCAAGAACCGGAGAGCGAAATGCCGTCAGCAGTTACAGCAGCAAACCAACACTCAGATCACCAGCAAAAACTCGTCCAGCTCCAAATCCTCAATTTCCTCCTCCAACATCAAGTCGTCGAACAGCAACACTTCAAAGATATCGGGGTCGAAAAACCCCAACCCTTCCACAAGCTCCAGTTTAGGAACTACTCAAAACACATCCAGCATAGCAACATCGTCCCCTAATATGCCGATCACTCCAACAACTTCCGTCAGTCCACCGATAAACGTCATTTGCAAGAAGGAGTCATCTCAAACGAATTACGAGGCATTACCTCTGAACAAAAACAACTTACCGCTATCGCACCACTACTCCAATTCCAGCGAAGCGTTGAGGCTAACGAACAACAAGGAAAGCTCGCCATCGGACTCATTATCCAACGTTCACTCTTACGGCGTGACGCCTAAACAGGAGCACTATAGCAGTCCCAAAAGGCTGGACTACGGCTCAAAGCTTGATTATACGGAGAAAACCTTCGGCAGCAGCTTAGTCAAAGACCAGTACAGCTCAAGACTGACTGGTAACCTAACGCCTTTAGGGTCAAACTCCAGTATAATGACGACACCGTCTCCGCCGATCACGCCACAGAGTATCAACGGCCCGGGCAATGTATATCACCCAGATAGCTACAATAGTTTTCATTGGCCAGGAAGCACGGACTATATTAGGAGTTACTCGTCTTCTCATCATCACCAGGGGTACGGGCAAGGGGCCTACAATTCACCGTATTACCCGAGTCAGGTGAGTGTCTTAAATATTGTTGAATAGATGATAGTAACCGCGAGTAGTTACTATCGGGTACAGATGGTTTGCTGGTGACCCCTCCCACTTCCACCGACCGCATTTGAATTTGTCTGGTCAGCACTGAACGGAATGGGTCGTTAGAAATGAAAGGGGTACTTGTCGGCAAATCTTCTGCGCGCGGGTAGTACGTAAGGTACTAGGTAAGGTGCTTTTATCTTTTTACCTAGTCTGGTCTGGTCTGGTCTAGACCAGAAAAAGTGAAGTGACTTGATGGATCGACACCTAAACTGTCTTCTCTGCTCATTCAGCGTCATCTGCAACAAAATTTAGCACAACAGTGCAAAAGCTGTCACAAACATCGAGACTTGGAATCTACCAACAACAACTCTCCAACAACTGTCTCCAACATACAACAAAATTAAGTGTACCTCTCCAACCACGCTAACAACTCCCTTACTTCCAACAGATGGAATACTTCAACGGCGCCTCAGTGAACCAGTCGCACGGAACTCACGGGCACAACCTGACCGCGAACGGGAACCAGCTCTACAACCAAGTGTCCTTCGGGAACCCCTCCTCGTCAGCCGCGTGGCCTTCCCACCATAATATCCTGTCCACAGGCTCGGAGTCTCCCGAGAATCAGAGCCAGAACTCGCCCCATCTGAGCATGCTTCAGGCGTCGCAGATTACGAACTTTTCAAACACGAGCAACAGTTACTTCGCCCCGGAGAAGTATGGGATTAACATGGTGTAGTGACCTCTCTAGTCTATGGTTTTGGAGGGTGCGTTCGCAGGGTGTGGTAGGGTCCCAGCGAACTATGGGCTATTTACGTTCGCAGGGTGTGGCAGGGTTCCAATCATCATCAGCCATTTGACGCCTACTGCAGGACGCCTCCCTCATGTTTTTCCCTAACCACGAAGGGCTTTGCCAAGGGTCCCAATGAACTACTATTTACGTTCGCTGGGTTCGGCGGGGTCCCAGCAAGCCACGGGTTATTTACTTTTGCAGTGCGGTAGGGTTACGTCTTATATCCATCTCACTCGCGCGTCATAACATTGTTAATGATTGTAAAAAATGTGTACGATTTTGATAAATGTGGTTCGAGGTTTTAGTAGGTAATAAAATTAAGGACATTAGAGATACATTTTTGTTAACCTGTTTACTTAGTTTTTGGTTGACAAAATTTACTACTAAAATTAACAATTTTGGAAGCAAGTTTTCTTTATTAAACAGTAAGTATAGGAACACAAAATGTATTTAAAATGTCCGTAATTTTATTATCTAACAAAACCTCAAAATTATCAAAAGCATAGTCGTTCTTATACAATAATTAGAAATGTTAGAACTTGCACGCGAGACGTAACAGTTGCATTGCGGCATGCCACAAGGCCGCATGCTACAACAATTAAAAATGTCGCACATTGTGGCAAGAATCGTGCGGCGTAGCAACACCTTGCGTCATGTGGCAGACTGTCGCAGCTTGTATCGGAACACTATGTTGCCTCGGCGTAAAATAGACTGCCGCGTGCTACATCGGCCGCATGATGTTGGCGACTGTAGCATGCAACATTGGCGACTGTAGCATGCAACAAGGAGCCGGATGCCACAATTTACTGCTCTGGCGTTAGAGAGCACTGAGAAATACAGCCTCAGTGTCAATACGATACAATGTTTACTTGCGGCAAAAAAAAAAACCGCTCGGTTAAATTAATCGTTTTGCATTTGATTTCCAAGTAAGAAAATGTTTTTCGGTGGTACCTACGCAGAGTTGGAGAAAACGATTATGCATTGACCGTAATAGTTTTCTATTTCCGTTTCTTTTGAAAAAAACGGAGCTTTTATTCTAGTTTCGGAATTTGACGTCTGGACGTCGAAAAGCCACTTTTATTTTGACAAATATGGACGAGTGTCTGAATTCAAAACTAGAGTCGGTAGGTATATGTTTTGTAATTAATTGCTCTAACTAGACATTAAAAAAAATTGTTTCATCTGACAATGTTTGAGAAAAAGTGATTACGAAAATGATCGAATGGACAAATTCCATAGGTCTGCGAGCTTCCAATCATGAAATTGAAAACGCCGTAAAGACGCTATTAAACATTATCAATACAGGGAATTTAATTTAAAAATGCGAAATGTCATTAGAGATTTTGTTTAACGAAAACTTTATAACACTTAAATACTCTTAAGATGGAGTTAAAGTCGGTTTATGAGAGGAATTCCTGTTATGAACCGATTTTGACTCCGTGTTAAGAGTGTTTTAGTGGATTCGACTGTTTATAAATAAGACTGTTAGGGTTTTTTCTCAGATTGATATTTTTCGAAATATCAGGGATATTTTATGACCAACGTCGGCCTTTTGTAGTTCAATGCCCTACGTAGGGGAATGTCTATTCTACTTAACACGTACGGTTTCAAGTATTGTCTATCAGACGTCAGATAGAAAAGCAAATTCACATACATAATAAAAAAAAAAAAAAAAAAAAAAATATAAGTTAAAAAGCAGTGGGACACAAACGAGACTACATAAAAAAAATTAAAAAAAAAAAAAAAATCTTAAAAATAACAATTATAACATAAATTAAAGGTCTTGGAACAAAAGTTGTTGTAAATGACAAACTCTGACTGACATGAATTGCATCAGAGAATTGCGCATTTTAAATGTCAAATGACCTTGTATGTTGTATAGGTAGGTACCTCCAAGCTTTGCTTGTTTCGATAATTTACACATTATTATTTGCGCTCTGTGAATGCACCCCTTTGTTTAGGATTTATTTGATTTTAAAGTGTAAATATTTTTAATTATTACGGTGTTTTAGGTGGGTGTCTGTAAGTTTTAGTTTTTCCTGGTGCATTGTTTTCATATGCAGATGTTTCCAATGTGGTATAGTGTTATTAATTTAGATTGGCTACTTCGGTACACCGCCACATTCAGTTAATTTTCAACTGTTTTTTTGACATTTTGTGTGACTTATGACTCAAGAAGTGACTTTGAATACCAAAATGTTAACAAACTGTTGAAAATTGCCTGCAGATGTGGCGCGTCACAACATATCATGAAAATATCGTAGCCTGTCTAAGTGAAATTGTGTTGAAGTGTGTAAAATCTTCTCTTTTTTTCGTTTTTGGACTAGTTTCAACCACATCTCTTTTCATCAATCTTATGAACTAAAATTCATTCATTCATGACATTCTCGGTCGAAACTATAAAAGCGAAAATAATTCTGTTAAGAAAAAGTAACGATAAGGGCTCTTACACATAAACATGAAACGACGTCGCGCCCTAATTTGGCTTCAATTTGAGCGATATTTGGAACCGATATTGAGCTCGGAGTTGAATAAGTCACGATCAGATATTAGTTGACTGGATATTTGCGATTACGTTATAGGTACTAATTTGAGTCAAATTAAAGTTTAACTAACGCGTCGTAGCACGACGCGACGTCGTATCGTTTTTTATGTCTAAGAGCCCTTACCCTATATTTGTGATCGTAATGTCATTTGGGATAAATTTTATGAAACTTGTTTACCTGTGTGCTTATTGCTTGTCCAAAAAAAACAAGAGAACTGTTCACGTTTTTTTAGTGTAAATTTTTAAAGGTAAATAAAACAATGATTTTAGCAACGAACTCTACGTAGGCCTAAACAAATGAATCGAGAAAAGTTATTTGTTTGAAATTCAATAGTATTTTACTTACGAATGCTACGCCTATATTTTAGGTTATAATTTATTAGAGTGGATACTTCCCTTCTAACTCCTATGTAAATATCCTGAGTCATATCACATTATAAATAAATAAATATTATGTATATTTATAAGGCTTTTTTTAAGTACCTAAAGCTAACGAAGATTTGCAAAAAATAATAGGTACAATTAATTACCTAAACTCTGTTCCGTAAACTTAGTCAGTAAAATGACATTTGCGAGGTGACCAGTTTTTAACAGAAAAATAATAGGGGTTGTGTACGCCATTATGAAAAATTTTTTTTTCATTCAATTTCATTTTGATATACTTAATAGTTGTTTTGCTATATCTAAAACCTTCCAAATATACACAACCTGATCCTTATGTATATATTTTTCTATTTCATCAACCAGCTTATAATTTATATTTCAGAATAAATTAAAAAAATAAAATTTTACGACAAACATGAAAATATATACATTTTAAATTATTTAGGTTACTTCATCTGCTTGCTTGCGGTATCACGTGACCAACTGCAGTCTAAGACGAATGACCTCGCCGATGTCGCTGCGAAAGAAGGACTACAATCTTGTCAGCTGCTGTTTCGGACCAGCCCATGATGGAGGCGGCGTGCGACAGGATACCTCACACCTATATCTTCGACAAGAAATACAGGGTACAACTACAACAGGAGCCAGCCGACTACTCGGGTATACACGAAGTCAGAGTGTATACGGACGGCTCTAAAACCGAAACAGGAACGGGCGCAGAAGCTTTCTCCAATGAACTAAACCTAAAAATGTCTACAACCCTTGGCACCCTGAACACAATTTTTCAGGCAAAATGCATAGGTATAACAAGAGCAGTCGCACTGTTGAATACAAGAAATGTGCAAGACTATGCAATACGTATAGTCTCGGACAGTGCCTCAGTCCTACAAGCACTAAACAGCAATCTCACTAACAACAGCCTGATACTAGAGTGTCACCATGAGTTGGAAAAACTGTCAATTAACAACCGAGTCACCTTACAGTGGATAAAGGGCCATAGCGGCTCCTTGGGCAATGATGCTGCGGATGAACTCGCTAGAAGAGGCTCGGAAACTACAGTGGAAGGACCCGAACCCCTGATCCCACTCCCATACAACCAGCTTAGGAAATGGCTGAGGTCACGAACAGAAAGCCAGCATGCTGAACTTTGGAGAACGGAAACCAAATGCAGACAAGCCAAGGAGGCTCTACCGACGATTTCGAAACGTCTTTCACGTAGCCTGCTGCGTCTGAGAAGGGATAATCTGCGCAAAGCTGTGGCAATCATAACAGGGCACTGTTCACTAAATAGACATTTTCACAACATGGGACTAACCGACAGCCCGCTTTGCCGGGTATGCCTCAAAGAAGAGGAAACACCCGCCCACGTGACCATTCACTGTGAAGGCGTGGAGGAGCAACGGACCGCCATCATTGGGAAGCTGGGATCCCTTCGGGAGGCCTGTAGTGACATCAGAGCACTGCTGGCCTTCTGGAAAGAGATAGGCTGGCTGGAGTGAGCTCACAGCTATGCTACGTACAATGGCCCAACCATGAGGCTAAGTGCGGAAATCTCAGGTCTAACTAACTAAAGAAGGACTACGCATTAACTGCGCTAAGACGAAAGACATGCGACTAAACACTCACGACGTCACGCCCATTGTCGTAAACGATGAGAATGTCGAACAAGTCGAGAAGTTCACCTACCTCGGAAGTGTTGTGGACCGTCTAGGAGGTGCAGAAGCTGACGTGGAGGCGCGCATCAACAAAGCGCGTGCAGCATATGCGCAGCTGAAGCCCGTGTGGACTTCCTCAGTCATTAGTCCAGTGATCGGAGTAGGTATATTGGTTTTTCGTACTTGCATCATGATATCGTAACATAGACATGCCATTTTTCTCAATGTCTTAAACGTCATCGCCATTGTCATCATTACCATCTGTTTTTTTGTAAATGGTAATGATGAAATGTAAACGATAATTATGTAATGTGTGTTTTATGAGCAATAAGCGTATATCTAAAACTATGATATACCTACAATTATTGCAATTTTTTTATTATATTATTATCGTCGACTACCACGAGTTGAACAAAATTTCACTAAATGAAAATATCAGATTTAGACAGAATGTATATAAGTAAAACACACATCTCATCATTACCATTTGCTGCAAAAGTTGTAAAACACAAACTCTAAATAAATAGATAACTCTATGGTACACCAGTAACTTACAGAGATAGGGATAGATACGATCGGCGTTCTTATCGCTTGAAGCGATCTTTTTCAGACAACCTTTGGATGGACGGGACTGAAAGATGATGAGAGTTTGTAGGTGTACATTTGGCTTGATTTGATTTGATTCAATTTAATTTGATTTATTTTTATTTTCTTTAATTGGATTTGATTTGATTTGATGTGATTTAATCTGACTTAATTTAGTTTGATTTGATTTAATTTAGTTGAATTGATATGATTTGGTTTGAATCGATATTGCGCAATATCTGAGAAGTCTTAATTAGAGATAAATGTATTCTGTCTTATTGTATTGTATTGTATTCATTTATTTCAGGCAATCCCATATAGTATTAGTAACAATCGTGACTTATGCTATGTTAGTAATAATATTCGTATGTACACATTAAATCAAATCGAATCGATTCAAACCAAATCATATCAATTCAACTAAATTAAATCAAATCAAACTAAATTAAGTCAGATTAAATCACATCAAATCAAATCCAATTAAAGAAAATCAAAATAAATCAAATTAAATTGAATCAAATCAAATCAAGCCAAATGTACACCTACAAACTCTCATCATCTTTCAGTCCCGTCCATCCAAAGGTTGTCTGAAAAAGATCGCTTCAAGCGATAAGAACGCCGATCGTATCCCTATCTCTGTAAATTACTGGTGTACCATAGAGTTATCTATTTATTTAGAGTTTGTGTTTTACAACTTTTGCAGCAAATGGTAATGATGAGATGTGTGTTTTACTTATATAAATTCTGTCTAAATCTGATATTTTCATTTAGTGAAATTTTGTTCAACTCGTGGTAGTCGACGATAATAATATAATAAAAAAAATTGCAATAATTGTAGGTATATCATAGTTTTAGATATACGCTTATTGCTCATAAAACACACATTACATAATTATCGTTTACATTTCATCATTACCATTTACAAAAAAACAGATGGTAATGATGACAATGGCGATGACGTTTAAGACATTGAGAAAAATGGCATGTCCATGTTACGATATCATGATGCAAGTACGAAAAACCAATATACCTACTCCGATCACTGGACATTACTCGGCGGACCAAAATCAGCATGTTCAACTCCAATGTCAAGTCAGTTCTTCTGTACGGATGTGAAACGTGGCTGGTCAAAAACGACGTAAGTAATAGACTGCAAGTTTTTTTAAACAAATGTCTACGGCGCATACTCGGTATACATTGGCCACGAACCATATCTAATGCAAGATTATGGGAACTGACAGACCAAAAGCCCATCAATAAGGAAATCCTGCAAAGACAATGGCGATGGATTGGACATACCTTGAGAAGACCCCACAACCAGCTGGCCAAACAGAGTCTAGAGTGGCAAACTTCTGGCAAGAGACGGCCGGGCCGCCCTCGTACTACCTGGAGGCGTTCCGTTGAGAAAGAGGCTGCTTCAACGGGACTCAATTGGAACGAGTTAGAAGTTGCCGCACAAGACCGCGAGAAATGGAGATCCCTTCTACGAGCCCTATGTCCCTGATAAGGGATAAGAGGAAATCATTATCATGTTATAATGTAATTTAAGGCCACTTACAACAATAGTACGAAAAATAATTGATTATGTTGTTAAATCGATCGACTACTGAACATCCCTACTTTAGCTGGCATCCCTTTTCACTAACATGACAGTTCTAATTGTCAATTTACTGATTAGAATTACGGTACAAAGTTTAGGTCTATTTGTAAATATGGAATTTGTAAGAGTTTATTTTAGGATGAAAATCTGACCTGTAAAATAATGTGTTCTGCATTTGTATATGTAGAATAATGAAGTAATTTGCGAGCATTTTCTTTAAAATTGAAACCCTAAAGGGGAACTTGCATCTAACTTAGATTGGAGTGAAATTGCTTTTATGTCACAGAAAAATTTAAAAATAAAACAACAAATATATTTTTTTCGGGGTTTTCGGGGTCACAAAATATGCGAAAAAAAAATTAATCTAATAACATAAAACTTATTAGATTTCGTTTTGTCATTCAATTCTAAATGTTTTCTTATAAGGGTGCACATGCATAAAAACATTTTTTTTACGCATAACTCAAATATTCATAAACGCTTCATACATTATAGACGTTACATATGCGCCAGTCCCACTATTGGTACCTTCAAGAAGCGGTTGAAAGAGCATTATCTATCCCTGTAATAACATTGAGCTATATATATATATACAGGACATTACATAAGAAATTACATGTACAAAGGCGAGCTTATCTCTGTAAGAGATTTCTTCCAGCAAACCTTCGGGTATAGGAGAAGCAGTAGAAAAACGCACAAAATAAACTACAAAAAGCCTAAATAACACAAAGTAAAAAGGAAAACAAAAACTACATAAACTAGATATCAGAATAAAAATACATACCTACTTAGATATACATAAATAATATATAATATATATATTATTATTTATTATATTATTTATGTATATCTAAGTAGGTATGTATTTTTATTCTGATTTATTCTCTAGAAGTCAGGACCGAAGGGTCACGTACCTATAGTCTCTCAGATACTCAGTTTAGTTGCGAGGTCAGGGGTCGCTGTAAGGGGTGGTTGGAGGCGACTAGCTCAAACTCAAGGTTTGATTCGATCAGTTCTTAAGCGGTCAAGACGGCATAATTCAGAACCTGGCACAGGCCGGTGTCCACGGCGCAGGCCGTGGGCTAGGCTGCTCTGGCGAAAGCTGGAGAGCATTCAGAACCTGGCACAGGCCAGTGTCCACGGCGCAGGCCGTTGGCTAGGCTGCTCTGGCGAAAGCTGGAGAGCATTCAGAACCTGGCACAGGGTTTACTAATGTATTGCCAAAAATCGTTTCCCAAAGTATTACTTCCCAAACTATTTTCCGCAAATTATCACTTGGCAAAAAAACATTTCTCAAAACAACTTAAAGCAAATAAACAGCAAAAGTTATTATGGCAAGTTATTGTTTACCAAATAAATACTTGGTCAAAATTCATTTTACCAAGCATTATTCACTCAAAATCCAATTTCGAAAATATTACACTGCATGGATGTTTGTTTCACCTGGAACAAATAATTTACAGGTAAAAAAATTTCTTACTTAACCTACTTTCGGTTTTTGTCGCAGTTCGTTTTTGTGGGGTCGCAGTTCTAATCTAACTTAACCCACTTTTCTGGTAACAGTTGGTGTCTGTGGGGGGTCACAGTTCTAACCTAACCTAACCCACTTTTCTGGTAACAGTAGGTGTCTGTCGGGGTCGCAGTTCTAACCTAACCTAACCCACTTTTCTGGTAACAGGTCGTGGACTAGGCTGCTCTGGCCGAAGCTGGAGAGTATTCAGAACCTGGCGCAGGCCAATATCACCGGCGCAGGCTGGGTGGACTCAGTAGTGTGACGTAGGACAATGTTCCCAACGGAGATCGCGAGAGCTGAGCAGCTCTGGCTTATCAGATAGGTAGAACAGCCCTGACGTAGGTCACCGGGAGGTCAGAGCGAGCATCAGTTCAGCCTTTAGGTCAGAACACGTTTACGATAAGGTCAAGGACCTCAAAGGCGTATCAACTCATTCACCATAATTATACCTACCTACCTATGCTCGTTCTAGTCAATACGCATCATCACTCAGCAGTATGTACCCAGGTAATATTTAGGTAGGCACACGAAGACTTATCTATCTATTTATTATACTTTACCTACAACGCAAGTACTTACAATTTATTTTATTGTCACGGTGTACTTACCTAGGTTCTGTTTCGCCACTGTTAGGTACCTATTCAGTATAACGTGAGTCATTTACATTCTTACCTTCTCACTAGTTTGCTCACCTATTGGCGACACTCATCTCACCTTCGCTTCTTGTGCCCAGCTTCGCATTCAAGTCCCCCATAACCACATTAAAATAGGTCTCCGAGGTATGTATGGTCCTACTAATGTCCTCATACATCGCCTCTACCTCATCGGAGTGTGACGAGGTCGGTGCGTATACCTGAATGACCTGCAGGTCATTTGCCATACTCGCCACGCTTGGCATGCGGGTTGGCGAGCGCAGTGTA
Source organism: Yponomeuta evonymella (assembly GCA_963969515.1). Taxonomy (NCBI): domain Eukaryota; kingdom Metazoa; phylum Arthropoda; class Insecta; order Lepidoptera; family Yponomeutidae; genus Yponomeuta; species Yponomeuta evonymella. Next base: position 2,937,264 of record OZ018369.1, read on the forward strand.
TCGTATTTCTGCAGAAGGCGCTGCTGCGCACCTCCTGGTAATGTGTCCCTTAGTCGGTTTCTATGGCTTAAGAGATGGGGGGGTACTATTCTAAAGCCGGCACCCCACGGCGTTCAACTGGTTATATTATCAAAATTATTAGTCGTAGAGAAAACAACCGGCCAAGTACAAGTCGGACTCGCGCACGAAGGGTTCCGTACCATTTCCTATAAACATTAGACACAAAGATCGAGAAAAAACGGCAAAAAATCACGTTTGTTGTATGGGACCCCCCCTTAAATTTTTATTTTATTTTAATTTAGTTATTTATTTTTTAAGCGAATATAGAATTAAATATTATGTGAATATTTCAAGCATCTAGCTGTTGCCGTTATTAATATCGAGCGAAAAACGGCAAAAATAAAATTGCGTTTGTTGTGTGGGAGCCCCCTTAAATATCTATTTTATCCTGTTTATAATATTTGTTGCAACAGAAATACATCATCTGTGAAAATCTCAACTGCCAAGCTATCACGGTTCATGAGATACAGCCTGGTGACAGAGAAACAGACGGACAGACAGACAGCCAGACAGACAGACGGACAGTGAAGTCTTAGTAATAGGGTCCCGTTTGGCACCCTTCGGGTACGGAACCCTAAAAATACCATGTTTATTTATCTTTTAAAGTGTCCTCTCCTATTCTATTAAAAATATTTTTAGTGCAAGTTCTCCATTTTCTAGCAATCAAGTGGCGAATCCAATGTGCTGCTCTATACTTTTAGATAAAACGCAGTTTCATTTTATTTGGATAAAAAATGGAGCCAGTAGTAAAGAGATTATTAGTTAAAGAAAGAATGTAAAATTATTTTTACGATTTACCTAATATTAAATTGTAATGAAATTTGTAATTTATAGTAAATTTTAAGCTTGGATAGCTAAGTTTAGATTAAGAATAAAAGTTACATTTCTAAAGTACTTCACGGTTGGATGAAAGTCAGTGCATGTAATTTTTTTATAAATTAAGTTGTATTGAAATCCGAATATATGCATATAAACATCTGTCTTGCGTTTGATTTGTTATTGAGAACATTTCCGAGAAAGGTACATCCACACTATGTATAAATTCCCGACAAATAACTTGAACAAATGACTTTGACTTCGCATGGACATACCCAACTGTGCGGATTTTTGTTCCAAGTACCTGTCAGCCCTTATACAGACGAAAGCATATCAACCTTTACAACCGTGGACTCTACTCAGTGACGTAACGGGCGAATTTGCAACTAAAATGTAAAAAGTCGATGAGCTGTCGGCTGCAAAACAGGACGGGGACTGGCGGCTGGTGCCGCGAAATCAGTCTAAAATAATCCATAAACTAATAAGGTTAAAGACTATGAGGAGAAACTCGACTACAACGCCCGGCCCCTTGGACGGGACGCTAATAAATAAATATATATATAAACTCGTACGTCCCCGGCTTTGTTTATTTAAAAAGTTCGAGTCGTGCTACACCTACAAACTGACAGCTCGTAGGCTCTCAGTTGATAATGGTACTTCCGGTTTCATAGATTTTTTTGCTTTAAAAATTAATTACAATTATTTTCTTTAAAAAAAAACAGAACTTTTTTTGCTCTGACAGCATCCTGAGGGTGATTAGAGACAAAATTGACTGCCACGGTACATTTTCAGGCACTGGATCTGCACTCATGTGCGCGGATCCACTAAATACATATTTAAATTAAATCACGCCTCTCTATTACCTAGGTTTAGTTACTATCCTAGGCTAACGGCTTTATTTATAAAAACGCGATTAAAATAGACTGTGGTGGCGATTTTACAAGGAAAAAACGTAACCACAGATTAAATAAAATGGCTCTGAGGAGTGCTTTAGAGAAATCGTGATTTTTATAAATAAGGCCGTTAGTCTTTCTGTTACGAAACTGTTATATGGATTTATTCTTAAATAAATAATAATTCCTAATTATAAGGCGCTTAGTAGACATCGCGTCAGTATAATGCCCCATAATTAAATATGCGACGACGTAAATTGCATGTTTTATTTTTACTGCAATAAAAGATATAATCGAAACGACGTTTCAGTAATATCGTTTAAAATAATTGTCCAAGATATGGACTTAAAATAAAAGATGACTTGCTTTAAAATACTATAATGAACGAAGCAGGTAATTACAGAAAATAGAAAAATGCGTCCGTTCGTAATCCAAGATAGGTGCAAGTGTCGGGCGGTGCGCGGGCGCGGGACGGGGTCCGCTGGCTTGTCCCCTTCTCCCTTCTCCTTCCCCGCGGTCGTCTGCGCGTATACGAAGCATAGACATCCTCCGGCACGTTGAAAGCCATAGCTTTCAAACAGTGGTTGGGGGCCTAGATACGGCTCCCTTTTGTATATCGTCGGCGTAGGATTCTGCCGTTGGTAACAGGCACATCTTATTAACTGCCCGTCGGATGATTCCTCTTGAGGTAGTAATATCAGCGACCCTGGTGACGCCGTCTGTGCCTGGATACAGACGGCACACTCACCCTAGTCGCCATTGTAAGGGCGGCACATTGTCCTCCTTCAGGACAACCACGTCACCGCATGTGAGCTCCCTCTCAGGAAAGCGCCACTTGGTACGCTGCTGCAACTCGGCGACGTATTCCCTGCTCCATCTGTCCCAAAAGTGCTGGCGTATCTTCTCAATGAGCTGGTATCTGTTGGGCTTAGCTGTAGTCACAGGCAGCGTCGGGATGGACATTAGCGGTCTCCCAATCAAGAAGTGGCCTGGGGTCAGTGGATAAGGATCAGTGGTATTGGACGAGAGTGGAGTCAGAGGACGTGAGTTTAGGATGGCTTCTATCTGTATAAACAGCGTTGCTAGCTCTTCAAACGTCAAGGCAGCACTGCCAGCAACACGTTTTAAGTGGAATTTAGCCGCTTTAATTCCGGCCTCAAATATTCCGCCGAAGTTTGGACTATAGGCCGGGCTGAACACAAATCTGATTCCCTCGCTACTGGAAAATTCATAAACAGACTGACGGCTGGACTTCAGTACCCCACCTAATTCATTGCTGGCGCCAACAAAGTTTCGCCCGTTATCGCAATAAATCTCGTGAGGTCTACCTCTGCACCCAACGAATCGTCGCAAGCATAAAATAAAACCTTGAGTACTTAAATCACTCACTAGCTCTAAGTGAACAGCCTTCGTACTTAGACAAACAAATAGGCATAAATACGCTTTAGTTATGCGATTACCGCGACCTCTACAACTGCATATCATAAACGGCCCTGCGAAATCGGCCCCACACGAGGCAAAAGCGAAAGTAGCATCAGTGCGGACATCTGGTAAATGCCCCATTATAGGCTGCATAGCATTAGCGCGAAGTCGAACACATAACGCATTGTTTGACAATTCGCCGCGCCAAACATCTTCCGCCTATAGGCCAGTACTTGTCTCGAATTGAAGCTAAAAGTAACTGCTGGCCGGCGTGGAACAACCGTATATGTTCATAAAACATTATTAATTTGGTCAATATGTGCTTAGAATGTAACAACATGGGGTGTTTTTTATCAAAATCAAATTTAGAATTATTTAAACGACCACCTACTCGTACTACTTTATTTGCGTCTATAAATGGTGTTAATTGCAATAATTTACTTTTCTTTGGTAAAGTCCTTCCTTCCTCTAATAATTTTATTTCTAAAGGGAATGACTCCAATTGACTGGTTTTTACTAGTAATAATTTGGACTCGTTTAACTCGACTACACTCAAAGGACCACATAATTTTTGTTGTGATTTATTGCAGTTGTTCACGAAACGTAACACATATGCAAATATTCTATTTAATTTAATAAAGCTAGAATATCTGTTAAAGTCAATGAACAAATTTTCATGGCTCTTTGAGCCGGTGACTAAAGAATGTACCTTAATTTCTGGTAACTTATTTAATGAGTATGAATGCTGTGGCCACTCGGATTGATCCTTCTGAAGGAATGAAGGGCCTTCCCACCACAGGCAAGAAGACGAAAGATCTTGAGGCTCAACCCCTCGAGATGCCAAATCAGCTGGGTTCATATCAGTCAGCACATGCATATATTGAAAACCACTAGTCACTTCATTAATCTCGTTAACCCTGTTACAAACGAACATTTTGAGATTTCTCACATCAGTTTTTAACCAACCTAATACAACTGTAGAATCGGTCCATATGGTTTTAGAATTAAATTTAAATCGAAACAACTCCATAATCTTTTTACAAAGCCGTGCTCCTAGCAAAGCCCCTAATAATTCGAGTTAGCACATAAAAGCCTGACTGTGACCTCTTTATCTTTATTGACCGACCTCAGATACACGCACGCTGCGTAAGCATGCTGGGAGGCGTCAACAAAACAATGCAATTCCGTTAACACCGAAAGCTCACAACGAACATTTCGCGCAATTTTAATATCGGAAAGGAAATGCAGATTGTTAATAAATTTTAGCCAACTTTCTGCAAGTTTATGAGGAATCGCCTCATCCCAATTTAATTTAGCTATCCACAATTGTTGCAAAAAGATTTTTGCTTTGATGATGCAAGCACAAATTAATCCCAGTGGATCGAATATTTTACAAATAGTTGCAATCACTACCTTCTTAGTCAGCTGCTGAGGCGGATCAATATTTTTAGGAAAATGTATAACATCCGATTTAGGACAATACGTCAAACCTAACACGCTAGACTCTTTAGTTAGATCCATTGAGCTTGAGATTGTGTCATCATTCGCGAATGCATGTGTGCAATTGGACCGAATTTTCCTTAAGGGAAAACATGCAGAATTTAAAATCGGTGTATATTTTTATATATGTACTGTAACTCCAACACACTTTCTGCCCCAGTATTCAAATCATCGATATAGAAATCACACTTCAATAGTTTCGTCACGACATTCATCTGCGAGCTGCTTTAAGCACCTGGTGCTTATAAAAGGGGCAGACGCCATGCCATAAGTTAGCGTATTTAACTGCAAGACCCAGTGGCGTAGCATAGGTCACTAGTACCCGGTGCGGATTCCAAATTTGCCGCCCTCTTATTTTTGTAATACATTATAAAAAATTTGGGCATGGTAAAAAGAGTACTTTTATTAGTTTTATTGAATGATTTATTGAATTGAAAAGTGAAATTAACATTTTTTGACATAGGTAGAATATCACAGAAAAATTACAGAGAAAACGTAATAGAATAATGGAGAAATCGCCTACTTCACGAACGCTCTTTTGCGCACGAGTATCATTCTAAGCTCAACTCCTCAACTGAAAGATTAAAATTTAACTTTTCTAGTCGGAAGAAAGGAATTTCAGCAAAGTTTTTGATCACACTTTCAATATCGATTGCATCAGTGAGGTCTTGTTCGATCGACAATATAGCGAGATTAGTTAATCTCAGCGTAGGTACTCATTGTAGATCGCATGTAATTTTTTATCAATTTCAGTTTCGAAAAGCTCCTTTCACAACTACTCAAAGTCATCAATGCCTTGTGAAACGACGGTCTGTCATTACCGTATTACGGTGAAGTACAAAGAATGCGTAAGGAGACATATTTTTTAAAATAACATTGAAACGAAATAAGTTTCCTAAATAATAGTTATTGAGAAACCTTGCGCTTGCATCACCCATGCATAGAACCTGCATAGGTACCTGGGTATTTGGTATCATAAAAAAAAGACGAAAAAAACACTGAAAGAAATTTTTTTTTTTTTTATTTTTATTTTTTTTTCTAACTGCCACCTCCGCAGCGCCGCCCCCGGCAAAGTGCCGCCCGGTGCAGACCGCACCCTCCGCCCCCCCCATGCTACGCCACTGGCAAGACCTTTATACTCTGTGCGTTTTTACTGGATTCCGCACTCGCAGGTGAATCTCGCCACAGAATTAATTGCAGGTGACGTTGAGAGGGATGCAAGGCCGTTTGACGGTACATTTTGTCACCAATGTCACCTAAAAGAACAAATCTATGGCCACGAAAGCGCTACAAAATTGAAAATAAATCGCTTTGCACAACCGGGCCTACAACCTGTATATCGTTCAGTGATTTACCTGACGATGTTTTCACCGATGCGTCAAAGACGACCCTCAATCGAGTTGTCTCACTATAGTCACGAATGACGCAATGATGAGGCAAGAAGTTACCATTATCTGGTCGTTCTATCTTGCTTAAATGACCAAGATCCCTGTATTCATTTATAAAATCTGAATGAGATTTTTTTAATTCTGGATTTTTATTCAATTTATTTTCTAAATTTAAAAACCGTTTTTTTTTTTGCTAATAAAATGAATCCCCGAGATTTGCTTCGGGTTCCTTTAGAGGCATCTGAACACAAAACCTGCCATCCGATAACCGGCTGGTGGTTTCCACAAAGTGGTTCTCACAAAACTGCTCCTCCATACTATAAGTTTTTGTTTCCAAAGGTAGTTCTTCAATCTCCCAAAACTTTTTTAAAGCATCATCTAAATTTGACACTTGATTGAAATAACAATAGGCCTTCGATCTCGATTGACTGATACCTACTGGTCCGGCAATCAGCCACCCGAGTTGAGATTCCTGTAAAGTAGGCATATTTGACCCTAACTTTATTTGACTCGTGCCAATTATGTTCCAAAACACGTCAGCCCCCAAAAGAATATCAACAGAGGAAGGCTGAAAAAATGTAGGATCGGCAAGTTCGATCCCACTAGGTATACCTAATTGACCAACGTCGATTTCAACACTTGGTAAGGTACCTGTAATAGTTGGCACTACTAAACATGAAATTTTAGTCTCGTACTGAGTTAAACACGATTTAATCGTCACCTCACAACGCCCAGATATGTTTGTTTTAATATTATTTAAGCCGCAAACATTTAAAGTTTCACTTGACTTCTTACTAAAGCCTAATTTATCATTATCACGCATGCATTCGGTTAAAAATGACGATTGGCTGCCAGTGTCTAATAATGCGCGCGCGATCACACTTCGATTTTTCGATTCATTAATAATCTCCACCTGAGCCGTACACAACAGCGTCTGAGTCATCGTCACCGCTGATAACGCGACGGGAGCGGGCGCGGCGGATGTGCTCGGCTGAGACGCGCCGCAGCCGGGTTCCATTCCCGCTCGAACTTCATACTTGTGCAACAAAGTGTTGTGCTTACCTTTACATTACTGACAAGACCCTTTTAACCTGCATTGATAGCTAGTATGACCATTACGTAAGCACTTAGTACAAAGTTTCAACCTAGATGCTTCCTTCATCCTATCATCAAAATTCATGTCTTTGAACTTTGTACACTCGTACACAAAATGATTTTGATTACAAATTGAACATGAATTATTACGCACGTTCTGGTCAGATGCGGTAAAGAAAGACCTCACAGGCTTATTGTTTTGTGAATGCGGCCTAGCGAAGTCCTGTTATCAGACTTATTATAATACGCCGTTTCTAAAATATCTGCCCGGCTTCTTAGAAATGCATGGAACTCCTCCAAAGTAGGTAATTCCTTTAAGTCACTCTTATGCTCCTCCCACTTTCGCCCCGTAGTAGGGTCAAGCTTGGCTGAGACGATATAAATCAACAATACGTCCCAGTGCTTAGTAGGAAGGCCTAGTGTATGCAAAGATCTCAAGTTTTTTTAAATATGGTCTATCAAGAACCGCAACGCCTTAAACGATTCCTTTGTCATGTGATCGATACTTAATAACGCCTTAAGATGGTTATTTATGAGAATGTTTTTATTGTTGTATCGATCACACAAACATTGCCATGCATTTTTATAGTTATCAGAGGTAAACTCAATCGACCTAATTACGATCGCGGCTCCACCTTCCAAACTAGACCGTAGGTAATGAAACTTGTTTATGGGTGGAATAGAATCGTTATCATTCACAAGTGATCCAAACGTGTCCCTGAACTCTAACCACTTTAAATAGTTGCCAATGAATTTAGGTAAATCAATCGTAGGCAATTTTATAGAATTCATGGAATGAGCACATTGCCCTGACAAACTTTCGGCACAAAAAGATTTTTTATCTGAATTTGCACCTTCCATCAATTCTTGAGCCGTTGAAAGAAGAGAAAAGAATTGAGTTTCGATATTATCTCTCTCTGTCAACTGCTCCTCTTCATTAGGGGCAAGTAACTCGATATCCGATCGCAATGAATTAAAATCTGATAACAATTCTTGAAATTTATCCACTCGCATAGATAACTCTTTACACTGCAAACTTGTCAGTTTTGCAGCGCCCACTTGGATTAAAACATTCAGATAATCCTTGAACTTAGTCAATCTACCTTTAATAATACTACGCTTTTTTGTTAAATCCTTTAACTCCATGGTAAAACCTAACGCGCAATTAACGTAAACAAAACGACCAGCAATGAATCAAGTGGGAGTACGTAGAAGTTGGTAAAATCACGCCTTACTAAACCTGCCAAGGTGTGATGACCACGCCGAGCCACTCGTCGTCGGGCAGGTTCAGCTGCCTACGCTGCGCACGCCAACCGGAGCGCACCAGCAGCGTCGGAATCAGATTCGCTTCCAGTCCCTCAACGAGTAATAAAATTACTGAACCTGAAATCACCGATAAATGATGATTAACGCGAGTTAAATTAATGAGTCGTTTATTTTTTACTATTCTGAAGGTAGATGCAGGTAAAGGAAAAATAGTGGTAATCGATATTTTAGTGTAATTTTATATCAGTTAAACAATCGAGAATTGACGCTCATGTAAAACACTGTCTAATTCCTAATAATCGATATAAAAGAAACTGTAATTAAAATGATGTGTACCTTTGTTCAATTACACTAACAGCGGGTTCAACTCCGCAATTACGTTTCAATTGCAATTAGTTTCAATAAAGTGCCTTAGACGGCTTGACCGAGATATTTTTACTAAACTAGAAAAGGGTGAAATTAACGAGTTTTCAATACTATGAACGTCTTACCTTCTTTTAATTACGCATGCACAGGTAGGTAGGTAACGGTGCAGCGTTTACACAATGCTATCGCAATAGCCGAAGCTATTAAGATGATACGCGTTAACTATAGGTAACTAGCAGTAACATCTTAACGCTTTCGGAGCGGCAAAGTGTTTACACAGATAGAAGGGAAAAGAAAATTAGTGAAAAGGACACGACCACTTCCCTGGGCATCCAAGATCAGTACTCCTCTGCCAGATTCTCCACGTACGCCGTGTCAAGGCGGCAGTATTCGCAGCAATCCCAATGATCTTCCACGTCCGCCGGGGTAGGCAGCAGCATACGCAGCAATCCCAATGATCTTCCACGGCAGGCGAGGGTAGGCGGCAGCATACGCAGCAATCCAAACGATCTTGGGCCGGACTTTCCTAAGTAGTCGTAGATTTATGTCGAAGATTGCAAATTACTATTTGCTTACGGTCGCCAAATGTCCAAGATATGGACTTAAAATAAAAGATGACTTGCTTTAAAATACTATAATGAACGAAGCAGGTAATTACAGAAAATAAAAAAATGCGTCCGTTCGTAATCCAAGATAGGTGCAAGTGTCGGGCGGTGCGCGGGCGCGGGACGGGGTCCGCTGGCTTGTCCCCTTCTCCCTTCTCCTTCCCCGCGGTCGTCTGCGCGTATACGAAGCATAGACAATAATAATGATGTTCATTTGTATTACAGAAGAATTTATAAATGTCTTTCTTTTTAAACTCATACTTTCTGTAACAATAAAAGTCTAGGTATCCGAATGAAATCAAAAGATTAACTATCTTATTTATAAAAACACGATTCCTCTAAAACACTCCTCATAGACAGTTTAAATAACCTATGGTTACGTTATTCCCTTTACCAGAGACTATTTAAACTGCATCTGAGAAATGTTCTAAGGCAGGGGTCGGCAACCTTATGCTATAGCCGGGCCACATACGTTGCCAGAGTATCAGTGCGGGCCGCACTTATATTTATATGTTCGGGCATGTATTTTTAATATTTGAAATAAAACGCATATATATTCATACAATTATGTCTTTTTTAATTGAACTACTATACTAACATAAAAGTAAGTACTAGTGAGATTTTTGAGGCTGCATTTGACTTGCAAGTTTTTTAACGTCTGCTTTCATTTTAGTAGTAGACACGCGCAGTATCGCGTCTAAATGTTCATCCGTTAACCGCGAACAATTCTTATTTTTGCGGTAGTTGAGAATTGAAAAAGTCTGCTCACACAAATATGTACTACCAAACATAGTTATTATCTGCTGAGCAAACTTTTTCAATTCTTTGAAGTTTTCAGAACTCAAACCTCCGTAGAACTGTATCAAGTCAGTGCTTTCCTTAAATGCCGTTTTAAGTGTGCTATTACTTTGCAAATCTACTATGTTCATTTGCAAATTGCTTGGTACCTCACTAATATCAATTGCAAAAGGGTTTTGGAATATTTCCATGTTAAGGGAGCTCTTTTTAAAGTCGGTGAATCGATTTACAAACTCAGTTTGTAGTTGTGTTAACACGTTTCTCATTGTAATATTTTGCCACACAAAATTATCTCCAGCTTCTTCCACGGCTTTCTTGCAATTAGGAAAATGGTCAAGCTTTTTTTCATCAATATGCTTGATAAACAGTTTTAGTTTCATTTCAAATGACTTTACATCTGTATACATATCGCAAATCAATTTATTTTTTCCCTGCAAGCGTTTGTTGAGCTGATTCAGTTCCTTAGTCAAATCAGTCAAAAAACCAAGATCGATAATCCACTGTTTGTTAGTAAGCTCTTCTACTGGCTTTCCTTTCATCTCCATGAAGTTGCCAATTTCTTTCCTCAAATCAAAAAACCGTTCCAAAACGGCACCTCGACTGAGCCACCTCACTTCACAGTAGTAAACCACGTCACCATGTTCAGCTTCCAGATCTTCCAAAAACTTTTGGAACTGACGGTGTGTGAGCCCATTTCTTCTTATAAAATTAACAGTGGATGTTACAGTATCCATTATTTCTTTCCAGGATATAACTTTGGAGCACAATGCCTCTTGATGGACAATACAGTGAAAAATCAATGGCACAGTAGATCCAGAATCTTTCACTTTGCTGATGATTCTCCCAACAACACCTTTGTTTTGACCGCTCATGTTCTTGCCTCCATCGGTAGTGACACTTGTTAACTTTTCCCAGCTTAATTGCAATGAATCCAGAGCTTGTTCCACATGGTGAAATAAATCTTCTCCCGTAGTTGTACCTTTCAAACTGCACATTTTCACAAGCTCTTCGTAAACAGTAAAGTTTTCGTCAATGCCGCGTACAAATATGAGTAGCTGTGCTGTATCCGACACGTCCGTACTTTCATCCATCGCTAAAGAGAAGCAGTCGAAAGACTGAGTTGTTCACACAAATTAGCACCCAAGTCTTCAGTACGTCGGGTGCAAGTTCTTGCAGAGAGACTAAGACTTTCAAACATTTTTTTCTGCTCTGGGCATATTTCTTCTGCGATAGCTAAGACACACTCTTTTACTAATTCACTATCGGTAAACGGACGTCCACTTTTTGCAAGAATCTCTGCTACCCTGTAACTGGCCCGAACATTCGATTCGCTGTTGTCTGCCACAACCTTAAATATGTTTTGTTGATTTTGTAATGACGATTTCAAAGTGGAAATTTTCCTTTTCCGTATTTCTCCTTCAAGACAGTCAAATTTAGCTTTGTGCTCAGTGTCGTAATGTCGCTTCAGGTTATATTCCTTTACTACAGAAATACTCTTTTGACAAATCAAGCATAACGGTTTTCCTTTCAACTCGATAAAAAAGTATAATTCTGTCCATAATTCGTTAAAAACTCTTTTTTCTTCTTCTATCTTCCTTTTTCTTGAAGCCATGTTTATATAATTATTCTGTAACAATAATGAAAAAAATTAAATTCGTTGTAAAATTATATGTTCCAGTTAGCACCTACAAATTCAACTCCACATTCAAATAATAATTAAAACATGACACACTCATAACTAACTTCATGTCATGTAACTACTATCCCCGTCCTTATAACATTTACCCATCAATCTGAAGGTTCACATTAACAAGCAGTAAATAAAATAAAACAAAATGCTCGCGAATGCATACAACTTACCTCATACGTCGTGCGTGAGAAGCTATCAGCGAAGGGAAGAAAGGTGAAACGAAACGCGTAGCTAGCAACCAGATGAGACGTGAGTTTCCGGCGAATTTCCACAACCGAATGTGGCGAGAGCTGCGCGCGGCTGTGATTTTAACTAAAACCGGTCGCTTTGAATTTTTTCGCCGCCGCACACCTGCGTCTAATCAAAGACTGCCGCCCCGCCTATAGTCTCAAAGGAGCCGCCCGCCGCCGCACGTGCGGCGGATAAACGCAAAAGAAATTGCCAAGAATTGAATAAGTACAGCAAATATTTATTTTCGGTAGAAACAATACATAACATCACAGTCTTGATAAACAGTTCTTAAGAAATGAAATAGAGGTACATTTTGATCACCCCGCGTGGGAGCGAGCTTTCAAGAATACTCTCATGGCCCAGCAGCATGGCCGTATAAATTCTAGTGAATTTATATGGCCTTTTGCTTCGGTATTTTTTTCTTACGGACCTCAGGCTTGCGGGCCGCACCGAGATAGTCTACGGGCCGCATGCGGCCCGCGGGCCGCCGGTTGCCGACCCCTGTTCTAAGGAATCGTGTTTTTATAAATACATAACATACATAAGCAGCCTATATACGTTCCACTGTAGGGCACAGGCCTTCTCTCAGAGAGAGAGTATGGGCTTAATCACCACGCGTGCCCACCGCTGATTGGTGATTTCATGCGCTGAGGTATGTGAGTAGCTCAGACCCTCAGGTTTCCTCACGATGTTTTCCTTCACCGTTAGCCAGTGGTATTGCTACTATAACTTCACAAATGCATAACTTAGAAAACAAAGTCAAAGGTACATGCCCGCGCTGGGAACCGAACCTGGGTCTCTCGCTTCCGAGTCCAATGTTCTACCCACTAGGCTATTACCGCTTCCTATAAATACGAGTAAGACCGGAAAACTATTAATGCAAGGTCGTCATTTCGGTCCCCAGCTCTCGGACTGTAACTACCTAAAAGTGTTGAAAATCGATCACGCTAGATTAGTCCTACCGTCAAATACTTAACGTCAACTTAAAGTAGATTCCAGCAACTCAACACAAGAGTATAAGCGCCGTAATAGGCTAATTAGTTAAGTAGTGGATGACGATAGCATCGTGAACATAAGTCCTGAGTGTGTACAGGTGTACGGTGAATATTAATGCGCTTCGAAGGATTTCCGAATTTCACAACGCATGTATGCAATGCCGTGAAGGTCTGAAACGCACTAGAGCGTTGTCTGTCATGCGGTCAAATGCTCGTAATTAGATTTAATAAGGTCCTTATCACACACTATTCGACCTCAGAGAGTATGGTTGTCCTTTTTGTTAGACCTTATACATTACATAAACACACACCTGTATCCCGGAGGGGTAGGCAGAGACCAGCGATTGCCACTTGCCACCTAACTTTAGACCTTAGACCTAAAGTTCGACTTTATGGAATGTATGGGGTTTTTCCCTATGGCTCCAAAATTTCTTTCCCACCGGCTCCAACAGAAAACTACAGACAAACAGATTTATTCCCAAAGGCTCCAAAAAAATGCATAGAGTTCATAATTGAAGAATTATTTGATATTTATAATTTCATACATTAGTTCCCAGTGGCTCCAAGAGTTCTTTAATGAATGTCAAAGACAATGGCGAAAGAGTCTCGAGACTGAAATGGAAGTGGGCGGGACACCTGACGAGGCGGGAAGACGGCAGTTGGCCCAGAGCAATCACAGAGTGGTGGCCAAGGACGGAACAAAGGTCAGTGGGTAAACCAGCGGCCCGATGGTCGGACGACGTCGTTGAGTCGGCGGAGGGACCGTGAGAGATGGCATTTGGGGGAAAAGTAGACCCCTCTCCAAACGCAGCATTGATATTGCGGGCTGTTTCTGCCGCGTTAGTTCCGCGTCGGAACTCGTATTCAAAAATCACTCGAATTTTCGCAGTATCCATCTTTCTTGTCTAAATTGAATAACAAAAACAATTGAAAGTCGATATTCAAATGTTTCACATTTTTAAAAAAAAAAACATCATAGAAACCATTTGAAAAAAGTTTCATTCGAAAACCTCAAACCATGAAGATTCTTTGTCAATTCAAAGAACCTATTGCAATAAAACGGCAATTTCATACTTTAACCCCTAATACTTACTTACGAAGTTAGAGACTATAATACAAGGCGGGAGAGAAAAGCGCGTCGCCATGATGGCTCGTCGGTCGCACCTTCTTTTTTTTTTCGTTGCGCCCGCACTTCGTCGACCCGTTGTAATATGGATAGTTCTTCAGTCATTTAACATAAAAAATCTACCCCAGGCTACCTGAGTAGTCACTTCAACTGTCAAGTGTTTTCTGGGTGTTACTTTCTATACGTTGTATAAATTATCTAGCACAGATGTAAAAAAGAAGGTTTTTTTTTCTTTTAAGTGAGATTCATTCCATTGCCGATTCAAGCCCGCACGCACAAACGTTTCAAGTCATCGAAGCGTAAATGTAATAAAATCATTTGACAATGACTTTGTACATTTTCCCGGCTGCTTATTAAATTCAAAAATAAAGTTGCAATAAAGGTCGCAATAAAGTTATGAATTATGAATTAACATAATCACAAAATCCATGAACTCATTACCCCGTGTAGATGTTTTTTTTTTAATAAAACCTACCCTACATTACATAAACTCACGCGTGAATCCCGGAGGGTTAGGCAGAGACTAAGGCTTGCCACTTGCCCCTTTGATTAGTCGCTGCATGCGCGCGCGCCCGTTTCGGGCAATTTTCATCTTGCCCTTCGCCTTCAGTCTCTGCCTATCTCTTCGGAACACTCATGAGTTTATTTAGTGTAATATGTATAACAAACACTACTGTTTTTAATAAATAAATAATTTCCACACAACACAATCACTTGACCTGGTCCCAAACTAGGATACCCTGTACTATGGTAACCAGGTAAAGACATGATAAACATGGAAATACACCCAGACTGAGGCCATTTGTAAAAGTGTACGGTGACCCCGGCGGGGATCGAACCCACTTTACTCGAGATGCTATTAGGGTTCCCACAACACGACACCTTTGTTTCCAGGATTTACAGTCGTCAGCACAACAACCTTAACAAGCGTGCACTGTACTCGGTTAGGTTGCGGGCGAGTTTGCTACAAAATTGTAAAGGTTGACTTGCTGTCCACTGTACATGTATATGAATCTTTCGTTTTCAGGGTTCCGTAGTCCGACAAGGAACCCTTATAGTTTCGACAGGTCCGTCTATCTGTCTGTCTGTCCGTCCGCGGCCTAGCGCAAAGACCGATGGTATACTAGAAAGCTGTAATTTGGTATTGTATACATATTTTTCACGCCGACAAAGTTGAAGAATAAAATGTTGGAAAATTTTTTTTTTTTACTTTACCTCCCCTAACATGAAAGGTGGGGATGTCTTTTTTTCTCGTCTACCCCATTATGTGGGACATTGTTGAATTGGTCGTTAAAAAATATTGTGGTTGTAGGAAGACCATTTTTTGATTTAGCGTTCCGTTTGCGAAATATTAAGATTTAAAGGGTAAATTTTTGTCGGAGTAGGGTGTCAACCCTACTCGGACAGAAATGACTTCGATGTGTTGTGAAAATGACTTCGATGAAGTTGTTAGTTCTGTAAAGCAGATAAAAAACCCTCTTTCTATGGAACCCCACATTGCGCGTGGCCCGTCACGCAGTTGGCCGGTATTTTTAAATTATAAATTAATAATTACATTAATAATTACATTCCAAAATGTCGAGGTGTTAAATGCATAAGATAGGTGAATTTCTCAGTCAAATTACTTTTTTTTTTTCAAAATTTGTTTAATAATTCATAACATTCAATATTTTCGAGGAAGGCCCAGAAGTATTAGTTTCATCGCTAATCTGTAAGCAGGAAGTAACTAAGGTCTATTAATCTGAAAGTTTTCTGCCAATTAATTTTCGAGCACCCGGAAATTAATAAAAAAGATTACTGAACAATGCTGGGTACTAGCCACCCATGTATATTCTCTCCGAGAGAAATGTATTTATTTATTTCAGACTCATACAAATCCATAGTGAAACACAATAACAATACACAAGAGTTAGTAACGCAGAAAAACAAAAACATGCTTACAGAAAATATAATGTTAGTACTTATTATTATTGTTTACATTTATCCGAACCCAGTGGGTTTGCAGGAGACCACCAAACCGGGCCGCTATGCCCTCCAGTATGCTGTCGCCGCTGGCGCGCAGCCTGGATGATGATTTCGGCTAAGAGACATTACATTACAGGAGGTAGGCAGGATTAGGGGTAGGCAGAGAGGAGAGTTTGCCACTTGCCACGATCGTGGCAAACCTCTTTCGCTTCATCAACATTCATTATTTAGCGGTTGTATGATACGAACCAAAAAACTTCTCCCTACAACATTCACACTCAAAAACGGCCCCTGTACTCTTGATTCGTCTTTACCAATGAAAAACTATAGAAGTATTTCTTCCTACAAAATTCACACTCAAAAACGGCCCCTGTACTCTTGATTCGTCTTTACCAATGAAAAACTATAGAAATATTTCTTCCTACAAAATTCACACTCAAAAACGGCCCCTGTACTCTTGATTCGTCTTTACCAATGAAAAACTATAGAAGTATTTCTTCCTACAAAATTCACACTCAAAAACGGCCCCTGTACTCTTGATTCGTCTTTACCAATGAAAAACTATAGAAGTATTTCTTCCTACAAAATTCACACTCAAAAACGGCCCCTGTCCTCTTGATTCGTCTTTACCAATGAAAAACTATAGAAGTATTTCTTCCTACAAAATTCACACTCAAAAACGGCCCTGTCCTCTTGATTCGTCTTTACCAATGAAAAACTATAGAAGTATTTCTTCCTACAAAATTCACACTCAAAAACGGCCCCTGTCCTCTTGATTCGTCTTTACCAATGAAAAACTATAGAAGTATTTCTTCCTACAAAATTCACACTCAAAAACGGCCCCTGTACTCTTGATTCGTCTTTACCAATGAAAAACTGTAGAAGTATTTCTTCCTACAAAATTCACACTCAAAAACGGCCCCTGTCCTCTTGATAGACAGAGATAGAGAACACTTTATTGCACAACCAGGTGAAAGATATTACAAATAGTTTCTTATAATATCTAAGTAGTGGTAGTGGTTGGCGGTCTTTACAATGAAACGAGCGCAAGATGTGACTCTGTGACTGGTTCATTCTGTGCGCCATGCGTGACGCCGTGAACGTTGATTGGCCGATAGTATGTGACAGCGTAAGTGACGATTGGTTCTATACAAAAACGTCAAACCTTCTATCGACTTCATTGACGTATAACCCGACGAAATATCTAAGCACCTTGCAAGATGGCGGTCTGACGGTGGCAGGTACATAGATATTGCTCGCCTGCCCACTAGTTAAACATCTATGTGTTTAACTATCACTGGTTGAAAAGCATGTACGCCGATTCCGGGTACATTTTGTCTTGCTTTTCATACCTATTTGATAGAAGAAGAAGAAAATTCATTTATTTAACGACACAATATTCAAAACACAATCATCGTAACATACAAAACTCAAAACGTCCCTCACCGGCCCTACCGCCCACTTTCGCTGTGTACATTTTATTTCGTCAAGCTTTCTTCCTTCATTCTCTCCATATGTCCAAACCAACCCAGCACTTATTAATATATCAATTATTTAATTTAATGAATTCTTTAGTGTATTTGTAATTTATTAAATTTTATAGACACGTCCAACTCTAATTATAATTGTAACTGTAATGGTAATTGTTATTATTTAATTTTATTAGATGGAAAATTTAACAGGGCCTTGCTGAAAATCAGCGTTGTGTCTAACACAACATCTATGCTGAGCAAACCCCTTTTTATCAATATCCCTAAGTTTAGGATATTATTTATATTATTATGATTTTTTTTTAAATGTAATTTGATGCGATAAATAAAATTTTTTTTCAATTTCAATTTCAAAGAGCTGCACAGTTATTTCTAAAATACGCAATTCCTAAGACAGCCCAATTAGAGTTTGTGCTTGGCAATAACTTTCATTCTGTGCGCTTTTAATTTTCGCCGAAATATCATGGTGTATATTATTTTTTTTACAGTCGCGCTTTAAGCGCTGCGCTCTGCCAACGTCGCAGCTTTCAATAATAGAAGAATGAACATTACATATCACTAGCGACTTGTGAGCGATTTGAAAGCGATGCAATAGCGATGCGAGCAAGCGGCGATGACGCCACGACGACGCTGCGCAATCGTGGCGACGTCGCCGCGATTATCACTGTCGATGCCATTTTGTACAATAGCGTTCGACAGTCCAACCCACCCCACTTGAATCATAGGTATCAATATCAAAGATACGTGTGTAAGCGGAAGCAGCTTCGTTTAGATTTACAATCATCGTTGATGCCATGGATACAAAGTTATTTATCACTAAAATTCAAAAACCTACCGTTACATGGGATACGAGTACATAGTAGTCACTCTCTCCCAGTCGATTACTTGATAATGAAGTAGTGTTTCCTCGTCAGATCAATCCATTTTGCGACTGAGTGCCCAAAACGCGGATCGCACGATGAAAACTTGCCGCGGGGGCGCAGCATCGTCGCGGCGTGCTCGCTGCGCAATCGCATCGCTTTTAAATCGCTCGCACATCGCTAGTGTGATAGGGCTATAACACATAATGGTTTTAAGCATCATTATTTATCAAACAACGCCACTACGAAGTAAAAAACCGTTTAAATTAATTTATTATTACGATTAATTTTTCAATAGTCTTAGAACTAAAGTTTTTGTAAATGACAAACTCTAACCGATATATTCTAGAAAATGCGCATTTAAAGATAAAATGCAGTCTATACACAAGTCCAAATGTAGGGCACACTTCTCTTAGAGAGATGGGCTTAATCACCACGCGTGCCCACCGTGGATTGGCATTTTCAAGCGCTAAGGTATATGAACACCTCAAGCACCCAGATTTCCTCACGTTATTTTAGTTCACAGCTAGCGAGTGGTGCAGGTGCGTCATTACGTAAGTAAAACCATAGTAATTGGTACACGGGTTCGAACCCACGACCTCAACGATCAGGCAAGCGTTCTACCGACCGCCCTACGCCGCTTAATTTTTTAAATAACCCTGTATAAATATTTTAAAACAAACCGGCCAACAGCGTGTCGGGCCACGTGCAATGTAGGGTTCCATATTAGGGTTCCAGAGGGTTTTTTTAACTGCTTTACAGAACTAACAACTTCATCGAAATAATTTTCAATGGATTTTGTACGAAGTTTTCCTTTCATAAGTTGGTCGCTTATTATTCGGTACGTAACTAGTAAAGTCTACTAAGCTGTGATAGTTTTCCTTTTAAGGTCATAATTTTAATTATAACGGCTACTGACCTGAGTATTTTCCCGTTTCTACAATCAACCGTTTAGCCGGAAGAAAAGGGGGACGCCCTACTCTGACCAAAACTTGCGCTTAATATTTCGCAAACGGAACCCTAAATCGAAAAGTGGTCTTCCCACACCACAATATTTTTCAAGGACCAATCCAACGATAATACTATGGTGTGGGCGAGAAAAAAAATGCATCCCATTATGCTACCGAGTTACTGATATAGCTCGAAGAATTGCTCAGTTGAAGTGGCAGTGGGCGGGACACATAGCTCGGAGAACTGATGGTCGTGCGGGCGGAAAAGTTCTGACCTGGCGACCGCGGACCGGACGACGCAGCGTGGGCAGGCCCCCCCATCAAATGGTCTGACGACCTGGGCCTCGATTCTGTTAGTGCATTGTAGTATAATGACAGGTACACTGTCGGGTCACGTGACGTGTTTTTTCGTACCATTGACGCCTAGAAGATTTGATGGGTGTGCCCGCGTAGACTTAAAGCAGCCATGAAATGAAAACCGCCATGTTCATGCAGTTGTCATGTTACTACAATGCATTAACAGAATCTAGGCCCTGGTTACGGTGGCGGGGAGTCGCTGGATGCAGGCGGCATAAGACCGGGAAGCTTGGAAAACCATGAGGCCAGCCTATGTCCTGCAGTCGACGTCAAATGGCTGATGATGATGATCATGCTACCGAGGTTTTAATCTGAAGTTTTGTCGGCGTAATAATTAAATATGTATATCTATGCCAAATTTCAGCTGGCTCTGTGCTAGGCCGCGGACGGAGACGGACGGACGGACGGACGGACATGGCGAAACTAAGGGTTCCTTATTGACTACGGAACCCTAAAAAGTGGATACCGTCACTCGAGAACCGATAGCGTAGTGGTTGTCGCAACCTGATACGCGGGTTCGATGACAGAAGCCCGCTTGAAGCTTTCCACGCTCACCCGAGGCGCTCAGTCCGAGGTTAATGACTTTCAGGGTAAGTGTGAGTTTGTTTTTGTGCTGGCACTGCGAGGAAAACCTTCGTGAGAAACCCCGAGTTTCTGAGGTATTTATACAGTAGCGGTGGTAGCGAATAAACAAGCATGAAATTAACTAACAAAAAAACAGGACTAAAAATCTATAGGTATATTTTTTTATTTATTTATTTCTATTTCGGCAACAGACTGTCACCGTTTTGAAAATAGGTACCTACAATGGAAATATACTTAATGAAAAGACTTAATAACATTCAAGGCTTAGCCGTTAATGGTAAGTAGTAGTAGGTTTTCATAACCATGAGGGGTTTTGCCATAATCGCCACGCTTGGCAGGCGGGTTGGCGATCGCAGTATGTGCGGTTGGAATCTCAGGAAGACGCTGCTGCCCGTCTCCTGGTAATTTGTTTCCTTAGTCGCCTTCTACGACATCCACGGAAGGAAATGGAGAACCTTTGCACTTCATCAAACATCCGTTTTTAGGGTTCCTTACCCAAAGGGTAAGGGACCCTATTACTAAGACTCGTCTTTCCGTCCGTCCGTCCGTCTGTCACCAGGATGTATCTCATGAACCGTGATAGTTAGACAGTTGAAATTTAAACAGATGATGTATTTCTGTTGCCACTATAACAAAAATAACTAAAAACAGAACAAAATAAATATTTTAGGAGGGCTCCCATACAAGAAACGTGATTTTTTGGCGTTTTTTGCTCGATATTAATAAAGGCAACAGGTAGACGCTCGAAATATTCGTATGTTGCATAAATTTTGTGCATTTGTGACCGGCCCACTGCCACTTTAGCTTGCTAGTCTTATAGGCTACCAAAACTGAAACAGGTGAAACTCACGATTTGCTGACAAGGCAATTCATGAGCTGATTTTCGTCTGCTCAGCTTGATTATTTGGTTTCTTCATTTAGTACCTAGGTATTAAAATATATTTTCTGCCGACCACTAAGTAGTTGTTGCTCAAAAGACTTTCATTGCTGACAGAAAGTATTTTATTGAAGATCAAAACCGTATTTTTTTTTGCTGACCCTTCAAATATTTGAGAGCGTTGGTAGCATAGTGGGTAGAACATCGGACTCGGAAGCGAGAGACCCAAGTTCGATCCCAGGTGCGGGCACCTATGACTTGGTTTTCTAAGTTATGTACATTGTGAAGTTATAGTAGCACACGCTAACGATGAAGGAAAACATCGTGAGGAAACCTGAGTGTCTGAGCTATTCACATACCTCAGCGCTTGAAATCGCCAATCCGCGGTGGGCACGCGTGGTGATTAAGCCCATACTCTCTCCTTGAGAGAAGGCCTGTGCCCTACAGTGGGACGCATATAGGCTGATTATGCTTATGCTTCAAATATTTTATTACTTAACTACGCATTAACCCTGTCCCATTGTAACCCATTAAAGTTTATGTGTCATTTCATTGAGCTTGATTTGATTTCATTTAATGTAGCAAAAATGAATATGAAATCTCGGTGTACACATTAAAATTTTTCAAACACTATCAAACGAAAGAAATTGATAAAATGGTTTGTTTGTTTTTTTTCTTAGGTTTTTCTTAGGGACTTAAAAAGTACCTACCGTCTTAGATTAGTGACAAAGGCGAACTTATTTCTTTTAAGAAGCAGAGGCTGTACAGCTTATAAAGCTTTATTGAATTAAAGCTAAATAGAGCCTAGTATTATTGTATCATCTTTATGAATAAAACTACTTATTACTATTATTATGTCCGGTGAAATTTCATCCAACCACCCTTGACGTTTAGAAAATTAAACAGGAAGCGGGAAAAGGGCAAGTGAAGCACAAACAAATTAATTACTTCATTACTTCATTTTTTTTTTCTTTTTTTTTTCAATTGTATATCTAATAAATATGGATAGGGATGAAAGTTCTTAAATTATTGAGAGAAAAGCTAACAAACAACTTGATTGAACAACACTTCCCGTGTTTAAAAAAAATGCTACTATTTAAAACGAACGTAGAATAGCGGTCCCACATTCCGCAGGTCGTGAGTTCGAATCCCGGTATGGCTTTGGTTTGTAAATTACCTTTATATGTGAAGTTGTAGTAGCAAAACCACTCGCAAACTGTGAATAAAAACCTCGTGAAGAAACCTGAGAGTCTGAGGTGTTCACAAATTGCTAATCCGCGGTGGGCACGCGTGGTAATTAAGCCCATAGTGTCTCTCTGAGAGAAGGCCTGTGCCCTGCTGTGGGACGTATAATATAGGCTAAATAAAAAAGGGCAAGATAAAAAGTACCCGAAACCGGCGTGCGTGCATGATGCGTGCATGGATCGTGGCAAGTGGCAGTCCCTAGACTCTGCCTACCCCTCTGGGATACAGGCATGAGTTTATGTATGTATGAATGTATATAAAAAAGTTACGGTTTGTTCATATACAGACAGAAGCTGACTGAAATTAAATATAGTAACGTGGGTTGTAAAACCGTCATCATTTTCCTGTCTCACATTTTTCCCTCTAAATTAGCTGGGAGTCATCCTTGAAAGTAAATTTTGTCTTTCCGTGCGTACAGTAGGCTGAAAGAAAGGCTGAAAAACGACAACGATGAGAATATACAAAGTGTAAAAAATATCCTTACATTTTTAAAGCAGGAGTTCTGCTCATCAAAACGAACAACTTTTAGTTCTGGTGCAAATACGGCCCGAAGCCAGCGGCTAACATAGTACATTGACATTCAGCAAACAGAATGTAAATTCTTTACGTTGAAGTAAATTATTGATTTCTGATTTCAGAATTACCTACATCTTGTACAAGAGGTTATTTTTAAAATGCGCAATTTTTTTTATTCACGTCCATAGGGTTTGTCATTTTTTTTACACACAGAATTTTTTTATGGCTTTACGTCCCGCTTTGTGATAGCGGGACGATTGATAATGGGAAGATATCTCATTTAAAATGCTTACAACCTTAGTGTTAAATAGAATGGACATTTTTAAAATCCTATTTCGTGGCCAAAAATTCCACCCATGCCGGGACCCGAACCCGCGACCTCTGGCCAACCGTGCCAGCGCTCTCCCAACTGAGCTAATTGGCATCTAAATAGGTTTTTAAAATGTTACTCAGCACGGTTTAGTGCAACAAAAAGAATATAGAATGGACATTGTTATAAATTTTACCGGTGGCTGCGATATTTGACGAGCAAACAACTTGATGCCCTAATTGCTTTCCATATTTTAACGATTTCTAACAAAGGTGTGTTTACACTCAGACAAAAGCTTTGTAAAATTAGATGTACTTACATCTTTGTCTGACTGTACAGTTTCCCGAACTATACTACCTATTTTTCTATCCAGACGGATACAGTAATAAAATATATCTATAGCAGAGCACCCATTACAACGACGAACTTTAGTTGTACCCGTAGATATCGCCAGGAAAATGTATTTTTATTTTACTGTGGCAACACTAAACACAACACCTACCATCTCGTTGACACACAAAACTCAACCTTATTTTCTAACAGGCAAAGCTGTAAATTATTTGAACTACTCACGTGCTTGAGACGTTCCAAATTCGAAAATGAAAACTCAAAACGCACGCAGTTGCGTCAACAGCTGTACATAGAGATGTAGCTCTGCCTCTTTCAGTTCTTCACAGGGGTGGTATGCGGCTGTCTCTGTCTGTCCCCGAGTTAAGCCGCTTATCTTCGCCCCGCACGCTTCACCCCGCCACCCGCAGGCGCAGGGGGTGGCTATTCTGAAAAGTTTGGTTTTGGTGGAAATTGAATTATTGGTAACCAAGTTTAGGAGATTAGATCAAAATTGTAAGAACAAATTTGAGAGAAATAGTAGGGGAAATAACGAGCATCACTACATCTGCCCCACTCAGGTTTGCTGCCAATGTTTATCTTCGCCTTTAGATAAGCACATGTTTAGATAATCTTGATGCAATATAGCTTGAAGCTCTTTGCTTCTAGGCAATAGAGAATTTTACCAGGGTTTAATCGGCTTTCTTTGATTTAATTAGTTGTTTTTTATTCTGATCTTTTTTAATTTAAAGTCAGTTATTTGTTGAAAAACACAAAACTATCGTTTTTGTTTATTTTAATTATTAATAAAACATTATTTTAACTAATTGTTCATGTTTTTTTAAACAGTTTCATATTTATTTGCCATATTTAACAAAAAATATAATTAAAAATTAAAATAATTTTTTAAAATGCACACTGTAATTGTTGTTATATTTAACAAATATGAACGAGGAAAATAAAACGGACTTAAAGTTAATAAATAAACACAAAACCATTTGGGTCTTGTAATTTAAAAGATACACATAACATTTCAGGGAATTCCCAAACTCTGTAGGTAAACATACCATTCGTGTGCACGTAGCTAATGGGCCACGGACCGTAGTTTATGTCGGGGATAAGTCTCTTGACACTTTTTGGCCGATTTCGTATTAATTTATTGTTAATTGTTTTTTTTTATCGCGATTTTAATTATACCAACCCGAAACTTTACATATATGTATACCTATGTTATGTTTATGTAATAACCAAACTAAGAAGGTAAAAACACTAAACTTGCGAAAGCAATGAAAAAGAGATATTAAGTACTTTACAAAAAACCGGCCAAGTGCGTGTCAGATTCGCGCACAAAGGGTCCCGTACTATTATATATACAACATTTGAATATTTCAACAATATCGAACAAAAAACAGCAAAAAATCACGTTTCTTGTATGAGAGCCTCCCTTAAATATATATTTTATTCTGTTTTTAGTATTTGTTTTTTGGCACCAGAAATACATCATCTATTTAAAATTTCAACTATCTAACTATCACTAACATTGTTGTGACAGAAAGACAGACGGACAGTATACCTTAGAAGTACCTTATATAATATAATACTACCGACAATTGTCACGAAAAAAAAACGTGTGTCTTATAAACATATTTAATATCTTAATCTCGATATGCCGACAAGGAAAAGCAAAGCAGTGTTGTCACTAGGCAAAATAAAGTGGCAGGTCACTCACAGACTAATTCCATTACTCTACCCTAAGTCCTTACGTTTCGCGTGTGAACTCGTCAAATACTGTCGGTAAGCGTATCTATAATTCTTACCGACGAATTACTTCAACGACGACCTCGTGGCGCAGCGGTTGTGCATCTGCATACCATGCGAGAGCTCCCGG
Organism: Yponomeuta evonymella; assembly: GCA_963969515.1. Classification (NCBI taxonomy): domain Eukaryota; kingdom Metazoa; phylum Arthropoda; class Insecta; order Lepidoptera; family Yponomeutidae; genus Yponomeuta; species Yponomeuta evonymella. The sequence continues at coordinate 2,962,885 of OZ018369.1, forward strand.
GTTCGAATCCCGGCTGGGGACAAAAAAACCCCAGGTCTTGTTTACATGTTTGTGATGTCGTTGTTTCTGGTTCCCACGTCACAGGGTATCCTAGTGTGGGGCCAGAAGCAATGTATGTGCCTGTATGTAAGTGCTTATATTTATGTTTACTTATACAGAAAACAGTTATGCAATCAGACACTCAGCTTTCCTCACGATGTTTTCCTTCGCACCGCAAGAAAACTTAAGAACTCCAGAATAGCCCCGCCGCTATATCTATTCACAATTATAAGTACCTACGCGGCAAACTCTCGCTCAAGTGCCTACAGCCTGTGTACTACATTGAGGTAGGTATATATACCACAGCCGCGCAGCCTCCCGGTTGTCCTGTACACTACTGCTGGCTCGGCTCTACGAATTTACGAGGTTATTCAAAACTAGAGCAACGTGCGTGTACTGCTCGTTGGCTCGAAGGTTCAGAGGTGACGCGCTTGACTACCGAAGCGGAGGGCGTGGGTTTGATTCCCGCTGGAGTCCGCCGTAGGTACTTGATTTGTACAAGTGGCCGCAGTCAACAAATGGCCCGAGTTCGATTCCAGCATGTAACATCTTTCGGTGTTATTTAGAAAGCACGGTTCCCTTAAAACACTCCATAAACGCAGCATAAATAGCCCGTGGTAAAGTCTTTCCATTGTAAAGTCTCTACTGCGGACTATTTACGCGGCGTTTATGAAATGTTTTAAGGAATCTTGTGCTTATAAATATCGCCGTATGTTTTGCGGGATAAGTAGGTGCAGTTACGAGTTCGAAGTAGTCATCACTCGCTAACTGTGAAGGACAACGTCGTGAGGAAACCCGAGTGCGCGGTGGTAGCGCTGCAGCAGAACGCTAGCCTCATATTCGAGAGGTCATGGGTTTAAATCCCGGTATGTGCCAATGAAGTTGGTCTCTAAGTTTATAAGGTTGTTTCGAAATTACCTTACTCAATAATAATAAGTACAAGGATGCCCCTTTCCCAAAGTAGGATACTCTGTACTATGGTGATCAGGCAGGAACACCACATATATGGAATTACACCCAGAGAGACGGACATGTAAGACCTCCAGTGGGAATCGAACCCACGACCTCTGTATTGTGTAACGAGGCAGTCAAGAAACGATATAAGTACGATATTTTCATTTCATTCACCATTCATTCATTCATAGATAAATAGATAGAGAACACTTTATTGTACATTTGGAAATTACACAGATATTTTCAAAATTACTGGTTTTTCTCCAACAATATGGAAAGTTTTACAAAATAAGTTAAAAATGTTGTTTTAGGAACGCGACATGCTAAAATATGTCAACTAGAAAACAGTTTTTTTCCGGTTCATTCGTTTCTATGTAATAATGATAAATTGTGATAATGCTTAAGACCTTAAGACGAAAGACCCTTAGATAGAAATCAATGTTAAACCCATATAATGTGATGAAATGGCACGCTTGCCCTTTTATCTATTACCGAAGCCCGTGAAATTAATAGATATGGTAGATACGAGAAGTGCGAATTATTTAAAACTGCGAAATTAATAGATATGGTAGGTACATGAAGTGCGAATTATTTAAAACTTATGAAACTCCGATACATGATCTATAATATATAATCTATATAGATTGATGTTTCACATATCAAAGACTTCTAGAACAAATATTTTTGCGAAACCCTAACGGTGTTTTTATAAGGACAGTCCTCAAACGCAGTTTAAATAACCTGCGGTAAAGTCTTTCCCTTTAACACAGACTATTTAAACTACGTTTGAGGAGTGTCATAAACGTGGAATCGTGTTTTTATAAGACTTTCAGTGCAACAACTTTTGCTCTGCGAGTTTTTCTTACAGCCTATACGGTGTTTTAGAGGAATTCAGATTTTTAGGGGAAGTTTTAGAGGAATCGTGTTTACTGTAACTCTAATTGACGTGTTTCAAGAATTGCGCGTTTTAAAAACCACCCCTTCCGCTTCGACTATAGATCGACCAAAATAACACCGTGTAGGCATATTTAGAGGCTAAAAATTTAATTTTCACCCACGCCGGGACTTGAACCCGCGACCTCTGGCTAACCGTGCCAGCGCGCTCCCAACTGAGCTAATGTGCAAGTGCAGGCCTCTTTACAAACTTCTCTGTATTACGTACAGGCAGCGACATCTAGCCGAAGCAATTTACATCACTTGCAACCCCGAGTAACCCACTTTGCAGTTAGGTTTTTACATCGGAATGATATCGCTGTACCTACATAATTATATTCTTTTTTTTTGTTGCACTAACTTTTTAGCCTCTAAATAGGTTTTTAAAATTGTCCTCGGCACGGGTTAGTGCAATAAAAAAAAAGAATATAACCGTGTAGGCATTTAATATCGGTGGCAGCATGTGGCCTCTCCCGGTCTCTCGAATGGAGAGCATTTGAGAGTAATAAACTCGCGATCAAACAAACTCCAGGGGAAACTTTGGTTGAGGTCTTCACCGCACACTCGATATTTCTTTCGTGAAATATTCTATGAAAATTAATCACTGAAAGAACTTACTTTTAATTTAATTCTGTTTTTTTTTTTAAACCAGCAGTCCTTTAAAGGTTTTGGACATCTGGAACGCTCCCGGATAATTGATTTTTTAAAGTAGGTGATCATTGACACCCATCAACCTTCATGTGCACCATACCGTTACGTCACAGTTGACTTTGCAACTAAACTGTTGATTTGCTCTCGACTGTACTTAACTGTCAACGAAAAATTGCATGTAACCGAGTTACTAAGAACAGAAACTTGGTTAGAAGTAAGTTTTTGTGTGGTTGAGGATGTATTCTTCTTCTTTTTCGGTCTTTTAACTCTTAGAGGAGCATAGGGCCCTCAAACAGAGACTTCCCCTTCCGAAGGTGGTTCGCGGCAGCTTCCAATTCAGGCCATCTAGTGCCGATCGGCTACTAATAAGTAAATTTCGCTTCATCCAAATCCACATTCATTCATTCGCGGACTGTACCAAAACTCGCCTACGCCGAATCGTCAGATGTATTTCTGTAATGAATATTAAATCCGTATCCTCAGACAAAAGAGGTATTAGGTGCACCGTAGACTAGCGTAGTGATTACAAGGGGTGCGTGTGGCCCTTATTCAGGAGCCTTCGACAACGATCCTTTGTCGAGATCCCGAGATTGGACTGTTTCACCCTGGAGGCTAGGACAACCTATTTTATTTTCTTACTGGCTGCTCGAGTAACACCCTTTTCGGGTGCAGTTACTGCGATTGTCTTCTCCTTCTTCTTTTTCTTTATGTAGCCTAGATTGTGTCCCACTGCTGGGCAAAGGCTTCCCCTTTAGCGTTCCACAATTCCCTATTCGTGGCCACCTCCTGCCAACTCAGTAGAAAGGTCGTGAGGTCGTCCCGCCATCTCCGCTTTGGTCGGCCACGACTTGCAATATCCGTCACGTGGAACCCCAGTCAGTGGCGATTTTTAAGATTTTTACTCTGTGTCGTCCTACGGCGGTCTGTCTTGTTCGTTCGCTATACTTCGGTAGTCAACGAACGTTATGATAGTAGGCATAGAAAGAGAAGTTTTACAGAGGCGAGGTACGAATGGCTTAGTTGATAAGAGCGCTAGCACAGGTTCGAATCCCGCTTCGCCCAAAATTTTTCTTTCCTTGTGAATAATAAAGAATAATATTTTGTTGCGTTGGTTTTAGGGGCAACAATGTTAATTTTTTAACATCGGCAAGTATTGTTCTTTTCTTTTGTAATTACAAATTATATTATTATTCATAGTGACCGGGCATATTGTCAGGCACGGTACATGAATAACCTGAACGCAGCATACATAGCGCATAGAACATGGGAGGCAATGCAAAATTGAATTACACAGAATTCGCTAAATATAAACCGAACACGACTGAATAAACACCCAGAAACACAATCCGCGAGCACGTCAACTCTATTATTTATGGATTCTTTAACATGTAAGGACTATCGAATGGAGGGCTGTGGGGTTCACGAAATAGCAGACAACTGAATGCGTAAAACGTTGTATTTTTAATTCAACAGAGAAGAAATTACACGATAGAGGAAAATTCTCTTATTTGTATTTATAAGTGAGCCGATCAAAGCCCTGACAAACGATTGGTTTGAATCGATCGGTGGATGGACGAAATGGATGGATAGACAAGTGGATGGTTTGTGACCAGTACAAGTGATTCTGTTGTGGGGACGTTATTATTATTAATTTCATGTTATAATCAGCAACCGAAACTTGCTAAAACAACGTCACCAAAACTCAAACATGCAAGCCCCTAAGGAAAAACCACCGGCTTACCCACTTCACCCTTCTGTCATATTTGTTTTGCGGCTAGGGGGTGTTTCGTAACAAACAATATCGGACATTTGGCTGTAAGGAAGTGTTTCTTCTGCCTCGGTGGGCGTCGAGAGGGCTCGCGCTTTTTACGCATCTGGAACGCACCCACAATTGATTTCTTTTTTTCGTTTTTGGCGGCGATTTTTCTCAAGTTTAATGTCAGGAGGTGGTTACTAACCTCCTAACCTATTTGTGAGTGGTTGACCAAAAAGGGACCTCAAGGGAAAATAATTGATTTCGAGAAAATCGCTTTTGAAGTTTCGTGTATAAACAGGTTTCGATCACAAAACCTAGTGTACGCTGTGTGTAAGGTGTATTTTTTGCAAAACTGCCTCGGCTCACAAAAAAAAATCATAAAAAAATAACTACGGCACCTAAAAATATTCTGGTTAGACCAAAACAAAGCTAAAATACCTACCACAGATTAAAAAAATCAAATAAAAAAAACTACTATAAATAGTTAGGTAGTGAATAGTTATCCTGTCCCTTTCTCATAGAGTATCAAACAGTGCTATAGAGTATTAATCAAATGATAAAACACGAAAGAGATTTTGTAGTGTCAAACGTAGACTTTTTATTAATTATTGTAAATATCATAATATCTCGACTAACACGCTTGACTACCAAAACACTGGTTGTTGGTACGATTCCCATTGGACACATTCGTACAAATGGCCTCAGCCTACAGGTGTATTTCTATGTACCTGGTTATCACAACACCGAGTATCCTAGTTTGGGACCAGGACAAGTGATTGTCTTGTGTGGAAGTTATTATTAGGTAGGTACCTATTGTATCGTTGTTGCAAAGTTTGTAAATTAATTAAGTGCAAGCGTGTAAAAATTGTAGAGCTTAGCAATAAGAATATTCTTTATTGTACACACCAGAAAAAAATACAGAAACAAAAGTTACAAAAGTAGAGGTACAATTGGCGGCCTTATTGCTTATAGCAAACATACCTACATGTTTTCCGAAACCGAAAAAATATGAAGGTTGGACTGATGTTGACTGTACCCAGAACAATTTTTGCGGTTCCTTGATATTGAGAGGTCGTTTTAAAAGTGCCTACTTCTTATCTCCAAAAGGTAAAAAGAGGAAAAACGAACGAGTCACTATAATTGGAAAACGCTATCATTTCATAACGAGAAGACAAGAAAATAGATCAAAGAGGGAGCCGTTTTCCCTTTGCCGCGCAAATTCATGCGCGAATAATGTAATAAATTCACTTTTAAAACCCGACATACTTCAGAATTGGATCGCACGGCTTGGCGAGCCCGGAAACCCGCGCTTTCGACATTCTACCAATTCAATTTCTTATTATATTCGGTATAAATCACGATTTTTCCTCTACTTAAAGTCTGTACAGAATATTTCGAAGTTTTCGGACGAATATTTTAAGGCACCCTATTCTTAAAATCTCAGTCATCGAAGCAAAATAAAATTAAAAATTCATTTCAATTCATTGAAAGTTCAAACTCAATAGAACATTGAAAATAAGAATTAGAAAAAAGTGAAACGCTGTTATAAGTTACATAGCTATGTACATTATAAAAAAAACAAATACCTAACACTCCATTTAGTGGGGACACGAGAATCAATCCCAAGACAGGAAAATTTTCAATTTTCGAACGAATTTTTATCTTCTACCATTTAATTTAAAAACAAAATGGATAAATGACGTTTCCGTGTAAACCGCGGGAAGTGCCAATTCGGCTTGTCTCGATTCCGATTCGATTTAGGTATTCGATTATCATCGGGCACCTTTGATGTGGGCACGAATGAACAGTGGGTAGGTATTCGATTAGGCGCGAATTTAGAACGCGGCTTTTCAATTTGGAGGGAAAAGAAATGGTTCGTTAAAAAGAAATAGGTATCGGGGCTTGATTTCCTTGTGTTAGCGAATTTCTATTTAATTTAAATTTTGTTCTTAAAGTCTTAGCTACTGCCAAGTCAGCCCTCATAAACATCAGACAAAATGTCATACGTCAGTTACAATTGGTGAAAAATAATTTCGCTGAATTTCTCACATTGTCAAAATTTGATTTCAGCGCGTTATACCACCTTAATAATAATATTAGGCAAATTCACAGAATCATGGCAACTCCTAGTTACTAGATTTGTGTGTAGTAACCACTCAGACGAGTAGGCTAGGCTTGCCCAGTACCTTTACCATTATAAGATAAGATGGGATAAGAATATTCTTTATAGTACACTAGATCACATGACATAAAAATTTTAAAAATACACAGTACAATTGGCGGCCTTGTTGCTAAAAGCAAGTTTAGTTGGCTTAATCCACAAGAAAAATAATGTCAATACGTATGAAGCCATGGGCCGCGGGTTTCTTCGCGATGTTTAACTTCACAGTTACAGAGTGGTAGGTATTATTTTAAAAATCGCAAATGTAGGTAAATGTAATCTTCTAAAATTCAAGTCTTTTGTAGGTACCTACGTCCCGGGATTTAAACCTTGACCTTTCGCTAGCGAGGCAGGGGTTCTGTCAATTTAAGACGACACTTTTAATTTACTACAACCAAAAAAAAAATAGATTTAAATGCTAAAACTAGGAAAGTGTTGTCCGTATCAATCAGTATTACTGTAACAAACAATTTGATTAGAAGTTCTGGAAAATTTGTCCTATGAATTTTTTGAAAGCTTTCAATAATCTCGATACATTAATATGCACTACTCCCATTTTTTTTATTAATAGATAAATCTGTATTTATCCATACGAGTTGATATTTGTTACAGAATACGTAGAGCTATATAACAAGTTCACATTAACTAGACGTTTGACGTTATTATTTATTATTAAATTCTTTATTGCATAGAAAACATTTTGCTGAATAGGATTTTCTTGACGTTGATACAATAATGTCCAAAACAAATACCAAAATGAATGAAAAGTAAGCAAATTATCAACAGTATGGTCAGGATCTTTGTAACCAATACGTGTGACGATAATTTGCTTAGTTTTCTGTCATTTTGGTATTTGTATTGGACATTATTGTATCAATGTCAAGCGTCTAGTTAATGTGAACGTATTATACTTACTTATATTTGGGAACCTTTCGCTGCACATACTTACCTACTCGTTCCTTCGGATACCAATATATTTTCGATTCTTTTGTTACTATTATTATTATTGATACGTTTATTGCAGATAAGTAAAAAACACACTGGCAATTTGGCGGACTTAATGCTATAAGCATTTTCTACCAGTCAACCACAGTCTTTTATTGATAGTACATTCACCTACATAGATAAAGATGAAGATAAAGATAAAGATTTATTTATTTGCTAAAACATGTGTCAGTCAAGATACATAAGCATGCATTTTGGATAATAAATAAGAAAAATTCGGATCAACATGTTCTACTGTTATCAGCGTACAAATTTGAGTGGCGGTAAGTCAGGACACGGTTTCAACCATACTGATGTTAAAAAAAAAAAAAAAAACTAACATTACTTTAACTTGCATTATAAAAATTCAATTATTAACATTTCAATTACATCAAAAATATTTAAATAATTACAGTGGTCAATATAATTAGAATTTGTCATTGAGAATGTCATTTATAAATTTCATCAATAATATTTTAATAATAACAGCGGTCACTACTTTAACTGGAATTTATCATTGAGGAAGTCATTTATCCTTCATATCTTTATCCTTCACATACTATCCTTCTCGCAATTCACTCCATCATAAGGTTATCTAGAAGAGTTTGCTCTAAGCGATAAGTGCGCCAATTTTATACAATTACTTAGATGTAACCACGTACCTGCTTGTTTTTGTTCGTCGTATGCAATAAAGTGTTCTTTAACAATCAAATTATTCTTAAATTTCACTGAACCCCTTTAAGGGGCTCCAGGGAGTAACACTAGCACTACCGAGGAAAAAAAATCATATCTTTTTGTACAGATCGAATTTGCAAAGAGTATTTGTACAATATTTCAATCATAGGGCAAGTATTGAATTTCTACTTAAAATTCAATGGGACGAATAGCATTAACGCCGAAAACGTGGCATAAATGCTGTCTAGTCCCGGGATTGTGCTCCTAGGTTCTTTGTCGTGGGTCCTAAAAATCACTGTTAACATGATTGAGAAATTGTACATTCTCTTTTTGCAAATACGATCCGTAAAAGAAGGTACGATTTTTTTTCATTACTGGCGCTAATTAGCCCACTGAATCCCCTTAATTCGAATTACCAAGAATAAAAGTAATCCTGCAGTGTTTTCGTTCCGGACTCGGCAATTAGCCACAATCCTCTTGATTTATTCGATTTCCGAAGGACGCCAGAGGCCACGTGTCAGAAGCAAAGAGGGCTGTGAACCGTGGTGGTGATATTGTGAAGGGTGTGAAAATCAATGTATTTTTTAAAATACTATGTGTGTTAGAGAAAAGGTCACAAATTTCGAAAATTTACTGTACAAGAGAAAAAAATAATTATATACATAGATACATAAACTCACCCCTGTATCCCAGAGGGGTAGGCAGCGACCAGGGACTGCCACTTGCCACAATCCTGATAGATCACTTTCGCTTCCTCAACATTAATTAGTCATTTAAATAACAAAATAATAAATAAAAACAGACTTCAAAACACTATAGCTCCAAAAACGCAGTCATATTTTAAACGAATATGGCCTTTAAGTTCGAAGTCGGAACGTGACGCACATACATTTAGGGCACCAGGATTACAGAAACCGTAACTTTAATAAACTAATTAATTACACACAATAGGCTATTGAAGAGTTCTCTGGATTTCTCCAGGATCCCATCATCAGATCCTGACTTGATGACCATGGAACCACCTGTGAAGCCACCCTTTAAAAAAAAAAAAAGATTTTTCAAATCGGCCCAGGCCTCTTCAAGTAATCGGGGAACATACATAAAAAAAGATTCCGACGAATTCCTCCTTTTTTAAGTCGGTTAAAAATATACATTAAATTATTACAATGGGCGCTTAACTAGCTTGTTTGAGAACCATGTCGGTGAACGACAGTAACGCAATTCAGTAATATAAATGTGTGACTTTGACCCTCAACATATCCTTAGGTATCAATTAATATGATTTCCCAGGCAATGTATGGTGCCTTAGGAAAAATTGTAATATTGCAGGATACGCGGGTTTGGAACTCAAAACTCAAGAACACTTCATTTCATTCTACACACCCCCTAACTCATTATCGCGCATAAACTGAACGTTACAAATTAAACATTCCGAGAAGGCAAAAATTAACACCTATTACTTAATTAAGTAGGTATTCAGTTTAATTTAATACAAAAAAGCATCCCATGCATTTCACGGGATCCTAATTAGATTCCTACACCCCGGTGTTAATTCTTTATTTCTTTATTTTACTTACATACATAACAGTAATTACACCAAAGCGTTACAATATTTTAACCGAGCACTACCTATCAAACATCTTCCAGCATTCTCTTTAATTGCTGTAACAAATTATTTTAAATCATTCTCATAAATGAGAAAAAAGGATCAGAGTGGAATTTATTTGCCAGTTTCTTCTCCGATGGCGAAAGTAACTAGCAGTAACTTGACAAGCGATCAAATGCTCGCATTTATATTTCTTTAGATCTCATTTAATCTATCTATCTAATCAGCTCATAAAGTTAGGCCTCTTCTCTTTCACGCCAACCCATCCGATCCTTTGCTAGTTTTGTCCAATGTTTCCCAGCCGCTATCAGTTAATCTATCAAATAATTTCCCTGAACTTACTGATTCCTCATGAAGTTTTCCCAACTCTTTAAACAAATTTTGAAACATTGCTCGCTCTCCAATGCTTCTCGAAATTTATCCACTCGACGGCACTTGCCAAATACGGCAATTCAATTCATTCCACACACCCCCTAACTACCAGTTACTTGACACCGGTAAATGGAGCACTCAATTTGCGCGCCACTTGGCAGTCGCGTGCCAGCCGCGTGCTCCACGCACGCCTGATTGTTTCCGCCAAAGAGGTTTCGATTGTCTCTGGTGCAGACTCTACGGTATCGAACTTTTTGGTATCAGCAAAGAGTTTTCGATTTTCTTTAGTACAGACTATGTGGTTAGTAGCAAAGATTAGTGCAGACTCTATGGTATCTACTTTTGTCTTGATATGAGGGTATTTTATTTCTATATCTTTCAGAGCATGAAGCCTGCCCTGTTATTCTTTAATTCTCCTTTGTACTGGAACCATCTTAACGTTTCCGAAGTGTCAAATTTGTATGTATGTACCTACATGTGTATGTATTTGACAGCTGGATTACCTTAAAAGAAAATCGCATCGTCTAACCCAGTGAAGCTAAGACTATTTTGTCTGAGGAGTGGAGACTTACATAATAGAGGCGCTATTCCTTCTGAGCTATGTGAACACTTCTTACACTCAGGTTTCCTGACGATGTTTTCCTTCACCGCTAGCGAGTGGTATTGCTACTATGACTTCACAAACGTTTGTTGGTTTGTTACACTTTAGTGCACAATAAAAAATGTTAACTAAAATAAAACTTAAATAACAGGCTTGTGATAAAAAAAAAGTAAGGTACGTACGTAGAAAACTAAGTCATTGGATGCCGAGATTCGAACCCACGACCTCCCAATCCGCTACCACCGCTGTCTGTCTAATATCTTAGTTTTCCCAATAAGACGTGATCCGGCAACTTTTGAAATATTTCAAAATGCACGAAACAATACGGTTTTTTCTCTCAAATTTTTGTACCATCTATTTCATATCAGTCTCACAGTGCACTCCAAACCCTAAAACAAACAATAGTTCCCGCGCTTTTCACTCGCCCGTCAATGCTGGCATTACCATTCGTGATGTTCAAAGATAACTCCCCTACACTCATTTGTGACTAATTAATAGGAACCGGCGAATCGAGATCGGTATCTCACCGGCAAAAACTTATCCCATTTCTGATGAAAAGATAAGAATTATTTTATCCAGAAGTTCTACGTTACATACTTTCTGTAGAAGAAGAGATTGTTTTAAATACTCTATTTGAATCTAGTGTAGGGAAATAACCGGCCATCTTTTTTCTTTTTTTTTAATTACCCGCTAGTTTAATTAGCCCGTTTAGTTTACGGAATATCTGACTAGTACTTTTCTTTTCAATTATTGCATACATGTATGCACCAGCTAATTAATGTTAATAAAGCGAAAGACGTTTTTCGGAATCGTGATAGAGGCATGAGTTTATCTACGAGTACCTATATACGAGAAATTTGCATCTATTATAACGTGACTGTGACCGTGATGAACTTTTCAATTTGCAAAATCAATGACTTGACAGGCTGTCATTCCGTAATTTATTTGAAATAGTTTCGTCCGGGATTTGACTACGGCATTAGAGAAAAATTACAGGCGTTTTTCATCATGTGGTGTTTGATATACCTACACCTACCTATAGTCTACGCATTCAAAAATGTAAATACAATTGAAAAACAATGCATCATAAGTTCAGTGTGAGCCTGGAGATCTGTCAACATGCTAGTATGGACACCAGCCTCTCATATAGGAATAAGTCCTGATTACTCAAATTATACCTACTATATGTTCTGATACCTCCGCGAGAAGGAAATAAATAAATTACTTCATCATCATCATCAACATTCAGCCACAAAAAGTCCACAGCTGGACATAGGCCTCCTCCATGGATTTCCAAAAAAAGCGGTTGGAAGCGGCTTGCATCCAGCGTCTTCCTGCCACTTAATAAATAAATTACTTACTTTCTTAAAACTTATATTCTTTTTGTTGCACTAACCCGTGTTGAGGACAATTTTGAAAACCTATTTAGAGGCCAAAAATTCCACCCATGCCGGGACTTGAACCCGCGACCTCTGCCTAACCGTGCCAGCGCTCTCCCAACTCAGCTAATGGGCAAGTACAAGCATCGGCGAAATTTCGAGCCTCTTTACAAAGTTCTCTGTATTACGTACAGGCAGCGGAAGAGGTCACGGGTTCAAGTCCCGGCATGGTTGAAATTTTTAGCCTCTAAATAGGTTCTTAAAACTTGCATACTTAATTTGTATACAAATTAGTTACCTAGCATCTAACCTTCTATAGATTTCTCTACATGGCAGAAAAACGGTGCCTTCGTGAGCCTTCGTATAATAGGAAGGTGTGCACGGTGAGCGCAGGTGTGTCAAATACAAACGAGGACGTGACACTTTACATCCATTATTGTTTATATAGGACTCTGGGTAATTGTGTTTTTCAATTTTCCACAGTACTTTTCAGCCTTTTTCTAAATCTATGAGATACAGTTCGACCTCATAATCTTATCACGCAACATAGGTACCTAACCAGTCTCTAGTAGACGGCTTTGCCATGCCAAGCCATTTTCGTCTTACAACCTAACGTATTATAGAGACTCAACGTTTTTAATATAAGAGTCCATTGACTGTTTCAAAAATGATTCTCACTCATTTCAAAACTTTAAACTCTACACTGGTTTTTCATTGCGTTTCATAATCCCGAAGTTTATCAGGCAGTATGTTATTTAAATCATTGTGTTTTTGAATAGTTTTAGCTTCATTCTCTATTTGTTTGTGAGGATCGTGGCAAATGGCAAACCCCGGTTTTTAACTACCTCTCCGGGATGCAAGTGTGTACCATACAAGGTAACATGCAAGCGGGATGCATGTATGTATGTTACCGCGTTATGCGTTATACAGGGGTAAAGTCACGGACTATACGACGAAATTCAAAATTGTTTCACAATATTCACGTTCAACAAAATTGTTTACTTGATCGCAAACTCAACCAATTCTATTTCGCGAGAGAAGACCCATCCCGCCTGTAGTTAGATATAAAACTGCGGATTAACTTTGATATGGGTGGAACGTGCGACAACGTCTTTTGAACCCCCCTAACGATTTTTCAAACCTTAAATCAAGGCACAGTGAGGCTATTTTACCTCGCGCTTGTACGAACAGATATGTTGGTAAGGGAAATATAATGCAAAGGAGGATCTTTTAAAAAATAGCGTCTTCATTTCATATGGTTTTTGTTGCTTATATCGGTTGCATAGGTTCGGTCGGCAATTGCACTCGTATTGTCATGGATTTCTCGGTGTTTTTCTCTCCAGTTAGGTACTATTGTCATGATAGTCTCTATTAAACCTTCGTTATGTTGTATGAATCGCGTAGGCGTGATTGCATAATTTGATAAGTATCGAGAGTTACCCATTAAATAGAATTAGCGTGTTTAACCCTACTGCAAAAAGAGGATGATATGTTTTTTTAATGGTCTAGCTCTAAGATAGATTTATACCAATTCGGAATAAGAAAAAGAAAGAATGACGTTAATGCTTTTGAACTAACACTTCAAGAACAAAAATTCGAGTACTTAGGTAAGAAAATCCAGAACTGAGTTAATAATTACGCTAATATAGATATAATATTAATATTAGGTATAGTGTGTTACTAGTGTGCAATAAAGAGTTAGTACCTAGGTGAACGAGCTTTGCTCGGTATTTTTTTTTAATCGTTTTTTGTAAATTATATTTAGATACGATGAAAACAGGGGACAAAAGGAAAAAATAATTAGTCTGGAGACGACGTATTTTCTGTTTTCGGGACCGCCCGATTTCCCGAGCTATTACAACCTTGTAGGTGGTGGCGAAAGTTACCTTCATATTGTAATGACATTTTAGCAGTTTTTCATTGCCTAAAAACACGACTAAAACGACGTTTTCTTAAAATTAAGCCTACTTAGATCGATTTATCGTCCCCGAAACCCTCTGCATACTAAATTGCATAAAAATCGTTGGAGCCGTTTACTAGACTAGAGGTAGGGAGATCAACATAGGGACCAGTGTAGAGTCTTTATTATTATATTTAAGAGTGAGAATCTTATCGATTCAGCATCTCCCACGAACGTATCAGATGGTACTATCGCCAGTTCTTTGTTGATAGTTGAACTCACTACATGAATGTCAAATTGATGACAATCCACACTGTCTGCGCCGTCAGCCTCGTTTGAATTTGCCACCTTAATGTCTATGACCATGCGTCGTTACGTCACCGGACTTTTTCGAAACCCTACACTTTACTGAACCGCACCCAACGTCAAAGTGCCTTTGATTTTGCAATATTTATTTTATTCTATATTTTACAAGAATTCACTCTATTTTTCCTAATTAAAAAGAGTTTTGTGTACGAAGACTATGTTGGAGGTCTGGCACATTACAAGTTACTGGCCGTAAGTTTTATTTGCGTCTAATGTTACTTTGACTTTTCTGTTTACTTATCGTGTGACAACTGTGATGAAAATAAAGACTTATTTTATTATCACATAATTCAGTGCTTTTCCTACGCTACTACGCTATTATCCACTGCGTCACACTGCCCATAACTCTACAAAGGTTATGGGCCCAGGAATGTAGCGTAGAATAATATTTTCAAGTCTTTGGAATTTAAACTTGTAAAGCAGCTCGTGTGAATTAGAGCCTGACTATACATGATGTCTACTTTACGCATAGAGCCTCTCCACAAGGAGAACTTTGAGAGTTGGAAACTCCACATGGAGGCCCTTTTGGTGAAGTCTGAATTATGGGACTATGTTTGTGGTAAGAAGCAGAAACCTCTGGCAGATGAAGTAGCTATATATAAATGGGAGAGTGAAGATGCGAAGGCAAAGGCCGATGTGATTCTTTCTATAAGTGCATCAGAATTACGACATATAAGAGGTTGTACCACTTCGAATCAAGTTTGGATCCAGCTACATACCGTATTCGCTTCACGTGGACCTGCCAAGAAGGCTACATTATTAAAGCGACTGCTACTACATAAAATGGGCGACTCTGGTGACATACGAGAAGGAATGGGTATCTTCTTTGATATTGTAGATAGACTCGAAGGTATGGAGGTCATGATAAATGAAGACTTAGTATCGGTTATGTTACTATACAGTTTGCCAACAAACTTTGAGAATTTTCGCTGTGCTATAGAAAGTAGAGACGATCTCCCTAAGCCAGAGGTGTTAAAAGTGAAGATACTAGAAGAGTACGAGTCTAGGAATGAGAATAGTGGAACCCAAGTGATGTATGCTCGTCAAAATGAGAGGTTTCCATACCACGACCAGAGAAGTTTGAGAAATGGAGATAAGAATCGCAAAAACTGGCAACTGATGGAGAAGTCGATAAGATGTTATCGTTGTAATCGCCCCGGGCATAAAGCATTGAACTGTCGTCAAAATAATGTAAATGCGCATTATAATTTTAATGCTAATATTAATGTGGATGAGGGATTAATTTGTCTAAATGTTACAGGTTTAGAGGAAGCTAATCTTATTGCATCATTGAAACATCAGTGGGTGCTTGACTCCGGTTGTACTTCTCATTTATGCGGCGACATACGAAAATTTTATGGTAACCTTGAACATGCCGATGGAAAGCTAAATTTGGCTACTAATTTAAGCACTATGGTCCGAGGTAAGGGTGTAGTAAGACTATCGGCATTGGGTGAACAATCAATACAGACAATCGAGTTCGATGATACACTGTACGTACCTGATTTGCGAACCAATCTGATTTCCGTAGCTAAAATTACTGATAAGGGACACAACGTAAATTTCACTCGTGATTTAGCAACTGTAATCGATGGTAGTGGTAAAGTTATATTGACAGCATTTCGCCGGGGTAATCTGTACTGCCTACAGGAGTGCGAATCGGCTAACGCTATAGTAAATGATAAGGTAGATGATATACGCTGTTGGCATGAACGTTTAGGGCATTTAAATGGAAAAGATGTTGCTAAGTTATTGAATAGAATAGGGAAACATGTGGGTAAAAATGATGTACGTTTCTTGCGTGACTGTGAAATTTGCGCAAAGGGTAAAATGCATGCATCGACCTTCTCCGACTCAGCAGGACCTTGTTCTGAGAAATTAAGAATAGTTTATTCCGATATAGTAGGCCCGATGAGGTGCCAGTCTAAAACAGGTGCCAAGTACTTCATCACCTTCATTGATGATTGCACTCGTTGGTGTGAGGTGTATTTCCTTAGTACCAAGGGAAAGGCTTTGGAGGCTTTTAAAATATATAAAAGTCACGTTGAAAACCTTACAGGATCGAGAATTAAATATTTCCAAACAGACAATGGTGGGGAATATTGTAGTGCTGAGTTTGATGATTTTCTACGTAAGGAGGGCATATCGAGAAGACTAACGGTTCCCCACACGCCACAGCAGAATGGAGTAGCGGAGAGGATGAACCGAACTCTCGTTGAAATGGCGAGATGCATGTTATTGAACTGTGAGCTGCCAACGGTATTTTGGGCCGAGGCTGTAGATACGGCCTGTTATATTAGAAACCGCTGTCCGACTAGCAGCTTGGGCGGAGAAATACCCTATGAGAAGTGGTTTGAGAAACCTGTCAAGATTGGTTATCTTAGAAAGTTTGGAACTGAAGTCAATATTTTAGATAAAAGTCCAAATAAAGACAAATTCGCTGCACGTGGAATATCTGGGATATTTGTAGGATATCCAAAGACTTCAAAGGGGTTTCGGGTCTGGATACCCCCGAAGAAAGGCGATTTACTACAGCGAGAGATATAAAGTTTCACGAGACACTGGGAATAAAGAATCCTGTACCTACAAATGCACCCAAGACTATGATGGAGATTGAGAATAGAGATGAAGTCGAAAAGAAATTTATAGAAATTGACCTAATAAAAGATAATAATAAGTCTAGGCCTATACGAGATGATACGAGAGTCTCAGGACCTGCTACATCTTCTGTGGAGACTGATTTGAGAAACCCAGAACCTGCGACATCTTCCGTAGAGACTGAGACGGAAGACAGAATCAGTCACGTGGAGACAGATCATGTAGAAAATATTGTAGTTCCACAAGTGATTTTAAAAAGGGGAGTCGGTAGGCCGAGGATAGAGCGTACTGGACAAGTAGGTCGTCCAAGAAAAATTTATAGAGTTGTAGAGGTAGAAGAAGATCCACATCCAGTGGATATAATCATGGCCCCCGAACGTTCAGAACCAGAAATATCTCTGACCCCTACTGAACATAAAGAATCAGAAATACAAAGTTCTGAATCATCGGATGATGTGTTCACAGATTGCGTCGACTTTGCAGGGGTGGCAGGCATATCTCTCGACGATGCCCTACAAAGTGACGAAAGGGTTGAATGGGAGGAAGCAATTCTTTCAGAAGTAAGAAGCTTAGTAAATAAAGGCACGTGGGAGATAGTAGAAAAGCCTAAAAACAGAAATGTTGTTGGTTGTAGGTATGTCCTGACCACAAAACTCAATGTGGATAAAACAACAAAAAAGAAGGCTAGACTTGTAGCACAAGGATTTAGTCAGCGCTTCGGAGTCGACTATGACAAAACATTTGCACCAGTAGCTAGACTAGACTCTGTAAGAATGTTAATGGCTCTAGCTGTGGAATTGGACCTGGAAATACATCAGTTAGATATTAATACAGCTTACTTGAATGGAGACCTTGATGAGGAAATATATATGCGGACACCTAGACTATTAAAAGAATGCCTGATGAAGCTTGCTCATAGTAAAGAGGAGGACCCTCGCGTGGTTAAAAATGCAGAAGTAATGCTGGATAGCATTGATTCAGGCGGTGATACTTGCTTGTTAAAGAAATCCTTATACGGACTAAAGCAAGCAGGCCGGCAGTGGAACATAAAACTAGACAAGAAACTAAAAGATATGGGACTGAAACAGAGCCTCAATGAGCCTTGTCTTTATACAAGGATCCAAAATAACGAACATCTATTGGTGTTGGTATTCGTAGATGATATTCTGGTGGCGTCAGAAAAAGAAGATCGTATCATTCGCTTTAAAAATGAGTTACGAAAAGAGTTTGAGTTAAAGGATTACGGTCGGGCCAAATATTTTCTGGGCATAGATATTAAGCGAACTGACAATGTCATTTTTATGTCACAAGAGAAATACACAAAAGATATTTTGGCAAGTTTCGAAATGGAAAATTGTAATAGCTGTAAAACCCCTATGGAAGTATCTAATCCATCTGCAAGCCAACGAGAAGAGAAAACTAATGTTGAGCAAAAGCGATGGCCCTATAGAGAACTTATAGGTTCCTTAATGTATTTGAGTGTAGGCACCAGACCGGATATAAGCAATTCTGTAATAAAATTGGCTCAGTTTACCACGAACCCGAAGATAGAGCACTGGAATGCCGCGAAACGTATTCTTCGCTACCTAAAGGGTACATCTAATTATGGATTGGTATACAAGAAGACGGGTAAGTCTATTGAAGGCTATTCTGATGCAGACTGGGGAGGGTGCTCCATCGATAGACGATCTTTCTCGGGATATACTTTCAGTTTAGGCGGTGCATGCATATCATGGAGTTCGCGGAAACAAAGAACCGTAGCCACCTCCAGCTGTGAGGCAGAGTATGTGAGTTTAGCAGAAGCGATGAAGGAAGGATTGTATTTACAAAGCTTATTAGAGGAAATAGGATT
This sequence comes from Yponomeuta evonymella, assembly GCA_963969515.1. Lineage (NCBI taxonomy): Eukaryota > Metazoa > Arthropoda > Insecta > Lepidoptera > Yponomeutidae > Yponomeuta > Yponomeuta evonymella. The sequence goes on from OZ018369.1 coordinate 2,981,712, forward strand.
TAACAAATATGCCCCTATCTCAATGTATGCCGATAGTCGCGCTGCTATTTTTCTTGCTCAGGACCCGGTGTTCCATGCCAGGAGTAAACACATTGACATTAAATTCCACTTTATTAGGGGGGTTTTGAGGGACAATAAGAATATTATGTTAAGCCATGTACCTACCGGAGATATGTTGGCAGATGTGTTGACCAAGCCACTGCCAAGCGCTAAACACTTTAAGTGTACTCATGGCTTGGGAGTCAAGCCCTGCTGATTTTTAACTTAGTACTTGAAGGAATTTAAGTTTTGTTTTGTTATTTTGGAATTTAATTTGTTTGGTAAGGTCAGACCAAGAACTTGTAATTTGAGGCGGTGTTTGTTGGAGGTCTGGCACATTACAAGTTACTGGCCGTAAGTTTTATTTGCGTCTAATGTTACTTTGACTTTTCTGTTTACTTATCGTGTGACAACTGTGATGAAAATAAAGACTTATTTTATTATCACATAATTCAGTGCTTTTCCTACGCTACTACGCTATTATCCACTGCGTCACACTGCCCATAACTCTACAGACTACGAGGTTTTCTTTGTCCCAAAAAGGCACAAGATTTTGAAGAAGACTTCCATTGGCCCGCGTGGCCACACACACCGCTTCAATTTTGTAGACATGCCATTTTCCTATACAACATGATGGTTTTCCTTCAACTATATATTGTTTAAGAATTAAGATGTCCAACTGTAGCGACTTCAGCTGGCCAACTTAGGTTGACGTCGCTAACAACGAAAGTCGAGTAAAAACAAAACACACGCTTCAGGCACAGTCTGTGAACAAAACCAATAGCCATGAGTAGATCCTACTGATTCAATGCTACTCTAGAGCACAGGCCCTCAAAATTAACAGACAGACGTATATATCAGTCTTCCTGGACCCCCGCTATAGCGCACTACTGAAATATCAGTCGTACATTTTTTGCCTCATATTAATATAACAATAGTCGTAAACATGTATTTTTTACACAATAATGTACCTTATGTCTTAAGCTTCCATACAGCCCAAGCAATGAATTGCATGATGGCGTTTGGTGCAATTATAACCTTTTACACCGAACGGTACGGGGGCGGCTTCGCAATTAAAATGTAAACGTTGATTTGCTGTCGACTGTATCATCATCATCAACCCATTATGTCCCCACCGAGGGGCACGGGTCTCTTCCCTGAGGAAGGTATAGGCCATACTCCACCACGGCGGCCAAGTCCGGATTGGTGGAGGCTTGTAGACTAGTGGACTTTTATCAAATTTTAATTGACTGTTAGCCTATTTATCAACAGTTTCATTATGAGACATAGACAACAGTCAGCCATACTAGAAACATATCTAATAAATTATTATAATATCAGATCAGTTTTTTTATTTTATTTTATTGTTGTGACATTTAATATGTATGACACATTTTTTTTTTATTGACATAGTAATTATTTGACATTTGTAAGTTTAAAGCGGTCTAAGTCTTAGTTAAAATTTTATTTTTTATTTTATTTAACTTTATTATTTTTTTATTGATATTATATTTTTATTGACATTAGTAAATACTCGACATTTGTAATTTTAATGCGGCTTAAGTCTTAGTTATTAATTTTTTTTTAACATGATCTGTATGCCTATCAGGTAGAGCGCATAGCAACTCTATTTTTGAATGTAACATCTTTATGTACTTGTGTCTCACCGATCAATAAATGAATTATGAATCAATTAATGATTAGTTATGAAAAGTATAGTAAGTACCTACTTCATTTGTTAGCTTCCCCCCGTCATAAATTATTGATTGCATTATCTCATTATTACATTACCCATAATTGCGTTATCTGTACTTATATTTAACTGTGTCCTTCTGGCGGTTTAATTTCGTAAAAAAAAATTATTGACGGATTATACCGCACGCTCCATTGCCGATTTATAATTTTCGAAAAAGAAAGAATTTGAACGCCATCTTTTTTAGGGTTCCGTACCTCAAAAGGAAAAAACGGAACCCTTATAGGATCACTTTGTTGTCCGTCTGTCCGTCCGTCCGTCCGTCTGTCAAGACCCTTTTTCTCAGGAACGCGTGGAGGTATGAAACTGAAATTTATATCAATTACTCAGGTCTACTGTCCCTTGAAGCTGTGAAAAAATCAAACTTCTAAGCCAACGCAATCAAAAGATACAGCCGTTTATGCCGCAAATTTTCGACACTTGCAAGGGAATCAAAACCTACAGGGTGCTTCCCGTAAACTCAGAATCTTGAAATTTGGTACGAAGCAACGTCTTATAGCATAGATAAAGGAAAAATTACGAAAACCATAAATTTTTAGTTACATCACATAATATATTTTTTTTTAATAATTTTAAACTTACTACCCATTTCCTCATAAACGCGTAGAGGTATTAAATTGAAATTCATACCAAATACTCAGGTCTATAATACCTTTAAGCTGTAACAAAATCTAACTTCTATGTCAACGCAATCAAAAGAAACAGCAATTTAAGCTGCATATTTTGAAACTCGCAAGTACTCGCAAGGGAATCAAAACCTAAAGGGTACTTCCAGTCGACCTAGAATCTTGAAATTTGGCATGAAGCAACGTTTTATAGCACACATAAAGGAAAAATTCCGAAAACCTTAAATTTTTAGTTACATTACAAAATATATATTTTTTAATAAATATAAACTTATTACTCAGGTTTGTACGGAACCCTCGGTGCGCGAGTCCGACTCGCACTTGGCCGGTTTTTCTTATTCTTCTCAATATCAAACCTTTTTTCAATGACATCGCCGATGCCATCCAGCCAGGTGTTTGGCAAAAATACTTTTTAATTGGGACCTCTTTTTGACGTATCCTTGTCGTTTCTTAGAAAATAAAAAAATAGTGAGTAAGTAGATAGGAGTAAGTAAGTTGAATGATTCTATTCACTGAAATTTCGTACCTTCGAGCCAGTGACTGTTCATGTTCATACGTTGGTATTCAAGTTGCAAAGTCAAGCATTGCACATTGTGTAAGGCATGGTTCCATTATACTAAATAGGTACGTTGCCTACATTTTTGTGTTTAAGGCTATTTTGATTTCAATCCTTTTCATGGAGCTTTTATTATAAAAAAAAAACAAGAGATACCTTGTTCCTTAGACACAGCTTACTAAAAAAATGCTTTTTAAATCAATAGCCAATTTAAATCAAAATGCCCTCGCTTCCATAACCTTTTCACACCTCCCATCGTTCCGATGGTCATAAATCCAGTATTTTACTTATCATCAATAAAACTGTCAGAAAAAAAAACGTGGGAAGACATCATCAAAATAGAAGATACAGGAAATGCTATTTATTGTCGGAATCTTGTGAATAGTTCCGTTTTCTACTCACATTTGTGCTGTTTTTTTTGTTAGCTGTATTTAAACAGGTGAATATGTTTGTTGTCGGTAGATTGATGTAGTGGTATTATTCTATTACATATTATTCTATCACAGTGTGTAAATATTGAATATGGATGTTTCGGACTACTTACCTCTTTTTAACTTTTCAAGTTGAACTTTTAAGTGCACTAGAGCATGTTTCACATGCGATAAGTATTCTTTTAATATAGAATACCTATACCTAAATAGAGTTTCTCACTAAGTATTTGTCACTTTAGAACATTGTATCAGCATGGCTGGTAGCAAACTCTTAAAACGAAAACCGATTTTCTTCTTGAAATTGTATATCTTTGACAGTCAACATAATTTACCTTCGCATCGCACCCTTGCTACGCATAAAAGTTTTGATATTCTAAATTTAACCACTCCCCGGGCGTTGGCGGCAAAATGACCATAAACAACTTTTTTTTTCACCGACGCGTACCCGCCTTTGTGCCAGCATCCTGCCTCTTTTCAGCCGAACCTTTTTAAGGAAGAAATTTATTATGTATACTTATGGGCCATGACCAGTAGCAGTTTTTAATTGTGAATTATGGGGGTATTTTGGGCCGTAGACATTTCCTGACCGAATCGGAAGGTCACCTTTGTATTTTTATAGATCTGGATTATTTATTCGGGGTCGGGGTTTTTTCTAACAGGATTACGTACACGAGATTAATCACAAGGAATAGAATTTTTATATTATCTAACAACAATGAAACATCCGCTTCCTTGCTCTAGGAATTCGGACTCGTTTACAACAGTTTTTTTTGCAGTCGAATCAAAATACTTAAACTTAAACTGAATTTGAACACCGGATTTATACAAAATCCATCATTTATTTAATGATATCTTGACATATCTTTTAAGTTCTCTCTCTTGGACGAAGAAACGACTGATCTAGTGCTATTCCTCATTGTGTTACTCGCCCATACATTAAGTATCACGTGACGTAAACTCACGCCTATATCACGGAGGGGTAGGCAGAGACTAGGGCCAGTTTCCGAACACAAAATTAATGAAAAAAATTAACCTTATGGGTACTTTTAATGAAAATAAATAAATATCAGTTCGTACACGTAGTTATGCCCCCAATACACCTCATATATGGGTGCACACACTTAGATCTTGACTTAGATACATACACGAAGAAGGTAACATTATATAGGCTGTCTAAATAAATATTGAACCATGTCTCCGTGTGGGCTTAAAAAAAAACAAAAGTTGAACCCTCAAGAGACACGCCCGCCCACACACGTTACTTACTATTGATCTGTGTCATAGATTTGTCGCTAGCGCAACTCTATGACGAAGCAAAATGTGATTATTAATGTGTTTAAAAAGTAGAGCCATTGTTCTCTTTAATAATATAGTTTCGTAGGAAGAGTCTAGGTCAGTCTCTAGATAACCTTTTCAGTAAAGACGTTAACTTTGGCTAACTTTCCGCCCGGTTTCTGAATTGAGGATTTGACTTCTCGTTCGTTTTAGGGTTCCGTACCCATAGGGTAAGGGACTGGGACATCGACTGGTTGCCATTTCAACAAGATGTAGAATATGGTAGTGTTCCAAAGAATGACATTGTTTTAGGCAGGCCAATGATTTGAATGATGAAGGCTGCATTGCTACATCGCTGGAGCGCGTAATGCGCAAATTTACAAAAATTATGTAAATCCTGATATTTCATAAAAAAAAATATAAATCTGACAAAAAAACTAATAGAACAAAGTGGTTGCCGAACACAAACTCTCATTTGGGTGTTCCAGGAATTGCGCATTTAAAAAAAACCGGCCAAGTGCGAGTCGAACGAAGGGTTCCGTACTATTATCTATACAACATTTGAATACTTTAAGCGTCTACCTGTTGCCGTTATTAATATCGAACAAAAAACGGTAAAAAATCACGTTTGTTGTGTGGCAGCCCCCCTTAATTATTTATTTTATTCTGTTTTTAGTATTTTTTGTTAAAGCGGCAACAGATATACAACGCCTGTGAAAATGTCAACTGGCTAACTATCACGTTTCATGAGATACAGCCTGGTGACAGACGGACGGACGGACGGGCAATGGAGTCGTTGTATTAGGATCCCTTACCCTTTGGGTACGGAACCCTAAAAACGCTGCAAATGGTGACACTTAAAAACTGTTTATAGTTCATATAAGCTGTCTTATAGGTACCTACTTCTTTCGCACCTACACATTACAAAGCATTGACAGGAATAAGAAAAATGTAAATCAATTCTATTCAATACATATAATTCTAATATAAAAAATCATATAAAGTTGTTAGTGATCTTATTTAGTGTTAGTACACATTCTTATTCCAGTATCTACAGCGAACTGTTATTGCTCGCCACTTGAAGATGGCAACACTGGTTTATGTAGGCACACACAATCTACATAATCGGCGAGCCATGGGTAGTACGATGGCACGAGTCACGCGTTTTGTGGCGCCAAAATGTCAGAATTTGACAGTTAAACGCGCGACTAGCGTCTTCGTGACCCAGGCAGGATGATGTGGCGACTTGCCCGCCCCCTGCGCACGAGCGACGCGTTGCGCTTGCGCATTATCGCGTAAAAGCCGTCAGTGCGCGCGTCAGCGAACATGCCCGATGCGCTGTATAGCGGGACAGCTGCAACAACGTCCTGAGTGCATTGGTTTGGAGCCCGTACATGAAACTGCGATGCGACGTCGCATCGTAAAAATCTGCGAGCTCGGGCGACGCATCGCAAGAACTTGCGAATTGATTCGCATCGGCGTTCGTAATAGTAATAAAGGAATGAACCCAAAATCTTCTTTGTTTTTTTTTCCTGTATCTTCTTAGCAATAACAGAATTGAACACCTCTTTTTACGATCCATGTCAACAAAATACGTTCAGTACGGTTGACGGTCGTCGAAGAAATGGTCACACGAATCGTGAAAGGGAGATGCCTTGCCGCACGAAATCGCATCGCAGCAATTCGTGTCGCAGTTTTCTGCTTTGCGAATTCGCATCGCGGCGATTCGCAGTTTTGTGTACGGAGTCGTACTGGACGCGGAGAGCCCCAATCCGAACTTCCAAGACTAATTTATTATGATTTAGTTACAAATGTAGGTACAATTTTCAGATTTTTTCCTGTACTAGTAGTATAAAACGATATTACTTGCCAAATTTCATAGCTCTAGGTCAACGGAAAAACCCGATAAATTTTGATTCCCTTGAGTGTCGAAATATGCGTTTTTTGCGGCATAACTGCCACATATTTTCTTTACGTTAACTTAGAAATTTGATTTTTTACAGTTTCATTTTCTCATTCTATAGAATAAGAATAAACTTTATTTGACAACATTACAAAGAATTACATACAGCAGATACATAATCAAGTTAATATCGTGATATATATAATAGACTTGAGTTAAGGTTTTAATTTTGTACTTGATACCTCTACGCGTCCCCGAGATAAAGGGTGTTGACAGACAGATGGACGGACAGACGGACGGACAACAAAGTGATCCTATAAGGGTTCTGTTCCTTCCTTATGAGGTAAAAAGAAAACAAAAACTTTATTTATCTATTTAAAATAAAGTTACATTTAACATTTTATCGTTGTTTTATGTCAATAATTTTTCATTTCGTGTTGAATGCTTATAGATTTAATGGTTAAGAATTATAAAATTTAGATTTTAATTAGATCATAATTCGATTATTCCTTAATAATATTTTAATTTTTTTTTCCATTTTTAATTCAAACTTGGAGGAGGGCTTCGCTATAAAATGGGCAGCAAATGCCCTGAGTAAAAGTATTTAAATTCATTAACCCTTAGTAAGGGATACCCGTTCAGCATAACTGGCGGGGTTTCCAACATACTACGCTCGGTATTTGGTAAAAAGGATAACACTTACTAGTATAGTAGATCATCATCTTTGACACTTTTATTATGGTCTTGGAGGTCGCTAGAATTTTTTGCTTTTAAAGGGGTCACGTTTTCAAAAATATTGAAGAAACACTGCTTCAGAATAATGCAATTTATTATGTACAAAACACACAGGTACAAACCTGAGTACAAGAAAATCATGGCCAAAGACAAAAACTTTAAATAAAATCTTACTCTTTGCTTTCTACTCGTTTATTGTACATTTTTTAAATAAGTATCTTAGTGCCTACTTATTTGCTTTCCAAGAAGATTCTGATTCGTCGTAAGTCACCGCGATCATCATCATTAGAGGTATTATCATACTTAAGTAAATACTTATCGTAGGTAGCTTATTATTAAGTATGTAGGTACCTACTTAACTGTCATGCATTGCATCTGATAAGATACCAGTATTTTTATTGCAAAGTTAAATGTCTATATTATGAACCGTACTTGCAGAGAACATAAATATTTCTAGAGGTTAATATTTTTTTCGTAGTTTATTATCTTTAATAATTAGTAATACCGTTGATCTTAATAATAACGCTTCTTATAAAATTGCTTGAGTTTAAAACAGAAAAAATATCTGTCAATATTTACGGTATCAAAATAAGAGTCATCCACGGATTAACTAAATTATACGAAAGCTCAGGTCTTCATCAATGTGTCATCCTAGTATTACTAGACATTCATATTGCCTATAAACACATAAAGTTGATGGCCTATTAGGTGCATTACTAACTAATAACACCAATTGAAAGTACAGTCGCCGATAGTATGAAGTTTGTGTGTTCTCTAGTTGCTGTCTATTTGATGGATACTCGAGCTTATTTCACACCTCATAAGAGCTGCTAGATAAAAATAAGCGGTGGTTAAGTATATAGTTTTAAAAGCGCATCACTAAATAAAAAGGCTACATGTTGATTACCGATCGATTAATTAGTATTATCATCATCACCTCAGTCGTTTAATAAATTAAGTACCTTCTTAAGACTTGATGAATACGACCGATAAAAAAATGATTGAACATTCCTTCTGGCGTTCTTTTGACAAAATGGTATCCCACGCCCGAAAAAAACGTGATTGATTTTTTTTTATTAATAATAATCCATAGGCATCGCTCGAGGATTACACGACAAACGCATTTCGTACTGGCCACACTGAATGTGATCTAAGAAAAAATTGGTATTTTTACTTGTTTTTCTATAGCCCTTGTGAAAAAAGTTTAGGTGGACTATTTCGGACGAATCGATTCAAATGTCACATAGTGAATCGATGTCGATGCAAGTGCTGCCACCCCACCTGTCACCTTCCACCGTGTGAATGATGCGACATTAGATCCGTATTTATCGACCATCGATGATATGGCAGTAATTTTTACAATGAACTTACCTACTACTTGGGTAGCGTTTTTGATGTCAGCCTTTGATAAGGGGCGTTGCTGTCATATTTCTCACAATGACTCAAATTGCTTGTGAAATTCGACTTTTTGCGCTGTGGGTATTTAGGAATCGGACTAGAAACATTGCTTATAAACAAAAATATGCTTCTACTTAGGTACCTACACTTACATTTTTTTCTGGGCGGCAACATAATTGTCTCTACCTTTTAGAACCTAATTCAATCCAGGAATGTATAGTTTCCAATTACACATTTTTTCCATAGAGGGCATCAGAATCTAAGCTCAGTAATATGATGTAGGTTATTTACCATGCCCGCTTTTAAAGGGATTATTGGAGCCGGCCATGACACGCGAGACGCGTCGAAAAAACGAAAAATAATTGTTTTCGGATTAGCTGCCAGTGTCAAAGTGTTAAATGTCGAACCTGACAACTGCTGGCCGAAAAATTCGAATCCTCGTCATCGAGGGATGCCTTTTAAAAAAAGTAATTTGACAACTGTGTCGTATTTTCGACCGAACTTTGACAGTTCGATTTGAAATCGGATGTCGCCGCTTGAAGAACACTGTATTCAAAGGGTTAATGTAGATACACTTGTACACATTCCCGATAATTTCTTTTTTGACAACTTTCATACAATTTTTCTATTTGACATTGGACCTACAGCTGATTGCCGTTTAACCTTTAAATTTTTGTGGAAGATTGGCGCAATATTGTACGTAAGCACTTGAAGTGCAGTTGAATGTGGTACTAAATTATTTATTTATTTATACTTATTCTCAATAAAACAAGAAAACCCACAATTTCAGTAGTTTGCCAAACTCCTAATGCACTTAGTTTTCGTCCTATGTAGTCGAATATCGTACTAAATTAGGATCGTATCTAAATTAGTTCTAAACGCAGTCAGTCAAAAGTCTCACAACTGGCTCATACCTATGCTCGCGTGCGGTTTCGTAGGTGTGATTTTTCTTTTCATAAGAAGTACCTACGTAATAGTTAAAATTCAATGGTAACAGGTACTTTTTTGTGCGATGTTGATGGGTACTCAAGGTGGACTACGGTCTTTGTTAAATGAAAAACATTAAAAAAAAGGTTCTACGGCCTACCCCCTTGAGACGAGCCAACGTGAAGATATACTAAACGCAGAAGCCGAAAAACACCAAGTTTATCAATGACCCATGATCTACTGACGACCCATAGTGTTCAACATATAAAATTGTATAAGAAAACGCACAGTCACTGATGAAAAAACTGTTCCAATACGTAACACAACAAAATATGTAGCAGTATCTTGAATTCTTGTTCCATATTGATCGAGAGATAAAGCGGGAATGTCCACAAACAATGCCATTATGATTTCGTACCAAAATAAACAAATATCTGGGAGTTGGGTGCATGCATGCATGCATGACACGAACTTTAGGAACACACAGAAGGCACGTGGCTACTTAGAAACATTTTTTAAATCGTGAAAGTACATTTTTTTTGTTAACAAATTAATTTTAATTCATCTTTCTTTTAAAGGCACAGGCCGTCTCTTAAAAAGAGACAGTTGGCATGGGCTTTATCACCAACCGTGCCCATCGTGGATTTTTAGCGCTAAAATAATTATGTGAACACCTCACCCCCTTTCTCGTAGACTAACAATCTATTAATCGTTAACAGCTGTCCGATAGCCAAAGTTAATACAAATCAGTAATACTTTGGGTACGGAACCCTAAACAGCAGATACACTAAGAGATTTTTAGTGTACTAGAAACCGGGATTGAGGCATTCATTCAGGTTTCCTCGCTATGTTTTCTTGGGAAAATCTAACTTTCATAAATGTTTAGAAGACAAGTATTTGTTTACGATGACTTCGGCAATATACTGTAACTCATCAAAAACTTTGTTATAGTCAACCATCTGTTTCAACTTTCAAAGCCATTCGCAGGGTTCTAAGTTCGATATTTGAAAATAAAAAAAAAACATTCTTCTACTAGACACAGTGGCGCGCGGCGCGACCGACTTTCAAAATTCGAATTCATTCGGGGTAGGGTTGTCTCTCCTCAACGGGCTTTTGCAAAATGGTCTGGTAGAGCTTAATCTTTTTCTCATACCTAGGTATATAAGAATGAATTGCTGTTCGTTTGAGAGTGACTGGATCGATTTGACTATTTTTTTTTAATATGTTAGTGGAAGATCAGGGAAAGTTTAAAAGCTGAGAATAAAAATAAAGAAAGATGTAGGTGATGCGAAGTTCACGGGGTCATCTAGTATTTAAATGTATTTTAAAAAAGTTCCAACTATACCTAACTTATGCTCGTGAACGGGTGTTGTCCGTATGTCTGGCCCGTAGCATTGGTGTTTTCCTACTTTTGCAAGAATAGTATACCTAATGTTTTAGAATTGTAAGTTGTTGATTGCACTCATGGTATCTTGTTAGGTAGGTACTCGTATCAACTTATGTATTAGATTTGAGATGACTTAACATGATTTGGTGGTCAGAGAGGAGTTTTTTTTTTGCTGTCTTTTTCTCCACTACAAATTCGGACCCAAGGCAGAGGCTAACATTGTAAATTGACGTTAAACAAACAGAATGTAAATCTTTACGTTGAAATAATTTTCTGATTTCTGATTATATCTTTTAATAAATGGCTCGCTCTATAATGTTACGGATATCAACCAAGTATAAACAAGGCATTTTCAGAATTGCTGCTATTAACATTAAAAAATCTTCTGTTAACCTTAAAATTAATTACTCCAGGCTCGCAAGCGGGAACTTGTCGCTTGATTGAGTTTAAATAATTTAGCACGTCAATAAATTACTTCTATGATTCTTCGTCAGTTCGTTCAGTTCATTCAATCAATCAATCAATCAATCAATCTTAATCAATCTCCTTTTTGCCACCAGCTAGTTATTTTTAAGTGTTTACACAGCATGAAATTATTTTGGAACCACTAATTTGTTTCATAAGTTACCTTTTCCTACTTAATTTGTAAATTTTTTGTAGCAATACCACTCGCTACTTCTTTCAGATATTCTTTTCTTAAGATACTTAGATAAGATAAAATAATATTGATTCAAAAACAAAAAATGGTGAATCTAGGAGGAGCTTAGGCCTGTGTCCAGCAGTGGACGAGCACGGGCTGCTTGATATATACCAGTCGCTAACTGTGAAGGAAAACATCGTGAGGAAACCTGAGTATGTTCATATACAAGTAGATAAATTAAAACCCTTTACTAAGCAAAATTATATCGTTTCTGCCATGACTACTATGTCGTCGGCAAATCGAAAGTGAGTGATGTACCTACTTAGGTACTCGCCATTTATATTGATGCCGCGTCCCTGTCATTCCAGAAGCTTGAAGACATGACATCTTCCAGTCCGTTCGTGAACAGTTTCGAAGAGATAACGTCTCCCTGTCTTACGCCCCTTTTCAATGGAATTGCCTCCAAATTCTGCTCTTGTACTCGGACCGACACATGGCAAATACTGCATTCTAAAACTTAAACTCTGTGAAGAAATAAAATAAATAAATATAGGTACGTCTTACGATAATTTTAAATTTTTTCAATAGGAGAATAACGAACTGAATAAATAGTGAAAGGTATAATACTTATCCCCAGTTTCTCCTACACTAATCCCCTGTTAATCTACTGTTAACAACTGTCAATTGACCAAAGTGCATACAAAAAAAAAACCACTGACAGCTGTTAACAGTAGATTAACAGCTTGTTAGTGTACGAGAAACCGGGGGTTAGTATTTTTTAGCATTTTCGTGACGCACAGCCCTAACTTCCTAGATTAGAGAGGTACTACAAAAAGCTCGCTCAAAATGTTTTGATGCTTGACAACTGTCAGAGTGGATTCGATCCATTCGATCAGTATCTACCTATTAATTTATTTATTTAAACATTCATTAGTCGTTGCGCGCACGCACGCCGGTTTCGGGTACCTTTTATCTTCAATACTTCAATCAATCAACCCTTAGTCGTCCACTGCTTCGTAGGTATGACGGCGTGAGTCACGCGTTCGGTCGCGCTAAAACATTAGCGTGTTAAAAACATTTTTCGAACTAAAACTTTCGTAAGCACTGCACATTATTAACCTAACACCGGATAAACTTACTCGGTGTTTTGTCGGAAGAGTCCGACGTTTCGCTAGAGTCAGAATCGTTAGAATCAGAGCGAGTCGGACTCTTTCGAGGCAAAGTTTATCCGGTGTTAACAATGTTAGAACACTGTTATAATATATTTCTAACAACACGATTCCTCTAAAACACTCTTCAGAGCGGCTTCGGCTACGCGATGTACATCGAAATGTCATAATAAACTATTATTGGCGTTTAGTTGCCATTAACATAAAAAAAAAAAAAAAAAAAAATGAAACAGGCTCCTGGGAGTGGAACTGACACCAAATAAATAGAATCGTGACTCGGTGTATTCCTACACAGCGATGCCACACCGATAGGGCTTCTTGTCCTCGAGCGAGGCTTCGTCTACTATCGATCGCAAGTTCGATACCCGTGCCGCGTGCCCTAAACCGGGGGTGCGACTCTCTTAAGCGCATAGTTGTTCAATAGAGTGATATTAGTTGGGAAATGGCTGTTTTATTGACACTATTGGTAGTCCACTAACCAATCGCATTCTAAGTGTACAACCCGTGCACCTTAAGCCAGCGGCCACACAGAAAGGACGTGGGGCGGGGGCGCGGAGAAGACGCGACGTGTTGCATAGAAATCGCGCCCTCGTCCCGTCCCTTCTGTACGTCATTTTGTAAGAAAATATTTGTTTATTAGACCCTAGCTCCGGTGCGTTGGATCGTCTGGTTCTTTCGTTGTTCGCGTACAAATTCTGGCTGGCATACCTAATTTCGGATTCCTAGGACTAAAGGGCCTATTTCATAGAAATACAATTCATTTACGATTCCATTTCAATGAAAATTCGATGAGTACATTGCACAGTCGACAAGTCGACCGCAGATTAACGAGTGGAAAGACACAGTTCTATTTCGCTTACTAAATGTTTATAATAAGAACCTCAACAATTCAGACATTTTTGCTACACCTTTTTGGCCTTTTAAAACTAAATTTAAAAGAAATTAAATTTATGTCATTGAATAAAATTAAAATGTGAAATGTCATTGATTTTATTTTATTCAACTTGATTTAATTTAATATACTTTATTTCGATTTAATTAATTAATCATGTTATAATTTATTAATCTGTCTGTCTTTGATAATGTATGTGTTAATTATTAGTGGAAACTTCATTGGTTTATGAAAATAACAATAGTCTACATAAGATTAATACTGTACCGTTTGTTTCCTGAATAAAATAAAAAAAGACTCTGCTACACAATTCAAGTAGGTACATCGAATGGTAACTACAGGGAACTGAAATTTTAAGAAAGGGCTAAGTGAAATTGAAAACTCGTTCAGATATAGCAATAAAATACGTAACTTAAAATCAATTAAGAAAATTTACTCTTGAAGGAAGAAAGATTGACGAAAGAAATGTGTATATAGATTTAAAGTGGGTGGAAGAGCCGGAAAGGGACATCCCAGGCGGACACACTTCGACCAAATAGGGCCTGTATTATATTAGCAAAGGGCAAGATAAAACGTACTCTCTCCCCGAGAGAAGGCCTGTGCCCTACGGTGGGACGTATATAGGCTGCTTACGTTAATACAAAAATTTACTCTATGAGATACAAAGGATAGCATAGGTGGGCGATCTGCTCAAATTGTCGCCAATTCTTCATATGTTAGGGTTCCGTATATAGTCAACAAGGAAACCTTTGAGATTCGCCATGTCCCGTAAGGATTCCGTACCATTATCTATACATCATTAGACAAAGATCGAATTTGAGAACAGCGCCAGCTATAGAAACCAACAAGAAGCGTTGAAAATTGACATTTAATGACATGACATCGGCGCTGTGAAGGTAACATCGATGGCCGTTAGATGGCGAGCGCTATCTTCAGACAACGTTTGTTGCACGGGAGCCCCCCTTAAGTATTTATTTTATTCTGTTTTTAGTATTTGTTGTTATAGCGGCAACAGAAATACATCTGTGAAAATTTCAACCGCCTAGCTATCACGGTTCATGAGATACAGCCTGGTGACAGACAGACGGACAGACGGTCAGTGAAGTCTTAGTAATAGGGTCCCGTTCGGCACCCTTCGGATACCGAACCCTAAAAAGCTGATAAAAATGTATCTTTTTACGGAAGCCTACACTGCGCGTGGCCCGAAACACACTTGGCCTGTTTTCTCAACAAGCTTTCACAGTTGAACTGTGACAATTACGAAGATATAATGACGGCGACATTTCTTTCCGTGGATGTCGTAGAAGGCGACTAAGGAAATACATTACCAGGAGACGGGCAGCAGCGTCTTCCTGAGATTCCAACCGCATGCGATCGCCAACCCGCCCGCCAAGCGTGGCGATTATGGCAAAACCCTTCATGATTTGTAAAACTATTTGTCAAATGGTTTTGAAAGTGAAAGTGAAACACATTTATTTTCATTGTAACAAAAATGAACATAACACAATTAAATAAAACAAAATTATGGAAAAAACACAAAGATAACAGCCTAATACAATCATGCGAACACAAGTGCTAGGTACAAGATGGTACAAGAGTACAAGGCTGCAGCTCAGCAAAATGCTAGCCACATAGGTGGCTCAATTCATATGTTGTATGAGCAAATATACAACATGTTAATTGATTACAAAGAAAAAAAAAGATAATTGAATAGTTTACAGTACATACTTATGGGATTTTACCCGGATATACAATGTGGGGATTTTGGTACACCCTGTAGTTTATATACTTGATTCGATTTTTTTACTATGGAAGAAGGCTGAATCGCGTTCAATTGAATATAAAAAAAATCCTGAAAACCTATTTAGAGGCTAAAAATTCCACCTATATTCCTGCCTAAATAGGTTTTTCAGCACGGGTTAGTGCAACAAAAAGAATAGGTATAATAATTTCCTGAGTTCCGAGCTATGATGGACGATTGATTGGACATTCCATCTTTGGAGATCGCTCGCCAATCCAAGTTTATTCTGAACTTGAACTTATGTAGGTACCTACCTATATATCTATCGTTATAGTACACTTGAACGAAAAAATTACCTACCTATAGCCAACTTTGGAATCACGTCGGACTTGGCAGGAATTAGCTAGTATGTAGTAAATCAGTCCGTGAGTGAGTAAGTAACGGGCGACTTCGTAACCGAATTTATGTAAAGGTTGATATACTATCTGAGGGGTCGTCAATTAATCACGTCACGTGAGGCTCGAAAGGGGAGGGGGTTCGGAAAAAAATCACGAAATATCACTAGGGGGTAGGGGGGTGTAGTGAGATATCACGTGTATATATTTTTTTTCTTTGAACGCGCGATTTCTAAACCGAAAAGCAGTGCGTGACCTTGACTCGCCGTTGCTAGGCAACGATCTCCCCGAGCGCTGCAACAAACAACCGCCCCCCCGGTCCTGTTCAGAAACCACCAAAGCAAGCTTAGGTAATGTCTGCCGGAACATTTTTATCACGGTGCTTAATTTTCCAGAATTAAGATAAGATAAGCGGTGATAGCCTAGTGGGTAGAAAATTGGACTCGGACGCGGGAGACCCAGGTTCGATTCCCAGTGCGGGCATGTACCTATGACTTTGTTTTCTAAGTTATGTACATTTGTGAAGTTATAGTAGCAATACCACTAGCTAAAGTGAAGGAAAACATCGTGAGGAAACCTGGTTGTCTGAGCTATTCACATAGCTCAGCGCTTGAAATCGGCAATCCGCGGTGGGCACGCGTGGTGATTAAGCCCATACTCTCTCTGAGAGAAGGCCTGTGCCCTACAGTGGAACGTATATAGGCTGCTTATGAAGAAAATATTTTATTGTACACTAGAGCACATAAAATAAAAATTAAATTAAATATTGCCTACATATTAATCAGATTCTATTTTGAATATGCTTTTACCAAAAAAAGTTCCCTTGATTTTGGATAGCGGGGAAGGGTAGTCTAAGACCTCACCACGTACCTATCACCACAGGTATCACCATGGTGGAGGGGTGGGTTAAAATGTTGCTATTAAATATAACGTGATTAATTAATGGACGACCCCCTATGCGCTGAAAAATTTCGTGATGATCAAACTTCCGGGACTTCCGGCACCTCATACCTACCATGTGCGAATATAGTTCGCTTATGTTATTTATGGGAAATTCCAAGGAAAAGTAGCTAAATGTAGTTGCGATATTTTCAAACTTTTCTACTTCATAACCAGCTTTTTAATATAATGTACTGTGTATGATTTTCAGATTTTATTTTTTAAGATTTTCAATAAATATTGAACCTTGCGAAGTACGTGTGCTGGCATCTTTTAGAAAAACTTGAAAATTTCGAACAAGAAAATTTTGCGGATAGTGCCACCTAGTTTTGTCTCGTAGCACTTCTGAACAAAGTTGCCAGTGGTCAAAAAAGTACCGTTGATGATGAGTTTGGTTGTCAAATCAATATCAAATGGCAACACTTAAAAAAAACCAACCAAAGCAAAAATTAAACATGGCGCGTGTACGTGAAATTCCAAAATTTTTACAATATTTTTTGTATTTCACTGTTATTTTTGGTTGTTTTTCAAATCTAGTTAGTGCTAACCGTGAATTAAATGAGGACAATTGGCGTGACATCCTAGAGGGCGAGTGGATGGTGGAGTTGTAAGTAAAAACGTGATTTTCACACCGGCATCGCCGTAACATTTTCAAAACGTGTCA
Source organism: Yponomeuta evonymella (assembly GCA_963969515.1). NCBI lineage: Eukaryota > Metazoa > Arthropoda > Insecta > Lepidoptera > Yponomeutidae > Yponomeuta > Yponomeuta evonymella. The sequence continues at coordinate 2,999,182 of OZ018369.1, forward strand.
GTTTTCTGCGAATTTACTTCAAGAAACTGCAAACTACAAAATTTTCTCTTTCAAAACACTGTTCATCCGTCACCGGTATCCAATTTTCTTCCTACTTTTTCATATTTTTATTGATTTCCGACCATGTTTTCTGACGTGGGTCGCCAACAAACCCCGCAAAACAAAGTTCAATAACCACCGCAAGGCCATTCTGGGGTCTTCGTAACTGTTTTGGACCGCTAGAGAGAGACGTGACTCACTTGCACCTATTGTCCACTTAGACCCAGCTCGGTACTGAATAGAAAATCGACTCTTTTCATTGGCAAAACCTGTCTGTAACATTAGCAGAGGTTTTTACGAACTAACTTCCGTGAAAATACCTTCTAAAATGACTAACCGAAACTTGTGTTCATCTACAAGCTCAATACCAAATTAATGTTAGATTGCATGAACTGAACCATTGCCTGTCTGGAAAAGACTTGATTTTACAATCAAATCAAGAGTTTTTATATAATTTCAGTCAGAAAACTTCATTAGGTAGAAAACTATTATTTGCTGAGATTGTACCTGTCTATACCCCTGAAGCTTATAAACATATTACCATTGATTCAAGTAACAAGTATGACATTGTTAGCAAATATGCATGACATCATTGGGACCTGACATAATCGTGAGCTTCTGATTATTCATAATTCATACTTACTGGTTTGGATGTCTGACTAATACACTGCCTAATAGCCTTAAACTGCGTATTTAGTTTACTAACAGAGGTAAAATCAATACAGCAGTCATTATAAAAAACAAATTAGCAAATAACCTTTGACACTGATGCCAGTGAACATCGTGAGCAAAAATTTGCAGAAAGGGGGTAAGAAAGTGCAGTGCTGGGTGCAACAACCAATTTGTCAACCTCTGGAAAACTTGCAAAACAAAATTCAAACTCATCGGAGAGGCCATATTGAAAGAGAAATTCCATCAAATACTTTTCTTATAAAAAAAACCATGACGTCAAAAGGTGACTGATGCCCTATTCTATTGTATGAAGCATCTATCAATGATTGAGTTATCTTGTAAAATTATGTTTCTATGAGTGTACACCCTGATTACAAAATGTTTAGAATAAAATCAATAAATGAAACCTAATAAGTTTTTATCATTCAGGTTCAATTAAAAAATCAAAAGCATTTTTCTTTGAGTCCTGTAAAATTCAGAATTAATATTTTTAAGGTTCTTTTTTGTTCTGAGGCAAGTTCCTCATTTTGTGGGCTATAAAAATTGTCCCTCCTCCTTTCCATTTTTATGTACAATAAAGTGTTCTCTACCTCTATCTATCTAGCTAAAGAGATCCAAAGTCAACTACTATTCATTTTACTATTTGTTCAAGATGTTTGCCAAAATCTGTACCCACATTTAATAAACAAATGTGACAAGCTTGTGTACCAATTATCCAGAATAATGTCCTTCACACCAAGGATACCTCACACGATGTGATTTCTTTCGCCAGGTGCTTTTTTAATTCGCATGTAGGTATTCCATGAAATTGCAATGCAATTGTTTACTAGACTAAATAATAAAGAGTATTACAATACACTAATAAGAGCAATCCAAAATTGTACAATGAGTTTTTCTGTGGCCCCACACTGAGCAAGCTTGTATCGTGGGTACCAAAAAAAAAGAGATTTCCAATATTTCGCAATGGTAAAGCAGACTTTTAAAAAAACTTAATGCCACGAGAATTGTATTTATTAGAAATTATGACAAAATTTATCAATTAGGCGCTGGACGCAGGCCGCTTCCAACCGGTCTTTTTGGAAATCCATGGAGGAGGCCTACAGCAGTGGACCTCCTCCAGCAGATGAATCAATTAAAAGCATGCAGCAAGATTTAATTGAGCGTGGTGGTGCATTGTCGTGTGTTGTTGTGAATACAATACAATATTTTATTAATAACAGCTGAAGCCTGAGAGATCATAGGTCAACGCAACGCGTCGTGGAGTTTTCTTTTGTCTGCAAAATAGTCACAGTTCCTGAAATCATAAAACTTGTGGACCTTATTGTAAATGAATGGATGCAAGAATTCACTAAATTTACTTGCAAATTTGGTGTTCACTGCTTGACGGTGGCTCTGAAGACTCTTTTCTTTGTAACTTCATTATAGCTAGGTGAGTTTAGTAAGGTTTTATGGACCACTAGGACCACTTTTTCGATAAATAATCCACGACACTCAACAATTGAGACTCTTGATACAGCAGGTTGGTTGGGTATCTGCATTTCTTTTCAAACGTTACCTTAATGACCGAATGCTGAGTGTTCTTACATTAAAAATAGTGCTAATTAACAACTATATATCGACAAAAGAAAATGATAGTGACTGTTTGATTTAAATAAATATCCCATTGATTGTTAAACATCAGAATAGTTGTTCAAATGTATTTGGAACGCTCCACAGCTACGCCCCCTGGTGTCCGGCCTGCAATGCTCTTCAGCCAGCCTGGAGCGAACTCTCATCCCGCGCGGCCAAGCGCAATATGGAGATGAAGGCTGCAGGCGTTGACGTCACCAAGTCCCCTGGCCTAAGCGGACGCTTCGTGGTGACAGCGCTCCCCACCATCTTCCAGTGAGTTTTGGATGCTTTTCTAAAGGTGTAGAAACCTTTTTGGTGGTGTGTATCCAACTTACTACTACCTCTTTGGTCTAGCGGTTAACACGCTTACTACCTGCCAAACCATTACAAAACTACCGATCGGCACATTTGATTTGTACTCCTGGCTTCAGTCTGGGTGTGTTTACAAGTTTGTGACGTTCTTGCCTGTTACCATAGCATTTGGTATTGTAGGTTGGTACCAGAACAACTAGAAGCAGACTAGGCATACCAGTAGTGCTACTTGGCACCACCCGAGGATTACGTGTAGGGGTATAATAAACATAAGCAGCCTATTTACGTCTCACTGTAGGGCACAGGCCTTCACTCAGGGAGAGTATGTGGGCTTAATCGCCACGCGTGCCCACCGCGGATTTACGATTTCAAGCGCTGAGGTATGTGAATAGCTCAGACACTTACCTCACGATGTTTTCCTTCACCGTTGGCGAGTGGTATTGCTGCTATAACTTCACAAATGTACATAACTTAGAAAACCAAGTCATAGGTATATGCCCGCACTGGGGATCGAACCTGGGTCTCTCGCTTCCAAGTCCAATGTTATACCCACTAGGCTACCACCGCGGTATAATAAAAAAGAAAGAAAAATAATAAAGTATGTATTTAATAGATAGATAGGTAACGTTCCCGGCAAGCAAGCAAAACTCTAAAATCAAAATTCTACAGTCTTATTAAATTTATAAAAAGTCGATTTCATTAAGTCTCTTAAGACTTTAACTCAGTTGGAGCCCGTGTATAAGAGGAACTCCTCTCATAAACCAGCTTTTACTCCATCTTATGAGTGTTTCAGTGCGATCCATAGGGTGTGGGGGAAGTTCCCCAAGATTTTTTTTTAATGTTTTCTCTACCGTTTGGTTGACGTATTTGATATGTATGGCGAAATTTCAGCTTTCTAGCACTTATCATCTCTGAGCTAGGCCGCGTACAAACAGACAGACAGACGGACGGACATGACGAAACTATAAGGGTTTCTTGTCGACTACGGAACCCTAAAGACTCCGAGCTCAAAGGTGTCCTTGCCCCTTCCAGCGTGAAGGACGGCGAGTTCCGGCAGTACAAGGGCCCGCGCGACGCCGACTCGATGCTGAGCTTTGTGGAGCAACAGCGCTGGAAGCAGACCGACCCCGTGCCCGGCTGGAAGGCCCCGCACTCGCTGCAGATGACCCTGGTCGCGGAGTTCTTCAAGCTTAGCCAGGCGCTCAGGGTACGTTACTATCCAATTCAAATGCTGTTAGGATACGACCTTTTGGAATGGAACGGCATATGAAGTCAACTGACGCCTGTCAGTACCGTTAGCAACACTGTCGGGAAAGCGCGCGACACGTGAGTGACGAATACAACTTCATCGGAAGTCATCATCAACCCATTATGTCCCCACCGAGGGGCACGGGTCTCTTCCCTGAGGAAGGTATAGGCCATACTCCACCACGGGGGCCAAGTCCGGATTGGTGGAGGCTTGTAGACTAGTGGCTTGTCTACTGTCAGAAGTTGTCAAGCCGCCCTAAGGCCTCTGACTTGGCTTAACGACTGCCATCTATCGACGGCAGCCGGCACCAACAGCTTAACGTGCCTTGCGAAGCACGGAACCGCTCGGAAAAATGCCACTAGCGTTAGGCATAGACGGCGACCCATCCATGCACTGAACGCGCCCTGTGTAGATCGTTTAAGATTACTTCAGACAGCCGGGGCTACGAGCGATTCATCGGAAGTATTTCTTTTTAAATTATATTTGTTACCGACGGCGAGAGCGTAGTCGAACTGTGTAGAATAATTTAGATGCTGGGTGCAGAGAGATTACGTGATAGGCACTTATGTATGTTATGAGACAAGAGAACCTTACAGAATAATCTATGTGCTAGAAAGAGGCAGAGCTATCTGTTAGACAGAGATAGAATGACATTCTGGAATGTTCGATAGTCTTCTAGAACCTATTTCTAGTATCTGAGATGTGATTCCGGGTACTTCCAGAACATATTCCGGAATGTTCTGTAGTTTTCTAGTACCTTCGACGTCTTTCTAGGTACTTCCCGAAGTTTCTAGACTGGTCAAGTAGAGCTCTATTATTACGTACTCGATCATTCGGGAACATTCATTAATATTATTATACTTGACTGTTTTTCTGACCCTACAAGTCATCACTGTCGCGTAACGCAACTCCAAAAGATCCTATCCTAACAGCATTTGAACCGCATAATAGTTATTGCACTCTTCTTTTAGTATAGGTACATGTATGTTTACTATATTTATACAGCGCAGCGTCCAGAGGCACGTACACTCACACTAAATGGATGAAAGGACCACTCGGACGCTGCAGTGCCTGGGACATTGTATTTTAGATGGAGTAGGCTTCCCCAGCACCTATACCATTCTGACAGCTTAGTCGGCCTAGCCCACAGGAAAGACGAGTCAATACGTGCGGAGCCAACCGAGCCGCAGGTTTCCTCACGATGTTTTCCTCCACCGTTAGCGTTTCGTATGTTTAGATCTCCTAAAACCAGTTTATATATTATATACTCACATTTAATTAAAACATGAAAACAAATTGATAAACGAAATAATAATTGACAATGGGCATCGTAAAGTTATTCAACCTCCAACTTAAAAGATAACTTATTAGATGCTTAACTTTGCTAATTCTTAAAATAAATGAATAAAAGCAAATAATATTAACTAACTTGTATTTTCTTCCAGAGTGTCCACACAATGCTGATGGACACCTATGGTCTCCCGACGTGGGGCTCTTACCTCATCTTCGCCGTTGCCACAATCTTCATTGGAGCCCTACTCGGCTTGGTAAGCTCTTCATAGCTTTCGAGGCTTGGGTCAATAACACAAAATTAACTTAATTATGCACATAACTCGTAGTCGTGCTTTTCCGTGACCTAAATGTAGACTCGCGCAAGTCGCGCACGAAGAGTTCCGTACCATTATCACGATAACTTCACAAATGTACATAACTTAGAAAGAAAAGTCATAGGTACATGCCCGCACTGGGAATCGAACCTGGGTCTCCCGCTTCCGAGTCCAATGTTCTACCCACTAGGCTACCACCGCTTTGATGCTTTAATTCTGGTCTGCTTTAATGCTTTAATTTTAAAGCGATAAAATTATCTAAATCTAAGAAACTGGAAGAATGTTATCAAAACAAACAAAACTAAAAGAATCTTAATATGTAAAAACGTTGAAGAAGTTGTTTTTAGGATTCCGTACCTCAAAAGGAAAAAACGGAACGGATCACTTTGTTTTCCGTCCGTCAGAAATCAGAAATCAATAATTTACTTCAACGTAAAGAATTTACATTCTGTTTGCTGAATGTCAATGTACTATGTTACTATGTTAGCCGCTGCCTTCGGGTCGTATTTGTATGTCCGTCCGTCTGTCTGTCAAGACCCTAAAGGGTAAATAAGAGATAAATCTCGGGAAAGTATCGAGTTGAAATTTAAACAATATACCTTAATTACAGTCCCATGAAGCTGTGAAAAAATTTAACTTCTAAGTTAACGTAAAAAAAAAAGTTACTGCATAAACCGTCAAAAACCGTATATTTCGACACTCTCAAGGGAATCAAAATTTATAGGGTACTTTCCGTCGGCCTAGAAATACGCAATTTGGCAATCACTATCGTCGTGTACTACAAGTAGGCACAAGGAAAAATCTGAAAAGTATACATTTCCCCGCAGGTCCTCGTGTGCATCATCGACCTCCTCTATCCTCCGAAGCGGCCGGATCGTGCCTTCGTCTCGCAGGCGGACCTCGACAAAATGGCCAAGGGCGATCAGGACAAAAAATCCGACGATGAGAACGTAAGTTGAAACATATACCGGCCAAGTGCGAGTCGGCCTCCGTACCACCACAATAAAATTAAAAAAAAGCACAATGAAAAAATATTGACTTAGCCGCGTTTCCACGATATTGGTTCCCTCGGACAGAGTGACCTATTCCGGCTACTCGGAAGCTACTAGCATCGCGTATCTTAGTATAAAAATTGGCCGTTTTCCAACAGTTTTCAAAAAGCTGCGGTATACAAGTCTAGTGCAGGAATGTTAGAAGCTTGCTCAGGGTGAAGTAAGTGTACTGTAGATACAAAACGCGGCACTAGGAACCAGAGAATGTATTACCTTTAATTAAGCACAACACACGCGCCATGGATTCGGTCACACAGAGAGTGAGACTTCAGTATTACCAACTTGAAGAGCTAAACTAGGAAACATGACGAAATACTTGTGTTGCCATAAACATACTGCGGCCCAGGAGAGCAAGTTTCTACTTTAAAAAAAATATGAATAACTCCAATTGACATACATACACATACTTACGTAAACTTACGCCTGTATCCCAAAGGATACCAGGGACGGCCACTTGGCAAGATCCTGTCAGATCACTTTCCCTTCCTCAACATTCGTTAGTCGTTGCATGCACGCACGCCGGTTTCGGGCTCTTTTTATCTTGCCCTTTGCTAATACATCCCCTGTTTGGGATAAATAATAATTTGTGACATTTTAATTTCTAAGATTCTTGATGAACTAAATTCTCAATATCACATTCTGTTTTTGGACGCCAATTGGTAAAACAGAAAACGTAAAGCGTGTAAAATTAATATCTCGCTACAATAATATTATAATGTAAGCATCGTTGGACAAATGTATTGGTTTGATAAGATCGTGAAAACGTTGCTTTATCGTCCTTATTTTTTCCCAGGAATTGATAAATGACGACATTGTGGATGAAGCTGACACCGGCAACAGCGACGCTGAGAAGAATTCGCCCAGTGACGTGAGTATTCTGTTAACTCTTATTTCACGAAAATAAAAAATAAAACATAGAAGGACCCTATTTAACCCTTCCCCAACCGCGGGGATGTGTGTCTCTTAAAATAAATGTTTCTAACAATTGTTTTTCTATCGTCTAAATGTAATAGGGCCACAAGTCTCTCAGAGATTTCAAAAGGAGACCTTAGCAATATTTCTTGTTACTTCAAATTATGTTCTTGGACTCAATACATTTTTTATTTTTTTATTTTATATTCACTATAATATTTAAAACATGTGAACAAAAACATGGCACAAAACAATGTTACAGATTAAAAAATGGTTTTTGTCGAAATTTGCTGTGTGACACGGTCCAATTGTGGGTTCTTTTTGTTTTGAGTACACATACTTATTTATTTAGCTTATCTAATTATTATTGTAGTTACTGCCTCTGGTGTTTTGTGTGTTGTTTTTCTTTCACCTGTACTAATTGCTCAAAAATGGCTATCTGCGAAAAAATTTCGTTGGCTTTTTGTATCAATGTGATGATGTTGATGTCCTCCTCGTTGTAGTCCGACGACGGCGACATCAAGGGTTGGTAGGACTTCTGCGGCGGTGGGCTCGGATGTGACTTGTGAAGCCTAGTTTATTTTTGAAAGTTCACCGCGGTCATTGTACTCGTATAAGAGTATGTGGGCTTCGGAACGGTTGCCGAAACTTGGTGCCCTTATAAGAGAGATATAAAGAAACTAGACATCTTTCACGTGAAGCGCCTTCGAACCCTCTTGCGGATAACCTGGGATGACCTAGTGCCAAACACCCAAGTTTTAAGACTGACACAAATATGGGGCACGGAAGCAATGCTGATGACAGCTCAGTTAAGGTGGTGCGGCCACGTGGCGCGCATGGAAGACCATCGACTGCCCAAGGCCGTTTCCTATTCCCAGCTGTCTAACGGTGTCAATGTAATGTGTTCAAAGTCAAAGTCAAGTCAAAAAAAAATATTCAAAGTAACACAGAAGCTGTGACTTATTGAACGTTACAAGAAAAACTAGGTGTCCGTTTCAAAATCTAGATCATTTGGAGAAAAAACGGACAAAAAAACTCCAAACTTAGTCTTTTCAAACATGTTCCTTAATTAACAGAGTTTACATCGCACCTTTATAATCAAACTGTCATTAAACGAAAAACGATATTTTGAGATATAAGCGATTAAACATTTTAATAATGTAAATTGGTTTTTTTCTTGATTAAATTAACGTACCACTATCAATTAAACAGAATATGACTCTTTGAAAATGCAGATTTCAAGTAAAATATGCAATAAACTTTGTCGAGCAACTGAACATGTTTATTTCTTAAAAAAGCGTTTTAGTGACACTATATCATTATGTGGATTTTTAAACATAACTAATTTCATGAGATCATAATGTCATTTAAAAAACATATTCGGACAATAACAAAGAAATTAGAAGCATAATCTTTAAGAAAACACAATAAATCAATATTCAGTATCTTTATTAAACCGCAAGATCAATTTGAAAACAGAAATAATCATTATCGGGTAGGATTATGGAGTAGTTGTTTGGTAAGTTTTACAAAATGCAACTGGGGCTTTATCAAAACAACAAAATAAACCTGGAAATTAAGTAATCCTAGAGGCTTTTTAAAAAAATTGCAGGTATGTCGGACACCGTTAATCGCGACAAAATACAATAACAAAAAAAATTGTTCTAAAAATACCTACCTATTAACTACTAGGTTTGTGTAATGGTAACTTTATCAGCAATACGAAAATTTAAATAAGAATTAAATAGACATAGGTAATTATTTATAGTTATGGCATCAATAAAGGTCGGTAACAAAAATAAACATATTCAAAAACAAAATTAATAAATCTTTCTGAACATAACAAAATTACAATCATAAAAAAATATTGTGCTGTCAAGCGCTGTCATTGGTCTTCGATGGAATGTCACCCAATTACGGTTCTTAACAGTTCTGTTAAGTTCAAGAAATTAGGGGTAGGTCGAGTTAGGCGTTGCTTATGCGTATGCTGGCAGCATGTCTTCAAGTCTTAGGTCTTTATAAAGAGATCAATTATTACTTTTAACATTAATAAAATTTGTTTATAACAAAAATTTTACTCTTTAAAAACAATTAGCTTATAAACTACCGAGGTGATATAACCTTTTGGTAGGTAGGTACCATACTAAAAATGTATTAGTTTAAATTGAGTAAATGTAACTTAGTATTTTAGCTATTTTGTATGCATGATTGTGAAAATTATCTTACGTACTGTTGGTTGTAAGTAACAAAATTTATCTTAATTAGGTATAAAAGAATTTTAAATATTAGTAGGAACTTTGATTATCCATAATAATTACCCAGGTTAGGAACATAGTTTGTAGGTTGCTAAAGTATATTATTGTAATAGGATGATGCGTAATAAGGCGGAATAATATTCTTATCTATGAGTGTCTTGAGATCTTTCTTCTTGTTGTCAGCTAAGGGCAACTTTCCTTGATACAGTCTTTTTAATTGAGGATTTACTCGTCTGATTTTAGTCAATTTTACTTCTTTAAATGTTTCCTGCATGTAAGATGTTTTGTAGTAAACTTTGACATCGTTCCCCTCATCTTCTGCTCTTTCGATCTTTATTATCTTGATGTCATCAGTCTTTATTACGTCGCCATCAATACTTCTGATCAATTTGTGTTCCTGCAGACTTTTGATGTCATAAAACTCTTAAATCTGAATTCTCGGTCTGTATAGGTCGGTCATTAATACCCAAGGTATTTTTGAAAAACGTTTTGCACACTTTTTCTTTCTTGTTATTAATTGTAAGATAAAAGTCATGTCTAGGTTTTCTATTGCTGTTAATTTTAATGTACTGATATTTAGGTTTTACCTCAACAATATGATTTGCAATAAAAGTGCGTTGTTCCTTCAAAGAAGCCAAATGCCAGTAATTTCTGAACACCAATTGTCTGTTTGGTTCTAGAATTCTCTCAGAACATTTCAATCGGCAGCGTCCTCCGCATGGTTCGCCCATTTTTCTAGCCGGAGCCATTTTAGACTTAGACATAGAAGACCTATTGTACGCAAGTCCCATGTTTCGTAACAATTTTGCTACAGCCCTTTTGCAGCCTCGTTTCCTTTTACGTGATTGTTGTTCAGGACATTTATTAGGCGCCTCAAAGAATTGCATAGTATTGATGGACTGCAAAGCTAGAGTTTTTAGCGGTAATGGATTATTTAGCTCCACGGCAGTATGTTGAGGCTGCTCACTGACAAAAAAGTCTTCTCCAAATGAAAAACTTTGGTAGTTTTGGGCTAGTTGTTCTAAAGACGTCATAGGCGTATCTTGTATCCTCATGTCGTTGGAAAAGTCCTTAGTAAGACAAGACTTCTTTGCCGCTTTTACATCTGTTTGACGTAGCCTTGAGTCATCAGAACTGTCTGAGTCTGAGTTTGAAGAAGAGTCAGACGATGAACTCGATGATCCGGAAGAAGTTGTGTGTTTTTGTTGGAAATCTTGTGTTATTATACGTCTGTTGTTCTTGTTTTTGCGGGTAGTAGACCCAGATGAAGAAGATTCAGTATCGCTGGATGATGGCTTAAATTCTTGATCATCGTCAGAAGCCGGTGAAAAATCCCCATTCGTTTGAGAATTACTTGAGTTGGAAGACAAGGATAATCTTGTGTCTGGTATGTCTAAATATTGTTTCTCGTCGTTTTCGTTGTTTGTTTTAGAGTTAATACTGTTCTCTGATGATACAGATAATCTTTGACACGGATAGTTCTGGTAACTCTGGCTACTAATAGCGTCATCACAAAACGGTATGTTCTCTTTTAAGTCGTCAGAAAAATGGTAGTAATCATCGTCTGTGTGTTGGTTATTTGATTTTTTGGGTGTTAGACCCTTTTCGCAGCAATTTAGTGACAGTGACTCTCGACAGCGGTCTAAAGTTTTGACCATTACAAGTGTCTCATTTTTGTCGCTTTCGTTATTTGATTCAGAAATGTCTTTTACTATTTCTATTAATTTAAGTGTTCTAGCGTTTGGTGGAGGCATTATTTCAACTGAAACAATTAAGACAATAGTAACTCATGATATTCACGGTGTTTGTGGCTAAATTGCAACGTTAAGAACTAAAATGTCATTTCTGATACTTTATAATTTGTGCGGTTCCTACTTCATTAAATAACATAATATCGTCACTTCACGAAAAAAAAACAGTAAAAATAAAAAAAAAAACGTTTTTTTGTCATTGCATTCAATGGAAAAAGACGTGAAGTAAAACGTGACGATACATTTTTCTCAAGAAAATACATATAATTTATCTTTTTAAACATCAGGGTGTCACTAATCATAAAAGGACACTTTAGCTCGATTAAACTAAACAAAGTAAATGTAAAAAAGTATTCTAACTAAAAAGTGTCAGTATTCGTCTACATAAACTCTATAAACTTTGAAGAAGTATTGACACTAAACCAAAAATTACGATACGCTTTAGGCAAAACTTGTTAAACTTTAAAGAAATAATGTCACTAAATAGAAAACGACGTTATGAATTTTGTAAAAATATATCGAACTGGTAATTCAAAACGTCCCTAAGATGAAAATGTCACTACAATTATAAATTAAGTCCTAAATTTAACAAAAAATAAAAAAAAACACTGACTGTAAATAAAAAAATACAATGTTTCATTAAACAAAAAATCAAACTTACCGAAATCCGTTAATGCATAACGTCCTTAAACAAAAGATGACAGTCTTTTTCTTAGAGTAGTATACTGTTATGTGTTGCTTCGGCGCTGTTTTCGACACTACTAAAATGATGTCTCTCTTTCACACTAAGGTCGCGTAAAGTACCTCCAATATGCATACTGACATTACCGACATCTCTGGTGTAAAAATGAACTAGAGCCACAGGTGTTTTTGCAATCTGTGCTTCGCAAAAAAAAACTGCAGATGTCATTATCTTCTAAAAACATAGTACTAGGATGCATTGAACTGGCTTTAATTCCACACATCTTTGTCATCTAGATAATCCTTAATGCTATAGTTGGCATAAAGTGCGCTTTACACATTTTTTGAACCGCGCTTCAGGCAAGCTTATTATATCTTCAGGGATCTTATTGTAAAAACGTATACAATGCCCCATAAAGGATGTTAGTGATAAGCTGTTAATTTTCCTAATAAATTAAAATAATGATTATCAGCAGATTAATCAGTTGTGTATCGTTTCCAGTCGTCGGAGTCTGAGAAGGAGGCTGGCGTTGCGGGCGGGGACTCGCGGCCGGCGGCCGAGGTGCGCAAGCGGCGGCCGCGCAAGGCCGACTGAGCTGACACACGAAGGTAGGCGCGTGCGCTTGCCCCGGAGTGCGCACGCGTCGACCGGCCGACTGCACGCGCGGTTGAACGTGCGACTGGCCTGGGCCGCGTAAAAGCGGTATGCCACTGTAGTATATAAAACATAGTGTAACAACATCCGGGAACGAATAACGCAAAAATTATTCAAAATAAACTAAAATCTAAGAAAGAAAGAACAAGACAACAAGACACATCTCTGAAACAAAATAAACAGATAAGTAACATAATATGAACACCAACAAAAAGAAAACTAAACACACAACAGACAAATCAAATAAATAAAACAGGACCATAGATGTAGCCTGTGGTGTGTCTAATCTAATAATTCAAGGCCTGGTGAGACACAGTCACACTTGCCCTCGCGATTGGCCCGGACGGTGTAAAAGGCTCACTGTAGTATATTAGACATACTGTAACAACTTCATAGAGTGCTAGCTGCGAGAAGGACTGTCATTCGGTTGGAAGCCCATTCACATCACACAAGTGGCCCGTCTGCTCCGTCTCACACGATTGGCGTTCCCGTCATCCTGTCAAAATAATCATATGGCAACCTCAAGGGTCGTCTGACCTCTTTGCTGGTGGAAAGGCGCTCAGGATCCCTCCGTATTTGTGAAGGACAACACTGCTTAATGTAAATTGTAGCCTCAAGTCACGTAAATATGCTACAGTGGAAGGGAGGAACGAATCAGCTCAATCGCTCGACATGACGCGCCGATGTTGAATTAGCCAGGTAGATAGCGATAGTAACTTTTTTTTTATTTTTTTTTATTTAAGATAATAAAAAATACACACAACATATACCTACCATCCTCCCAAACCGACAAGGTTGATCCGCGGATTGGGTTCTTTTACTACAGAGATACGTATACAGGGTGGCTCATTTAAATCGGGCAGTATGGGAAAGTCTGGAACTTCAGCAGTAAGCAGTAAATGTTACTTCATACTGTCAACATGGTGCCTAAAATGAATAAAATGCATTATTTTCACATTCTTTAATTTATTTTAGCACCTAAACGTGTTGAATATGGTATTGAAAAAAACTGGTCATTTCGAGCACTTACTAAAATAAATTCAAGAATGTGAAAACAATGCATTTCATTCATTTGAGACATCATGTTTCATAACATCTACGGCTTAAGACCTACGCAATCGATCTCTAAGTGGAATTAGTGAAATAGTTTTATTTTTCTATTCCCGAGCTGAATACAGGTTTTTTTTTTCATGTATGAATGCAGTTTTCCTTGTTACTGAAATCGATGACATGGTTCCCAAGAACAGATCTTCGTATGTCTTATAGTTTCAGACTTTCCCGTACTGACCGATCTAAATGAGCCACCCTGTATGGTTAGTTTTTGGAGGTCGCGGTCATTACCCAACTGGCACAAAATAGCGACTTGTGTTGGGCGCTGTTGTTGAATTAATTTATTTCGACCAACGGGGAATGTTAATAGAGACATCAACTCGTTTTTTAGGCCCGCTGACGACAATAGAAGCTAGTAAAAGCGGTGAACATTTTTATTGTGAAACCCATCGTAAGTGCTCGTGTATACATCATGTATTGCTACACTACAGTTTTTTTTAGTTCATCAATACAATATGATGTTTATTGCTGTGGTTGGGAGTTAACATAGACCTACAGCACCGTTGCATGTATGAATTGTTATATTTTATGACACCTCGTATACGCGGTCTTAGCCTACAAAAAAAAACTGTATTACGAGTACCCATCAACGAAATACAAATACATTTGCTCACTCAACAAAAAGTATGTTATTATAATTACGATTACCGTTTAAACAGCTTTTCTATTATTATTGTATAGATAAATATTGTACCATTTTATTTAATTTGCTACGTAAATAAATCTAGAGTATGCCAATAAAGTTTTAGTTTATGTTTAGTTCGGTGTGGCACACTGTACGGTTGTTGTCTAAATATTATTTTTATAAAATTTAATATAATAAAACACATCTATAACGTTAGAATCTTTATTAAGTTTGCGCTTGAATTACTCTTAAACACACAGCTGTAATATAACAACGCGCGACTCGTTTCGTTTGTCACGGGTTTTAAAGTCGCCCAGTATGCCCATACGCGTGCAAACAAACGACGAAATACAAATCTGAGTCGCGCGTTGTTATGGTACGACGACGGCTTCACCATATTTTTAACTACAATTTTACATAAATTTTTATAAATATGTATTAGTTTACGTAGGGCTTTGCTTTTGTATTTAAATCCTTCCTTTAGATATTTATTTTTATTTGCAGACTCGAACATAAAAATTGCTCATAGAAGACAGTGAAAACATAGAATTTGGTCAGTTGAGTCACGCTTTTAAATTCTCTAAAAATCTTACTCTAAAAAAAGTCGTGGTTCAAATAAAACAGTATAATATTGCGTCAAATTGCTATAGGTCAAAGTGACAGGTTATTACACCCCGCCAAAGTTATTGATGCCTTTTATCGAACTAAGAAAAATTTGTTATCGAACACTATCGAGTAGGTAGGTACCTATCGATTCTTTATTGGGTGTATGGGGTTCTAAATAAAATAGAAAAAATGTAAAACATAATGAAAACGTGGGGAGGGAGGAGAGTTCAGCGCATTTTGTTCGAGTGTCAAGTTAACTTTGACGGGTTTTACGTAAACGTTCTTCGTTACAGTTGTATCACGATATCCGCAGCATGGCTGCAGATTTCGTGATGCAACTGATACTGTTTTACACCAATGAACGTGTCACAAAGTTACATCGACTGCAAGATACTTTTTTTAAGAACTATTTTTTTCTTGTTAAGTGCTTTTGCTCGTGTTTAACTTTTATGACACATTTATTTCACCATATGAAACCTTACGGTCCCATGGGACCTTACGTGGACAGTGCTATTCCATCCACTCTCATCATATCTTGGTAAAACTGTATGTTGAGTAAGCAATTAAGCAATCCTCTATTGAGTAATGGAGGATCTTTTGAGATGGCACCCAACAGTACTGTTGCCATACTGTTAGCTTACTACATCAATTTGATGATGGTGACAAACTGTATAGAAACAATAGTTGGCTCTCCGTCTTAAAGCATCTTAGGGCCGGTTTCTGACTTGAACATTTTCACTAAGTAAATACTTAAGAAACCTTCTGTCACGTTCTTCTCTGTGAAATTCTAAGAGGCAGCACTACAGTTAACTATTTACTTAGCGAAATTTTCAATTCAGAAATTATCACTATGTATTCACTGAAAAAAATTGTTCGTCAAAAAAATTTTATTCACTATAAAAACAAAATGTTTACTTAATGAACGTCAAAGCTGTTAGTTTCACAATTAATAGATTATGCGGAGAAGAAGCTGACAAAGAAACTCCATAGATCAAGACAAGTTTAAATACGTACTATTGTTAATGGTACGTGCTAAACTTGTCTTGTAATATGCTCAACGAGTGATCAGTAAATACGTGGCACTTCAACCATTCCTGAATGTTGTCTGCTTCACCAAAACAAGCTTACTATAGTTCTAAGCTAACAAGACGATTGTCAAAAACGTTCGTACTTATTTTTTACGGAAAATGTATTCTCTTTTTGTGTGTAAAATACTCGTTCATGTAATTTGTATCTTCGCCTCTGATTTTGTTTGGAATAACAATTAATTTGTGAAAAATGCACACGTGTTTTTAATCTTAAGGCTTTAATAAGGGCTAACCAGCGCCGCCAATGAACAAAAAATCACATCCTCTTTCACAATCCGTTTTTGCAAAAAAGTGAACGACAAAAATGTCCGTGTTGATAACAGCCATTTTTAAAACCTACAACTTAGAAATAGGTTCAAGAATCTAGACTACAATTTCGTTTTTGGCGAAAACGGCCGTTCTTGGCGTAAATGAAATTGTGGACTAGGTTCTTGGTCCTAGGTTCTGAGTTGTAGGTTCTAAAAATCTCTATCACTAATACAGAAAACTCTATCGTTCACTTTTTTGGAAAATGGATTGTGAAAGAAGATGTGATTTTTTGTTCATTGGCGGCGCTAGTTGGTCCAGCCTTAAGAAAACAACTATATTGTTTTCAAACTATGTGTTTACTGCAGTGCGAAGTCAGGTCTGTAATTTTTAAATGTATTATAAACAAATAATGAAAAACTAAATATTAGCTGGTCTACGACCATAGTTACTGATGTGCCGAAGGTAATATAGTAATTGACCTGTTACTTCCTCTGGAAATATTCCCAATTTACCGGGAGTAATCTCAAAATTGTCTGTGCCCAATTTTTCTATTACCGTTAGGCTCTGGTTTCCTCCAAAAGCGGTGGCGTCACGAAGCGGCCGTAATACAGCGGTGAATGACGTCACTAGAACGTTTTTTTTTTTAATGGCAACTCGAATCGGTCCTGTCTTGGACGACTACTTCTGCCAATGACGAGTCAGTCATGGGAGTGACACAATTACTGTTGACCGGTTATTTGAACTGTCGCCGCAGGCCGGTGGGGAACCCAAAACCACAGAACAAACACAAACACACTAGATGTAAACAAAATGGCGCGGTTTCCTAGAGAACTTAAAGTGACGGTGACAAACAACGCTCTTTAGGAAACCACGCCATCTTGATTTCGTGGCCAGCGTTTCAGTGACGTCATTTACCGCTAAACGGCGACCGCTACAAAACGACGCCGCTTTTGGAGGAAACCATAGCTTTACAGGGAAATGTCGTAACAAGTATATGTGTGCATTTACCTTATTTGTTTGGTTATTACAAGATACCCAGTGGTTTAATGAATCTGGTCGTAATCTCAATAAATAAAATGGAACAAACTGGGAATATTCCTATTATTACCGGTAACGGCACATCAGTAAAAGGAAGCAGTGAAAGGCACGCCTGACAATCTACCTCAAGTTATCGGCTACCGATTACGGGGACGATCAGCGGCCTGTTTCATAGAACTACCATCCATGGTTTACTATGACAATTCTATGTTCAAAGTCACAGATTAGGAACATCGTAACAAGTAGGAAGACTGCTACGCAATTTACATCGAATCGCTATAATAAACTACGAATGAATCACGGCCCTGAAAGTTACAGTGCTGTTTTGCAGGCAGTGGGGTAGAGTCTCAGGTGCCTTCGTTTGTCGACGGGACTAAGACCAAGAGAACGTTTGAAAAACACTGTTCAAATGCCTTGTGTACAGACTTGTGTTAAGTGTTGCATTTATATTATTAACTATTGACCTAGATAGTTAACTTTGCTGAATTAAATTGTATTTATTAAATCAATCATGTTTCGTTTTACATTATCGACCATCGAAGATGGATTCAGAAAAAAAATCTAAACACCAGATTAGCACCCCAATCTTCGATTTTGGATCCTAATTCATGACCAGTGATCGAATAATCGGATGCATATTTACCTAAAGTTATTTTTTGGCTCAGAAATTATGGAAGCGGCTTCTTAAAACATATTTTTTAAATATAAATCCCGGGATTTCAGAAAATTCGGGAATGCAAAACTAATCGCATACGTAGCATGGAGACGACTTATTTAGCGTGTAGTATTATGAATTTAAAAAACCGTTAAAATCCGTTAAAACCGAGTTGTTTGTCGCTATGTAGAGTGAAGAAAGAAAATTACTTATCTTGACGTTTGCAATGACAGTTTGGCAATTAACTTTATAACATTAGCCAGCACCCGATCTATAGTCGGAAAGCACTAAACGATAATTCTGAAATCACTTGATTTTTTACGATCGATACAAAAGTGCATTCCATAACAGCCAACACCTCAACTTTAGGTAAATATGCATCCGATTATTCGATCACTGTCATGAGGCATAATTTGTTGCGAATTAGTTTAGCTATTTAGGAAATGGGTCGAAATTCCCATCGTCCTATCTTGTGTTGAGTTTGGCCTTAGATTATCCAAAACTCCTTAAGGCTTGATTATATTTAAACTACTGCTTGCTGCGAATAAAAAACCGGCCAAGTGCGAGTCGGACTCGCGCACGAAGGGTTCCGTACCATTATCTATACAACATTAGGCACAGAGATGGAGAAAAAACAACGCAAAATCACGTTTATTGTATGGGGGCCCCCTTAAATATATATTTTATAATGCTTTTAGTATTTGTTATAGCGGCAAGAGAAATACATCATCTGTGAAAATTTCAACTGCCTAGCTATCACGATTCATGAGATACAGCCTGGTGACAGACAGACGGACAGTGAAGTCTTAGTAATAGGGTCCCGTTTGGCACCTTTCGGGTACGGAACCCTAAAGACCAACTATCATTGGCTGGATGAAATAAAAACTCAAACTTTTCAAAAGATTTTATTTATTGGCTTGTCGTTCGTAAATAAATAGCTTTCTTTACCTGTGTTGTAAATATTTTGGCTGACCCTATGCATTTTCAAGTTGACGAAAGAGGCGAGATGTTTCCAGAATGTACTAAGAACATGCCACGATTATGTCTTCAGGACTGTCAATAAAATGTATAATGCCCAACAAGTACCTTGAACAAATGACTGACTTCACTTGGACATAAATTCTTCGGGCTTCATTCAAATCTTATACATAAAAATTAAATGCTGTTCGTTAGTCGCGCTAAAACTCGAGAAGGGCTGGACAGATTTGGCTTATATATATTTTATTATAATTGTGAAAGTCCAGGGAAAGTTTAAATGGTAAGAACAAAAAAAAGATAGATGTAGGTGATACGACGGGTCATCTAGTTAAAACTGTTTGCTCTCCAACGCAAACTTATCGCGTCTGCGCGGATTTTTGTTCAAGTCTGTTAGGCTTTATACCAGAATAATTTGCTAGAGCTGTCTAGAAGATGCCAGAACTAGCCAGAAGATGAAATGTTCTTCACTACTGCTGCTCCTGCATCAGCTGCACCAAGTGGCCAGATCTGTCGACACCGAAGATCGGTCGGACGCGACGAGTCCTGAAAAGTATACAAGACTTAGGAAAAGTTAATTTCTAAGGCGGTCCTAGATTCACAGGAAAGCTTAATATTGATCTATATTCAAGTTGCTCGGTCGATAGGTAAGTTATCTCACAACAATCCTAAAACACTCCTCATACGCAGTTTAAATTGTCTCGAAAACATATTGACAAAGTTTCATTGCGATCCGGCAAGTAGTTTGTAAATTAAAACCAAACGCCTATATGGGAATTACCACTTGAAGAATAAGCCATCCTCGGTTGCCTGGAAGAAATTGCTATAAGCAATAAGGCCGCCGATTGTACTGTATTTTTGTAAATATTTCATGTTTGTGTTTTTCCTGGTACAATAAAGAATATTCTTGCCTTATCTTATCTTAACCCTTAAACGGCCATAGCTAGTATAAATTTTTCATTGGTTTTGGACTTTATCTCAAGGAGGTAAGGTTCAATTTAAAGTGGGAACTGTTATCCCTATGGTCGAATAAGGGTTCATACGCCCGAATTCAAAACAGGGTATTTACCTCAATTTGGCTGATTTCCTCCTACCACCGCTGGCTACAGCTGTAGCTTCAGCGACGACTGATGATGCTGTCGTAGTGGCCTGCAAATAAGGGTTAATTTCGTTTACAGAAGCTGCATAGTCTCACGCGATTATTGGAATCGCGATTGTGTGAATTAATCCATAATAATAATAATAACTTCCACACAACACAATCACATGTCCTGGTCCCAAACTTGGATACCTCGTGCTATGGTAACCAGGCGAGAACGTCGCAAACATGGAAATACACCCAGACAGGCCATTTGTACAAATGTACGGCGGCCCCCAGTGGGAATCGAACCCACGATCTCTGTTTTGGTAGCTACGCGCCTGAACGGCTAGACCAACGAGACAGTCAATTCAATTAAATATAGGTATCTAATTTAACTAAGTGGAGGTGGATGTCGTTACGTACCAGGCTGTCAAAGAACTGGCTTGTTGCAGCACCTACAAGAGTCTGAACTCTTAAATATAACCAACCTAATGAAGATGGCTATGCTCGGGGTTTCTCTGAAAGATCGAATTCGAAACGAGGTGATCCGACAGAGAACCAAAGTCACTGACATAGCCCACCGAATTAGCATGCTGAAGTGACGGTGGGCCGGCCATATTATCCGAAGCATAGCGTGGAGCGACGATCTTCGCAGGGCGGCTGGCAAGAGCTGGATGAGAGTAGCCGAGGACCGTGCTCAGTGGCGTGCTATAGGAGAGGCCTATGTCCAGCAGTGGACAAGCATAGGCTGATGATGAATGAAGATGATTGAGTGAAAACCTGAATGTTACTTTTGGACTCGCACTTAATAATTAACGTCCACACAACACAATTTGTCCTGGCGTCCCAAGCTAGGATACCCTGTGTGATGGTAACCAGGCAAGGACATCACAAACATGGAATTACACCCAAGTACTGCGGCCTCCTCTGGGAAACGAACCCACGAGACCAGGGTTTGCCACAGATAAACCTTATGGTAAAATCCGGAGAAGACAAGGAGGGTTCTGAAACAGAAGTACAATCGACATCCTACCTTTACACCCGAGCACTTTACTCAGTTAGGTACCTTACGGGTGAGTTTGCAACTAAATCGTAAGGTCGGATTGATGTCGACTGTACCTTTTAAAATCCGGAAGGTAAATAAACTCACTTCATCGTCAAGTTCGGTGGTAGACTGTGGCGTTGGCAGAGGAGCGCCATATTGGGGCAAAACGCGAGGTCGCCTCCTGAAATGCAATAAAAACGTCAGGTTAGTGGTCTGCCTTGGGGCTAACTAGCGTCACCAATGGAAAAAATCAAAGCTTTTACAGATTGTAGATATTTGCAAAAAGTTTCTGTACAATCTCTCTGTATGATGTTAACAGTGATTTTTAGGGCTTAGGCGTCAACTCATCATCATCATCCACCCGACGCCCACCGCAGGACACAGGCCTCCCTCATGACTTTCCTAACCATGAGGGGTTTTGCCATAATCGCCACGCTTGGCAAGCGGGTTGGCGATCGCAGTATGCGGTTGGAATCTCAGGAAGACGCTGCTGCCCGTCTCCTGGTAATTGATTTCTTTAGTCGCCTTCTACGACATCCACGGAAGGAAATGGAGTGACGCTATTCTTAACCCGGCGCCACACAGTTTCAACTGACCAGGCGTCTACTCACCCTCAACTAAATTTACCCGAGGACCCACGACAAAGAACCTAGGATCTCGAACCTGGGACTAGGTAGCATTTATGCCAAAAACGGCCGTTTTGGCGTTAATGCTATCTTCTTAGTCCTAGGTTTTTTGCCTTAGGTTCACGGCCATGGGTCCTACCTAAAAACCTGATTGAGAGATTGTAGATACAGACACTGCAGATTCGATTTGTAAAAAAAAAATTCAAATTCAAAAGTACTTTATTGCACAAAAGGGGTGTTTGTACAAAGGCGAGCTTAATACTAGTAAGTATTTTCTTCCAGCTAACCTTGGGATGGTTTTTTTTTTCTCGGTGGCGCTAGTGTCACTCGCTGGAGTCCCTTAAAGGGCATGTCTTAAACTTAGGGGTCGTCCGTTAATCACGTTTTGTGTTTTAGCAACTTTACAAACCCCTCCCCCCTGTTAATACAACGTGAGGTTTTGGACTAAACTTACCTACTCTAAGTATTTGTCCATTTATAATGTCACCTGCAAGTTTCCCAAATAAATAATAAAAATAGCCCCCCTCCCCCCATTCGGGACAGTATAGCCGCGAACAGAAATAAGTGGCGTACCTCGGGGGGCGGGGGCCTACTACGTCTAGGAGTGGACGGAGTTACGGCCGAATGATTACAAACAATAACAATAAAGACGCTATTATGTCACTCCTAAACACTGACCTAGCGAGCAAATACCATACGAATTACCGATTTCAATCACACCCAGTACCTACAACACCGCAAATTAGCATACACCGTGCCGGCATACGAAAACGGCAGACATCACATCATACACTTTATTAGAATTCAATAGGAACCCGCGACCTTGCCCCGAAAAAGCTGTGACCTACTGGCCGTGTAGGAAAACATGTCGCTCATCAGGAAAAACAACGACGGAATTACGCTTTTGCAAAACGAGTTAAGCACCTATGTCATAATACTCCAAAAGTAGAGTTAAGCATGAACACAGAGGAAATGGAGAAACAATTGAGTTTCAATTAATTTCAGTCAGTAGCTACTTGTCGCAATTGCATACTTTACCGATTCATTGTAGTTTCTGTACAAATATCGACGAAGGGTTCTGTAAAATATGCACAAATTTAATCATGTCGTTGGTTATTTGTACTGTGTCGTTGGTGTTCCAGACGAGCGAATTGATCGCCTTCTGCTATTCCAAATAGTTCGGTCCCTTGTCCTTGACTTTCTAGTATTTAAAAAAAATACTCGCCTATCTCCGAAAGCGGTAGCCACCGCGACGGCTCCCTGTCCGCCATTTTGTGTATCTCCAGCTTC
Organism: Yponomeuta evonymella; assembly: GCA_963969515.1. NCBI lineage: Eukaryota > Metazoa > Arthropoda > Insecta > Lepidoptera > Yponomeutidae > Yponomeuta > Yponomeuta evonymella. The sequence goes on from OZ018369.1 coordinate 3,022,366, forward strand.
TTCTTTCCCTTGCTGGTCCAAGTTGTTCTGCTGGCCATCTCCCAGGTCGCTCTGCACACCCTGAGGCTGGTTCTGGCGCTGGAACACCTGTTGAACAGCATAAGAGGGTGATTTCAAAAATGCGCTATTCCTGATTCATGTCGGTTAGAGAAACAGTTCATATTTACAACGACTTTAGTTTCACGACTTCTTTTATATCCTTATGAAATGTTACTATTTATGATTAATCATCATCATTCAGCCACAAGAAGTCCACTGCTGGACATAGGCCTCCTCCATGGATTTCCAAAAAGACCGGTTGGAAGCGGCCTGCATCCAGCGCCTTCCTGCCACTTGGATGAGGTCATCTGTCCATCTTGTGGCTGGTCGTCCTACGCTGCGCTTGCCGATATGTGGTCTCCATTAGAGAACTTTTCGGTCCCAACAGCAGCAATTATGATTAAAATCTTATAAAAAAGATCGTAATATTCCAAAGTTAAGGACTTGAGGTCTAATTAAAGGAAAATTTTCCATCGTAATTAACTAGCTGTGAGCTTCTTGTTATTGAATAAAATAAAACCATCGTGTTAAATAGAATACCACAATTAGACATTGGTCTATGTACCTAGGACAGTGATAAAATTTACTGAAGGTTGCGAAATTGCTAAGTAGAGCGAATTTAATAAAATTATGTAAACCCGGATATTTCGAAAAATATAATTCTGAGAGCTCATAGAACAAAAGTTGTTTTTGCAACACTGAATCCAAAAGTTAGTGTACAAAGAATTTTGCCTTATTGTTAGTGCCTATAGAAAAGGACATATGTTTCGGAGAACAAATGCTGCGTTTTTACCTGCTGTTGCTGAACTAACAATTGCTGTTGCTGTTGCTGCAACAACAACTGCTGTTGTTGGTAGTACGCGTTGATATCCTCATTGGATGGCTGGTAGTTCAACTGAGCTGGCATTTGTGGCACGTACTGGTACTGAACCTCTTGAGGCTGCTCTACAACGAATTGCTGTTGCTGAGGTACAAATTGTTGTTGTGGTACGAATTGCTGCTGTTGCGGTCCAAATTGCTGTGTTTGTGGTACAAATTGCTGTGTTTGTGGTACAAATTGCTGTGTTTGTGGTACAAATTGATGTGTTTGTGGTACAAATTGCTGTTGCTGAGGTACAAATTGCTGTTGCTGAGGTACAAATTGTTGTAGTTGAGGTTGTGGTACAAACTGGGGTTGACCAACAAATTGAGGCTGAACCTGTTTTGTCTGGTCGTCATCATCATTTTCGTCATCTTTCTCAACATCTCTAACTTCGGGTTCTTTTTTGTTCTGAGTTTGATCAAACTGATTCAACTGAGCTGGCAATAGCACAGGCTGCAACTGGTACTGTTGGGCCAACGGTTGGTATTGGTTCAAATCCTGGTTGGCCGAACTTATTAGGACAAAATGGTCCCTTGGCGCCAAAAGCGCCGCACTTTGTTGCTGGTTTTGGGCCAAAATGCTTTGGACCAACCCTAGATTGGCTACTCCATCAAATGCCGGAGCTGCTACGCTTTGTTTTTGATTTATCTCCTGCAAGGCAGGTCGGTAGACCAGTTGGGCGAATTGTTGGCCAGGATTTCTCACTGCCTGCAGTTTTATTTGAGCCAAAGGCCCCAAGAACAGCTCAGGAGGGAACTCCTGTATTTTCTGCTTGGTTATTTCGACGGAGACTTTCTCGTTTGACTTGGCTGGTGTGTTTTGGTCCAATACTTCTCCGGTGTTGAGGGATTCGGTCGTGGTTCTCTGTTCGTCGGCCAAAGTGGTGGGCTGGGCGGTGGTGCGTGGGACGAGTTGTCTGGAAGAAACAAGTAAATTAATTTCAGAAACATACATAAGTTTAAGCATTCTATAATACACTATTATACTACTATAGGGCTATTATAGGGCACAGCTTTTATGGATTACATCAGAAATGAGACAATTCGCTAAAGAACTTAAAGTAGGTATCATCATAATCATCATCAGCCATTTGACGCCCACTGCAGGACACAGGCCTCCCTCATGGTTTTCATAACCATGAAATAAATTACCTGGAGATGGGCAGCAGCGTCTTCCAGAGATCCCAACCACATACTGCGATCGCCAACCCGCCTGCCAAGCGTGGCGATGATGGCAAAGTAGGTATATCCTATAAAATTAGCAAGTCCAAGTGGCAGTGGCAGGTTCATATATGCCGAAGAATCGATAGCCGATGGGATACAAAGGTTCTCGTATGGCGAGCACGACCCAGCGCAGCGTAGGACCCCCACCAGCTTGCTGAACCCACGACCAATTCGTTTGTAAATAGAAAACAAACTATGTTTGTATGGGAATTGCTCCATGAGTAGACTTACCTAGGCACAGGGGTAGGCCTGCTGCTCTGTGTGGAGGGCGCTGAGTACAGTTGTCGCTGCCTCGACAGCTCCCGCAGTTTCTGTTGCTGCTGTTGGTACTGCGGGGAGAGACAGAAATTTCTTTATGGACGTTTCCTAAATCCCCATATAGCATTTGGCAATGTCAATCGTCGATACGAACAATTTTCACTTTGCGTAAACTTCCAAATCGTGAAAAAAATATTAGTTGTGCCATACTAACGTTACCTACTACTAGCTGCTTTAGAACTTGGAAAGTTTAGGCAACAGGATTCTAGGATTCGTTTAGGATAGGACTAGAGCATGGATACCGGTTTTCGGTAATACCGAAAAACCGGAATACCGGACAGAATATTCGAATTTGAAAAACCGGTTTTGTATAATCCTAATACCGGTATTTCGATAGTTTCGGTATTACTATAACTAGCTTTTAGACGCGCTGTTCGATTCTACATCCATACAATAACTTCATAACATAAGCAGCCTATATACGTCCCACTGTAGGGCACAGGCCTTCTCTCAGGGAGAGAGTATGGGCTTAATCACCACGCGTGCCCACCGCGGATTGGCGATTTCAAGCGCTGAGGTATGTGAATAGCTCAGACACTCAGGTTTCCTCACGATGTTTTTCCTTCACCGTTAGCGAGTGGTATTGCTTCACAAATGTACAAACCAAGTCATAGGTACATGCCCGCACTGGGGATCGAACCTAGGTCTCTCGCTTCCGAGTCCGATGTTCTACCCACTAGGCTACCAACGGGGTTTTTTTTTGTTACTTCATAACGTAAAACATTAGGACTTTTCTAGATTTCCAATCTGGTTTTACGATTTTGCTGCAATTTTTGAGAGCCTGAGACTGTCTAAATACAGAACTCATGCTTTTTAGGGTTTTGGAGTTTCGGTATCAATACAGTCAAATGTTTAACGCTCACCTTAAGGATAGTTTCGAATTAACTGATGGGTATTATTTAAAATCACTGTTCGTTCCTGTGAATTGCGGTGTCCCACAAGAAACTAGTGTTTGTCTCCTGCTCTATGTGATGTACCTACGGTATAGTAGTGACATAATATAGTATTGTAACTAACTGTAAGTATCTTCAACAGCCACCAAGTTAAAGATATTATCGACAATGGACATTGTCCTAAATGTTGTTTTTGAATTTAGAACGCGAGGTTAGCCACCGCGGGAGGATATAATTATGACAATTTGTTTTAAAGGTATAAGTTCATATAATATTCACTGGTTTTTTGTATCTTTATGAATAAGTGTGTGACTAATTCGACCTTCTAACGTTCTTTCAACACGTGAATGAAAGTAGGTTTAATATTTTGAAATAAAAAATGTCAAGATATTGACATTTCAATTACAAAACCAAATATAATATATTTTTTCTTACGTTTGCTTAGATAAGGAATCTGTAGCGAGCACATGTTAACTCTGCGCGCGCACTATAAACTCCAACATTCCTACATCGCGCAAGCAAAATGTTTCACATGACATACCATAAATATAACATCCGACGAACATTAGTTGGACCGGCCGTCCCCAGGCATACGATCTGCCTGGTGAGAAATTTCCCTTTATAGTGGAAGAGCACGATCACCCGATCTTCCCTATAAGTCTTTTAAGTTTTGTTTATTTAAAGACTTGTATCGAGTCATGGTATCACTAGAAACTGACAGCTCGTAGGATATCAGTTGATGACGTACTTCCGTGCATGACGTACTTCCGGTTACGTAGACTCCGATTCTTTTTTTTTTCGCTTTAAAAATTTGTTAAAGCAGCCCCCCCAATCGAAATATTCAGCCTAGGCTCTCAAAATTAGTAATATTCTCGAAAAAATATATAAATACAAAACTTATTTTTTGAAGGAACTTTGTGCTGGAACATCAAAACTTTAAGAGTACAGTTTATAAATTTACGAGTACAATCATTAAGTACTCATATTTTAATGAATATGTACCGCAAAGCAAATAAGGAAATGTGCCGTGGTCGTGGTAGGTAGCATAATATAATATAATTATGGCATAATAAATTTTTTTCTTATAAGTATTCTAATACTATCAGGTTGAGTTCAATTTTCTCTCGGACTTATTGTATTTGCTCAAGAAAATTTTGCTTACTTTATATTTCATTGAGTTAATTTGACAACTTGAACTGATGATGTGGGGAAAGCTCAGTGGGATCTATGTTATTTTAACAAAAAAATCATCAATACCGAAAAAATACCGAAATACCGGAATTCCGGTTTTTCAAATGTTGATATCGAAAAAATACCGGTTTTAGAAAAAGGGTCCGGTAGTCCATGCTCTAGATAGGACTAAGCGAAAAGTAGTTCGATTACTGGTTTTGGTAAAATAAGATTTTAGTTTTAGGATTTTAGTTTGGTAGGTACGTTTGATGATAATCCGAGAGCCGAATGTCTACAAATTAGTTCGATAATAGTTTTCAGTTAGCTAATAGCCCAGGTGCAAACAAGAACGTTTTATCCAACATCCTTGGGTGCAAAACGTCTCTGTAGTTACGACTTTTCCTTGTAAAATCTTTACCACAGACTATTTTAATCGGCGTTTTAAGGAATCGTTTTCTTTATTTTAAATACAACCGCTAAATTTTAACTTAACTCACCTGCGCCTGCCTATATCTCTCTTCCAGCCCTCTAATATCCTGCTGGAAGGCGGGACCAACATACTGCTGCCCATTGACGGGCGACAGACGGAACTGGGGCACGGGTTCGGGCACGGGCAGCCCCTGCACGGATACGTCTTCCGCGTCGAGGCCGGTGCGAGGGTTGCGGGGGTCCACGGGAGACGGTGGGAGGTAGTTTTGGGGCTGCTGGTGGGGTAAAGGGTTTGGTTAACTTTTTTTACCCCTACGATATTAACTACTACATTTTTGTAATACCTGTCTATTTATAAGCTGTTTTATTGTATTGTCTTTTTCGAAATCAATAAATTAACTTACTTAGGTAGGTAGTACTTTTTTACTTTTAACTATACCAACATACCTATTATGAAAAATGGGGGAATTCAATTCGGCGATTGGACACCGTTTGCCTAGGGAAAAATGGAATAAAAGTTCTGCTATCAAAAAGATGACGTATTGGCAATACGGTATTGCACACGTATTGCATTAGAAAATAAAATTACGGTACTAGGTCGAATAGATCTAATTTAAGCTTCAAAGGCTGACTCCACAGAGTAAATTATGTTGTCAGACTCTGTGGAAATCACTTTACTATTAAAAATAGACGAATTAATTAATTAATGTAGGTACTTAGATCTAATCATCTCTTTTTAGTATGAGACCTAATCCAGTCGCGAGCGAAGAGCTCAAACGAACTTACCTCAGCTCCCTTCTGGGGCAGGTCGAAGGCGGGCCCACTCGGCTTCCACCCGCTCGCGGGGTACGCGCCCTGCCCCGACACGGCCAGCACTAGCGACAGTAGGGCTACGACTTTCTGCGAAAGTAAACACGGTAAGGGCCATCATATCATATCAAAAGCAGCCTATATACGTCCCACTGTAGAGCACAGGCGTTCTCTCAGAGAGAGTATGGGCTTACTCACCACGAGTGCCCACCGCGGATTGGCGATTTCAAGCGCTGATTTATGTGAATAGCTCAGACACTCAAGTTTCCTCACGATGTTTTCCTCTACGGTTAGCAAGTTAGCAATAGCTACTATAACTTCACAAATGTAGTTATGTACATAACTTATAAAATAAAGTCAAGTGTCCGCACTGGGAATCGAACCTGGGTCTCCCGCTTCCGAGTCCAATGTTCACCCGCTAGGGGCCACCCACCAACATAAACTCACGCCTGTATCCCGGAGGGCCAGGCTGAGACCAGGGTCTGCCACTTGCTACGATCCTGACAGATCCGTTTCGCTTCATCAACATTCATTAGTTAATTACGTAACTAAATTACCTGCGTCACACGAAAATATTTTTTTCCGGTATACAATAAAGAATATACTTATCTTATCTTATCATATTTTTTTAGGCGCATTTGTGTGCCCCTCGCCTACTGTGACGTCACATATTTTACAAAAAAAATAATTAAAAGAATCTGCAAAACGTCACAGAACTCACAAAGTGGGACTTCTGAGTCGTCGTCCCCGTGTCAGACGATTTTACGCTACAACAGAAAATTGGGAGGTTCCAATCGTCAATACGAACTTTCACCTTTTATGGCGGGGAACTTTGAAATTGTGAAAAAAATATTAAGCGGATCCAGTGGGCTAACTAGCGGCACCGATGAAAAAAAAAACATATTTTCTTTTACTGGGGCCTCATTATGCGCACCAAATCCTGAGCGATTCCAATCGTCTAACTGTCAAATTCCATATCTACTAATTTGACAGTTAGACGATTGGAATTGCTCAGGATTTGGTGCCTGTACAATCTCTCAATCATGTCAAGAGTGATTTTTGAGACCCACGACAAAGAACCTAGGATCACAAACCTGTAGGTAGCATTTATGTCAAAAAACGGCCGTTTTCGACGTTAATCCTATCTATCTAGTCCTGGGTTTTTTGCCTTCGGTTCACGGCCGTGGGTCCTAAAAATGACTATTGATATTATTGAGAGAGATTGCACACACTTTTTACAAATTCGATCTGTAAAAAATTATATGATTTTTATTTCCTCGGTGGGGGGCGCTAGTGTTACCTTAAGGGTTTTTTCGCGGTTTCGGAATTTGAAAGTAAACGCTGTTCGTATCGATGAATATAATCGTCCCATTTTCGAATTTTTGATGGGCATTTTGTTTGTTATATTATCCACTGTCCTTGGACGCGTTATTTAGCGGCTTTTTAAAATCAGGTTAGGTATAGGAACAAATTAGGTACCTACTAAAAAGTACCCACAGACGAAAACACGACCAAACCACTATATTGATAACAGAAACCTCATTGACGGGCATCTACACTCTCACAGAAAGAGGTAATTCTCTCATTGAGACAGGGACGCAATTTTCTCCGACACTCGGGTTTCTTCACGGTAATTTCCTTCTAGGAAAACCAACTGCACTTTAGTGGATATCAAACCCGCAACCTCGTCATATAAAAGTCACCGCTAAACCATTGATCAAACACCATACAAATATAATAAGTATAGGCTTGACAAACTTACAAATATAATAGCCCATAATAAGTATGGGCTTAATCACAACGCGTGCCCACCGCGGGTTGAGCGTTTTAGGTGCTGATATGAACACCTTAGACACTCAGGTTTTCTCACAATGTTTTCCTTCACAGTTCGCTAGCTACCTATCACACACAATCACCATTAGAAAAATTACTTGAGAAATAATCACCTGCATTTTCGATGACTTTCGTAGTTCAAATGAGGCGCGCGCGCCGCTTTTATAGACAATACGTTTTGGCGCGTTGCGATGCAGCGCACGCGCACTATCGACCTTAATGGTCGAGAATAAGGATTTTTGCGGTGACGCTAGATGGCTAGACGGTCCCATTGGGCCTTGTTTGCGATTGGACCTGCATTGGTAGTACGACAACATGAGTCGCGCATTTGCGTACATTAATTGTCAAATTGTGACATTTTAGCGCCACAAAGCGCGCGACTCGTTCCGTCATGCTACCGGGCTGGTTAGTGGTAGCACCTGCAGGGTATTGCAAGAAAGGTCAATTAGTGTAGTAGCAAAATGTGTATAGATAGATAGATAGATAAAACATTTATTTGCATCTGCGTACACACACATATACAACAATTTAAATACAAGAAATAGTTGCACAAGAGAAAACAGAGCACAATTTTACAACATTGAGACAAACAGAGAGCACAAAAATGCAAGCACAGGCAAAACAACAGAATACGAGAAAACGATTTGTGGGTGTGGCAAATGCAAAGGGGCTCTGACTCAGCATATGCTGAAGAGGCAGACCACTCCAGCGCTGGTCTTCCGTCAGTACCCAGTAAAGCGCTGACGTGCAGCACTCGGAAACGAAACTAGGTTAATAAATAAATAAATGAATCGGCAGCAATTGATATTCAAATGTCAAAGTATAAATTATTAATGATAGCATTAACGGTATATTAAATTAAATAAGTACATATTGAATAAATGTCATTGTGATAGTAATATGTCGAATTATGATGTAGTATTTAATATTTATTTATTTAAGTGCATGCTTCGTGACGAAGTAATGCCCAACAATTGTGTATGTCCCTTCATAATAATAATTAATTAATTAGACACATGTCAAAAATATAAATAGGATTACATTATAATTTAATTGAGAAAATAAATAAATAATAAACTCGTGGATGAGTGCGTAGGAAAAATTATGAAGAAATCAAAAAAGTAGTTGGTCAATGAGGGACCGACTTCTGCGATTCAAGGAGAACCTTTTTATATTTGACTTTAAAGCTAGCCTTAGAGTTAAGCTGTCTTAAGGGTGGAGGGATGTCATTCCAGCACTTGGTGGCCTGAAATCGAAAGCTACCGCGGAAGGCGGCAGTTCGATGTTCAGGCATCATAGAATAGAGCACCGTGTTTCGATAAACACGCAATAAATTGTGCAAATTTTAAGTTAATTCTTGAAAAGTTTTCCTCTAAAAACCTCAAACAAGTCGAACTCGAAGATATACCTATGCACGCCTATATCTCAAAGAGGTAGACAGCAACTATGGTCTATGAATCCCATAGTAGCCCATGCGACTAACCGACGCAGCGCGCTATGCCAAGGAAGCATAGCGAGCTGCGGAAACACTCACTCACATGACCATTCACTCTGAGAGCGCGGAGAAGCAACGGACCACTATCACTGGGAAGCTGGTATCCAATCAGGAGGCCAGCACTGTGACGTCGGAGCACTGCTGGCCTTCTGGAAAGAGATGGATGGAGTAACCTTACAGCTCTGCTACGTACTTTTTTTAATTAGCCGATTTCGTATCCCACTGCTGGGCAAAGGCCTCCCCGTTAGCTTAATTTCCACTGGGCTCTGACACCCCGACAGAAAGATCGTTATAGGTTGTCTCGCCATCTTCGCCTTGTTCGGTCACGTTTGAGGTATCATCTATGTCACGTTTGAGTATCGTGGGACCAAGTCAGTGGCAATTTTCGCCCATCAGTCTAGTCTGGGCCCACACGACTTACGCACAATAAAATCCATGGCCGGTTGCTGAATCGAGAATTTCACTAATTGTACTTAAATACTTAAGTAACGTTCTGTCACGCTCTTTTCTGAGAAATTCGAAGAGACAGCACTAGGTACCTACAGTTAACTATTTATTTGGCGAAATTCTCAATTCAGAAACTGGCCCCTACTTAGGTACATAGGTATATATAAGTATGAGGCGGAAATCTTTAGAGGGTTCCTCAACCAGCAATTCTCATACAAACGTAGTTTGGTTTTAATTCACGGACGACATTCCGGATCGCAATGACAATTTACCAATATGTTTAGAGGAAACTGACCCTCTTAAGCCTTAGTAACCCATCGTAGCCCAATAATAAGCATTATTTCTCAAAAAGGTCCAAGCCTGGGTCCAAACTAGGACCGCACCATTATTAGGGTGCTAATTTAGGATGCGTCGGGCGCATCCAAAAGCCCTTCGGGTGGGACATGCGACAAACAAGCGTGTCTCAAAGCACATCACAACTTATTTGGGAGTTCGACTCTGGAATCTTGATTGGTCAGACCAAGTGAGTAACTTAGAGGCTTTAGGACTAAGTATCTATCGGTATCTCTTCTCTTGGAAGTATGTAGGTACAATGAATTTTGGATGGTTCGAAAGCCATAGCAAAATAAACGTGCCTTAATAAAAGCTATCGAATACGCTCGTTTGTTTTTTTTATAATCTGAAAGAGGATGTAGTTACTAGAATTAAGAAAGGAATGTTGCGTTGGTTTGGACACACTTTGGACATGTGGAGAGGAAAGGAAGAAAGATTGACGAAACAAATATATCGAGCGAATATGGGTGGAACGGCGGACATATGTCGACCAAATAGGGGATGATAAAAAGTACCCGAAACCGGCGTGCGTACATGCAACGACTAACGAATGTAAAAAAAAATAAAAAGGTTTAATTTTCCATAAAAAATTTAGAAAATTTAACAACGCTGTGGATCCTACACTAGGCGGATCTTGAATGTTGAGGAAGCAAAAGTGGTCTGTCAGGATCGTTGCAAGTGGCAGTCCCTGGTCTTTGCCTACCCTTCTGTGATACAGGTGTGATTTTACGTATGAATGTTTTTTTTTAAATGGGCACTTTCCAAAAATATTTCGACACAAACTCGACTCTATGAGAACCATTAGTAGCCAGCCAGAGCGCGGTGCGGGTGCGCCGCGAGTCATTGATCTGATAGACGGAGACTGGAGAGGCTGTCCGCAATTTTTTTTAATGAGATTTCTCAAGTCCTTTTTTTTTGTAGTACATCTATAAGTAGGTATGTACTTAAAAGTAATAGTCTAAATAGATGGCATTTTAATTATTAATTACATAACCGCGGCTTCCAAACCACACAGATTTCAGCGTGTAGAGAATCTAAAATGAATAGTTTTTTTATATATATATAAACTCACGCCTGTATCCCGGAGGATTAGGCAGAGAGGGAAGCGTTTCATAAAACTACAATTCATAGTAAGTTTATTATGACAATTCGACGTACATTGCGTAGCAATCTTCCTACTTGCTAAATTCCGAGTTAATCGACTTTGCAATGTACCTACAGTACATAGAATTTTCATAGTAAACCAGGGTTTTAAGGTTCCGTACCCAAAGGGTAAGTAAGGGACCCTATTACTAAGACTCCGCTGTTTGTCCGTCCGTCCGTCTGTCACCAGGCTGTATCTCATGAACCGTGATAGCTAGGCAGTTAAATTTTCACAGATGATGTAGGTATTTCTCTTGCCGCTATAACAACAAATACTAAAAACAGAATAAAATAAATATTTATTAAGGGTGGTACAACATACAACACACGTGATTTTTCTGCCGTTTTTGCTCGATATTAATAACGGCAACAGGTAGACGCTTGAAATATTCGAATGTTGTATAGATAATGGCGAGTGCGACTCGCACTTGCCCGGTTTTTTAATTCGTAGATCCCAATGGTACATGTAACCCGTGCAACTTAACTCGGCGCCTCGCGCGATTGGAATCGGGAAAATGGTGCAAACATCGTCTCCGGCCTCTTTTCGTATTCGTCGAAGGCCGTAACGAAGTCGGCTTCGCTCTTCGCTTCGTACTTCAGTTATTCGGCTTCGAGGATGTATTTCAGGGAATATATCAACTCTGGGAATTTTTGGGACCATTTATTCTTTTCTAGTTTCAAACTTCCCATAACAAAATATGACTAATTTTTTTTATCAATATCGACTTTCTTTTGTTTTTCTATTTGTTGAGCAACGACATTTTGTATTGTGACAAGCATAGTAGCTCTTATAACGTGTGCCATAAATGCTAGAATTAAGCAAACCGTTGTCTAAATACTTCTTAGTGTCCAGTAAAATACACCTACAGCCAGCAGCACTTCCGTTTTCCCAGTAACTTTGCAATAAAAATATTGCTCCTTCCATCGTCGGTTGTGCCTACAAGCTGGGTAATCAAATATGGATAGCATTACATAATTCTTACATCACAGAATAAAACAATACTACATAAAGTTGCAATTTTATTACAGAAATAAAATACACTTCCGAAAGAAGAAATCTTAGGAAACAAGACATTTTTGCCCAATAAAAAGTTTGGTATAAAAACATAAAATACTGATCTAAAAACTAATTACCCACATAAAATAACAAGTATTACAAGACATGGAAGTAATATCAGAATAATAAATTCTTTGGAATTATTTTTCAATCAATATAGCCAATACAAAGGCAACATGCCAAAATGCAGTACATACATAAAAATAAAAAAAACAACTAGGGGAATAACATTTCAAAGTGGAGTAAAACTTTTTCTTTAGGTTTCTAATTGTAACTGGCCACTAAATATTAAAGTGGCATTCTTCGAGAAAATTTTAAAAAAGAAACAAAAGCACATCAGCGTTTCTGCTCTGCAGCAGTTCTTAATATGGCGGCCAAAGGTCTATCGACACCTAAAAACAAAGTGACGCCATTGAATTTTCTTAACTTTTTAATCACAAGAAACTCATTTTAAGTGGCCTTTCAAGTCTTCAGAGTGTTATTATTGATAGAGTATTTACTCTCTGGCGGATAAGTGTTGAGTAGAAATCCAATGTCTCATGATTGTCCCGACCCTCTTGAACCACAGTTAACAGCTCGTGATACTTGGATTTCAGTCAGCTTTGGCATGATGACCTTCTAAACCAAATTAACATTACTCAATCAATAACAACACTCGGAAGACTTGAAAGGCCACAAAGTAAAGTGAGAGAACTTTCCTGTAAGTAATTAAAAATTAAGAAAATTTTAATGACGTCACTTTGTGTTCAGGCACAGCATAATATAATCATTAAAGTAATAATAATTAAAAAATATTAAAGATATCATGTTATTTTAAGTATTTAAATTTAAGGTATTTCGATGAACATTACATTGTCCGACACGTCATAATTATACTTTACGCTCCAAGCCGTTTAATAAAAATATTTTCGTCCCAAAACCATTTTGTATACATATAAGTATGTATATTCTATTATAACATATTCATAAACACATATTTTACACGCTTAAAGATAAAATAGTATAACATTAATCTCTGTGCATAACAAATATTGTTTTGTTTTACAATCCATCAAGAAGAATATTAGAATATAACTTAACAGCCTTATTTATGAAAACAAGATTCCTTAAAACACTCCTCAAACGCAGTTCAAATCGCCCTTCCCTTTACACAAGACTAAACTGCAACAGAAGTGTGTTTTAGAGGAATCATGTTATTAGAACTAACAACCTGGTCTAACTAATAAAAACACGATTCCTTTACACTAAAACGTAACCACCGATTAGATATTATGCCTCTTTACAGGAATCGTGTTTTTATAAATAAGGCCGTTAGTATTTTAAGTATAACGTTGGTACATTACAGCCTTTTATTTTTTTAATATCAGTCTTTAAATGACCAATAACAAAATTGTATAATTATTTTAATGACGACGTATGATTGTTTGAATATAAAACTATAATTCGACGACGACAAATGAAAACTAAGTAATTATCCACCGATAGCACCCACTTCCGTGTTTACGAGATCGATTTCCATGCGGTAATTTTAGTAATTACTCCAATTTAAATTGAACTTTTCTTTCATTTGGGATATCATGGTTAAAGATCGATTTCCATGCGGTAATTTTAGTAATTACTCCAATTTAAATTGTACTTTTCTTTCATTTGGGATATCATGGTTAAATTCAACAAGTCTCATGGCCTGTACTGCAATAAATTAAGAGTTAAAATCGGTCAAAAACATACTTGGCCTTATTTTGGTTGCCTTAGGAACACCTACAATTCTTTGTATGATATCCAATATTTGAATATTTGTACAAATAGCCTGTCTGGGTGTACTTTCATGTTTATAACGTCCGTGCCTGGTCACCATAGCACAGGGTATCCTAGTTAGGGATCAGGTTACTTTATTATGTTTTTCTGGTTATGAACCATTTCTGCCACTGCTTCGACTCTCCTTATCGACTTCAAAATTGTCAAGCGCGATTAATTTCAGAAAACACACAAAATAACCTCGCTGATGTTGCTTAGTTATTTTCCCTTTTTTAACAAACCTTTAAGTAAATACATACATACATAAACTCACGCCTGAATCCCAGAGGGGTACGCAGAGAGCAGCTTTAACGTAAATGTCACGACACAGGGTATCCTAGTGTGGGGCCAGAAGCAATGTATGTGCCTGTATGTAAATGTTTATGTTTATGTTTATGTATTAAAATATATATTTATCGCCAATTTTTTTCTTCCGCGATTCTTTTCACGAACCTACAAACTTACTAACTATTGGCGGTAAAACATCTCATCAATTAATGTTTAATTTTGTGCTCTTAACGCGTTATTAAACATAGAACTGTGAAATCTCTGTATTGCGATCTCATTAATCGCGATGTCCGATTTGTTTAATTTTTTTTTTGTTATAAATTAAAATTTGTTCAAGATCCATGAGAAATCGTCGAACTCTTCTTTTTAATAAGAGTTTTTCTTTACATCCGTTTTTTTTTTGTTAAACAAATTGTTATTTTTAAATAATAAATACTCTAAATAATGGATTGTAAAACCTACGCTAGACCATACTTTTCGACTTGCAGCACCTATCCAGCCAGATGTTGTGAATCGGGGCCCACAGTTGGTGATCGCCGATCACACGCCGCCACGACTTAGTTGCCTTCTGTCTGGAATCAGGGAGGGTTTATGAGGGGCACGTTAGTTTTGGGCCAAACACAGAAGCCTAATTAAGAGCTCCAAACCAAACAATATGGCGCTGACTGAAAAACAGCGCTGAGGGTTCAACCCCTTAGCACAAAGCTGAGTTATCTGCCTTTTGCAACAGCAGACACACCGCGACCATTTTGTTTATTTATTTTCCAATGAATGAATTTGTAATAAGGCTGGGTTCCCCGACATTAACCCTAAATAAGGTGTTTTAAAATACATTTTACTCTCTAATGGTTAGCATATAAAATTTTCAATGTCCTATCTAGGGCCGTCGGTCATTCTTGTTAAGTTTTTTTAAACTTTATAGCATAAAAAAAAACGCGAACATGAGTGTAAATTATCACTAGATATGGTTTTGTTTAAGTTGTATTGAGTTTTGGATAATAATAAGAAACACCAAAATGACTATCACTGAATGTGTTAGTGACGTCGGTCGTCGAAATTCTCTGTCCATCGATCATAGTATCGAGTTGAAATTAAAACCATATCATCATCAACCCATTATGTCCCCACCGAGGGGGCACGGGTCTCTTCCCTGAGGAAGGTATAGGCCATACTCCACCACGGGGGCCAAGTCCGGATTGGTGGAGGCTTGTAGACTAGTGGCTCGTCTACTGTCAGAAGTTGTCAAGCCGCCCTAAGGCCCCTGACTTGGCTTAACGACTGCCATCAATCGACGGCAGACGGCACCAACAGCTTAACGTGCCTTGCGAAGCACGGAACCGCTCGGAAAAATGCCACTAGCGTTAGGCATAGACGGCGACCCATCCATGCACTGAACGCGCCCAGTGTTGCTTAACATTCGTGATCGTTTAAGATCACTCAGGCAGCCGGGGCTACGAGCGAAACCATATGCTTAGGTCTAAAGTCCCTTGAAGCTGTGAAAAAATTAAAACTTCTAAGTTAACGTAAAAAAAAGATACGGCCGTTTATTCCGCAAAAAACGTGTACTATATTTGGACACTCAAGGGAATAACAATTTATAGGGTACCGTTGGCCTAGAACTATGAAATTTGGCATATCGTCTTATACGACAAATACTAGGAAAAATGTGAAAACTATACATTTTTTATTAAATCGTAAAAAAAATTGTCGTAGAAGTTCGAGAAAAGCTCGGAAAAAACTGCGAGACGCGATTCCTGAACAACAAATTTGTACAGAACCCTCGGTGGGCGAGGCCGACTCGCACTTGTCCGGTTTTTTTTTTGTTGTTATGTTTATTAAATTGTACCTTTGACTTTTGTCAAATATATGTATTTCTTCTTTTTAAAATCCTATTGGATTCCTGACGTTATTTGACAGACGATTGAAATCGTTCACGATTTGGCGCACGTAATGTAGGGGTCGTCGATGCACATTTAGGCAACACGATACAGAATGTAACAAAATCCCCATAACTCAATAGTTTTAAGAGATCACACTAGTGATTTGCAAGCGATTTGAAAGCGGTGCGATTGCGACAATGCCGCGACGACGCGGCGATGACGCTGCGATTATTACCTTCGACGCCATTTTGTACACTCGCGTTCGACAGTCCGACCCGCCCCCAACTTGAGTCGTATCAATGTAAATCATATCATGTGTAAGCGGACATCGCATCGTTTAGAGGTTCAATCATCGTTGATACAACGGATACAAAGTTATTTATAACTAAAATTCAAAATCGTCCCGTTGCGTGGATTCATAGTAGTCGCTCTCTCCCAGACGATTACTTTATAATGAATCCTCCCAGATTCGTAGTTGACTTGTATCTGCTTTCGTTTTCTGCGTCTTCGAAGTAACAAAGCCAGTAGTGTTTCCTCAGTCAGATCAATCCGTTTTGCTACTGAGCATCGAAAAGGCGGCGAGCACGCCGCGCAATCGCTACGCAATCGCGGCGTGCTCGCTGCGTAATCGCATCGCTTTCAAATCCCTAGTGTGATAGGGCTGTAAGTTGTTTTAGTGACGAAGGGTTCTACTCGCCAATACGCAAAACTTTTACTATGGGGAAAACTTGAAATGAATTAAGCTTCATCACGGATTAGAAACGGAAATTTCGAGCCTCTTTACATGTTGCCTGCACTTGCCCATTAGCTCAGTTGGGAGAGCGCTGGCACGGTTAGCCAGAGGTCACGGGTTCAAGTCCCCGCATGGGTGAAATTTTTAGCCTCTAAATAGGTTTTTAAAATAATAGGGTTAGTGCAACAAAAAAAAAAAGAATATAAAGCAATAGGTAGAGTAAAACAATACGTACAGTGGCCTCTTTTGCGTCGCTGACGTCGTTAGCCATCGTCTGAGGATTATACTCGTTCTCCAGCCCGAACAGCTGACGAATGACAGAATAAGTGTATTAGTTAAAAATTAACATATACATTACATACTAAATAAAGTCAGTGTTTATTAAAGCGTGCTGATATAATTTGTGAACTTTATTTTTTATTCCGTCCATAACGGGCATCTCTATGTTAAAAATGTTTGATTACGTTGTGGATCTCAAGATTTTGAAGTAATAATAATATTTTTCTGTACTTTAAGTAAACAACTGTTAGTATCCCAAATAAAAAACAAAAAAAGAAAATAAAAAATTAGTATCATCCTCCCATTAAGGGGCAACCCAGAGCGAACCAGCGGCACCAATAGATGCAAAATATCCTTAAAATAATCATGTGTTACGGAAATATATCCTTTAAATAATCTTTTTATCGCAAAGCGTAATTATACTTAATTTATTTTATGTTGCGACTTATTGGCAAAAACATACAAAATTAACTTAAAATTAATTAAGCTTCGACCATTTTTAAATTTTAATCAATTTAGAAAATCGAATCTTCTTATATAATGCGTTTTTGGAAAAAGTGAACGTCATAGATCTCAATTAGGGTGATAGCTATAGGATATGACAGAACCTAGAGCCCAAACCCTAGGACTTAAATACTTTTTGTGAAAAGGGCCGTTTTAGCGGAAAAAATCCTGGGTTGACTCTAGGGTCTAAAGCCAAAACCTAGGTAAAAAATGGACGTTCTCTGTCTGTAGTTTGTAAAAATAATATGTTCACTTTTGACAAAATTGTACGAGTATTATAAGAAAATATATGATTTTTTGGCGACACTACTTAGCTCCAGATAGCCCCTTAATAACTAGGGGGCCAAAGCCCCCTACAGTTCTCTTTGGTGTACTATAATTTTTATTTTATTAAAGCAATAAGCTTATGCATCTTACGCACTCGCAGCAAGCAAAGCCACCGACCACCACCGGCCACCATCGCACAGACATCACCAACCAACCTTCAGAATCTCCCGGTTGTGCAAATGGTCCCCGGGCCCAGTCTGGACAAAATGGCGGATAAGTTTACCGCTCTTGTCGACCAAGAGGGCGCCGCCAGTCTGCACCCAGTCACCCTTCAGATTGCCGCCCAGACCTAGCGGGTAAAAAACACATGGGGAGACCGCCTTGGTTTCGGCCCTGTACAATTTATTGGTATTTCTAGACCGTACGTAGACGTTGACGCGACTAAGTGATGTAGAGTTGATAGCACATCACCATTCATCATCAGCCATTTAACGCCCACTGCATGACATAGGCCTGCTCCGTGGTTTTCATATCCATGAGGGGTTTTGCCATAATCGCCACGCTTGGCAGGCGGTTTGGCGATCGCAGTACGCGGTTGGTATCTTAGGAAGACGCTGCTGCCCGTCTCCTGGTACTTGATTTCCTTAGTCGCCTTCTACGACATCCACGGAAGGAAATGGAGTGATGATGTTCTTAGTCCGGCGCCACACGTTGACAGCACATTAACCTTTATTACGTGCTCTTTATTCAGGCAGATTATAAGTTTGAAAGAAAAATGTTAAGGTTGTCCTGCTTTCGACTGTAGCAAACGCCGAGATGGATTAGGCATAATTTTAACTAGATTTAGGCTAGTGTATGAAAGTATTGCGTAAGACCTCAGCCCTCCAACTAGTCACCACAGGTTACAGGTTAGAGCGAGCAACTCGTGCAAGTACGGGTAAAAAAAATCATGCGTTCTGATTGGTCGCCCGGGAAAACAACAGCCTGTGATTGGTTGGACGGCTGGCTCGATTTTATATAAGCTGGAACATTTACTGTATTGAACATTGTCTTACAGTTGGCTACCACCGGAACCTAGAAGAAAAAACAGCTAACACGAACATGAAGTTTCCATCAACACCTATACACGACTACTATGATAGTGAATGAGACATGATTTTTGGACCCGATTGTTTTTGCACAAACATAGGTTTTTATTTTTAAGATTAAAGTTTACTAAAAGATTTGCGGGTGTTTTACGCCTGATGATAAAAACACTATTCCTCTAAGACACTTCTCAGAGGCAGTTTAATTAATCTGCGGTCGCGTCTTTCCCCTTAAAACAGACTATTTAAACTGCGTCTGAGGAGTGTTTTAAGGAATCGTGTTTTTATAAATAAGATCGTTATATTAATACCTTATTATCAGGGCCGAGGCCGGTTTCACACTGACCGACAACTGTAACGGCACGACATTGTCGAACTGGTAGTTTCAAATATTTACTAAGACCGTTACGCGAAAGATGTACGAATGAATGTACGAATGAGTCCAACGATGTCGTCCAATGAGCTATGTTAGGAGTTTCACTGCGTGATCGAATCAGGAATCAAGAGATCCGCAGAAGAACCCGAGTTACTGATATAGCTCGAAGAATTGCTCAGTTGAAGTGGCAGTGGGCGAGGCACATAGCTCGGAGAACTGGTGGCCATTGAAAAAGTTCTGACCTGGCGACCGCGGACCGGTCGACGCGGCGTGGGCAGGCCCCGCACCGGATGGTCTGACGACCTGGTTACGGTGGCGGGGAGTCGCTGGATGCGGGCGGCACTACACCGGGAAGCTTGGAAAACCATGAAAGAGTCCTATGTCCTGCAGTGGGCGTCAAATGGCTGATGATGATGATGATGATGTCGCCCGGTAAAATAAAATGTAAAACCGGCCTACAGCCCTTCCATCACGTAACTGTCCACTCTATCGTGTTAACCTATTTGACGATTCCAAATTGGCAAAATATCTATGTATTTCACAGTTCAGAGTAGGTTATATCGGACGAATCCATACAGGTGAGGACTTACGTAGAGCGCCCCAGGTCCATCCACATCCACACTACAATGCGCCGACGAACACGGGTACCATGAATCAATTTATATTCCTAAATTCCAAATGCTGTTTGTTGGTAAGCGCATACCACCAAATTGTCATAGGGCAATATCGACAAGCGCAGCGTAGGACGACCAGCCACAAGATGGACAGATGACCTTATCCAAGTGGCAGGAAGACGCTGGATGCAAGCCGCTTCCAACCTGTCATTTTGGAAATCCACGGAGGAGGCCTATGTCCAGCAGTGGACTTCTTGTGGCTGAATGGTGATAGGGCAAATACAAGCCCTTCGCCTCAGAAGAGCCAGGCCAAAACCAGAGCGGTCCCCTGTTAATGTCAAATAACCTCTAGAAGTTCCAGGTTAGGCATCCGGTGACCTGGACCGATTTGAACGAAATGCTTGAGCAGTTTCCCGCCTCTCACAACGAGCGCGCCGCCATTTTGGAGACCGTCGCCTGAGGCGTCGTATTCTATACCTGTGTGGGAGGTTTTGAGAGGGTTCTTAAAAGATACAACGAGTGGAAGTAAATAATAAGCGACTGACGCAATGATCCATCGAACCTTACCGCCGCCAACCCACGCTGAAGTCTGGGCGGTTTGAACGCCGCGGTTATGTTTTTAAGTAAAAACGTTAAAAATTTGAGTTGAGAAATATTGTTGCAAAAAATTCGCGAACTCAGATATTGCATGGAATCAGGCGTTACTTTGCGGAAATCCATAATGGCATTAAAATGTGAAAATTACTCTGCGTAATTCCGCAAGCACCATGCGGTTAGTTAATGCACCGCCCTCCCTCCCACTTTTTCAAGCAGAAGCAAGACACAAACACACCACCACCGACACCAATACTTGTGTGAACAAATGCGTTGCGACGCGTTTCGCCTCTAACACGAGGCATCCTCAGGCTCCGATGGTCGACTTACTTGTCGCATTTTTTCACACAAGTATTGGTGTCGGCGGTGGTGTGTTTGTTTCTTGCTTCTGCTTGAAAAAGTGGGAGGGAGGGCGGTGCATTAACTAACCGCATGGTGCTTGTGGGATTTTGGCGGAATTTAGCAAAGTAATTTTCACATTTTAACGCGATTCGCGAACTATTAGTACCGCCTCTCCGTCTACCAGAACAATGATCAGCGGACCGGCGGCACGCACGCTCCGCTGTAACTAACTACTAATGGCTCTCACAGATTTGAGTTTGTGTAGAAATATTTTTGGAAGTGCCGTTTTTAAAAACCGGCCAAATGCGAAGTTGGACTCGAGCACGAAGGGTTCCGAACCATTATCTATACTTGTGAATACTTCAAGCGTCTACCTATTGCCACTATTAATATCGAGCAAAAAAATGACGTTTATTGTAGGGGAGCCCCCCTTAAATATCTATTTAATTTTGTTTTTAAGTATTGGTTGTTAAAGCGGCAACAGAAATACATCATCGGTGAAAATTTCAACTGTCTAACTATCACGGTTCGCGAGATATTTTGTTAAATTTGAACAGTACGCTTTTAATTATTCTAAATAATTTTATTTTCCACGTAGGTGTAGTATAAAGAACTATGGATAAAGAAAGAAGAAATGGAGGGAGAAAGTTCTATTTGTGTTCTATTTCAGGTTAAACATACTCTCGAACAGAAACACTTAGATCTCAATACAACACGGTCACATTAACTAGAGACTTGACGTTGATACAATAATGTCCAAAACAAATACCAAAATGATAGAAAACTAAGCAGATTATCGACACACATATTGGTTACAAAGATACTGACCATACTATCGATAATTTGCTTAGTTTTCTGTCATTTTGGTATTTGTTTTGGACATTATTGTATCAACGTCAAGTCTCTAGTTAATGTGACCGTGTTGTAATTATTTCTCCCCTCGGTATACTTATTACTATTCTTCTTGTCACTTATGTCATCCTCTCACCCCCGCTGTAAATCGTCCAAAGCACAATCACCTTGCCAGGGGCCTGTTTCATAGAACTACAATTCATGGTTTACTATGACAAAGTCGATTGACCCGCAGATTAACAAGTGGGAGGACTCGCTTACGCAATGTACATCGAATTGTGATAATAAACTAAGTATGAATTGTAGCTTTATGAAACGCGCCTCAGGCTTACCCATGCCGCGTCCTTTAAAGATGGCGTCCCGAGACTGCTTCCAGAAGAGCGACGTGATTATGGAGACCACGTTGAAGCGCTTGAAGCCCAGGTTCTGGTATGTGGAGATGTCTTCCACGTAGTAGAGGTCTGAAAGGAGTGAGGGGTGTGTCAGAGACATACAATCTTCGTGGAACCTTTGTGATAAGAGTACATACACGTGCCATCAAGGTGCAAAGGCATTACACTGACATAAAAACTATATTATTTGATAAAGTTAATAAGTATAATCTTTAGAGAAAAAGAATATAGCATAAAATAGTAAAACAACAAATTTAATCTTACAGCTAAACTAAAAACTGGACGTTACTGCATATTTTATTTATTTATAGACGCTTTTATTGCACTTAAAAAAATTGTACTATGCGGCGGACTTAATGCCACAAGCATTTTCTACCAGTCAACAGCAGGAGGTAAAGGAAAGAGTTGTAGGCGTGCAAAAAAAAATTACAAACACACTTTTATAAGGTGTAATAAAATAAACTTACACATTAATATAGACTTATACAATAAGCCTATATACCACTATAAAATACATATTATATCTACACACTATAGGAGGCCAAGGGAATACATATAATTCACCATACATACAAAAAATAAATATGATTAATAGTAATCATATTTATTAAGATGACATCAACTGAAAGACCCTATTTTATATTTATCATATTTTCTTGTATCATCGTCATCATCATCAGCCATTTGACGCCCACTGCAGGACATAGGCCTCCCTCATGGAGTCGCATCCAGCGACTCCCCGCCACCATAACCATTTTCTTGTATGAAAACAAATAAATAACGACAACACAAACGTTTGTCTTGGATCCCATACTAGGCTACCCTGTGATATTGTAACCAGACAAGGACGTCACAAACATGAAAAAACGGCCAGACTCAGCCCATTACACCGCCCACCCCCCTCCCTGCCTCCAGGAGAATCGAATCTACGATCTCTATCGTGGTAATTAACTGTGAATTTTACAAAGAAATAGGTCACAAAATTTTTTTTTATCACCCCTGCTCTGAAAATACATACTAATTATACCAATTAGACGGAAGAAATGCCTTTATCCCGCCCTTCAAATCCTTTCATCCCAAGGTATGGAAGTTTTTATGAAAATCCTTCCGACCCAAGGGTGGGAAGTATGTATGAAATTCCATTACATACCCGGTTTTTTTTTTTTAATTTGTCAGCAGTCGTACTGCAAAGAGACTTTAACTGTCTACTAATTAAATTTCAAGTAAATTGTTACTGGCCACATACAGTTTTTTTTTACCAGTTACCAACCTCCTTGGTGCATACAGAAAATTAAAAACGAAATTATTTTTGTATATAAAACGCGCGGAATCACGGAAGAAGTGGCTGCATGACCTTATGATCTTAGCCTACTCCAGAAACGGGCGAATAAAAAAAGGAAAAGCCCGCGCATTTTCGCAAAAACTTCGATTGATTTAGCATTTATCTTTGTGATAATTTTCCTCGTAGGTGTAATAAAAAGCACTATACATACCTCAGGATAAAGTACAGTTCCATACCTCAAATGGTTTGCGCCCCTCGCAAGCTCCTGGCGCAAATGCCATAATCTCGGTATGGAACTGTCACTTTCTTCCCTCTGAAGTAATGTACTATTTTTTTGGTGGAATGATGATGGATGAATGGAAAAATTACGAATCAGTTATCAACTTATCTTTGATAGAAAGATTATGTATGTTATATCTTTTTAAAGCACCGGGAATGTGCTAATCTTTAGATTGAAGACTCACGGTGTTATTACAATAATAAAAAAAAACTTTATTTGGGATCACAGGAAAGCGGTACAAAAAAAAACCGGCCAAGTGCGAGTCGGACTCGCGCAAGAAGGGTTCCGTACCATTATCTATACAAAATTAGACACAAAGATAAAAACAGCAAAAAAATCACGTATGCTGTATGGGAGCCCCCCTTAAATAATTATTTTATTTTGTTTTTAGTATTGGTTGTTACCCGTGCTGAAGACAATTTTAAAAACCTATTTAGAGGCAAAAAATTCATGCTTCACGTGAGAACCGCCTTAAACATAGATAACAATTCCTTCCACACAACACCATGACTTGTCCTGGTCCCAAACTAGGATACCCTGTGCTATGGTAACCAGGCAAGGACATCACAAACATGGAAATACTTGGGAAATACGCACAAACTGTGGCTCTTTTTACAAATGTATGGCGGCCCCTAGTTGGAATCGAGCCAACGACCTCCGGCATGGTAAACAGACATTCCTCGAATTTTTAGGAGTGTGGTTTTGTTTTTATTATCAAGACTCAGTAGAAAGAAAATGAGGATAAGACAGCCACACCCCGTTATCTCATAGAGCGCTTTATTTTCCCAAGTGACTCCCACAGTCGGGCGCTACGATCTGATCAGAGTTTGACGCCGAAGACACCGAGTCACACGACAAGGTTCTTCAGCAGCTCATTCACTGTAAGGGCTGTCCGGCTGTGGAATGATCTGCCGGTCTCAATAAGGCGCTCTCCGTCTCCAGGTATCTTCTAAAATAGGGTAAAATAAATAAATAAAAAAAAGAACTGTATCTTTCTCTCTAAACTAAGTTTTTATCAGTACATGATTACTTTTAGGTTCTATGTAGGTCTATTATATTCATTGTATCCTCCCCTTACACATAGGTATTATAACTTATTTATGTAGTAGGTTACACTAATTATTTCATTAAGATCTTAGAAAGCACCAACTTTCTCCTTCGGCAACCTTTCCATCACAAGGTTGTCTGGAAGAAATTGCTGTTCGCTCATTGTACTTTTTAATTGTAACTTTTTTGTATGTCTCTTGATTCTTGTGTGCAATATTGAATATTCTTATCTTATCTTATCTTATACTGTCATAAGTTCCAACCAACCTCCATCGAAATATTTCCCGTCAATGAACTCCTTGGATCCGGCCTCCTCTACGCCGATTCCAACCAGCTTGATGTCATGTTTCTTCAGCACCGGTGCGATCTCCCCGAGCTGAAACAATCGGGAGACTGCGCTACAAACTTGCGGCGTCAGTTACAGCAACACAATTCTCTAAAACACGCCTCAAGTGCAGCTTAAATAGATTGTGTATTATCTTTTACCACAGTATTTGAAGGAATCGTGTTTTTAAAGCGAATAAGATCGTTAGACCTTCTTAGGACTTACGGTTAAGGCGAAGACTTAAGGCTAACGGCAGTGGCGTAACAATACCATCTGAGGCCTGTGGCAAATACATTGGATGGGGCCACACGGACCTATACATATATATGTGGCCTTTAGTTGTAATATAAATAGCCTGACTTTAATTGATTTGAAGTACTCGTATCATCATCATCATCAGCCATTTGGCGCCCTTGGTTCATGCATTTTTCCGATACTCTTGCCGTTAAAGACATAAAATATACACTGAGAAAAATGTCATTTTGGGGTAATCTTAAAATATCGTGACGTTGGTCTAAAATAGATGCATTGTCCTAAAATATGGAGATAATAGGTCAATATTAATCTATAATTTAAATTAATAGGATGGAATCCAATTGTTTGGGTAAACAATACAATAATAAGATACTTATCATCGTAAAAATTGGTCACACAAAATAATAGTATCTTCTTCAAATAATAACACTATGTAATAGAAAATGGCCCACTGTCCTTTAAATTTGTATGATATTTTTAAATACGAGTATAATTCTGAAACACAATGACAGTGTCACCGTATTTATATTTATTTCATTTAATATATGAAGAAGTATCTCTGAAAATAAGATGAAGTTCCCTAAAATGTAGTATGATAAAATTATGTGCTATTTACTTTTATTTTTTGAGTTCACATCATTTTTTATATTACAGTCACATTATTTTGAGTGAATCGTACTAAAATACGATTACAGATACTTCATATTTTTAGAGTAAGCATCAAAGTTTAATATTAAAGTAATATTATTTTAAGTGAATCTTACTAAAATACGATTACAGAAACTCATTTATGAGTAGCATCCAATTTTGTGTGATTCCTACAAAAATATGATGACAGCACCTTGTAGGTGCGGTTCGTAATTCGCTAATCCATGCAGCATCCCTCGCTTCCCTCCCACTACCCTTTGAGTTTGAGACGGACCGCGCCACGGTACGGACGGTTGTTCGCGTTGTTTCGTTGTTTGATGTGATTTTGTGAGAGTGCTTCTACTTTACATAATTCTTATTTGTGAATTTTGTGAATCATCGGTCAGAGTGTGTCGATAAGGGGGCGCAAGAAAGGATGGATCAAGCTACGCGGGACCTACTAACTAAGTGGAGTTTGGCCCACTTTATAGAACGTTTTGTCCAAGTTCATAATTATTATTTTCTAAGGATTTTACTAAATTATGTAGATTACCCATTACCTAATTTGATTCACAGGATAACACATTCAGTCCCTCACTCTTTGGAAACTTACTGGAGGGCGAATTTTCGAGGAGTCTTCCATTGGAGTCCCTGACGACACCATGTGATGACATAATCATAAATCAAGACATAATCATAAATCAAGATGGTGAAGCCTCTACAAACCAGCCTGTACGTACTTAGATAAAATACAATTACACACCTTTTGTGTGATGAACTTAGATGTTTGTTCTGTCTGCTGGGTGTTATGCTATGCCCATCTGGTCTAGTGGCTTGTCGTGATAATTTACAATTATTGGTAGCAGTCCGTCAATACTTTACTGTCATTTCCATTCTAAAATCATTAAGTTGATTCGATAAAATCAAGTAAATTCCTCAAACAAAAATAATTCTAAAGTATAGTATAACACCCTGAACTACCTATATCTAAGCCTCAGTTGTCTGTATGTATTGTGTGTCCTACTCTGCTGTATCTCTTGAACCATAATTGGTAGCCATGGAATTTTCACAGAATATGCGTTATCACTTCAGGGTTGGCCTAAAAGCAAAAGTTGTTCATAATACATACTTAAACATACATTTATACCTTTTATCATTAATATACCTTATTATTTGTACATTTGTTATACTGTGTCAACCTCAAATTAAATACTTTTTTTGTTTTAGGCCTGTGATCTACTAATGTACTCGTACATACCACAAGACTCGTCAGTGGGTGAAATTGTGTCTGATGAGTCCACCGTGAACAATATAGTAAGTTATTGCCTATTTACTACTTATTTGTGGAGAAGTTTACATTACTATTGAATATTTTTGACCCCTTACATAAACAGATGGGTGTTATAAATTTAACTTGTTTATCTGCATTTAGTGTAAATGTGTAAATTTGTTATTTTACCTCTTACATATTTAGATGGTAATACTATAATTACTATTTTGTATTTCAGGCGTGTACCATATTGAAATCGTCGGTCGAAGGAAGGCAAATAATAGATATTGGTCAGAAAACAGGCGCCTTACCATCTGACGTCCGTGGGCGACTGTGCAAGTTGCTTATGGAAAAACTCATAACTGCTGAGAACCCGGTGCTGCAGACTGACTCCCAGCTGTGCGCTCTGTCATATGACATCGGCAGATTATTCAAAAAAGAATCACCACCGCTATACTACGCGCCGTACCTGCCAGCTGACGCTTACCAGGCTAAGCGCAACACCTCTGGCTGGTTGGTCACCGCCAGAAGGGCTCGACGGCAGCATTTGGTTTCATTGGGGCTTCTGGAAAAGCCCAAATCACGCTCCCGCTCCAAGTCGAGTACTACCAGTCTAGACAGCCCTTCACACCCCGGCATTGACCTAACTGGACTTACAGCAGGTAACTCCCTTTTTAGATAGTGAAATTAATATGCGAATTAGCTCAAGCTCTATTATTTTAAAATATCTGAATCTAAACCATAATTATTGTACGAATTATTATTCTCCGTTTAATTTTTCTGTGCAGGTGACGCGGAGGACGTAGCGTCGGCGTTGGAGCAGCTGTCGCATCCATCAGCTGGTCCGTGGCATGAGGTCAGCACCCTCTGGCGGAAAACAGTGCGAGCCCGCCTCCGTTACTTGTACTTCGAGGAAGGGACGTTACAGGAGTACTTTAATAAGTACCCTATTCTCAAGTCCAGTGACGGGTGGCGGCTCCTGACGTATGACTACGAAGCACTGTTTCCCGACAAATCCGGGGGCCTCGACGTCCTGGAAGCTTCAGCCGAGAAAATCCACAAAGCTGCTCGGCAGAAGCTAAGAACCACAAAGGATAAATTTCTTCGGCAAAAAATTGCGGACACGTTGGCGATTTGTGACGGTAAGAAAAATATGATTCTGGTTGTTTTCGCGGGGGAGAAGATATTTGCGCATCAGATAAAAATCAAAACAAATCCTTTTAATATATCTGGCGCTAACACTGGTCTTTGCCCATTTGACAAAAAAAAAGATTAAGCTATCGAAAACATCATGAATTTAACTTGTTTAACTCATAAATATCTAAAATGTTGTTTTGTTCCCTCTCCCTATTTACTCAGTAAAAATGATGAAGTGTGTCAAATATGGTTATTATTTTCTTTAGATGAAAAACCGGAGACAAAAACAATAGCAGCTATATTGCTCCTCGGGTGTCTTTTTAACATTCCACCTGCACGCCGGTCTAGAAAAGACTGGCAAGCGTCACGAGCAGAGGTACTAGACGGTTTCGTGACGATTGTGAACACTGAAGCAGACGTTCCGGTGGCAGTTGAGGAGCGTCGCCAAAAGCTTCTACAAATTGGTATAACCCTGCAACCATTCATAATTTGGTGCCGCGAGTCGGGTGTCTCCTTCACAGTTTGTGACAATACATTTTACAGGTTCACAACATTACCAGAAGCGGTTGATGTGACATTTAAAATATTTCATGCAACTGCGGCTAAATACTCCACCGAAAGCTTTAATATTTGGCTTATAATACAAATTGGTTTTTACGGAGTAAAAACAGCCTACGATCGAATGTCACAATCTGTGAAGGAGACATTAGTTACTCTCGGTGTCACAATTTAACTAATATGAAGTGTTACAATTGTAAACGGACTTTCCCCAAGTTTTCTTCCCTTATTACTCACATAAGGAAAGAATGTAAAAAAATTGATATTACTGGCGTTTTTAAATGTGGGGAAGTCGCATGCTACCGGTATTTCACGGACGTTAGACAGTTCAGAAAACATGTTAATTTAAAACATTTAAATATAATACATACTCCTCATTTGCCATCCACCTCAAGCGAGGCTTGCGTAGTCCCCGAGAATCTATCATCAACAATATCTATTGCTACGACTACCGACGTAGCAACAGAGCACATACAAATTGATTCTGATAGTGAACCTGAAGTCCTTGAAAATGCCGATAGTTTTATTCATAAAGAAGTTCTGAAATTTATGTCAACGCTATATACAAATCCCTCTGTATCTCGATCAGCTGTACAGGATATAGTCAGTAATTTGCAAACCTTACTTGACAATATCGCGCCGTCCTTGATGTCTGTATTCGGCTCTGTGCTAGTTGAAGAGGAAAGCATGCCTGGAAGCGAAATTAATGAACGACTTCATAAGTTGATGATAGCTTTGAAGGGCACCTTTTCCCCGTTCCGTTCAGAATATTTGAGATTCCAAGAATTTCATTCATTCGGGTCTTTAATACTACCGCACGAAGTAACCGTTGGTTACTGTCCTGACACTGCACAAAGTAGTAATACTTTAACAATACACACCAAGCCAAGTACAATGCAAGTAATTCCATTTCGCCATGTTTTGAAAAAGTTTTTTTCCATTGAGACTATTTGGAAAGATGTAATGGATTATTTGAACCATCTAAGGGGTAACTTACTAACTCGTGAAGAAAATCCGACGGGGCCAATGTGTCTAGAAAATGTAATGCAGGGATCTGTATGGCTTGCAATGTGTACACCGCAAACGTCACATATTATTATGCCTTTAATAGTATACTACGATGATTTTGAAATTGGAAATCCTTTAGGGAGCCACGCTGGGGTGCATAAGCTTGGTGGTGTTTATGTTTCGCTGCCAGCATTCCCACCACATTTGTTTTCATTGTTGAATAACATTTTGATGATAGCTATTTGTCATTCTGCTGACAAAGCTAAATATGGAAACAAAGCTATTTTTGACCCTGTTATTGAGGAATTGAATTACTTGCAAAACACTGGAATTTTTATAGAAGAAAATTTCTTTAAAGGAACCGTAAAATTTAAGGTGGTTGCCATAACTGGCGATAATTTAGGCCTGAATTCTATCCTCGGGTTTACTGAAAGTTTTTCAGCTAACAAGTGTTGCCGAATTTGTAACATTGACAAGAAAGGTTTACAATCTGCTCTATATGAAAACAGTGACTTGCTTAGAAATATGACTTCATACTATGCTCAGTTGCAAGACAACGAAATATCTTCCACGGGCATTAAAGAATCATGCTGTTGGCTTAAGTTAACTGGGTTTGATTTATTTCAAAATGTAGCAGTAGACCCCATGCATGACATATTGGAAGGTGTAGCTCGTTATGTAATGACTTTCGTCATAAACCACTTCCTTGCCGAAGGTCTTTTAAACATCTCAATATTGCAAAAAACAATAATTTCCTTTGATTACGGACCAGACAAGGATTCGAAACCATGTAATTGTTTAGTTGTCCAAGGTTCTAAGGTAAAATTAAGAACTTCAGCATCCGAAATGCTTACCCTTATTAGATACTTCAGCCTGATAGCCGGATATTACATTCCTTTAGAAAATAAAGTATGGAAATTATACATTCTGTTGCGGCAAATCACTGATAGGTTACTAAGCCATAGGGTCTTCAGTGACACCAATGTCCAACTCCGGCATTTAATAGCAGAATTCAATCAATTGTACATGGAGCTTACAAAATCACACCTGCAGCCAAAGTTTCATTTTCTGACTCATTACCCTACCATGCTAATGAAGTTCGGCCCCGCGCGTAACATGTGGTCTATGCGTTTTGAAGCCAAGCATAGGATATCTAAGTTAGTAGCTAGAGCATCTTTTAATCGAGTCAATGTTTGCAAGACTCTAGCAATGAAATGTCAACTTATGCTCAATGACTTCTTTGTGAAAAATACAATTCCTACAACAATAATACTAGGAAAAAAATCTGCTTTAAATCCAGAAGACACTGTCAGGTTTTCTCTCGGCACTGGGGCTGTGCTAAAATACTCAGTTACTTCCGCTACAATAGCTGGTGCTATATGGCAGCGGAACTCTATTGTTACTGTAGATATAGATGAGCAAGAATTCTTACCCACTTTTGGCAAAATTGATGCAATTTTGTTAACCAATACTGATGACGTTTTTTTCCGTTGCTGTATGTTTGAAACTATTGAATTCAATTCTCATTACAATGCTTATGAAGTTAAACGTGGCAATGATTATCAGTGTATTCCATGCCAAAATGCCGTTGCTCCGCTTCCGAACACGCTTACTTTTATGCGAGGTAACACATCATATATTACAAGTAGATGGTACCTTGACTAAAAATATTGATAATTCTGTAATTAGGCATATTAAGACGACCGCGTGTGCGCGAGCTTCCATACAAAAAGCGATAACATTTTCCTACCCTTTAACCGAGGAGGCCTTTGCCCAGCAGTGGAACATAGCAGGCTCGTAATAATAATAATAATTAACCTTTTCCGATTTTCACTATTTTTTTACATGGTACTTACAAAAACAAAACGTATACGAGCATAGTTTTCTATTGTATCTTAAGCCCTGAGGTGCTATTTTTGAATCACACTTTTAGCACAC
The DNA here is from genome assembly GCA_963969515.1 of Yponomeuta evonymella. Classification (NCBI taxonomy): domain Eukaryota; kingdom Metazoa; phylum Arthropoda; class Insecta; order Lepidoptera; family Yponomeutidae; genus Yponomeuta; species Yponomeuta evonymella. The sequence continues at coordinate 3,054,145 of OZ018369.1, forward strand.
TTTTTGCCACTGGTGCATAATTATGCTTGAGCTCTATCTGTGTATTTACTTTACTTTTACTCAGATTATACGTTTAGTTTTAAGTTTCTAGTTTTAGGAAATGGTGTGAGCTGAAAACCAGCGTTACGTGCAGCTAACTGCTACACGTAACACATGCTGAGCTCAAACCATTTTGACATCTAAAAACCTCAACCCTGAACTGTACTGTGTTTTCTTTTTTTTTCTGTATATCCTTGTGTTTATTTGTCAAATAAATATATTTCTATTTCTTCTATTTCTATTTCTACTAGCACAGATTAATAAATAGTTACGCACTAGCGACCGCTATCAGAACAGCTAAGTTGGTGGCATTGTATCGTTTCGTTTCGCTATCCTTAGCGATGTCACTTGTCTAGGCCCCCAGGACTTTAGATACTATAGAAAACGATGCTCGTACGTTTTGTGTTTTTTTAAATATTATGTATTACTTATATTTTTATATGTACTAGATAAAGTTCTTATATTTCCTAAAATATATATTATTTCAAGAAACATAAAATGTACAAGCATAGGTTCCATCGTATCTCAAACATGTAAAAAAAATGTGAAAATAGTTACCGCTTTTTGTATGGAAGCTCGCGCACACACGGTCGTCTTAATATGTTTTTTTTTGGGTGTTAATTCCCCAAGCTTCTAACCTTATATTTTAACCATTGTATTAATGATGCTTTCTTTTTTCTATTGTACATGTAGCAAATAATTATTAATAATTGATTGTTCATACTGACATACAACGTGTAAATAAATTAACGCAAAATGTCGCTCTGATCAAATCGGTTTCTTAGTGGAAGTTGCTCGGAATGATGCCCTTAGCAAAGTAATTTCTTATTTTGCGTTAATTCATTTACACGTTGTTGTGATAGCTGAAGTGTTGACGTATACATTTCAACAAGATCTGAACAGCTCATGCATGAGCCATATTGCCCACCCTGTTTATTGTAAAAAGTAGTATTTATCGCCTAGCATTTAGAATAATAATTGTACCTTTAGACTGGATATACTAAATCAGAATGGGCGATGTAATAAACTTTATATTTCTAGGTACAGTCAGCCAAGCAGATAGCTGACCCACCGGACTCATTAATTCTATACCGACAGGGGGTCAGGTATATGCTTGCCTGACTGTGCTATCAATTGTTTACAATATATTTCATCAAGATCTGTACACCTCATGTGCCATCGTCACGTTCACTGATTTTGTTCGCATTCGTTTCGGAATGTATTTGATAGAAATAGATAGGTACAAATCTTTAGTTTTGCATGTATGTCTATTTATGTTTCTAATCAAAACAGTCATCTTCTATTGTATAATTGTATAAATTATTAATTCATACTAAATAAATACCTACCAATAATTCGAATTGTTTTGTTTTTTTTTACATTGTCACATCCCGTTATCTCTGTTCGTCATATCTCTGGTTATATCCCATTACATTACGTGTTATTTATTAATGTACATTTATTACCTCGGGCAGGGATAGGATATAATATAGTCTATGGCCATATATAACAGAGCGCAGATCGAATGTTACTATCTAACACCAAGATCGCGCTTTGCTTAGAAAACTTATAAGTTGCCACAAAAATCCGTAAGCGTTGTAATCAACACTGAGTTATCATATCAGTGTCAATTACATCCCTTACGGATTTTTTTGGCAACTTATAAGTTTTCTAAGCAAAGCGCGATCTAGGTGTTAGATAGTAACATTCGATCTACGCTCTGCTATATATGGCCATAGACTATATTATATCCTATCCCTGCCCGAGGTAAGAGGATGTAATAATAAATATCATGTAAAGTAATAGGATATAACCAGTGATTTGAAGGGAAATGCAGGAAAAATTAAAGGACCTAACCCGAAATACTAGGAAAGTATATTATAATTGGTAGGACATAATTGGAGATATGAGAAAGTCATCAATAAATAGTAGGAAAAATATTAGGACCTAACCGAATATATGAGGAAGTCATCTATATATAGTAGGAAATATAATAGGTCGTAACTGGAGATATGAGGAAGTCATCGGTAAATAGTAGGAAAAGTAATAAGATATCACTGGTTATATAAGGATGTCATCGATAAATGGCAGGAAAAATATTAGGACGTAACTGGAGATATGAGGAAGTCATCGGTAAATAGTAGGAAAAGTAATAAGACATCACTGGTTATATAAGGATGTCATCGATAAATGGCAGGAAAAATATTAGGACGTAACTGGAGATATGAGGAAGTCATCGGTAAATAGTAGGAAAAATAATACGACATAACTGGTTATATAAGGATGTCATCGATAAATGGCAGGAAAAATAATAGGACGTCACAATGAGGTATGATGAAAGGAAATATAAATAGTAGAAAACATAATCATAGAATGTATGCTGGTAATACTAAAGCCATGGTGACACGTCATCTTAAACGCCGTTATCATCAGCAACAGTATTATCATCGTACTTTTCGGTGATGTCAGTATGCTCCGTACTTGAAGTGAATTCATCTTACTTTAAGCTGAATTCACGTCATTTATGATTGCCAGTTTTCTCAGTGTACGAGTACGCAAAAAACAAAAAAATCTTACTTTTGACCTCGGATAAAATACAACGCACAAGCGGGATCGATGGGAACTTTTGATATAGCATTTGTAATGACGTATTTAAGACCTATATCATCATCATTATCATCATCATCATCAGCCATTTGTCGCCCACTGCAGGCCTCCTTCGTGGTTTTCATAACCATGAGGGGTTTTGTTTGCCATAATCGCCACGCCATAATCAACCCGCCTGGGGTTGGCGATCGCAGTATGCGGCTGGTATCTCAGGAAGACGCTGCTGCCCCTCTCCTGGTAAGGTAATGGTGATGTTTATATACAGAAGTACTCGTATATAAACATTGCGGCCTCACAGTTCGGGGGCCCCCTTAGGTCGGGGGCCCGTGGCATTTTGCCAGCCATGCCGTTATAGTTACGCCACTGGTTAACGGCAAACCTTGGTAATCGTTTACCCCTCCATGGGTCTCGCTTTTATCACGGCGCGTGGACACTTAAGAGATGTATTTGTTAAGTCGAGGGAACTAAAGTCCGAAGTATTCACATGTCGCGCCCTGGCGCCCCCAATGAAACCCGAAATACGTCCGTAAGTTATTTGTTCAAGTTATTTGTCGGGCATCGATATCAGGGAGGTGGTCCAGGGCCTGGCAATGAATGTGGAGGCAACAGATTTTTAAAAAATGTGTACATCTGTTTTTAATCCAATAACGAATTTGTATTTGGAGGCCTTATATTTTTAAATTTTTTTGTCGTGATAAGATATTGTTTTTGAATTATGTTTCTGATGTCGAACCTATAACTGTCATACTTGTGTCAGCTCTGATTTTACATCTATCACTTTTCAAAATGTGTTACTTTCATTTTAACAAAGTAGCACTAGTTTCATATTTTCTACAATTTCCTTGTTTTTGCTCTATGGCGAGCTCAGTCAATAATACTTCGGTCGCCCAGCGACTAATCGCTGCGAGTGCCTACTCGCCGCGAGTATTCGCTGTGTGTGACAGGCTGGCAGCGAGTTGTCGCTGCGACTAGTATTCGCGGCGTGTGCACTCGCAGCGACTAGTCGCTGTGTGTGACCGAAGCATTAAAAATTAGTCTTTAAATTACGCCACTACAAAAGGTGTTGGCATGTATTTTAGATAGATAGATAGAGATCACATTATATTACCTCCTTGGCCCACAAACGGCACAGCATGCACCCCCAGCGGCGGAAGAAGACGACCACTGTGTTCTTATCCTGCCACAGGGTCTTCATGGCCATGGACTGAAACAAAACATCGACGGCCTTTTAAAAACACGATTCGTCTAAAGCACTCCTAAGAGGCAGTTTATTTAATCTGTGGTTAGGACTTTTCCTTGTAAAATCTCCACCACAGACTATTTTAATCGGCGTTTTAAGGAATCGTGTTTTTTATAAATAAAAATGTTTACTATCTTTAAATTCCATTCCGCGAAACGAGCTCCGAAAGAAACTGGTCCATGTGCGCCCATTGATTGCGTGACCTTCAATAGCCACTAACCTACCCTATGAAGCGGTCCGTCTTCGCTTATCTCGAGCCGCACGCATTGACCAATGAGATGCGAGTATTTTGTTCCCTAGGAGTTCGACTTGTGGAACAGAGTACAGACATAATTGGAAGAGAGACGGGATTATTAACAAGATTTTTTTTTTATGTAGCCTGTATACGAGCATACATACAGGAGTTTGTTCCAGTAAGTAGAAAAACAATAAAATTCTTTTGCTGAGATATTTCAACTAGTAAACCAATATTCTACTACAATATTCTACTAGTGAAACAATTCTAACAATAACGGTTCCTACTGCTGACTAAGACCCCTTTTAAACAACACAACTTTACTTTCATTCCTATTATAATTTATTTCTTACTCTATTGGTTTAGTAAATCAGTGTTGCAATGTTGTACACTTCTTAGAATGAATTTTGTAGTTACAAAGAAACAAGAATACTTTAAATTCATACTGAAAAACAGAGTAAACAAAATTATCTACAGAAAAAAATAATAGGAGAAGAATTATGTATGAACATATTGTTTATAAAATACCTGCATGCATGCTCACATATAAATGTTGATGAAGCCAGATTACTTTGTCAGGATTGTGGCACATGGCAAACCCTGTCTCTGCCTACCCCTTCAGGGTACAGGTATGAGTATATGTATTGTAGTCTAAAATTTCATCAGCTATGAATAAGAAATACCTTTATTTGATAACATTACAAACATTACATAGGGTATCCAATAAAATTAAAATATCACACAACCTACCTGGACCAAGAAATACAATGTTGTCAAAAATGGGCCAGTTACAGCATTATGCAAAAGCAGGGCTTTGGCACTGGTTTTCAGACTGAACCATGAACGAGAAAGGTGAATTTTCTTACAGAAATAAAAATATTTTCGAAGCATTTAACTATGTACATTCTGCTGAAAAGGTACCATCTCTGAAATATGAAATTTGTAAAAAGCTTGCTTATTTTCGAGAACCATGAAGTGGGACTTTTAAGATCTAGCTTGTTTTCCTGGATTTCTACTGTAAGCCACACATAAGATGTTTTCTTACAAAGCTACAAGCAAAAACCTAGGTAGCTGGGTAATTGGGTAAACACCTCAATTAAGATAACATCTACCTGACCTGTGACAGTATTTTTCCACTTTGCTAAACAAAGCTATTGTATTGTTTATCTCTGTTACTAATGAAATATTCCTTGAGGCAAAACATTGACTGTGGCTGGTAAACAAAAACAATCATATTTTGTACATTAGAATAACTGGCGCCCCCTAGGCAACAATGGGCGAGCTCGATTGGCAAATCCTTTAGATATACATTAAGTAATCCTCAAAGCATCATTTCATTCAAAACAATAAATTTATATTATGTACATAATCACAAAACAGTGGCCTAATTATGCACACCAAATCCTGAGCAATTCCAATTGTCTAACTGTCAAATTAGTTGGAATCGCTCAGGATTTGGTGAGCGTAATATAGGGGCAGGTAGGTATTGGCGGGACACCATGAAAGACTCTGTGATGGGGAAAAGGCTATATACAACAGTAGGCAGAGGTGAGTTGAAGTTTATAATGACTCCTGCGTTTTAGGCGGTCTCTAGACGACCATGCAGGAAGACATGGGTTACGTGCTGTCATGCATGCATGACCGTTTAATTATATTGGTTGATGAAAATGACATGCAAACTATGTGCTGATAATTCCTTCGATTGATAATTCCTTCTATTTTTCATTCTGCAAACTATAACTGATATCCACACAATGATCTTTTAGAATGGTAAATCTGCCTTTGACATTGCCATATTTACCAGAAAAGTAGCGAGCGACTGCGAACACTGCGGCTGGACTGAAAATGCGTGCATGATTTGGTTTTTTGGTCGATCATCATCATCATCATCAACAACAACATCATCATCATCAACATCATCATCATCGTCATCAACCACTTGACGCCCGCTGCAGGACATAGGCCTCCCTCATGGTTATCATAACCATGAGAGGTTTTGCCTTAATTGGTCGATCATGCAGTATGGTAATTCACGTAAAATGCAACATAACGCACGTCCTACCGCATGATCGTGTAGGGACCACTTTACGCTTTTGACCCAAATCACCAATGTGTGCCGGTAATGCAAAATATAAACAATAAAATAAAAATTAAGTGAACTACAACGCAATTTAAATTTTATATGTAACGAAAAGAACGGTCCCGAAATCGCAATTATAAACAACACTATGTACCGTTTTAGATATTTTCTGCATCACTTACTTCAGCATTCGGCAAACTTTTCACTTTTTTCTCGCCAATAACAGCTAGATCGGCTTCCATTTTTTCCAAGTTTCTCGCACAAATTATTTAACTGAAAGATTTATCAGAGTTATCGCACTCGAAATTTTTTTGCTTTGAGATGACTTGAATTCAATTTATTTCAGAAATTTCTTGCGCTTTCCGCGTTCTGTCGAAAACTTAACTAACAAGTTTTTCTTTTTACGCCACACACACAATACACAGATTAAAAAGACAAAAGTATTACGCTTTACTTTCGTGGCTGTCAAAAACTCAAAACCAGTGACAGAGATAGCATTACATTTTTTTTTTTTGCCTCTGCGTGACCGCGATAGATGGCCCCCGTCAAAACAGAAAAACAGGTGTTCACTGTTCTTCGTGAACGCACTGACGGCGATGTGAACTATGATAAAATAAACCCCTTCTTATGAAAAAATACTGTTCCAGGAGTATTTTTTTTAACTGCTTGTATAAATTTATAGCCACTGCTTCTTTATTACTAACAAGCCAGAAATTAGATATACCTACGGATTTTGATAAAAAACCGTAAAGCAGTCTTCGCATATGCCTCAAGCTTGTATATTATTTTATTAAGCCAACGGGTGCAATAAAACTGTAAAATTGCCTTTTATGTTTTCACTAGGACCATTATTTCTATTTATTTTCAACTATACATTTTTTGATTTGATAGAAAAAGAAGTCTCTTCCTCCGTCTGCCATACGCAGGGTTCTCAACTTAGGGATTTTTCCCCCAAATTTAGGGGATAAAAAAGTGGCATGGGATTTTCTCGGGCGGTTATAAATTTTTTTTGATATTTTTAGGAATAATTATTTTTATTACGAAAATTTTCGTTAATTAAAAATATAAAGGTGTGAAAATCGTAGCCTTGGCATAACCCAATCTAGCCAATCATATTTATTTTTAGTCATCTAGTCAACGTTGCCAGAAGCTTACTTTTGCAAACTTTTACGTGATTTTTAATTAAGTAAGGTTCCATATAGGTTACACGAATTATAGGTTAGGTGGAACTTGCACAACATTTAATCGATCCCCAAGATCTTAGGTTTGTTTAATGTTTACATTTATGATTTGGTTGTTGGGGACGGGTTGTAGGCGTTGGGGAATATGCATGAGGGCACTAATATTGAACTCAAAAATGAAAAAAAAAATCCTTGAAAAAATTTATAGGACAAGAAAAGTTGGTAGGTACCGTAAAACGCACCAAAACCACAATCCGAAATTTTCCAAGTCACGGGACCTTTTTTGCTTCCTGCGGCCTCCCTGACCCATCCCCGAACAAAAAGAAAGAAAAAAAAAATCACCCCCCAAGGCTACACGGGAACTGGTGGCCAGGAAGTGGTTGGCACTTACAAAATTTCGAATCGTGGTTTTTCGTTTTTTATTTATAACTGAGAACGGTGTATTTTACGGTACCAAATTACGGAACCTTTTTTGCTCCCAAAGATCCCCTACACAATGCAAGAAAAAAAAAATTCTTGCAAAAATTGTATAAAATTTTTTTTTATTGATTTTTTTTTATTTTTGCGTCCATTAGGGCTTCTATAGTTTTCCCAAGGGGGATTGTTTTTAGTGTATAATAGTCTAATAACTCGACAAAAATCAATTTTATAAAAAAATAGACAAAGAACAAAAACGTGTTAGTTTAACGTGTTAAACCGATAGCAAAAAGAAAAATAGAAAAAAAATTGCAAAATTTTTCTGTCCTCGGCCCATAGCACCCCCAAGGCTACCCCACCCCAACCGATTTTCTAAGTAACCCTTTAATGGCTTTTGATTTTGGCTTTAGGGAGATTAGTTTTATAGAGTTGGAAACACTTACACGTCACGCCTGGCTTGATGCCTTGACGCCTGCCTGCCTTCTTTTCCTTTGCTTTTTTTTTTTCGACATTTGACGTTTCTTCTTTCAAAGCGTGTGCCTGCTCGCCGTTTTCCAGATTTCCAGTTTCTTTGGAAAACTATCCAGATTCCGTAAGTAATCCTTTTCTTTAAATTTTTCAAAGTTATAACTTTGACGAAGTTAATCGTTTGAGATAAGTTTTTCACATTACAGTTGCGCGTACTCTTTATACCAATGACCTTGCTAGCTAGTTCGTAGGTATTCGCGCTTCTAAAATTGATTTTTTTCATGTCCTTTTACGTATTAGAAGCTATTTAGACAATCGATATTCTTACCGGGTAGCATTAGCGTGTTTTGCGTTCAATATTTAACGACTACATTCGGTCGCCCAGTACCCACATCGTTTTGGATACCTACCTACAGAGGGGTGTAATTTCACATCAAACATGCTTCTTGTAATTCTATAATCAAGTAAGTAAGTACCTACTTGGATGTGTGTGTAATTGTTACAAATATCATGTTGTCATTGTGGAGTAGAGGATTATAATATAGTTTTCCTTGTGTATTCAGACTGTTAATTTGCTCGCATAACTTCTAAAAATGAACACAAGCAAATTCAGATTGGATTTGAGATTATTCTTATTGTAAACACATTCGACTCCTGGGGCCTGTTTCATAGAACTACAATTCATGGTTTATTATGACAATTTGATGAACATTGCGAAGACTATTAACCCACAGAGTAACAAGTAGACTCTGCTGCGCAATGTACATCAAATTGTCATAATAAACTACAAATTGTAGTTTTATGACCCTCAGGCCAGATCGCCCTCAACTCAATGCACTGTTCTATTTTTCCTATACAAACAGCCATTAGTTGGTGACTACAGTTGAACTTTAATGTCTCTTAATTAATCAAATCTAACCTATTTCATGTTTGAAATGTTAGCAACCATGTCCGCATGGGCATGATTAGGGATTGCAATCTGGATTTGAAATGTTTGGATAAAACATTAATAGATAAAAACAGATAAAACTAAAATAGAGGAGACTTCCTAAAGAATTGATTGCTTGATGCTTGATATGACTACACATTTTACGTCTAAAGAATAAAAACACCACAAACAGTATCTTGAAGTACTGTACGAACTATTAAAAAAAAGACTCCAATTAATCTGTTTCGTACTGTAATATAAGTTTTTAATTCTCTTTTAATTTATTTTCTTACACACAACACATCCTGGAATGATTCGCATGTCTTAGACGATACAAGTATATTTAGCCTGGTAGCGATCCGTGATCTAAACTGAATACTTGCTCTGGAGCCTTCTTGGCTCACTTTTACTATGATAAAAATTTAAACATGAGAGTTTCGCTATATGGGTTTTTTTTGTGGTTTGTACTCAATCATTCAAAGTTGAAGACGTTAAATGTGCCAATGAGTTTAATTTTGCCCTATGGATGTTGAAGAATAATTTGTGGTGCTGGAAAACGCCTTAAATCGCCTAACAAGAAAGGAGTGACGCTGAGCAGCGAGCCCGAGCACGCTGGAGTTACGGTGCAGAGACTAACAGAATCAATGTTTTTATCAGTAAGTTCTGCAAAATATAACACAAAAATGTTTTGTCTCCTCTGTTTTATGGCTATTACCTGTTGTAAACCTACCCTGACCTAACTTAACCTAACAGCTCTAGTTTTTGAGATACAGCTATGGGCCATATTATGTTTGTACTAGTTACACTTAACTTTCATAAAACTGAGCTGTTTTTGTAAAAAGTATTGTTTTTTTACAATATGTACGTCTATAAATAAGTGTAAAAACCATTCCAACTATTTCTGTGATATCTGTGGTGTATGAATATACATAAAAATTGTAGACTAAGTTTGTGGAAGTTTGTAAAACAGATGTATTTTGACTACTTTGGATTTGCTTTGGACGCACACTACAAGTACTGGGTTCCTTATTGGGTATTGAGTTAAATAAATATTATCCTTATATTTATAGGCAGGGAAACACACAGTTTATCGTGAAAAAATATATATTTCCTGTATCAGAAATGTCTACATAACGACCACTATCAAGTTTTTCAACCAACCAATCTTTCTCTGGGCCAAATCAATTTAATTTCTCGTTTCCAACAGTTGCATGAAATTCAGTGACTGCTTAGAAATCAATTTAAAGATCTCTTAAAATCAGTCCAACTGTTTATTTAACTTTTGACAGATGAACATCCATTAAGTTCCCTATTTATTTGACAGGAAACCATAGGCGGAAAATGCGACACTTCGTAGACAACTTTTTAGGGTTCCGTAGTAAACAAGGAACCCCCTATAGTTTCATACCATGTCCGCTGTGTGTCCGCGGCTTAGCACAGAGACCATAAGTATTAGAGAGCTGAAATTTTGCATAGATATGCGTATTTATTACGCCGACAAAACGGTAGCCTAAATTAGGAATGCAATTTTTTTTTCTCACCTACACCATAGTAGGGGTGTCGTTAGATTGGTCGTTTAAAAACATTGTGGCTGTAGGAAGACCAATTTCCGATTTAGGGTTCCGTTTGTGAAATATTAAGCTTTAAAGCGCAAATGTTAGTCAGAATAGGGCGTCAACCCCGGCTAAACGGTTGATTGTAGAATCGTGAAAAAACTCAGGGCAGTAGCACATTATAATTAACTCAAAAGGAAAACTATCACGGCTGAGTAGGCTGTACAAGTTAACGAGTAATAGGCGTCGCCAACTTAGAAAAGGAGAACTTCGTACAAAATCCATTGAAAATTACTTTTTAGGGCTCCGTACCTCAAAAGGAAACACGGAACTCTTATAGGATCAATTAGTTGTCCGTCCGTCGGTCCGACCGTCTGTCTGTCAAGACCTCTTTATCTCAGGAACGCGTGGAGGCATCGATTTAAAATTAAAACCATTATACTCAGGTCTACAGACCCTTGAAGCTGTGAAAAAAACAAACATCTAAGCTAACATAAAAAAAGATACGGCCGTTTATGCCACAAAAAAACGTATATTTCGGGTACTTTCCGATGACCTAGAACTATGAAATTTGGCAAGCAATATCGTTTTATACTACAAGTACAGGAAAAATTCTGAAAACTATACATTTGTAATTTGTAGACGACCTCGTAGCGCAGCGGTAGTTCATCTGCATACCATGCGAATCTCGTTCGAATCCCGGCTGGGGACAAAAAAAACCCCAGATCTTGGATGTTTACATGTTTGTGATGTCGTTGTTTCTGGTTCCCACGACACAGGATATCCTAGTGTGGGGCCAGAAGCAATGTATGTGCCTGTATGTAAATGTTTATGTAATTAAATCATTAAAGAAATTGTCTTTGAAGTTCGAGAAAAGCTCTACTATTTACTACCTACAAATTTGTACGGAGCCCTCGGTGGGCGAGTTCGACTCGCAGCTGTCCGGTTTTTTTTTATAAAGTTGTTAGGAACCCTACTTGGCCGGTTTTTGTTTACAATAGTGATGTGACGTGTTTTACCAATATAACGAGTATGTTATGTTCAAGTTGATTTTCTTTAAAAAATTGATCTTATTACAAAGATTTAATAACAATAAAAAATTAGATTTAAATATTACAAGTGACAAAATAATATGAAAACTCGTCGATAAGAAAGTTTTTAGTTTATCACACTCAAACTATAAAAAATATCAAAATGAAATATCAATGCAATCAATCGATTAAAACTTCAATATAATTAAAGCCGATTATCACAATCGAATCGGTAACTTCATAGAATGTCACTAAATCAAGCTGTCAAAAGTTTAATAAACGGTCGGACCGACTGCAGCTACTTACATTCCACTGCCAGTCCTCATGATTGGCCGTTATAATAAACTAGCTTTTGCCTTGAATGAGTGATTTCCCCGATGAAAAGTATCCTATGTCCTTCCGCGGGACTCAAACTATCTCTATACCAAATTTCATCTAAATCCGTTCAGCCGTTATTGCGCGATTGAGTAACAAACATCTTCACAAACTTTCACATTTATAATATTAGTACGATGTCTGAATATGTTAGTAAGTTCATGTTATTTCCATGGCTATTAGCTGTTTGTGTTGGATGGTATAGTCTGTAAGCAAGGTTAATGTTAAACCTATACAGCCACAGAAATACTACATTTATTGAACAGAATTTTTCTTAGGAATTTGGGCTCATATTTTTCGAAATAAATACAAGGTTTATCTGGGATTCGGAGACCCCAGATAAACCTTGCGATAAACCTTTACCAGCTTTTTTTGCGTTCTGTAGTTCCATTGTTTTTTATTTGCGCTTGCAATGCTCTGTCGCCACTGTTGCAAAGTCATTGATAAGAATATCCTACTGATAAGAAGGGGCACCCTTCTCTACACATATTATTTTGAGCAGTATCCATACCGCGGCGGCGGTGGTAAATAATAATTATAATCCCGAAAGCAGAAACACACATAATGCAAATAAGAAAGAAAAACTGGCCAAGTGCGAGACGAACTCGCGCACCGAGGGTCCGTAACTCTAGGCTTTCACGATTTTAGTGTACTCGGATCTAGTGAGCTAAAGTGGCTGCTCGTATCGTGTACACCAGGGAGCTTAGTACAACGATAAAAAAGCCAAGTGTACTAAAATGGTCGCTGTATACGGTATGAGTAGATTCCGAGTAGCTAAAATAGGTCACTGTCCGAGCGTACTGTGATCGTCAAAACGTTTGTGTACGTAGGTATTTACCAACAAAAATAAAACCGGAAAAATTGCACTAAAATGAAGAGCTCGGTGATTTTGTCATGGATCCCACCAAAAGATCTTGATCAAATTTATATGAGACCATTTTGAGACCCCTTTCTAATAAAATAATAAATTGCATCGGTCGACGTGTTAAAGAAATATTGCTGAACCAAAACCTGATACATACAGACAAAATGAGAACATCCTCCTTTTTTGAAGTCAGTTAAAATATTTTACTGTAGAACCCTTAGGTCCCGTTGGCACCCGCCCATTAAGGAACCCTAAAAAATGGTGTACAGAAACAGTCTATCTATTCCTGTTACACAAATCACGGTAAAACCAACTGGAGCTGATTACATCATCACGAGGTATCTTATCGTTACAATGTGTATGTAATCAAATGTTAAACAAAATTAATTTATACAGTGAACAATAAATTTTGCACACATTGACTACTAGGCTGACCCCCGGTTTCTCGTACACTAACAAGCTGTTAATCTACTGTTAACAGCTGTCAGTGGTTTTTTTGTATGCACTGGTCAATTGACAGCTGTTAACAGTAGATTAACCGGGGGTAAGTTTCATGAAACTAAAATTCATATTTTATTGTGACAACTCTATGTACATTTGTGAAGTTATACCACTCGCTAACGGTGAAGGAAAACATCGTGAGGAAAATTTTAAAAACCTATTTAGAGGCTAGCTCAGTTGGGAGAGCGCTGGCACGGTTAGGCAGAGGTCGCGGGTTCAAGTCCCGGTATGGGTGGAATTTTTAGCCTCTAAATAGGTTTTTAAAATTGTCCTCAGCACGGGTTAGTGCCACAAAAAGAATATAATCGTGAGGAAACCTGAGTGTGAGCTATTCACATACCTCAGCGCTTGAAATCTTAAATCCGCGATGGGCACGCGTGGTGTTTAAGCCCATACTATCTCCCTGAGAGAAGGCCTGTGTCCTACAGTGGGACGTATATAGGCTGCTTATGTACATTGCGTTGCCGAGTCTTACTACTTCTTAATCTGTGGGTTGATCGACTTCGCAATGTACATCGAATTGTCAGAGTAATTCATGTTAGGTGTGGATTAAATATGTGGAACAAACAGCTGATACTTTTTTAGCTATTTCAAAGTTATAAATACTAAGAGTCTTCTTTCCAAAAACACGATTCCTTATAACATAACATAAACTCGCGCCTGTATCCCGGAGGGGTAGGCAGAGACCAGGGTCTGCCACTTGCCACGATCCTGACAGATCTCTTTTCCTTCATCAACATTCATTAGTCGTGGCATGCAGGTTTCGGGCACGTTTTTATCTTGGCCTTTGCTTATACATACCCAGTGGCGTAGCATGGGGGGGGGGGCGGAGGGTGCGGTCCGCACCGGGCGGCACTTTGCCGGGGGCGGCGCTGCGCAGGTGGCAGTTAGAAAAAAAAAATAAAAAAAAAAATTCTTTCAGTGTTATTTCGTCTTTTTTTTTTATGTTACCAAATACCCTGGGTATTACCAAATAACCTACCTATTACGTTTTCTCTGTAATTTTTCTGTGATATTCTACCTATGTCAAAAAATGTTAATTTCACTTTTCAATTCAATAAATCATTCAATAAAACTAATAAAAGTACTCTTTTTACCATGCCCAAATTTTTTATAATGGATTACAAAAATAAGAGGGCGGCAAATTTGGAATCCGCACCGGGTACTAGTGACCTATGCTACGCCACTGTACATACCCTATTTGGTCGAAGTATGTTCGCCTGAGACGGATTCTTTAAAACAACCCTCAAATGCAGTTTACATACATACATAAACTCACGCCTGTATCCCAGAGGGGTAGGCAGATACTAGGCACTGCTACGATCCTGACAAAACACTTTCGCTTCCTCAACATTCATTAGTTCGAACAGTTCAACAATTTTTAAAAACCTATTTAGAGCCTACAAAATTCTACCTATGCCGGGACTTGAACTCGCGACCTCTGGCTAACCGTGCCATCTAACCTGCGTTTATGGAGTGTTTTAAGACAATCGTGTTTTTTTAAATAACACCCTAAAACTACCACGGACTGTTTAAACTGTATTTGAGGAGTGTTTTAGACGAATTACAGTTTTACAAATAAGACCGTGGTATGTTTCAAAAGATTACAAACAACTTTACTTCCCTAGAAGAATCCCCAGTCATCGTCGGTGACGTCATATTTGGCGCCGCTTTGACTCATTGCCGGTTGCGTCACCCACCACTCACGGCAGCAATGCGACGCCCAGCCAATTTCTCCCTTATTACCCACAACATAAGAGTTGAAATTCGAACACACCGTAGGTATTGAACAAAATCGCAGTGCCTAGTATTGCCAACTGTGGTTATAATGCGTCGCAAGGTTGGTTTCAGTTAGTTGGCTCTGGGATTTGAGTGTGTACGTTTGCTGAGCAAGCGTGTGATTTTATAAGACTGGTATAGCTTTAATTAGAAAACAGGTTAGTGTCTACTGTGTATTTAATAAGTTATTAGCTATTAGCAGTGTCCGCGTCTTCGTTCGCAAGGTAATTTATCCTCAATACTGGTGGGGAGGGGGCCGAAACAGTGTGACCTCAGAACACAAAAAGAAGAGTGTGACTTATGACAAGGGGTGGGAGGGGTCTCAAGTTTTGTGACGTCACATTGCAAAAATATAATACAATAAGCGGTGGTAGCCTAGTGGAAAGCGGTGGTAGCCTAGTGGGTAGAACATTGGACTCGGAAGCGGGAGACCCAGGTTCGATTCCCAGTGCGGGCATGTACCTATGACTTTGTTTTCTAAGTTATGTACATTTGTGAAGTTATAGTAGCAATACCACTCGCTAACTGTGAAGGAAAACATCGTGAGGAAACCTGGGTGTCTGAGCTATTAACATGCCTCAGCGCTTGAAAACGCCAATCCGCGGTGGGCACGCTTGGTGATTAAGCCCATACTCTCTCTGAGAGAAGGCCTGTGCCCTATAGTGAGACGTATATAGGCTGCTTATGACTAGTGAAAGAATTTTTGAAATTGGATAAGATACCCTTTATATGTACAAACATACACACTTTTCCTGGTTATAATGTTAGTATACTGACCGCTGGTTTCCGAATTGAGTATTTCGCTAAGACTTAAATGTCAAGTTATTTCCTCAGATGCCTATTAATTATAAGCACCAAATCCTGTCGGAATCCTTACGTTTGCGACAGCAATTAGTATGGAATTTGATAGTTCGACGATTGGAATCGCTCAGGATGTGGTGCGAGTAGGGTTGCCAACTTTTTTTCTGACAAATATAGTATTTTCGAAGCTATTACCTCTAAAATTATAGTAAGTGGCAAAATAATGGTAAGAAAATAGTAAACAATAGCAGCAGTTGTGCCGCGCGATTCAAGGACTTAGACTTGAAGAGCGAGCTTTAGAAAAAGATTAAGGGTGGGTTCCGCTTCACGCAAAATGTAGTAGTTTCGCCTGCTATATATTTTTTTTAGAAATATAATATTTGTGCCCCTAATATAGTAGGATACTATATTATATCGTAGGGTTGGCAACCGTAGGTGCGAGTTATATAGGAGCTGATTTCTTAAAAGAACGGCCTGACAGAACGATGCTTAACCCTTTAAATTGTAGAGCTAGATAATTTTTTCATTGGTTTTGGACTTCATTCAAAGTGATAAGGTTCAATTTAAGGTGGCAAACATTATGCCACTGCGTGCTAAAGGGGGGGATCCAATACGGTATTTGACACGATCAACAATAAATTATTTCATATGCTCGATTAAAACAAAAAATACAAAATATCTCGGAAAATGTATCTCTTTTAGCCAATTAATAGTTATTACAATTTTTAAATAGATTAAACATAAAAAGAGTGCTCTGAAATGTGACGTCATAAGCAAGTATTTTCATACAAAATTCCATTTTAAAAGTAACTCATTTGATATTTTGTCAAATACCCAATGACGTGTGTCCGGAACGAAGCTGAGAGGACGACCGTAGTGTAGTGTCGCGGCTACAACTGAATTTGATGGACGTGTATTATTTGCTAAAGCATGGTCATTACAAATTATGTAGGTGGTAACTTAAAATTATGGCACAAGCATGCTCTACCCGTCAGGGTGCGCAAATATTATTTTTGTTTTAAAAAAAAAAGTTTTTTGAGCTAAATTAGTAGGTAGGTACAAAAATCGTTGCACAGTAATAACAATAAAAGAAAAAAAAATGCTTAAAATTAAACTGAGATCAATGGACCATTTAAGAAGTCCTTTACACTATAATACATTTTGTCTATGAGAATTGTATATAATACTGGGAATGCTGCAGAGCATTCTATCTGAACCTTATAGCGGAAATGCCAGTTGTATTTATAAATTTGTTAAGGATAGCTTAGTCATAAGATCTAAGTATGTAAAAACCTATTTGGAGGCTAAAAATTCCACACATGCGTAATGTACGTAATACAGAGTAGTTTGTAAAGAGGCTCGAAATTTCACTCATGCCTGCACTTGCCCATTAGCTCAGTTGGGAGAGCGCTGGCACGGTTAGCCAGAGCTTGCGGGTTCAAGTCCCGGCAGGGGTGGAATTTTTAGCCTCTAAATAGGTATTTAAAGTTATCCTCGGCACGGGTTAGTGCAACAAAAAGAATATAAGACCTATGTAGCTTTGATAATTATTGTATGGTTAGGTTACGTTGGGGCTGACATGCTCGTTCTGCGAACAAAGCCCCTAAATAAATAAGATTAAAAGAAAAAAAAATCATGAAGCCGTTAGCATAATTTTAAGGGGATATTCTAATCGTGATTGAGAAACGTAATAATGGAGAACTTGAAAAAAACAAGCAGCCAAGTAAGAGTTGAACTCGCATGGAGAGGGTTCCGTACAATGCCAAAGTCAAATGTTTTTATTCAATTGTGGTATCAAATTTGAAATCCTCACAGTAAGACGTGAGTTAACTACTTCTAGCGCTATCTGGTGGTGTTTTAGTGAACTATTTTCCGTAAGTGAACGTATTATATTGAGTTTACATTGATAGAATTCTTATAGGTTTTCCTGTAATCTACAAGCAATGAACCGTATTTTGTATTTTTGTCAAAATTTTAGGCTTAGTAGTTTCGGAGATCTGGGAGGATGAATGGTCAATTTTCATCTCCTTTCATGAATAAAATCAACACCTCCAAACGATCCTCATAACGAGCCCTTTCATTTGAATAATATGACACAGTAAGGTTTTTTTTTATTTCCTAATATGTCCCCCGGAAATGACCCTTATTTAAAAAAATATTCACTTTGCACATGTGTTTGGGTCATAGGATTACACAATCCTACCAAATTTCACCCGAATTGGTCCAGTAGATTCGGAGCAAATTGGCTGTGAGAGACGGACGGACAGACAGACCCTATAAGGGTTCCGTTTTTTTATACGGTGTACGGAACCCTAAAAATTATCTCATCGTATATATATATCTCTCTCTCCTTTTCGGAAACACGTAGGACTTTACACCCTATATACTGCAGACTATACGGTAGGTCAAGGTCACCCCTGCGACCTTCCGATTCCGATGGCTAGCGTTCACATAAAAACTGCATTTCAAACAAGTTTTTAATAAATTGTTGACAATGCTGTTAGTTATCATACTTATCATGTTATGTTCTAGGTCACGCCTTCGATGCCTGACCGTGACCAAATAATTTGCGTTAATGAGAAATGGCCACTGTCGCTAAGCTAAGCACGAATATTCGTATTGCTTTATTTATTTAATATCGCAATAGGAGCTTACAGTTTCCCAAAATATTGCCTGTCATATCTAAATATAGGACTACAGGCTGGCCGGGCCAATTTCCTTGTAGTCTTATTTAGAACCACCTATTGCCGTGTGTAAGGGAAATCCAGCAGCGTTGCATACCGAGAACCAGAGCCGGATTTTGAGGTCTGGAGGCCCTAGGGCAACGAAGGAGCGGAGGCCCCTAATTATTCCCGAATAAAAAATACGAAACAAAAACTACAATGAATACGACGAATTTTTTTTTTTAATTTGATAAACAAACAGACGTTATAAGTACTCATAAAAGATTGGCGTTTAACGATAATACATATTAGCCTATTGTGGGGGCCCTTTCCTTGTGGAGGCCCCAGGGCAGTAGCCCCGCCTGCCCTCCCCTAAATCCGGCCCTGCCGAGAACTATAAATTCAGTTAGAAGCTATTTATAGGTGTGACGTTTAGCGTATCATAATCGAGTGGCATGCATTTACACATGAACTCACGCCCGTCCAGGAAGGGGTAGGCAGTCATAAGGGTTTGCCATTAGAAGTGGTTTAAATATCGATACATTTTTTTTAAGAAACTCGTTTTAGGTTTTTGTTGTTTTGATATTCAACGCTTATACGGACTCTGAAACGAGCTTTTAGAATGAATACTAAATAAAATACGATAGAAACGATAACTGACTTTTGACTCGTCGAACTCGAACGTGCCGCCAATACTTAGCTTAATTTGAGTCTCGGATTTACGATTTTTCCGTCCTATTGTTTATTGTGACCCTATTTTTTCCGTGATTTAGGGAATCGAAATAAGGTCGCGTACGATACGTAAGACTTTTTCTATTCTATTCTACTTGGTAGCGATGGTAGCGGAGCGGTAGAACGCCGGCTGCTCACTCGGGAGGTCGTGGGTTCAAATCCCGGCATGTACCAATGACTTTGTTTTCTAACTTACGTACATTTCGACGGTCCCTAGGTACAATTGCGTAAGTGTCAGATACGTCTAGACCATTTTCGTAATCTCCGTACCCGAATGCATCTATAAAAAAAAAATAATGTTGAAAAATTGAAAAAAAAAAAACAATTTGATGTAGGTATTTTTTTTTCGTGTCTTATCTAAACTTTCGTTCCCAAGCATCTGCCAGTTTTGTGCGTATGCGCCGGACGTGGGGGGCGGGCGGAAGTGACCTTGAGTCAACTACACACCTCAGTTTTCACCTTAACAATTTAATTTTAACTAAATACATTAAATATAATAAGTCAAAAATACTTACATAATTTAATACAGATAAGGTTGTTTTATATATTTTATACAGATAAGGTTGCTTGGTTTTCTAAGTTATGACATTTGTGAAGTTATAGTAGCAATACCACACGCTAACGGTGAAGGAAAACATCGTGAGGAAACCTGAGTGTCTGAGCTATTCACATACCTCAGCGCTTGAAATCGCCAACCCGTGGTGGGCACGCGTGGTGATTAAGCCCATACTCTCTCCCTGAGAGAAGGCCTGTGCCCTACAGTGAGACGTATATAGGCTGCTTATGTATACAATAAGATGTATATGCTCTTTTACTATGGAGATACGTTTGAGATTAATTACTAATTTTCCCAAGTCAAACATCGTAAATGGCAGTTACCTTTTTCAGATTATTTCACAAATTCTCACATGACCGCCCGTAACTGCCATATACAATTTTCGTAATTGAAGTAAACATATGCAATATTTACCAAATATGTTTATGGTGTCTAAAAGAACCCGAAATGTTGGCTAAAATATCCTTGCCGAAAAACATTTATCGGCCATGTTATATAACAATATAACCACATAAATTTATTGTGCGCTTATAATTGACGGAGTTATGACCATTTTAGTACGAAAAAAAAACTTTAAACGGCTCTACTGTAAAATTTGTGTTTTTAAGATATTCGATTTGTGAAGTTAAAGTAGCAATACCACTCGCTAACCGTGAAGATATTCGATTTGTGAAGTTAAAGTAGCAATACCACTCGCTAACCGTGAAGGGAAACATCATGAGGACCTGAGTGTTTGAAATTGCCAATCCGCGGCAAGCACGCATGGTGATTAAGCCCGCAGTCTCTTTCTCTCACACTGAGAGAAGGAAAAAAAAACTACGTGAATTTGGCGCCCCCTCGGGCAGTCGTCTGGGGCTAGCACACCGGCTGAACCTCAAACCCCCCCCCCCCCCCCCGACATATTTCGTATTCTTTAATCCAAAGGTAGCTTATTCACCGTCTCCCTCTCTTGCTCCAGATAAACAGCAATGGCGATCCACATCAAGGACTCCGCGGACCTGAAGACCAAGCTGGCTGAGGCTGGTGACAAGCTGGTCATCATTGACTTCATGGCCACCTGGTGTGGCCCCTGCAAGATGATCGGGCCCAAGCTCGAGGAGATGGCCAATGAGATGAGCGACGCCATCGTCGTCCTCAAGGTGAGATGGTGGCCCGAGTGTAGTCAGTAGAGTATGCTATTCCACAGAAAATCCGAAGTAAAAAAATTACTTCCTCATAACACAACCACTTGTCCTGGACCCAAATTAGGATGCCCGGTTCTATGGTAACCAGGCAAGGACATCACGAACATGGAAAAACATCCAGACTCAGGCCTTTTCTACAAATGTACGGCGGCCCCCCCTGGGAATCGAACCCACGACCTCCGCCATGGTAATCCGCCAGACCAACGAGGCAGCGAAAATACCTAGTTCCCTAGAGCCTTGGACTGAATCTGGTAATTGCGTTGTCTATTAACTCACCAGAACATGAATTTAAAAATAATAATAAGGTGCTCCTCCTGCTAAAAACCATTAAAAAAATAAAATCTATGTTTTGCACATTGAAAAAGGAGTTTTTTGTCTAATATTTCATCCAAGATACAGGTAGGGGACCGGGCTTAATAACAAATATGTCGTTATTGTAGTCTGAACAGTATCTCAATTAAAAAAATCCTCGCTCGGGCAGGCGTGTTATCGATGAATTCCATTCTAGTAAGAAATATAACATAACAAAAATATATCAAAATAATAACAAAAAAGAAAAAAATAATAATATGTACGATTTCCGTGGAATTATATAAATGAGGATATACAGCGGTGGTAGCCTAGTGGGTAGAACATTGGGCCCGGAAGCGAGAGACCCAGGTTCGATTCCCAGTGCAGGCATGTATTATGACTTTGTTTTATAAGTTATGTACATTTCTGAAATTATAATAGCAATACCACTCGCTAGCGGTGAAGGAAAACATCTTGAGGAAACCTGAGTGTCTGAGCTATTCACACACCTCAGCGCTTAAAATCGCCAATCCGCGGTGGGCACGGGTGGTGCTTAAGCCCATACTCTCTCCCTGAGAGAAGGCCTGTGCCCTACAGTGGGACGTGTAGGCTGCTTATGTACTCGTATATAAATGAGATCTTTATCACATGCTATTCGATCCATGAAAATATCGTTAGGCGTCATCCCTAAAGTACGTCAAACTAATTTCGTGATTTTTCGACCCCTCCCCGTCCTTGTCACCGTTGGTCACATTTGTGAGACCCCCCTCCCTAGAGTGACGTCATATATTTCGCAATTTTACAAGAATAAATTATTTATTGTATTCATAAGCAGCCTATATACGTCCCACTGTAGGGCACAGGCCTTCTCTCAGAGAGAGAGTATGGGCTTAATCACCACGCATGCCCACCGCGGATTGGCGATTTCAAGCGCTGAGGTATGTGAATAGCTCAGACACCCAGGTTTCCTCACGATGTTTTCCTTCACCGTTAGCGAGTGGTATTGCTACTATAACTTCACAAATGTACATAACTTAGAAAGAAAAGTCATAGGTACATGCCCGCACTGGGAATCGAACCTGGGTCTCCCGCTTCCGAGTCCAATGTTCTACCCACTAGGCTACCACCGCTTTCCACTAGGCTACCACCGCTTATTGTATTATATTTTTGCAATGTGACGTCACAAAACTTGAGACCCCTCCCACCCCTTGGCATAAGTCACACTCTTCTTTTTGTGTTCTGAGGTCACACTGTTTCGGCCCCCTCCCCTTCCCCTTGAAGTTCGCTGGACAATCTACTCATTAAACATTATTTTGTTTCCAGGTCGACGTGGACGAATGTGAAGACATCGCGATGGAGTACGAGGTCAACTCTATGCCTACATTCATCTTCATCAAGTCTTCGGTGAAGTTGGAAGAGTTCTCCGGAGCCAACGTCGACAAACTCAAAAACACTATTCTGAAACACAAGTAACTTTACATCCTGTATAAGAGGGTAGAAGAGAGTATTAACTATCTATACAGTATGTAAAAGTGTGACGCAATAAACACCTAACAGTATTTTTTTTAACGGTTCTAACGCGCTGGCGTTTGACTGTTCAAAAATGGATGTTATTATGCTATTTATTAGTAAACTGAATTAGTGCACTTATGTACTTGTATAGTATTTTTGCATGCCAGTGTCCGTTTTCAACGCTCGTTAGTCCATGTTATTACGTCGCAAACAATATTGTTATGTATTCCAATAAACTATCATAAGTGATTAAAAATAAGCTTTTTCTTTTCATATCAGTGAGACAGATCCATTAGGTACAATTCTTATCTTTATTATACAAATCACATACAGATAAGTTAGATACACTACTCTTTTGTGTAATCATTTAAATTAAAACGAAACCGAGCACGCAGCTACTGCCTAATACGTACTTATTAATATTAAATTTGATTTCTTTATCAGATTAGACTGTTTTAGGATTATTCTTATATAAGCTAAATTGCACACACAACATAAGCTAAGCCAGGGGCCTGTTTCTTAGAACTAAAATCATGGTTTACTATGACAATTCGATTGCAGACTAAGAAGTAGACTGCTACGCAATGTACCTCGAATTGTCGTAATAAACTAAGAATTGTAACTTTATGAAACGCGGCCCTGCCGGGGGCCAATGAACAAACTAAAATTACGGTCTTATAAAAATCCGATTCCTTAACCCTTAATAAGGCGCGAGCCAGTAGGCTAGTTAGAGAAAAAGTTGAAATTGATTTAGGGTAAGTTGATACTCTAGAATATGAAAAAATATAAAAAAGGGGGGGTTTTCATGGGGGGAGTAGCTTTTTTTTGGGTGGGAAATAATATCCCTTTGCCCGATTAGGTTTACGCATTAGGTTTTTGGGTGGGAAATAATATCCCTTTGCCTGATTAGGTTTTGTACTTTTAGCCTCAGTTTCAGTATTTCCATATACAAGCACTAGCCCGTGGTTTGGTTTACATTTCTTGTAAAATTATTAAAATTTGTGTAAACTAGAAGATTAAAACAATTTAGAATAATAAAAATGTTTTATTACGCTTATAAAACTAGGAAAAAATGAAGGTAAATAAAAAAGCGTGCGACAGAGATAAAAATGTGAAAAATTAGAACGAATAAATAGAAGAAATAAACAGGTGAGATGAATAATAAATGCAAGTGCTTGCCACCAACAAAAAAATTGTGTCTGACAACTATTGGCAAAAACATAACACCAAATAAATGCAAACGAAGTCGGGTGCAGTAGCTAGTTAGCAATAAAAAAATCATGAACTTATCGGGCAAAGGGAAATAATTTCCCACCTATAAATTTGCAATTTTTGAGTTTATGGTTTATTACATTGCCTTTGAAAACACTCATAAAACACCATCAGAATAGACCTTTTACCAGAGCAATCAAATTGTTCTTACAGGATTTTTTGTAGAACAAAAACTCGTTTTTTCTTCGGACTGTCAGAAAAATCACCGCTTTGTTTACTCAAAATTCTCCCACCGACTCTTTGACATAAAAAAAATAAGTCAAAGGTTGCCAATAAGCAAAAAGTTTTGCCAGGAAAAGAAAAAAAAGTCCTAATAATCTGTGGTAAGTGGTTCATTCGTTCACTGCAAATGATTTGCAGACAATATTTTACTTTAAAAAAAAAACGTCGTGGTGGGAAATAATTTCCCCTTGCCTTATTAAGGGTTAAAACACTCGATAAACGCCAATTAAAGTAGTCTGTGGTGGACAGACAGACTATTTTAATCGGCGTTTTAAGGAATCGTGTTCTTTTTAAAATAAGACCATCATCAGCCATTCGACGTCCACTGCAGGACATAGGCCCCCTTCGTGGTTTTCTTAACCATGAGGGGTTTTGCCATAATAAGGTCTTAACGGTCTTATTGACCGTTAGTTTGTAATTTCCTAGCATACTTTTCACCTACTTTAGCTTAACAGCATGGTAGCACATCGGTTAATGTCCTAGCGGGGCCAGCCTAGAAAAGCGATGGCCTGCCGCACCGAATCCCAATGCTTTGTTTGTTTAATCCGGGCTTGGACGCCCGGATTAAACAAACGGGTAAATGTTCGATGGGCCGGTGTTTGACCATAAGGTGGACTTTCTTTTCCTATATTTGATTTAAAATGGGACAAGATGTTGCAGAAATAATTTAAAAGCAAATGAGGAGTTTGCTAAATGTTTGCTCCCGTCGGTTTTTTTTTATAGCAAGCTTTTAATTTTTTTTCTGACTAAACCTCAAACCGGCCAAGTGCGAGTCGGACTCGCGCACGAAGGGTTCCGTACCATTATCTATACAACATTAGACACAAAGATGGAGAAAAAACGCTAGATGGCGAGCGCTGTCTTTAGACAACGTTTGTTGTATGGGAGCCCCCTTACATTTTTATTTTAATTATTTACTTTTGAAGCTAATACAGAACTGAATATTCTGTGAATATTTCAAACGTCTACCTGTTGCCGATATTAATCAGCGAGCAAAAAACGGGAAACAATTACGTTTGTTGTATGGGAGCCCCCCTTAAATGGTAATTTTATTCTGTTTTAAGTATTTGTTGTTATAGCGGCAACATAAATACATCACCTGTTAAAATTTTAACTACCTAACTGGCCCGTTCATGAGATACAGCCTGGTGACAGACAGACAGATAGACGGACAGACAGACAGACAGGCAGACAGACAGACAAACAGCCAAACGGACAGTGAAGTCTTAGTAATAGATAGGGTCCCGTTTGGCACCCTTCGGGTACGAAACCCTAAAAAGAGGTTATGAAAGAATTTCTGTTAGAGGTTTCATCACCGACTGGCTGAACCTTGTTTTAATCCTGGCCGATCGCATTTTCGACATTGTTGGATTGACATGATGTTTTATGTAGTACTCTGTTTTTTCTTCTTGTGCTGAATAAAATACTATTGCATATTTTCCACTAAATACGTGATTAAATCACTTTATGAAAATTTCAATTATCCGTTTATCGGGTATCTGCAATGGATACCCGATAAACTAATAAAAATCCCATCCCTGACTCACGCCTGCATCCCAGGGGCGTAGGCAGAGACCAGAGTTGCCACTTGCCACGATCCTGGGCCACGTTTCTTAAAACTACAATTCGTACAGACGGCCGGTCCAACCACCGTTCATTAAACTTTTGAGAGCTCGATTTAGTGAAGTTATCGATTCGATTGTTTATGATAATCGATTTTAATTATGTTGAAGTTTTAATCTACTGTTTGCGTTGGTATTTTATATTTAGATATTTTTTATAGTTTGCCTGTCAGAGCGTGATAAACTAAAAACTACCGAACGGGTTTTCATATTTTGTTACTTATAATATTTAAACCCGCTTTCTTATACTTTGTAATAAGATAGAAAATCAACTTAAAAGTCTTCGCTACATAATCTACTCGTTCTAATATTGTAGCAAAACATGTCGCGTCACTATTGTAAAAACCGGCCAAGTGCATGTCGGGCCACGCGCAGTGTAGGGTTCCTTAGAAAGAGGGAGTTTTATCTGCTTTACAGCTAACTTTTATAAGCTGGTCGCCTATTACTCGTTAACTTGAAAAGCCTACTTAGCCGTGATAGTTTTCCTTTTAAGTTCATTATATGTGCTATATTGTTCATATATGTTCACTATAATTATGTGTACTACCCTGAATTTCTTCGCGTTTCTACAATCAACCGTTCAGCCAGTCGAAGCGGGGGGGACGCCCTTCTCGGACAAAAAAATCGCGCTTTGAAGCTTAATATTTCGCAAACCGAACCACTAATAAAAAAATGATCTCCCTACACCCACAATATTTTTAAAAGACCAATTTTTAAGACTTTATTTTACCGTTTGATTAATACCGGCGTGATTAATATGTATTTCTATGCGAAATTTCAGCTTTCTCGTACCAATCGTCTGAGGTAGGCCGCGGACAGACAGACAGACAGACGGACGGACACGGCGAAACTATAAGGGTTCCTTGTCGACCACGCAACCCTAAAAACAGGTGTCCATGAAGTGTTGCATTTTTCGCCTATGGTTTCCTGTTAAATAAATAAGGAACTTCACGGATGCGCATCTGTCAAAAGTTGGTTGTACTTGTATTTATTGGTGAACGGTTGTACCTTGGACTGATTATAGTTTATGATGACAATAGGATTTACATAGTGTAGTCGAGTTCCTACTTGTCAATCTGTGGGTTAATCGACTTTGCAATGTAGATCGAATAGCCACAGTAAATCATGAAATGTAACGCATGAAAGCGGCGAATAATAAGTCAAAATTGGTCCTTAAATAAAATTAACTGTATTTTCTACAAAAAAAAGTCGATAATAATAATACACTAGTGATCTTATTGCTATATTTAACGCACAGAATGCATGTTGATGCATGAATACACGTTAAGAGTCCAATGAACCTGAAACAAAATAAAACAGATTGAAAAAAAGAGTTCTTTATTTTATTTTTGTATTTTTGAGCAGAAGCAAGACACAAACACACCACCACCGACACCAATACTTGTGTGAACAAATGCGTTGCGACGCGTTTCGCCTCTAACACGAGGCATCCTCAGGCTCCGATGGTCGACTGCCGACCTGTTTTGCTTCTGCTTAAAAAAATGGGAGGGAGGGCGGCGAGTCAACTAACCGCATGGTGCTTGAGGGATTTCGGCGAAATTTAGTAAACTTTCACATTTTAATGCAATTAACGCTTTGTTGAGCCAAATAGATACAGATTTATTTTTTAAGCAATCACGCCTGAGCAACTTTCTGCGCACTTTACAGTGCGCAAACTAACGTTATTGTGGGTCCAACAGAACTCACATCGGCGACGCGGCAGACTAAGGAAGAGATGACCAAACAAATTCTTGCCATGAACAGGGGGAAGGTTGTGCAGCACGGCCTTAGCAGCAGACCAACTGTTTCTAAGGTGGGAAAAATATGAATTAGTCCGACTTACCGGTTCAGTCGCGCCGCCGCTTGGAGTGCGGCTCGCGGTCGGCGTGGTCCCGTTTGCGGCCCGAGCCGGGCTTGTCGGCCCGCTTGGCCTCCGACAAGAACCGGTCGAGGCCGAACGGGTCGAAGTCGGCCGACGGCTGGGTGCTCCGGGAGGGCGGCTGGAAGCGGGTGCGCGGTTAGAAAGGGCTACGTTTAGAATGGGCAAGGCCAGATTACAATATTTGTTCATTATTTATCGAACCGAAACGTTTGTAAGCACTGTAAAGAAAGAAGAAATAAAAAAAGAAGACATTTATTTAAATCATCACAGAAACACAAAGTAAACACGAAGGTACACAAACAAAATATACGAACGTCAAAAAAATAAAACACTGCACATTATTAACTTAATTCCGGATTCCCTTACTTGGTTTTCGTCGAATTTTGTTTTCTGCGAATCAGAGCGAAACCTAGTCGGACTCTTCCGACAAAGAACCAAGTGAATCCGGAATTAAGTTAATAAATTGTTCATTATATTCACTATAGTAGTGAAAATAGAAATTGACCTATTTTGCGACCCTAAAACCTATTCCCAAACTATAAGTAATTTTCAAGGTGTAGTCACTAAATTGAATGCTGTAATCGTAATAAAAAAATTTATCAATGATTACCTCTATATGACTTTCGGTTGACATGCTGACGGTTGAGGATTGTTTTGTTAGAAAGGTTATTATTTTTGAGTAAAAACATTACATTACATAAACTCACGTCTGTATTCCGGAGGGGTAGGCAGAGACCAGGGCATGTCACTTACCACGATCACATTGACCGCTTATCAGCCGCGTCACAGATCTATGTCCAAGTGTGTATCGACCACCTATACGTCCCATTAGCGAGGGCAGTTGTTAGGTTAATTATTAGTAGCTGCATGCACAGAGCCATCTAGCGGTTTTAGAGAAAGCCCTCTACACGTATTTTTCGGCACTGCGCAGTTTTTCAGTGGCGGCCTCTGGGCCCGGCGCGGTTTTTTGATCGCCACTTTTTTTGTATGGGAATGGGTTTCTATGTCTACTTAAAATTCAATGCTAACACATGCTCTACTTGGTCGTGAATTTATTTATGCAATGTATGTAATTGTACTTTTCTTTAAAATTATTTGTTTTTGATACAATTTTAACCCCTGAGCGGATGCGATGGGCCTCACAATAAATGGTTGATTTGAATATTCGTTCTGTATTTATGTTGCCGTTATAACAACAAATACTAAAAACAGAAAAAAAAAAAAAACTAATATTTAAGGGTGGCTCCCACAGAACAAACGTGATTTTAATAATTGCCGATAACAATAACGGCAACAGTTAGACGCTTGATATACACATGTGCTAAGTTTTTAAATGGTTTTAATGGCTCTTATTATGATCAGTAAAAAAAAAAGTAAGTGTGATACAAGTCGTAATGTTAATTTAACTACAACTAAAAGTATGTGAAACTACAGCCAAATATTTAACGCATCTTTTGGTCCAAGCCCTGAAACTCTTAACCCTATAAAGTGACCCACCTGTTTTTTTGGTCCCCTGATCAATTTAGAAAATATGAGATACTATGTTTTGAATTTGGACAGTCAATATGTTATAGGTGCTGGGCCAACCTACTCCATCAAAAAACAATGTCCCAAGCACTGCAGCGTCCAAGTGGTCCCTTCACCCTTCTAGTGTGAGAAGGTCCTACTGGACGCTGTATTTTTTTTTTGTTTTTTAGAATACAGTTTGTTGGTACCTTTCTCACTTAATTTACATTTAAAGACTTATGCTAACTTACTAAAATAAATCATCTCATTACGCGGATGCAAAGTTCTATGAAACAGGCCCCAGGTGTCAGACTTAGGGCGCTTAAACACGGGCGGCATGGGTACCAACCGCAGGCGTCGACACGGGTCGACAATTGGGCGTCGACGTGTGTCGACGGCAGCCGTCGACGCGCTGACGCGGATATTCGACGCTGACATGGCGGCGACTGCCGTCGGCCCACATCGACGGATGTCGACGGCTGCAGTTGGCACCCGTGCCGCCCATATACAAGCGCCCTTAGGGACAGACAATAACAGTAATGGTACAGACCGGCTCGTCTCGGCTGCCGCCGGCGTCCCTCTCGAACTGCACGGGGCCGGAGCGGGCGTTCCCGCTGGACGTGCCCGCGAACTCTTTGTCCGCCACGAATCTGGAAAACACACGAAACGGGGTCATTTATTTATTTACTAGATGATTCGGCGAACGTTGTTTTGTCATATTCGTTTTAGCCTACGGCCTATCAACTATACACAAACAATTTCATGGAAATCGGTGAAGCCGTTTCGGAGGAGTTCGATAACAAACACTGTGACAATATATATATATATACACAGAACAATATTAAGGCTGCTCATACGTGATGCGTGCTGTCTCGCTCGGTATTATTTTTATTTACTGTAATAAATTGAGTAAAATTTTGATAAATGGATAATTAAATTGCGGACCAAAATAGTTTTAAAAACCTATTATCGCGTCAAATTTGCGATTTAGTTCATTCAATACCGTTCAAAAACGTGTCGCAATCCCTATCCCTATCACTTTCAATGACAGCTCGTGTCAAATAAATGCAGTCTGAAGTTCGTCAGCACCTATCAAACGTCAAATTGAAAGGGATCGCGATAGATTCGAAAGATAGACAACTAGGCCCGGTCTAAAAAATCTAATCTAAAGCCGGTTTTCGACGGTCTCAGTACGCTCGGACCGTGTGCGTACAGTTTTAGTTGGTTATGACGACGGTCAGTGCGCTCGGACTGAGTGCGTCGTTAATAATCTTACCGGCGAGTATGAGCAAGGCCACTCAAGTCCCCGTGACTGTCGGCGTCTGCGTGCCTCGTGGGTCGGTAGATATGCGCGCCAACCGATTCCGCGTTTCGCCACGGCTTGTCATAAACGTTGTAGGCTTCATCGTCACCATAACCTGCGAATGTCGATTTTGTTAACTGAGGCGTATTTAATAAAAATTTGCACGGACATTGCTCGTTTATGTTTTCATTTAGTGTAACGAGACCGCGGGACTCGCAAATGTACCGAAACGTCGGAAAATTGTATAACGAAAAAATAAACGAGTGAATATCCGTGCAAATTCAGTTTTTATTACGTCTAGTGCTCGTGTTAAACTTAGAAAATATTATGAGGCGTATTTATTACAGTGGGTATTTATATATTTTATTTTATTTACTTGCATATAAAACAATTAAAAAAAAACTTAGTATGAAACAGATTGTTGCGAAAGCGGCTAGGAAACACTGTACAAGACTGGCAAAGGACCGAAAGGGTTGCCGTGAAAGCGCCCAACAGTGGGCTCCGTCTATGGGCTGATTAGATAGATGAAATAGTAGATGTGTTAATAATAATAATATTTATTTTATTTCAAGTGAGTCACACTCATTTTAGTTAGTGGGCTTAAAACTATAAATATTAGTACTTATAGTGTGCCGGCATCATGGAACAGTTATCCATGCCACAGCTTCAGGACAGACTAGCGCGCATTCAGCCTGCCGTCGCTATGACGATAACAGATTAAAAAGTGCTCGCCAACGAATCCGCTGATTCAAGACATATAATGATTTCGTGTATATTTACGCAGCCCTTGTAAATATTGTAAAAATGTAGAATTAGGTCGACATAAAGATAAAGATATTTATTTGTGAAACATGAGTATGCATAGATGGTACAATAATAAATATTTGTTCTGCATGTTTTGTCATTGTAGACATACAAATTTTTGGTAGGAGAGAGCGCCGTTACTTAATTATTATGGGTTAATATTACAATAAAACCGAGAAAATTGGAATGTCAGGTGTCAAAAAAATATATAAGTTTATGGAAATCGTTAATTGTTAATTAATAATTATTACATGATCAATAGTAATAATTAAACAGAGCAAATTAGAATTGTCAAAATCACTATAAGTAATTAAAACTAAGATAACGCATGTCAAACTTAGAACTAGGTATATCAAGTATAGTATGTCAACTGTCGAGATATTAAAATCTTTCAGACAAGCACTCCGTTACAGTGTAATAGCATTTTTCGGATAATGTTTTCTTCAATTTATTTTTGAACAAATTTGTATCGAGTTCTCTTAGGGCACTAGGTAATTTGTTGTATATTGTGGGTCCCATACAAAATATACTCTTTTGCATTAACGCAGTGTTTGCCTTACGGATGCAGACTCATAAAAATACGCATCTGTATATACCGCATCTTGTTGTTTCTTCATCCGACCTACCACATCTACAATAGCTAAAGACACAATTATATTATAAACTAGCTGTGCCCGCGACTCCGTTCGCGTACATTTCGATTTTTACGAAGCAGCATTTGTATGGGGGCCACGTCTTATCATAACTGGAGCTAGAATTTAAATAGCCTATCCTGTGTCCCAGATGTCTATATGTTTTTATACCAAATTTCATCAAATTCGGATAATTGGTTTAAGAGTTATGGAGGAACATACATACATACACGCATACAGAAAAAAATTCTAAAAATCGTGAAATTAGTTTCAGTATCATATATTGAGCCTATAAACACAATATCTCTGAAAACAAACTAACTTACTCCATGACCGACCCTTACAGATTTATTATTAGTATAGATATAGATTACATTTAACAGTACACATTAGATGTGTAAACATTAGCATGCATGTACCCGCATGCTGGCACAGTGACGCATGTAGGGCGGATCTAGGCGGCCTGCCATCATGCTCAGGATGCTGTTAAGCACACTGGATGATGTGTCAGAAAGTTAGATAATTCTACGATAGCCAACAGATGGCCCTATTATATCGATAGCAACTATTTAAAGTGGTGTGTCAAAGTTACCACAAAAGGGCATCTGACTCAGCGTTGTGCTGAGGGTGTGAGCCCTGTTTAACACTGTGTAATAAAATAACACTGTTTTTCAAAATGAGAAAAACATTCCCTCCGAACGAATTCAAAGTCACCCAGTAGAGACCTGTTTTTGGAAGACTCCGGAACAAACTCACCGCTGTCCATTCCCTTGCTGTTGTTGAAGAGCCGCTGGTCGAACATGGCCTCGGATCCAGCGTTGGCCTTGGCCGGCAACCCGAGAGCGATCTGTTCAGAGATATCCCTTTCGCGGTCCTTCACCAGCTTAGATCTGCGAATTGGGAACGCGCGCAAACATTGATAGGCTATTTGACAGTGAGAAAAAAAGTATTAATTATATATACTCGTATAAATTATTAGTTTTAAAACCGATTTAGAGTATTTTAACGAATGAAAAAAAACCGGCC
Source organism: Yponomeuta evonymella (assembly GCA_963969515.1). Classification (NCBI taxonomy): domain Eukaryota; kingdom Metazoa; phylum Arthropoda; class Insecta; order Lepidoptera; family Yponomeutidae; genus Yponomeuta; species Yponomeuta evonymella. The sequence continues at coordinate 3,087,452 of OZ018369.1, forward strand.
AAGTGCGAGTCGGACTCGCGCACGAAGGGTTCTGTACCATTATCTATACAACATTCGAATATTTCAAGCGTCTACCTGTTGCCGTTATCGATATTCAAGCAAAAAACGGCGAAAATGTCACGTTTGTTGTATGGGAGCACCCTTAAATATTAATTTTATTCTGTTTTAGTAGGTATTTGTCGTTATAGCGGCAACCGAAATACATCTTATGTGAAAATTTCAACTGTCTAATTATCACGGTTCATGAGATACAGCCTTGTGACGGACGGTCGGAAAGCGAAGTCTTAGTAATAAGGTCTACCCTTTGGATAGGGAACCTTAAAACATGGATCATTTAAAAACCTATTTAGAGGCTAAAAATTCCACCCATGCCGGGAATTTAATCCGCAACATCTGGATAACCGTGCCAGCGCTCTCCCAACTGAGCTTGCATCACTCGGGGCTACAAGTGATGTAAATTACTTCGGTCAGATGTCGCTGCCTGTACGTAATACAGAGAAGTTTATAAAGAGGTTCGAAATTTCGCCGATGCCTGCACTTGCCCATTAGCTGGGCGTCCTACACAACCGGCCCGCCCTAGAGTCTAATACACACGTAGTTCTCCAACATTGATATAAGCATGACAATAGCTGTCATTTGCCTCTATTTGGTATAATACAAAAAAAAACTTTGTCCTTTGCATCTACGTAATGAGATGATTTATACAGCGTCCAGTGGCACCTTTACTCACCACTCGGACGCTGCAGTGCCTGGGACATTGTTTTTTAGATGGGGTAGGCTTGCCCAGCACCTATACCATCCTGACAGCTTAGTCGGGCTAAGCTTAGTATACTAAGCAGTCGCAGTATAATATCGTTCCAATGGTGTAACCCGCGCCACTTAAGCGGCCCGCAAAGAAGATCGATTCACACAAGGCGCCGAGTTAAGTTGCTCGGGTTGTACCATTGGAATGCGATTGGTTTCTGTCAATGAAACAACTGTTACCGTCCGTTAATGACTCTATTGAACAACTATACATTTTAAAGACTCCAGCATACATAGCACGACGACGCTGGTCGCGCGTTTTTAATGTCAAAAGTCGCGACTTTCAAGCACATTAATTGTCAAATTCTGACGTGTTAGTGCCACAAAACGCGTGCCATCGTATTACCCATGCAGATCGTGTGATCAAATTCGACTAACCCGTTGACCAGCAGTAGAGTTGACTGTCTCGTTGGTCTAGCGGTATTGCGTCTGATTACCAAGCCGGAATGCCTGGGTTCGATCCCCACTGGGGGCCGCCGTACATTTGTACAATAGGCCTCAGTCTGGGTGTATTTCTACGTGGTCCTTGCCTGGTTACCGTAGCACAGGGCATCCTAGTTTGGGACCGGGACAAGTTGGAGGGACTAGTGCCTTATCTATATTTATTTAGGGATATCTAGACTTTGACCGGTAAATTAAAAGCGTGGACTGTATTTAACATAGGTGGCTGTAATGACTAACGAACTAGTACATTTGCTCTCTGTCGCGATACGTCGAGAAGTGCCCTGCTGCAAGGCCGTCGCAGGCCGCGGAGCCCCTCTTCTTGCCCCGCGCGTCTCTCAGACGCCCGGGCCGGTTTGGTCGCCTCCACAAGTGATTGTGTTGTGTGGAAGTTACTAATATTATAGATCGTGCTTACCTCTTATCAGGCGCGGCCCTCGCCAGGTTCCTGTCCCGCTGTCTCTCCTTGTGCCTGGTGGCGCGTAGCTTGTCTCTCTCCGCGGCAGAGAGGCCGCTCTCGTCTGGCTCACCCGGCTCAGTGCCTTCGTCCTCGGGCGCTCTGATGCCTGAGGGGAGAGTGCTGGTTAGGTGGGGTAGTTACGTGTTTTGGAAGTTCATTATTTTTAGTTTGCCTGAGGGCTGGCTAAGCGGAGTAGTTACGTGTTTTCAAAGTTCACTATTTTTAATTTTGCAGTGGAACAACTTCGTCCTCGGGCGCTCTGATGCCCGAGGGGAGAGGGCTGGTTAGGTGGGGTAGTTACGCGTTTTGGTAGGTCATTATTTTTAGTTTCTTACTAGATATTAATAGAGTAGACAGTAGATCACGATTACATTTCTGTTGCAAAATCACTGCTCACGTAACAGAGTAGATTGCAAATGTAACTTATACGTATTTCCTCTTTGGCTGTTATTATTAGCATTAGCGAAAGTGATCTGTCAGGTGGCAAGTGGCAGTCCCTGGTCTCTGCCTACCCCTCTGGGATACAGGCATGAGTTTATGTATGTATGTATTAGCATACCTGTAAGTTTTTCATTTTTATGTCTTTGTATTAATCTATAGAAAACGCCACGTTGTACACTGATTTTTCTGACGTGTAACTATATTCTACAATTGTTTGTTTTCTTTCAATAAATAAAAATAAATAAGATTATTTTTTATTGTACAGTTGAACAATAAAAAATATGGCGCTCCGATGCCTGAAGAGAGAGAGGGCTGTCTTTACGGGTTTTTACAGGTCTCAAAGCTGCAAAATATCAAGTTATTCTGATAATCAATATGTTTTCTAATAAGGATTGTTCAGTTTTCCCATCTAAATTCAATATTAATTTGGTTGTTGAACTGGCAACACAATCCCCTCTTCTGGGATTGGTTTACTTTCTTTTTTTGAATTGACAACTGTCGCGTCTGTCGGTTTAAAGTCAATGTCGAGGCAACAGCGCTTTCCCTGTCGCTGATGTCTGCCACCATTTTCGATTATCGCTATCGTTCTATCGTCTCTCGTGTAATTTCGTGAGCCAACACTGAGAACTGAGTGCTGAAGGAAGCTGAAGGACGAATCCGGCTCAATCGTCGTCAGGTCAGGCGACGCTACTCACGGTGGGCGGTTGTGGAAGGTAAGTCGAGGAGCTGGAAGCGGCTCCCGCCCGAGGTAAGCTGACCTTTGACCCTCTTCGCTATCGGACCTGGTAAGTCCTTCAGTCTTCCTAAAGCTCCACCTACAATCGCACTCAATAAAGAGCCTACCGACATTCACTCATACAGTCCACAAAATTATCACGCACCACGAAATCCCCGAACTAAACACATACATTATAGGGCAACACCAGACCAGCAACTTGTTACGTCACAAGTACGATGAGACTAGATTAACTTTTTAACTGGTTATATCACAATAAGAACTTCTACGTAAGTTGTAGAATTTTTTTTTTACCATGATTTATTTTTTAACATGGAGTTTTCAATGAGACAACAGCTGTGTGTGAATAGCTGTGTGCATACAACGGCTCCGTGTGGCGCCGGATTAAGAATAGCGTCACTCCATTTCTTTCCGTGGATGTCGTAGAAGGCGACTAAGGAAATCAATTACCAGGAGACGGGCAGCAGCGTCTTCCTGAGATTCCAACCGCATACTGCGATCGCCAACCCGCCTGCCAAGCGTGGCGATTATGGCCTATGTCCTGCAGTGGGCGTCAAATGGATGATGATGATGTGTTAGGTGTGTCTCAGTGTTTGTGTGGGTGTGTATGTGTGTGTGTATATGTGTGTGCGTGTGTGTGTGTTTGAATAAAATTCATAATTCATAAAAGCATGAACCAACCAGCTCTGTGATCCCTGGCACGCTGTGCGAGCACGCGCAAGTGTTCCTCTTTCTTTTCCTTCTCGCGCTGCGCCAGCCGCCTCTCCAACTGCGCGCGCGCCTCCACGGCCTCGCGGGCTTTCCTGTGGACGAAGGTAACGTCTGTTTGGTATTGGATTTGTCTTTCTCGACTGTTCGTTCCGTGAGTCACTAGACCAGGCCCTGCCAGCAAATCAGTGCTGTGGGCAATAAACCTGCAGCAAACACTGAGCCTGAGGCCGTTTTACCGCACGGACATAGCCCGTGTCCCTTTCTTGTTGTTTTTATTTTTTGTCTCGTGTTTTGCCTTGCCTGTTCTTCGTTGTTTCCTATGCCCTGTATAATATCTGTGTGGCGATAAATGTATTTCGTCGTCTGTTTAGAATTCATTCGTTCACCGTATTTTGAGGGAATTTTCTTTTAATTGCGAAAAATAGTACCTATTATTCATTATAGGGAAATTATAAGTCAAGCCACAAATTTCTTTATTGGCCACGTGATCAAAGTGGGCGTCAATCAGTGGGATCAAATGGCTGATGATGATGATAACATATTAACATATTAATTACTGTATCAATTTGTAAGCTCCTCTACATAGTAATAAGTCTTGTTAGTCCGATTTAAAAATAACATACGAGTACCACATTATTTCCTACTTTGTTTTTACTATACTCTGTATACACATAGCAGCCTAGAGAATTGCCAATTTTTTTTTAGATTTAATTAACCAAACGAAATCGGGTAAACATCATAAATTAATTACCGTGTACATAAGAAGCAGCCAATATACGTCCCATTGTAGGGCACAGGCCTTCTCTCAGGGGGAGAATCACTTAATCACCACGCGTGCCCACCGCAAATTGGCGATTTCAAGCGCTGATATGTAAATAGAGACTACCCGGAACTTATTAATCGATCGATTAATTTTTTTCTACTTTGCACATCACTACGCATCACACTACGTCAATTAGTCGCACATACTCTGTAAAGACAGTAAGCGATGTGCAAAAGATCTGTGACTATGTTCACATTACCGGCAAAAATATTTGTGCGTATATATACCAATATACCTATATACCAATGCTTAGACAAAAAAATCACATGTAATTATTTTTTCTGGTTGTGCAATATTGTTCTCTCCGTACCTTATAATATTGTCAAATCGAACAATTCTACCACACTTCTCTGCCTCAGCTTGAAAGCTTAAAAATAAATAGGACCACATGAAACGAACCTATCTGCTATATACAAGGCTTCCGCGAGCTTCGAGAAGTTCTCATTGATGTGGACCTGCTGCAAACCTCGCCCATCGGCCGCTAGACGCTTGTCCAGTGGTATTGTGTAACCTGAGAACAAACATGTTGTTAGTAAGTTAATGAATGCAACAGGATAGAAAATTTAATAAAAATTTCCAGACAACACAATCACTTGTCTAGGTCCCAAACTAGGATAGCCTACCTGTGCTATGGTAATTGGATAAGGACATCATAAGCATGGAAATACGCCCACCCAGACTGAGACGGAAAGAATTTACAATCTGTAGAGAGAAAAAAATATCTCTAGTTCTATCAACTGAACTAGTGAGAATGTTTTTCTCACTAGTTCAGTCACTGAACTATATTAACTGAACTAGTGGGAAAAGAGGAAAATAACACTAGTTCTACCAACTGAACTAGTGAGAACGTTTTTCTCACTAGTTCAGTCACTGAACTATATTAACTGTACTAGTGGGAATAGACGAAAATATCACTAGTTCTACCAACTGAACTAGTGAGAACGTTTTTCTCACTAGTTCAGTCACTGAACTACATTAACTGAACTAGTGGGAATAGAGGAAAATATCACTAGTTCTACCAACTGAACTAGTGAGAACGTTTTTCTCACTAGTTCAGTCACTGAACTATATTAACTGAACTAGTGGGAGAAGAGGAAAATAACACTAGTTCTACCAATTGAACTAGGGAGAAAAATATTCTCACTAGTTCAGTCACTGAACTATAGTGGGAATAGAGGGATTGTAGAATGTCAATGTATAATGTTAGCCACTTCCTTCGAGTCGCATTTGGAGCGGAGAGAAAGTTTTTGTGTCGCTGTGTGCAACAAAAACTCCACTCTGACCATATTTCTCAAATCATACTATAATAAGTATGTTTATTCACAATAAAGAATTAGTGGCATAATGGCCTATACCTTCCTCAGGGAAGAGACCCGTGCCCCTCGGTGGGGACATAATGGGTTGATGATGATGATGATATTCACAAATTTATTTCAAGGAAAATAGTTTACAATCTGTTTGTTGAAAGTCAATCTACAATGTTAGCGACTGGCTTTGGGTCGCATTTGTAGTGGAGAAAACGGCAGCGAGAATAAACTGCACTGATCATTTCTTGACATACCTACCCGACTGCGGCGGAGCCCAAAAGGAGGGTAATGTGCTTGGCTCGTATGTATATATGTAAGTATTTCCGATTCTATGTTCCCTCATAACTCATTAACCAATCGTCAGATTTTCACAAATAACATCTCAATCGATTCGTCACGTTTACGCAAGTGACATGGCTATATATAAAATCACCACAAGTCTAACAAAAATTAAAATTTAAGTCTAATTTAAAAATCACTGAAACGACAAAAATAAAAAACTGAAATAAAAAATAACCAACAACCCGACTGCTGAGCTTTAACTAATAAGCAGGCCGGACCCTTATTCACCAATGTAACTCCTTAGGTTGGTCCCGCCTGCTTAATAGTTATTGCTCAGCAGTCGGGTAGTTGGTTATTTTTTATTTCAGTTGCATACCTCAGCGCTTGAAATTGCCAATCCGCGGTGGGCACGCGTGGTGATTAAGACCACATTCTCTCTCTGAGAGAGGGCGTGGACGAATATAGGCTACATAAAAAACGGCCAAGTGCGAGTCCGACTCGCGCACGAAGGGTCTATACAACATATGAATATTTCAAGTCGAGCAATAACCTCCTCAGACCCGACCTTGAAAATAACAATGGTCTTCAATTGTTATTTTCAAGGTCAGGACTGAGGAGGATAAACGGCAAAAGTCACGTTTTTTGTATGAAAGCCCCCCTTAAATTTTTATTTCATTCAGTATTTAGTTTGTTAAAGCGGCAACAGATCCGAATCTGTGAAAATTTCAACTGTCTAACTACCACGGTTTTCATGAGCTACAGCCTGGTGACAGACGGAAGGACGGACGGCGCAGCAGTCTTAGTAATAGGCCTCGCATACAAAATTCGCATACGTACCTTTAGCGTTCTTCCAGTGCGAGACGCAGGGTGGCACCTTCCAGTCGCGCTGCTGCTTGACGGAAACGCGGCGGGGGGGCGAGTGCAGCACGGGCGCGGGGGGGGAGGGTGCCGCGCGCGGGATCTTCTTGTTGATCTGGAAGCGGGGCGGCTCCATCGGGTCGGACTGGGCCTCCACCATGCTGCGGAAGTCGCCGATTCATGAGCTGCATCACCATAGCCAGCCTATATACGCCCCACTGCAGGGCACAGGCCTTCTCTCAGAGAGAGAGTATGGGCTTAATTACCATGCGCGCCCACCGCGGATTGGCAATTTCAGGCGCTGAGTTATGTGAACACCTCAGACACTCGGTCAGAACGCCGGCCCCACATTCGGGAGGTCGTGGGTTCGAATCCCGGCATGTACCAATCAATGACTTTGTTTTCTAAGTTATGTACATTTGTGAGGTTGTAGTAGCAATACCAATCGCTAACGCTGAAGGAAAACTTTGATGTTTTTTCTAGTTAGTTTGGCAATCAGTCCTCGGACTATGATCAGATTTGTTGTCTGTGGGCCGGTTTCTGAATTGAGAATTTCACTAAGTAAATGCGTTAAGTAGGTAACGTTTTGCTACGCTCTTTTCTGAGAAATTCGAAGAGACAGCACTACAATTAACTATTTACCTTTGCGAAATTCTCAATTCAGAAACTGGCCCTGTATGTTTTGTCGAGCCTGTTTTCCACTGAGAGCATCTCCTCATATTTAAGCTGCTGTCAATATCTGCCGTCCATGTCTTGTACGCTGTGTCGCTTAACGCTTTAGCCTTCTCTGGTAACCCAATGATATTAGTCGTTGCGCTAGTATATTTGGAGCGCACAACATACGACTATTGTACTTTTCTGCTGTAATTCGGATCTCCTCTTTTACAGTGTTTATTCAAAGTTGTTCGTCTATTTCTTCTTTGGTTACGTACTTACCATGGTATTCACATTCGCAATATCTCGCAAGAATTTTGACGTGGGACTCACTCGCACTGCCCCAGTTCTATACCATACATCCAGATCGGTTTCAGTGCAAATTTATAGAGGAGAAGTTTATTGTCGAGTGACAGACTTGAATTTGAGCCTAGCATCCAGTATATTTTTTTATATTTTATGCATGGCTCATCCCTTTTTGCTTTGATGTGGTTTTTCTAGATTAGACGTCGATCAAGGTGTAGGCAAAAATACCTCACGTGCTCACTATGCGGTAGTGCATTGTCACCAAGTGGGAATCAACCAATGGGGGAATCGCCTTGTTTGAGAGTGAAGGTCACATGCACTCCATTTTTTCACTCCATTCACACACCTCTATGCTCCATTTTTTGAGCCAACTACGTATTTATTTCACATAGCCCTTGTAGTAGGATTTTTGATGCACTATTCGGGTCTTTGCTAGAAGCAAGAACAGCAATGTCATCTGCAAAATAACTGTCGTAGTTCCTCTTGTCACTGGTAAGTCGTAGGTGTATAATTTGTAAAGGGGTCCCAGAACTGACCGCTGTGGCACACCAGCCTTAATACTGTAAAATTTGGAGGTGCAAGTATCCTTTTTTACTTGATATATTCTCTCGGAGAGTTATGTTTTTAAGACGACGAGGAACTGTGGGGAAGCGTTTGTTTTATTTTGTACAGTACAATATGCCTCACTTTATCGAAGGCCTGCTGGATATCAAGAAATATTCTTTCTCTTCAATACTCTTTCGCACACGTTCATATAATCTGTGAGCTTATTCTACAGGACCATTTTTCTCTCGAAAGCCGAGGTGGGCAGGTATGATGTTGTGTTTTTCTAAGATTCGCTTCATTCTACAAAGTAAAACTTTCTCGAAAAGTTTCGACATTGTTGGCAGCAAGCTTACCGGCCTGTATGATGTAACTTTATGGGGAGGTTTTCCAAATTTGAGCGTCAATACAATTTGTGATACTTTCCATAAAGATAAAGATAAAGATTATTTATTTGTCAAACATGAGTTAAAAAGGTTGTTTCATTAAGGATGCTATGATTGATGATGAAGGATGATGATTACTATCATAAGGATGGATAGTATTGTATTCTGAGTATAGCATTGAAAAGAATAGTGATAAACACTATCCCTTTGCATGGAAGTTCCCCGAGTACATCTTTAGTGATGCCGTCAAACTCTGGTGCTTTCTTGTTCTCAAGAAGTCTAATGAGATATTAGTGCAGAAAAAATACATAAAACATACTTTGATATTAGTGCAGAAAACTACAAAAACATTATGGAGGAATCAAAGTGGAATTTTATTGATTTTTAACAGACTCCATAAAAGGAGGAGGTTCTCAATTCCACGCATATGTTTTTCTTTACCATACTACAGAACCAACAGATAGCAAAATTTACCGATTGATCAAATATTTAAGTTTGTCACAAACGACTTAAAAAAAATATTTACTGCACTAATAAAAGTACACAGGCGTATATCCATTCAACGTTTGAGTTGCAGTCTTTATCAGTCATGTTATAAGAATTAACAGAATCTCACCGAATAACCCTCTGCTTAGCGCCAGAGTTGAACTCGCCGCCTTGCTGCGCTGGAGTGTAGCGAATGTACTGCGCGGGAGCCTGCAACGGACGGGGTACTATCAACGAGGTTGTAGAGGTGTCTTTGTAGTACACACAACAGCCGACCCTTCTTTGCATTTAATCAAGGGATGTAGCTATCATAGCACAGGGGATCAGGAGAAGTGATTGTGTTTATTTTCTATGAAAAACTCAACTCAGAACAATCTCTGGATTGCTGGCAAACGGTTGGAAGAGGCTGGCCAAGGGCTTTGGGCAGTTGTGGTTGAAAATGATGCTGATTGATGGATGGAAAACCAACAGCTGATAAACAACATTTTAAAAAAGTTGTTAGAGAGTTAATTAACAGTTTACACTGATAGTAATAGAGTGTTAGCTTTCTGCCTGGATACAAAACTAAAAATATTAACTTTAGAGTTTCTACCGCTGAGGTAGGAACTGTAACTTCACATTAACAATTTACTTATTTGACATAAAATCATTGATCCATTGGGTGCTTAGTTCTTAAAGAAGTCACATTTCGAACTATTTAAAGAGGAAAGTCTTACGGCCTGATTTATAAAAACACGCCCTTTAAGCTACGCCCCTCAGAGGTCTTTTCCTTGTAAAATCTCCACCACAGACTATTTTAATCGGCGTTTATCGAGTGTTTTAAGGTATAGAGTTTTTATTAATAAGATATGCTGTTGTGTGTACATTTTGTTGTTGTAGGTATTTTTAAGTTAAGTTAAGTGTGTGTAAGTATGTCGTTAAATAAATGTGTTCTTCCCTTTTATTTTTTAAATAAAGTTATTCTTTTTTTTAGAATGGTTGGCTGTTTCCCCCTGTTTCTCGTACACTAACAATCTGGTAATTAACATACTGTTAACAGCCGACTCGCTCGTAGCCCCGGCTGCCTGAGTGATCTTAAACGATCACGAAGGTTAAGTAACACAGGGCGCGTTCAGTGCATGGATGGGTCGCCGTCTATGCCTAACGCTAGTGGCATTTTTCCGAGCGGTTCCGTGCTTCGCAAGGCACGTTAAGCTGTTGGTGCCGGCTGCCGTCGATAGATGGCAGTCGTTAAGCCAAGTCAGAGGCCTTAGGGCGGCTTGACAACTTCTGACAGTAGACGACCCACTAGTCTACAAGCCTCCACCAATCCGGACTTGGCCCCCGTGGTGGAGTATGGCCTATACCTTCCTCAGGGAAGAGACCCGTGCCCCTCGGTGGGGACATAATGGGTTGATGATGATAACAGCCGAGACTTGACAAACAACATACAACAAAAACTACTGACAGTGTTAACCATATAACTAACAAATTGTCGGGAAACCGGCGGTTAATTGTGACGCCGAATAATTTATACTCTATTAGCGCGCTGCTGAATACCACCTGATGACTTTGTTTTCTAAGTTATGTACATTTGTGAAGTAATAGTACCAATTCCACTCGCTAACTGTGAAGGAAAACATCGTGAGGAAACCTGAGTTTCTGAGCTACTGCCTTGTTGGTCTAGTCGTTGAGGTGCTTAGCTACCCAAACAGAGATCGTGGCAATAAGGCAAATGTTTTTTTTTTTAATTATTATATTAATTACATAATTTATACTCTATCGCCGTGTGGCGCCGGATTAAGAATAGCGTCACTCCATTTCCTCCCGTGGATGTCGTATAAGGCGACTAAGGAAATAAATTACCAGGAGACGGGCAATCAATCAATCATATATTTATTGTCATAAATGGGCAGCAGCGTCTACCTGACATTCCAACCGCATACTGCGATCGCCAACCCGCCTGCCAAGCGTGGCGATTATGGCAAAACCCCTCATGGTTATGAAAACCATGAGGGAGGCCTATGTCCTGCAGTGGGCGTCAAGGGGCTGATGATGATGATGAATTACATATTTTTACCGACAATATGACGACTAGCATTCTCATTTTGGTTTTTTCGTGACGTCATATAGCCAGTAACACTCGCGTCGTCAATATCTGACATTAATTTAACACCTCATATACATATACAGAAAAATACATGCATCCGCGCAAGAAACAAAACCCTCTTTCACTTTTACACTCGGGTAAAAAGAATAAGACATTGAACATGGAAAATTCAACTCACAGCTTTCGGAGCAGCCTTGACAGGCAGTGCCGCAGAAATCTTAGCATTGGTGAGTTTCTCCAGGGCCAATTTAGTCTTCTCTGTGATATCCTGGATGTCATCTTCAGTGGGCTTCTGTAAACTGGGGTCTTCCTCGGCCAGAACCTCAGACGGCAGTAGATCAGAGAGTTTTGTGTAGATAATCTGCAATATTGTGGGGCTGTTAGATTTGGGAGAGTTAGTCTGTTGCTCTGTTTGACTCAGAGAGGTAGCATTACACTCTCTCAGAATAATGTTAAAAACAAACTAAGTTATATTCTTTTTGTTGCACTAACCCGTGCTGAGGACAATTTTAAAAACCTATTTAGAGGCTGTACGTAATACAGAGAAGTTTGTAAAGAGGCACGAAATTTCATCGATGCTTGCACTTGCCCATTAGATCAGTTGGGGGAGCGCTGGCACGGTGAGCCAGAGGTTGCGGGTCAAGTCCCGGCATGGGTGGAATTTTTAGCCTCTAAATAGGTTTTTAACAAACTTAGTACCAAAGGGTTTCGTTTAAAATTTGTGTCTCTTGTAGATTAGAGCCATAAGAAAATTTCAATAACTGTAAATTAGTACAAAATATACATAAAAGTCCCATGAATTTTGCAAACCACTAATGACAGAAACTTGTATTCAGCGGAGACAAATGATTTCCAGGACTACAATTTATTACTATAAGCCAAACTTGAGCTAGTCCAAGTAAGTCCCAATTTTTTTTTTGTCTTCTCTGTTTAGAATTTGTAATTGTCTCCATGAGTGAATAATTTATGGTATTCATTCTCTTTAGTCAAGGTCAAGGATGTTCTATTGGGTCCCAAAAGTGAATGAAACTGCTTTTTGGTAAATTTGTATCATTATATTTATATTATGTTAATATTATATTATATTTATGGGATCAGCTCTCTTGTTTTACTCTCTTTCTCTGTGTGAAGGCCTATGCTCTAGAGTGGGACATTTAAAGGCTAGATTACTAATTTGTTAATTTCTGTTGCTGTGCAGTGAATTATTTATTCAATGTAATTTATGTACAGAAAATAAACAAATAGCTTATCTTATGGTGGTACCGAACACTGTGTGCGCGAGTGTCTCTCACTTGGCTGGTTGTTTACGTTATAGCCTTTTTACTAAAAGGCCATACTTATCTTTCCACTTTAACTATACCCAACACTTACTTTGTCAGCACTGTGTCCTTGCCGAGCGATGGCACTGTATTTAACACGTCCTGACTCATCCAATTGTACGGCCAATGCATTGCTGGTGCTCTCCGAGCCGCGGGTGCCTAGCCCTAGGGGGTACTGTGCTACGTGAATCTCTGGGAAGGCTCCACCATCTGGAAAGAAATTGGGACTTAAAATATGGTATAAGAAATAAAACACTAGAGATCCTTTCGATCTACCCACAATTTTGTTTTCCAAGTTTCCAACATTAGGGAATTAGCGGCAATAATAATAGTTGACAAGAAAAGCATTGTGAGGATACCAGAGAGTCTGAGGTATCCACAAACCTCATCATCAGATATTTGACACCCACTGCAGGAGACACATAGTTTTCCTAGCTTTCCTGTCTTGTGCCGTCTTGTCACATACCTCTGTGCTTGCTATGTATAATGGATGGCCCAACTATGAGGCTATGTTTGGTGTGCAATAAAGATTACATATTCATAAGCAGCCTATATACGTCCCAGTGTAGGGCACAGGCCTTCTCTCATGGAGAGAACCTATTAATCTAATCGAAATGTGGAAATCCTAGGTCTTAACCACAAGGTGGCGTGGAAGGTGCGTCACCATTTTCTATAATTTGAACTTGGCAGATTAAGCTAACAACTGCCCCCGTTAATTGGATATATAGGTGGTCTATACAAACTTAGACACAGATCTGTGACACGGCAGATAAGCGGTTAATGTATACTTTGTGAAACTTCTACTAATGTGATGGTAAATGAATTATTCAAGTCTTTCAAACAATAAAAAATTGCAATTGAAAATCCCACTGAGTTATTTATAAAAAACATGATTCCTGTTAAAATACAATTACAGTGTTGTTTCCATTTATCCCAGGCTAGTGTATAGCATTTTAAGGCTATTGCATTCGCAATCATATTTGTGTAATAACAAACAAACTACACAACAACAAAATTACAAGAAATCTCTTACAGAGATAAGCTCGCCTTTGTACATGTAATTTCTTATGTAATGTCCTGTTAAAAGTCTTGTGTGCAATAAAGTATAATAATAATAATACAATTACAGTGCTCAAAAGAAAACAATATTTTTTATTTTTATCTCTATCGTGTTGTAATAAATCACAACAAAACATATCATGCAGATAATTAATGCAAGAACTGACCTCCGAAATCCTCCTCCCTTCGAGGCACCCATCCTTTCCTCTGTCCGTAGGGAGGAATGTTCGTTTGGGACACAACGAGAGCGCTGCCCACTCTCTGGGCTTTCCTTTCATCATCACGATCCCAAATCTGCTGCGTTGGAGCTGGTAGCAAGCTGCGAAAATAACCTAAGTTTGAGTTATTGTGTACTAGAAAATAATGTACAATTGACGTGGTCTACAATGTTTCCAAAGGAAAGAGGATTGTATTTAAGGTAGTGGTGTTAGCGGAATTACTTTCGGGACAAAAAGAAAAACAGAAATAAGTGTGACTGGCCTGAAGTTTGCGTTGATCGGGGATAGATGTTTACGTTTAGGCACAGTGAATGGTTATTTAGCTGCAATTGATGACAGGAAACGAAAGAATGGGACTAATTGGTGTTAGTTTCATGGGAAATAGGCAAAAGATTAATTATTTCACGAAGAAAAACAAACGTAGGTAATACCTCGACAACGACGCCATTTTTTTACTATTGTAGTTTTTTTTTTTGTTGCACAGAGTGGCACTGTTCAGAAATGCCGTAAACGTAGTATCTGAGCAAAGTACCTAAATCAGTAATTTCTAAAGTTAGTGCCTCTGCGGAAAGAATAGTATTTTAGTATTTTTTTCTCATTTTTGTTTAGAATATTTAAAAATAAATGGAGCTTTAGAAAAGCGTTTTTCTTTATGAACATTTATTTATGAACGAAAGGATTCTACCACAGGATTCTACCGTTTTGTTTTTATTGTATATTGATAAATCTGTATACAGCCTATTTTTGGACAAAATGCCATTTTATCAAGAGAAAACAAAGGTTTAACCTCGCAATAAATTAAATTAGCATTCAGTTGTAACCACCATCGCTTTTAACTATTAATAACTGGTATGCAAAAAAAAGGTGACTCAATGTTTCATTCAAGGCTTACCAAAAAATTAGCTGGAACTGTCAGATTCGTATATAAATGAAGGAGATGCGAACGTCTCCCCTTTATAACCTCAAAAATGCGCGTAAAGTTGATAGGTGTCGCAAAGAATTGAGCTTATTTAATCCTAATTTAGTGTTAAAGTGAACAAAATACCAGAATGCCGTCGAAGAAACGTAAATACAACGCCCGGTTCCCCGCTGTAAGTGCAAACACCCTTAAAAACCACCCTGGAAGGCCGAAAATTTGATTTGTTTTCGTGTTTAATCCCATCGTATCTGTTTGTTTTTAGGGGCGAATCAAGAAGATTATGCAGACAGATGAGGAAGTGGGGAAAGTCGCCCAGGCCGTCCCGATTATAATTTATATCCTTTTCACTGGGCTTAAATGCCAAAATGGCTCGACAACATTGTATGTATTTAACACTTATGTCACGACCCTACTAAACAAAAGATTGATTAATGACGGACAAAACATACAGATCTATCTGTGGCTCCATTATCAAAATAATTATTGCGTCGCAGCTCTATAAAGCACGCCGAGTTAGGATCAAGCTACAATACCTATTTACTGTCTTAAATGGTACAAGATACTTAGTAAACCTTAGCACTTATATAAATAAATAGCACAAAACCAGCGTCCCAGATAGTACTAATTCTATTCTTAGTAATCTTTTTTACTGAACTGCGCAAATAAAAGATGGTGACAAACATAATTTTCCCTTGCTCTGTATCAAAATAGCTTGACAGATTTTGAAGCTTTCAAGCTTTTAGTGTCAAATAATTGGCTTTTCTGCTTCGAAAAATGATAAGGCTTATAGCAGTTTGCCTAAAATCTTATTCAATTACCCAAATAAAACAAATATTACCAAAATCGTTAAAAATACATACCTAGTTCTGCTGTAAAGTTCAAATACCGAAGTTGAAAATTAAGAGAGTGAGGAGTTACCACAATACTGTAGGTAAAAATGTATAAATTAAAGGATTTTTTACAGGCCTTGAAAAATATTAAACAGAGTAGTATTTATAAAAAAATAAGTAATGTCTCTCTCAGAGACTCAGAATTACAAGTCTATGGTCAAGGTGGTGATAATGTTTTTTGTTAGACACATTGTTTCTTGACAAGTAGCTCATTTAATCAACACAATGTTGATTTACCAATGGATCTTCAGTTGCGGGAAATAAAATCAGAAAATAAACAACATGACAACAAAGATTTTGTTGGAGGGTATATTCTGTGCTCTGATATAAATTTATCGGATTTACATTGTCGTTCAGCATCCAAAATCGTGAACTTGACTTTTATAAAATTTTGCAGGAGACACCAAAAGCTTAGAAATCATACTATCGTAACACATATATTAGAAATTCGAAATAATGGCCTATAGGGCAACTTAAACCACGTTAGTCTAAAAACCATTATTTCGAAATTTTTGTATGTGTACGACAGTATGATTTGTAAAGTTTTTAGTGTCTCCTGTCAAATTTGATAAAAAACCATGTTCAGTTTCGGATGCCGAACGACGATATGCGACTTGGAGTTTACTTGGACTTTACTTTATAAATCATAATTTAGTTAAGACCTATCATATGACCATCGTAAGTGTAGCTGAGGACTGTTTAAGTTTTTTTTTATGATTGTTATTTCCTAGATTTCCATAAAATCATTGAAGGTCACTCGGATGTTGATGCGTCATGCATTGTAAAGCGCCACTTGCAGCTTGTGAAATCACAGTTTGCACCAGATTTGTATGGGGGGCAAATCTGTGGGGGTCCAGTAATCACATGACACGATTTTAGTTGCATTTTGACCCCCCCAGCTGCCCCTTGGTGATACTCTTGCCTGACTCTAAATAAGGCATGATTACTACCAGTAGTTAGGCACCATGGAGGTCAGTGGGCTTGAGGTTTAACCAGCCCCTCCCCACCCGTCTTCTAATAAGCATCAACGTCAAGGGATTTCTGGACGCCTCGGCGAGGGCTGTAACTCTGTAACTACCTACGTGTCGTGTGCAATTTATTTGTTTATCGTTGAGTAGAGCAAAGTGGCCATTACTCAGATCCTCTTGACTCGTGCCGCTAGATAGCGCCAGTGCCGCGTAGCACATTGCGCAGTTTGAGCTATAAATTGACGCTTACGTCCATAACGTTGAACGTTAAACTAACGAGAACATAGCAAAAAAAAACATACGCGTCAAATTGATAACCTCCTCCTTTTTTGAAGTCTGTTAAAAATAGGTTTAAGTTTTATTTTTATTGTGCAATAAAGTGTAACAAGCAAACAAACAAATAGGTCTCTACATTAAGTAGCCCGGTGGCAATGTAAAGAGGCGGGTTAGAATTAGTTTGTGGTTTGAAAATATCCCGCTCATCCACTACGTAAGCGCTGGATGGAGCGATTCCTGTCAAGTGAATAGGGCTACGCTCAAGAGTTAAAACATTATTGGCTAAACTAGGCGCATGACTCATATCGCGGTAATAAACAAGTTTGTAAGAAACATGCATGTACTCTGTATCAATTTGGGTTTCTCTGGAAATAAACAAACCGTTAGGAAACCTGAGCAACCTGAGTGCCTGATGTGTTCACATACCACAGCGCTTGATATCGCCAATCCGCAGTGGGTACTGAGAGAAAGTAGGGCAACTACAGAGGGACGCTTATAGGCTGCATTATATTTTTAAATAAAACGTAAATAAAAAAATCGTTAAAATACAGAAACAAACTCTATTCTACGGGTGACTTTGAATAAGTTCACCGTATTTTGAGAAAATGTGCTTTTCATTGCGAAAAACGATTTATCAGTAGCGGTACAACATACTTGTAAATATTCGTTCGTGATTTTCAAACTTTGTCTCTGAACTGTGAATCCAAATTCGAAGTGGTAGGAAGTACCGTAACGCTGAAAAATATTTTCTAATATGTATCAAATGCTAAAAGGTCTGGCGTCCGATCGCGTCAAAAATTAAAAACAATTGAGTTGGCCGGCGTCGACCATAAAAGATGCCAAAAACATTTTTTTTAAGATTTTTATTACTTTTTGTCTTGATATTGTTTGTTTATGCTTAGTAAAGTAATTTTTAGAACCGGAAAAAAAAAAATTTTTGGCGCTTTTTTTTTAATTTAGCACCAACGAGTTCAAAGTCACCTTGTAGTTAACACAATTACAAAAATAGACACTAAGTAGGTACTAGAATTTTTTAGTAAAAAATAACCGAGTTCAGGAAAATATGATGCGAAGCCCTCCCGCATTTAAAAAAAAATCATAAGTCATGCTCGCCCGTGAACAGTGGGTTAGGTTATATTTTGTCGCCATTAACTTCGTAGCTTTAAAATAGCTTCTGACAAAACAAAAACATTGACAAATGTTCCTTGTGATTTTATACTTTGATAAAAATTAATCTGGAACGGAGTATATAGGTACCTATACATCAAGCGTCCACAGATGACGTGGAACTCTCCTGATTTTATGCCTAGCTTTTCTTATCGCCTTCCTGTTAAACTATATTGCGTTTTTACTGCGCAAGAGTTTATTCAAAGCTTATTGTTAGAAATCATAAAAAAATATTTCAACGCAAAGAATTTACATTCTGTTTTTTGATTGTTAATGTACAATATTAGCCGCTGCGTTCGCGCCGAAGTTGTAGTGGAAAAAAAGGCAGCGGAAAAACAAACTCCACTCTGACCATCTTTTCTCAAATCATCTTAAATCTAACATCTTAAACAACTTGTTAGCTTCTTCTCCACATAATCCATTAATTGTGAAACTAACAACTTTGACGTTCATTAAGTAAACATTCTGTTTTTACAATGAAAAAAAAAAAAAAAAAAACTTGCAATCCTAAAATCTTGAACAACACGCTGTGGCCTATTTTTGGGACTTTTTGGCGGTCTGAAGGTGGCGCGGGTGTCCTTGTCTGGTTACTATGTGATTGTGCTGTGTAGACGTTAGTTAGGTATATTACTTTCTAGCTAGATTAGTACAATCTCTACTCGTTAAACTGTTAGAGCGCTATGACCGACCGTTCGACTGCCTGACAACGAACTGCCTAAACCAGTGGTGGACAAAGAGCTTTGAAAGGGGGCAATATTTTTTTAACACAAGAGGATATTTTTAACTTCCACCCCTGAAGGGATACAAAAGGGGTGGTAAAGTTTGAAGAGGGGAACCGGGCTAACCGTGCCACCACAGTATGTTGCGTTACTAAATACGTGTTTAGGGATTCGGTGTGATAAACCATAGCTTTTCAGGGGTCAGCCCTCCCTGGAAAATAACCCTTGATACGTCAATAATGGGGATTGTTAATTTTTTTTATATTGTCGTTTAGTGAAAACCATTTCGAGGAATAGGGTCACTGATCACTTCTATCGATTTATTTAAGTAAAATAATGACGGATTATTAGTATTTATCGCAAAAACTGTATAACCTTCATTTGCACTTCAATGACGTCACTATCGTCATCATTCGGCCTAGATCCATTGCCATAGAATAAAAAAAACTTAAACAACTGTCAACTTGACAGTAGAGGTGAGTATTTACGTATTTAAGCACAGATTACTTACTGTTTATGCATGAAAAACGCAACATAATGCCATCAATGACGTCATCCTTACCAAACTCTTAGAATTTTTAAATAATTAATAAAAAAATTATGGTAGCAAAAATTTTAAAAATATTCAATTTTAGTATCTCAAATTAGTCTATATTTTCGATATCTGGAATAAAAAATAGGGGTAAAAAAAATGAACAATCCCCACTATACAATTTACACACACATATACATAAACTGCTGCCTTACGCCTTTTTCGGTCTATCAAAATTTGTCGCTGCCTGCACGCACGGCGATTTCTGGTATCTTTTATCCTGCCCTTCACTAATGCATCTCCAATTTGAACGAAGTATGTCCGCCCCGGACGTCCTTTACCGTCCCCAATCACTCGATATATTTCTTTCGTCAATCTTTCCTTATTCAACCTCTCCGGACCTACGTTCAAACCAACGCAACATTCTTTTTCTCAATTCTAGTCACTACATCCTTCTAGTCCGCAACGTTCTCAGACTGAATTTCGTCTGAAGAATTTTATATACGTTTGGGAGGGTGGTGCAGGTAAGCCTTAGAATAAGATCAAAGAAGAAGTGCGCTATAATTTGCAAACAAACTCCCACGCAATTTGTTAAACGTTTATTTTAATTATTTATTGTTGAAGCGAATATAAAACAAAATATTCTGTGAATGTTTCAAGCGTCCACCGTTGTAGCTGTAGCCGTTATTAATATCGAACAAAAAACGGCAAAAATATTATACGTTTGTTGTATGGGAGCCCCCCTTAAATAGTTTTTAGTATTTGTTGTTTAGCGGCAACAGAAATACGTCATCTGTGAAAATTTCAACTGCCTAGCTATCACGATTCATGAGCTACAGCCTGGTGACAGACAGACAGACGGATGGACAGTGAATTCTCAGTAAAAGGATCCCGTTTGGCACCCTTCGGGTACGGAACTGTAAAAACCACTATTATTGCTTATGAATACATAATACTTCTTCTCTTATTGATCGTAACCTTTTGACTTAGGACATGGCTATGGGCCGCTAGAATATGACAACATATGCGTAGAACATGGACATTCCAAAAACTCCTTAACTCAGCCACCCGTTGCGGCCAACACCTCGTACCCTGGAGCTCTTCGTGGAATCGCTCCTCAGCAAAGCGATGCAAGTCACCATGTCCAGAAACGCCAAAACGCTGAGTCCCTCACACGTCAAGCAGTGCATTCTAGCGGAATCACGGTTTGACTTCCTACGAGACCTGGTAAGTGAATGGTGAATGTGGTTAAAAACAGACTATTACAGCCTTATTTATAAAAACGATTCCTTAAAAACATTCTCTGGTGCAGTTTAAATCGTGGGTTTATAATATCATAGTAGGATTTAAAGAGTCCTAAAAGATCATACATAATGTACATGTGGTAGGAGGATTTGATAAATCGAACTTTCGCGAAAATTCTAGGGATATTGGGAAAATACGGATAATTAGACAATGGTTTGGTTTTTGAAGAAACGCGAGTCGTTTTAGTAAGATTGCGAAGAGAATCGTTGGCTATTATGAAGTAAGAACACTGATTGGTTCTCTGATTAGTTGACGACTTGGCGTTTGAAATGGCCATCCATTCTCGTACGTTATTTGGTTATTTCGTCGAGCTTTTTATAGAGCCGTGGAATCAAAGGTTTATGATGGCGACCTAGGCGGTGCGGTTCGGATTTTAATGTCTGACAGTTGTGTGGCCGATGTCAGTGAGGAGACGTTACAAACCTTGCGTACATCCCTCTCCAGGTCAACCTTTAGATTTTCCTCCGAAGCCTGTTTCTTCGGAGGAGTACCTCACTGTGGAGACGGCAGACGTCTCCGAGGCTGTCCCTTCCTTTCAAAATCGTTCCGCGGCAGGATTGGATGGGTTGCGCCCAGAACATCTTAAAGCGTTGACATCGGCGCGGCGGTGGCGGGTGATAGATAATGGTGTTAAACTTTAAGCTTCAATATGTAGCTTGGTCAATTTCATGCTGAAAGGAATGGTCAATAGAGAGGTTTGTCCTTTTTTGTATGGTGCTTCTTTGTGTGCCCTTCAAAAAAAGGACGAGGGCATTCGGACTAGCCATAGGCAGAGTGGTTCGGCGTTTAGTGGCTAAGCTAGGATGTCGCGCTGTAAAGGGGAGATGGCATCGATTTGGTGTTCTTTTGGGCTGCGAGGCGGCTATCCATGCCACTACATAGTCTGGCGATCCAAAGTGTTGTCTCGTCCATGCGGTTGCCACTGAACGTCTGGTATTTAGACAACGGCACCATTGGAGGTGGGCCGGATGTCGTGGTTGAGGACCTAAAGGCACTTGTCGAGGGCTTAGCGGAGTTGGGGCTTCAGGTGAACTTTTCCCTGTTCCGCTCAGGTATTACGGGAGGTGTTATCGGAAGTTCATTCTGTGGTCCCAGGCTAACGGATTCTCGATAAAGTAAGTTTTACTCTATTGGGTGCACCAATCTTTCCCGAGGGTATACCGGGCGTACTGTCGGCAAAGTCGAGGTCATCCAAGGAGCACTTGCGACGGCTTCCAGCTCATGTAGCCTTAACCATCCTGACTAGTTGCTTGTCCATACTTAGGGTCACATACTCGCTGCGTTGCGTCTTTGTGGGGAAGAAAGTTCTGTGTATGACGCTGTGTTGAAGGACTTGTTGGAGTCAGTTATTAATGTTGGTATGACCCCCAGGAACAGGAATTGTTGTACGCCCTATCATTTAAACTTTCTGTGAATTATATTTACCTGCTAAAGGGTAAATATAATCCACATGTTTGTATTTTAACTAAAATGTTCAACCAAATGTAAAGTTCTTATACATAGGCATTATAGTTTCTTACCCTTCATAACTCTATAAGGGGGACCAATCAAAATAAGAGTTGGCCAGCAAGCAACAATCAAGCCAATCAGAGGATATTCAATATTACTAAGGCGACTCGCATTTTTGCAAAAACCCTATCTTTCTTCAGTAAGATTGTAAAATGTTATCGACATTGTCTAATTATCTGTGTTTTCGCAATATCCCTAGAAATTTCTCAAAAAAACAATTTATCAAGTCTATTTTAAGTAATATAATTATGTATTTTAAACAAATATTATATAATAATTATATAATCTATTTTTCCTCTGCTTTCAAAAACCACACCAGTCTCTGCCTAATTAACCAGGATACCGATATTAGTCCCCATCATCACGGCTTGGGTCCAAAAAGCAAAAACCCTATCTTTCTTCAGTAAGATTGTAAAATGTTATCGACATTGTCTAATTATCTGTGTTTTCGCAATATCCCTAGAAATTTCTCAAAAAAACAATTTATCAAGTCTATTTTAAGTAATATAATTATGTATTTTAAACAAATATTATATAATAATTATATAATCTATTTTTCCTCTGCTTTCAAAAACCACACCAGTCTCTGCCTAATTAACCAGGATACCGATATTAGTCCCCATCATCACGGCTTGGGTCCAAAAAGAAAGATAAGCACTTCGTTAATTAGCGCCAGGGTTGGGCGTAATTACCTTTGGTAATTAGAAATTGAGTTATGAGAATACGAGTAGATTTGAATTACACCCAACATGTAACGGCTATTACATGTCATTCTAAGTACAAGGAAATCGATAACTTTTTAGTGAGTAATTTAATTCTTGGAAGTCGAATTCCTTTTCAAAAATTACGATATTTTTTCAGTGTATTTTCATAAATTGACTGTACTTTAATAGTGGGCTTGGATCGACTTGACATGACTTAAAAAAAAACATGAGATCAAATAGAAAAATACTACTCTCTCTCTGAGAGAAGGCCTGTGCCCTACAGTGGGACGTATCATCATCGCATCCGTGGGACGTATACAGGCTCTAAAAAAACAAATAGAAAATGTTATTGGAATTCAACGGTAATTGAACCATTGGTAAACTTTGATTATGTAGTAATACAATTTCTTTAGAGTACCCAGTTTGTGATTGCAACTTTAAGTCGCGGTCCAATTACTTACTTGAAATTTATGTTCCAACTACGAAATGGGAATTTTTAACTGCAATTCCTTTTTGCCTAAAACTGATTCGTATTTTCTCACACCTTCAATTTACAATTTCAGGTCAAGAATATACCCGACGTCTCAGCGGCGGAAGAAAAGGAGATGATGAGCGCAGAAAACTCACCAAATTCATCTAGGTAAGATAAGTTTACGTAAGAGTATTCTTTATTGTAGAGCACATGACATAAAACATCCTATTTCTAAAAACACGATTCCTCAATGAGGGATTCTCTTTTTATTATTTTTTAATTATCCCCTAGTCTCTGCATAGATGGCACTGAAGTTGGTAAGTTACTTAAAGAAACGGAACGTCACATTATTTTTTTATTATTTCTCTTGGATGTAATTTTTAGATCATAAAACGAAACTTACATAGGTATATCATTGTCACATCACAAATAAATATCGTTCCAAATTGACCAATTCACGTTATCGCAATATCCATTGACGTCCATATCGGAACGGCTATCATAAAAGCGAATACGTGAGCAATCTGTAGTGCGTTCCGATTGAGGGCTTTTCAATGACAGCTTTCAGTTGAGTTTCATTAAAAAAAACTAGATGGCGCTGCAAGGAGAACAAATATCATCATACGTTTTAAATGTTGTACATCTTTATTATACTGTGATAATCTAAACATCTCTCAGAAACCACAGGAACCACAGAGTAGGTACAGTGATGTCATGTCAATTTTGCCATATTATGTGACGTCAGCACCATCTATCGGTAACTTGCGGTACTGTAATTTTTTTAATGACGTTTTGAAAAGCCCTCTTTGCCCATGATCGCTCACGGCTGCAAATCGGAACGCACGGCTAGTAACGTAGTCAGGTCAGCCTCATCTACAGAGTTCTTCGGAACTACTTTTTTTTTCTTGATAGTCAAAAAGAAAACCCCCCATTTACTCCTCAGAGCCAGTTTAAATTATCTGTGGCAAAGGGAAAGATGTAACCACAGATTATTTAACCTGTCTCCAAGGAGTGTTTTAGAGTTATCGTGTTTATTTATAAATAAGACCGACTGAGTATCTTTGGCGCCCTTATATCGCTTATAGTAATTTCTTCCCGATGACCCGGTAAGTTCTGCCGGGATCAGCGGTTTCTGTCAAAGTTCACATCTGCCGAAGAAGCTCTCTAGACTGACGATCTGAGGCAGTTTTCTGGCAGCGGCTCGACGAGGATGACCGAGGACAGAAAGTAGTGGTGTGCCGCGGTGGACTCCTATATCCAGCAGTGTACGATTGTGGGCTGCTTGATTGATAGAACTGTTTCAACGTTTGTTGATTACAGAAACTATTGATATGTTCCCTCGCGATCTGTCGCTCCTGTGTTTTGACACAGGATCGTGATGTATGAGGAAGATGTAGATGTAATGTTGTGTGAATTAAGATTTTCCGTTCAAATAGATTTGATTGTCGTTTTGTTTTTTTTTTATTTACCTGCCGTTTTGGGTCAAATCGGTATCGGGTTGTTTCTAGGGCTGGTTGTTCGAAATTCAAAATGGCGGCGGCGCCAATATGTCCGTTTAAAATTTCTCATCTACCTTCACCATTTTCTTTCTATCTATCTTCACCATTGATCACCATGCTAAACTCTTCAGCCAACTGGGCAAGCGTTACTAATGTCTATCATACTACGAGTATTACCACAGAGGAAGAGAAAAGGGCTTTTTTATGAATTGTGAATTGTCGACATGATAAATCACATATTTTTGTGCCAACAGATTCTCAGAAATGCCAGTAGCGCCCCGGAGGCTAGCGAGGGAAGACTCCAACAGCTCAAACAGCTCCGACCTTCGAGTCCAGCATAATATGCCGGTCACTCGTGAGTCCCTTAGGCGCATCCAGTCCTGCGAGGGTGACCTACGGCCGCCCAGGACCGAAACAGTCACCTCCACGATCGTATCAGGCGAAGAGGCTATAGACCTATCGAAGAAAACCACCGATTTCGACGTAAAACGGGTTAGGAGCGCGAACTTCTACCAGGAGACCCTAAACCTGAACGAGGAGGTCCAACACAAAAGCGTAATAACGCTGAACCCTACCTACGCGACGCCGCAACCTTCGACCTCTAGCTACGCGGTTTTGAAATCTTTAGAGCTCCAACGAGAACTCCAGAGGGTCCCGATTCCTTTGCCAAAGACGCCGGGCGTTAGGCCCTTGTTCAGTCCAGGCCTGCGGCCTCTCAATAACAACGTCGCCATGCCAAAAACGCCCTTAACGCCTCTCACGCCCGTAGCGCCAATCCTCAACATAGACTTCTCAAAGAGTTTAGTGATGCCAGAAATAAAGGTGTTGGATTCGACGGTGGCGAACGCTGTCGGGGTAAAGGCCGAAGTGAAGCCACATATTAAAATGCCCGTGCCAGTACAGAGGCAGAACAAAACACACAGAGGCGTGGAAAGTAGGAAGGTGGAGACTAGACCCAGTGTATCGACACCCACACTAGTCACCGTGGACCAATTAAGTTCGGGTAATCTGCAGATAGACGAGGATTATGATACCTGATTTGTTTAAGTGTGTTGCTTTTTGTTTTTGTGTAAGTAGACGGCTCTGTGGCGTTGGATTGTGTAGAGAAAAGTCTGAATGATTACGGATCAATGCAACATGATAGGTTGCTCTAAGAAAAAAAGGTACTTATTTTCTTACGAAGAAATTATTGTTTTTATAAATGTAATTCGAGTACATTTGTGAAGTTATAGTAGCAATACCACTCGCTAACGGTGAAGGAAAACATCGAGAGAAAACCTGGGTATCTGAGCTATTCATATAGCTCAGCCCTTGAAATCGCCAATCCGCGGTGGGCACGCGTGGTGATTAAGCCCATACTCTCTCTGAGAGAAGGCCTGTGCCCTACAGTGGGACATACATAGGCTGCTTATAAATTCGAGTGTTCACTCATTGAGCGTAATTAATCAACGATTAGCGACCGATATTGTCCTTTCGTTGACTAAACCAGACTTATATAACCAGCTGCCAGCCGCTTCAAACAACTAATTCATATCGTTTTCCTTAAAATAATTTGTAATAAAATTAATATTTGTATTTTTTTTATTTGAACCTTTTGACGATGCGGTTAACGAACCCTAACATAGGGTTCTCGCAAATGTAGCATAGTATCTAGACCGTGAGTTTTGGATGGTTTGAAAGCCATATCAAAATGTACGTGCCTTAGCTATCGTATTCGCTAGTTTGTTTTTTTTTTTGAAATAAAAGGCACTGCAAAATATTTCGACACAAATTCGAGTTTGTGAGAACCATTAGTAGCCAGCCAGGGCGGTGCCTGCGCGCCGTGGGTCCGCGGGTCATTGTTCTAATAGACGGAGAGGCGGTACTAATTATTATTATTATTATTATATTCCTTTATTGCACA
This sequence comes from Yponomeuta evonymella, assembly GCA_963969515.1. NCBI lineage: Eukaryota > Metazoa > Arthropoda > Insecta > Lepidoptera > Yponomeutidae > Yponomeuta > Yponomeuta evonymella. The sequence goes on from OZ018369.1 coordinate 3,114,238, forward strand.
CCAAAAACAGTTCAGGAAATATGACAATACGAATTACATGTACAAAGGCGAGCTTATCTCTGTGAGAGATTTCTTCCAGCAAACCTTGGGGATAATTATTACCCCGTGTTCGCGAATTTTTTGGAACAACATTTCACAACTCGAAAAATGATTTTTAAATTTTTTATTTTACGTCTTTACTTAAAAGCAATACTCAAAATAGATGCCATTTATAATTAGTAATAACATGACCGCGGCCTTCAAACCACCCAGATTTCAGCGTGTATAATAATTTTAGTAGTATAATGATTGATCAAGTAAAACTATGTGAATTAGTTCTTTGAAGTGGCGGGCACCTGGCCTAATAGGGCCCCTTCATGTTGAAAGAAAAAGTATTTTATCTGATCAATGCAAGAAAGCAATACTCCGCATCAGAGAACTTTCCCTGGATACAAACTAGTTTTTTAAGGCTTTAATAAGGGCTGACTTCTTTCACAATCCGTTTTTGCAAAAAAGTGAACGACAAAAATGTCTGTGTTGGTAACAGCAATTCTTAGAACCTACAGCTTAGAAATTAGGTTCAAGAATCTAGGCTACAATTTCGTTTTTGGCGAAAACGGCCGTTTTTGGCGTAAATGAAATTATGGACATTTTTGTCGTTCACTTTTTTGTAAAAACGGATTGTGAAAGAAGATGTGATTTTTTGTTCATTGGCGGCGCTAGTTAGCCCTTTTTAAAGCCTTAATAAGATCAAAGAAAAGGCGTTTCTTGGATCTATGAGATGAATGAATCTAGGTGGAACCAGCAAATAACAGGATAGATATTTTGTTTTTAGTATTTTAACGATTTGGTTATCATCATCATGATCAGCCATTTGACGCCTACTGCAGGGCATAGGCCTCCCTCATGGTTTTTATAACCTTGAGGGGTTTTGCCATAATCGCCACGCTTGGCAGGCAGGTAGGCGATCGCAGTATACGGTTGGAATCTCAGGAAGACGCTGCTGCCCGTCTCCTGGTAATGTATTTCCTTAGTCACCTTCTACGACATCCACGGGAGGAAATGGAGTGACGCTATTCTTAATCCGGCGCCACACGGATTTGGTTATATCACAGCTTAACGATTTTATTTTTTAGCTGTGGAAACGCGGTCGGTCGAATGCTTTCCCCACATTGAAGAGGTCGAGGATTCAAATCCCGGATACCAATGGCATTTGTGAATTTGTGGTAGCAATACCACTCGCTAACACTTAAGGGAAACACCGTGAGAAAACCTGAGTGCCTGTGTTAACACAACTCAGCGCTTGAAATGACCAAACCGCCGTGGGCATGCAGGTGATTAAGCCCAAACTCTCTCTCTGAGAGAAAAGCTGTGCCCTGCAGTGGGACGTACATAGACTGCATTATTATTATATCCAGGGAAGTCCTAACTGGTACGAGGTATACAAATTATTGTCACGTCACAGAGTCTAATTAAAGTAGCCCATAAGTACGAGCCTAATTCCGTACAGAAATAGTTACCCACCACCCCCTCTGATGTAAACGGCAATGGATTTAGTTCTGCTTCTGTGACTTGTAGCGTTGCCAATCCCATTTCTGCTGAAAATCAATAGCTTAGGCCTGGGGCACCCACGAAGAACGTGGGACGAAGACGCGGAAAAGACGCGACGCGTTGTATAGAGTTCGCGCCCTCGCCCCGTTTCTGTGTGGGTCGTCGCGTCCCTTCGGTACATTTTGTACGAAAAGTGAATTCGAAAGACGCCGGGTCTTTTCCGCGCCCTCGCCCCAAGTCCTTTCTGTGTGTCTCAGGCCTTACAGTCTCTGCTCTTTGGTACAGTTCCATTTCGGGGTAGTTCTAAGAATGTATGTATACTACCTATTTGTCTCGGCATCACGAAGGAATCGTCGGAATTAGAGAGTTAAATAACTAGAGGTATCTAATTCCGACGAGTCCTAGTAGGTTCTAATGATGTAACAAAATTCGGCTGTATAATTGATTTCATTCGGCTTTGGTCTATATGCAAACAAGCCGTTAGAATAGAATGCGTTAAAATACGTGAAACATTAATGTGTATCAAGTTGTTTGCGCATCCTAGACCATTCATTTATCGCACTAACTCAAAAAATATTAATCACTATTATAAATTTCTTGACTTTGGTAACATTACAAAAAAGAGATGTTTACACCTAGATCAAAGCTGAATGGAACGAAATATACCTACCTGCCTATATAAAGTTTTACTTAGCGTTTTCCTGGGTGAAAGCAAAATTTTTTTTAAATACATTCGAAGTCAAGAAATTGATAACCCTTAAGTGTTACCATAATGATGGTTCTCGAATGAATGAGCTAGGACGAGCAAATTACTTGATAAGACAGTAATGATTTACGTATTATTACGATAAATAGTTCATTAACATCTAAGGAAGAAGATAATGGAATGGGATAAATATTACGAAATTATCTAGGATAGGGATAGGGTATATAACGTATTCTTGAAATAACGCAAAACATGGAAACCGTTTCTTCAGTACCTATCGATTGTTAAACCACTCTACAGGGTGGAATTGCTTTGTAAAAGTTTTTCGTTGTCACGATTATAGCCCCGATTACAAGTTTAACATACTCAATTTTATTTTTCATACCATCGACTATAAGACTATGAAATAAAATAGGACAAAACTTTTCCAAGTTTTGCATTGTTCAATTACACGTTTTATTCCTTTCGGAGAAACCGGAAAACAAGTATTGTTGAGTAGAACTACCCTCTAAACAGCTTTAATGTATCACTCTGTAGGTGAATACAGGGTTATTTTTGAAATCCGCAATTTCTGAATGACTAATAATTTGTATTTTACATCTTTTGTCCTACGAGGGTTTTGTCGGATTGTTATTTTTCGAAGTAATATCAGGGTTTACTTACATAATTTTATGAAACTCGCGCTTATTTACAATTCCAATGGCCTCCGATGAATCGTTAACAACATATAAGAATTGCCATTATATTCTTCACATAAGGTTATCTAATAAAAAAATCAAAAGTTCTTGAACAAAAGTTGTAAATTACAAATCAGCAATGCGTGTTTTAAAAGTAGCTCGTATTCGATTCGTATAGGTACCTACAAAATCTTGAGTGACTAGTTACTTGCAACTCTCGAAAATAGGCAGAATACAAAAATCATAGAAAAAAAAACTTCAAAGATATTTTGTTTACAATTAAAATTGTATAAAAGTTCAAGTATTTAAGATGTTTGTTGATAAGCATTGTTTTTTTTTTTGTTAGATACAAATCTAATTAGTTTTCTTTGTTTGTTTTTTTTAGTTATTGTGAGGTTGCTCAGTGTATTTCTTGTTTAAACTAATACATAGCTAAGTAGGAATTGTTTACAAAGAACTTTTAATGTTTTATCTGTATATTTCAATACCACTGAAGTCTCGATTTTTCTTTAGTTATGGATTAAGTAGATTTTTTCAATTCTGAGATTTCTATATAACTTATTATATAGAACTTATTATATAATCTATGATAGTGTTTAGGACTCCATTAAGAGCACATTTTTGAGCACCTGAGATAGAGCTACCAACTTATGTATTCTTTATTAAATACGTAATCACCTAAAATATGCTTCAATAAACGCTTAAAAAAGGTGCTCTTATGGAATATAGAAAGTAAATCAAATCTCTGCACGAGTTTATGCAATTATATAAAATTAAGCGCTAAAAGATATTAAAATGTGCACTACTGACGCCCAAAAATAAAGAAAACAATTATAAATTTGACAATAACTTTTTGTTAGATATTATATTAGATTATCTTAACATGAATTATGATAATAGGGTGCATTATGTATTTGTGAAAATGTGAGTAGATACAGTCCACAGCGATCAAGCTTGGAGCCAGGGCCGGATTGACCACGTCGAGGTCCTAGGCAATGCACGTCACTGGTCTGTATACCCTTTTCTAACTTCCTGAGATATGTCCAGGTCAATTTCTACACGAATAAAAAACAATATATTTCTTCTATCTATATATATATATGTCAGTCAGTCAGTGAGTATACCGGATTGTAGCTATATATATTAGTAATATATTTATACAAATAAAAATAATATTATGCCTTGGTAAGGACTCCCGGATCGCAGAATATGATGGTGTTCTTTTGTAGTTCAGAAAGCAGCTGCTTAGGCCCTGGCCACACAGAAGGGACGTGGGGCGAGGGCGCGAAAAAGACGAGTCGTCTTTCCAAATCACGTTATACAACATATACTGAAGGGACGCGGACGGGACGAAGCCCACACAGAAGGGGATACCGCCGTTTAGCCAAAGTATTTTTCGCCAAATTTTACTTCCCAATAAACTTATGGCATCAGTTTCATTTCCCAAATGAAACTTTAGCAAGTTTTCATTTCGCATTTTATTCATTTGGTCAAATTATCATTTCGCATAATTTTACTGCGTCAAGTTTTATTAAGACAAACGTTTATTATGCTAACGTTTTATTTTGGCAAGTGTTATATAGCAAATAACCAGACACGAACTGTTACCAGAAAAGTGGGTTAGGTTAGGTTAGAACTGCGACCCCCACAGACACCTACTGTTACCAGAAAAGTGGGTTAGGTTAGGTTAGAACTGTGACCCCCCACAGACACCAACTGTTACCAGAAAAGTGGGTTAAGTTAGATTAGAACTGCGACCCCACAAAAACGAACTGCGACAAAAACCGAAAGTAGGTTAAGTAAGAAATTTTTTTACCTGTAAATTATTTGTCCCAGGTGAAACAAACATCCATGCAGTGTAATATTTTCGAAATTGGATTTTGACTGAATAATGCTTGGTAAAATGAATTTTGACCAAGTATTTATTTGGTAAACAATAACTTGCCATAATAACTTTTGCTAACTGTTTATTTGCTTTAAGTTGTTTTGAGAAATGTTTTTTGCCAAGTGATAATTTGCGGAAAATAGTTTGGGAAGTAATACTTTGGGAAACGATTTTTGGCAATACATTAGTAAACCACACAGAAGAGACGGGGCGAGGGCGCGAACTCTATACAACGCGGTCGGGTCATTTCCGCGCCCTCACCCCACGTCCCATCTGGACGATCAACTGCCTAAAGAAGAACGGTGTTATTTATAAAAACTCGATATCTTAATACACTTCAAAAAAGCCGATTAAAATAGTCTGTGGTGGAGATTTTATAAGGAAAAGATGTAGCCACAGGTTAAATAAACAGAGTTTTAGATTGGTTTTAGAGGAATCGTGTTTTTATAAATAAGGCCGGAAGTCTCTAGCTCTCTCCGGAAGTCAGTAGCTGTCTTCCGCTGTTTTCACTGCGGGTGACTTTACAACTAAACCAACTGTCGACTGTACCTACATAAACTTCTGTCTCACTATCTATAGGTAGATATTAAATTCAGTGCTATAGATAGGTAACTCTAAAATGCGCATTTTGGAGGTAAACTTTACACGTCAATTAGAATTTGAGTCTTACAACTTTTATTTCATGAGTTTTTCTTTCTTGAAATATCAGGGTTTACTTAACCTCAGCCCTGACCTTGAAAATAACAATGGGGAACTTGCGTCTAACTTAGATTGGAGTGATATTGCTTTTATACTATAGAAATTATATAAAAACTTAGGAAAATTTTGAAAATAAGACAATAAAAATATTTTTTCGGGGTTTTCGGGGTGTTCGGGGTCACAAAAAGTGTTAAAAATAAAGTTACTCTAATAACAAAAACCTTATTCGATTAATTAATAAAATTTTAAAAAGATAAATAGATCACTGAATTCTGCACGTTTTCTTATAAGGGTGCACATGCATAAAAACATCATTTTAGGAGATAATTCAAATATTGATAAACGCTTCATACATTATAAGGCGTTTCGTGTACGCTGTGACCGTCGTAGTTTGAGCCCGTGTTTTATTTTAATATTTTTTTTACGAGTCACTTATCCTAAAGTACAAATTGTTTCCCAATTGGCAACTATCACCTGCACTGGCCTTTCGACCGTATCGCAGAGTGACAGTCGTATTATGGCGTAAGACTTAATTTGTATGGCGCGTTTTTGTACCACGTGCCTATATTGACTTTTCTACAGGTTATATTATGCAAAGTAGTCGTACGGGAAAAAAATTACTACGTCATTTTTGTCTTTTAACATGGTCTCTCCGATTACATTGAAACATTGTTTAGTGCAAGTTCTCCATTAAAAACCATGTTAGTTTCAAGGTCAGGACTAAGTATGTTAATTTTATGAAACACGTGCTTTACCCGCTCTAGCAATGTCGCAGCCTGCGGACTGTCGCACTCTACTTAGAAGAATGTCCGTTTTATTTAACACAAGTAGGTACGTAGTTTTAAGCATTCTCTATCGGACAGCGCAACTGCAGAGCAGAAAAAAACACTCTTTTTATTTCAAGACATTTCGAAAGTTGTAAACGACAAACTCTAATTGACGTGGTTCAGAAATTGGTCATTTTAAAAGTAACCCTGTTTAAGATGTAAAATAACATTGTCTCAGTCTTTTTGCGAAAAGGCGGTTTACACACAAATACAACTTCGACATCGTGAAGATATGAGCCGTCTGTAATTATAAAAACACTCATAAAATGTTAAGCAGCTGAATTTTGTTTCGCGATTTCGAAATTTGTTTTCACTGCGTGAAAGTGGTTCAAATCGACGAGTAAAGGCCTCTAGAGATTTTGATAAAGCTGTTTTTCAACAGAGAGCTTTTCAGTGTTGGCCCTAAATAAAATCCCTTTGGTAATTAGATTCCTAATTCACTGCCAAGTACATAACATAATTACATGTACCTAATTGCTATTATACATGTAATTCAGAGTACAAGGAATTAGATAACTTTCTAGTCAGATTCAATTCCTTGAATACCAATTCCTTTTACTAAGTACTTGGATATCTGTTTCCGGTACCTGTTACAACTAACATTTTCAGTTATTTTATTTTAGGGGAGATCAAAGTACGAGGAATTGAAGGAATTGAATTACCAATTCCAATTACGTAGTTGGAATTTATTATTAATTTCCTTTTTAATAATTGTATGTTATAAATTCAAATTGAGTAATTGGAATTACAATGCCTTTTTGCCCAACACTGCCTATCTCCTGAAGACTAGCAAGGACACGCATCACTGTAACACCCCGCATCCTAAACACCCCTGCTGCCAAAGAAATACAAGAGATGTTTTTAAAATACAGCACTTTCTCTAGGGATTTTTTTTCATTGTAGGTAGGTATATATTATTTATGTCTGCGTCGAAAAAAAAAACATTACCGAGTTAAAATTAGATTTGTAACTATGTCAGATTCGACTTCAAACTGTCGAAAAGTCAATTACGAGGAGAAATATAAATAGGTAGGGCCGAGATTTAATTTGAATGTTTAACATTAGGTAGGTACGTAAAACTTTTGTAGAAAATCTATAATTGTAACCTATTTATAAGGAAGAAAGCCCTGAGGTGTCGAAATGATTTAGGTCCTAGAGTTTTAGAAAATCAACTCTTATGTTCATGCATAAATTTGGTAGGTAGTAGAGGTACCGAATTTGACGTGTAATCGAAGTGATTATTTTGAAACAACTTTTTTTAATAGCGCTGCGAAATGTAGTGCAAATGTCGAAGTCTTCTCATTATCACTCAACTATTGTTTTGTTCAACTGCAACAAAAGTAACCGAAACTATAAAAAGTTATAAGTATTGTAAATATTACTATTTGTGCCGTGATGGGCGAAATAAAGATGTTAGTAGGTACTCCATCTTTTTGGTTCGATATTCGGATTTATGCCACTCACCTTAAGAGCTACAATAGGTTATCAGGCTGTCGCCGACTGTACTGTACCTTCTACATAATATCGTATGGTGATTACAAACATTAGTGTAACCATTGAATTCTTAAAATTCAATGGTGTTACGATGTCCAGTGTATGTGAAAACTTTTTATATAAAAAAAAATGTAACAACGTATGGTGGAAATACAAATGGTGTGATACGTATATTATTTTGTTTTATTGAAACTCCCTTGGTGGTCCTTCAGGCCTAGAAGCGAGCGAGCAGTACAGTCGACAACACATCAACCTTTACATAATGTGCACTCTCATCAGTTACGTTAAGGTTGGCCCTGCAACAAAAATGTGAAGGTTGAAATGCTGTCGGCTAACCTATTTGATTAATAGTAACTACGCCATAGATCACTATGTTTTTAGGGTTCCGTACATCGTATAAAAAAACGAAACCCTTATGGGTTCACTCGTGCGTCTGTCTATCCGTCCGTCTGTCACAGCCAATTTGCTCCGAATCTACTGGACCAAATCAGGTGAAAGGCAGGATGGTGTAATCCTATGATCCAAACACAGATTTGCAAAATATTTTTTTTAAATAAGGGTCATTTTCGGGAGACAACATATTAGGAAATTAAAAAAAAAGTTTTGCAAACCTTACTGTGTCATGTGTCAAATGAAAGGGCTCGTTATAAGGATCTCAAATATATTTTTGTTATTATTGTAAAATGAATAGTTTTGAACTAGATAGCGCTATTATATTAACTCGCATCTTACTATGAGGATTTCAAATGTGAAACCACAATTGGATAAAAACATTTGACTTTGGCATTGTACGGAACCTTCTCAACGCGAGATCAACTCGCACTGCCCGGTTTTTTACAGCTTGGCATGAATAGAAATCAGAAGTGAGACGATAAATTAATTGAGTAATATTTATAAAATTATTATTATTCACTATGTGTCTTTTCTTTCTTATTGAAATGCCTTTCCATTTAAGTCCAAAAATAAGGGGGAGCCGACTCGGTGCCAGTGTTAGGTAAATAGGAATTGTAATTACAATACTAAAGATGGGTAAGTTACAAACTAGGTAAAGGAATTTAATTCCAATTCAGTTTCATACTTCCATTGCTTTCATCACAGCTTTTTCCGTTATTTATACTTTAGTTAATGTACTTATTACCTATGAAGAGGGCATACCTACCTAGGGTTACCAAGCGGCCAAAGACCCGTTGGCCGCCCCAGTTATCGCTGGAAGATACTATCACTGGCTGGAAGGATGAAGCGGCCAAGGACTTGCGTGAGCTCCAGGTAGGCAACAGGCAGGACCGCGCAAGGACAGAGACAAGTGGCGACTTCTGGTATCGGACGTCAACAACTACTTCAGGTCGCTGAGCCAGCGAAGTACCTAACTAAGCATAGAAATACAAATTAAATCTAATATAGGTAGGTAATAAGTAAATATAACTGCGAATGTAATTTAGGTACCTAAAAAAAGCCGTCAAGTGCGTGTCGGGCCACGCGCAACGTAGGGTCCCGTCGAAAGAGGGAATTTTATTTGCTTTACAGAACTAACAACTTCATCAAAGTAATTTTTTATGGATTCCTTTGATAAGTTGGTCGCCTATAACTCGTAATCCCGGTAGAGGGGGGAACGCCCTCCTCGGACAAAAATTTGCGCTTTAAACTTAATATTTCGTGTTTCTACAACACAATATTTTTAAACGACCAATTTAACGATACCCCACACTATGCTGCAGGCGAGAAAAAAAACTGAATCTCTAATTTAGGCACGCTAAAAATTTTTTTCTATATTTTATTGTACCGTTTTGTCGGCGTAATAAATACCTATGTAGGTATGTCTGCCAAATTTAGGCCCTCTAATTCTTTTCGTCTCTGTGCTAAGCCGCGAACAGACAGACGGACATTGAATTGAATTGAATTGAATTAGTTTTCATAAAAGTAGAGTACAAATGCTGTGTATACCTTTAATTGGCATAATCGCTAGCCCTAAGTCACATTTATTATAAGCTTTGTTATGTTTTCGTGCTTGCTGTTGGTGTACCTAATAAATAAAATTAAAAAAATAAAGTACGAAGGAGCGTCAGAATGCATTAATTACGATTCAATCAATCATCAGCTCGTTCTCGTTCACTGCTGGACATAGGCCTCTCCAAGGCACACATCACATCACATCCCTCAGTGTTTTTATTGCCCCAAAAAGTGACGTCCTCAGTTTCAATTCAATTCTTAATTATGGCTACCCTAAGGATTCTGCCAATGTCGAGTTTTGGAGATAGCAAGTTTTTTTTTTTTTTTAATTTAACAAAATCCCGTAAGTTAGTTGTGGTGATGTAGTAATAACAAAAAAGATAAAATACATAAAAAACCAGATACATTAGTAATAGAATCACAATCGATTTTTGTTGCTTTTTATAAAATTACATAGATCTTTTATAAATGGAGAGAAAACCAATTATTGCTCTAATTGATTCAGCTACGTGTTTAAATGACACGAGTAGAACTCCCAGGAGTCCAATCTCCAATGATCATAGTTTTTTTTAAATCAAAAAGTTTTCGTCACCTTCGTAGTAATAAAATAAGAAAAAAAATCCTGTAAAAAAACTATGAAGGCTTGAATGATCGTTGTATCCTGGGTGTTTAGAACTATTAGAGGCACATATTTAAGAGCTATTAATTTGTTGAAACTTTGCCTAATAACGAAGCAATAATTAATTTTATAGTTTTTGGTTTTTATTTTTTATTTATTTTTAGACTTTGAAGTAGAGCCTCTGACTACAACAAACTAATTCTTTATTATGAGTAGCACCTACGACAAAATTTGCACGTTCTAACAACGCGGTTATTTGGAGATATTTGTTTTTAAATATTTTGATCAGGGTTGTCACTCAAATCAACCTTTGATTTTATAATTGTTTGTTCTTACGTACCCGAAAAAAATAATATATCCGACTTTTTTTAACACTAAAATGGATTAGCTAGCCATATAAACGTATTTTAAGAGCCAATACATCCTTTATTCAAATACATTGGTTTCCGTAACACATGCCATCTACCAGGTTAATCACACTTTTTGACTTATTCCTAAAATATTTCAGCTGTATCACATTTTTTACAGACAGATAGAAATAACCTATTTGCTCTTTTTAATACATACCTATCGCTCTAGCTAAAGTATGCTAAGGCATCTGCAGAATATGATCAGTTTAAAAAAAAATGCAATTCCAATGAAGGGTACCTTGTGGCGCGGGAAGGGGTCCACCCTCGTTAGGTTTTTACTAAAACCCCGAGTAAGGATTATTCTGATTTAATATATCGTGTTTTAAACAAATACAAATACAAATATCTTTATTGAGAAATACAATTTGCCACTGTGCAATTTGAAACCCTTGCTCCCAAACTAGGATTACCTGTGCGTCAGGAGCTAGTGACTTACCTTAAATATGTGTACAGTACAATGCAAATTAGTGCAAAATAATAGAGACAAATCAAGATAAACTAGGTATACAAGAAGAACCAACAAAATCAAAACCAAGTGGTTAGTAGGCTATTATAAGGTTACCATAGGTTATTTTTAAGTTTCGAAGGTTGAGTTTTGAAGGTAAAAATAACTACTTAAATTTAAATTTTAATTTCATTATGTGTACCAAGGGCTCCGCCGTACCATCATCATCATCATCATCATCATCATCATCATCATTATTATCATCATCATCGTCATCATCATCATCATCATCATCAGCCATTTGACGCCCACTGCAGGACATAGGCCTCCTTCGTGGTTTTCATAAACATGAGGGGGTTTTGCCATAATCGCCACGCTTGGCAGGCGGGTTGGCGATCGCAGTATGCGGTTGGAATCTCAGGAAGACGCTGCTGCCCGTCTTCTGGTAATTGATTTCCTTAGTCGCCTTTTATGACATCCACGGAAGGAAATGGAGTGACGCTATTCTTAATCCGGCGCCACACGGAATCATCATCACCACCACCTAACTTTCTGAGCCATCTATTTAAAAAAAACACTATTTGTATGGACCCCAAAATGCGTGAGTCTCATTCGCACTTAACCATTTTTTACTATATTGTGTTATTATATCACATTAAATATAAGCGCTACAATCACACTAACTTTGACAATTGTATGTATCTACGTTTTTAATATCAAAAGCAAGAGCAAAAACCAAAACCTGCAAATAAACACGATTGTTGTATAGAGACCCCCTTATTTTTATTATTTCATAGGTAATTCGCCATAAGACAAACATGTTGTAAGCCTTTTAAACTGGCTACCTATTAACATTTCAAAGATACAACCTTTAATGGTCGGGTAGACCGACGGACGAACAGACCGATAGACAGACATCGGAGGCAGAGTAATAGGACCCGTCCGGCAGCCTTTATTTACGGAACCCTAAAAAAGTGGTTAAGTAGGTACTTACAAAAACATAAAACCCGACAACTTAAAAGTCATGATAAAAAAAAATCGTAAACAAGTCACATAGTGTAAATGAAATAGATGTTGACCTTTGTGACAACCCTGACTTGCATATTTGAACTTGGAAACAAATTAAATCATATCTCCAAATAACTGCGTTGTTAGCACCTGCAAATTTTGTCGTAGGTGCTACTCATAATAAAGAATGAGTCTGTTGTAGTCAGAGGCTCTACTTCAGTCTAAAAATAAATAAAAAATAAAAACCAAAAACTATAAAATTAATTATTGCTTCGTTATTAGGCAAAGTTTCAACAAATTAATAGCTCTTAAATATGTGCCTCTAATAGTTCTAAACACCCAGGATACAAAAATTATTCAAGCCTTAATAGATTTTTTACAGGATTTTTTTCTTATTTTATTAATTAGAGCAATAAACTGAGGATGTCACTTTTTTGGGGCAATAAAAACATAGTGCATCATCAGCCATTTGACACCCACTCACACTGTTTTAAATCACTTAAAAAATTTCCCGATGCTGTTTTCCACATTAATCGATCAAGGAATGCATTTGAAATTTAAGAGTAGAACACCCACGTGTCAATTTCTATTACTTTATTTTAAAAAAAATTAATAATATTTCGTGACCTTGGCTTAGAAAATTGTTTAATTAATTATTGTAGGCGTAACGGATCAAGATGTTATTCTTTTATTAATAAGGTTTGATAAATGATTCTACAGCGCATATTTTCCAATTTTAAATTTTTGGAAATCACCTCGGGATATCGAGTAATTAACTTTTTTTCAGATTTTGGTTTTTATTTTTTTTCTTTAAAATACCTCAAAAGTGCGATCTGTAACTAGCACAGATAAATTGCTCTTAATTCGGTTTATCACTGATAAAAAGATCACGTTGCTCCATCGCGGCCTTTGGGAGTTACGTACAAAGGTCAACTGACACATTTTAGGGTTGTCTCTAAAGGTCAAATAAATATAATGTTTATTTTTTGTCTCTAATAAAAAACTATACGGGGTATATATACAAAAGGTTTAAATAATTCAGGGGTGGACTTACTGCCGTACTCACAGTCGTCAATTAAACTTAATGTTCATTAAGTGTCGTGCTATCTCTTTCATATGTCATTGAAATGAAAGAGATGACATGATACTTAATTGACATTAAATCTTAATTGACGACTCTGTGTACGGCAGTCAGACCATGATTTTGAGTAACTTTCCCAAAGAAACCAAGTGTCGGAAATGAATTTTTTTTCGACTGTCTATAAAAAATTGGTAGCTGACTTTTAGTATTAGTATGAAGAGTGGTTTTTTTTTGTAATTATCTGCATAAGGTTACACTAACAAATGTTTTACACTAAAAATAAAATATTTTACAAATAAAACTTAAAAGCTAGGTATTTTATTTACAGGAACGATAAATATTTTACACGAGAAATAGTAAAATAGATTTAAAATAAATTTTCCGGTCTAATATACCTCAATCGCTCAAGACAAAATTATACAACCAGTGTGTTACCAGTGATGACTTATGGCACTGAAAGGTGGTCTCTCACTATGGGCCTCATAAGAAGGCTCAAGGTCACGCAACGAGCTATGGAAAGGGCTATTCGGAATTTCTCTACGAGATCGAATCAGAAATGATGAGATCCGTAGACGAACGAAAGTCGTCGACATAGCCCAGCGGATTAGTAAGTTGAAGTGGCAGTGGGTGGGGACATAGCACGCAGAACTGATGGCCGATGGGGCCGAAAAGTTCTCGAATGGAGACCACATATCGGCAAGCGCAGCGTAGGACGACCAGCCACAAGATGGACAGATGACCTCATCCAAGTGGCAGGAAGGCGCTGGATGCAGGCCGCTTCCAACCGGTCTTTTTGGAAATCCATGGAGGAGGCCTATTTCCAACAGTGGACCTCTTGTGGCTGAATGATGATGATGAAATTTTCCGAAAAATAGTGAACCTACTACTAAAATTAAAAAGTGAAAAATAAACTTAAAAGACTTTTGAATATGTTGCCAATTAATAACAATTATGTCATTAAATACAGGAAATTGGAAACCAACTAACGAAAAGTTACTTCAAAATATATTATAGACGTTTTCGCATGTTAGATTGCTTTCAAATTTTCTGGATTTTATGGCTCGTATGAATAATTTTCAGTTTCTAGTACCAGAGGGCAGTCATCAAAATTGGATGAATCTTCTTCATCGTCTAACGATGAAGATTCATCTATTGATGGATCTTCGCCATCTTCTGCTGTGAATTGCAAGTTTTCTACAATAATCGGCTTCAGAAGTCCACAAACAGTTTCTGGCAGACAACACTTTGTTCAAGAAAACAGCATGCTTGTCTCTGAACCTCTTTTTGTTCCGATTGCAACTTTTATAAAACCTAGTGGCTTTTCTAAGAAATGTGTAAACAACGTTGCTTATAAGTCTATCTTTTTCGCTAGATGAGAGATCTTTAAGTCGCTCGCCCATTTCTCTGAAAAGTAAGGTCATCAAATCCGATGGTGTTAGGTCGTCAGGAGACCCAGTCTTTTTATATTTTTTGCTCTCTGCGTAAAAACATTCAAAAATATGTAGTCCCGAATAAACTCTTTGCATACTTGCGGTTACTTCTGGAGTTTGATAAGAAGTACCGGCTATGGGGTGATCCATAGCATCGCTTGCCACTCGTGTACCAACATGAGGGTTGGCGCCCTCATGCCCTCCTTGTCCTAAGTCCTCCGGTCAGGGCCCGGATGGACATCCCTCAGCAGGTTTGGTAAGGCCCTGCTGAGGCGAAGTGGCGCCATGGGTCTGTAAAGGCTCCATTTTGCCTCACCCCCGTTTCTCAAGTTAACATGTATAAACATAGGGTTTTAGCATAGGTAAGCTTGACGAGGGTGGACCCCTTCCTACGCTACATGTTAACCATAACTGAACTAAAACTAAGTACTTACTTAAAGTAAATACTTAAACAAAACCAAGCAATCTACTTCAGGTAACAAAACTAAAATTGTTTTAAGCATGTAAATGTTAGTCTATATAATGTGAGAAAGAAGCTATTTAGAAGATATTTTAAGTGTATGTCTAAATAATATATAGTTTTGCAACCAATCAAAAAATAAAAAAAAATAAAGTATATATAGATTTTGACTAAATTGAAAGGTCAAGTTGAGTGACACCCCTAACACAAAATTTTGAAATTCGATAACTCATAAACGCCGCGTAAGTGCAACGTGATTTTTTTATCAGTGATAAACCTAATTAAGAGCAATTTAACTGTGCTAGTTACAGATCGCACTTTTGAGGTATTTTAAAGAAAAAAAATAAAAACCAAAATCTGAAAAAAAGTTAATTACTCGATATCCCGAGGTGATTTCCAAAAATTTAAAATTGGAAAATATGCGCTGTAAAATCATTTATCAAACCTTGTTAATAAAAGAATGACATCTTGTACCGTTACTCCTACAAAAATTAATTAAACAATTTTCTAAGCCAAGGTCACGAAATATTATTAATTTTTTTTTAAATAAAGTAATAGGAATTGACACGTGGGTGTTCTACTCTTACATTTCAAATGCATTCCTTGATCGATTAATGTGGAAAACAGCATCGGGAAATTTTTTAAGTGATTTAAAACACTGTGCCACTGCAGGACATAGGCCTCCCTCATGGTTTTCCCTATAGGGTTTTCCTCAAGGCACGCCACTTCCTTTTGATTACGATTGTGATTTCCGGCAAACTTATTACCCCCAGTTTCTCGTACACTAACACGCTGTTAATTAACAGCTGTCAATTGACCAAAGTGCATACAAATAAAAACCACTGACAGCTGTTAACAGTAGATTAACAGCTTGTTAGTATACGAGAAACCGGGGGTAGTATCTCCTCAGAATTAATTTTTTTTTCATAATTCTCCCATGCAGTAGATAGATAGATAGAGAACACTTTATTGTTACATAAAAATGGAAATTACTCAGCTATTTCTTAAACTAAGAGTACAGATGTCGGCCTTATTACTAAAAGTGATCTATTCCAGACAACCTTTGGATGGACTGGACTAATACATTGGAGAAGGAAGTAGATGTACAAACAAACGAAATTATAGTTTCAGAGGTATAGGAATTATACATGCCTAAATAGCAGAGTACTTATTATACTCTTTTATTTGGGACGGAGACATGTTACAGCCACGTTCTTGCCTTTAAAACAGTAAGTACCTACCTGGATGACCGAGCTTTGCTCGGTATTTTTTTTTAGTTAATCATGTTTTTTGGAAATTTATTTGGATACGATGAAAAAAAAGGAAAGAAATAATCGAACTGGAGACATCTGGACTCGGACCGGGGTCTTCTCGTTTCGGGACAGCCCGATTTCCCACACCGAAATTTACCTTCGTACTCTATCTAATGATATTGTAGCAGTTTTTCATTGCCTGAAAAAACGGACAAAACGACGTTTTCGAACAATGAAACCTCGCTAGATCGATTTATCGCCCCTGAAAACCTAAATTTCGTTGAAAATCATTGGAGCCGTTTCCGAGGTTCTGATTATATATTGAAATTATTGCTCGTTTAAAGATATAAGATAGATAGATAGATAGATAATATTTTACTATGATAATAGGCCCCGCCGTTCTTGAGTTATAAATGGTGTGACAAACCGCAGTTTGTTTTGTATACCTTATAGATTTTTCAAATCAGAAAAATTCAATACGAACATTTTAGCCGAGATAAAAGTATGAAAAATAATTATTATGAACCTATAATACTGATTAGAAAGTATAATCAATTGGTTATAGTTGAAATTAGGTTTCACGGGAGATTACAGAAGAATTAAATTACCTAGTACCTAAATCTAATTATCAAAGGAATTCAATTACGCGTCAACAACATACCTACATGTGCACTCGTATACCCCATGTGGGGCATTCACAGGGCATCCCTGAATTGTTCATTTAATTTAAAACTATGATGTGTCCACGATAACTATTTTTCGATTTAGGAGTCTGTCTGCGAAATATTAAGCTTTAAAGAGCGAAGTTTTGTTTGTAGGGCGTCCCATCAACCTTTACAAATTAGTTACCAACCAGAGATGTGCTGTCGACTGTACCTAATACTAGGACTAAGCATAATTATTATTAGGATAGTAGTTTATGATACTGTTGCATAATAAGGGTTCTTATAACACGAGTGTGTTTAAAAAAACGAGCCGTAGGCGAGACCGAGACATAAGACCAAGTTATGTACAGTGTCATACACTACTTTATCTACTCTCATATTACAATACATAAAATAATATTGCAAATAAAACGCTGAATATCAACAAATTTATTTTTACTTGTAATAATTATTGATGTTCTGAATATGACAATATTCACAAGAAATAAATTTAATTTGAACCGGACAGGAAGCGTTATTGGAGGTAGGTACTCGGAGAGGGTATGTTAATGTTGACCTCATTTTCGTAATTTTCAATACTGTTAACTAATTTATTATACAAACAGAACCAAACTTTGTTTAAATAGGTATTGAAAAGTTTTTTCGCAAACATCGATTGCGCATGCGTGTTGCGTCGCCGCGGACTCGTTCATTGAAACCATTTTTTTTAAGTATAGAGGTTCAACCTTCTTGGTCCAGCTGGAGGTTGTGGTGTATCGTTATGATTAAAAAGTTATATTATTATAGGTACAGGTGTCCATACAAGATTTATTTTTTTATTTAATTAATTAGAGCATCACCACCGAGTTTTTAGGTGTCCGACGGACACGGTAGCCTTATGCTGAAAAGCATTCTCCTCATATTGGAAATTCGATTTGCTCTACTAAGTACTACCGGTTTTTAGGTGTCCAATGGACACTGAAGTCCTTAAAACCGGCCAAGTGCGAGTTCGACTCGCGCACGAAGGGTTCCGTATAGTTATGTACATATACAACATTAGACACAAAGATCGAGAAAAACGGCAAAAAATCACGTTTGTTGTGTAGGAGCCACCCTTAAATATTTATTTTATTGTTTTTAGTATTTTTTGTTATAGCGGCCACACACAGCAATACATCATCTGTGAAATGTCAACTGCCTAGCTATCACGGTTCATGAAATACAGCCTGGTGACAGACACACAGAAAGACGGACAGTGAAGTCTTAGTAACAGGGTCCAGTTTGGCACCCTTCGAGTACGTAACCCTAAAAAAGCGTAAAATGGACACTGTCCATGTTATTCTTCCGAAAAGTACTCTTTTTATATTGGAAAAATAGGGTAAACTGAAACAAAGTTTTATCATCATGTACAAAAACATGTAGTTTTATTGTCGTTAAATTAATTGCTACAAATACATAAGAGGCTTACGCGTAATTTTAAAAGTTCCTAAAGTAAATTCGCCTAAATAAATTTGAACTTTTAGAAAGGTCTGATTAATTTTTTTTGATAAATTTGATTGACAAAAAGTGCGAATAGATTTAAAACTTCATTGGCAAGATTAATTTAAAGATAAAATCAATAGCGAGATTCTGGTTATTAGTTGGATGAAAGGATATTTTTAATCATGGCAAAGGTTTTCGTTTAACACGACTATATACAGGGTGGATTTTTGAGACTTGTCAGTAAGGGCAGGTACCTTAATCGTTACAGTTACAGGAAAACGTTCCTAGGAGACCATCCCCAACTTTTTAAGATATTGTGAACTGCATTCACAGATTTTGGAGAAAATGTACAGTCAGCGAAAAAAATGCTGAAATAAAAAAATATATATTTTTATGCCAATCGATCCTATTTCATGTGGGGGATCAAAAGAATATGGGACCATTTAAGGTTTGAGTACTAGAAATGACAGAAATCGCCAAAAACTTTTTTCATACATTTCGGTAAGCGAGTCAGTGAACAGAAGTTCGAAAGTAAATTTCAAATTCGATTTGAATATCTTGTTCTGTTCTGTTCACTTTTTTTTCAACCTTCAACGTCAACGTACAACGTTCAACTTTAAATGGTCCCATAGAGTCTTTTGATCCCCACACGAAATAGGATCGATTGGCATAAAAATATTTTTTTTTGTATTACAGCATTTTTTTCGCTGACTATATTTTCTCCAAAATCTGTGAATGCAGTTCATAATATCTTAAAAAGTTGGGGATGGTCTCCTAGGAACGTTTTCCTGTAACTGTAACGATTAAGGTACCTGCCCTTACTGACCCGTCTCAAAAATCCACCCT
The DNA here is from genome assembly GCA_963969515.1 of Yponomeuta evonymella. Lineage (NCBI taxonomy): Eukaryota > Metazoa > Arthropoda > Insecta > Lepidoptera > Yponomeutidae > Yponomeuta > Yponomeuta evonymella. The sequence goes on from OZ018369.1 coordinate 3,133,681, forward strand.
GTATAGAGCTGCTTAAAAATAAACAGTCCGTAATTTTAAAGTATGTAAATTAATTTATACGACTTACACATAATCATCCAATTTGGACTGATAAATAGATATTACTTGACAAACTTATTTATTACGAATATTGGACCTGCAAGCCGGATTGATGTTTTTGTTGGACATTGTTAAAATAAATAGGTTTGTCAAGAATTACTGCGTTTCACATAAATAAGGCTTTGATTAATACTGATATTAACAGTTTACTTAAAATATGGTATATCGATGGCAAAATATGTACATTGTATGAATTGTCTTTTATGGCATGAAATCGTATAATTTATTTAAAAAACAAAAATGTATTTACACCCGCGTTTTGATTAATAAAACTTAAAAAATATTTTACAACCGATTTTTTAATATATAATAAAAATAATGCATTGAATTGCTGCTAAAATATACAAGTTTAGTAAAATTCAAGTAAATTTTTTTTAAATAACTCCTAACAAAGAGGGTCTGCAAAATTACATTTCCACCGAATTCATTACAATAATTTTATTAAGCACCTTAATGTATAGTAAATAAGGCACATTATGTGATACAAGGAAGACATCATTAGAATTAGTAAGCAAATAGTAGAATCAGCAACAAAAAATAAAAAAACCAATGCAATATATCTATGGATCCTTATGATTGTTGCTGACCACACCTAGTGTTAACGTAAACCTAGCCTAATGAATGTTTTGGAATGTTATTTTAAGACTGGCAGTCCATTCTATAGCTGTACCTGTACAATTAAAAATAATCTCTCCTAATAGATTTGAACTCAAAAACGTGTTACAACTACATCTTAATTTTCAGCTCAACTCATTACCTTCGTACAGACTCTCGCAAATTTCTAAAAGCCTCTGCACTGGGCTAATATTGTAAGGGAAAAGGGATTTTGATACCAAACGACTGATCTGCAAGCGCAGTCTTATGAGTACCCTCATCGTTTCATCCAGCCCTCTTGTTCCAGCACTATCATTCATTTGACATGTCTCAATAAATTTAGGCCAGTTCCTCCTCACATATTTCAGGAATCGCAAGAGATATAGGAGAAAACATGTCTCGTTGCTGACCAAGTAATCCAGTAACACATCGCTGTCATTTGACACAACTTTAAGGAATTCCACAAACGAGGCTATAGGATTCAACATAGGTAATAAATCTGGATACATTGAATTACGGTAGACAATACCAACAGTTATGTCAAGCGTGGAAACCATTGATTCAATTAAATAGTCATCTTGTTCACTAAATAAGTGTATGAGCATTTTAGTGAAAGGAGTCTCTGGATGGAATTCCAGTGTGTTACGAATGAAAACATCCAGCTTTTTTAGAACATCCCTTATGGATCTCTCTACAATCTGCATGTCTTGTATTGCATTATAATCAGAAGAGTCTATAGAACTGTCAGATGAATCACAGCGCATTTCTTTTACTGTAACCGCAATCGACTTCAAAACTAATAGGGACATCCTCTGCAGCATGGTTTTGTCTATTTCTTGCCTTGACTGCAGTGTTTCCTCTTGCTCGTCATCCCCATAACTCTGGTCCACTAATTCTATTGAAGATGTCACACTTGGACCAAATGAAAAATCTCTAATAACTGGGCATTCTCTACCAATGAAACCAAACCCACCACTTCTGCTATTTCTGACTCCTACATCGCTTAGTAACCTAAAGTCTTTCACATATCTCACAATGGTGTGTGCTAAGCAACAAATTTCTTCAGGCAAAATATCTTGTAGAGCCAGTGTTGACCCATAACACAGAACCTCATTGAACAAACTCAACAATTGTGTGTATATTAAACTAGGGAATGTTGTATTTCTTAATAGATCGACGAATCCCTGTAGATCAGCATAGAATGGCTTGGTATCAATTACAGACAAGTTGGCTTTGACACTGATGATGTTTTCCCAAAGGGAAAAAAATGTTATTACACAGTTTTCAGCATTGGGTAAATTCAGGTATCGCAACAAAAGCAACTTAATATTTTTGACGAGCACTGGCCAATGATGTTCTAAGGTTTTTATCGTAAGACACTTTATGTGGGATGTATCAAATGACTCTGAATCTGTAAGTACAACTGTACTACACCCATTTTCATTGACTCTCTCCAGCCGAGACGGCATGGGAGGGTCCGGAGGTTCATGCTGCTCTAACGGGTCTATATGTTCATCAGTTGTGAGCTTTAGCACAGGTTCTTGTAGCCTAAATGACTGAGAACTGCTGGGGTTTTCACTTGAAGATGTTGATGGGGCGCCATGAGTTTGTAGATTTGAAAAGGCATTGTGCAAGTTCTCTGTATGAGAACTAGAGGAAGCTACTTGAGTCTCATGATTGCTGCCATATCCTACACTACTTCTGAAAGGATTATCTTCCTGGACAGACATTGTTCCTGCCGTATTTATGTAGTTGCTGTCTTCCAAAGGATGTTGCTCAACATCTTTCCACTCAACTATCCTCTTTATAATATCCAGACTAAAGTTGATTTTCTGGACTGTTATTCTGTTTATCCTATCAAACAGATAGATGTTCTCGGTTATCTGTTGCAGCCAGTTTTCATCAACAGTATCTTTGGCAACAATTAGAAACGTTGACAAAACCCTACTGGCAACAAAAGTAATGAATTTACTCTTGTGGTCACCAAGTTCTATTACTTCTGTGATCCAGTCATGTCTATTGCGGACAAATATGTCACAGGCTTGCATAAGCCTGGAACATATTGTTCCTGTGTTGTTTTGTTTCAGATACATGTCAAACATTAGCTGCATAGTGGAGAGGTAAGTCAAAGAACATGGTATTGGCATAGAGACAATATTGAGTCTTCTATCAAAGAGTTTTATAACAACATTCTCATTGAATCTACACAAACATTGGCTGACCAAACCATCTTGAATGATACGAAGCTCCGAGAGAAGTTTGTCGTCCTCAGTATCCCAATTTAAAGCTGTAGTTGAGCAGGAAGGGGTGATATTGACATTGGAATCACTTGGGAGCCTAATTATGGCTGAACAGTCGACGGCGTCCTCACTTACAGTTCCGCTGTCGGGAGATCCACCATTTCTCGCAGGAAACTCCTCTGAGGTCTCAGCGAGAGGTGCTCCTGAGTCAAAAATCTCCTCCTCCGTCGAACGGTCGCTCCCATCGTCAATATCAGGCGCGTCTATCCGTAGTTTTTTCTTAACGGGCTGGTCGGAAGCCATGCCTTCATTGGTCGGGCCCTCGGTGTGAAGATGCCCCCTCAAAACCATGTAAACAAGCCACAATCTGCCTTCACGCAATCATTTGTGGGACGCGGAAGCTTCGAATTGGACTGGTATGTCGTTTTCAAACACCTGAAAACGAAAATTTAACATGAATGCGTGACCTTTCCGAAAAGTGCTACTCAGTTACGCGGACCACAAAGCCATGGAAAATAAGCATGTCTAGGAGTATAGGAGATGTAAAAACTAACTCAGTTCATCGTTCAAGGACAGAATCTGTCTATATCCTAGGCTTTCAAGTAGATTTATGCAATTTTTGGTCGATTTTCAAACAACTTTCCAAAATATTTTGATGGCACACATACCATTGACAGACGAACGAGGTTGTTTATGCACTTATTTCTTTCTCTCGACTCCACTGGCAGAGTAAAAACATTCATGGCATTCCAATTATTCACGAATAACTACACTTTTATGTGATGAAATAGTTGAAATCACGCATAAATTTCAATTCACAAAAATGTCGTACAGAACATCGACTCCATTACGATGAATGACGCTCGATCAAATCAGCTTCCTATTGCGTAGGAATTTCTTGCTAAATTCAAACAGATAATTGCAAAAATTAGACCTTCTAAATGAAAATTATTAATTGTTTTTCGTATGTAAAAAAAAAATCTTAACATTGTGTTATAAGCAAGAAATAATTACCGAAAAACTCAGTTGAATTCAAGAAACTACGTATTCCGGTGACGACGTTGCCAGTCGGACGACTTCCTGAATTTAGCAATCGGCCGACGACGCCCGCGCACCTACAACAAGAAGTTCAAAACAAAACCGTGTATAACAAAAAAAATTAAGATAATATTTTACTAAAACTAGTTGTTAGGTATCGAAATTGAATTAAAACACCTACAAGTTATAACTTCCCAATGTAGATAAAATTTATATTGGTAAAAAAGAGGGTATAGCTTATTGTATTTAACAGTATTAGGGCTAAGTTAGTTTGAGTTTTAGACAACTACCTACCTACTCATGTTAGATAATTTTTATTATAAAAACGTAAGACATTTAGTTCCTACTAACTATGTTGCACTTACATGGCTCATGTTGAGGATTATACTATTTATTTTAAGACCACATATGTACCACATGAAGCAATAAACGATTGAAATTGAAAATACTTAAATTTCTAATGAAAATCGAGGATACAAATTCCGGCAGAATCTTTTATGGGATAAACTTGAAAAATTGTCTTTTTTTTCACTGAGTAACAGTTTTTTTTTATGGGTAAAAACATGTCACCTATATCTTTTTCCCTATTATCTATAAAGAAATAAAGCTAGAATTTCTATAGGACATGCGCGCGGAACGGAACGTTTTCGCATCTAGCATTGTTTATGGTTCATTTGCGTTTCTGTTTACGCAAAGTCCGTTGGTTCACTTCGCTTAGTTCCGATACGAAAATCTAGTACGAGATACCTTCCAACGGAAAACGGAGCGTTAATAAAAATGGATTCGACCGAGCCCTTGGCTCTCCCCGAGTAAAATGAAATGTCTGCTTTGAAGTCTCTAAAATAATGCTCGGTTGTTGCTAACTTATTTAAATAACCAGGTAATTACAATAGCATACAATGTGAAGTGTTTGTTCAGTGCAGTCACAAGAACCCAAGACAGTGCTTTTGCATAACAATCGATAAAATAAATTTAGGTTAAAATCTGTGATATTCCTATGGGAACAATATACACAAAATAACTGGAAATATACAATTTCAACGCGAAGATATTTCGGTCACACGCAAGTACGTGTTATTGTTTATTTATAGGCTCGATGCGGAAACGTATCAATATGTCATCGGTGCTTGGCCCGTAGTTTTTTTTTTGTTGTATTGTAAAATGAAGCAGTTAGGTATTTAGATTTAGTTCAGATCGTGTCTATTGCGAAAGTGCTCCACTATCGAGTGTCGCCCGCAACCTTGTGAAGAACGGATGGAAAGCTATTTCAGCCTAAAATGTTGAGCACAAAGGTGAAATTTCGTTACTTCCTGTGCACCCGTACCATAATGGGCGATTGTATCCGATGCCAACACAATTTAGCATAACATTCCATTCAAAGTACGAAGCGCTTTTACTATCAAGGTGAACTTAACTATTGCTTCAAGAACTATATTTGCCCCTCTGTACTACATTTCCCCTTAAACACATTGCAGCCAATATGTTTCAGAAAAAATGGAAACACACTTCTTTTATGAAATCTTTGTTTTCCAGCCACCCTTTTGAAGAATGGATCAACAACATGAAACAGTCACAATAAATCGTTGCCTGCCTTAATTTTATCACTGAAACAAACAAGAAAAGTAGATTTTCTTACTCTAGAATCTCCCATAGGTGTTTAAGAGTAGATAGTGTTTGTTAAAATGGACTTTTAGTTATGATATAGCTCAGTGTTTGAACTCGCCGGTATAGGAATGAACTCTGCCACAATGTCTGAAGAAGAGGACTCATCCCCTGAGAGAGCATTGGTGCCTATGAATAATATCCCTGGTGAGTGATAACCTTTATTTTTAATTACATTGGTAACAATTGATCTGTCAGGATTGTGGCAAGTGGCAGTCCCTGGTCTCTGCCTACCCCTCTGGGATACAGGCGTGAGTTTATGTGTGTATGTATGTGTACATTTGGTGAAAAATAATAACGGTTATAAAGTATCTAGGTGCAGGAGCTGAGATTCGTAAATACCTCAGGTTCTCAGGTTTTCTTCAATGTTTTCCCATTGCTGTTAGCGAGTGGTATTGCTACTACAGATTGACAAATATAAATAATTCGGAAAACAAAGTCATTGTTACATAGGCTGGTAGAACACTTGTCTCACATCACATTCTAGAGCTTGTGGGTTGGTATCTCTGCATGTATCTCAGGGTAGCGTTACCACTGTTCTATGATGCACCTTTATGAAATGCTAATTAGTCTCAATTATAGAGCTCTGCTAATTTGATGGTGGCATTGAAACTGAAACATGGGTTACAAATCCAAAAAGTTATTTACAAGGAAGTATCCCCAAAACCATTAATCATGCATGTTCAGTATATCAGCAAAATGTCAATCACAAAATAGTCAAAATATTTACAGTAGGAAAATTTAAGCATTATTGTTCAAACATCAAAATGCAAACATAGATGCTATACTTTGTACTAGGTTATAGATCCTCAGATGTAAACAAACTATTGAAATAAGATCTTGAGCCAAAAATTATAGATAACTGGAGAAAGACATAATGTAGGTGTAGCTTCATTAAGTCAATCTCTAGTTACCTGTAATTGTGAAATAAGAAATCATTATGAGATAAATAAAAACCAATGATTGGATAGAAAGTAATTAGCTGTCAAATGTCATTCACTCATAAAGTACTATTTATGAAACAGTACAAGTGCGAGTCGGACTCGCCCACCGAGGGTTAGTTACAAATTTGTAGGTACTTACGTATAAAAAATAGTTCAGGAATCGCAGTTTTTTCCGAGCTTTCCCTGAACTTCAAAGACTAATTTTTTTATTATTTTATTATAAATGCACAGTTTTCAGATTTTTCCCGGTACTTGTAGTATAAGACAATATTACTTGACAAATTTCGTAGTTCGAGTTCGACGGAAAGTCCCCAATAAATTTTTATTACCTTGAGTGTCGAAATATACGTTTTATTGCGGCATAAACGGCCGTATCATTTTTGGTTTTTTCACAACTTCAAGGGACTGTAGACCTGAGTATATGGTTTTAATTTCAACCCAATACCTCCACGCGTTTCCGAGATAAAGGGTTTTAATGGACATATATGGACGGATGGACTGACGGACGGACAACAAAGTGATCCTATAAGGTTTCCGTTTTTTTCCTTTTGAGGTACAGAGTCCCAAAATTTTACAAATGTTTACATAGTTCACTTCCAGTTCTGGTACCGAGTTTAGGTGCTAAATTATTCATTTATTTTATTTATGCACAAAACTAGTCTATTTGATAACTTGACCCAGATGTGCTCTGTTACTTCACCATTAGCATATTAAATTATTATATTCTAACAGGTTTTTGTTGATATTGCTTAGCAATTCTACTTCTATGTCTATTTCTCAATAACTAAAAGATTATTAGGAAAATTGCACTGTATAACATACATTACACCCAGACAAGACAATGAATTGTCCTGGTCCCAAACTAGGATACCCTGTGAGATGGTAACCGAAAAGTACATTACCATTGAAAAATTACTGTGATAATGTACAAATCAAAGTGTGGTGGCCCCAGTAGGAATTAACCCCGTCACCTCTGGCATGGTAATCCGTAGTGTTATCACTGGACCAACAAGCCAATTGTTTTGTCAGTTGATTTGGCATATTAACCTTGTCTTTAGACACATTTTGCTTTAGTTTACTTTAAATTATTGTAAACTAAAGAAAGTTAAGACAAAGACAACTTCTAAGACGGTCTTATTGTTAATAGCAATTTCATCCCGGTTGCCTAAGCTATGAAAGTATACATACACTAACCATTCAATATGGGTCATATAATATCGTCACTCGGCTTTGATTCGTCGTAAGTCGCTCGTAATCCGCGCGATAAAAACATATATTGGTATGGACCTTCTGCGTATCCCTGTCTGCGATATAATGAATACTTTCAAGAATATGTTATTTGGATACAGGATCACCGAGCTTCGTTATCCGGTATCAGTTAAAGCATTGTAATATTACTTGGCTTGATATTTGGTATCAGGAGTACCTACATAGGAGATGCTGCACCAAGAAGAGTCTAGCTCTTAAATATAATGACGATGAAGATTGTCGCTTGTTGATCTTGTGAAATAAACACACCAAATTAAAATGCCACAACGCAATATCGACGTAGACAGTAAATAATAATAACTTCCACACAACACAATCACTTGACCTAGTTCTGAGTTGACACCCTGTGCTCTGGTAAATAGATTCAAGGACACCAGAAACATGGAAAAACACCCGAAAAACTGTTTCGTATAACGACGGCCGCTCGCAGGAATTCAACCCACGATGCCGTCTTGGTCAAGCATGCTACCATTATGCTAGAACACTGCTTTCAAGTTGCCACTGCTTGTTAAGGGCTATATAGAACAATGTGAGGTATTATTGCGGGCCGCACGTTCGTCGATTGGGTAATTGAAATCACCAATAAATTTTCGTTGTTTGTGAGCTATCAGCCCCTATATTACGCGCACCAAATCCTGAGCGATTCCAATCGTCTAACCGTCAAATTAGTATGGAAATTGACAGTTAAACGATTGGAATCGCTCAGGATTTGGTGCGCATAATTAGGGCACAGAACTTTTGAATGGCATAGCAATGCATAGCAGGGCATTTATTTTAGGTTGGGAGGCAAAAAATCAAATCAACAACAGCCATAGCCGGAATACGCAGCAGAAAAAAAAACACAATATACAAAAATATTATAGTTCAGTTACCCGAAGAATGCCGATGATGTTTCATTTCAATTACAAAAACCGGCTAAGTGCGTGTCGGGCCACGCGCAGTGTAGGGTTCCGTAGAAGGATGGGATACTTGATTGTTTAAAACAAGTAACATCTTCATCAAACAATTTTCAATGGAATTTGTACGATGGTCGACTAATACTCATTAACTTGTAAAGCCTGCTTAGTCGTGATAGTTTTTCTTTTAACTTTATTAATGTGCTTGTAGTAAGCTGAACTTTTTCATGTTTTTCCGAGTAAGAAAAGTGGTTTTCCTACACCCACAATATTTTTAAACGAGCAATTCAACGATACCCCATTCTTTAGGGTAGATCCCTAATTTGGTGAGGTCCATGAAACATTTTTTTAAGATTTTATTTTGCCGTTTTATCAGTTTGGTTGAGTAATATGACATGTAATATCTATAAAAAAATTAGAATTTATGGTGCTAAGCGTCTCTTAGCTAAGCCGCGGTCTGACTGTATGTCGGACGGACGTAGCGAAACATGGGTTCCTTGTCAACCACGGAACCCTAAACATGCGAATTAAATGGAAAAGTAAATTAGAATGCATCACTATTTTGTTGTGTCGCTGATCTAATTGATAAAATTATGTCCATGTGACAATGAGATAAAATACCTTCATTTCTCTAACAATTACAAAAATAACTGTATTTACAGTGCAGAAATGTATTTTCGGAACCCATTGTAACACATTACAATTAGCCATTTAGAGGAATTTCCCACCAATTCGCCTGTAGGCAGGAGATAATTAACACCCATTACAAGTGCTGTTTTAGTGATACCGGCGGTGGCTCATGGCTAAAACGATCGCTTCCTATTCGGGAGATCCTGGGTTCTATCCCGTTGTGTTGTTACAATTTGAAGTAACGATACCACTCGATAACAGTGAAGGAGACATTGTGAGGAATCTGCATTGGTCGCGCGTTTTAACGTCAAAAGTCGCGACTTTCCAGTAAATTAACTGTCAAATTCTGAGGCCCCGGCCACACAGAAGGGACGTGGGGCGGGGGCGCGGAAAAGATGCGATTCGTTGTATAGAGTTCACCCCCTCGAACCGTCTCTTCTGTGTGGGCTTCGTTCCGTCCCTTCAGTACATTTTATATAACGTGATTTGGAAAGACGACTCGTCTTTTCCGCGCCCTCGCCCCACGTCCCTTCCGTGTGGCCAGGGCCTATGCAGCTGCTTGAACACCATCATATTCTGCGATCCGGGAGCCCTTACCAAGGCATAACATTATTTTTATTGATTTATATATACATATATGAATCGCTCGTAGCCCCGGCTGCCTGAGTGATCTTAAACGATCACGAACGTTAAGCAACACAGGGCGCGTTCAGTGCATGGATGGGTCGCCGTCTATGCCTAACGCTAGTGGAATTTTTCCGAGCGGTTCCGTGCTTCGCAAGGCACGTTAAGCTGTTGGTGCCGGCTGCCGTCGATAGATGGGCTTAACCAAGTCAGAGGCCTTAGGGCGGCTTGACTACTTCTGACAGTAGACGAGCCACTAGTCTACAAGCCTCCACCAATCCGGACTTGGCCCCCGTGGTGGAGTATGGCCTATACCTTCCTCAGGGAAGAGACCCGTGCCCCTCGGTGGGGACATAATGGGTTGATGATATATATATATTTTTAAAAATATATTGTTTATTCGTGTAGAGATTGACCTGGACATATCTTAGGAAGTTAGAAAAGGGTATACGGACCCGAGACGTGTATTGCCTAGGACCTCGACGTGGTCAATCCGGTCCTGGCTCCACGCTTATACAGCTTGATCGCCGTGGACTGTATCTTTAGGATTTAGGGCAATAAGTGTTTTGTTTTAGATAGATAGAGAACACTTTAGCCCGGCTTCTCGTACACTAACAAGCTGTTAATCTACTGTTAACAGCTGTCTTTGGTTTTTTTTTGTATGCACTTTGGTCAATTGACAGCTGTTAACAGTAGATTAACAGCGTGTTAGTGTACGAGAAACTGGGGGTTTATTGCACAACCAGGAGAAAGAATCGCAAATGAATGCATGATTGTTAAAACCCACCTCGGACCACTTTTTACGAAAATCCTGTTTATGATCGACTTCTTTTGGCTATGGCAAGACAAATCGTTTGAGCCTAAAAACACACTTCGGTCATACAAGTAACCCATTGAACTAAAATGGCACGACAATTTCAATGCCTGAACAAGGTAGGTTTTTACAGTCAAAGTGAAATTTGTTATAAATGTTTAATTATGTTTATTTCCATTTATTATTATAATTTATACAACATCAATCATTTTCTTCTTCCTCGACATCATCTGTTGTTGGCCATTGCAAAATTTCGTCCCAAAACTTGACTTTTGTCTTCTTCTGGCACAAACTGGACACATTAGCTTAGGTCTGACTGTAAAAACTCATCTCACCCCAAAACTTTAAAAATATAAAATAAATATATAAACCTATATTTTGTCCTTAATTTAAATATAAATCATACTTTTAATGTTATTAAGCAGAGGGAGTAAAAAAAAAATATTATCACACAATACATTTTTTTAACACCTGACAGTTTTCCTTGATTTTCCGTAACTTTTGTTTTTGGTCTGAGATGGGTTTTAACAATCATGCATTCAAATAATTATAAAGTTTTATAAAGTTGTTGTATTCATAGACTTGCCCGCGTGTTCGTTTGCGTGGGATTAGGTTTATTATAGTATCGTATGTTCTAAATGATTCCGTTGTTAGGGTTCCGTGGTCATCGAGGAACCCTTATAGTTTTAAAGTGTGAACCCAATTCTAAATGAGTCACTGCCTCTTATGGGATTTAGGGCATGAATGTTTTGTTTTATGAACTCGACGTATGCACAGTCTTATCTTTGCGTGGGATTCGGTTTATTATAGTATCGTATGTTCTAAATTAATCCGTCTTTAGGGTGTCGTTACAAAGGAATAAGAGTAGAGTAGAAATTACCGTATTGGGCACAAGAAAAGGAAATCGGACATATATTTCTAAGAAGAAAGAAAGAGGATATTTATTTAAATCCTCTTTCTTTCGTGTGGCGCCGGATTAAGAATAACGTCACTCCATTTCCTTCCGTGGATGTCGTAGGACTCGTAGGAGGCGACTAAGGAAATAAATTACCAGGAGACGGGCAGCAGCGTCTTCCTGGGATTCCAACCGCATACTGCGATCGCCAACCCGCCTGCCAAGCGTGGCGATTATGGCAAAACCCTTCATGGCTAGAAAACCATGAGGGAGGCCTATGTCCTGCAGTGGGCGTCAAATGGCTGATGATGATGATGATGATATAAGTATTAGATTTTTTATTCATGAATGACATTATTGACTATCTCGCATTATAATTAAAACTTAGTTAAATTAAATTCAATTAAAATTTAAACTTTTTTACCTACAAATTGACATAAACGTTATTTATATTTCTATTTTTCTATGTATATAATTTTTTTTAACATTAAGCCCTACCTGCATGACACGTTTTCCTTCATTTGGCGTGTAGGTGCTATTTGAAAACCAGCGCTGTTTCAAATAGAAACAGCAAACGCTGAAATAGTATCATTGTCACACGCATACTCCTTTATTTCTTAATTATTGTATGTAAGCATGTTTGTTTGTGGCAATAAATCATTCATTCATTCATTCATTCATTCATTTATTTAAATTGTCACAGAAACACAAAGTAAACATAAAGGTACACAAACAAAAGACACGAGCGTCAACAAAACAGAGATAAAACAAAACAATCGTGAAGAGAACATGTGAGGCATATATAGAGTCAAAGGCAGCCGGGTACCATACTGTATGTGCGTCCGTGACAACAAAAAAGGGGCTCCTACTCAGCATACTTGTACAGAGTATAGACGGTGCCCTTATCACCTACTTAAAACGGTGTACCTGTGCACAAAGGCCAGAAAACGAACTAATTAACCTTCATACAGAATGACAGACTGCAGACGTCGACAGACCGGTGGTCTGTGACTCTACTGTACAACGGGTCGCGTCTTTTCCGCGCCCCCGCCTCACGTCCTTCCTGTGTGGCCCACGCGTTGGATGATTTACTCGGACGAAGGACACAAGTGGACGTTCATACATTACATAAAGTCACCCCTGTATCCTCAGGGAATAAGCAGAGATTGGTTTGCTACTTGCCACCATCCTGACTAACCTCTTCCGTTCTTTTAAAGAAAGAAAGAAAGAGTATATTTTAAATTGTCACAGAAACACAAAGCAAACACAGAGGTACACAAACAAAAGACACGAACGTCAACAAAACGGAAATCAAATCAAATCAAATTTTTTTTATTCAAAGTAGCACAGAAACTGCGACGTATTGAACGTTACAAGTTAAACAAGTTAAACGTTACAAGGACACCTAGTCCATTTCAAAATCTAGATCATTTTGGAGAAAAAATGGGCAAAAAAACTCCAAACTTAGTCTTTTCAAGTCCATAATTTACAGAATTTATATAAATATTCTAAAACCGGGAACTCATGCATTGAACTGGCTTTAATTCCAGACATCATTGTCATCTAAATAATCTTTAATGTTATAGTAGCTTTTTTGGCACAAAGTGTGCTTCACACATTTTTTGAACCACGTTTCTGGCAAGCTTATTATATCCTCAGGGATCTTATTGTAGAAACAATAAAAACAAAACAATCGTGAAGTGAACATGTGAGGCATATAGAGTCAAAGGCAGCCCTTTCTCTGTGGTCGCTCTGTGGCCTGTGACTGTACAACGGGTCGCGTCTTTTTCGCGCTTTCGCCCCACGTCCTGTCAATGTGGCCCGCGCCTAAGGCCCGTTTTCCCTTCCAGTGATAGGCACCAAGCGTCTCAAGCAGCTGGAGAGCATGTTCATCGAGCGCCGCGCTCAGACGCCGCGCGGCCAGAGCCTCAGCGTGGAGACGCTTCTCGACCTGTTGCTGCTGGTCTACGACGAGTGCTGCGTCAGCAGCCTGCGCCGCGAGAAGGCCGTCTCCGACTTTATCGACTACGGTGAGAATCTTGTACTACTACTTAATGCAAATTACTTACTAATACTCCGCCACGTACAGCATCCTTAAACTTATCCTACAAGACACGATTCCACGGAGAGATCAAAGATATCATAGCTACATAACTTACGATAGTGGTTTGAAAAGGGTTTGTTGAAATTGGCAGCCTCGAAAAATAACGTAGCCGAATAAGTTGCCAACCTCCGATAGGGGGTGGCGTATAAAGCTTCGGTCACACAGCGACTAATCGCTGCGAGTGCACTAGCCGCGAATAAAAGACTCAGCGACAATTCGCTGCCTGCCTGTCACCCACAGCGAGTTCTACACGAGAATTTTGACTGTCAGTGCACATTCCCTGCGAGTAAAATTGCATAAGCAGCCTATATACGTCCAGCTGTAGGACACAGGCCTTCTCTCAGGGAGAGAGTATGGGCTTAATCACCACGCGTGCCCACCGCGGACTGGCGATTTCAAGCGGTGAGGTATATAAATAGCTCAGACACTCAGGTTTCCTCACGATGTTTTCCTTCAGAGTTAGCGAGTGGTATTGCTACTATAACTTCACAAACGTACATAACTTAGACAACAAAGTCACTGGGAATCGAACCTGGGTCTCCCGCTTCCGAGACCAATGTTCTACCCACTAGGCTACCACCCTGAGTAAAATTGAATATGCTCAATTCTAGTCGGGCAGTCGCGGCGACTTCAACTCGCAACGAGTGAATCTACTCGCAGCGATTAGTCGCTGTGTGTGACCGAAGCATTAAGGAGAAGAATACTCCGCCGACTCAGTGACCCGTAGTGGGTTTTGATCTCCGTCACAGATTAAAGACCGGCTTACCGGTCGACCGGTCTTTCACCGTCAGATCCTACTCCATCCTTTCTAACCAGAATCTTCGAATCTTCTTTAGCGGAGAAGCAAGCAAGCAAGCGTTAAAATCTAAAAAATTGTATAAGACGGATACTGTAGCATACTCCAGCTGTATCATCGCCCCTTTGGTTCACACATCCGTGCACTCCGACGCCGCGTCGACTACGGTAAGAATGTAGGTGTGTAGCTGCTAATGTGTTTCAGATAAAAGTTTTAAGGTGGGACGATTCCCATACAAATTATTAGTTACAATGAAAATAACATAATTATGCATTGGAATTATGTCTGTCAGCATTAATTAAGATTTTCACTTGCGCCAATATACAGTTTCTTAAAAAAAAACAGTGGTTTTATAGCTCAAATGAGTTCGACAATTTAGTCCATACAAACATTATCGATCTCATTTAACCTATTAAACTACTGTTTTATTCAAGGAAATATATAATTGGCGCAAATAAAAATCTTAGTTAATGCAGACAGACATAATTCCAGTGTATAATTATGTAATTTTTTTAACAAATTTGGAAATAATCATTTGGATGGGAATCGTCCCACCTTAAGTGAGGTATACTGGACGGCGAATCGGCCTTTGCATAGTCACTTGTAATATGACCGAATACAGAGCAAGCATGTATGGAGGGGATCCGCTGTCGACTGTACTTTAAAACTTTAAAATTTAGTTTATTTTTACCTAATACAATTTTTTTTTAATATTAAAAGAGTGCGATTAATTCGCCAACAAACTGCCACGGAGTTTGGCGAATAATTTATAAGTCAATAAATTAAATAAAAATAAAAATGCGATAGCTAGAATAGACAGGATCTTTTAGATCTGATTCGAAGCCACGACCTCCCGAATGAGAAGCCGGCGTTCTACCGTCCTGCTACCGCCGCTCGCCGTAGTTCAAACTGTTCCACTGTCTCTGTTACAGTGAAGCCGGTGGCCGTGGCGTTGAAGCGGCTGCGTCTCTCTCGCGATGACTTCGAGCTGGTGAAGGTGATCGGTCGCGGGGCCTTCGGGGAGGTCTGCGTGGTCCGCGCCTCCTTTGTACAGGTACTTCTTAGCTTATCGATTTTATATTCTTTTTGTTGCACTAATCCGTGCTGTCACACGTAATCCGTTTGCGTGCGGCGCCGGATTAGGAATAGCGTCACTCCATTTCCTTCCGTGGATGTCGTAGAAAGCGACTAAGGAAATCAATTACCAGGAGACGGGCGGCAGCGTCTTCCTGAGATTCCAACCGCATACTGCGATCGCCAACCCGCCTGCCAAGCATGGCGATTGTGGCAAATTCCCTCATGGTTATGAAAACCATGAAGGAGGCCTAGGTCCTGCAGTGGGCGTCAAATGGCTGATGATGAATCCGTGCTGAGGACAATTTTAAAAACCTATTTAGAGGCTAAGAATTCCACCCGATGCCGGGACTTGAACCCGCGACCTCTGGCTAACCGTGCCAGCGCTCGAATGTAGAACCGAACTGCATAAACGTGGGTAGTCGGGGCTGCAAGTGATGTTAATTACTTTGGCCAGGTGTTGCTGCCTTGTACGTAATACAGAAAGGTTTGTAAAGAGGTTCGAAATTTCGCCGATGCCTGCACTTGCCCATTAGCTCAGTTGGGAGAGCGCTGGCTCGGTTAGCCTAAGGTCGCGGGTTCAAGTCCCGGCATGGGTGGAATTTTTAGCCTCTAAATAGGTTTTTATCGATTTTAGACATAATTTATTATTTAGAAAGAAAGAAACAAGACATCATAGAAAACTAAAAACAAAAAAACAAACAGATAACTAACAAATGACTGCCTCGTTGGTCTATCCGTTGAGGCGCTTAGCTACCAAAACAGAGGTCGTGGGTTCGATTCCTGCTGGGGGCCGCCGTACATTTGTACAAATTGCCTCAGTCTGGGTGTATTTTCATGTTTGTGACGTCCTTTCCTGGTTACCATAGCACAGGGTATCCTAGTTTGGGACCAGGTGAGGTGATTTTAGTGTGTGGAAGTTATTATTATTATTCATCACCATCATCATCAGCCATTTGACGCCCACTGCAGGACACAGGCCTCCTTCGCGGTTTTCATACGGAGTTTTGCCCGGCGATCGCAGTATGCGGTGGGAGTCTCAGGAAGACGCTGCTGCCCGTCTCCTGGTAATTGATTTCCTCAGTCGCCTTCTACGACATCCACGGAAGGAAATGGTGTGACGCTATTCTTAATCCGGCGCCACACGGAACTGTTATCAAATAAACCTTTTAATCCTTAGGGCGGCGACGCCGGCGCGAACGCGGTTGCGGGCTCGGGCGGGACCATCTCAGCCTCCACCGGAGATCGAGTTTACGCCATGAAGATACTAAACAAGTGGGAAATGCTCAAGGTAAGTAGAAACGGAAGGTTCATGCGGTACGCATCCATTAGCCCGTGTTAGTTCAGATTGGCGTAGTTCGGGGGTGGTTCGTTCACATTGGGGTAGTCGGGAGGGGAAGGGGGTTTGCTGGGTGGGCCGGGCTATCCCAAGCCCCAATTTCAGAGAGCTACAACTAGTTACATGGAGCTACAATTAGTTAATAAACTTACAATTGACTAGGATTTTCGCACATCGTATCACAGTAGTCTATTCCGTCCCCAGCGGGCTGAGACGGCGTGCTTCCAAGAGGAGCGTGATGTGTTAGTCTTCGGCGATCGGCGGTGGATCACCAACCTGCATTACGCCTTCCAGGACGAAAACAACCTGGTAAGTGACCTCACTATAAGGGTACCGTTATCTCAGGTCTTGAAATGCACTTGAGAGTACTTGCTGGAGGTCACAGACGCTGGATTGCGCGTGGCCGAGCTCTGGGCCAGAAAAAAACTAATTGATTTTGTTACCGATCATCATCAGGCGGTCTTCTCACACTTCCCCTTGGGGAAGTGGAGTGTCGGGTCAGGGCGTGGCCCTCTTCCCGAGGATCTACCGCTGTCCGCAGCTACGGACAGGTCTCTGGGTGGCCTACCAGGCGGTGGTCTTCACTGGGGTTTTGTAACAGACCCGTTAAGAAGAACTTAAAATTTTTGGATCAAGATCATCATCATCAGCCACCCGACGCCCACTGCAGGACCTAGGTCTCCCTCATGGTTTTATAACCATGAGGAGTTTTGCCATAATTGCCACGCTTGGCAGGCGGATTAGCGATCGCAGATACGCGGTTGGTATCTCAGGAAGACGCTGCTGCCCGTCTCCTGGTAATTTATTTCCTTAGTCGCCTTCTACGCCATCCACGGAAGGAAACGGAGTGACGCTATTCTTAATCCGGTGTCACACGGAGATTTACGCGGAAATTTTACACGAAACAGTTTCTTTTTAACCGCGTGCTCAATTTTGATGACCGAACAAGCAAGGGAATCAAAATAGCATTAGGTGAAAAATCTTTGCACTCCTAGATACTCATAGATACTCTTCCTGGTCTTAGAAAATGGGCGCTAGGTGGCGCTGATGCAGCAGCACTAGTTCGAACGTTAAATTGGAAAAGCCAGATTGTACTTTGGAGATATTGTGTAGTAGGTAAAATGACACTCGGAGTGGACAGAATAAGATGATTTATTTACAGAAAATATGCCTACTTATATACAGAAAGAGGTACTGATCGGGGAGTCCGCGGGGCGCGCGGGGAACGACATCACGCGATCCGCGGGGGGGCGGCCCCCGCGCCGCTGACGCGCGGTCGCAAGTTAAATACTCGTGGCGCGGGGCCTCGTTCCTTTTCTGCGCCCGGACGTCGAGCGAGCTGCATCTCCACTGTCGCCGTGCCACGTGGTCGTCGCTGCTGCCGCTTGCTTCAGCTCGCTGAACAGTTCTTTTCAGAACTCCATCCTTGCTTCTATATCTTGCTACCGATATGTTTCTTATAAGATTGCGAACAGTTCTTTTCAGAACTCCATCTTTGTTTCTTGCAACCGATGTGTTCAATAAAACATTGCGAAATACTTGCTGTTGTTTACTGATGTTATTGGTAATGGTAAGGTGTTGCTTGCTGGTACGGTAAGGTTCTGTAAGGTTGTTGTGGTAAGCAGAATGTTGTGGTAAGTAGCCACAGTACTTTACGTGAGATTCGTCTTCACAAACCTGACATTGGCTGAATTCTAGGGGTGCCATAGAAAAAGAATTAAATTGTGTTTTTGTGGCACGATTCGGCCTAACCGTGTGGCGCCGGATTAAGAATAGCGTCACTCCATTTCCTTCCGTGGATGTCGTAGAAGGCGACTGAGGAAATAAATTACCAGGAGACGGGCAGCAGCGTCTTCCTGAGACTCCAACCGCATACTGCGATCGCCAACCCGCCTCCCAAGCGTGGCGATTATGGCAAAACCTTCATGATTAGAAAAATATGAGGGAGGCATATGTCCTGCAGTGGGCGTGAAATGGCTGATGATAATCATGATTCGGCCTCACCGAGCCGTTTTGCCCCCAGTACCTGGTGATGGACTACTACTGCGGCGGTGACTTGCTCACCTTGCTGTCCAAGTTTGAAGACCGGCTGCCCGAAGACATGGCCAAGTTCTACATCGCTGAGATGGTGCTCGCCGTGCACAGCGTGCATGAGCTGCGATATGTGCATAGGTACGTGCATTTAATTTTTTACTAGCTGTCCCGGCGAACTTCGTACCGCCACAGAATCCGTTTATAAGATTCTTGCACAACGCCGTCTATTTTTAAAACACAACGTTCGCTCGCACAGCGCCATCTATTTTAAACTTCAAATAAATATTATCCCACGGGAACGCATTACCGGGATATCAAGTGTGCTATGTCTCAATTCAGGTCTTTGTGTATCTGTACGCCAAGTTTCATGGAAATCCCTTCAGCTGTTATTGCGTGATCGAGTAACAAACTTCGAAACATTAAAACATCATCACAAACTGTCACTTTTGCAATAATTTACGTTACGTTTACGTCAAAGAGTTGGGGACGGTAAGGATGGGTGCCGTGTCAGGCGACGAGAATCGAATGGATTCTACTATAAGTATGGTAAATTCCCCTCGCCTTCAGTTTTGGTTTATAATCAATCATGTTGGAAATTGAAATTGTATTTACTTTTTATTTATTTACTTTGGTGTGTATCCTCCTATCTCTCCTCTCTTCTCCTTCACTTATATTTACTTATTAAATTTAGTTTATTATGGTGTTCCTCTATATTTCACACATATTGATTTAAAACTAATGTAAGTATTTTATGACGATATTTTATTTATTTTTTACTTTATTGTATGTATGTTATTGAATTTGACTTAATTCTTTAACTGCACCACGGCACGCACTCCGTAGTACAATTATGGGGCACTGACTGAAAATCAGCGCTGACGGATCACTTCCTCAGCACAACGCTGAGTCAGCTGCCCTTTGTGGCAACGTAGATACACCACAGGCTACATCTATGGTCCTGTTTTATTTATTGTCTGTTGTGTATTTAGTTTTCTTTCTGTTGTTGTGCATATTATGTTACTTGTGTGCTTATTTTGTTTCTGTGATGTATCTTGTTGGTATAATAAATGTTTTTCTTCTTCTTCTTCAAATTCATTCGATGATCAAACAGAATCGAAAGCATTCAGGTTATATCGTATGGAATCGAGTAGAATCTAATGGGTTCGAATGTAATCGTACTGAGTCGAGTAGAATCGAATGAATTCAGATATAATCAATAACAATAACGTGGAATCGAATAGGGTTTTTATGTAGCCACATGTGGGCACATGCCTTTTCTCAGAGAGAGAGTATGGGCTTAAGCACCAAGCGTGCCCACCGCGGATTGGCAATTTCAAGCGCTGAGGTGTGTGAACACCTCAGACACTCAGGTTTCCTCACCATGTTTTCCTTCACTGCTAGCGAGTGGTATTGCTACTACAACTTCACTAATGTACGTAACATAGAAAACAAACTCATTGGTACATGCCGGCATTCGAACCCACGACCTCCCACGAGGTTCTACTTTACCACAGACTATTTTAACTACATTGAGGAGTGTTCAGTGGGAAACTTAGAAAAGTCTTTTCGTCTAATATACCTCAATCGCTCAAGACAAAATTATACAACCAGTGTGTGTTACCAGTGATGGCTTATGGCACTGAAACGTGGTCTCTTACTATGGGCCTCATAAGAAGTCTCAAGGTCACGCAACGAGCTGTGGAAAGGGCTATGCTCGGAATTTCTCTACGAGATCGAATTAGAAATGATGAGATCCGTAAACGAACGAAAGTCGTCGACATAGCCCAGCGGATTAGTGAGTTGAAGTGGCAGTGGGCGGGGCACATAGCACGCAGAACTCATGGCCGATGGGACCGACAAGTTCTCGAATGGAGACCACATATCGGCAAGCGCAGCGTAGGACGACCAGCCAGCCACAAGATGGACAGATGACCTCATCCAAGTGGCAGGAAGGCGCTGGATGCAGGCCGCTTCCAACCGGTCTTTTTAGAAATCCATGGAGGAGGCCTATGTCCAGCAGTGGACTTCTTGTGGCTGAATGATGATGATGATGATGAGGAGTGTTCTAGAGGAAACCTGTTTTCGTAAATAACGTCGTACCCTTTTGTTGCTACCTCAGGGACATAAAACCGGACAATGTATTGTTGGACGCGAGTGGACACATAAGGCTGGCCGACTTCGGCTCGTGCCTCCGGCTGGGGGACGACGGTAAGGTGCAGAGCAATGTGGCGGTCGGCACGCCGGACTACATATCGCCGGAAATATTGAGGGTGAGGCTTTGTGATTAATGGTGAACCTGCACAAGAAATGTTTTAATATAATCGAAGAGGGGCGTCGGATTAAGAATACCGTCACTCCATTTCCTTCCGTGGATGTCGTAGAAGGCGACTAGGGAAATCAATTACCAGGAGACGGGCAGCAGCGTCTTCCTGAGATTCCAACCGCATACTGCGATCGCCAACCCGCCTGCCAAGCGTGGCGATTATGGCAAAAGCCCTCATGGTTATGAAAACCACGAAGGAGGCCTATGTCCTGCAGTGGGCGTCGAGTGGCTGATGATGATAATCGAAGAGGCTGTTTGGGTTGCAATCAAAGATAAAATTATTGTAAGTGGAATTAACCAAAGACAACACTTTCACCTAAAAACTCATCTCCCCGTTTTTTAGGGTTCCGTAACCGAAGGGTGCCAAACGAGACCCTCTTACTAAGACTTCACTGTCTGTCACCAGGCTGTCTCATGAACTGTGCTAGCTAGGCAGTTGAAATTTTCACAGATGATGTATTTTGGTTGCTCCTATAACAACAAATACTAAAAACAGAATAAAATGTACATTTAAGGGGGCTTCCATACAACAAACGTGTTTTTTTTTCCATTTTTGGTCAATATTAATAACGGCAACAGGTAGACGCTTGAAATATTCACAGAATATTTAGTTCTATATTCGCTTCAAAAATAAATAATTAAATTAAAATAAAATAAATATTCAAGGGGGGCTCCCATACTACAAACGACGTTTTTTCTCGGTCTTTGTGTCTAATGTTGCACACATAATGGTACGGAACCCTTCGTGCGCACTTGGCCGGTTTCTTTACTGTGGATCCTTTTCACCTTTTCACATCTATGACAAAGTACTGAGTCACTGAGAGTAGGCTTGACAAGCACTCATACCATCTTATCAGTTTAGTCGGCTGGTCTCCTCATATGGTATTGTTAGTTCACAAATGTAGGTATTGCGTAACTTACAAAGTCCTAGCCATGTCAATTCAATTCACAGAATTGAATTCAGGCACAACGATAACGGTGGAAGCGTTCATTGGAGGCACTCGTCTGACTCTTTCCTGTTTGCGTTTCAGGCGATGGAAGACGGCCAAGGTCGCTACGGCCCTGAATGCGATTGGTGGTCTTTAGGTAAGCTACTGTCCTTTTGAATACATGTTTAAAATCACGCTTGTATTTCGGGACGACTCCCGGTACTGTCGACATCAGATTAAGCTTCATATTTTAGTTTTAAAGTCACCCGTAACGCAATAGAGTAGCGTACAAAGCAGCCTATATACGTCCCACTGCACGGCACAGGCCTTATCTTTAAGGCCGATGCGAAAGCGAAATGTTAACCATGGACTACCGCAGATTAGTGTGTAAATAGAATAGACTAAAGCTGCATAGCTATGGTCTGACGACCTGGTTACGGTGGCGGCGAGTCGCTGGATGCGGGCGGCACTACACCGGGAAGCTTGGAAAACCATGAGGGAGGTCTATGTCCTGCAGTGGGCGTCAAATGGCTGATGATGATGATGATGATGAGAGCTGAATATAACTAAATATATGAGCATCGGGAGCCAATAAAAAAGAATATTCTTTAGTATTTTAGTCCGCTTTGAATGGGAATACGAGACGTCACTGAAATAGTACATTTTACAACAAGTGTACAAAACAAACCTTTTTTATCCGAGACTTTAGCAGCCCTCGCCTTTGTCGAGGATAAAATGGTTTTGTCGACGAGTTATAAACTCTGCTTTTCACTTCGATCGCGAGGAAATAAAACAGTATTATAATTTTATATTCTTTTTGTTGCACTAAACCGACTTTTACCCGACAACTAATTTTAAAAACCTAAACCGAGCCGCAACATCGCGGGCCAAAATAGCCACAATGATAGCCGACCTCCGATAGGAGATGGCACCAAAAGAAGAAGAAGAATTTAGAGGCTAAGTATAATTTAGCAAATAATTAAAGAAATTAATAAACGCACGAAAAAACAAGAGCTGTTTCCCGCCGCTTTATTGTTTTAAATCTTACGACATTAATATTAGGCTTGGGGTGCAGACCTATATTAATAGCCTACTATTAAATTAATTTTGTAATAATAATTTTCTTAAATTAATTAAATAACCTAGCGTAATTGAATTTGAATTTTAATATCTTTTATGCCTTAAAAAAACACATAAGGCAAATAAAGTAAAGTTCATTGCTCATTTTCTTTGCCTTAATTTAGATACATTCATGAGTAGATACGTTAATGCACTTGTGCATGAAATTCGATTTTGTGCAGCCTATATATCCTGCACAAATAAGCACTTTCAGAGCATGAGAAGTGAAAAGTATATTATTGTTAACATTCCACAGGAGTGTGTATGTACGAGATGCTCTACGGTGAAACGCCATTCTACGCGGAATCCCTGGTCGAGACCTACGGCAAGATCATGTCGCACGCACGCTCTTTCTCGTGTCCGCCGCCGGACGCGCACGGCGTCCCAGTGTCCGAAGAGGCTAAAGATCTGATCAAGGGACTCATCTGTTCGGCTGACACCCGACTGGGGAGAAACGGACTGCAAGACTTCAAGGTAAATGGTGAAATCTGTCATTCTGGGAGCATTGAAACTATGCAGCCAGACCCGGCAACACCGATTGCCTATGGACGGACCTCTCAATAGTATTTTTTATATTGTATATTGTCTGTGGTCAGATGTCACTTGAAGAAGAAGAAGAAGAAAAAACATTTATTATAAAAACAGTGCACACGCCACAATAACAAAACAAAAAAAGAACAAAGAAAATATTTCAACCGAAATGTTATAAAAAAAGAAAGGAGATCGATAACGATAACTATAAGGAGGAGAACTGCTATAAATGGCAACTGACTCAGCAGTATGCTGAGGGTCAAGCCTTCAGCGCTGATTTTCAGTCAGTGCCAGGAGTTACCCCGCGAGCGTCCCATACCGCGGTGTGGTACAACCGTGAGCAATACTATATATAGTAGAATACTATGTAATACTTGTCATTACGTGGTAATTTTTGGTTGGTTTTGTATTAATTGGGGTGAAATGGACTGCAAAACTTTAAGGTTTATAGCAGAATCTGGCATTCTGGTAGTAGCATTGAAACAATCCAGCTGCTGCTACAAATTCACTGATCAGCTGATACGCGATGGGGGAGAAACGGACTGCATTACTTCAATGTAACTAGCAAAGTATTGCATTCTCGTAGCAGCATGCAAATTACCATGATCTCTCTTGCCGCCTTCCTTTTCCTTTTATCTCCATCTCTATCTATTATCATGCTCTTTCTCGTATCCACCGCCGGACCTGATCTGATCTGATCCAAAGGACTCATCTGCTAGTATATTACTCACACCAAATCCTGAACGATTCCAATCGTCTGTCACATTCTATACTAATTGCTATCGCAAACGTCAGTATTCGCTTCATCCATGGACCTCTGTTCGGCTGATACGCGATTGGGAAGAAACGGACTGCCTTGAATTCTTCAAGGTGAATAGCGAAATCTGACACTAGCATTCAAACGAACCAGCTCTCTCTTCCTTCCCTGACGTCGCTTAACCCAGTGGTGACTTACATAGTAGAGGCGCGATATCGTTGCGTCGGCGGATGGTCCGTGGATGCGGATGGCTAGGGACCGTGACAGATGTTATTTGAGGGAATAGGCCTATACCCCAGCAGTGGGTCGAGTATGATGATGATCAGATGCAGAGAAATAAATTAAACACGATTACGTATCTTTGCGGCGGTGGTAGCCTAGTGGGTAGAACCTCGGGCTCGGAAGTGGGAGACCCAGGTTCGATCCCCGGTGCGGCCATGTACCTATGACTTGGTTTTCTAAGTTATGTACATTTGTGAATTTATAGTAGCAATAACACTCGCTAACGGTGAAGGAAAACATCGTGAGGAAACCTGAGTGTCTGAGCTATTCACATAACTCAGCGCTTGAAATCGCCAATCCGCGGTGGGCACGCGTGGTGATTAAGCTCATACTCTCTCCTTGAGAGAAGGCCTGTGCCCTACAGTGGGACGTATATAGGCTGCTTATGTATGTATCTTTTAACATGGCCTCTCCAATGAGATAAAATGCAATGAAATGAATTTCTTTCCCAAAAATCTGTTCAACTGTCCTTAAAATTAGGGTGTTTGTATACAATTAAATTAAAATTGTATTTTGAAAGACTTCAGAGTAAGCGTGGTCCACATATGATTTTTCTTAATGGTTTTTTATTTTATTTTTCCATATTATTTATTTAGAATAGAACAGAATATTCTTTATTGTATGTACACCAGGAATTTATTTGATTTAACTTTTATTCACTCAGCTACGATGAATGACACAAATGTAAACTAATCTGAAAAACTAAAAATACAAACAAGGAAACTCAAACCTTGTCTACCGCACTGGATGAAAAATAGTTAATTGTCGCATGCAGTGCTGCAGAATTAGGCCGAATTCCCCCTCACTCCCAAATCTCCAATGTTTTTGTGGGAGTTTTCCATTAATAAATAAATGTGGTTTCTTCTTCTTCTTCCTTCTTCTTCTAATCGTCTGTCCGCTCAACAGAACCACCCGTGGTTCGCCGGGCTGGACTGGGACAAACTACGCGAGCTGCAAGCTCCCTACGTGCCCGACGTCTCCAGCCCCACTGACACCTCCAACTTCGACGTCGACGACACCGACATACGGTATGTCTTTGTGTTTAAATTGGTTTTAGTGGTAGCGGAGTAGTCTGCCTCGCATTCGGGAGGTCGCAGGTTCAAATCCCGGCCAATGACGTTGTTTTCTAAGTTAATGTACACTCGTGGAGTTGTAGTGGCAACACCACTCGCTAACTGTGAAGGAAAACATCGTGAGGAAACCTGAGCTGACCTGGTTCAAAACATGTCAGAGATAGTATTGTTTGCAGATGACACGTCACTTATTTTTAAGATTAAGAGACAAGAAAATGACCTTGCGGATACAAATAATGCTCTCTCTAAGGTACTATATTGGTTTACTTCTAATGACTTAGTATTAAATTCAAAAAAGACAAAATGTATAAAATTCACACTACCAAATGTCAAAATGGTTGACAGCAATGTTATATTGGGGAATGATAAACTAGACCTTGTAGAAGAAACTGTATTTCTGGGTATCACAATTGATGCAAAGCTTCAATGGGGTCCTCATATAGGAAAATTGGCAAATAGGCTCAGTTCTGCAGCATACGCAGTTAAAAGAATCCGGGAACTAACTGATGTCGCAACTGCTAGGCTTGTTTATTTTAGTTACTTCCATAGTATTATGTCCTATGGTATACTACTGTGGGGTCGGGCAGCAGACATTGAGACCATCTTTGTCCTGCAGAAGAGAGCGATCAGATTCATATTGTACGGAGCGGTATGTATTGTTCACACCCCGTAGTGTCAAAGTGTCATGCAAAGGGGAGGGGAGTTGTCAATTGAGTACACAGCCGATATGTATGACGGTCTATAATGCACTAACTAAAATAAGTACAGAGTTTGGAATGGTTTAGGTAAAATTATTAAAGTCGCGCGTGTAAGCGCTGTCAGCGGAAAATGTAACAATGTGTGAGTGGCTCATACATACTGCCACCCAAAAGAGAAAATGTTAAGATGCAACCTAAATGCATAAGAGATTGAAATCTTAAATAATTACATGTCATGAGGTTAATGAGAGTGCGATTACAAGGGTGTGGTGCAAGTTAGTACCTAAATTTACAATGCAAAAGTTATGGAAAATTATTACTCAAAGGTAATGTCTACAAAAGAGCATGATTTATTTAGATTTGTCCGAGGTTTATTTATTTCGCAACACTTCACTGGTGAGGCTTCTTTCAAATAATTTGGCACTACCTCATTCACCACACTACACTCACTAATTTTTGGTCTACGATGTGTCATCTCGATCGGTTCGTCTGATCTACGACGTGTCATTGATCGTTTCTGGCATCTTTGCCTTATTTTGTAGACTGCGTACAGTAGTATCACTGCTGCTATGGTCGAAGTAATACTGTAGTTTACGATGTAATGGGGTATCTCATCAGATGTAAACTCTTCTGGAGATTGTGACTTCAGGATGTCAAGTTTTTTCTGTATGTCTTGATACATTTGAGCGTGATTCTCTATGTTTAGTATGTTTTTCGGTAACGATGTATTGATTATGTCATTTAGAGGGGATGGTATGAGTGGACTTGGCGCGTCAACCTTCTGTTGCAGATACATCTGGTTCACGAAATCATAGTGTGCATGTATGGTAAAGGTGTCTCCTTTCATAACACAACCTTGGCTTAGCGCAACGACTCCTGTGCTACATAAGCGTTTTGTGGAGATCCCAGCTGGGCATAATATGCGGATGTCGCATTCCTCGCAACACGAGAACAGCCAAGAGTCTCGAGAGTGCAATCTAACCCACTTGTCGGTGCATCTCTTTGTTTCCGACCGACAGTACATCAGGTTATCATTGTTTATAACTAATCGGGTGTCACATATTGACTCATGCGGTTTGAGACTGTATACGGGGGTTTTTAAAGGGCATAATAGTTTGTTGTCATTTTGTCTGATGCATCTTTGTATATCATTTTCTGTCATGGGAATGATAGTGTCTTTTCTGACATTTATGGCGATGTACTTCGTTTGCGTAGTGGTATAAACTGCATTTTCTCCTCGTTTTTGGGGGATTGATACTACACTGTCAAGTTCGTAGTGATCATGGCTTAATAACGGTATTCGAATCTCCATAACCAAGTACCTTTTTGTCACTTTTGCTTGAATATGCAACAAGCTGTATAAATCATTAACGTTGCTTACTGGAATCATTAGATCTTCTTGCAAATGACCTGAAATGATATTTAGTTGTTCTTGTATCTGTTTCGGCGATAATAGGTGCACGTCTATTTTGCCATGATAAATGTTGGTGACGGTGTCGATCAGAGTTTCTTGTATCCGTCTTAGGTTAGATATGATTACGTCAACAGATATAGCAGAGGACATGATGTACAAGGCCTTCAGCGCGTTTCCGCTGATGTTGTTGGCGCGATCTACTTCTTGTGAGATTTCTTTCAGATGCTGGTTTATGATGGTGAATTGTTTATTCATGACTGCCTCATTTCTCTTTAGAATGTTATTTTCTGCTTCAATGAGGGAAGTTTGATTTTTAAACAGGTTTAGAAGATGATTTTCTTTCCGTCCAATGGCTGCAATGTCCTGCTCGTACTTCTGTGCAAAGCTGTCATCTAAGATTCCAAACAATGAATTAGCTACATAGCCGATTCCATTGATCAATCCTCTCTTTTTGCGTGAGGGAGTTGGACTTGTCAACAGGGTATTATAGTGCTGAAGCTCTTTTAGTTCGTGTTCAAACTGAGTAGCAATTGTTAAGAATGTCGGCTCCTTTTGACAGAGTTTTGATAAACTTTGCACGTAGTTGTTGATGTCTTGCATACTCTGCCAATACGCTGACATGTTATAGTAGACTATCATTTTCCAGTGGTCCTGTATGATGCCTAAGTCTGCAATCTTGTCAAAGTACAGCGTGTTGCTGCTGTTCAGTGGTGTCACACTGAACGATTGTTGTACAGTGGGCGTGATAAGTGACATAAACAATAGTAGGACGGTTGCTAAAAGGTTTGGTTTTCCAGTTCTACTACGTCTAGTCCGTGTCCTTTGCGGCGGTACAGTGGGTTCGTTGCTGGGTTGATTGTCATCACCGGAGTCTGGTTTCGGTTGTACCGGTAGAGGTACCAGTTTTATGATGGGTCTCTTCATCAGTCCTCCTTTTGTTTTCACAGTAACGACACGTACAAGTCCGTCCTGCCCGGGGTGCAAATCTGTCACTTTGCCTAGAGCCCATTTGGAGGGTGGCAAGTTTTCTTCCTTTATTAGGACTATGTCATTGATGGCCAAGTTCTTTTTAGTCTGGTGCCATTTGCTTCTTGTTTGCAGGTGGTGCAGATAGTCAGCTGACCATTTATTCCAGAAGTCACGGTGCATTCGTTCTGTAAGTTGCCATCTAGTTTTCATGCATTTGATATTGATGTCAGAAAATGGTGTTGATAATATTGGGGCGCCAATCAGGAAATGGCCTGGTGTCAAAACGTCGTCCTCAATATCTTCTGTCAGAGCGTACAGAGGTCTGGAGTTAAGGCAAGCCTCTATTTGTGTCAAGAGTGTCAAGAATTCCTCATAAGTCAGTCGTTGGTCACCCAATACTCGTTTGAGATGGTTTTTCATGCTGCGTACGGCGGCCTCCCAGAGTCCACCGCCGCTGGGCCACGATGGAGCGTTAAAGTGCCACGTGACTCCCATTTCAGCGATGTCATTCAAGAATACGTTGTCAATGTATAGCTGTAAAGCTTGCTTGTACTCTTGTTTCAGTGTCCTTGCTGCGCCTATGAAGTTGGTTCCGTTGTCACTGTACATGTGCTTCGGAGTGCCTCTCCGAGCGCACATCCGTTTAAATGCGGCCAGGAATGCTGCTGAGCTGAGGTCGGACACCAACTCCAGGTGGATAGCCTTAGTAGCAAGGCATATGAAAACTGCAATGTAGCCTTTGGTGGTTTTCATGCCCCTGCCCTTGTTGACTTTTAATTCAATCTGACCCGTAAAATCGACGCCGGTGTGTGTAAACGGTCTTGAGGGAGTTACTCTCGGTACGGGCAAGTCGGCCATCAGTTGGTTTTCTTTCCTATTGTCAAATCGGCGACATCTAACGCACGTCCGTATGTACTTCTTAACGGCTCGATTGCCTCCAATGATCCACCAATGGTTACGTAAGACTGCAAGCGTCAGTCGGGGGCCACCATGCAGAGTGGCTTTGTGGGCTTGGATGGTCAAAAGCTCTGTCAATCGAGAGTTGTGCGGAAGGACGATAGGATGTTTGTATTTGTCTTTCAAGTTTGAGTTTTGCAATCGTCCCCCTACTCTTAGTATGTCATTTTCATCCAGAAATGGGTTTAATTTCAGTAAATTGCTTTTTGCACCAAGCGCTCCTTTCTGTTTCAGTCGCGTTATGTCATTTTCGTAAACGTGCGCTTGCACAGATTTGACGATAGTGTTGTATGAAGCTTCTATTTCACTCTGTGTCAAATATGCTGTCCGAATCGCGCTCGCCTTTTTACGCGTAGCAGCTATGAAACGCGACACCCAACATATGATTCGTACAATCCGAGTTATCGAGCTATGCTTGTTTAGCATTTCTTCGACCAAGGGGACTGCGATTTGCACTGCGTTACTATGGTATTTCGTTTTCAACTCGATTTGAGGGCTGTCAATTTTTGTGGTATTTTCACCAATGTCATATTTCAGCCAGGCTGGGCCTTCCCACCACAAGGGAAAATCTGCAAGTTGCGAGAGAGTGAGTCCTCTCGTGGCACAGTCAGCTGCATTGTCACTAGATTTTACGTGTCTCCAACACGAGGCTGGTAATATGTCAGTTATCATTTTTACTCTGGCGGCTACATATGTCTTCCAGCGCGAAGAGTCACCTTGAAGCCAACCTAATACGACCATTGAATCGGTCCATCCGTGTATTTGTATGTCAATAGGTTTCGAGTGCAATGATTGACGTATCTTCGAGATGAGTTTTGTTAGTAGTAGCGCTCCACACAGTTCTAAGCGTGGTAGTGAGACGGCTTTCTTGAGCGGCGCTAATTTCGTTTTTGCTGCAATAAGCTTAATTGATGTATTCCCGTGCTCGTCTTTAGATTTTAGGTAGACTGCGCACGCGTACGCCTTTTCTGAAGCGTCACAGAAACCGTGTATTTCGCATGCTGTTTGAATGTCACCGATCCATCTCGGAATGTCAAATTTGTCAATATTATTTAGGTCGTGTCTGAGTAAGGACCATTCCTGTTGGACGTCTGGGCTTACTGCGTCGTCCCATTCTATTCCACTTGTCCATACAGTTTGGAACAGAAGTTTTGTTTTTACTGCATACGGAGCCAACCATCCAAGCGGGTCGAATACCTTTGATATGTCAGATAATAGACTTCTTTTTGAGTGTGTCATGTCGTATTGATCGATTTTGCATTGAAACGTAAAAGTATCAGCAGTGGCATTCCACCTTAACCCCAGAGCCTTCGTCGAGTCTGCATTTTTGAAGTCGATGACGGTAGGGTTGAGCTGTTCATCTGTCAGATCTTGTAATAAATGTCGGCTGTTGCTCGACCATTTTCT
Organism: Yponomeuta evonymella; assembly: GCA_963969515.1. NCBI lineage: Eukaryota > Metazoa > Arthropoda > Insecta > Lepidoptera > Yponomeutidae > Yponomeuta > Yponomeuta evonymella. The sequence continues at coordinate 3,165,192 of OZ018369.1, forward strand.
CAAGTTAAATCCACCGCCGTGTAGCATGTGAATCAACTGCTGTTTGACTTCCTGTGCTTGATCTAAGGTGTCACTTCCTGTCAATAGATCGTCGACATAAAAGTCATTTTTTAACACGTCAGCTGCTAGAGGATATTTGTCAGCGTCGTCATTCGCAAGCTGCTGCATGGTTTTCATAGCCAGGAAAGGCGCCGCTTTCATCCCGTACGTGACAGTACAAAGTTGAAACTCTTTGAGTGCTTCCTGTGGAGTGTCTCTCCAGATGACCTTCTGTAGTTGTTGATCTTTTTCCTGAATCAGGATCATCCGGTACATCTTTTCACAATCAGCAGTCAGAACGTACCTATGGGTTCTCCAACGTAGCAGAAGACTTTGAATGTCTTTTTGTAGTTTTGGCCCACATTCCATCAGATCGTTTAGACTGTGGCCTGTAGATGTTTTAGATGATGCATTAAATACGACTCGAAGTTTTGTAGTACTTGAGTCTTGCTTGTGGACACCGTGGTGCGGCAGGAAATATTGCATATCTTGGCTGGGCACGCACTCTTTCATGTGTCCTAATGTCACGTATTCGTCGATAAATCGATGATAGCTGTCATGCAGGTTTTTGTCGCTAGAGAGTTTTTTCTCTAGTTGTTTTAATGGGGATTGTTAATTTTTTTTATATTGTCGTTTAGTGAAAACCATTTCGAGGAATAGGGTTACTGATCACTTCTATCGATTTATTTAAGTAAAATAATGACGGATTATTAGTATTTATCGCAAAAACTGTATAACCTTCATTTGCACTTCAATGACGTCACTATCGTCATCATTCGGCCTAGATCCATTGCCATAGAATAAAAAAAACTTAAACAACTGTCAACTTGACAGTAGAGGTGAGTCTGACGTTAAACGTCAACGTATTTAAGCACAGATTACTTACTGTTTATGCATGAAAAACGCAACATAATGCCATCAATGACGTCATCCTTACCAAACTCTTAGAATTTTTAAATAATTAATAAAAAAATTATGGTAGCAAAAATTTTAAAAATATTCAATTTGGTATCTTAAATTAGTCTATATTTTCGATATCTGGAATAAAAAATAGGGGTAAAAAAAAATGAACAATCCCCATTGGGCAACTGCTTGCGGCTTGGATGCTCCCAGCTGCTGTTCGAATTGCTCCTTCATGGGCAATCTAACTTCATATCGGCCATCTGGCAGACGTTTTGTAGTTCTGCTATAGAGATCTTCACAGAATTGCTCCTGGGTTGTCATGTCGCTCTTGTCATCTATGATGTCTTCTAGTTCCCAATACGCGGAAATGTCATTAAGGTTGTTTATTACCACGTTGCATTTAAGTGTCACTGTCCCGGATATAATCCAGCCCAACTTGGTCTGTTGAGCGATTGGCTCGGATGAAGAGCCTTTCAATAGTCCACTCATCAAAATCTCAGAATAGACTTTTGCATCTAGTAATATGTCAATCGGCTTGCAGATGTTGTAATCTGGATCTGCTAGTTGTAAGTGTTGCATATGTTGGTAGTTTTTCTTAGAGATTGTATGATTAGGAAGGTTGCTTACTACCTTGGCCATGACAAATGCTTCTGTGGTGAATGTATACTCATCGTAAACCGATTTGCATGATAGTTCTACCTTGCCTTTCCCCTTTTTTGAGGTAGACGCCACACCTGATATCAGGGCGCTACTGTATTGCCTTGGCAGCCGCAATAGTTGAGCGGCGTTCTCAGTAATGAGAGTGACCTGAGAGCCTTGGTCTAGAAGTGCTCTTAAAGTAACATATGTTCCATCGGCGGCACGCACACGCACTTGCACAGTGGTGAGGAGTGTTTCGTCATCGTCGCTTGTAATATGATTTGCATTTTGCTGACGAGATTGTCGCTGTTTGTTCCAGATGTGCGATGGATTTTGTTCGGTCTTTATAGCCTCGTGCAATAAGGTGTTATGTTGTTCATTACATTCTCTGCAGCGTTTGCTTGAATTGCATATATTCCGTTCGTGGTAATATAGGCAGTTAATACAAATTCCGTGTTTCGAAATTGTTTTTAACTTCTCATCCGGTGTCAAAGTTTCGAATTTCCTGCATTGGTAGAGTGCATGTTTGTTCGTTTTGCACAATCCACATTTGACAACTGCATTTGCGTTGTAAAATTTATTATAATTGTAATTTGTCGGTCTATTCGACCTTTCAGTTTGTTCCCGGTAATTACGTTGCATTTGCTTGCTGAGGGATGTCATATCAACTCTGTCCTTTTTGTTTAGAGGCTCTAATGCTGTAAACTTAGCTTCCAGGAATAGCATAAATTCGTCGAACGTGGGTAGGTCACGCGGCGCTTCGCGTGACTCCATGTAGTTGCTGTAGGTAACGGTGTCCAATTTCTTCGTAAGTAAATGGACAAGCAGAGGGTCCCAAGAGGTAGTGTCAATACCTAAATTACGAATAGCGAAAATGCATTCATTGGTGGTGTCATAGAGCCTTTTTAGGTCAGAAGAGGTTTGCTTTTGTATGGCAGATTGATTCAAGAACGTTTCTATTTGCCTAGTAAAAAGAATCTGCACGTTGTTGTAGCGATGAGTTAAAATCTCCCATGCTGTGTCATAGTTGTCAGAGGAGACGTTGAGATGTTGAATGAGACGCTCAGCCTCTCCTCGCAGTTTTCCTTTTAATTGTTGCATTTTTTGTGCCTTTGTCAAAACAGGATTAATATGGATTGCACCATTAAATAGGTCAAAGAAAGTAGGCCATTGTGAATAGTCGCCTGTAAATTTTGGTATATCCACTTGCGGAGTCATCTGATGTTGATGAGTCATTGCACCTAGTCTCTTATTTAGATTTCTTTTAGCTTGTTTGTATGTCAGCTCATATTCAGAAAACGTATTTTCGTATGTCATATCTGAACCTTGTAATATATTGTCAATTTGCAAGTGTAAAGTATCAATCTGGTTCCAACGCATCTGTAAATTGCGTAATTCATCATCCACCTCCCATTTTTCGTCAATTTCCTCAATATTCAAACTGTCAATAAGTCTTTTGAACGCTCGAAAATTGGTTTGTTGCTGCTTTATTAGCTCCGCAACGTTTGAATCTGTTTGCATCATTGGATTGTCAGGTTTCTCGTAAGTAGAAATTAATGCATAGACTTCCTCATATAATGTTTTGGTACTGTTGTAAATGTCTAAAGTGAAATACTCATGAGATTTGTCAGGAACTTTGTTAAGTACAAGATGATTGTTCTCGAATTCTCTCCAGAGATTTCTGAGAGTGTCATTTCTTTGTTGTAGATATGCCTCTGTTTTTCTAGTCGCAGAATCTTTTTTGAAGTTATCGCGAACCTTTTTAATTGCTACAACGATCTCTTTCTGACGACTTAGCAAGTTTTCCATAATGTCAGTTAAGTAAGTAATGGAAAGATCTTACTTGAAATGCTCCGGCTGCTTGCTGCTGCTCACTCACAACCTGCTGCTGCGGTTGGTCTGCGCCATGAACTGCTGCTCAACGCCGTCCAATTGTCAGGATTTAGTAGAAGACTGCACGCCTTCCACGAGCTGTCACCGTCGGCAGGAGTTAGAGAGACTCCTGCGGAACTTCGCTGCAAGGGAATCTGCTTGGATTCCACAGTATGTCACTGCGTTGAGAGTGAATTATCTCCCAAGGAATGTCAATTTTTAATGCCACTGCAAGTCTAAGTGTTCTCCACGAATTGTCACTAAGTAGAAGCTTCAGTAACCTCCAGAATATCACTTTTCTCTGCACTGAGAAATTGTCACTTGCACTGCAATCCGTGCCAGTTCTAAACCACACCACGCAATTAATCAACAAGAGCTATTAAATGTCACTAGGTATGTCTTCCGAAAATCGCGAGGTCCAGTTGGATGGTTCGAAGGACCATGTACGGAGCGGTATGTATTGTTCACACCCCGTAGTGTCAAAGTGTCATGCAAAGGGGAGGGGAGTTGTCAATTGAGTACACAGCCGATATGTATGACGGTCTATAATGCACTAACTAAAATAAGTACAGAGTTTGGAATGGTTTAGGTAAAATTATTAAAGTCGCGCGTGTAAGCGCTGTCAGCGGAAAATGTAACAATGTGTGAGTGGCTCATACACATATATAAGCTAGGCAATAGAGATTCGTTAAGAGATTTCTTTAAAGAAACTAACATCCTAACAGTTGCTAGTCAGTATATCTATGAAAATATTATGTACGTTAGGAAAAATATCAGTGACTTTAAAACTGTAGGTAGCCAACACAATGTAAATACTAGAAATAGACATAAACTTTCGTTCCCAAAATTTAGGCTGGCAAAGGTTAATACATCCTTTATGGGGCATTGTATACGTTTCTACAATAAGATCCCTGAGGATATAATAAGCTTGCCAGAAGCGCGATTCAAAAAATGTGTGAAGCACACTTTGTGCCAAAAAAGCTACTATAACATTAAAGATTATTTAGATGACAAAGATGTCTGGAATTAAAGCCAGTTCAATGCATGAGTTTTAGTACATTTATATAAATCCTGTAAATTAAGGACTTGAAAAGACTAAGTTTGGAGTTTTTTTGTCCATTTTTTCTCCAAAATGATCTAGATTTTGAAATGGACACCTAGTTTAACTTGTAACGTTCATTAAGTCGCAGTTTCTGTGCTACTTTGAATAAAAAATTTTGATTTTGATTTTTTGATTGAGTGTCTGAGGTGTTCACATACCTCGGCGCTTGAAATTGCCAATCCGCGGTGGTTACGCGTGGTAATTAAGCCCATACTCTCTCTCGAGAGAGAATGGCCCTGCAGTGAGACATATAATATGTATAGGCTAAATAAGGAAAAAATCTTCTGCGTGTCGATGGCAAAACAATTTTTATTAAAAGTTTTTATTAAATGGTTGCGGCCCAGGTCTATCAGCACAGTTTACGAACAAAGTTTCCTGCATGCATTGAGTTATGGCTACATACTAATCGACTAAAGGTAATGAAATACTTTTATTTAATGAAAATTACGTGTGGGTAAATCACACGCCACACCGCGTGACACGGCCACCTTCGACCGGCAGGTTATCGGAGGCGGTGCCGCCGCCGGTGGCCTCGGCCGCCTTCTCCGGCCTGCACCTGCCCTTCGTGGGCTTCACGTTCACGGCCGGCTCGCGGCTCTGCGACCTGGGGGCGCCGCGCCGCCCGCTCTCGCCCGCCAAGAACGCGCCCAGCCAGGTCAGTGTCTAGCTACACCTGGGATTCAGATGCACACATTCATTATTTATTTGCATTTACACACACACACACACACACACGCGCAATAAAAACAATAATACAGTAATAAGAACACATACAAAGCACAATAAAACATTATTACAAAAAAAACATTAACAAATGAGACACACAGTAGGTAATGCCTTACCCAATGTGAGTACTTAGCGTGTGGCAAAATGCAAAAGGGCTCTGACTCAGTATAAGCTGGAGATGTGATAGTCCAGCGCTGGTCTTCCGTCAGTACCCGTAACGCGGCGTGCAGGGCTCGGAGAGAGATAGTACGAACCAGTTCAAAATCGTAATTAAGATTTCTCCTCTTGGCATCATATTTGGGTCATTGTGAGATTGAAACAGGATTGGGGATCACTCCAGCCAGTTGATCTCTTTCCAGAAGGCCAGTAGTGCTCTAATCTCACTGCTGGCCTCCTGAAGGGTACCTAGCTTCCCAATGGTGGTGGTCCGTTGCTTACTCTTACAGTGAATCGTCACGTAGGCAGGTGTCCAAAAGTGCTACTGCTTTAAGCAGATCAGCCAGTGGGTCTCTAACTACGTCAGTGTCTAGTGTTGTCAGTGTCTAGTGACGTCAGTGTTTAGTGGTATCTCTGACCGTTTCTCCGCGCCGACCGCTATCGCCCGCCAAGAGTGCGCCCAGGCAGGTCAGTGTCTAGTGATGACATTTTCTCGTGACGACAGAGTCTAGTGACGTCAGTGCCTAGTGATTTCAATTTGTTGTAAAGCAGCTAACGCAAAAACGCACTCAGCCAGGTCTTCCTTAGTTGGTTAGACCTGGAATTTCCGCATTTAGTATCACATTTAAGCCATTGTAAGGTTAGGGGCAGGGTTGTAGGATCTCCCCAGCGGGCCTAACTCTTTCCAGAAGGCCAATCGTTCAATCAGCCCGTCCTCGTCCACTGCTGGACGTGGACCTCCCCCAGAGCACGCCACTTCTTTCACAGCCAACCTCATTCAGCTGCCTGAGATCGTCGGTCCAGCGAGCCGGTGGGCGTCCGCTGTTCGTGGTCTCGAGAACCTTTGTACCCAATCGAATCGGTTCTTCTGCAGATGAGACCGACCTACCGCCACTTCAACTTAGTAATCTTACGGGGCACCTGACCGGTGTAACTCTTACCAGATGAATCTTGTCGCCAGGCACCGTCAAACGCTGGCGACCGCGCCGCCGTGAAGGCTTTGGAGCGGGAGAATGCGCTTCTGGCTCAGACCATCGCTGAACTGAGGGCGGGCGGCGCTATGCTGGACGTCGGTTCAGGTGAGGGGGTTAAACTGGAAGATAAGATAAGGTAATCTTTTATTTACACACCAAAACACACATTTATACATTTGGGTGAAGTGAACACAAAAAACACAAATACCTAAAAAAATAATGAAATTAACTCAAATTGCCTCTGAGGAGTGTTTCAGAGGAATCGAATATAAATAACATCGTTTAAATATGTGCTGTTTACGCCTGTTTTAGTCATCTAAAACGGAATGTCTACTTTCAGAGGACCAAATACAGCTGAAGGAAGAGCTCGCGGCGTTAGCAAAACGAAATGCGGAGCTCGAGGCGCAGATGCGATGCTACGAGCAACTTAGTGGCGGGGTCACTGCACAGGTACATACATACCTACATAAACTCACGCCTGTATTCCAGAGGGGTGGGTAGAGACCAGGGACTGCCACTTGCCACGATCCTGACAGATCACTTTCGCTTCCTCAACATTCGTTAGTCGTTGCATGCACGCACGCCAGTTGCGGGTACTTTTTATTTTGCCCTTTGCAGCACAGGTTTTTTTTTTCTGCTCGGTACACCTACGAAGTTTCAATACGGATCTAAAATATAGAGGTAGTGCAATAAAGAGTACTAATCTAATCTAAAAGACATCCAGATTGCAATCCCAGTAATCGATAATGGAATCTGATCACTTCAGCATGGGCTTACCTAGTCAAGTGTTGAGGCACTTATTATATTCTAAATCATAAAGGTTGTGAAGAAAATAAATAAAATAAAATTCCTACTTTGGACGGAGCGGTCCCCTTTGTTCCCCTTTTATTCAGGTTCAGCTTAATTTTGTCTGAACGTCCTTTTCCTGAAATTAAAGATGGTAATTATCTAAATATAATTATGCGCTCCCGAGTAATTACTCATAACTTCCAATAATTACTCAAAAATTTACTAATTTTGTCTTGGAAATTTATCCCCTTTTTGGTCTCTTTTCTGCCCTCGTGCATGATTTAGGATGAGCTGCATAATAATTTTGGACCCGAAATCCGGCATTGTAATTTTTGTGTGCATCGATCTATAAGATACTCAAGAAATCAATAATTTGGTACTCAATCACTTAGATTTAATGTAATGTGAATGTGGACTCAATATCTGAACTAACTTACTGAGTCGACATGACCTCACACCATTTAGCCATCAAACCTTCTTGGTTGTTTCTTGAAAACTGTAACGTTTTTTTTTATTGGTGTTTTGAAATTGTCAACCACATCATAGTATTAGAATATTACTTTCTCTCTTGTTTCATTAGATTACTATAATCATTTCATACCTGTAAACCACTGTCCACCGTTGCATGGTTTATCAGGCAAAGGTTTATAACTTTTGCCTGTTAATAAATTTTTGTTAGAGACGTGATACTACCCTGCCGTAATACAGTTTATACTAGTACGGAGGGTGGTGGACCTTTTCTCACATGTAACCTTCACTGATAGTTAATCATACTTACACCATGTAAATGCGGAACAAGTGAAATAAATAAATTTCATTTTATTTCAAATTTATCATTTATCATTCAAGTTTTCCTCCTATTAGGACCTGACGGCGTCACCCCAAGAGATGGTCTCGCTAGTGAGGGAGCTGGAGATAGCGCTGCAGGCCTTGAAGGCTGAGAAGGAAGATCTAGCCAAGGATAGAGCCGACTCTGTAGAGAAATTGAAGTTGCAGGTTGGTAACGTTACATGTTCGAAAATACCGCTTATTTGTTGTGCAACGTTATTCAATTGACACAAATTCTGAATACCGTTACAGTATCGTTAATTAAACTACTTCGAATAGATTACTTAAAAAAGGTACTCGGTTTTATTTTTAGTTTTTTTTATTATTCAATCATGAAACGTGACGCGGTTAATACACAGTAAGTATGAAGAAACAAGGAGGCCAAGATCCATAGCCCAAGAGGCCAAGTCGGTCAGCACTAGCTGGCCTGAATTGGAAGCTGCCGCGAGCCACCGTCAGAAGTGGTTATCTGTGGTTACGGACCTATGCTCCCCTAGGGCTTAGAAGACTGAAAAATAAACAAAAACAATTGAGAATTTTAAACTTTTGCTCTTCGAAAGTGGTTTACCTGAACGGTATTAACTTTTTGAGTTAATTCAATGACTCGTTGTAAATTGTTTGTTCAGAGTGTGCTTTGGCCTTTCATTCGCATCAAGGATGTTTTAGCCAAAGGATATGACATGACCGAAACTTTGTAGGAAAACACAGACGACCACTTTTTGGGGGGCGGGAGGTAGCTGTCAATGTCAAATTATGACTTAAGAGCTTGGAAAAGTCGATAAAAATATTATCGATAAGTGATGATCGAACGAAATGAATGAATGATGGAAACGGAAATTTAATAATAACACACACGCACGCACCCAGGCACGCACGCACGCACTCACGCACGCACACACGCACACACACACACACACACACACATACACATACACAACACATACATAACCTCCTCAGTCCTGACCTTGAAAATATCAATGGTTTTTAAATATTATTTTCAATGTTAGGACTGAGGAGGTTAAAGCAAATGTTACGAAAAAATTATATTTTTTTTTAAAGATATTTTTTGCAAAATGTTTCTTCTTATTCTCGCAATAATTTTATTAGTGGTTTTTAAAACTGACCACCGAGAACTTAGTAAATCTCATGGAATCCCTGAACTTATTTTTTTACTGAAAACTGGAAAATTGTATGGATAACCTAAATAAATAAAAACGTTTCATAAATAAAAACTTCAAATGAGCAAAAGCTTAAAAAATGACCGTTCTCACCTAAAGATTGTAGGAATGTATGATTTATTACAGATACCTACTGAAGAAATAGTTATCAGGTTACCAATTCTTTTCACAGGCTGTATCTGACGAAACTAATAAACTGATTTTGAAGATTTTTTTACACACCACATAATTTCTGTCTCTTCCTTTGTAATTTGAATTTAATGCCACTTATGCAATGCGACTGAAATATTAAAATATGATAGTCTTATTGTGGTATCCTTGGTCAGTGTACTTCCAGGGGTGCATAACAGTACATTAAATCCGAATGCAGCAAATGCTTGGAAAAGAAGAGTTATTGTCAATAAAATGAATACCCAACATACGTCAAATAGTTTGTCATTTAATAAAAAAATTTGCTCTACGGCTTGATTTTTTTTGTACCTACTTTTTTATGACACAATAGTTGACGCGTATCACTTTTTTTGTTCTCACTTTGAATTTCACCATTAAAAAAAATTGCTGCATCCGTCCAGCCGTTCTCAAGTTTTAGCGCGACTAACGAACGGCAATTAATTTTTATATATAGAGATATGATAAATAGAATGGATATACATACTTCTGTTTAAAACAATGATTTACCGGAAGCTGCGACATTAGTACTATCCTATAAGCGCAAACTTAATAAGAGAAATTATGTTAACCCTGACATTTGGTACAATTAAATTTGAAATCATAGAACAAAAGTTGTTGTAAAACACAAACATTACTTTCCGTTAAAACGCATTTCCCTCTATACATTTTAGAGGAAACTCCGTATAGCCTGCACTGATTTTTGCGTTTTGTAAATATTCGGTTTGAAATTTATGTTCCTTATGAACTGATACCAACATTTTTTTTACTTTTCTTGATAGCTTGATCAACTGGTAATCTGTAAAACGTTTTAAATAAAACACTGAACGAATATTTTATGGATATTTAAGTAAGATAATAATGATTTCTACGTCATGTTTACAAGTCAATTAAAACATCGAAAGATTTTATCGACTGTGTCAAACCCTATCGCAAGGAAAAAAAACCCAAAAAGAACAGAATGAGGTCTGAATGAACAATATTACTCCACTAAATACAGCTAATGTGAAAGTGGCATAAATAGCCTTAAGCAGGAACTATTTTTATTTCGGCGTATTATATGTTGTTTACGATGCACGTTTTATTAATTTACCAAAGAAATACCACTTACAGATACATAAAATCAAAGTTACGAGTTATAAGAAGCATTAACTGTTTTGTTGCTTTCATTTTTACAGAATAATAGGGCGCATTTCTTATATTTTTTTGCATTTTTCTTCTGATGTTTTCTCTATAATCTCTCATGTCATACTGATAAGACAAAATCGGGACTGTGTTCATTTTTCCACGGTACGTGGCACGCGGGGAAACTAGGAAAACGTCAACTGTGTCGTGTCCATTGGGTAAAACGTTCTTGATTCGCATTGTAATTTTCTATAGTTCACACGCAAGATAAATGTTGTCTGCATAAACTAAATCCTAACCAACATTCAAGGTGTTATGTTAGGGGCCATTCAAGTATTACGTAAGCACTACAGGGGGGCGGGGGGTGTTCGCTTTGCTTATTTTTGATGACTTTGGGGGTGGGGACGCCTGGATGGTGATTACGTCAGCAATAGGTTTATTTTTACTTTTTCGGAATTTAAAAAAAAAAATGCTAGATTTCGTTTCAAATAGACAAATCCAAGCTAGAAAATTATGTTGTGAAAAATTATGTGAATATTATGTTAAAGTTACAAATACTATGTACGTTAAAGTTGTATATTCTAAGTCTATTTCTTATTTGTAGACATGAATAAAAAAAAACAGAATACATTAAAATAATAATGCATAAACCAATGTTTATGTAAGCATTTCTTATTTCTAGACTTGTAACCTGCTGCTCATGAATAAAAAAAAACAGAATACATTAAAGAAAAATGCATAAACCAATTTTTATGTAAGCATTTAGCAAGGGGGGTCAAATAATTTTAATAAATCACCTCGCGTAATACTTGAACGGCCCCTCAGCAACGCATAGAAAACTGGGCTGCGTTTCAGAAAACTACAATCATAGTTTATTATAACAATTCGATGTACATTGCGTAGCAGAGTGTTCCTACTTGTTAATCGACTTTGTAAAGTACATCGAATCGTATAAGTAAACCATGAATTGTAGTTTTGTGATCAAGGCCCAGGAGAGCGCCGATTGGACAACTGAACCGCCATGTTTTTCGTGCCCGTCTCCGATTGGCTGGCCCGCTCGCCTAGTCCGACAGTGCTAACGAAGGCATGTGACTTCCAGGACAAAGAGCTAAGGGATGCGGTGTCGCAACGCAAGTTGGCTATGACTGAGTACAATGAGGTCACCGAGCGTCTCTCCGAGCTCAGGCAGCAAAAGCAAAAGCTCTCGCGGCAGGTTCGTGGTATCACCTTTTTAACCCCCGACGCAACGCAAAGAGGGGTGTTATAAGTTCGAAGCCTATGTCTGAGTGTGTCTGTACGTTCCGTCGTAGCGCCTAAACAGCTCAAGCGATTTCGATGCGGTTTTTTTTTTAATTGAAAGCTAGATTGATCGAGATGGTTCTTAGCCATTTATGGACACGGTCAACTGCCTGAAAAACCGGTAAAAGATATAGGGATGGTGCTTTGACTAAAACAACGTACACCCTGGGCAAATTTAAGTGCGATAAAAAAAAAACAAAATGGCGGAAAAAAATGGCCGCCATAAATTTTGTTGCCTTGATTTGGCTGAAATTAGCGACATTGATGCGGTTTTACTTTTTAAGAGTTAGTTTTTTGTGTCAGGGGTTTTAGAAATTTTTAATTGAAGTTTTATTGAACTCTTGTAGTTAGTATTATAGTAGAGACACTGGCGACCCGTGTCGGCCGAAGTAAGGATGACAGGTTCCCTAGGGATCCCGAGTGCGATAATTTGAACTGTTTGTGCGGCACTTCTCAGACGATGGACCATCTTTCATCGTGGCCTGCGTGCCCTGACACCTGCACTCAGGGGGACCTCATGGTTGCAAGTCATAACGCAGTCAGCGCCGCAATGTCCTGGGCCGCAACTGTATGATAAATACTTGTCATAAAACATGTTTTACCATCGACACGCTAATGCCGATATTACACGGTTCAACCAAATTGATTCACTTTGGTTGAGAGACGCAGAAGTGAAAGATACTGCTGTTTACACGTATCTTAGAAGTGAACCATCTAAATTATATAGTTAACCATTCAATTGACATTGCTCATGAAAATGTCTACGAATCAGGTAGTACGCGTGGGAATCAATAATTTGTAATTATTTGATTGATGAATTGACAAGAAAGAAGCCAAGAAACATACGTTGTTGGTGGGTGCGACCATGGATATTAAGAAGTCAGGCCTTCTGCGCTTCAAATTGCTTCTTTTTCCATTTTCCATACACTGCGACTTTGAGAATGAACATCTACTGAATCATTCAATTCTTTTTTACACGTTCAACATTCATTCAATTGCGTTGAACGATGAACGGCAAAAGTGAAAATATTGAGCAAGCTCAATTCTTTCCACTCGATTGAAAATGATTGAAGAAATTGAGAACTGTGTAGGCAAAGAGACGTTAACTCGCTCTCTAACATTTCAATAATTGCAACTTTTAATCAAGTAAAATCTCTTTTATGTCCTTTCCTAAACACTGCCCAATACATCCACTGCACGCAATTTCCACGTGTACTTTGTTCATCAGTCTTTTCATTGTGTCTATCCACAGGTTCGGGACAAAGAAGAGGAGTTAGAAATAGCGATGCAGAAGATCGACGCTCTGCGCGGCGATATAAGAAAGGCCGACAAGGCCAGGCGCGAGATGGAGGCTCGGCTCGACACTGTCATCAATGAGGCTAATATGGTGAGCGCGTTCAGAAATCAATCATTTATTTCAACGTAAACAATTTGCATTCTGTTTGTTGGCATACGTACAAACATACATAAACTCACGCCTGTATCCCAGAGGAGTAGGCAGTTTCTGTTTTTTGAATGTCGATGTACTATGTTAACCGCTGCCTTCGGGCCTTATGTAGTGGAGAAAAAGGCAGTGGGGAAAAAAAAACTCCACTTTGACCTTGTTTTCTCAAACCACCTTAAACTTAATATATCAGGGCCTATATGATAAGAATCCACGATTGTCATGAATAACTTTAAAAGCCAAGACATTAATTAATTTTCTTACAAAAGTAGGAAAAACATGAATGCTGCGGCTAGACACACGAGCAGCACCCGTTCATGAGTATTTCTTCCATAAGCAATCAATGGATAGATATATATAACATTCGAAGTTGTCGACCACTGTGTATACCTGGGACAAGGAGACTAGTTAGGTAAGTCCAACTTCGGAAAAGAGGTCACTCGTCGAATCCAACTCTGATGGGCAGCGTTCGAGAAACTAAAACACATTTATGTGTCCAAAATACCTCAGTGTCTCAAGACCAAGGTGTATAAACAATGTGTGTTGCCAGTGATGACTTATGGATGTGAGACCTGGTCGCTGACTATGGGCCTCACAAGAAGGCTCGAGGTCGTCCAACGGGCAATGGAGAGAGCTATGTTAGGAGTCTCACTGCGTGATCGAATCAGGAATGAGGAGATCCGCAGAAGAACCCGAGTTACTGATATAGCTCGAAGAATTGCTTAGTTGAAGTGACAGTGGGCGGCGCACATAGCTCGGAGAACTGATGGCCGTTGGGGCGGAAAAGTTCTGACCTGGCGATCGCGGACCGGACGACGCAGCGTGGGCAGGTCCCCCACCAGATGGTCTGACGACCTGGTTACGGTGGCGGGGAGTCGCTGGATGCGGGCGGCACTACACCGGGAAGCTCGGAAAACCGTGAGGGAGGCCCATGTCCTGCAGTGGGCGTCAAATGGCTGATGATGATGATAAAACCTTTAATTAACGACACCATACTAAAAACACAACATAATCATGAGATAAAAGACACAAAAAGAAAGAGAACGTATAGGCGCGGCTGCGTTTGCCAGTTCGCAGAACCTTTGCACCCCATCTACCATAGGTTCTTCGTTTGCAAATATTATAGGCTATGTGTTAACCGCTAGACCGCCGCTAAATCTCTTCGTATCTTCGGCAGGAGCGAAAGCTTCGCGAGGAGACTCTGCGTGCGCAGCGCGAGGGCGGCGCGGGCGCGGGCCATGGCGGGGGGGAGGCGGAGCGGCAGTACAGCGAGGCGCTGCAGCAGCAGCTGGCGGCGGCGCGGGACCAGCTGCAGCAGGCCGACCAGGCGAGGGCGCTGCTGGCGCGTGAGGTGAGGGTGCGGGGGGGGGGGGGGGGTGCATACAGCGGGGGAGATGGTACAGCGCGGGAGACGGTACAGCGGGGGTTAGACGGTACAGCGAGCGGAGACTGTACAGCGAGCGGAGACGGTACAGTAGGGTGAGACGGTACAGCGGGGTGAGACAGTACAGCGGGGTGAGACGGTACAGCGGGGTGAGACGGTACAGCGGGGTGAGACGGTACAGCGAGGTGAGACGGTACAGCGGGGTGAGACGGTACAGCGGGGTGAGACGGTACAGCGGGGTGAGACGGTACAGCGTGGTGAAACAAGCTGTGTAGCAGTGGGGCCATACCTTTGCACGCAATAGGACGTAAGAACCTAGTGGATCCTTCGAAACAAACCCAACTCCACTGAAATCTTTTCGGTACAAAATAGCAACCAAACATTTTGTATTTCAGCTGCAATCTGCCAAAGACAAGCTGGAGAACCGACGACTGGAGCAGTTGGGCGACAGCGAAGACAAGCAGCTACTGATCAACGACAATAGGAAACTGGCCAAAGATCTCGAAGCGGTAAGCTTGCAGACAATAGTCTTTACCAATCATCATAAGCAGCCACGTCCCACAGGCCTTCTCTTAGAGAGAGAGATAGTATGGGCTTAATCACGAAACCATGAAACTTGGCGTACAGATAGACAAAGACCTGAATTGAGACATAGCATACTTGATATCCGGATAATGCGTTCCCGTGGGATAATATTTATTTTAAGTTTAAAATAGACGGCGCTGTGGGAGCGAACGTTGTGTTTTAAAAATAGATGGCGTTGTGCAATATAAGAGGATTCTGTGGCGGTACGAAGTTCGCCGGCACAGCTAGTATTATCATGATTTCGTTTCCAGATGGCGGAAAATGGCCGCCGATGGCAGGCGGAGCGGCGGCAAATGGAGATGGAGCTGGAAGACCTCCGGGCCAAGCGCGAGGCCGTGCAACACTGGGAGAGCCAGATCGCTGACATCATCCGCTGGGTGGCTGACGAGAAGGAGGCTCGGGGATACCTTCAAGCCTTGGCCACTAAGATGACTGAGGAGTTGGACTATCTCAAGCATGGTAGGTTGCTTTCTCTCTCTCTCTCTCTTATTGCATGGGAGAGACAGATAGCTGACATCACCTAGTTGGTTGTTGACGGGAAAGAACATCCGGGTATATCAACCTCCAACCTCATGTCTTGTTACCTTAGTGGTATTGTGTCAAATTTCTGATACGGAGGATTCAGGTTCGGATCCCGACTATTAGTTTTAAAGATAATAAGGTACATTTAAATTCACCTCACATTATTAAGTGGAAGGCGCGATTTATCCACGAACAGAAGCGCGATACGACACGACAGAATCGGAGTTATATATTTATGTATAAATATCATGATATACACCATTAACTTTGGGTGGTTTGAAAGCCATAGAAAAGCGCCCCCAAAGCAGCGCGAGCTGATCTGCGAGCTGATGATCCATCCGAGTCCCCCCTTCCATTCCAGCCAGCGCCTCGCGTACTTCCCTCGCCCCCTCCTCCCCGCCGGGGGCGGTCGCGGGCGGCGCGGGGGCGGCCGCGGGCGGCGGTGGGGCGGCCCCCCCCGGCAGCGCGGGGTGGCGCAACCGGCGCTCGCAGAAGCTGGACAAGATGGAGATCCTCACGCTGCAGTCGTCGCTGCACAGCGAGATACAGGCCAAGCAGCAGGTGGCCGAGGAGCTGTGTCGCACGCGCTCCGAACTGCTGGCCAGCCAGAGGTCAGTTCACGTACGCTAGAGGACATAAGTGTTCACAATGCGATGAAGGTAAAATCATATGGTACTTGTTGCTATGACGGAGGACGCAGGCGCTCGTGCGCCCGTTGACGGGCACCACAGTGACACTCCGATGGCAGCCAATGGGACCGCGGAGAGATGGCTTGACGTTCGGATGGCCAATCAGCACACAATAGTTTTAAGTTGTCAAAATTTCAAACTGTTTTAACGTACTTTCTTTACATTACCATAATTTTGTACACGCATCATTAAACGGACGCTCCCGAATTTTATATTGAAGCTTTACTGGACTTATTTCTTTTTCCACACACTTGAAACACAATAAGCATCAGGGCTCACGCCCGAACAATAAGTCACATCCGCTCGCTCTCCGGTCACTCGTGCCGTTTGGAATTTCGGCTATCTTATACCTTTGACTTGTCTTTCCTGCGGGCTAGGCCGACTGAGCTGTCAGGTGCTGTACAAGCCTACTCCATCTAAACAAACAATGTCCCAGACACTGCAGCGTCCGAGTGGTCTCTTCACCCATCTAGTGCGAGTGATGGTGCCACTGGACGCTGTATGAATCATCTCATTACGTAGATGCAAAGGACAAAGTTTTTATACCTTTAGCTTGTCGGTAGCTCTCCGCATTCAGAATGCCAGTTCTTATACTCTTACGCGACTAAATTCTAGCCGGTTGCTTATTGAGGAGTTGTGTCATACCGTCCGAGTTATTGGCCTATCAGAGATCAGTTTATATACGTTTTAGCCAGTCATAGGTCAGATACATACACTAGTATAGGTGTGTATTTTACAGCTACACTCACGCTTCATCCTCGTTAGATACTCACATACAGAGGTCAATTGTAGATAATGGATTAGAGGGCTCACGTTACTCACGGCCTGCTAAAAGCTTCTCGCCCCGCTTCGGCCAACAGCCTCGGCCCGTTTGTGGCCTATAATGGTAATTGTGTCCAGAGCGTCCATCTCATTTAACAAAAATTTACGTATTTATAAAATTAGGTACTTTTTCATTTTATAATACCCCTACATTTAGTTTATCATCTGCCTACATTCAAAATGCATCCAGCTGTTTACATTGCTAAAGTCAGTCTCAGAAAAAACGTGCTCTAAGCCCCTGATAACGGACTAAAACGACTTGCACGCATCCGGACCGCTCGAACTTCAACCAGCGGCGCTTGACCTTCGGCTTACGGCCTCGCGTAATTTACTTTCGGATGTTTTAAGGAGACTTGAAGGGTGCTTCCATTTCGGCCTTGACTTGGGACGAGAGATCCTGTCGGCCTCAGCCTCGGCAGATATTAGTTGACCGAGCCCGCCAGATGATCGATCAGACAGTGGTTACGCGGGTTATCGGTCCGTTTCCGACCTCGTTCTAAGTGAAACTCGACCTTCGGTCTTCTCGGTGGCGGAGAGTCGCTGGATGCGGGCGGCACAAGACCGGGAAGCTTGGAAAACCATGAGGGAGGCCTATGTCCTGCAGTGGGCTTCAAATGGCTGATGATCATGATGATGATGATTTAAGCTAATGGTTTCAATAAACACTTTATTTACTTATTCGCCTTCAGAGAACTGCACGAGACGCGGACCCGCCTGGAGACTCTAGCGCACGACATGAAGCGCAAAGAGCAACACATCCGCGACATGCAGACCCGCTTGGACGCGCCCCACCAACCAGGCAACTCGTGTGAGTATACCCCCAGTGTTATACCCGGCCCCGTTCGCATTACGAGCGCGGCGCGACGCTCCGCGCTCCGCGAACGCTTTGCGCGTAGTGTGGACGCGCCGTGGCCTTTATTCCCGTTTGGAATGTCACCGCTTAGTGAAGTAATGTCTGCTTCGCGGAAAACCTTCAGTCGTTTTCATGCGTACGGCGTTAGTGAGATTGTTAGGGGACGGCGGAACTAATAGGGTTTACGATAGAAATAGGGTTCAGATTTGAGTGTCCTGTCCTTTCATGTGGCTTTTTAATAGCCACAAGAGGTGGACAGTAGCTGTCTGCCCGCTGCGGGCGAATACAAAGTACAATACGGTATTTGACACGATCAACAATAAATTATTTCATATGCTCGATTAAAACAAAAATAACAAAATATCTCGGAAAATGTATCTCTTTTAGTCAATTACTAGTTATTACAATAGATTAAACATAAAAAGAGTGCTCTGAAATGTGACGTCATAAGCAAGTATTTTCATACAAAATTCCGTTTTAAAAGTAACTCATTTGATATTTTGTCAAATACCCAATTGCCTTCTCTCAAAGAAATAGTATTGGGCTAACTAGCGCCACCAATGAAAAAGAAATCATATCTTCTTTTACAGATCGTATTTTCTAAAAGTGTCTGTACAATCTCTCAATTATTTTAACAGTGATTTTTAGGACCCACGACAAAGTACCCTAGGACCACGAACCTGGGACTTGGTAGCGTTTATGCCAAAAACGGCGTTAATGCTATCTAGTCCTAGGTTTTTTGCCTTAGGTTCGCGGGCAAGGGTTCTGAAAATCACTATTAACATGATTAATTGTACATACACGTTTGTCTACGTTTCTACAATAAGATCCCTGAGGATATAATAAGCTTGCCAGAAACGCGGTTCAAAAAATGTGTGAAGCACACTTTGTGCCAAAAAAGCTACTATAACATTAAAGATTATTTAGATGACAATGATGTCTGGAATTAAAGCCAGTTCAATGCATGAGTTTTAGAACATTTATATAAATCCTGTAAATTAAGGACTTGAAAAGACTAAGTTTGGAGGTTTTTTGTCTATTTTTTCTCCAAAATGATCTAGATTTTGAAATGGACACCTAGTTTAACTTGTAACGTTCATTAAGTCGCAGTTTCTGTGCTACTTTGAATAAAAATTTTTGATTTTGACACTTATTGCAAATTCGAGCTGTAAAAAAAAATATGATGGTTTTTCACGGTGGCGCTAGTGTTTCCATGGCCTACTCCCTGGAGGCTCTTAAAGGCATAATTTCTTGTTTAGTGAGACAGTTACGTTTGATCGTTTTCATAAATCTAAATGTTCGATTTCGACATATAAGATATGTGCATAACTGCCCGACTTATGTGCACAAATCGTTTTATTTTGTGACTATCTCGGTTTCTTGTTTTTTTTTTTTCTTTTTTCGTACGGCGTTATTTATAATATTACAAGATTCGTCTAAACACTCCTCAAAGGCAGTTTAAAATAGTCTGTGGTAAAGGGAAAGACGAGCTTAAATTGCATTTAAAGAGTGTTTTAAGGAGTCGTGTTTTTATAAATAAGACTGTTAATGTTTTATAAAGAACTGTACTTTTGGTGATAAAGTCTCTGATCGGGATCACTGTGTAGCTGTTTAGCTATAATTTTGAAAGAAATTCTACTATTTGAAGCGTTCAAGATTTAAAATTATAATAGTTACAGTATAGGATTGGTCAATTTTTTTCGCTCTATGCCTTCTTATTCTACATAGCGTTTTTGACCTTAATTAGTCTTCTCCACTTCGGTTTTATGTAGAAAGGGTCATCAGGTTTGATTTATCATGTCATTTAATTTTGTACTTCGTGAAAAATAAATTAATCGTTGATTATTCAGGAATTCGGAATTATTTAGTCAGGTTTTACATTTTAGTTGAATTTTTCTGTCATATTTTAGGTTGATTTTTTTTCAAAGATTTCCGTGTTTAAAATGTATAATTTACAGTGTTCATTTTATCGCAATGTACATGTTATTTCTGTGCATATTATTTATTTCTCCTTCTATCTAAGTATGTTATATAATATGTATATTTAGTGCACCTTTTCTTTTTGTTTTCGTTACATGTGTACCCGCACAATCCCATCCAAAAAAATATACGCGAACGATAAATGTTGTACGAACCGGCGCCGCCCCGTGTGAACCGCCCTTTATGTTGAACGCCTTTGGATCTCCCATTCCAAAGTCACACGCCGTCCGCGACGTAAAAAACGGAAATAACGGACGTCGATGGGAACGTTACTGAACGTGCGCGGAGTGGCGGATTTTGTGGACTCTAAAACCGGCCGTTGTTATTGGAACTGTGATTTGAAATTCCATAATTTTTTTTTCTTAAATACTTATTGGTGTTTTTGAAATTCAAAACTCTTTGCTCAACGGTTGTTTTTTTAACTTTTCAAATGGCATCTCATGCCGGTATTTTGGAAACGTGTTGTGTATTACTTGTGGCATTTACTAATTTTGTTTTATACTATTGTTGTAACGGCACGCGTCAAACGCTGCCATTTTGGATATTTATATAAGCGTTGTTGTCATTTTACGTAAAACTTCTTATCCGTGTTTTCTTGTTTATATTTGCGAAAATCCTGTATTATATATTTTTTTAATTTATAGTTCGGACGTGGTTGAGACCGTATTTACCGTTATTTATTGGAGTAACGTCATGTTTATGGGGTGTCGCCATATTGGTATATCATCAAATATACGACTGATGTATAGTGTTTATACACACTTTATACACAAAGAGTAGTGAATTTAGTGCTCAAACACGTTAGGGACAAATTAGTGATTAGTGATCTGAGAAAATATACACCGAAGGTCGAAAAAGATATCTCTAGTCTTCGATAATTTCGTCTAGTCTAAAACGAAAGATTGTCTGAAATAGATGCCAAAGAATACTTTGTTCTCAACCATTCGTACTAGTCAAAACAATCAAAACAAATTGACATAAAATTTATATAATACAGGATTTTTTATATCAATTATATTTATTTTTAAGTTCTACTTTAAATCGAATAGCGTAGAATCTCTTTTACTGTTTCGTTATTTATTTTATGTTATATTTGTACTAGTTGTTCTAAAGATGGCCCAGTTATTTGTACTGCATTTAATGTATGTTTTTTTTATACGAGGCAGACGCACTTACAAGTTAATTGAAATGGCCGGGTTACACTAGGCGCGCTTTACCGCGCGCTGATGTCCACTTTACTTTGTCTAACATCTGTAGATTTTACTTAACCTTTTTGTAGCATCGTACCGTTTAGTGAAATAGAGAAGTCACGTCACATGCAAGGCTTAGCGTGTCCCGTGTAAACTTAGCTATAACGACGTAAGTGCTCTTTACCCTATTTAGTATGGGTTATACTGTTTACATTTTGTATCTTTGTACAGATCTACGCGTCATGTAAATAACTTTCTCATTAAAAGTCCCGTTGTGATACTTTTGTTACTTTATTTCCTGGGACCGTCTTCGGTTTCTCGTTTTCTATGGATTCTTCTGGTGGACTAACACTGTTAAGAATCCCTGCGAACAAAGAGCGAGACAGAGAACGTGTGTAAAAAAACGGCACGAAATCATCTCGAGCTTGTCCCTCGCACGCGATCTGCCTCGCCCCTTGTTTAACTAGAGGCCCGTACTTAACGTGATAGATTAGAGAGCCGTTCTAATCCGTTGATGTGCGGTCGACTCTACATGTCACAAAGATTACTTGCCGATAATCCTTGTATAGTTCTACGTCTGTAGTTCATCTACATCTCTAGTTCATCTAAAGTGACGTTTGCCTGCGGTGACAGCCGTCACTGGCGCTGTGGCATGTTAGTGTTACCTGTGCTCAAAAACACTCCATAACTATATAGGGTATAATGTAGAGGTTTCTACAAGTGAGAGGAAACTTGCATCAAACTTAGATTGGAGTAACATGGTTTTTATACCATAGGAAAAAAACTTAGGAAAAAAAAACCAGAAAAATACTTTTTTCGGGTTTTTACAGGTCTCACAAAATGCGAAATATCAAGTTACTCTAAGATTTCGTTTTTTCATTGAATTTAAAAAAAAATCTAATAAGGGCGCTCTCTCCAATGTTGTCTCCAGTAAAAAAAAATTCGCTTTAATTTTTTTAGAAACCTATTAAGACCCCGTCATTTCGCAGGCAAATTGATCGTCGATGAACTGTAACTTGGAGGGGACGCACAAAAGAATGATGAGACATAACTTACCCACTTTTGTAGCCACTTGACACTTATACCATTAGGAAGGTCTTTATAAATACATTATCATATGCAGCCCACTCTAGGGCACAGGCCTTCTCTCACAGAGAATGGGCTTAAACACCACGCGTGCCCACCGCGGAATGGTGATTTCAAGCGCTGTAGTATGTGAATAGCGTTAGCTATTGCTACTGTAGGTTAATAAATACATATTTTTTTATATTCCGGCGACTTTGTAGTTGAAGGAAAAAACATATTATTTGACATTAAAATATGGCGAACTCCTTGGTCAGTGTAAAAATGAAGTAATCGTAACTACTTCTTCAAATTCATTCATTCATTCGTTCATTTTTGAGCGTTTTAAATATACATTTTTTTTTAAATGAGACCTAGTCTTTAATGCTACAATGGTGGGTAGGGGTCCATGCAAAATTGCCCATTGTTCTTTGGTGGTTTGAATAACCCTATTACATTGCTGTAGACTATACCATTCAGAGTAATTTCTAATAGGGTATTTGAATGATGTCACTATTCGTGATTCTGAACAGTTTGTACTGGAAATATGCTTTTTAACTTTAAAGTTATGCCTGGCTATTGATTACTTTTGAAAAATGCCGAGAAAAACTGTTCAGACACAATATTGTCAGCTATTAGTACTATATTACAAGAAGAAGAATCGGAAAGCTAATACCCTATTCATATTTTAATATTTACAAGTAGACATCAAACTAAGTGTGTCAAATAACTTTGGACCCTATTTCATTAATAATAAAGTGGTGAGTTTTGCGCAAGCAGCGAGGCAAGGTTCGACCAAATCGTCATCGTACTGGAGTGGAAAAGCGGAAGAGACTGGTTCGTTGATTCATTTTACTGTATAAAGTGTTCTTTAATATTGTACGCGTCCTTTTAGTATCATGGTTCTGTCTTTGGTGAAAGCTAATCTGACAGCTCTGTTGCTTTTTGTGTTCGAATTTTGGCTTAAACTTTTGTATAAAATAACAAATTGATCTCCCTTAATTATCACAACTTTGTAGTGTGATTATTCTCTCATCTTCTTGAACTCCATTACTCCGGAGGAGCTTGAGGCCAACAAAAGTATCTTCCATTCCTATCTGTTATTGCCAAGAACAAAGATTGTTACATACATTATATTCCATTACATAAACTCACGCCTGTATCCCGGAGGGGTAGGCAGAGACCAGGCCAATTGCCACGATCCTGACAGAGTTATTTCGCTTCATCAACACTCATTATTTCGTTCATTCATTCCAAGATTGTTACATACTTATCCTTATAAACTTATTAGAAACTAAGAAGTAATAATGTTAACAGTAGAAGATATCTAAAGTAGCTGTCAAATTAGTGTTTTGCCAATGGCAGAGTCGACCAACTGTGGGTGTGCGTTAAATAACTTGATTTCTTTTTGTGCAATGTCCATAGTCCATGTTTTAGGTTTTTTCATTAAACCGATTGTAAATATGAGCAAGTGTAAAGAAATAATCGAAATTGTATGTTTTTTTTAAGTTCGTATCACTGGTCTTGGGGTCTGTAGTTTTTTTGTGGTCGGACCACTGAAGGTACCGATTTTGATTACAAAATTATGTAAAGATAAAAAATAATCAAAACCAAACGTGATAAAAAACGTCAAAATGTGTTCTTGTTAGTTAAGAGGTTAGGGCTTGAACAATTATTATTTGTTAAATATACTTACGGTGCGAAAGCACGATTCCTTAAAACGCCGATTAAAATAGTCTGTGGTGGAGATTTCACAAGGAAAAGTCGTAACCACAGATTAAATAAACTGACTCTTAGGAGTGCTTTAGAGGAACCGTGTTTTTATAAATAAGGCCTTTAGTGTCTTGTAGATACGAGTAGCACACTTTCTCTGCAAAAAATGTTAAATATAAGCATAAGTATACAGAGTGTCTCACACGTAAGTGGAATCCAAAAAACGTTACTGACTCTAAAACCAGTGATTCTCAGCTGACGATTTGGCCAAATTGTTCACATTTTGTAGAACTATTTTTCTTTTGAACGCTTCGCTTTGCTTGAGCTTTATTGCAGTGACAATAATACCACACTCTAGAGCACTTAATAAGGGTCACTGCCGGAATCGTTTATGCTCAGCGAGAAAGGATGGCTTAATAGAATAAAATTCTTATCAAACATCATTTATTATTACACAATTATTTTTCGGTTTTTCTTACACTAAAAATGTTTTAATCTACTGTTAACATCAGTCAGTTGTTTTTTTTTTTGTATGCTCTTTAGCCAACTGACAGCTGATGCCGGAAAGCACTTCGGGAATCTGGGAAAGCGTATAAGTAATTTATAAAGATTTTATTCGAGGTAATATAAGTTTGTTATGCAGCCATTTTTACCCAGCCCAGAGAGTGAGCTTAGACAAAATAATACATCGGATCTGTTTAAATCGATATAAATCAATAAGCGTTGTGTTAAAGCCTTGACATTGATGGCGCTGTGAAGTTTAAGTATATGGCCACCAGATGGCGACCGTTGTCTTTTAGACAACAGCTGTTAACAGTCAGATTGTTAGTGTACGAGAAACACGGGATAAGTCACTTTTGCAATAATTAATTGTCTCTATTATACTTCTTTTTTATTAAGTTAGCATTCTTCATTGCTGCGATATCAAGGATTTCGTCACTGACCCATTTGATTGATGTCGAGTATATAAAAATACAATCAACACATATTTTTTGTTTAGAATCACTGCGTAACACGCTGAGCAACTTTTGTTCTTTTGATTTTCTTTAACACTTGTTTGTATATCTACCAGAATCAAGTTTAATATTCCTACCTCTGGTTTTTATAGATATTTTGACTAATCATTGTTTTTTTGTGAACCCTATTTCCACTTGTACAGAGTTCTATTTAGATAATTATGTTTGTGAAACGTCCTATGTTGCTACATTCTCGATTCAAATATTTGGCCATTCGTGTTTGCGTATTTGCGGACATTACATTGCAGGTTTTACAGAATTGGCGATAAAGATTCGTCAGAAAACTCGGCAATGGATGAATTTGTGAAATACGCAAATACGAGTGGCCAAGTGTGGCGCCGGCATTAAAACGTTTCGTGGTCAAATTGACACTAACTTATCTTGAATGTAGTATTTCAATGTGCATGGTGCCATGTCCCGAAGCAAGAGCATTTTGTGATTAAAAACCTATAATTTTTCTTTACTTCATTGGGTGCGTTCACACCACAGCAGATTGCACGACGCGCCGCGCGCCATATTTTTAGGGAGAGCATCTCAGCCCCTTATCGGGTAAAAATTCATATTTTCCAACCTTTGGTTCAAATCTGTAAATCTCAATTCAAAGTGATAGAATCATTTCGTTCGAACCATTCGGATTTTTATTATTTTCGTGCTGGTATTGATTGTTGATGATTATAGTCTGTTTTTTATTTCGATGCAAAAAAAAACTGTCACTTTGACATGTGCCGGGGTCGTAAGCCATCACAACCCAATACATTTGTGTACGTACTCTATGTGGACATCAATACAAGTTTATTTTTATGGTCGTGACAGATGACGGCTATAAATATATTAATATATCGCGCGATGTCTTGTTCTATATTAAATCGGACAACAGCCGTGTGTGGACGGTTTGCATGTTGGATATTGTGTGGAAAAAATATCGCATATATCAACGCCGTCGTCTGTGACGGCCATAAATCTAAGGTCCCAATAAAATATATGCCAGTAAAAAACTCTGTTATCAAAACAAAAGTAAAAAGAGCTTTTATTTATACAACAGAAATCTACTCCTGTGGACTCGAAAAACGAGCCAAAATTTTCAAAATCACAAGCAAACACGGGAAACAACATTCGCGTAACCAAGAAAGAAAACTGAATGTTTGAAAATAAATTACGTCTTCATGAATGTGTCAAACCTCACACGTTATCTACATCCAAATTAAATTTGTGTGAGCTAAGTTAGTATTTTTTTAAATACTTTTCTTTTATTGCGTTTATTTTCTTTTCTTTTATTTTGGGTTACAAAATATTAGAATAAGAATAAACTTTATTTGACAACATTACAAAGAATTACATACAGTAGGCACATAAGCCAATATCCTTACAAAGAATTACAAACAATAGGTCCATAATTAAGTTAATGTCTAATGTTAATTAATGTCTTTAATGCAATTAGGTTTTTGCTCACACGAGTCTACTTTTTTACAGTAAAACAAAAATCGACTGAATACAACGATGTTAACATTGATTATAATGGTAACATTTCTCCTTTTTTTTGCATCGAATTAACAAACAGACTATATGTGAACATTTTTTTGGTATTTATAAAAATACCATTTTTTTAGTTTCTAATTCAAAATCATGGTTAGAAAGTTTTGCTAACGACATCGATGCCGCTCGGTTTTTTGGCAGCAACAAACGTAACACGATTGCCCGAACGCAAGTTGCGTGCGTTAGAGTGGACGCGCAATCTTTTGTGGTCTGAATGTACCTTCTAGTTTGTAACTATTTAATATTAATTTAAATTTTAGAAAGTAGTTTAGTTGAATATGGTTTGGGTTGGGATTGGTTCTTTTATTTATTATGTGTGTCTTTGGTAAAGTTTTTTACGTATTCTCTTCTATAGTGTTCCACTGCTAGGCTTCCAATCAGTATACATACTCGTACTATTACAATATTTAAATTGCCCCTATAATATATATTTATAAACTTTGACCTGTCATCTACGTAATGCGAGGATTTATACCGTCCAGTGGCACCTTCACTCACACTAGATTGGTGACGGGACCACGTCTCCGGTAATACATTTTTATTCCAATTTTTTTTATTAACACACCGGTTCTAACTTTGCATAATGGCAGTAGTGGTGTGCGGCTATATTCATATGTGTCAGCGGAATTCTTCCTTTGAGCCTGGGCCTTAAGTCATCTTTAGTTAAAAGTAATCCAAGCATGAAAATAAACTAAAAAAAAAGTTAAACTTATTTCCATAATCAATCAGCCCGTACGCGTCCACTGCTGAACATAGGTCCCCCCCTAAGGCACGCTACTTCACTCCTTTCTTTCCTCGGGCATCCTTATCCATTCACTGGCAGCAAACTGCCTCAGACCTTATTGCCATAAATCGGTTACAAAATTTACACAAATTCTGACTCATACAGCCTCCACAGGCAGTCCACTATCACTATCGTCCACTGTATCAGCTGTCAACACTATGTCCACAGTCCTGGACCGGCCGCCTTCGCAGATGAGCTACCTCGACCAGTTCCTGAAGGAGGCGCCCACGGAGCGTCACTACGACAATGTTGCCTCTATGAACAACGAGCAGAAGGTCCGTATTGGCTTGACGTGTGGCGTCTTTGTGGTGATAAGGCTGCTCTTTCATCTAGCGTACCTCTTCGCACATTCTAATATTGTTTAAATGTTGCTATATTTTTGACATTACGTGGTCTTAAGCAGCTCTGGAGAATCATAAATTTCATAAATTTGCTTAGTTTTTAAGAGAAAAATATGGCGTGGGATCATAATTTTAGTAACCTATTTTATTCATCAGAAACTAAGTATAGTATAGCAAAAATATAATTAAAATGTCCCCGATTTTACATTTTAGGACCGCCAGGTACTAAAAAAGGGAATAATTAGTTTTGAAACATGTGGTCAGCACATTTTTCGAAAGTATATTCCCTTTTTACAATCTATATCTTCTATATACTAATACTAATAATAAATCTGTAAGGGTCGGTCATGGAGTAAGTTAGTTTGTTTTCAGAGATATTGTGTTTATAGGCTCAATATATGATACTGAAACTAATTTCACGATTTTTAGAATTTTTTTCTGTATGTGTGTATGTATGTATGTATGTTCCTCCATAACTCTT
The DNA here is from genome assembly GCA_963969515.1 of Yponomeuta evonymella. Classification (NCBI taxonomy): domain Eukaryota; kingdom Metazoa; phylum Arthropoda; class Insecta; order Lepidoptera; family Yponomeutidae; genus Yponomeuta; species Yponomeuta evonymella. The sequence goes on from OZ018369.1 coordinate 3,193,389, forward strand.
AAACCAATTATCCGAATTTGATGAAATTTGGTATAAAAACATATAGACATCTGGGACACAGGATAGGCTATTTAAATTCTAGCTCCAGTTATGATAAGACGTGGCCCCCATACAAATGCTGCTTCGTAAAAATCGAAATGTACGCGAACGGAGTCGCGGGCACAGCTAGTAATTAAATATGTTAGAATGTGCAAGCGAGACGGAATGTAAAACGTAACAAGAACCTCAATGAATAAATTAAATAAAAAAAAAAAGCTTCAGACACTGTTTTAAAGTGCGGATGGTGTCACTAAACTACACAAACCACTGTAGTTTTGACCAACAGCACGACTTATGGTAAGTAATATGTGCTTATAAATGCTTTTGTTTTTAACACACTATACCTAACGTCTCCATCAGTGATTTAGGAGCACTTGGTTTTTTTTTTTTTTTTTTTTTTTTTTTTTTAATCAGGTACTGCCACCATTTATCACGTGGCGACCTTCGTACTTTAAATAAAATAAATGATAAAATGTCCTATGGTAAAATTATATAAAAATACAAATAAAAATTTAAATTATACAATTTAAGAATCCTGTTGTTAATCCTATATAATATTTTTAGTCTAAGAATTAATAAAATAAAATATTAAAATTTATACAGTAGAAAGAATTCTTAGACTAGATTTAAAAATTAAAATTATATAGTACACTAGCTGTGCCCGCGACTCCGTTCGCGTACATTTCGATTTTTACGAAGCAGCATTTGTATGGGGGCCACGTCTTATCATAACTGGAGCTAGAATTTAAATAGCCTATCCTGTGTCCCAGATGTCTATATGTTTTTATACCAAATTTCATCAAATTCGGATAATTGGTTTAAGAGTTATGGAGGAACATACATACATACATACACACATACAGAAAAAAATTCTAAAAATCGTGAAATTAGTTTCAGTATCATATATTGAGCCTATAAACACAATATCTCTGAAAACAAACTAACTTACTCCATGACCGACCCTTACAGATTTATTATTAGTAGTATAGATAGAAGATATATCTTAAGGTGGGATTGTAAAAATTGCATAATATAATGTCATATGTTAAAAAATGGTCAACAGTAGAATCTTAAAATAGATGGAAGGTAAAACAAAATTAGTTAAAATTATAAAAATAGAAGCATAAAAAGAGGATAAATTCTCTATGTGCCCCGACGCCTTATCTCTGTCTACTCCTAGGAGTGGTGACAAGTAAGGCGCCGGGGTTTAATATAAAAGTTTAAAAGTTTTTGCAAGAGTCAAAAATTTAAAATAGTAAAATGTAAACATAGTCAGTATAAAAAATATTAAGTAATACAATGTAAAGTTACAAGCTTTGCAATAGTCAATTCGCCCTCCTCTCGCCCGGCCTATCTGTATAATAAAAAGTGTAAAAGTGATAAAAAATAAAAAATTGGAGTACTTGGTTAAAATATGAAAGAACAATACTTTGCCATTATTATTATTAAAATTCTTTATTGCACTATTAAAACAAATTATAAAATGCAAGGGCGAACTAAATGCTAACAGCATTATATTCCAGTTAACCTTGGTGTTGCTGAACTAGACATATATAGGGTAGTGCTTGCATAAATATAATAAACATAAACAAATTACAGTTAATATAATAAATTTGAACCTAAATTTAAGGGGGGGAGCTTGTATATACCTACATGATAAATAAATAAAATAAATGATATAAATATACTTATAAAATAATACGTACTATACTTATGATAAGTCAACAAGAGTACATAAATATTGATTGAATGATTGAAATCTTTGGCATTTTAAAGATGGACTCGACGTATGTCCGAAGGTAAACTATTCCACAAACAAACTGCAGTCACAGTAAAGGAGTCCGAATATCCGGCCATATCATGCGATATTACCCATGATGCTCATAAATAGTTACATATTTACGTCGGGAATTACGGCAATCGCATTTTACCTAATAAATAATTGCGATTAGACCCGTTTCATATATAAATATGTATTTGCCATACCCGTCTTAAGGTTTTAAGAAAAAGTATGTTTACGTTTGAAAAAGTACTATCGATAGCACCGTTATTATAAGGTAATCAAAATCCACACATCTTTTTTTTTAGATCAAAAGTGTTACCTCAATTACCTATATGCATTTCAAGAAACCCGTCAGTTAGAGCTTGTTAGGGTTCCGTGCACAAAGGGTAAGGGACCCTATTACTGAGACTCCACTGTCCGTCTGTCTGTCTGTCTGTCTGTCACCAGGCTGTATCTCATAAACCGTGATACTTAGACAGTTGAAATTTTCAAGATAAAGTAATAGTAATAAAGGAAATGGAAGATAAATTGCTGCCAGCAATAAGGCCGCCAATGGTACTGTATCTTTGTAAATATTTTATGTTTGTTTTTTTCTGACCCTACAATAATGAATAATCATGTCTTATCTTATATTCCTATTAAATACCTTCTTATTACGACTAATAAAAATTTGAAAAAAAAAAAGAATCCCTTGGTAAGCCAAGGGATCCTTTTATGGGGTTTCCGTTCTCGAAGGGTGCCGAACAGGACTCTATTACTCTGCCTGCGCTGTCTATCTGTCCGTTCGTCTGTCTGTCTGTCTATCCGTCTGTCCGACCTTTAAAGGGTTCTTTCTATCTTTGGAACCGTAATAGGTAGCCAGTTGAAATTTTCACAGAATGTGTTTTATTACGGCGGATTACCCATCAAATAAATGTTTTTTCGGCGTTTTTTTGGTGATGCTCTATGGTAAAAACGGTAATACAAACAGGCATCAAACTTGGCGTGATTGTGGGACTTATTATATACTCTAACGACAAATAATAAAAACCGGCCAAGCGCGAATAGCGGTGGTAGCCTAGTGGGTAGAACATTCATGAACATTGGACTCGGAAGCGAGGGACCCAGGTTCGATTCCCAGTGCGGGCACGTACTTATTACTTTGTTTTCTAATGTTATATGCATTTGTAAAGTTATAGTAGCAATACCACTCGCTAATTGTGAAGGAAAACATCGTGAAGAAACCTGAGAGTCTGAGCTATTCACATACCGCAGCGCTTGAAATCGCCAATCCGCGGTGGTCATGCGTGGTGGTTAAGCCCATACTCTCTCCCTGAGAGAAGGCCTGTGCCCTGCAGTGGGACGTATATAGGCTGCTTATAAGCGCGAGTACGGAATCCTCAGTGCGCGAATCGGACTCGCACTTGGCCGGTTTTTTGTTTTTTAATCCGGGACTTCGATTCTGTTAGTGCATTGTAGGAGACTGACAGATACACGGTTGGGACACGTGAATTTTTTTTCATACTTACCGGACCTCGATTCAGTTAGTGAATTGTAATACAATCGGACACGGTCGGGTTCCATGACTTTTTACATGTCAAGCAGCAATGAAATAAATTTGCCACGTTCATGCAATGCACTACCAGAATATAGGCCCCGATTCTATTACTATTATAACTAAGTAACACCACGAAAGTTTTCAAAATAGTACATATATAAATGCTTGTTTTGTTAACACTGTTTGTACCAACATTTTTCTTTTCCCGCTTCTTACACTGTGTTTCTGCCTACCCCGCGCAGATGTCGCAACTCCGTTGCGGGTACCGTTCACCGCAGTATTGTTGCGATGCCAAGGTATTACCACTCACCTTTTCGTTCGCTCTTTTTCATACTTTTCTTTGCATTTTGTGGTCTTTTTTTTATTTTTCATGAAAAGAGCATGACTTTTGAGACTTTTTAAAATTGTCTTTGGGTTTACATTTGTAAATATGTATTGTTATTATTATATTTTATCGTGGGCTGAACTTGGTGTGAACGCAATTGATTGGTACGCCTACAGTATTAAGACGTTATATATATTAGGGGTTAAAGTATGAAATTGCCGTTTTATTGCAATAGGTTCTTTGAATTGACATAGAATCTTCATGGTTTGAGGTTTTCGAATGAAACTTTTTTCAAATGGTTTCTATGATGTTCTTTTTTTAAAAAATGTGAAACATTTGAATATCGACTTTCAATTGTTTTTGTTATTCAATTTAGACAAGAAAGATGGATACTGCGAAAATTCGAGTGATTATGAGGCACCCATTTTTCGTATTTTTTTAATTTTATTGATTTGACGCAACTTGACGCAAGTGAGTCAATATTGTGGGTAAGGCAACGTTAAACCATGCCGCTAATTCCTGGGTAGTTTGACTAGGGTCGGCTTCCACTATCTCTCTTAATTCATCGTTATTCACCTGTGTGGGCGGTCTTCCTCGTGGCTCGTTCTTTAAGTCGAAATTTCCATCACGAAAGCGTTTAAACCAAAATCGCACGGTGCGTTCATTAGTAGACCCCTCTCCAAACGCAACATTGATATTGCGGGCTGTTTCTGCCGCGTTAGTTCCGCGTCGGAACTCGTATTCAAAAATCACTCGAATTTTCGCAGTATCCATCTTTCTTGTCTAAATTGAATAACAAAAACAATTGAAAGTCGATATTCAAACGTTTCACATTTTTTAAAAAAAGAACATCATAGAAACCATTTGAAAAAAGTTTCATTCGAAAACCTCAAACCATGAAGATTCTATGTCAATTCAAAGAACCTATTGCAATAAAACGGCAATTTCATACTTTAACCCCTATTATAAAAATTTCGTTAAAAACACTCTTCAAATACAGTTTCAATAGTTTATGGTGAAGTCTTTCCTTTTAACCCAGTCTATTTAAACTGCAGTTGAGGAGTGTTTTGGAGAAGTCGTGTTTTAATAAATAACACCGTTTTAGGTTTATTTGCACTTTTGAAACTTTTTGCACTGTACAGACTTACGAACAATTCTTGCTAATAAAGTTGAGTGGTCTATAATAAGTCTTGAAATTGGGAGGTGCGGTGTACAGGGTGTACGAAAGCCACATATTCATTCGAAAGTGGGGGGGGGGGGCGATTCTAGTTGTATTTATTCTGTAGTCTATATACGTCCCACACCAGGGCACATGCTTTCTCTCAGAGAGTACGAGCTTTATCGGGTCTATCATGTTTTCAATTCTTTATAAAAGTATCACTTCACAAGCGACATTTGTCAATGTTTCATTTTACAAACTATTGTTTTAACATTGATCTCTAAACAAGAAGATAAATTTTATATGCATTTTGGAAATGTATTAATTATTTATTATATGTTTAAAAGACAACCTTACATGTCAACATTTTACAGATAATAAAAAATTAAATTTGAAATACCAAGTGGAGGAGGGGGGTTCGCCCCCGAACCCCCTTCCTCCACCCCCCCAGTGCCCTGTTTTCTGCCTTGCGTGACCTGTATATCTTAAATAATAATAGTAGAACTTCGTCGACTTAATGCATTTATGTGAGTTAACCAATGTTCTGTTGCCTAATGACATTTTAAGAAAGAATTACTTTGTGAGATGTAAGGTTTGTGAAACATTTTTATATGGAATGTCGAGTTTTGAAATGATAAATTTGCATTAAGTTGCTTGTTGACTGAAAATTTAATAACTGTCGGACATTCGAAAGGGACCCGTCTAACCCCTATATTCACCGCACCAAATCGTGAAAGATTCCAATCGTCTAACTGTCAAACTCCATACTAATTACTATCGCAAACGTCAGGATTCTGACAGGATTTGGTGTGCATAACTAAAGTATGATTTATCATCTCGTGTACCAATCTGACAGCTGCAAGTGCTCTTTTTTTCCTTTTTTAATGTTGCCAGCTCAAGGAGTTCTTGGTCTCGTTCTCGACATTCTCGCCTAAAACTCTACTTTTTATTTGCCTATGATATTTGCTACGTTGCAAACTTATCGTAGTACCATTATTTCATAATGTGTAGTATGTAGTATCGTAAGGCCACTATACTACGCGAAAATACTATAATTTTATCTCCAGGTCGACCGACTTATATTGTTGGTGGGTCCTTTTACTTTTCAATATATACCCTATAACATCAGGATTTTTTTACGTGTGGGAACACCAAATCAGACATTGACGCTAGGCAGGGATTTCCCACGTAATGTGTTACTGGAAATTGTCAATAAAGAAAAGGTTAATTACCAGAAATATGCAGTTGATGAGCTCGTTGCCGAGTACGGTGTCACCATCTTAAGACTGCCCCCTTACCATTGTGAATTGAACCCTATAGAACTAGTATGGGCACAGGTAAAGGGGCATGTCGCAAGGCATAGTAAAAGTTTTAAAATGGCTGAAACTAAAGAATGGTTGAAGTTGGTGACACCACAAAGATGGTCGAGTTGTATCGATCATGTTATAAAAAAAGAGAACAAAATGATGGAACTCGACCACCTTATTGACGATGTAACGGACAGATTCATAATAAATGTTACAGATTCCGAAACTGATTACTCCGAATTAGATAGTGATTAAAAAGCCTTTTTTTTTTCATTTCCTTGTTCCACTAAATAATGATGTTAAATAGACAAATAGGCACGCAAGGTTGAAAACACTCTGGAAGTACTTACCCATTCTGATTTTTTCATCAAGCTCCTGATGGATTACATTTTTTTCATTAAACGAATTTAACCATTTTGAAAATTTTACTATAGTTACAAATCAACGCAATTTTTATTACTGATTAACGTAAATGCAGATTATGGAATTATTTTAATTTATTAAATTTCAAATAGAAACGACTAGATCACTCAGAGTGTACAACACTATTTTTACGTCACGACAAGTTTGCAACGCAGCAAATATCATTACTCATTATTAGGCAAATAAAAAGTAGAGTTAGCCGAGAATGCCGAGAACGAGACCGAGAACTCGGCCGAGAAAAAGAGCGCTGGCAGCTGTCAGTTTGGTACACGAGATGATAAATCATGGTTTAGGCCCCAGTACTAAGTTATCGGTTACTAGAAACCCATTTAGTAGGCTTGAAATTTCGCCGATGCCTGCACTTGCCCAATAGCTCGGTTGGCAGAGCGCTGGCACGGTTAGCCAGAGGTCGCGGGTTCAAGTCCCGGCACGGGTGTAATTTTTAGCCTCTAAAATAGGTTTCTACTCTCACTGTAAGGTTTTGGTGTAGCATGTCACGCTTATAACGAAGGTACTATTTTCCACTTAACTAAGTTTTGTGAACTAAAAAGGTGTCTGAGAACTTTGTGCACTGAAAAGACTCACTCGCTCCTTCAACTAACTGCATCATGGATGACAGGTAAAACTCTCGATAACACTTGTTTCCCTTGTAGTTGCCCTTTTTTACGGCTCCAAGACACATTGCACTCCATTAACTAACTGCACTTGCTTAGGTTTGGATTACGAGTGTTCGGAATCGAATATTTGCAGCCTCCGGATTGCATGTACTCGATGAAGGAAGCGGGTGGGGCTGTGTCGGGTTACACGGCCGTTGGTTTAACGTGAATTAATGTTTAGCTCAAACTGCGCAATGTGTTACCCGGCACTGGCGCCATCTAGCGGCAACAGTCGAGAGGATCTGAGTAATGGCTACTTTGCTCTACTAAACGATATGTAAATGAATTACACACGACACGTACGAGAGAGTGACAGCCCTCGCCGAGGCGACATGGTTTCGTTGCATGCGGTCTTAGCAAGTGACCCCTTAATGCTGAACTGAACTGAATTTGAAGGACGTTTCACGTTAAAAATCATACGTACTATTGAGATTGACTCTTCTAGTGCTGTTTTACAAGTATCTCTGACATGATGAATTTTGTAGTCCCAGTTTTGAGAGCGATTAAGTGCCATTCATTCTTTTACAATAATTCAAAATATTACAGTTAGTCAAGTTTTTAAGGACATTTAAAGGGCATTGCTTTGCAAAAGGTGGAAAGTAAACGGGTTTGATGTATGTGGTATGGGGTCGCAATAATATATTAAACTTTTCGACCTTTCGGAAACTTTTATTTTTATAATTTATTTCAGATGAAACATCCATAAATAGTTAGTAAATGACTCAACCCCAGTTTCTCGTACACTAACACGCTGTTAATATACTGTTAACAGCTGTCAGCTCAAGCTTATCAGCGCCTTAACCCAAACCGACTAACCGACACAACCTGACCCCTGACCCCTTGACGCCAACAGCTAATGTACGGGTCCCAGCAGTCGGCGGCGCTCAGCGGGTCGGCGGAGTCTCAGGACGAGATGGAAGGGCCCAGGGCTTCGTCGCCGGCCTCGAGTAAAAGTTCGCCTAGTGAAATGTCCACGGTACGTGCAGAATTTAGTACCCTTGTACTTCGTGACACTTTCTTCATGACGTTATTTTAAACTTAACAATTTGCTGTATTTTTGCTTATTTTTAAATTTTCTGTTTTTGTTGATTCTCGCGAGTGTCACCCAGTGTCCTGACAGAATACCAGCGTGACGGGAAAACCCGTAACACATGCTGAGTCTGGTACCCATTTATTGCCACGACACACTGTATCACATCCGGCTAAATATTGGGGGTTAAAGTATGAAATTGCCGTTTTATTGCAATAGGTTCTTTGAATTGACATAGAATCTTCATGGTTTGAGGTTTTCGAATGAAACTTTTTTCAAATGGTTTCTATGATGTTCTTTTTTTTAAAAAATGTGAAACATTTGAATATCGACTTTCAATTGTTTTTGTTATTCAATTTAGACAAGAAAGATGGATACTGCGAAAATTCGAGTGATTTTTGAATACGAGTTCCGACGCGGAACTAACGCGGCAGAAACAGCCCGCAATATCAATGCTGCGTTTGGAGAGGGGTCTACTAATGAACGCACCGTGCGATTTTGGTTTAAACGCTTTCGTGATGGAAATTTCGACTTAAAGAACGAGCCACGAGGAAGACCGCCCACACAGGTGAATAACGATGAATTAAGAGAGATAGTGGAAGCCGACCCTATTCAAACTACCCAGGAATTAGCGGCATGGTTTAACGTTACCTTACCCACAATATTGACTCACTTGCGTCAAATCTATAAAATAAAAAAGTACGAAAAATGGGTGCCTCATAATCACTCGAATTTTCGCAGTATCCAGCTTTCTTGTCTAAATTGAATAACAAAAACAATTGAAAGTCGATATTCAAATGTTTTACATTTTTTAAAAAAAGAACATCATAGAAACCATTTGAAAAAAGTTTCATTCGAAAACCTCAAACCATGAAGATTCTATGTCAATTCAAAGAACCTATTGCAATAAAACGGCAATTTTATACTTTAACCCCTATTATGTAAACCCCTAGTTTTAGAAATACATAGGTATTTCTTTGGTTGACTCTGTGTTAAAATTCGTTTGTGTGTTTTGTGTGTGCAACAAATAAACGGCTTCTATTCTAAAAGAATCTATATAATATTTTTAATGTCTCGCGATTTGATAATTTTGCCATCCAATTGGCTCCAATTGGCGCACGCTCGTGGTCGGTCCAACACCAACACCATCCACAATGTCAATGTAGTAAAATCCAATCGACATTAACATCACCTCGGTAACGCACATAACGCGACACCTACTACTTGACTTGCCAACTTTTCCCAACCAATGAACTCACACAAATTGTTAAATCCACCATCCACCAATCACACTGGCACTGTAGTTAAGTCCAATCAACATATACGTCACCTCGGTAAAGCACATAATGGACCAATCACAAGGCGATTTACTCAGCTTTAGATCCTGCGCCCGTGTCATCGTTAAAGACGCAGGTCAGGTCTGTGAACAGATTGGTCCCGTTTGTAGCGTGAATTTGTTGGAAGCAATACTTCTGGAGATTTTTTTATTCGTAGTCTATGATACATGTAAAAGTTCTTCTTTTGAGTCATGTGTGGTTGTCAACCAATTAGGCTATTTAGGCCCTCTTGCTTTTCGAGGCTGCCAATACAAACAAAGAACTGGTGCTGTATTCGAACCACTGTCGTGAGTTGTATAGACATGGTTTATTTGGTCTCCTTCCTGGCCCTGGAGTCTAATACACATATCGTTTTTCAATAGAATGTTGTAAGAACGACAATAGATGCTATTTGCCTCTATTTGTTAGTCTACAAAGCACTAGCAGTATAATGTCATTCTAATGTTTTTTTTTATTGGGCAAAGGCCTCCAATTGTATCACTCGCGCAAAATAAATAACCATCTCTCGCGAAGAAGATCGAATCGTGCGAGGCGCCGAGTTAAGTTGCACGGGTTATACCATTGGAATGCGATTGGTACCTGGTCTACCAATAGTGTCTATGAAACAAGGATTGACTCTATTGGACAAATATGCATTTTAAAGACTCGCCCGCCTGGAATCTTGCCAGGAGGGCTAAGATAATTCTGCAAGCGTGTAGTATCCAAATGGTTACAAAACTTAACATACACAAAACCGGAAAATCTCCTTTCGGTTGTTGAATAAAATAAAACTAAAATTTGCATTCCAACTTTTACACACCTTCATACACATACACTCATACACTTCTCACACTATACACACAAAAGAGACACATCTAACACACTATAGGTACATGTTTTTATTTTTTAGGTTATATTTCTCTTTTCTTACAAAAATAACCTCCGGAATGTTTATTTTTTAAATACTTGTAAACTGTTAAGGCCTAACCTTATTTTGAATGCGCCATTTTCCTACCCGTGGGGTGCGGCACTGTATGCTGAAGCACAGGCTCTGACTAGTTCAGCAACAGAAGGTTGCCACTTATTGCCATGCTGGCACGGTTAGCCAGAGGTCGCGGGTTCGGGTCCCGGCATGGGTGGAATTTTTAGCCTCTAAATAGGTTTTTAAGATTGTACTCAGCACGGGTTAGTGCAATATAAAGAATATAGTCTCCACTTATTGTAAAACTCAGCCGAAATAGGTTTTTAAAATAAGTGTAGACTTAAATGGAAATTGTTTTTATGAAATAAGCTATTTGTATTTGTAAATTGTAGTGTATTTCGCAGGAGCAGTCGCTCGGTCCAGTTGTGCCGGGGAAACAGAAAGTCCACCAATTCTTAGTTAGAACCTTCAGCAGTCCGACCAAATGCAACCACTGTACTTCCTTAATGGTGAGTCATGGGTTTTATACTGATTTTTATTAATTTTTTTCTTGGATCTTTAGTAACTATTAACAATACTGGAAATATCTTGGTTCTGAAATAAAAGATCCCTTACTGTGCTTATTTTTTGGGCGCCGGTCTGTATTTTAGGTTTCCAGGACTCCCAGCTCGAAATATTTGATATGAAATCAGAAATCAATAATTAATTTCAACGTAAATAATTAACATTCTGTTTGCTTAATGTTCAATGTAATATATAACTATGTTAGCCGCTGCCTTCGGGCCGTAATGTAGTGGAGAAAAAGGCAGCGGGAAAACAAACTCTGACCATCTTTTCTCAAATCTTAAACTTAATACATCAAAGCCTATGGGCCGGTTTCTGAATTGAGAATTTCGCTGAGTAAATACTTAAGTAACGTTCTGTCACGCTCTTTTCTGAGAAATTCGAAGAGAGAATTTAGCGAGTTTCGCTAAGTAAATAGTTAACTGTAGTGCTGTCTCTTCCAATTTCTCAGAAACGAGCGTGACACTTAAGTATTTACTTAGTTAAATTCTCAATTCAGAAACCGGCCCATAAAGATATGATTACTGTATTGCCATCGATAACTTTAAAAGCCAAAGCAATAACGCAGAATATGCGTATCCATGTAACCCGCGAGCCCCGCGCAGATCGGGCTGTCGCGGCAGGGCGTGGTGTGCGAGACGTGCGGCCTGGCGGTGCACACGCGCTGCTGCCCGCGCGTGCCGCCGCGCTGCCCGCCGCCGCCGCACGAGCGCGCGCGCCGCCCGCTCGGCATCGACCCCGCGCGCGGGCAGGGCACCGCCTACGAGGGCTACGTCAAGGTGGGTACGGGGCGGGGACTAGAGGGCTGCGTCGACGTGGGTACGGGGCGGAGACTAGAGGGTGCGTCGACGTGGGTACGGGGCGGAGACTAGAGGGTGCGTCGACGTGGGTACCGGGCGGAGACTAGAGGACTACGTCAAGGTGGGTCGCTAGAAACACTACGGGAAATATTGTTAAAATTTGCTCTGCCAACCTAATTAAATATTTATGGTGTACATTATTCTATAAATTTCTTACCTACTAATTACAAAATGGCGAACCATCTGGCTTGAAATCGCACGGAATTGTCCAGAAGTAATCAAGCGTTTTATTGAAGAATGTAACATCTTTGTGCAGTAGTTAGAACTGCGTTGACCTTTACTGCTGCAAAGCGCGCGCGCCGCCAGGGATACGTCAAAGTGGGTACGTCGGAGTGGCTTGCTAAAAACGAGGAGAAATGTAGCTAAAATTTGCACTCACAGAGTAATTAAATGGCAGACAATACGCCTAAAAATCGCCCAGAACTGCGCAGGAGTAATGGAGCGTTTTATTGAAGATTATATTTTCGCGCAGTATTTCCGCTTAGTAGAGGGCGCGCTGAGAAACCGACTCGGCGCAATGGATCTTCACCTCGATCACAAGCAAATATAATATTTCATAGATGGAAATAAAATACTTTATCTACACTCATACCATAATCTTCAAATTAAGAATTCAAATGTAAACACATATTGACAGGCTTTAAACAATACATAACTTTAAAGAAAATCTAAAAAAAAAGTGTAATATAAAGTTACATTAAAGGTCAGATTTTTCACTTTATGTTACAGTTATTTTTTTAAAGTGTTGCTTGATCACGGAACAAAATTTTGTTTCAAAAATTTCATTTATTGGATTAAAAATGTCTGAATCTAAAAATGACAGCAATAATTTTGAGAACTTAACTACACCAATTTATAATTGAAAATTTTGTTTCATTTCGATATGAATTTAGTTAATAACCTAAATTAAGAAAAAAAAAAAAAAAAATATTACTCACTATACCTCACACACATACACACACCCACACACACCCTCACACACACACACACACACACACACATCATAATACACTATACATACATAGATACGGTAATACCTACCTAGAAAATAAGTTGATTAGCATTTAGACCAACATTAGATATAGCGTCCAAGTGTGGAGGAGCGGAGCTTCCTGATACAGGTATTTCCATACTTAAAAGGAAGTTCTTGCCCGATTATGTCACTATAAGCCTTTTGTAAAGTAAATAAACGATTTATTATTATTGTTATTAACCGTAGATTTATGTATAGTACAAAGCTTTCCTTTCTGTTTTCCTTTGATTCCTTACTTTGAAGATTAAGACATGAGTGTAGATAAAGTAGTGTATGAGACTGCACATAACTTGGTATTAAAACACTCGCCAATGCTATTAAAAAAGTCGCCAAGGCTCGTTTTTTAAAATCTCGCTCGTGTTTTTATATCCCTCATTATGTGACAGTCACATAAACTACTATTGTATTTGTATATGCAGTCTTACGACGCATGACGTCAGCTCTGCTTCCATTTCAGGTACCAAAGCCGGGCGGCGTGAAGAAGGGATGGATGCGGCAATTCGTCGTCGTATGCGATTTCAAACTCTTCCTCTACGATATAACGCAAGACAGGTACCTGCACATTTATGTTTTACGTATTTAATGGCACAGGTTATAATTCTATTAGGGGTTAAAGTATGAAATTGCCGTTTTATTGCAATAGGTTCTTTGAATTGACATAGAATCTTCATGGTTTGAGGTTTTCGAATGAAACTTTTTTCAAATGGTTTCTATGATGTTCTTTTTTTAAAAAATGTGAAACATTTGAATATCGTCTTTCAATTGTTTTTGTTATTCAATTTAGACAAGAAAGATGGATACTGCGAAAATTCGAGTGATTATGAGGCACCCATTTTTCGTATTTTTTTATTTTATTGATTTGACGCAAGTGAGTCAATATTGTGGGTAAGGTAACGTTAAACCATGCCGCTAATTCCTGGGTAGTTTGACTAGGGTCGGCTTCCACTATCTCTCTTAATTCATCGTTATTCACCTGTGTGGGCGGTCTTCCTCGTGGCTCGTTCTTTAAGTCGAAATTTCCATCACGAAAGCGTTTAAACCAAAATCGCACGGTGCGTTCATTAGTAGACCCCTCTCCAAACGCAGCATTGATATTGCGGGCTGTTTCTGCCGCGTTAGTTCCGCGTCGGAACTCGTATTCAAAAATCACTCGAATTTTCGCAGTATCCATCTTTCTTGTCTAAATTGAATAATAAAAACAATTGAAAGTCGATATTCAAATGTTTCACATTTTTTAAAAAAAGAACATCATAGAAACCATTTGAAAAAAGTTTCATTCGAAAACCTCAAACCATGAAGATTCTATGTCAATTCAAAGAACCTATTGCAATAAAACGGCAATTTCATACTTTAACCCCTATTATTTTTTAACCTCTTTGTCTACCCTGTGGCGCCGGGTTAAGAGTAGTGTCACTCCATTTCCTTCCGTGGATGTCGTAGAAGGCGACTAAGGAAATCAATTACCAGGAGACGGGCAGCAGCGTCTTCCTGAGATTCCAACCGCGCACTGCGATCGCCAACCCGCCTGCCGAGCGTGGCGATTATGGCAAAACCCCTCAAGGTTAGGAAAACCACGAAGGAGGCCTATGTCCTGCAGTGGGCGTCAAATGGCTGACTGTGTCCACAGTACGCTATCCAGAGTCAATTACGATTAAAAAAAATTGTTATGCTCAATCAGTTTGATGACCGTATCGTAATTTATAGTATGTTTTCGGTTTTAACATCGTGGCCGTCAGCTGGATCATAGCTAAGATTTAAAGTGTCACTCAGACGGTGGCGATGTACTGGTAAAATGTGAAAAAGCCGCATTATTAATTGACTCAACGTTTTTTTATTCTTTTAGCGAGAATTGGTTTAGATTTAGAATTTCTGAATATTATGATTTGGGCTTTAACTAACAACGAAGCTGAATATATGAATCCAGTAGTACGTCATTGCATGGAAGTAGGTGAAAACGCTAAAAAAAAAAAAAACCGGCCAAGTGCGAGTCGGACTTGCGCACGAAGGGTTCCTTACCATTATCTATATAACATTTGAATATTTCATGCGTCTACCTGCAGCCCTCCTTAAATATTTGTTTTATTTTGTTTTTAGTAGTTGTTGTTATAGCGGCAACAGAAATACATCATCTGTGAAAATTTCAACTGTCTAACTATCACGGTTCATGAGATACAGCCTGGTGACAGACGGACGGACGGACGGACGGACGGACGGACGGACGGACGGTCAGTAGAGTCTCAGTAATAGGGTCCCTTATGTCGCAACCCACAATTATCGGGGATTAATTATTGGGGAGTAATTA
Organism: Yponomeuta evonymella; assembly: GCA_963969515.1. Taxonomy (NCBI): domain Eukaryota; kingdom Metazoa; phylum Arthropoda; class Insecta; order Lepidoptera; family Yponomeutidae; genus Yponomeuta; species Yponomeuta evonymella. The sequence goes on from OZ018369.1 coordinate 3,208,645, forward strand.
ATTGATACTCCGAAATAAGCGATAAAAGCACTTTTATTTATTTTTATCTTTGACAATCTGTCTTACACGATTTACACATAGAACCTGGCCGGAGCCCAAGGGGGAGAGGGGGGAGGTGAGGTGACAGTGTTGCTGTAGTAGGTATAATATCCTACACCTTACCCTTTGGGTACGGAGCCCTAAAAACAAGCTCTATGGCAGGCTGTGTAACCATTGTCATTATTAAGGACAATGCCCATTCTTTATTCCAGGAACGCCTTACCATCGGTGTGCGTCAGCCAAGTGTTGGATATGCGGGATCCGGAGTTCAGCGTGGCTTCCGTCAAAGACTCCGACGTCATCCACGCCAGCAAGCGCGACATACCGTGCATATTTAGGGTAAGTGAACTCGTGACAAAACCCGCGTCTCGTTTAGCGTCTCGTTGCCTTTTCTGTGATTCGACTTGGTCCGAGTTTCTCCGTTTCTTTTCGATAAATTAAGTTTTTTTTAAGGGAGTGAAAGAGTAAGGAGATTTCGCATAATGTGTGATAATAAACAATATTTGTTTATTATCACACATTATGCGAAATCTCATCACGTGAGCGAGCGAGCGATGTTTTCCTTCACAGTTAGCGAGTGGTATTGCTTTGCAAACTCATAAATGTACGTAACTTAGAAAACAAAGTCATTGGTACATGCTGGGAATCAAATCCACGACCTCCCGAACATGAGGCCGGCGTTCTACGTAAACATAAACCCAATTTGTAACTTCATTCGCAGATATCAACGTCCCAACTGGAGGGCGACAAGCGATCCCACACGCTCATGCTGGCGGAGTCAGAGTCCGAGAAGACGAAGTGGGTGGTCGCCCTTAGCGAGTTGCATCGGATACTCAAGCGGAACAATTTGCCCGATAAATCGGTAATATGTTATTGCAAATTTACTTCACTGTACGAGCAGAGAAGAGCGGCCTTCGCTCTCGCCGCACAACAGATGTTGTACGTTGGACGGTGGTGGAAGAAGAAGTAGTTTATTTCTTCATGGTTATTTATTCACTTCACAGAATTACATTGTTTTGGTAGTTAATGTTGTGTGTGTGTGTCAGGCGAGTGGCTAGAGCCGACTGGCGGGCGGTAACAGTGTGTCTAACAATGCAATGATACAGATCTTTTGATCTAGTTTAGGCTCCAGTCTTTCCACAAATAGTACATTCCTTTGCTCTGTATCATTTACCTATTCAATGTTGTTTTCGGGTGTGAATGTAATTTGTGGACAGAAAATAAACAAATATCTAAACAAAAAATATCTTATAATGTCTCGTACACTCACAATTACCAGGACTTGCGGTACGGAACCCTAAAAAGATGGAGTTTTTACTAGATTTGCTGTATTTCTTTGGTAAATAAACGTGACTTAACGATAACCAACCGAGGGCATCGGAAACCAGTGCAGGATCATTCTAGTTGGTTTCTAACGTGAGAATAAATTACGTACCTATACGTAACACGTAAGCCATCCAGGCCCGGATTTAGGGGAGGGCAGGCGGGGCTGCTGCCCCGGGGCCTCCACAAGGGAAGGGCCCCCACAATAGACTAATACGTACTATTATTAAACGCTAGTCTTTTATAAGTATAACGTCTGTTTTTTTTTTAAATTTGAAGAAAAATATCAGCGACAATTCATTTCAGTTTTTATTTTGTATTTTTTATTTAGAAATAATTAGGGGCCTCCGCTCCTTCGTCGCCCTAGGGCCTGCAGACCTCAAAATCCGGCCCCGAAGCCATCTCGTAAATTAGTCATAACTTCACATGTATACCGATGTTTGTTTCTCAGCAGATATCTTTATCTAGGAGACACAGCCTAACTCGGCAGCCGTAATATGTTAAGATGCGACTAACCGAATGAAATAGTACCGGAACGATTCCCCTCAGGCGTACAGCGCCTGCGTGATCCTGGACGCGGCCGGCGCGGCGGGCGCGCTGCGCGGGGTGGCCTGCGCCTGCGTGCTGGACGGCGCGCGGCTGGCGCTGGGCGGCGAGGCGGGGCTGGCGCTGCTGGACCTGGAGCGCCGGGAGCTCACCCCGCGCCGGCACCACGCGCCCGTGGCCAAGGCCCTGTACGTGCAGGCGGAGCAGTTGCTGGGTGAGTCGCTCTACGTGCGAGTTCATATCGCCGGCGAGACGCGACACCGGCCGGCGTTCCGGCGTCCACCGTCTTGCGGCTCTGTGGCGCTGCACAGGTTCGACGAGGAATGTAGACGATATTCGCTTAGGAATACGTAGCCGCGAGCGACGCTCCGTGCCTCCGCTCCGCCTCGAGCGTTAGCATCCTGCCTTCCTGGCAGTCGTTCACAAAAGGTACCACGCTGCACAGAATCCAGCTGTACATTGTCGTACACAAAAAACTATACAGAGCAGTGGATAGGTATGTTACTAACCCCCGGTTTCTCGTATACTAACGAGATGTTAATCTACTGTTAACAGCTGTTAGTGGTTTTTTTTGTATGCACTTTAGTCAATTGACAGCTGTTAACAATAGATTAACAGCGTGTTAGTGTACGAGAAACTGGGGGTGGTAAGTTTTGAGTTTGTTGTCCATTTTGCCCCGAAAATTATCTAGATTTTGAAATGGACTCCGAGTTTAACTTGTAACGTTCACTAAGTCGCAGTTCCTGTGCTACTTTGAATAAAACATTTTTGAATTTGAATGAGGCCGGGGACAGAAAGAAGTGTATGAAGATGGCCCCAGGAGAGAAAGAAGTGGCGTATCGCGGGGGAGTCCTATGTCCAGCAGTGGACAGGCGCGGGCTGATCGACTGGATTGGACTGAAAAAGATTGTATTCTTTACTCATGTATCCACCTCTCTGTACAGCTAACGAACACGCTTCCTCTATCAGATGTAACCAGCTAGCGCTGATCTGGAAACTACTCAATTGCCAATGCAGTCCGGCGTCGGACGACGCCACATTGCTCACACCGTCTCACCCCGCAGTGGTGATAGCGGGGCGCGGGCGGCACGTGCGGCTGGTGCCGGTGCGCGCGCTCGAGTGCGCGGACGTCGAGTGCGTCAAGTTGGCCGAGTGCAAGGGGGCGCTGGACGTGGCTTGCGGCGAGCTGGCTGCGCGGGCGCACGGGTTCGCCGTGGTCTGCAAGCGGCAGGTGGGCCTCTAGCTCGGTCTGTGCTATTTGTAGCTAACGTCGAGTGAATGCACGGTGGTCGGCGAGCGGCTTCTTCCTGTGCCTGCCCACTGATGGACGTCGATCGTCGGCTTCCTATATTCTTCTTAATTTCTTGCCGAGCGAAACAGGTCTTCGACGCTGGTTATATCTGTCCATTACCTGACGTGTCTGAGGTGCGCAAATTATGGCTACCTAGGGCTCCTAGCTTCATATATACTAGCTGTTTCCTACGTGGAGTATGTCACGGTGGCCGAGTGCAAGGGCGCGCTAGATGTGGCTTGTGGGGAGTTAGTGGCGCGGGCGCATGGCTTCGCTGGTATTGCGAGCGGCAATTTATTGGGCTCATAAGCATAAGCAGCCTATATACGTCCCACTGTACGGCACAGGCCTTTTCTCAGAGAGAGTATGAGCTTAATCACCACGCGTGCCCATCGCGGATTGGCGATTTCAAGCGCTGAGGTATGTGAATAGCTCAGACACCCAGGTTTCTTCACGATGTTTTCCTTCACCGTTAGCGAATGGTATTGCTACTATAACTTCACAATTGTGAAAGAAAAGTCATAGGTACATGCCCACACCGGGAATCGAACTTGGGTTTCCCGTTTCCGAGTCCAATGTTCTACCCACTAGACTACCACCGCTCGTTTGGGCTCATACTGGCTGATATTCGTCAATAAGTACACTAGCTAGCGTATTATTAGCTCGTTTGCCTGATGTTTGTGATGCCCATACCTGGTTACCATAGCACAGGGTATCCTAGTTATTATTATTATGTACTAGACTCCAATACATTTACGTTCCTAAATATGAGTCCTACTCTAATCAATATTGTAGAGTCGATAGATGTTTACAGATTTATTTAAGAACTAGCTGTGCCCGCGACTCCGTTCGCGTACATTTCGATTTTTACGAAGCATTTGTATGGGGGCCACGTCTTATCATAACTGGAGCTAGAATTTAAATAGCCTATCCTGTGTCCCAGATGTCTATATGTTTTTATACCAAATTTCATCAAATTCGGATAATTGGTTTAAGAGTTATGGAGGAACATACATACATACACACATACAGAAAAAAATTTTAAAAATCGTGAAATTAGTTTCAGTATCATATATTGAGCCTATAAACACAATATCTCTGAAAACAAACTAACTTACTCCATGACCGACCCTTACAGATTTATTATTAGTATAGATTTCCGGTTAGTAGTATACACGCCTCACGCCTGTACCCAAAGGAGCGCTCAGAGCCCCGAGTCGGCGCAGCTTTTCGCTCGCGATGTCGACACCGAGTAACGTGTCCCGCGTCCCGCGTGGCCCGCAGAACTCGTACGTGGTGAACGTGTACGAGATCACGCGCACGGCGGCGCGCCGCTGCCGCATCGCCGAGCTGCGCGCGCCGTCCGCCGTGCTGTCCGTGCAGCTGAGCCGCGGCCGCCTGCTGCTGGGCTACCGCGGCGGGTTCGTGGCGCACCGGCTGCCCGACCCGCGCCGCCCCAACGCCGACCAGCCCGCCGTCTGTGAGTCACCCGCCGCTGACCAATGTGTTCTTAGCGACCTTAGAATAGTTTTTTGGGAAGGAACACTTTCTATTCAACCAGTAACTAGGCCCTATCTCTCCACAGCTCTAGTCCACCCCAAAAACTAAGTGAACGTGTTCCTGGTCCATTCCGGCGCTCGGCCGCCGGCGTGGGCGCCTCTTCCGCACGGAGTGTTTATCTTCCTCGCAAAATATAGTCTAATCAGCTCGTAAACCTTATCTCCCCTCCCCACCTCTAATAAAATACAAATACAAATATTTATTTTAACCACAAAAACACAGCATTATCTTAACACCCCGAGAACTCCATTTCTCTTCCGCGCAGTGTCTAACGTCCTTGAAATGTGTCGAAATACTCTGCAACTAGCTCCTCTTCCGACTGCACATCGAAAATAGGTAGTATTTAGCTCCCTGACAAAACGACGTCTCGTCAACATCTTCATTTACCTGGCAGAGTGTCATGGGAAACGGCCACCTGACCTCTCCTCTCGTCCACAGCTCTAGTCCACCCCGAGAACCAAGTGAACGTGTTCCTGGCCCACTCGGGCGCCCGGCCGCTGGCGTGCGCCCCTCTGCCGCACGGCGAGTCGCTGCTGGTGTTCAACTCGCTGGCGCTGTACGTGGACCGCGGCGGACAGCGCGCCCGCGACACCGAGCTCATGTACACGGCCCAGCCGCTGCACCACGGTCAGTCGGGTGAAGGGTCGCTTCAGCTCACAAGACAGCTGCGTACAGATTTAGAGACAACTTTGTACAGATTCAGCGATTATTTAGTGACGACTTTGTACAGATTCAGTGATAACTACGTACAGATTTAGTGACAACTTTATACAGATTCAGTGACTACTATGTACAGATTTAGTGACAACTTTGTACAGATTCGGTGTTAACTACGTACAGATTTAGTGCCAACTACGTACAGATTCAGTGACAATTTCGTACAGATTTAGTTTCAACTTCGTACAGATTTCGTGATAGCTACTTACAGATGTAGCGCAGTTTATATAGATACAAATGGTACATAGATGCTTTAGTAGAATTTGTCGAAAGACTGGAGCCTAGACTAGATCAGAGATCTGTATTGTAGGTTTCCAGGCCTTCCAGCTCAAAATATTTGATAAATAAATACTGTGTCGTATTTGCAAGCCGATGACAGTCCCAAAAAAGGAAAGATAAACATACATAGTCAAACGTGCGCAAAAACAAATCACATTATGACATGACCAAGAAAGCTTATTTATATAGGACTAGCTGTGCCCGCGACTCCGTTCGCGTACATTTCGATTTTTACGAAGCAGCATTTGTATGGGGGCCACGTCTTATCATAACTGGAGCTAGAATTTAAATAGCCTATCCTGTGTCCCAGATGTCTATATGTTTTTATACCAAATTTCATCAAATTCGGATAATTGGTTTAAGAGTTATGGAGGAACATACATACATACATACACACATACAGAAAAAAATTCTAAAAATCGTGAAATTAGTTTCAGTATCATATATTGAGCCTATAAACACAATATCTCTGAAAACAAACTAACTTACTCCATGACCGACCCTTACAGATTTATTATATTTATATATAGGATAAGGCCGCGTACCGTCATCTCGTGATTTAAAAAAAAAAGTCAAGGACATACACCCAGATTGAGGCCATTTGTACAAATCAAGCACGACGCGCTCCAGCGGAAATCGAACTCGTAGACCTATGTTTTGGTAGTCAAGCGTATATTACAGTTAGACCAACGAGGCATTCTAACCGTGTTGTTATGTTCCGCAGCGCTAAACGACACGCACTTGCTGATATTTACCGCGACGCACATAGACATCTACGACATCGAGTCCGGAGACTGGGTGCAAACCATCAATATACGTAAGTTTTGGACCTCTCGGAGAGCCCCCAACAGCTGATTTTCTGCGACCGGTGTTCTGCAATGATATATTGAAATAATTTATTAAAATCAGGTGCATGAACTAAATAAATCTTACGACATTGATTTTAGGCTTGGGCTGCAGACCTATACAGCCTACTATTAAATTAATTTTGTAATAATAATTTTCTTAAATCAATTAAGTAACCTACCGTACTTGAATTTAAATTTTAATATCTTTTAAGTTCTCGAATGGAGACCACATATCGGCAAGCGCAGCGTGGGACGACCAGCCACAAGATGGACAGATGACGTCATTCAAGTGGCAGGAAGACGCTGGATGCAGGCCGCTTCCAACTGGTCTTTTTGGAAATCCATGGAGTGCCTATGTCCAGCAGTGGACTTCTTGTGGCTGAATGATGTCTTACAAAACACATAGGGCCAATAAATTGAAGTAAATATTATAAAATAACAAATTCTATCTATGAACTTCTTATTGTGTTTGGCTGTATGGCTCATTTTCTTTGCCTTAATACAGATACATTTATGAGTAGATACGTTAATGCACTTGTGCACTGAATTCGATTTTGTGCAGCCTATATCCTGCACAAATAAGCACTTTCAGAGTATGGGAAAAAAAACATAAAGGTGGAAAGGATTCTCATCAATTTCGCTGTAACCGTGTCGCGCCCGAATTTGGCTGTATACGAGATGAACATATCAATCAATAAAATTAAATCAGCTTCACTGTTCGTCTGGGAGGCATTTGTCTAGCACTAGTCGTCTACTGCTGGCCATAGGCCTCCCCCAACGTATGCCGCTTGTTCCTGTCATCGGCTCATCGGCATATCGTCATCTCCACTCGAGAACCTTTCTACCCTATCGGCTGGCTCTTCTGCAACATGCAAATGTTATAAGGCCATGGCGATCACCTTAGTAAATTATATTCTTATTGTTGCACTGACCCGTGCTGAGGACAATTTTGAAAACCCATTTAGAGGCTGAAAAGGAATTGGGTGGAATTGTTTAACTCTAAATAGGGTTTTAAAATCACCCTAGTTATTTGGCGGATTGTCTCACTTTTGAGGCGGTCATGCGTCGACCAAATAGGGGATGTGCGTCAGGATCGTAGCAGGTGGCAAACCCAAGGCAGCGTTTCGTAAAACTACAATTCATAATTAATTTGACAATTCAAATCGCGCAGCAGAGTCTTCCCTCTCGTTAATCTGTGGGTGAATAAACTTTGTAATGTACATCGAATTGTCATAGTAAACCATGAGTGATAGTTCTATATGTAATAGAGCCGTGCCCCAACATTACGCGCTGTCGGAATCCTAACGTGTAACTGTCAAATTCCATACTAATTGCTATTGCAAACGTCAGGATTCCGGCAGGATTTGATGCGCATAATTAGGAGCCTAGTCTCTGCCTACCCTCTACGAGATGCAGGCGTGAGTTCATGTGATGTAATGTATGTTAATGTATTGTGGTGTCTCCCAGCGAACGCGCGTCCCCTGGACGAGTGCGGCTGGCTGGCCAGCGTGTCTGCGGGCTCCAGCAACGGGTTCCCCTTCGCGTCCGAGGCGGGGCCCTACGTCGTGTACCTTCGTCCGCTGCTCACCCGTGAGTGTGCCTTGCGCTTAGTTTATATTTGTTTGTATTTTGCCATATTAATAGGACCGTGTTATGTCAAGTCAAGTCAAAAATTTTTATTCACTATAAAAACAAAATGTTTACTTAATGAACGCAGTAACATTCCAACAGACAATAAGCTATTTTTGAGAAAAACGCTTCTTATAAACAATGTTATACATAATAACATAGTTTATTTTCCATGTTTTGTTCAGACGTGTTTAATGTTATAGTGATTATATTATAGTGAAACGTCTGAACAAAAATGTGGAAGGAAACAATCTAATACATAAAAAAATCGTTTCTCTCGCAAATTTCATATTGTGGGTTGGATTGTTTTTGCGTAACACCGTCCAATTAGCCTACGACCTATTCTCAGACCCACTACAGATATACACAAAAAAAATTATAAAAATCGGTGAAGGCGTTTCAGAGGAGACTCGGTTTCTCATTTAGCAGGTATTTTCGCCCTGGCCATTGACGAAAGAAATATATCGAGCGAATGCCGGCCGGTAAGTGACGTCTCAGGCGACATACTTCGACCAAATAGGGGATGTTTTAGCAAAGGCCAAGATAAAAAGTACCCGAAACCCGCGTGCAATAATGCAACGATTAATGAATGTTGATGAGGCGAAAGAGATGTCCCAGGATCGTGCCAAGTGGCAGTGGCGTGAGTTTATGTACAAATTTAATAATTTTAATGCTTTTCCAACAAAAGCGTGTTTATACTAGACAATTTTTTTTTACTATTTAATACATTTCCGATACAAGCGTATTTAAACAAAGAAATTATTTACTTATGAATGCAGTTCCGACAAAATCGCGTTTAAACTAGGAAATTATTTTGTACTTTTTAATGCATTTGCAACAAAAGCGTGTTGAAACATTTCCAACAAAAGTGTGTTTCATAAACAATTATTTTTACGTTTGACAGAGGGTCCGCTGAATGTGGAGCCCATGTGGGGCACCAATAAGCGACGCTTCACCATCCGCGAGCAGTCCCACCAAGCCATCGAGGCGCATAACAGACTGTGAGTAATGCGAGGGTAAAACATATCGTTTTTGAAGTATTAACAAACAAACATAACAAACAAACATTTACATACAGGCACATACATTGCTTCTGGCCCCACACTAGGATACCCTTTGTCGTGGGAACTAGAAACAGCGACATCACAAACATGTAACCGTCCAAGACCTGGAGTTTTTTTTTGTCTCCAGCCGGGATTCGATGCGCATGGTAGGCAGATGCGCTACCGCTGCGCCACAGGTCGTCAAAACACGGAGATTTATAAAACATTTTTCAAACTTTATGAAAGAGGACATGTGTTTGTGTTTTGTGGAAGTTATTTATTATAGCGGACATCTTTGTCTTCTAAACAATTCTCGATGTTATAGTAGGCTTCTTTGCACTTTTTTAAACTTATGTACTCATAAGTTTAAATAACTTCCACAAAACACAATCACATGTCCTGGTCCCAAACTAGGATACCCTGTGCTATGGTAACCACCAGGCGAGAACATCACAAACATTGAGACACACCCATCCTGAGGTCATTTGTACAAATCCAGTACGGCGGCCTCCAGTGGAAATCGAACCTCTTTTTTGGTAGTCACGCGCGATAGCCGCTAGACCAACGAGGCAGGCAAAAGATATCGTACTCGACGTATGATTCCCAGCGTTAGGATTTGTTAGTTAGACCTATTTACGATCCGCGAGCAGTCCCAGCAAACCACTGAGGCGCACAACAGACTGAATAATACGAGGGTGAAACATTTCGTTTTTGAAGTATTAATATTTTTCAATGACTCGCGATGCTCATGCATAGTAATATGTTAAACGGGTCTAACCGCGATTATTCATTAGGTAGAGCAAATTATAAATAATCGCGGTTAGACCCGTTCAATATATTATTACTATGTTTGAGGCATTAACATTGACAAATGCAAAACTGCCGTGGAACTTAGTCAATCAATCAGACCGTACACGCCCACTGCTGGACGTTCGCCTTCCCCGCGGCACGCCATCTTCCGCTTTCTTCCGTCCTCGCCCATCCTCACCCAGCCGCCGCCAGCAATCTGCCTCAGATCGTCGGTGCAGCGAGCCGGTGGGCGTCCGCGGCGGCGTTTGCCCGAGAACCTTTGCGCCCCATCGACCATCCGTTCCTCGGCATACGTCATCGACCAGCTTTTCGCAGATTTTCGCTTGCAAACACGGAAACTGCGACTTAATGAACGTCACAAGTTAAAGTAGGTTAATTTTGTAGAAAAAATGGACGAAAAAAACTCGAAACTTACGGTTTTATAAAAACGCGTCTTCTTAAAATCTCCTCAGAGTCAGTTTTAAATAGTCTGTGGTAAAGAGAAAAAGACGTAACCACAGATTAATTAAACTATCTGAGGAGTGTTTTGGAGGAATCCTGTTTTTAGAAAAACACCGCCTTTAGTCTTTCAGAGCCTTACAAATTTGCAGTCCATTGCGCATTGCGTTCCGTTTTGTCATTTTGTGACTAACCTAACCTAACTTAACACTACCTATTTACTTTAGACATTGTGAACTACAAGTAACTAGAACTAAATTAAAAGCGGTGATAGTGGAGCGGTAGAACGCCGGTTTCGTGTCGTGGGTTCGAATCCCGGCATGTACCAAGGACTTTGTTTTCTAAGTTATGTACATTTGTGAAGTTAAAAGTAGCAGTACCAATCTGAGGTGTTCACATACCTCAGTGCTTGAAATTGCCAATCCGCCGTGTGCACGCGTGGTAATTAAGCCCATACTCTCTTTCTGAGAATGGGCCTGTGCCCTACAGTTGGACGTACCTATATAGGCTACATGAAAATAAACAAGCACCTAAGTATGTTGTGTGGATGTTATTGTAAAATAGAGCCGTTCCATCACCAGTTCGGAGCGCCGCTCTCGCCTGATATCGGGGCCCAGCAACTTCGCGCACCTCTCGCACATGGGCCCCGGCGACGGCATCCGCTCGCAGCGCCTGCTCGACCTGCCCACCACCGTCGAGACGGCCGACGCCGCGCCGCCAGTGCAGGTAAACGGGGCACCGCGCTCGCAGCCGCCATAGACTTGTATAACACGGTAGAGACGGCTGACTCAACGCCGGAAGTGCAAGTAAACGGGGCCCCACGCTCGCAGCGGCTGTGGACATGCATAACATGGTAGAGACGGCTGACTCCACGCCGGAAGTGCAAGTAAACGGGGCCCCACGCTCGCAGTGGCTGTGGACATGCATAACATGGTAGAGACGGCTGACTCCACGCCGGAAGTGCAAGTAAACGGGGCCCCACGCTCGCAGTGGCTATGGACATGCATAACATGGTAGAGACGGCTGACTCCACGCCGGAAGTGCAAGTAAACGGGGCCCCACGCTCGCAGTGGCTGTGGACATGCATAACATGGTAGAGACGGCTGACTCCACGCCGGAAGTGCAAGTAAACGGGGCCCCACGCTCGCAGTGGCTATGGACATGCATAACATGGTAGAGACGGCTGACTCCACGCCGGAAGTGCAAGTAAACGGGGCCCCACGCTCGCAGCGGCTGTGGACATGCATAACATGGTAGAGACGGCTGACTCCACGCCGGAAGTGCAAGTAAACGGGGCCCCACGCTCGCAGTGGCTGTGGACATGCATAACATGGTAGAGACGGCTGACTCCACGCCGGAAGTGCAAGTAAACGGGGCCCCACGCTCGCAGCGGCTGTGGACATGCATAACACGGTAGAGACGGCTGACTCCACGCCGGAAGTGCAAGTAAACGGGGCTCCACGCTCGCAGCGGCTGTGGACATGCATAACACGGTAGAGACGGCTGACTCCACGCCGGAAGTGCAAGTAAACGGGGCTCCACGCTCGCAGCGGCTGTGGACATGCATAACACGGTAGAGACGGCTGACTCCACGCCGGAAGTGCAAGTAAACGGGGCCCCACGCTCGCAGCGGCTGTGGACATGCATAACACGGTAGAGACGGCTGACTCCACGCCGGAAGTGCAAGTAAACGGGGCCCCACGCTCGCAGCGGCTGTGGACATGCATAACACGGTAGAGACGGCTGACTCCACGCCGGAAGTGCAAGTAAACGGGGCTCCACGCTCGCAGCGGCTGTGGACATGCATAACACGGTAGAGACGGCTGACTCCACGCCGGAAGTGCAAGTAAACGGGGCCCCACGCTCGCAGCGGCTGTGGACATGCATAACACGGTAGAGACGGCTGACTCCACGCCGGAAGTGCAAGTAAACGGGGCCCCACGCTCGCAGCGGCTGTGGACATGCATAATACGGTAGAGACGGCTGACTCCACGCCGGGAGTGCGGGTAAACGGGGTACTCCTCCGTCACCGATTAGTATGATTTTTTTTTGTATGTTTGGTAGGTCTGAGAATAGGTCGTAGGCAAAACAACGTTTGTCGAGTCAGCTAGTAATCATATTAAATAAAAAAAAATAAATGCAGGTCCCTATGCGTGAAATATATGACTAATATTATAATCCGCTCCGTTTTCGCAGAGTTACAGCAGCCGAGAGAGCAGTAAGCGGACGTCGCCGTTAACGATATCGCACGGGACCGGTTCCTATAACGGTGAGTGACATCGTCTTGGATAAACTGGATCGATCAACGACGATCACTTGGATACTGTTAAGGCATTTCTTACTATTTTCATACGTCTTGCTCGTACAAGTTGATAATGTTGGCGATTTTAATACAATGAGCATACTTTTGATAAATGTGGTCGGTGGCTTACTTAAACTACGGACATTTTAAATATATAATTATTTTCTTTACGTAGTTTTTAATAAAGAAAAGCTGTTTCCATAGTAGTTATTTTTTGGAATAAAATTGTCTTGATCGAAAACATATGCCTTGAATGTTCGCAATTTTATCGTCTATGAAACCCTCAGACCACATTAATCAAAAGTATACTCATTTTGTTACAGTCACTGAAATGATTAAGTTGTGCGAGCGAGATAGCTTGCCCGACGTAACAGCAACCTTAAATACTGACAACGACACTTCCGATTTCAAAGGTATCGTGGCACTATTTTATCGAACACTTTTAATATTGTGACATTGAATGTTGACCGATAAGTTAAGCTAGGTGTTCATTTCAAAATCTAGATTATTTTGGAGAAAACATGGACAAAAAAAAAACTCCAAACTACTAAGTTTTGAAAGTCCTTAATTAATAAAGCTTACATAATTATTGTAAAACCTAGAACTTATGCTTTAATTCCTGACATTATTGTCATCTAAATAATATTTCATGTTATAGTAGCCCTTTTGGCACAGTGTGCTTTACACGTTGTTTGAATCGCGTTTCTGGCAAGCTTATATCTTCAGGGATCTTATAGTAGAAACGTAGTTTCGTAAACGAAGCATTATAGCTCCATAAAGGATGTATTATAACCTTTGCCAGCCTAAATCATGGGAACGAAAGTTTATGTTTATTTCTAGTATTTAAATTATGTTGGCTACCCACAGTGTGAAAGTTACCGATATTTTTCCTGACGTTCATAATATTTTCACAGATATATTGACTAGAAACTGTCAGGACGTTAGTTTTTTCAAAGAAATTTATTATGCATTTATTAGCTATCCCTTATGTAAGGTCCTGCTCAATGTTTCGTGTGCAATAAAGTATATTATTAAGATACGACAAAAAGTATTTATTGCCTCATCGAAAAACCACCAACTTAAAACGAAGGCTTAACTAGGCTATGACATAAAATAAGGCAAAAGGTAGTGACCCGGGTCTGACCCGGGTCAGCCAATGTGTTACGGTGACAAAGAGACGCGCGTGTGGCCGCAGGTTCGTGGCAGCGGGCGCCCCGACCGCGCGAGCAGCCGCCGGCCGCGCCCGACGCGCCGCCCTCGCCGCCGCTCTCGCACCACCGCGCCATGGACAGGTGAGCTGCGAGATTAATGGACGATCCCTTACGACGACGACGGTTGACTTGTTGACTCGACGCTCCGAGTTATACTCATTATCCGAACGTCGGTCATCCTAACGACCGCTTAACCGAACTGCCTACGAACCTCGCGCCCCGAAGATGCTTCAACGATGGACGTATGTCGTCGATGAAGATATAGGGCACCCAATAATAATAATAAATAAACTTTATTTCGGACCATATGTCCATAGAGGCAGGCGGTACAAAAAAGAAATTAAAATTGTTGAAATTAAATTTAAGAAAAGGTTTTTCAAAACTACTTGTGCAACAAAGTAGGGTCAGAGTGTACATTAGTACTTAGACTACAAGCTAATTTTGTCCAGCACTTGTATGTGTCCGTCAAAAAGAGCCTGTCAGACACCTCTCTAATTATTGAGTTTCCACACGTGGCGACCCTGTCCATAAATGAGGTAATGCGGAGTCTAACGATGGCATTAAACGTGTTACACGCGCGTCAGCAAACATGGTTGAGACTCTACAGTATATTCTTAACCCCATCAGATGTCTAAATACATTGTTGTACATAATAATGCAGGTGTGGCGAGCACATGTCAACTCTGCGCGCGCACTATAAACTCCAACATTCCTGCATCGCGCAAGTAAAATGTTTCACATGACATACCATAAATATAACGTCTGACGAACATCAGTCGGACCGGCCGTCCCCAGGCATACGATCTGCCTGGCGGGTAATTTCCCTTTATAGTGGAAGAGCACGATCACCCGCTCTTCCCTATAGTGGTGACCCTCGACAGAACATTGTCAACATTCCTTCGCTCTCGCAGCACCCCACATACAATCAGTCTCAAAGCAAGGCCAGTATCCTCTTCCCTCTCACCTCATCAGTTCCACTACAGTCAACGCACCGACTACTGGTACTGATAGTGATCTCCCCCAACCCCTTGGCACGGCAGCCACACAGCAACAGCGCACGTTGCCAGTGGTACAGCAGCCTTCACCGGTTCCTACCACATGCGCGGTCCCCATGGTACTGTCGCCGGTGAAGTGACTGTTAGCCGCCGAACACCCTCAACCGCTAGTCGACTCACTGACTCAGCGCCTCCTGGCACTTGCAGGCTTTAGAGCACAGACTTCGATTCCTATCAGACCTAGCTATGCGTAGCTACGGTCTTGAAGGGGAGTGATGTGGCGAGCACATGTCAACTCTGCGCGCGCACTATAAACTCCAACATTCCTGCATCGCGCAAGCAAAATGTTTCACATGACATACCATAAATATAACGTCTGACGAACATCAGTTGGACCGGCCGTCCCCAGGCATACGATCTGCCTGGCGGGAAATTTCCCTTTATAGTGGAAGAGCACGATCACCCGCTCTTCCCTATACAGGATAGACAAATTGTAGACATCTTGACCGAGCGGGTGGGCTTGCTTCAGCAGACGAAGATTAAACATTGTTTTAATCGTTGATTGTACTTATTATGTGTGCTTCTTACACGCTGTCTACTTTTGAAAATAAGTTTGATTCCTCCTAGCCATTGCAATAAAAATGACAGAAAATGCAATAAAAATAACAGTCAGGTTTTTACTGATAAATAGAAGTATATAGTTATGTTGTTCGATTATCCGAAATAACTGATTTTTAGGAAACACCCATGTCCCCCGATTATATTCGGTCCAACCGTTTTTAACTTTTGACAGCTCAATTTAGTGATGTTCTATAAAGTTACCGATTCGATTTTTATGATAATCGATTTAAATCATGCTGAAGTTTTAATCGTTTGATTGAATCCTATTTTATTTTGATATTTTTATAGATTGTCTGTCTGAGCGTGAGAAACTATAACCTACCCAACGCGGTTTCATATTAATTTGTTGTATAACATTTCAACCCAATTTCTTATAGTATAGATCTTTGTAATAATAAAGGTTTATATTTTTAATAGAAAATCAACTTGAATAGTCTTAGCTACTTAATCCACTCGTTATAATATTGTCGAAGACACGTCGCATCACTATTGTGAAAAAAGAAAGGCGTCTATAAAGTTTTGCATTTTTAGGCTATGGTTTCCTCTCACATAAATAAGGAACTTCATGTGTGCGTATCTGTCAAAAGTTAAATAAACGACTGGATCGATAATAGTTCGGATAATCGACGTTCTACTGTAACTAATATCAAGTCTTTGTGACGTTATTCTGTAGCTGTAACGAATGTATTGTCCTTATTTGGGTAATTGAATAAATCTTTACTCTACTTTACTTTAGGGCTGCTGTTACATCAGGCACGATGTCTCGCTCGCACAATCTAATATTTTTAGCGGTTGTAATAAAATGAGTATATCTATACTAATAATAAATCTGTAAGGGTCGGTCATGGAGTAAGTTAGTTTATTTTCAGAGATATTGTGTTTATAGGCTCAATATATGATACTGAAACTAATTTCACGATTTTTAGATTTTTTTTCTGTATGTGTGTATGTATGTATGTTCCTCCATAACTCTTAAACCAATTATCCGAATTTGATGAAATTTGGTATAAAAACATATAGACATCTGGGACACAGGATAGGCTATTTAAATTCTAGCTCCAGTTACGATAAGACGTGGCCCCCATACAAATGCTGCTTCGTAAAAATCGAAATGTACGCGAACGGTGTCGCGGGCACAGCTAGTATTTAATAAATGTGGTCTAAGAATTTGACTATAATAAAATTATGGACATTCAAGACATATTTCTTCTTATCCTGCTGTGCCAAGTTTAGATTGAGAAAATTAGTTACAATTTGTGTTGACATTGATAATTTTGGAAACAAATTTTTCTTATTAAAGACCAGGCGTAGAAAGACAAAAAGATAATTTCAATATTTGTTACCACCGTTGCTTGCTGAGGCGGCGCGGGGCGCGGGGGGTTGCCTGCCGCCGCCGCGCCGCACGCCGCCGCCACATCAATTAGCACTCGCTCACAAAAGCTCTCCGAAGAAACATTGTCGCGGCACCTTAAAATCATCGCCTATGTACAAAACCTATAACCCATTAAATGTCGAAGTAATTAAAACACGGTGTATTCATCAAATGGTCCTTCGCAAGAAAGGGCGCCGTCTTGATAAAAACTTCGGAGATCCTGAGAAGAACGAAAATTGAACACCCGATCGACATGCTCGAAGGACCATTTGATGAATACACCGTGTTTTAATTACTTCGACATTTAATGGGTTATAGGTTTTGTACATAGGCGATGATTTTAAGGTGCCGCGACAATGTTTCTTCGGAGAGCTTTTGTGAGCGAGTGCTAATTGATGTGGCGGCGGCGTGCGGCGCGGCGGCGGCAGGCAACCCCCCGCGCCCCGCGCCGCCTCAGCAAGCAACGGTGGTAACAATATTATTTAACTTAATTCCGGATTCACTTACTTGCTTTTTTGTCGGAAGAGTCCGACCAGGTTTCGCTCTGATTCTCAGAGCTTCATCATGGTGCGTAGAGACGGAGCTCGCGTCGTCGGTTGCTCGTCTCTGACTTTAAAATGTCCTCTGTATTTAAAATCTCCGTGATTTTATTATCTAATAAGCCCTCACACCACATATCTTATGAAAAGTATGCCTATTTTATTACCATGACTAATAATGTTAGATTGTGCGATTGCCCGACGTTACAGAAGCCTTGAAACCTAGTTTCGTGTGCAGGTCGATAGGCGGCGGGTCGCAAGGCAGCGGCTCGCTGCTGCTAGAGCGGTCCATCACGCCGCTGAGTCTGGGCAGCATGAGCTCGCTGCACGACGTATTCAAGGTAATGGCTGTATGTGATATCGATGGTTTCTTTCTTACCCGAATATAAAGTACCCGAAACCGGCGTGCGTGCATGCATGTTGAATGAAGCGCAAGTGATCTATCAGGATCGTGGCTAGTTGCAGTCTCTGGGACACAGGCGTGAGTTTATGTATGAACGTAACATTACATATATATATATAATGTTCTTTCAAGTACTTTTTTTTGGCCTCATGAGATCACCGCTCGCTGGGGCCGCTATTGAAAAAAATATCGTATCTTCTTTTGCGTATCATTTTTGCAAGAAATGATTTAAAGTCTGATGCAACAAAGAGGCAGTGTTAGTGTCATTGTTTATATATTTTTATGTATTTATAGTTATATTCGGTATACTTTTGTTTTAATGTAAAAAAAGTGGACTCGTGTGACCAAAACCTCATCATGTCCTTGCATCAAAGACAATATTTAGTTACTCATAAAAGAAAAGTATTTAACGAAACTCTAACATAGCTCACACAATTTTTTTTTCGTTTTTATTATTGGTTACGGAAAAATACTAAAACTTGATTACATGATATATTAGATTCTTTCAAATATTTTTTTGGCCTCATGAGATCACGAAGCGATCATGAGGCCACTATTGAAAAAAATCTTAGTAGACAACCTCTAACCGGTGAACCGGCTGCAGGTGGGCACGGACTTGCACGAAGGCTTGCACTCGGAAGACAGCAGTTGCGGTGCGTCGCCGCCGCATCCAATGGATCCCTGATGGTGAGTTGATTCAGCGAATAGTGATTGCTAGTCCAGAATCTCATGAAAATTTGGGACAAACGGATAAAAAGTTCTTTATAGTTTATATAACGTTGTATTATGTTTGTGTTATAGTTACATACTTTCTAATACATATATTTTCTACCAACAGAACCCAGTTGAACTCGTGGTCGGTGGACGTTTCGCGTTTCTACGCGTGCTTCTGCTGAGGGCTGGCTTTTAGATAAGTTTCTACCCACCGACCTCTATCATTGACCGCAACCATTTTGGCGCCCAAAATGGGGTTCTACTAAAAAATCAATCACCACTGGATTTTGGCGCCTAAACTGGGGTCCAAATATAGTTACGGCACTCAACGTTTAGAAACGTGGTCAAAAATACTTTGAATGCAGAGGAATTTGACAGTTTGCGATTGAGATACGATTGTAGTAGGTACAGTCAACAGCTGATCCACCTTTTGACTTGGACCATTATTTTTCTAAAGTCAATAGATTGTTAGCGTACGAGAAATCGGAAGTTGGTCGTAGTCATTTCGTTTTCTATATTCAAGATAAGCCTATCGACTGAAATTTTGACACAAGCTGTATGGAAGTGTGAATTTGTCAGTAACCATGGATTATCGTTTATGTGAAACGGGTATTTCCCCACTTAGTGGAGATTTTTGTACAAAAGATTGCCGAATCCCCACTGTTAAATATTTAAATAATAAATAATTTTTACTTTTACTTTGAAGTAACGATGGGGATTTGTGGACTTTTTGTCCAGAAATCACCACCACCACCACCGGTAGAATAAATCACTTGGCTGTAAAGAATTCCACTGTGAATAATAGAGGTCGGTGTACAGTATTTCGTTTGTAACTCTTAAGCTTTATTTCGAGAGGCTTGGTTAGTTTTCCTGGCTACGTTTGGTTGTGTAGACCCACGTTTGTTGACTGAAATAATAATTATAGTCTTTATTGCTAGCTGAATAAAGGAGCTTTGATTATACTTACCAATAGTAGCCAGCTATATTATGCAGTTTATAAGTTTGATTCGTGAAATAAAATGAATGATCAGATTGGGAATTCTAGAAAATGTCGCGAGGGAACAGAGTTCTTACCACAATTTATTACTGCAAGGTAGGAAATCAAGAAGGTTTCAAACGAAATAGAGATGACATTCGTGATAAAAAAATAATTTTCATTCTTAAAGTATAAAGTACTACGTATAGAGAGGACATCCCGACCCACCTTTGCGGCGCAAGCTGTGCGGTCATGATGACAGCGTCTCATTTAGTCGTGATTTAGTCCATGACGAGTGCTTGCCGCGAGAACACGATTATACACGTTACGAAAATGCCTTCGTGTGTTCTTAGGTATTGTAACGTAGTTACATACGAAAAGTAAAAAAAAAAAACTGATGGAATCACTTTTCATCGGAAAGTTCTGCAAAACTCTTGATAAAACTATGATTACAGAATAATTTTACTTTTTTTATGCCCTGTCACAACCGGCTAATATGGCGGTAATTTCATAGATTAAAAAATACAGGAGTTACAAGCTCACTTTCCTACATCATACCAGTGACGACATTAAAAAATTGTTTAGACTGTTCATAATTATATTTTTTTGTAGGTTTCTTTGCTTGGGCGATGACAGAAGGCAGTCATGTATCAAATATGTCCAAGACACCCGAAAAGAACAAACATGGCTACCTTCGAACCGTACACACATATGTTCCGCATGTTTCAAAGAAAAGGACAAATACAGGAGCAAAATAAGGCAAATTTTGACTGACAAAACCGATTGACAAAGAATCTTAATAATAATAAATACAAAACACTTTCCTACTTGTTGGATTAAATTTCTTAACATGAGATCCCATCTGCGGAGGTTTTCAATTCAATGGAGAGGCTTCTGTAACACTGGCTTATAGTCTATTAAACTGCTGTCCGCTGAAAGTGACGTTGACGTTGTTCAGTGTACTCATGTAGACATTAGTTAACCAGTACAAATATCATTAAAAATAAAAGCATCTGACGATTTCTGTCGAGTCCTGTTACTTAATTTGAAAGACAACTTTGGCGTGAATACATTAATACTGTGAATACATTTTTTTAAATCCACGAAAGCGATGTAAAATCTGTTGAACCGTTTTACCGGGCTGCGGTTAAATATCACTGTTGGTTTTATTAACACTGGTTATTGTATTTGCGACACAAATTTTGTTCGGGATGTCCTCTCTATATGTAGTACTTTATACTCTAAGGTTTCATCTAAACCAAATTAAATTTCATGAATCAAATTCAGAGGCTCAACAAAACGTATTTGGTTCCTAAACATAAAATTCGCAAGCAAGTATTCTATGAGGTTAAAACAAAGACAAAGTGAAATAGGTATATTATCGCATGTGACTTTTAGGTCAATTAGAAACGGTAATATTGTTATTGCAAAGTATAACCACTTGAACCATAATAGTCGATAAAAATAAATTGGCCCAGATACTCTTAGAAGACACATATTTACGATGTATGTGACCAACGGGTCCGTCTAGCCTCTGCTGTCTTCGAAGCGACTGATGAATTAAGTTGCCAGATGACCGAAATTTGCCGATTACGTCGGGAATTGTGGAACTTTATCCGGAAAAATAAAATTTCGCCCGGATTTTTTAAGCACATGTACTCGTATATGCGCGCCGATTTATTTAGGGTATATTATAGAGTATACAACATTATCTTCAGTCCAGAAATTTGCTGAAATAAATTGGAATTTTGTCCGGAAATCTTATCTTTGGATCTGACACCTCTACTGACGAGGCCGAGACGAGCGTGTCCCTATTAGTCAGCTGATTCGAAGAGATGCAACTATTTTTTGTCAATTATTTGCAAAGCGGCGTGCTAAAAATATCGGCACTCTTTAGAATCTCCTTTGGAATCCTTCATTTAATAAAAGATTCATTATTATAGCTATGATTTTGTGTTTTTAAAGGCAAGTTTCAGAGGACATCAAGGAGTAAAATAATATCGTTGGTTGATGAAAAATGGTAAAAATTTAACTTGGAGATGGCACCCTTGGCTATTCGGGGGAAAACGAAATAAAAGTTCTTCATATTAGTCAGCACATGAACATGGCACCTCTCTTAACTGTTTTTTAGTGTTTGACTCTTTTTCTTAATTAAAATCGTTTACTTACCACAACATAGTTTCTTCCTTCGTGTTCTACCTATTGGCATGCATTACATTAAAACTATTGCCATATCCTGATATAAAGTTATTTTTTATTTTAAATCTTGAGATAACGGTACCCCTATCGTGTCAGTTTTTGCCACAGATGTAGCTTAATGTGTTTTTTACTTTTTTACGACTACGGTTGTACCATCTAGTGGTGAGCGTGGAAACGGTTCTTTTACTTTCTTAAATGTCGCCTGAAAAGACTTTAGTGAACTTTGAAATTTTGAGATTATTGTAAATTTACATCATGCATAATGAAGTTAATATTTTTCGATGTTTTTGCACGCCGTTGTAGTTAGGTGCTTTCTATTTCAATGTGAATCTCGAGAATCAAGGCCTCAACTAGGGCCTAATAAATCCTTAGCTGTCCTAATAATGGTATGAAATACATTTCGTCAATGTTTGCCTTGGTTGCGGTGTTATAGCTGTCAAACGATTGTTTATATTAGTTTGATCTGAATTACTATGATATTTGATCTGAATTACTATACACGCTGAAATCTGAGTGGTTTGAAAGCCGCGGTTCTGTAATTAGTAATTAAAAGTTGCATCTATTTAGAATATTACTTTTAATATAGACGTACACTTATGTATCGCAAGGAAGTAGGATATATGCAGTAGAAGTGAGGTCGTTATGAAGTATGTCTCATGCTACTTTGAATGACAAGATACGTAATAGTTTGATTAGAGAACGTTGTGGACTGAAAGCGGATGTAGTGACTAGAATTGAGAAAATAATGTTGCGTTGGTTTGGACATGTGGAGAGGATGACGGAAGAAAGACTGACAAATAAATCGAGCGAATGTGAGTGGAACGGCCGGTAAGGGACGGCCCAGGCGGACATACTTCGAACAAATAGGGGAAGTATTAGCGAAGGGCAAGGTAAAACGTTCCCGAAACCGGCGTGCGTGCATGCAACGACTAATAATAATAATAATAAAATCGTTTATTTCAGGCTTTACCCATATAAAAGTTAGTACATACATTTACACCAAAGATATGAATAAAAATATATCACAAGAGTTAGATACATAAAACTTAACTAATCACTTAAAATTAATGTGAAGGGTGCGAGAGACAGCGACGGTTACCTATCTTATCTAATGAATGTTGAGGAAGCGAAAGTGATCTGTCAGGATCGTGGCAAATGGCAGTCCCTGGTCTCTATCTACCCCTCTGGGATACAGGCGTGAGTTTATTTATGTATGTAAGTATAGACGTTGTTCAGAGTTGAGAAATGTTTAAAAAAATTCGCGAACAATTAGTACCGCGTCTCCGTTATCAGAATAATGACCTGCGGAACCGTGGCACGCATGCTCTGCTCTGTAAATTCGAGTTTGTGTTGAGAATTTTTTAGAAAATAGCCTGTTTAAAAAAAAAACTAGCGTATTCGATAGCTATTTTAAGGCACGTTCATTTTGCCATGACTTTCAAACCACCCAAAATTCATGGTGTATAATAGCTCCATAACACAAACAGCAAATCGGTAGTCTTTGTGTGTAACATTGCAACCCGTCTTGTTCTGTGGCGGCTCTGTGGCAGATCCATCGATGTCCTATTAGAACGCCATTCAGCCATAACCGTGCTGTTATCAGTCTGTGGGGCAGCTATGGACTGGAGGCCCAGATTTTTTATAGAGACCCAATTACACAGTGTTTGAAAATATAGAACAAAATACATATTATTTACAACAATCTGTCACATGTTTCACAGATTGTTTCATAGATGGTCATAATTATTTTGCATTACAAGAATCTTCATATTCACATTGAAATAGGCGATGTTTTAATTAGGTTCACTAAGTAACTACCCAAATATTCTGTCACATTATAGAAATACTTAAAAAATGCTAAAATATTTTATTTAAATGTTAAATGTATGCAAAAAGATGTTTAAATAGCTTATTCGCTTAACAGTGTGGTAAAAATATCGATTTATAATTTTGTGATTATGAAATAATAACTATTATCTTAAGGAAAAGTAAGAAATGTAGAGTTATTTTTAACATTCTAGTCTCATGTTTGTTTGTTTTTATCACTATAATATTGTATTATTTTAAAACGGAAAGTTATTTTCTCTTTTTCATTGTAAGCCTAATGGTTTATTGAGATATATGAGATTTTTGTATACTGTGTTATACATAGAACAACTTACTGACACCTGTGTATTTTTAATTAATTTTACAGATTACTTTCTATCTAAGGACAAATGTTAATTTAGACAAAAATGTTATTTTATAAATACATCCAAAGACCTGTCACTGACTCGTGCTTATATTAATGAAATAAACAAGAAAGTATTTTATTTTCTAGTGGAGTTAGGTTTTGAATACAATAATAGTGTGCTATCGAGCGCGTAACATAAAGAACTGAATTGTATAGGTATTACATTTTTACTTTTGTATTTTTAACAAATTGGTATAGATGTAGTATTATATTACGCTTTTGTTTATGAGTACCTATGTAGATAAAATCACAATAGTCCTCTCACCGTGTTATGTACTTATTTATGAATGAAATTTCGTCAATTGGATATAAAAACAATATACTTAAATCACCGAAGGAAATTTCGTAATAATATGGAATGAAACAATAAAAATTGGCCGTTACTAATATAACCTAATAATTAGGAAGGATTCAAAATTTGTTGAACGGAATAGTTTGTAAGAACGCGTATTGTTAAATTTTTATAATCTAATAATACTCGACAAGAGTTAGGGTAGATTTTGCTAAAATTGTGGATGACAAAAAAAAATACGAAAATTCTTCTGACAACTGTCTAATTTATACACAAATTGTATACAAAATTTTGCCGTTTTCATGATCTGTATTTACTCACAAACTATTATTGTATACCTATTCCTATCTCAATCTGGAGTTGTAACGGGAATGGTCGAAGCTTCGATAAAAAGTAGAAAAAAGTATACCCAAAAGTTAGTTGCTAATTTTTTTTACGGAAGTGTATCATCATCAACCCATTATGTCCCCACCGAGGGGCACGGGTGTCTTCCCTGAGGAAGGTATAGGCCATACTCCACCACGGGGGCCAAGTCCGGATTGGTGGAGGCTTGTAGACTAGTGGCTCGTCTACTGTCAGAAGTTGTCAAGCCGCCCTAAGGCCTCTGAAGTGTATAGATACTGATATTTAGTTTTGAGGTTGTAGAAAGCAAAGAATAGATCTAAATACATTTAACAAAAACTCGAATATCTTCCTTGTATTTTATCTTTAACAAAATTATATCCCTACTATTTAATTTGTATTGTAAATCTAAATTATTGTCTTTATTATAAATTGCTATACGCGAAAATTATCTCAATACTTGTATGTAAATATTAAGAAATAAACGGAAACACTCGATGAATCTATGGCTTTCATTTTCATTCAATCACTTTTATTAGCTTATCTTAACTTTTATTATGTTACCACTTTCGTAACTATGGCTTCCGAAGCCTGTAACTAAAATTATTTACTCAAAATACAATTAAAATCGTGACTTAAGCGCAATTTAAGACGTGGTTCAGTTGACAGCACGTCAACCTTTACGTTATGGGTGGCTGCAACTAAAACGTAAAGGTTGATCTGCTGTCGACTGTACAAGTCGGCCTAAGTGCCGTCATAAATCTAGAAATAAAATTGTACCTGACCTATTTCTGACTGGTTACTGCTAAAATGACGTAGGTAATCACAATTAAAACTACCTTTATCATGTTATTATACCGGTTTCCTACTATGTGCTACTTTCAGTAATTCTAAACCTCGTACCGATGTCTCCCCCAGAAATGTAGACACCCGGACTGGAAAACCCTGATGTCTCCCCCAGGGGGTTGACCAGAGGAAACACAGGTCTGAAGGGAGAAAATCCTACCTCGTGTAACACGCCTACAATTTTGCGTAATTATGTATTGGATGCTACTCGTACCTACGCCACCTACGGTCTCCAAGCCGGTGTGAAGTCAGCGTGGCTTTGTTAGAAGACTAGGGACAAGGCCTCCTGCAACTTTTCTCAAATACCTGCTGACTGATGCAAAAACTTGATAACAGATAGCAAAAAAAAAAACATAAAAAACACGACAAAGATCCCCTTCTTATTTTTAAATGAATATACTTTCTATGTTTCTCAGACAAGACGTTTTGAGAATGTGTGACGAACGAGACATTTTGAGAAAGGACGGGACGTTTTGCTAATGGTACTTTTTACGAACGGGACTTTTTGGCCTCGTATACGAGTATACTGCAGATAATTGCAGAAGTGCGGTCGTCGCTTTAATAAGGTCTCTAACAGCCAGTCAGCGTTCACAATTTAACAATAATACGACACACCGAGATAAATAAAGTCAGATTTTCGTGAATATCCTAGGACAGAAGAGAAATAATTTTATAGTTGGCTAAAACGATAAAGAAACTCAATAATACAAGAAATATTATTTTATTAAAACAAACGATATCACACCTATTTGCCCTAGACCGAAGCAAATTTAGCAATACCAACGTAACGAATACACACAACGTCAAAAAATCAGTGTTTTAACCACAAAAATGCACGAAAATAGAGAACGCACCATATACCACAAACATGCAAATGATGTAGAAAAACGGCACCCAGGTTATAATAAACCAATTCTCTTTGATGAACCATAAAGGCTTGAGCATCCTTGGAGGATTTCTGTTTCTAACACAGACATTGGCCGCTGTAGGAGAGTTCATAATTATGGCTCTTTCATCTTTCTCAATGTCTATCAAGGACTCGCATTCCAATCGAGATGGTAAAGAAAGTATTGGCTCATTCTGTCTACATTTTAATGCCGCTTCGAGGTTTATTTCGACTGGAGATTTCACGCTAAATGTGGATTTACTCACTACTCCTTTATCTGGTGTTATTTTCTCATACTTTCTTTTAATTTCATTTTCAAGGATTTCGGCTAGATATCTGTCATCGAATGTAGATTTAGTTGTAACTCCTGGATCTTGTACTCTTTCATTTTTAGTTAAATCTTCATCGAAGCTTATTTTTACAAACGCCTTGTTCTTAGGTATATTTTTGGTGGCATCAGCTGCCTGTTCTTGCGCCTTTTTCTCGTATTTCTTTTCGATTTCATGCATTAGGTTGTTTATTTCGTTGTTGTTCAGCAAATTGCATTGGCATTGTATGGATTGGGGAAACATCGGTGTCTTTGGCTCATCTTGTTTTGCTTCTTGTGATGTCCGCTTTGTTTCTCCCGAGAAAACATGCAAAACCTCTGGCTGTTGCGCTTGTGAACTAGTTTCTATTTGAGATTCTTTTAATTTATCAGGTGCTCCTTCCATATGCACTTCGAGTTCTTTTATCAGTCTAACCACTAGACTGTCCTCTAGTTTCCTTATCATAATGTCTATGATGTCAAACACCATTTGCCAATCTCCCTCTTTCTTGGAGGATCGTGACAAATCTTTGCATTCCTTCCTTTGATTTGATTTAATTTCATTGGAATCATCAGTATATGTCATCTTCATTTCAAGCGAAGTGTCAATTTCGGCAGTTTGTTTTGACGTTTTATCTGAATCTGTTTTTGTTTTGTGACTGTACGTGTTTGACTTGATGAATGTCTCCTCAGCGACACTGTTACGTGTTTCGAGTGAAGTGTACTTCACAGTTCGTGTTCTCGAGTCGTTTGCCACTAACGTTTCTGAACTCATCCGCCATGTGTTTCCTGTCACGTATTCCTCGTTCGTGGACTGATTCGTTTGACTTAAGTACGGTTTCGCTTGCAGACTTGAGAGGAACTTTGCGAGTGCCTCACTTGGTAGCTTCGACACTTTCTCCAACAAATCCTTGGCTGCTTTGTCTATTGCGATTTTGGAAGGTTTCGTTTTCGATTTCTCTAAGCCAGTTTTTATCTTCAGTTCATTTTTTATGATTTCTCTCCGAATGAGCATCCCGCCGTCTAGCGGTTGGGGGAATGCTTTTGAGTTCGATATCGAATATAGCAGCGGTTCTGGTAGATTTGGAGACCTTTCATGTGTTATGGCATCTCGTGGGGTTGGTTTAAAATAGTTGTCGCTGTCGATATATCTGGGTGTATCAGCTCTCTTATTAGTTTGCATCCTTGAGGTCGAAACATCCCACGGTGTAACAGTTTTTTGAGATATCGTATCAGAGTACGTCAAATTCTCTGCAGCCATATAGTTCTCTGTATCTGTTACGTGAAATTGTTCTGAATATATGAGGGCTCCAGTCGCCATCAGTTCTGACTCACTTACCGTCGACACAGGCAATTCTGAAGTAAGCATAGATGTCAAATTTTCAGAGTCACTCGTATACATTTCGCTTGAAGTGAAATAACTGCCCTCTGATGGTAGATTACTAGATTCGGTCAATTCACTGTCAAGTTTCGTTGTGATGGTGCTTACGTATCTTTCAGAATCAGCTGGTGTGCTAGTCACCTCTTCAGGTATGAAACTAGTTAGTAAGTTTGTTAACGTTCCAGGGCAATACAAGGTTTCATAAGCGTTGGGATTTAGCGTAACAGTGGGGCTACTAGTTTGCACCAAAGCTATATTTTGATCGTAAAAGTTTTTTGTGTCTGCATGAAATGCATCTTTAAAGGTATCTCTTCGTGGAATCGTCTCTACATCAGTTGCAGTATCGCTAGTAGTAGTGTATTCGTGCATATCCGATAAAGACATATCTTCGCCTGATTTCCCTTTGTCGCCTTCACTCAAAGGTTGTGATGAGCCATCGGACAAGATCTTAAAGTAGCTTTCGGAGTTATAGCTATTGAATTGAAATGAGTTTTTATCGGATCCGAATTTAAGTGAGGAGCGGCAAATTAAATCATTTGATACTAAACATGGATTTTTCTGAGTCAAAGTGGCATCGCTTCCAAATGATTCGCTTTTCATAAAAGTTGATGCGTTCGATGGCATGACTGTCTCAACTTGTACCTCATTTTTAGCAACAATATCTTCTGTATTATTTTTAAATGTTGACTTTTGAACTAATGTTGCATTACTCGCTTCCGAGTTGTCTGTAGACTCATTATCGTCATTTCCTTCTTCTTTCGAAAGTTGCACGGTTGTATTGCTTGTGGTATTTGGGTTGTCTGTGAGAATTTGTCCTATGTCACCAAAATCCCCCTTGGAGAGGGCATCTCGTGCGTCCAGACTACGAGTCTCTTGATCATTGGTTTCTTGTCTCGTTTTTGTTGAAGATATGCAGCCACAGAATTTAGGCGTATGGCAGGCCCAATCGGCTAAGTGAAGTAAGGATTTTGGGCTTGCAAAGTGCGATGATGTATTGGCAGTTTTGCAGTTTATGTAGTTGCCATCAGCTTTGTCTGTATTGTCTTCGCTGAGAGCAACTATAATACTCATTATTTTCTGAGCCTCAACCGAAGTTAGCAAATTAGTACTTACTGTCCTGTTGGGTACGACGACTATTTCTGTCATTGAATTTTGTCTTTTTACATGGTCTTGGAAGTAAAGTGTTGCATCTGTACTCTGTAAAATCACTTGATTTTGACCTGACAGATTTAGCAAAGATTTGTTCTTTACTGGTCTATGTGACTTTGAGGTCTTGTAATAAATATTGTTCTCATCTCCGACCATATAGTCTAGTAAATTCTCTTTAGCACAGACTTTCTTCAAGATAGATTGTCTTGAAACAATGTTGGTTAAAGAAGCTGTGTTGTCCTGCATCCTCAAGTTTATGGTCTTCCCGTAGAACATCTTTATCTGACGCTTTATTCTGTTTTTATGGTTCCTGAGATTCACGTTCCTTATCTTTTTATCGACCAACACTTTAGACTTTTTGGTATATTTGCTCGTTAGTTTCTTTGCTTTTTTTCTTTTGTAGCCATCGAAGACTATTTCAGGTTCCAGCCCCGTGTATTCTTTTATAAATTCTGATACAGTAATTTTATCTGGTTTTTCGATTTTTTCGCTATTAAGACTGTCAGATTGTTCCTTAAAAATATTTTCACTGGTCTCGAACTCAGGTTTATCATCTGGTTCATCTGATATGCAAATTTCGATTTTATTGTTTAGAGAATTTTCTCGTTGAGTTGCTACAGACGTATCAGATGGAGTGAAATTTGAAATTTCGGGACTCTTAGGGATTTTTGGATGTGTCGTATTATGTTTATTGGATGTATTTGCTTCGTTGTTCAGATTCGGGTCGTCACAGACCTCTTGTATGCCAAAAGCAACGACGTATGTTGGCAATTTTTGTTCAGCTTTGTTTTTTAACTTCTTATTTCGTTTCTCTGCTCGTTTCGAACGTTTTTTTGCATTACCATGTGGCATTTTTATTTACCTTCAATAAACCAGAGGCTCTGAAACAATATAAACAAAAGTGTGATACAGAAGTCAGAACTTCCATTTTAATTAAACATGTTTTACTGGATAGTATCCGATGAGGATTCTTCCTTAAAAAAAACGCAGCTTTAAAAATTACAAGTACATTTAATAAAACAATATAACACAGTATATGTTTAATCATTTAAATCCCATTTCTTTTTAATCAAATAAAGGAGTGGTACTGCGGATAATAGTTTTAGTTAATTTAAATTTAGCTTTTATAACAGGATTGTAGATGTGAACATACAAGAAGTAAAAGACAATAATTGCTAACAACAGAAACAACATACTACAACAGAAAAAAGCTTGTATTTTTGTGACATGCACAGTCTGATATTCGAATTTTTGTTCGATAGGTGATTCCATTTCTATTGCACTTTGCAATTCTCTCTTGTGATTCTTCGTAGTAAGGAAATAGCTTAGATGCTTTGCATCATACGTGCGTGAAATACGATCCACGGTGTCTACAGCACTGTGTGAACATGCAAAATCGTTACATGAAAATATTTCGTCCTGTTTATATTTAGTGCTATCATCCTCAGCGTCCACTTGCGATGACGAAGGTATGTAAGCTTCTTTAACTGTGTTTCCGACTAACATTTGTTCTCCCCATTTTCTTTGAGTAATCTCTTTGCTGATGAAACTATCAACTTCAGATTTATTTACGTTGTCTATTCCTACTAGTTCAAATATAGCCCTCGAGTTTGGCAAAGAGCAAGTCGTAGCTTTAGCATTAATGCTTCCATTATTGATATTGTTTAAATATTTAGTCCCTGAAGTCATATCAGTAACTTTTATGACCGATTCACTTTCGATGATTTTGTATGATTGAGTTTTCTTTGCGGCCTTTGGACATTTCGTTTGTTTAGGGAAAGAAGTTGTAATTTGGGTACCTACTGATTGCTTATCTCCTAGATTTCTGACCTCTCTTTTCGATGGTTCCTGGTATACGGATGATGCTTTTCTGTAGACACAGCTGATATCGTCACTGTCTTTGCTCATACCTTCACTTGCAGAGCTGAATATTGTGATGAAATATCCAACGTCTTCTACACACATCGACTCGCCATAAGTACCCATTCCTAGACAAGGATAGTTGATCAATGTGTCATTCCTTGGAATTCTTTTAGCAAGTTCCTTTTCATATGCTTCGTATGAGTCTTTTGCTGCAGCGGTTAAATATAGTTTATGACCCATTTCTGGCTCCTGCGAATATGAATGTCGTTTTTTTGTGGTATTTTCGTCGATATTTGAATTTATAGTTGGAAAGAGTAGGTTTGATTTATGAACAATAGCCAGATTAGGATCAGATTTACAATAATTTCGTAAATGTTTGTTATGACTAACAGCTTTCTTGAGCAACTGAAGATCACCTGCTATAATTTTACAGTTCGTTTCATTTACAATAGACGTTAGGTTTTCTTCGTTGCAAATATTAGTCTCTATGATTTCATTGGATTTATTAATATCTTGTAAGTATTTATCGTGGCTCAGAGAAGTGTCCAGTAATTCTATGACATCTGCCATGATGTTATTTTCAGTTCTTTTTGGTACAAAGTCTTCATCATCTCTCATAGTTCTTATTATTTGGTTCGGTTCATTACAACTTTGTTTATCATTATTTATAGCGTTGAATAAATCTATATTTTTAGCATTGGCTTGAGTCACAAAAGTATTAAGTTTTTCTTTACTTAGTAAAGCATTGTTGATGATTTCGACAGATTTAAGGGAATTTTGCAGGTCAATTCTAATACGATTTATAGCAGCGTAAACTTGGTTCTGATCTGTTTTGATGTTATATTTTATTGAATTTTCTACAATATGATTGCCTATATCTGATTCAATATTTTTATTATTTGTAAAGGGCTCTGCTTCAGTTATCCTTACAGTTGGAAGATCTCCTTTCTTTTTTGTACCTTTTTGGACTATTTCTGTAACATCTGGTTTTTTCAGGTCATCAGAGTCAGCTAGTAAAGGTGCTATTGTAGTATTTCCTTCAACTTCGTCTTTAAGAACCTCAATAACGAAATTGCTTTCGATATCTTTTAGTGTTGACTGTATTTTTTTATTTTGACTATGTACTTTGACGACGATGTCAAGAAGACTGTTGCCCTCAGCTTTGTAATTTGACAAAAAGACATTGACTTTTTTTAATTGTTTTATTAAATTTTCCCCGGTAAATTTTCTTTTGTGACAATCGATTCTGAGAACGCAACATTCGTTCTTCCGAGTTGTTTTATTGTTTTTTTTAGTTTTCCTCACTGCTATGGCTCTTTTTACTTTCGATCTTTGAATGTCTTCGACCTTTCGTCTTCGACTTTCGATCTTTGATCGGAATGATTTTTTAAGCATTCTAGGACTCTTTTTATTATTTTTATTAATCATTATGTGACAGTTTTCGTCTGCACTCTTACCATACAAAGACCTGACAATACCATCTGAAACGTCCATCTCGGAAGAAGCATCTTTTATAGGTTCGACAAAAAAATTTACGGTCTTTTCTGAAGCATCCTCATTCATTAAACTTAGAATGTCTTCGTCTTCATCTTGCATTTCAGATTCCTCAACAATAGAATCTTTTGTCAGGGCATTTGAGAAGCCCTCGACGTTTATCTCTTTTTTATCTAGACCTATATGATAATCTACTACATCTTCAATAGCCATACTTTTACTAGACTTATTTTTAACTGGTTTTTTAAGTAACATTTCCCTATCGACAATATCGTTATTGACTTCTCTTTTATTGGCATGATCAGCTTTTTTAGACAAAAAACTTTTTTCTCTATCAGGTTCTCGATTATCAATTTTTATTTTGGGACGAGTCATGTTAATAGACCCTTTTTTAAAATCTTCCACCATGCGCTCCAGAGATTTGCGTGAAATTACTAAAACTTCAAAGGTTGCAGTCGATAGAAAAGAGTTTTGGCACACCAAAATAGTATTCTGATCCTTTTCAATCTTTTTCAATTTAACTTTTTTTGAAACAATGTTTGGTTTATTTTCATTAACGTCACTTGAGACGTTTACCACTACTGCATTGGATTTCCTGTTTGTATCACCCATTGCCGTTTCTGGTAGTATAACAAACATGTTTGATTTTGATATTTTTGAGTCATTCGCATATTTATCAGTACTTTCTTCGTTTTCTTCCTTAATTTCCTTGTCTAGACGATTTAAAATCATGGATAGAGGTGTACTTGATCTGGATGATTTATCTAGTTTACAAAGAGACGGAGTTAAAACGTTAACGTTTGGAGCAGTCAGTCTGTTAAGGACTGCTCGGAACGAAGATTTGATCTTCGTCATTACTTCATCGTCTTCAATCATGTGTTTATCTAAGTATTTCTTCATGAGCATTCTCAAATTATCTATTACTATATCTTCATCTTCTTCAGTGCAAATCTTGGGTACTTCGTCGTTATTTCGCGGTTTATGTTTTATTTTTATCACCACCATAGAGCTATTTTGCGCAGCTAACGTGGGTAATTTCAACTTGGACTTCCTCTTCATTTTCTTTCGCCCCTTCTCTTGACAGATACGTCTTAAGATGCAGTGGTCTGTCTCTATACTGACATCTTTTCTTTCTTTTTTCAGTTTCTCTACTTTGTTAATTTTCTTTACTATCAAGTTGCTGTTCTTCGTCTTATCCTTCTGCACATCATTGGCGATCGCACTTTGCGGTATTTTTAGACGAATATTAGGGTTTCTGTACAGCACTCTAGTGCTGGGGACCTCCCTTGTTCGGATGTCGTCACTCTTTTGTACTTTGACCATGGCGGTAGGGTATCAAGGCGTCTGTTCCAGTCTCAACGTCTCATAGCTCTTTAGATTTTCTCGGTCTCAGAATTTTTCATTAGTTCTGAAACCAAAAACGTTTATACTCTATTCACAGTTCAGATCCTGGATTAGTTGTAACGAGTGCTGTTCTTTGTCTTCACTAATATTATCGGTAAAGAAGAAGTTGTAGGAATAACTTGCAGTGGAATAAAATGAACAAACAAATTCGATGTTTAGGTACAACGTTATAGACACTCACAGTATAAGATATTTCTGATATTTTGGACATTACGACTGTCTAGTGTCTGTAGGTCGACATAGTAGGCCACCACAATTCAGGCTCGGCCTAGTGCGGTGGTCACTGCTAATGACTTCATCATCAGCCATGTGACACCCACTGCAGGACATAGGCCTCCCTCATGGTTTCCCGGTCTTGTGCCGCCCGCATCCAGCGATTCCCCGCTACCGTAGCCAGCCAGGAATATTGGGGCCGCCGGGGACTGGGGGCCTGGACATTTTGGATACAATCATAAGGGGTTTTTGCCATAATCGCCTCCCTTGGCAAGCGGGTTGGCGATCGCAGTATGCGGTTAGAATCTCAGGTAGATACTGCTGCCCGTCTCCTGGTAATTTATTTCCTTAGTCGCTTTCTACGACATCCACGGAAGGAAATGGAGTGACGCTATTCTTAATCCGGCGCCACACGGGCGCTAATGAGTTAGTTTTGGTTAAATAATTTATTTTGCATGGCGATGCTAGGCGAGGAGATGGTTGGATTTTCATTTTTGGTGCTTCCCTCGTCCAGTTGGTCACATTTGCGTGACGCCTCTCGCCTAGAGGGGGTCACACAAATGACGTCACACTTTAGGAATTATTAAATTAAAACGGCACTTCCAAAATTATTTGTAATTCCATTTAAAATCTTTTTCCAGCAAATGAAATTAACGAAGAATTTATAAAGAAAATACCAAAATTATGATATAAACTTTAAACCTCAAAGGTACCTACTTAAAGAGTTGGTAATATTTTACGGTTTTCGATGCATGCATGCACGCCGTTTTCGGGTACTTTTTATCTTGCCCTTCGCTAATACTTGCATCCCCTATTTGTTCGAAATATGTCCGCCTACAACGTCCGCCACCGCCACTTCCACACGCATTCGCTCGATATAGATATAGGTATAGACTACACTTTATTGCACACAAAAACGGAAATTACACAGATTTATTTTCTTAACATAAGAGTACAGACTGCGGCCTTATATTTCTCACATTTCTCTTTACCTACATTTGCCGAACGTGACAACCGGCCGCCCATAGCCAGGTAGGTAATGTCCCTTAGAAAGTCATCATCATCATCATCGTTTGACGCCCACTGCAGGACATAGGCCTCCTTCCTTCGTGGTTTTCATGACCATGAGGGGTTTTGCCATAATCGCCACGCTTGGCAGGCGGGTTGGCGATCGCAGTATGCGGTTGGAATCTCAGGAAGACGCTGCTGCGAGTCTCCTGGTAATTGATTTCCTTAGTCGCCTTCTACGACATCCACGGAAGGAAATGGAGTGACGCTATTCTTAATCCGGCGCCACATGGGAGAAAAGAAAGTAATTAAGGCTTATTTTCTGCTCCGTAATAAGGTTATCCCCCGTTGGTTACCCAGGAGCGAGTAGTAAATAGTGCAGTCGACAAGACCTCAACATTTGCGAGTTCCACTAGGTGTCCACAGTTAGGTACAATACGGCCGATTCTGGGACACACATCTTTATATTGATTATGTAGGTAACTGAATTGTAAAAATAGTCCTCTATCTTTGTCACAGGGGCTCAATATCCTGAAGTGCCCAGGGCCTTCAATTGGCTAAAGACGAACCTGAGGGTGCGCTTTATTCTCATAATATTACGGGCGACTTTTCAACAACAAAGTAAAGGTGGATGAGATATCGACTGTTCTAGCAAAGAAAATGAATATCCACAAGGAACTGTACTCACCAGAGATTCCGCGTACGTTTTCATCAAGAATCACGACAATAGATTTACAAAACATTAAACAGAATACAAAAGTTTGCACGCGAAATTTTTTCCATTGCTCTGACGTACATTCTGAATGCTTGCTGTCTTCTTGACAGAACGGTTGGCGTGTCAGATAGCTGGCGAATGGCCAGTGCAATGAAATTGTATAAAAAAGTAATACTTTAATCAAATCATTCAACCCATTTACGTTAATTTTGTGTTAGGGAAAATTAAAACGTGAACAAAGTAATATTTACAAGTTAGGAGTTTCACTGCGTGATCGAATCAGGAATGAGGAGATCCGCAGAAGAACCCGAGTTACTGATATAGCTCGAAGAATTGCTCAGTTGAAGTGGCAGTGGGCGGGGCACATAGCTCGGAGAACTGATGGCCGTTGGGGCGGAAAAGTTCTGACCTGACGACCGCGGACCGGACGCAGCGTGGGCAGGCCCCCCACCAGATGGTCTGACGACCTGGTTACGGTGGGACAACCGACAGCCTTACCACACAGGCTTAGAGTTCAATCTCCTATGTTTGGCCTGAACCAAACACTCCAATGACTTCTAATCCCAGCATGTAGGTACCAATGACTTTGTTTTCTAAGTTACGTACATTTTTGTTAAGTTATAGTAGCAATACTATTCGCTAACCGTGAAGGAAAACATCGTGAGGAAACCCTTGCTACGTACAATGGCCAAATATGAGGCTAAGTGCGGAAATCTCCAGTCAAACTAGAACACTGAAATGTCGTCGATGACAGAAAATCTGGTGGACCGTGATCTCTTGTGATTAGTAGCATCGATGAGAAACCAGTATTTTCTGTTCGAGTAATTTATTCAATCACCGTGCTAATCCTTGCAAAGGGGTGTATTTGGGCAAGCGATCGTGTATTGTTTAATCGAATCTCCGCAGGGTTGAACATTGATAATATAGCTTTAATCGAAACAGAGGTGCCTAAATGGTATTTAGCTAAGTATATCGTATTATTTATAAAAACACGATGCCTTAAAACATTTCATAAACGCCGTCTGTCTGTCTGTGATAGACAATTTATTAGGGAGAAACTTTACCAGAGTTTTAAGGGAATCGTACTACTTTAATAAACTGTTTAAAGGGAATCGTGTTAGTGTCTAAACTAGTGATCGTAAGTAAATGTTCATTGCTTCAGCATCTGCGCATAGAAATTATTGTGTTGTTAGGTGTACTTTTACTACCGGATGTTATTTTATTGCAATATAACAACTTTACATAATTTTAAATGAGTGAATCCCTAATACAAGCCGAGTTCTAGCCCCATTTGGAACTTCTAAAACACTCAACTCAAAATACTTGCTTCCATACTAACTTGTTAATACCAACCTAACACTAAAACAACATTAAAATACTTTTTCCTTTAATTACCAACTTTAATTCCGGACAAAGACTTTTTTAAACACAATACGTTATTTGTTTTCCGCAACTGTAATGTATGCAACAAACGAGTTGCAAACACAACGCAACGAAAAAAATGCGAGAAATTTTTCGAGAGAAAAATGACGCTTGCAAAATTATGAACCGGTCAGTTCCAAAGCAAACCCGATCTTTTTCCCTAGGAATAGAGGTCAAGATGGTGTACTAGGACGGTAGCAATAGTTGTGTGTAAAAGGAACGTCCTTACCATATTTCACCATCGATTCAAACTTTTGTGTTGAGTGTTTGAGAACGGAGGTTGGTCGGCAAAAGAACTTGGTAAGTATGCCGTTGGAGTTAGTATTTTACTTTAACTGAAATTGGGTGAACGGGAAAGAAAGGAACAATGTAAAAACTTCTACAATAACACTTTTGCAAGCATCACATATTTCTTTACAAGTCAAGAAATTGAGCTAATTGAGCATCAATTAAACACGTTTTTATGAAAATCTAGTTTAGTTTGGTATATCGTAGGTACTAGTAAGTTTTTAGTCTAGTATCTTAGTATATATCTATTTGTTTACTAATTTTGGGTGGCTTGAAAGACATAGCAAAATGGATAGGAGGCGGTAGGTACTAATTTCTCGCGCATTTTTTTAAACACGACTTCACAACTTCTTGTTTATTTACGTCTATAATACTTAAAAAATAATCTAAATAGATGCCATTTTTATTTACTAATTAAGGTTTCAAACCACCCAGAAATATGCATATAAAATATATATTTTACAAAAGTGTTATTCTTGCAATACGCCAATTAGAATTCGTCATTTACAACGACTTTTGTTTCGAGACTTTTGATTTTTTTTGTTAAATTTTCAATTAAAACGACGCTATTTGATAGAACACGTTTAAAACCATATATGTTAAATGGAATGGTCATCTTTCCAAGTAGAACAATGATTCAACGAGGGTTGCGGCATTAGCAGAGCGCGTAAAGCGCGAATTCAGTGTTAGGAGCTGGCTCAGGGTGAAGTAAGTGGACTGTCGATACAAAACGTGGCACTAGGGACCAGAGAATTTATTACCTCTATAGTTGTCGCAATGTAAGAAGCCCGTTTTGATAGCTACACAAAAATGCATTTTACTTTGGATTTACTCGAACAAATACATAAAAAGACACATACTCCGGCATATTATTTAACGGTCGAAAGAAAAAACTGATTTTGTAGCTTAAGTTACTTAAAAAGTTACTCATAGTTTAGATTTTTAATGTTTTTGATCTCAAACTAGGTTAGATTCTATGGTTTTTGTAGCTGTCAAAACGGGCTTCTTATATTTTGACGACTTTAATTTAACACACACACGCTATGGATTCGGTCACACAGAGAGAGACTTTAGTATTACCAACTTAAAGCGCTAAACTAGGAAACATGACGAAATACTTGTGTTGCCATAAACATTCAGTATTGTTATGTGACCCTTGATATTTGAAATATAAAAAATCTGAGAAAAAGATTACAGAACAAATAATGTTTTAAGACACAGACACTAAATGTGGTGTTTCAGGAATTGCGCAATCTAGATAGTAAAAGTAAAAGCGTATTAAAGAGTTCTATCCTATCTTAGGAATGAGGAGATCCGTAAAAGAACCCGAGTTACTATTATAGCTCGAAGAATTGCTCAGTTGAAGTGGTAGTGGGCGGAGTATATAGCTCGGAGAACTGATGGTCGTTGAGGCGGAAAAGTTTTGACCTGGCGACGGCAGACAGAACGACGCAGCGTGGACAGGCTCCCCATCAGATGGTCTGACGGTGGTAGGAAGTCGCTGGGTGCGGGAAGCACAAGACCGGGAAGTTTGGAAAACCGTGAGGGAGGCCTATGTTCCGCAGTGGGTGACAAATGGGTGATGATGATGATGATGATCCTATCTTAACCCAGCCTGTTCAGTCTTACGCTGATCTATATTACATTTCCTATTATACCTATTCTATCATCAATGGATAATAATCATCTTACGTGTGTAACTATCTATACATATAAGTGTATGTTTATTTATTTAAGCATTAGGTATTATTTTATTATACAAATCTATATAAGAACAAGAATAAACTTCATTTGACAACATTACAAAGAATATGTGATAGTTATGCTGGGACCGGTAGTAGCGTGGCGGTAGAACGCCGGCTTCTCACTCGGGAGGTCGTGAGTTCGAATCTCGGCTTGTACCAATGACTTTGTTTTGTAAGTTAAGTGCATTTATGAAGTTATTTTATTTACTTCATTTTATTTATTGGGTTTTAGGAAAACCGTCGACTAGAGATAACATGATACATACATGTACATCATACATACATGTACATTGTACATAAATAGTAACAGAGCTTGTAGTTCAGAACACACAAAAATTTACAATATCAAAAACAAATCCCTACTTAATTAAGCTAAGCAAAACAGTCAAATCTAACAATCACCTGTATAATAAACAAACAATGTAAAAGAACCAAGCCCATCACATACTAGTAGGCAACGTTATAGTATCAATACCACTCACTAACGGTGAAGGAAAACATCATGAGGAAACCCTAGTGTCTGAGATATTTACATACCTCAACACTTGCTACGTACAATGGCCCAACTATGAGGCTAAGTGGGGAAATCTCTAGTCGAACTAGAACTATAACGTGATAGTTGTGCTATTATTTTGCTTTACATAGTATATTTTTATTTTGCCTGCATTATTTAAAATAGCATTTCTTTAATTTCTCACTTTAGCACACCGTCTCTCGTCACCCATTGACTGGCTAGAATAAAATACTAATTAATACGAAACCCGCCTATAGGAAAACATTTACTTGGTGCAATAAATAATTTTAATAATAATAATCTACCTTATTGCATCCCAACCTACCCTGACACATCTTGTCCCCCGACCTATATACCTACAAGCCTATCATAACCTATCATATTCGCTCATTTGCCTAGTGCCAATGCGGGGCAGAGGCGGTGTGCAGAGAATCGCTCGCTCCGCAATAAATCCAGCCGGAGCTTCCGCTCACTCTACGCTCGCCCGATTGCAAATCGCACCGCGATCCAATATCAGCTGGTTTTCTTTTCAAGCGTGGTCGGATTTACTGTTTCAATCGACTCTTCCTTGCTAGCTTTAAGTAGGTTGCAGTCCTACCAACATACATACATAGCAGTGTATACATACACACATAAACTCACGCCTGTATCCCAGAGGGGTAGGCAGCGACCAGGACTGCCACTTGCTACGATTCTGCCTGACAGATCACTTTCGCTTCCTCAAGATTCATTAGTCGCTACATGCACGCACGCCGGTTTCGGGTACTTTTTATCTTGCCCTTTGCTCTCTATTTGCCTCCGATTTACCTAAAAAAATGCAACATTCGAAATTCTCCTCATAAGCAGCCTATATACGTCCCACTGTATGGCACAGGCCTTCTCTCTGGGAGAAAGTATGGGATTGATCACCACGCGTGCCCACCACGGATTGGCGATTTCAAGCGCTGAGGTATCCCAATAGCTCAGACAGTCAGATTTCCTCACGATGTTTTCCTTCACAGTTAGCGAGTGGTATTGCTACTATGTACATGTACATTTGTGAAGTTATATATAACATAACTTAGAAAACAAAGTCATAGCCAAAGTAACAAAGTACATGCCCACACTGGCAACCGAACCTGGGTCTCTCGCTTTCGAGTCCAATGTTCCACCCACTAGGCTACCACCACC
Organism: Yponomeuta evonymella; assembly: GCA_963969515.1. Classification (NCBI taxonomy): domain Eukaryota; kingdom Metazoa; phylum Arthropoda; class Insecta; order Lepidoptera; family Yponomeutidae; genus Yponomeuta; species Yponomeuta evonymella. Next base: position 3,249,772 of record OZ018369.1, read on the forward strand.
GCCAATTCTCCTCAAAATTCCTGAAATACCCCAACTAGAGTATGTGTTTTACAAACAAACTTTTGCAGTGTAATGTTTTTCTTACATTTAAATTTGTTTAAATACCAGGGCTTAAATTTGTTTATTAATATAAATATTGCAACATAACAGTATTTAATTATACTAAGGCGTAATGCCTTACACTACCTATCAAAAATCTTCTAGCATTTGTTAGGTACATACCCACATCTATCTATTTATTATATTCGCGCTGTTACTCTACCAACGTCGTAGCCTCGGGTAAATCATCAAATTGTAACATTATCTATCAAATGTAGTCATCAAAAGTCAGAAACATTTGTTTTAATGAAAAATTTAACAAAACATTTTCAAAAGATAGATATATATAGAGAGTATGGGTCTAATCGTCACGCTTGCCCACAGAGGATAAGAATAATAGCATATTTTTTATTTGTATCAGAAAACTCATAAGAAACTCCTTGGACCTAGGAGAAAGGTACATTTATCAAAAAGCAAATACTCGTAGCTAGGCGTCAACCTGCAGCAAACAGGCAGCGCCCCCATCCGGAAAAATATACAAATAGAACTAGCTACAAAATAGTTAACATCAATTCTTGGTTAACATCTAAATTAAAATAGTTTTATTCTAGATTTACGATTATCCATTAGATTGACGATTTTAAGCGCTAAGTTATGTAAGCATTTCAGATACTCTGGTCTTTTCACGATGTTTTCCTTCACAGCAAATGGTGTTATTCTCAATTCTAAGCACGATCAAACCTCGATTTGTGTCCTCTGAACATAGTAAACTGTACGGGAATCTTTCTTAAATGTATTTAATAACAACAGAGTGCAAGTTCCGTACGAATTTGTAGGTACTTACATATTATAAGTGGTTCAGGAATCGTGTCACGGTATCAAGTACATTATCTCTGAAATCTAAAACAAAAAAAGTACTATAACCCGGTCCAGAACAAACGGACGTGCAATAAACTATTGTAGCTCCTAAGGCGCCTTCGAACGTTATCCGAATAAGTAGAGACAAACTGTCCCTGAAATCGCAAGTCCACGGCGGGCACGTATAGTGATTAAGACCACACTCTGAGAGAGAATATTACGTACACTGTAAGCAGTTGGACCAGCACCTTTCCAAATTGATATTATTGATGATGGGATCTGGAACAGAGGTGCGGACGAAACTCTTATTGGTCCTAAGGTGCCTTAAGCTCCTTCATGTATTAATTTTAAGCCTGTTAGTAAAAAAAAGGTTTTTTTCTAATTGTGTCTAGTCAGTCCGGTACCCTTCCATATTGATACGCTGTGGCTCCGCAAAACATATTTTATGTCTTCACCGCCTACATAAATGCGTAGGCCATTTAGAAGTGAGACGAGTTTAATATAGAAAAAGGTCCACGAAGCTCGAAATCCTTGTAATTAGGTTAAGTGCGCCCATATGGCCCCCCGGGATTTTGCCACGAAAACCGGGGTTCTTCCACTGTGACGCGACAATGTTTGACCGCTCGCAGTCATTTTTAGACCGGCCAACACGCTTACCGAAAGAAAAATCTCATGCCAGCATGTCTAAATTTTAGTTAATTTACATTTGGATTTAATAAGATTGGATAAGAATCATAACGAAGTGGTGTGTGTTATGGGAGGCTCAGCAATGGAAGAGTGCGGGCTGGTTGATTGAAGAATCAGAATCATACGTTTCCTCATGATGAAATCCATTTACTTATTATGGCATGAATCGTAAGTAATAATTAGTGCTTCGCTTGATTGAAATCTCAATGTTTTGAATCCATTGTGCGTTGAAATTAAAAATTCGTTTTGAAAACGAAAGCCTGAAATTTGGATAAGGTTCTTTGGAGAGAAATGGTTGGTGTGCCATACTAGATGGGAACATATGCAATGAAACTGCGAGTTGTAACCTTAATTTAAGTTTTTAAACCTACTAACATAGTTTGTACTTCTAGTTTAGTTTTAGTATTTAAGGCTACTAACAACACTATGGATCTCTGTTTTATCCGAAATAAATGTTTATTATTATTATTATTATTATTAATTTCTCTTGCCCGAGTCGTTGATTTCCCAGGCATGGTTCTGTGGAAAAAAAATGTTCGTAATTGATATGATTCCGACAGAAGCAACTACAGGCCCATTTCATTAGCCACTATTATTGCAAAATTGATGGACAGCCTGCTGGACCGCATATTGTGTGGACATTTGAGGTTGAATGATGCACAATTTGGTTTTCGTTCTGGACTGTCCACTGAAAGTGCAATATTCTGCCTTAAGCATGTTGTCCGTTATTATACCGATTGCCAGACCCCAGTCTACGCCTGCTTTCTGGACCTGTCAAAGGCTTTCGATTTGGTGTCCTATGAGTTGCTCTGGTACAAGATGCGATCGGAAACCACTTTACCGGAGGAATTTATCGCGTTTCTTAATTATTGGTACAACAGCCAAACGAATGTTGTGAAATGGGTGGGAGCAGTTTCTGACGAGTATAGGTTGAAATGTGGTGTGAGACAGGGAGGGTTAACCTCTCCTCGTCTTTTTAATCTGTACGTAAACGGGCTGGTGGAGGAACTCAGTAGCGCCGGAGTTGGTTGTTCCATAGAAGACAAATATATTAACAACATTAGCTACGCCGACGATATGGTGCTGCTGGCTCCCTCCATAAGCGCGTTAAGACGACTGGTAAGCATATGTGAGACATACGCCGGGGCCCATGGTCTCAGGTACAATGTAAAGAAGAGTGAAGTCTTAGTTTTCCAAGCACGCGGTCGAAAGGTCACCACTGTACCACCTGTGTACCTAGACGGAGCTGAGCTGAAGAGAGTTTCGCGATTCAAATACCTGGGTCACTGGGTCTCGGATGACCTCACCGATAGTGAAGATATTGAGAGAGAGCGCAGGGCTCTGGCTGTCAGAAGCAATATGTTGGCTCGTAGATTTGCGAGATGTACAGTGGCCGTGACGATCACGCTATTTAAGGCTTTCTGCCAGACTTTTTACACGTGCGGTCTATGGGTCACCTATTCGCAGAAAGCGATCAGCGCCCTGCGCGTTCTGTACAATAATGCGCTTAGGATGTTGTTGGGGCTGCCGAGGTACTGCAGCGCGTCATCTATGTTTGCTGAGGCCCGCATAGACGGCTTTTATGCAATTATGCGGAAAAGAGCTGCCTCGTTACTCAGCCGGATCCGAGGCAGCACTAACAGCATCCTGAGAGTTATAGCAGGCAGATATGACTGTCCGGTCATGTGGCACATGGAACAATGGCACCTTAATTTAATTAGTTTTAATTTGGTCTAATTTAATTTTATTTTATTCAGTTTGGCTTGATTTGATTTGATTCAATTTAATTTGATTTATTTTGATTTGATTCAATTTAATTTGATTTATTTTGATTTGCTTTAATTGGATGTGATTTGATGTGATTTAATCTGACTTAATTTAGTTTGATTTGATTTAATTTAGTTGAATTGATATGATTTGGTTTGAATCGATTCGATTTGATTTAATGTGTACATACGAATATTATTACTAACATAGCATAAGTCACGATTGTTACTAATACTATATGGGCATTGCCTGAAATAAATGAATACAATACAATAAATACAATATGATGCAGAGAATTCGTGGGTTTCGGAAAAGGGGTTTGTAAAGTAACATTCAATATAGAGCTTAAGGAAATCCAAATTGCACAAAGAGCCATACACCGAGCATGCTGGGCGTCACTCTTGTATGCGATGTCGTAAGATAAGAATATTATTTATTGTACACCGAAAAAAACAACAAACCCAAAGGTGCATAGTACAATTGGCGGCAATTCGACGGAAGACCAAAGTGGAAGCCGTGGGCACAGGAATCACGAAAATTAATCACGAAATGGGCGGGACATCTGCTTAGACGATAAGACGGATGGTGGACGAAGGCGGTCACAGAGTGGTGGCCGAGAAGGGTGGGAGGTGGGCCACCTACCCGATGGGGCGATGATATTAAGAAGGCAGCAGGAGGACAATGGACGATATTGGAAGAGGACCGGTGGCGTTGGCACCACGCTGACGAGGCCTATGCCCAACAGCGGGCGTCTGTATAGATAGAGCTTTAAAAATTGCTGGTTATGCTCGAAGGTACCCACTCACAGAGTCAAAAAGACTTGGACCTTTGTGAAACCCCCCGAAAACTATGGAAGGGAAATAAAACTCCAGCAGAACGACAAATGGCGACATGCGCCTATTTGTCTTTGCGTTTGTCTTCGGGGGGTCAAATATTCCTAACATTAATGCCTGGATTAGGGACTAGCTACCCGTTGACTCGGTTCGCCCACAGGAAGATATGTTTGTATCCTATTTACTTTATAAGATACTTAAACGCTCTCTCTGTGACAATGACTGTGGTAGAAATTGCTGCAGTAGAAATATACATCATAAATTGCTTGTATATCTATTGCAAATGAATTATGCAGCGTTTTTTGAGCATTTACGCTCGTGACTAAAAAGTCTTATTCGGGAAAGGAATCCTTGTCGGTACACTCGGTATGTGTAGGCGGTAGGCCCTTGGTGGTCGGAGTTTAAGGCCTATGAATGCCTCTTTGCACGTTTATCAGCTAGATGCAGGAACCAGGCTTGGCCATATGTAGTTCGGAAACTACTGTGGAAGGACCCGAATCCCTGCTCACACTACCATACAACTAGTTTAGGAAATGGTTGAGGTCGCGTACCGAAAGCCAGCATGATGAACTTTGGAGAACAGACAAGCCAGGGAGGCTTTACCAACAATCTCGAAATGTCTTTCACGTAGCCTGCTGCGTCTGAGAAGAGATAATCTGCGCAAAGCTGTGTCAATCCTAATAGGCCACTGCTCACTGAATAGACATTTCCACAACATGGGACTAACAGACAGCCCGCTTTGCCGGGGATGCCTCAAAGAAGAGGAAACTCGTGCCCACGTGACCATTCACTGTTAAGGCGTGGAAAAGCACAGAGAAAATATGTGGAAAAGCAACGGACCGCCATCATTGGGAAGCTGGGATCCTTTCAGGTGGCCTGCAGTGACATCAGAGCACTGCTGGCTTTCTGGAAAGAGATAGGCTGGCTGGAGTAATCTCACAACTTTGCTACGTACAATGGCTCAACCATGAGGCTAAGTGCTGAAATCTCAGATCTGACTAACTAACTATGTACTTTGTGCGTCCCTCAGTGATGAGATGCCTCTACTCCTCGTGATCTTGCGCTAGCTCTACCCACCGATCGCTTGGGATGCCAAAAGTGAGCATGTCACGCTTAGCGCAATCCTTAAAACGCATGTGGGGTCTTCATATAAATTATGTGATAAAGTTCGTAAATAAATCCGAAACCCGCCTTTATCGATTTCGGTTAGTCAATACGAAATACTTTTATTATGCAAAAAAGTACCAAATTGCAAAAAAATATTATGTGTCATAACCACCTAAAGTACAACCTCAAACCTCGGCAAATGAGAAAAGGCTGACTTTGTAAAAAGAACTTGTAGGGATTTCAAAAGCGTGGATACAGTTATGTGCTTATATAATTCTCTGGTACGAAGTCACCTGGAATTTGCTTCGGCCGTATGGAATCCTTCATATAAGCTGCATATTGATCGCATAGAAAAAATTCAAAGAAAATTTACAAAATTCTTGGCTTTTAAGAGTTTAGATTGTCCATATCGTTCTAACTATGCAATGCGTACAAATCACTTTAATTTACAGACATTAGAGAAGCGAAGAACGAATATTGATCTGATGTCACTACATAAACTGGTGAATGGAGTGCTAGATGCACCTGATCTTTTGAGTAAGGTAGCATTAACGGTCCCAAGAGCTCCTCCACGTAATCCTCTCACCCGGTCATTTTCTGTACATCCATATAGAACGAATGTGGGTAAATTCTCTCCTCTCAATAGAGCAATGCTGACTTATAATAATCTTCAGGCAACCTCGCCAATGCCAGCCGATCTTGACATTTTCGGAATGCCATTCTATCTATTAAGGGAAAAATTGATGAAAAGTTAAATTTTAATGCCTTAGTGAACCTAACTAAAAATTAATTTCCTAACTAATAATATTCAAATTTAAAATCTAATTGAATTGTTAATTTAACCTATTGCTAACCTAATTAAATTTAGGTTAAAAAAAATCAGCAATGTAATGTAATTTAATATAATCTGATTAATTTTATTCTAAATGCTAATTTATACTAAAGTATTAATTTATTTTAATCAAAATGTGTAAATAATTAATTAATTTCATGAACTAATTAAAAATTTTACCAAACACACAATTTTGAAAGATGTATACTCCTGTAAAGGTGTTTCACACGGAATTATACATTAGAATGTAGTCTTTAAATGAAATGTGAAAATACTGTTGGAGTAGCTAATAAATAATAATAATAATAGTAATGCTTCTTACCTATTGATGCAATGTGTGGAAACTCATTCGACCAATGCCAATTACCAACTTCACCCCGGTGAAACGCGAAACAAAATTAGCGAAAACAACACAGAAACAAAATACCTACGCCGCAGCGTGCGAGCAAATTTCCAAACTTTAATTAGAAAAGTGAGCGCAAAAATTATAACACTTTACCATCCGACGGCTAACCCATCGGTTAATTAAACGAGTAAAATAGTTAAACTACCTTGCACTACCAGATTATGACCAAAGTTTTAACCCCCTCTGGGTGTACAAACGGCAGCAAATCGCCCTTGATACAAACTATCAGGGTCCTATTTCATAGAACTACAATTCAGTGTTTGGTATGACAATTCGATTTAAATTGCGCTGCAGCCTCCCTCCTTGCTAATCCGTTGGTTAATCGGCTAAGCGATATACATAGAATTGTCATAGTAAACCATGAATTTGTGCTTCTATGAAATGGGGCCCTGAATCTCAGGTTATGATGGAATAAAGAATATGACAAATATAAAAAACTACTCCTGAAAATATTACTCTTCTTTCAGGCAGTCATGTGAAAACGCTACGAGCTTTGCGTAATATTTTTTTTTTTGCAAAAACACGAACGGTGCTAAATGCAAATATTGTAGGCTGACCAGCTGTCGTGTGTACGCCCGCTCGCTTCGCTTGCTACGCGTGGAAATGTCCCACATCGGATACTTGGACATTTAGGCGGCATACAGCCGGTTGGTGAATACCAGCGGCTGAACTTGAATAAATAAAAATAGCCTTCATTTCGCTGATGTCGATACATTGAATTTAACGGAATTAAATAATAGTTGTTTAAATTACAGTTTCGTTCATTCATTTTACCGCTGCAGATTGGCAATTTCAAGTTCTGAGGTACATGAACACCTCAGACACCCAGGTTTTCTCGCTATGTTTTCCTTCATAGCAGTGGTATTGCTACTAGAACTTCAAAAATGTACGTAACTTAGAAAACAAAGTCATTGGTACATAAGATACAGCCTGGTGACGAACAGCGGAGTCTAAGGGTGCGGATCCCAAAAAAATATTGTGTTGGATGTCAAGTTAAGGCAATAAATGCAAAGGAACATAATATAGTGGCTATATCTAGATAGATAGATGGATATCGTGGTAGCCCTGTACAACAGCTGTGCTCACCTGACTAGCTAAGCTAAGTTTCCATTTACGAAAAGCGAGGCAGATTCCCAAGTGAGGGTCCTAATTTTGACCAAACATTACGTCTAAGTGTGATGTAGCCGGTACTGTGGTTTCAGCTGGGTACGTTTCCGTGATGCGGAAGTTGTTTTCTGTCTCCCTTGAGAGTGATTTTATACGGTAGAATATGAAGTGATACATGTTTTCTATGGGGATTAAGTTCTTTTGATTGCATCTAGACGCATCTTAAAAGTAGCGGTTACGTAATTAGTAAGTAAAAATGCAAAGTGTAAATACACTATTTAGGATAAGAATAAACTTTATTTGAGAACATTACAAAGAATTACATACAGTAGGTACGTTCGTACGTAATCAAAATAAGGTACATAATCAAGCTCATAACCTTACAAAGAATTACAAACAGTAGGTACATAATTAATTCATCTAAGTATAGACGTAAAATAGAAATAAATTGAGTTGAGAAATCTCGTTTCAAAAAAATCGCAAACATATATTCTTTCTGTTGCACTAACCCATGCTGAGGACAATTAAAAAAAAAAACCTATTTAAAGGCTAAAAAATAAGAAGCTCGAAATTTCGCTGATGCCTGCACTTGCCCATTAGCTCATTTGGGAGAGAACTGGCACGGTTAGCCAGAGGTCGCGGGTTCAAGTCCCGGCATGGGTGGATTTCTTAGCCTCTAAATAGGTTTTAAGTATTTTTGTCTATCAGCACAATGACCCGCGGACCCCTAGCACGCACGCACCGCTCTAGCTGGCTACTAATGGTTCTCGCAGATTCGAGATTGTGTCAAGATATTTTTGGAAAGTGCCTTTTTTAAGAAACGACCACAAATTACCACTTGCGACAGTCGTCCGCGGCGGCTTCCAACCATATTTTCTATCCAGGATTTCTAGATGGTCAGGTCCTTCGTTGGCAAACTTTCAGAGGTCCAGAGGACACTGCTAAAGTAATTTTGAGTTTACATCATACAGTATAATAATAGTTTACATAACTAAATTTTTGATATTAAATAAACTTCAAAAGAAATGTGAGTTCGATGATTCTGACATAGACCGACGACCTCTGGCTAACCGTGCCAGAGGTCGCGCGTTCAAGTTCCGGCATGGGTGGAATTTTTAGCCTCTAAATATGTTTTTAAAATTGTCCTCAGCACGGGTTAGTGCAACAAAAAGAATATAATAGATCTCATTATCAAATCTTGAGAAATTTATATGGGACCATCCTTGAGGTAATTCCCTTGGTGACAATAAATAATTTAATAAAATCAGACAACGTGGTAAATTATCGCTGAGCATACAAAAAAATGGACGAATTGAGAACATCCGGCATTTTTAAGGCGATTAAAAGAACTTGTCGCCACACATGTCCCGACTTGACTTCACAGCCCGAGTGTGAAGTGGCCTTAAGAGAAAAAGTCCAGAATAGGTTGCACGCTAACAAGTAAACTACACTAACCGCAAAAAATCTTAGTGTATGAGGCCATAAAACGGAAGTTTTTCAGCAGTCAACAGCCACTATTTCCTAGATGCGAAAAGTTACGTTGTTTCGCACAACATTGAGAATAGTCGTGGCGATGGTAAATCCTGAGCAGTCGTTGGTAAAGGTGCGATTAGACTAGCGAGACCCAATGGAAATCCAGAAAATGGAAAAAAAACAAATGTCATTAACGTCAGTTGATTTGGTCAGTTAACCATGTATTCTGCGGGCTAACCTCAAAATAAAACCGAAAAACGACACTGTGAAACCGACACTTCAACACGTTGACATTTCGTTTTTCTTTTTTTTTGTAAGGCAAAGGATTAATACTCAAACTGCCTTTGCTGATGTCATACAAAAGTCATATAAGGTCAAAGCTTTTCATTGAATATTTTAAAAAATATAGACTTATTTACAAATCTGATAAATAGAAATTGTACGGAAAGCAAAATTCTCGAAATGGTTTTGAGATTTCCGTTCATATTAAAAATGTAGCATGGCGAATTACCCACGACTACGGTTTTAGTAGTGAAGTAAAAGATTTACTTAAAGTTACATCGAATTTCAGTTTGAAATATAGGTAACTGCTTTTGTATGGATATGGAGATCTAATTTCGGGCTTCAGCGTAATCTAACTTTATACCACACAATGTCATTATGTTTGTCAACATTTGTCTCAAAAGGTTATTTCTGCATAAGCGCAAACAATTTGCTCTTGTTTATCTGTAAACACATTGGCGGTAAGGTATTATAGCAGTTTCAATTCCAATTCGGCGTGTTTGCCATAATAGATAAACCAACTAACTGACCTGCTGTAATTAAGATAGGCACCTAGCCATAGCAATGCCCTCAAGGATAAAGTACACGAACACGGCGTCGTCGGTGGCGGTCCATAGAAAATACTACTGCCTTAAATTATTTATGTATGGACCGCCACCGCCGCCGCGTTGGTGTGTGTCATTCTTTAAAGAGCAACTACAGTTGATTTTTTGTCACCATCCGATTTTTTGTAGGCATTATGTATCAATAAACGAGTCTATTGAAAGTGAATTGTCTTTGAAATTCCTCTAGTGACCACATGACAGAAGTAATAATAGGGGTTAAAGTATGAAATTGCCGTTTTATTGCAATAGGTTCTTTGAATTGACATAGAATCTTCATGGTTTGAGGTTTTCGAATGAAACTTTTTTCAAATGGTTTCTATGATGTTCTTTTTTTAAAAATTGTGAAACATTTGAATATCGACTTTCAATTGTTTTTGTTATTCAATTTAGACAAGAAAGATGGATACTGCGAAAATTCGAGTGATTTTTGAATACGAGTTCCGACGCGGAACTAACGCGGCAGAAACAGCCCGCAATATCAATGCTGCGTTTGGAGAGGGGTCTACTAATGAACGCACCGTGCGATTTTGGTTTAAACGCTTTCGTGATGGAAATTTCGACTTAAAGAACGAGCCACGAGGAAGACCGCCCACACAGGTGAATAACGATGAATTAAGAGAGATAGTGGAAGCAGACCCTAGTCAAACTACCCAGGAATTAGCGGCATGGTTTAACGTTACCTTACCCACAATATTGACTCACTTGCGTCAAATCAATAAAATAAAAAAATACGAAAAATGGGTGCCTCATAATCACTCGAATTTTCGCAGAATCCATCTTTCTTGTCTAAATTGAATAACAAAAACAATTGAAAGTCGATATTCAAATGTTTCACATTTTTTAAAAAAAGAACATCATAGAAACCATTTGAAAAAAGTTTCATTCGAAAACCTCAAACCATGAAGATTCTATGTCAATTCAAAGAACCTATTGCAATAAAACGGCAATTTCATACTTTAACCCCTAATACTAACAAAACTGAGTCGAGTAGGTGTATGCGATTCAGCGTCGACGTACAACTGGAGCCGAGTATACGCGGTTCAGTGTTACCGACCGACTGAAGCCGAGTACACTCGATTCAGCGTCATCGACCCGAGGGTGCCGGTATAGTTTCGTTCACAGTTCAGAGAGCGCAAAGTGTAGGTAGGTACATAAAAAAGTTCCCACATACAAAAAAAAATATATTTTCACAATAAAATATTCTTTTACAGACATTACGGTCTTATTTACCAAAACACGATTCCTCTAAAACCAATTTAAAACTCTGTTGATTTAATCTGTGGCTACATCTTTTCCTTGTAAAACCTCCACCACAGACTACAACTTCAAGTGTTTTAAGGAATCGAGTTTTTTTAAATAAGACCGTTAAATTTTTACAAATTTACGAGCGCGATAAAGCAGCCTTAAGCCTTGCTGGCGCCTTTCGTGAGTAAAAACAAATAAAGCATGCCACACACAAGTATAGTGGTTAATGACGACGGCCTCATCCTATACGATTCGCAGTTCGCAGTAGAAGGCCCTGTTTCATAAAGCTACAATTGAAGTAATAAACTTTGTTCCAATATCGTCGAAGTTCATATTTGTTAGACATTATTATGGATTTTTTTAAAGGCAATTTTGTGAAAATGTATCTGTTTTTATAGTGATTTGGATATTTTTTGGTAACTAGGTACATTTCTGGCTTTTAAAAACAAGCCGTCGGTAAAAATTTGTTACGATGCAACTAAGTCTTCTAGCGTCGAAATGAATAAACTGTTCAATGCCTTCTGTTTGTAGAAATTGAAGTACCTATCTCTGGGTGTTTTTCCACGTTTGTGATGTCTAATTTGGGATCAGGACGAGTGATTGTGTTGAAGTGGAAGTTTATATTATTGAGTGAGGGTAGTGTGTTTGTGCCCTAACATTTCATTTTTGTATTCCGTTGGCCGACATTGTATGCTTTGCACTTAGCCGTAATTCAGATACTGTACAAGCGATGGAGGGTTAGCGTTTCGCTGGCGGTTCGATGATTTTGTAATATTGGTGCTGAAAAATTCAGTACAACAGCGGTTCTTAAAATTCAGTACAACAGCGGTTCTTAAAATTATAAAATCTCCTTCATCATAAGCAGCCTATATACGTCCCACTGTAGGGCCCAGGCCTTAATCACCACGCGTGCCCACCGCGGATTGGCGATTTCAAGCGCTGAGGTATATGAATAGCTCAGACACCCAGGTTTCCTCCCGATTTTTCTTTCACCGTTAGCTAGTGGTATTGCTACTATAACTTCACAAATGTAGGTACATAACTTAGAATCTCCTTAAAATTAAAAATTAAAATCTCCTTAATTTTATGGAACTCCATATCAAAATATCAAATGCAAGATTTGAGTTCAGTACACTCTGCATTTTTCTGAAGACAAAGGACGAAAAGTAAAGGATATGGATAAAGGCGGCAAACTAATCGGCAGACCGTGTACTACGTTTACCAAATCCTGAGCGATTCCAATCGTCTAACTGTCAAATTTGTATGGAATTTGACGGTTAGACGATGGGAATCGCTCAGGATTTGGTGCGCATAATTAGGCCACGTAGCCTCGACAACCATTTCAAGCCGGCAGCGAGATTCGGAATAGTAGTGGGGATAGGGTTGCCAGTGTAACCAACGAAAATTAACACTACTGAAGTGGGAAAACTGAACAGTTTACGTTTCGAGTACAAAATTGTATTTGTAGCTGAATGATTAAAAATAAGTGCTCAAAATAAGGTTCTGTAATAACAAGCCGCTGTCGACCTTTTTTGATGGTCTCTTTTTGGATAGATGTATTGTAGAAGAAGATTTTTTTGCCAGTAGTGTCGCCAGTTAGCGCCGGGTCGCCCCTTAGTAAATGTTTGTAAATTAATGCTGTATTACGGTTACAGTATTATAGTTAGTATTACGGGTTTTTTTAGGATTATTGTGTCGTCAAATAAAATATTGTTCTTCTTCTTTTGTTAAGTTTTAGATGCATGCAGAGACATCCTATAAATGGGTAAGCAAAAACGCGACCCTATTACTAAGACTCTACTGTCCGTCTGTCTGTCTCTCACCAGGCTATATCTCATACTTCTCAAATTTTCATAAATGATGTATTTCGGTTGCCGCTGTAACAACAAATACTAAAATCAAAATAAAATAAATATATAAGTGGGGCTCCCATACAGCAAACGTGATGTTTTTGCCGTTTTTCTCTCGATCTTTGTGCCTAATGTTGTATAGATAATGGTACGGAACCCTTCGTGCGCGAGTCCGACTCGCACTTGGCCGGTTTTTTCAATGTAGATTTATTGTTATAGGGCCTGACTAAAAAAAAAATTGCGAACTAAAAAGTGACACCAAAATTAAAATTATTACTAACTTGTGCATAATTACCAACATTATTAACTTAAAAAAAATATAAATTACAGAAAATACAAAGACATATTGTAATACCATAACTATATTGTATAATTAAATGCTTCTATACATACATACATAAGCAGCCTATATACTTACGTCCCACTGTAGGGCACAGGCCTTCTCTCAGGGAGAGAGTTTCCGTGCAATCCTTCTATACATTGGATGAATTCTTAATTTGTACCTGTGACGATAACGTTAACATGTTTAGATATAAGTTTTACCCGTTTTGCAATACCCACGAAGGGTATTACCTATAAAATGCATACCACCTAGTGCACATTCAATTTAATGATTTTCGCTAAGTTTAGCGAAAATCATTAAATTGAATTGTACCATACCACAGCTGCTGCATTGCACGTGACAAACTTAACTTTTAGCCACCAACGGAATGAAAAAGTAAGCGAAATGCTAAAATAGTCCCAAACATGCAAGTGAGAGAGCTATCACGGGAAAATTGCTGGCTTTTATACCGAGTGGTACATAAGAGCGGTGGTAGCCTAGTGGGTAGAACATTGGACTCGGAAGCGAGACCCAGGTTCGATTCCCAGTGCGAGCATGTACCTATGACTTTGTTTTCCAAGTACGTACATTTGTGAAGTTATCCCTAACTGTGAAGGAAAACATCGTGAGAAAACCTGAGTGTCAGAGCTATTCAGATACCTCAGCGCTTGGAATCGCCAATCCGCGGTGGGCACGCGTGGTGATTAAGCCCATACTCTTTCCCTGAGAGAAGGCCTGTGCTGCTTATGTGTACCGGGTGCAGTCGAATTTAGCGAGAGCGCATTCTGTCTGTGCGCGCACTTGGTCACTTTGGCCACCCACATTAATTTTGAAAATACTGTTTGAAAGAAGGTGCTGGTATTTCATAACACAGGTTTGTAGCCTACTATGAATACCAAGTAACTATTGATCAACTAACTAATTAACCAATATGCCATATAATCTAAGTGACTTATAGATACTTGTACTTTGGACGAATAAACTTTATCTTACCTCGATATATTTGATCAGATCGATATAATAATGTCAAGAGAAGTCGCTGCAGTTGTAAGTTCAGTAAGATATCGGTGACAAAAAACCTTTTTCCACACATTTCGGGAACAAAACTTGTGACGGTCACAGTTACTACATGTCGGATAATCTAGTATTATTTAGTTCGAGCGCAGTCTCTTTGATTATATTTTATTAATTATCAGTGTGCACAGTGGCACGGTCGATGACCCCCATAATGGCGGGAAATCGTACTACTGATTCATAGAGTATAGGCACAGCTGTTAGCTGTCTGAGCCATCACAGATTAGTACTGGTCAGGCGTTTACACACAAAGGATTACTCATCCCCCGACATACATTTACAAAATTGTAAATGCAACGGGACAAAAGCGTATTTTGTTTTATTGTTTATTGGTAAGCCAACAGCTTATACGATAAGCATATTTACACACTTGAGATGATTAAAGACAAAGCCAATAACAGGTTTTCACTGGTACATCTGGTAATGAGGCCTAATTCGGCGCACCAAATCCTGTCGGAATCCTGACTTTTGCGATAGCGCAGCGTCTTCCTGAGATTCCAACCGCATTCTGCGATCGCCAACCCGCCTGCCAAGCGTGGCGATTATGGCAAAACCCCCTCATGGTTATGAAAACCACGAGGGAGGCCTGTGTCCTGCGGTGGGCGTCAAGTGGCTGATGATGATGGAATTTGACAGTTAGACCATTGGAATCGGTCAGGACATGGTTCTCGTAAAATAGGGGCTGAACGAAATATGGTATATTTTAAGTCATAAGTGCATTTTGAAATTTGAATTGATTAAAGTGTATCAAAATACATTTGTATGCTATTCGCCTCATGGTGCTACCCGGTGCTAAGATTTTCCATGCACTGCATTTTGAAATATAAATTGTTTAAAGTGTATCAAACTACATTTGAAACTACATGTCATTTGTATGCTATTCGCCTCGTGGGGCTACCCGGTGCTAAGATTTTTCATGTACTTATATAATTTATGGTGTGCGATAAAAAGTATTAATGTAATGCAATCTAATCTCACTCGCGTTACGCAGCTTGAGCTAAACATTAACGTTTACTCATAGGCGTTTCACGTTAAGCCAACGGCCGTGTAACCCGACACAGCCCACCAGCTTTTGTTTAGGTAATTGGTGGCGCTAGTGAAGCTCATGTTTAGGCGTTGGACACACAAAAACGACGTGGGGCAAGGGCGTGGAAAAGACGCGTCGTCTTACCAATTCACTTTCATACAAAATGTATTGAAGAGACGGGACGTAATCCACACAGAAGAAACGGGGCGAGGGCGCGTACTCTATACTGCATTGGTTTTGGGTTGTTTGAAAGACAGCAAAATGAACGTGCCTGTAGATTGTTTTTTTAAAAAACGAACTTCAAAAATATCTCGACACAAACTCGAATCTATTAGAACCATTAGCCATCCAGAGTGATGCGTCTCCGTGCCACAGTTCCGCGGGTCATTGTTCTGTTAGACGGAGAGGCGGTATTAATTGATCGCGCATATTTTTAAACAAGATTTCTCAACTCGAAACAAAATTATTCAACAATTTTTTATTTTTTGTTTACGTCTATACGTAGTCGTTTCTAGAAGAGTGATCAAATGTTAATCTCACTTCAAGCTAGGTTTCCTCACCCACCATCATTCATCGTCGTGTACCATCATTACTGTTATTGTTTTGCCCGGCGATCAAATCGACTGCCTCAATCGATCTACGTGACTAATGAACCGGACCTGCCCAAAGGAAATGGTATTTCGTATCACAGATGTCATTTGTTCCTTACATGATGTCGTTTGTAACAATTTGATCTTCAGATGTAGTACTACGTCAACCACGAAAGATTGGGATATACAAACGGCGGGTATTCCGGGTGGTTTGAAAGCCGCGGTTATGTAATTAGTAATTAGAAAAGGCATCCATTCAGACTACCTATTACTTTTAAGTATGGACGTAAATAAAATAAAATAGTTGAGTAATCTTGTTTCGTGTTGAGAAATCTTGTTTAAAAACCGGCCAAGCGCGTGTCGGGCCACGCGCAGTGTAGGGTTCCGTAGAAAGGGAGTTTTATCTGCTTTACTAAAATTAACAACTTCATCAACGGGTTTTTTACGACGTTCTCGTTTCATAAGTTGTGCACAAGAACTTGTGCAGCGTTATTTCTCTTATTTCAAACGCCCAACTCCTGCCGTGGTCAAAATGTCAATGCACGAGCTGAATTTAAGACGGGAAAATAAATTAAAAATATTAATTTGTTGAGAGAAAAACTGAAGTTCGAAATTAAAGAAAAAAAAAATATATATATATATATATATATTTTCCCCGGTTCGCTACGGCTACTGACCGGCTCTACCATTCCCGAGAACCTCTTTTCTACGGGTTTCTGCGGCTTCCCGGAGGGATCGGAGTGGGCCTTCAGCATCTCTACCGAGGCGACACGGTGTGTCATCCCATCCACGCTCCAACTCAATTGTGTAGGGCACGAACCCACTAGTTCCACAACCCACTTGTGTATATTTTTGTAAATAAATAATTGTAAATATTGTACTTTTCATCTTTTCTTTCCTCCCTGTCTATCGAAACGCGACATTGGCGCCCAACGTGGAGCCAGTACCCACGACCCTGAGCCGACCGGGTGAGCTAGCCGGGCAAGAATCGGTCTTGGTCGCTTATTACTCATTAGATTGTAAAGCTTACTTAGCCGTGATAATGTTCCTATCCCAACAAAGTTTTTAGGTTAGCGTTTGCAGTTTCAAGCGTGAATGTGTGTGAAGACTCCTCATGTACTTACCAACCTACCTAACTACAGTAAGAAGAGGGCAAACTTAAGTATAAAATAAGGAACAGCCTCCGTCCTCAAACGAACTGGGTATTCGGGGCACCCTTCTGAGGAGTATTGGTTCCGTAAACTTGTACTTCACGTACAGGATGTTGCTGTCTGGGGATACCTAAAGTGGGTTTTTATTTCCTTAGAGATATTTCTCAAAATGTGAACTAGTTCAATTGACTACTTTGTTATAGGATAATATCTATTGAACGAGTATAACAAATAAACTTTACTATTATCTTAGCCTGAATAATCCTGGCCACTTAAAAACAAATTGGTGTAAAACAGTTGAATGGTATATCAATCTCAATATTGTTGTCTGCTATCAAGTGTGTTGTGGATGTAAAATAATGTCATAATTTTAAAATTATGAATAGTACTCAACTGAACTAGTGAGAAAACAATTCTCACTAGTTAAGTCAACTGAACAGATGAGAAAAACTGTTCGTATTAGTTCAGTTAACTGAACTAGCGAGAAAAAAATATCACCAGTTCTACCAACTGAACTAGTGAGAATGGGACTCTCACTAGTTCAGTCACAGAACTATATTAACTGAACTAGTGGTAATAGAGGCTTAAATATATCATGTCGATCAGCCCGGATTCATCCACTGCTGTACATAGGCTTCTTTACCCTTCACCCTTCTTTATGATTTTACACTTTATGTCCCAACTAAAAGGTTTCCTTTCCCTGTAAAATGGAAAAGTAAACGAGTAAATATCCGTTCAAATTCAGCTTTATTATGTCCCAACTGCTATGCAGCCCTTATGTAGCCGCTTCTTAAGGCAGGTAGATCGATAAAGCGCCCGTTTAGACCCAGTGAGTCCATAACACTTCAGTAGGGTGTCCATTTGAGACATGCGAAAATAACATATTTTATTCATTTAGTATCATTCAGTACAAAGTACAATAGCGTACGTAAATTAGCGCTTGAAGTCGTCAATCCGAGGCGCTAAGGTATGTGTAGGTACAACTTTTTTTCACTTCAGAAAAGTCAATGCTGCGAAAAACCCCTTTTGTTTGTGAAACAGTGTCCAATTTCGAGAAAAAGTGCACACCTACAGCAACGTTTCCAATTTCTCTCTCTGCACGCTGTTGTGTGATATCTGGAAAATTGTTCCCGTTTTCCGGACACCCTGCGTACAGGGTTGGTTCGGGAAGCACGAGTGTCGATTTCAGCGCGCCCTGTGAAAAATAACGGCAGAATTCTATTCCGAGTAAATATTTTGCGCTGCGAAGCGGGATGTTTTATGCAACAGGGAGCCGTCAAAAGTAAAGATTTACCGGTTTTCAATAAAAATAATAAGCTACGATGAAAAGTACCTCTCATATAACAAACAAAATCCAATCCACAACCAAACCAAGTTATAAAGAAAGAAAACATCGTGAGGAACCTGAGTGTTCATATAACCTCAGGGCTTGAAATTGTCAGTCCGCGGTGGGCACGCGTGGTAAGTAAGCCCATACTCTCTCTCTCTGAGAGAAGTCCTGTGCCCTGCAGTGGGCCGTATACAGACTACATAATAGTACATTATGATACAAGTGTGCTAAGTTGATACACACGAGGCATTACTATAAGCGCGAGCCGTAGAGGAGCTGAGTGTGTAATGATCAACGCACACGAGTTGCATACGACGTTTTTCAACACAATTACGAAGAAAAAACAAACTTTTACTATATTCTTTTTGTTGCACTAACCCGTGCTGAGGACAATTTTACGTACGTAATACAGAGAAGTTTGTAAAGAGGCTCGAAGTCTCACTGATGCCTGCACTTGCCCGTTTGCTCAGTTGGGAGAGCGCTGGCACGGTTAGCCAGAGGTCGCGGATTCAAGTCCCGGCGTGGGTGGAATTTTTAGCCTCTAGCCTTTAACCACACAGCTGCAACATTACCAAATATTTACGGAAAATGGCGCGTAAATTTTGTTTTTTTCGCGTGCCGCCATTTGGATGCGCGCGCTGGTTCAAGAAAGGTATAGGAAAAACCAGCTGTTCAGCCGGATCAGCTGCAATATAAAAAAAAACTATAAATTAATGTTTCTAAATTTAATTTGTTAAATTGATAAGTTACTTTGAAGTGGTGCTAGAAATTGCGCGGAAATTTAGATTCGCATAGGCCACTACTGTCCATTTCAATTGGAGGCTGATGAAGCTTTTGCAAGTAACTGGATTTTCCACTATATATTGGCTACCTTTTGCCGAACGCTGTCCTCGAAACTAGAGTCATGTTGAGGGAAATGCCAGTACCTACACGACCTGTGACGTTGTCGGTACAATCTGATGCGAAAGTGTTTCTTGCTGGGTATTTGAGTTGGCAATTTTTTCACTAGGTAGTTTGCAGGTTCTCACCGTTTAAACATCTTGCCGTACAACTTCAAAGTAGAATTTTTCAACTATAACCAAAACACTTGTCTCATATTAAATTTGTTTTCGAAGTTACGTACATTTGTGAATTTGTAGCAGAAATACCATTCGCTAACACCGTGAATTGAATGTACTACAATGAACTACAACAAAGAGCATGCAGGAAAACATGGTGATGAAACCTGAGAGTCTAAGGTATTCACGTACCTCGGCACTTGAAATTGACAATCAGCAATATGCAACATGGTAGCTGATCTGTCTCCATTTACAATACTTTTTTAAAATAAGAGTTGTAACTAAATTATTAATAATTGAGCTAAATACTTAAACTAAACACTAAATGTTTAAAATACTAAATAATTGAACGTTTTAGAAGTAAATTATTTCTAATAAGGATAAAGACAGACAGAAACAGAAAGAGAATGCTCAGTTTCCGTCCGTTCCCTCTGAATTACTCAGAGGGAACGGGCCGAAAATGTGTGAACCACTTTTGTACCGAAGCGTATTTATTTGTGTCGACAACACCTGCCTGATTGAAGGGTTTATACAGACTAGTCTCGCTATAGTTCATAAAAAATATTGCTTTCAAAAAGTGACGCTTGTGCGCAGGAAGTTCCATTTTTACCCGACTGCGACGGAGCCCAAAAGGAGGCTAACGTGTTTGGCTCGTATGTATGTATGTATTTAAGTACGTCCGATTCTATGTTCCCTTGTAACTCAGTAACCAATGGTCAGATTATGACAATAAGGTCTCAGTTTGCGCGAGTGTCACAGGCTACATAAAATCAGCACAAATCTAATAAAACAAAAAAAAAATCACTAAAAAAAAAATAAACGGAAATGATAAATAATCAACAACCCGACTGCTGAGCATTAACTACCAAGCAAACGGGACCCAAATTCACCAATGTAACTCCTTAGGTTGGTCCCGCCTGCTTAGTAGTTAATGCTCAGCAGTCGGGTTGTTGGTTATTTTTTATTTTAGTTTTTTTTGTTACAGTTAATGCATACAAGATAGATAAAATATTATTTATTGTACACATAAATAACATTAACAGAAATGTAAGTTTCCAAGTTTGTAAATTATTGATTTCTTTCTGATTTCTGTAGACAAAAACTGTCATTTATTTGGTCTTGTTTATATTTCTCTTTAAACACACTTTTGTCATCGAGTCAATGTTTGGGAAATTATAAAAAAAAAACATTTTTTGCACCTTCAATTCAACATAGCATAGCACGCACGCCTCCCGCTGCCATGGTCAAAAACTTTATTTTTAGGGTTCCGTACCTAAAGGGTAAGGGTAAACCCTATTACTAAGACTCCACTGCCCGTCCGTCCATCCGTCCGTCTGTCACCAGGCCGTACCTCATGAACCGTGATAGTTAGACAGTTGAAATTTTCACAGATGATGTATTTCGGTTGCCGCTATAGCAACAAATACTAAAATAAAAACAGAATAAAATAAATATTTAGGGGGGGGGGCTCCCATACAACAAACCTTTTTTTTGCCGTCTTTTACTCGATATTAATAACGGCAACAGGTAAACGCTTGAAATATTTAAATAATGTATAGATAATGGTACGGAACCCTTCGTGCGCGAGTCCGACTCGCACTTGGCCGGATCTTTTTATTGGAGCCTAACCATACCTAACCATCAGACATCAGAACCGTATATTTCGCATATTAACCAGAGCAAAAATACCTGCAGTCTGCAGTTTATTAGAATAACCCAACCTTTCTGCAATGCCCTATTCCTCAGATTAATAGAGACTTTTTTCCTTTAAGCCCTGTACTGTTATTTATTTAATGACGTGTCTAAATGATAAGCGCCGAAGCAGACAAACTCTAGTAATATGTACACAGTTATTTACTTTAACAACATATTTTTCTTCTTCAGATAAACATCTGAAAATAGACTGCGAAATTCAGAGGAAATTTTCAGCTGAACGCTCCTACGAGCGCGGCTTCGAAAGGCTTATATAGATTAAACAAAGAGCTAGTTAGTAGGATTTCAACTCGCTGGGAATGTCCACGGTAGGTACACTGATGAGCAAAAACATAGGAACCTCAAAAAATATTATAAAAAGCAGCCCGACTTTCAGTTTCACAATTTTGATGCGAAACATCTTTCAGTTCGGTAGTAGGGGGTCGCTTGCTAGAACCGTAGTAACTACGTATCGTGTGCAATTCATTTATATATCGTTGTTTGCTGAGTAGATGGCGCCAGTGCCGCGTAACACACTGCGCAGTTTGAGCTAAAAATTAACGCTTAATTGTAGCGAAAGTTATATGTCAGGATCATGGCAAGTGGCAGTCCCTGATCTCTGCTTACCCCTCTGGGATACTGACGTAAGTTTTTGTATGGATTTAAATAAAGAGGTTAGTGCTTTATTTAAACTGCTTTTATTATCTATGCGTGTCATGTTTGTCAATGTCTTGATTTATTGTCATTGAAAATAAAAAAGCAGCTTGCGAAAATATGTTATTTTAAAAGTGAAGAAATATTGATTTAATTGATAAAATATTGGCTGAAAATGTTGTTTCTCTTTTCAGGTAAGATATTAAGTTTAGTTCTGTTTAATTATTTTTTGGAATTCTTGTGTTATTTTTGGAAAATAAAAAAAATATTTCTCTTTTCAGAGCAACACATTACAGTTTTATTTAAATATGCATATTATATGTATGCAGACGTTTCACGTTAAACAGCCGCACCCGCTTTTATTTTTAATTCTGGGTTAAAAATGGCACCTGCATTTGTAATATATTTCATAAAATTAAAATTCATGGTTTACTTCAATTCGATGCACATTTAAATGCCGATTTACCCACAGGTTAGCAAGTAGGAAGGCTAATCGTTATAAGCGGCTACGTAATTCACATCGAATTGTCAAAGTAAACTATGAAATGTAATTTTAAGAAATGCGGCTTGCGTGGGTGGGCGGGCGCGATGGCAGGAGTCACGCGTTTTGTGACGCTAAAATGATAGAATTTCACAATTAGTGTACTGGAAAGTCGAGACTTTTGACATTTAAAACGCGCGACTAGCGTCTTCGTACTACCCTACATAGTACATTACTGCAGCGGCCAGCAAAAGAGGCATTGATGGACGGACGTGGAAATGTGCCCAAAATATATGTGTTGGTCATGAAACTGGGCACCGACTACAAATTATACTTCTACAAATACCTACATGTATAAATACTTCTAATTGTTTAAATTATTTCTAACTTTTTAGTACTGTAGTGTTTCGAAGTCGGTTTTTATTTTTTATTTAAACATGTTTATTTTTCAATTTTTAGTAGGGGAGCGGGAGAAATATAAACAAGTCCCTTATAACCATAATTTACCCTAGTTAATTCGTTGCTCTAAAATTTGATGGTCTAAATTTCCATCTCCGAAAGTCTTCACCAGAACATCATCAAATTAACTTGGGACTACTTTTACGCTATTTTATAAAACATACGGATATTACTTAAGGATAGGCCCCATTAGAGCTCATTTACTCCATTGAAGAGTTCCGTTTTCCATCTCTGAAAGTCTTCATCAGATCTTCACTAAATTAAAATGGGACCAATGGGACGTTATATGTGTTCGAACAAAAATAGAATTGTCGAAATCAGTTAAGATTTGACGGAGTGATGGAGGAACATAGCAATATATATATATATATATATATATATATATATATACGCGTCGAATTGATAATCTCCTCCTTTTTTGAAGTCGGTTAAAACATTTCAATTTAATTCAAATATTTTTATTCATTATAAAAGAACAATGTTCACTTAATGAACGTCAAAGTTATTAGCTTCACAATTAATAGATTATGTGCAGAAAAGGCTAACAAGAAACTTCACATTTATTCTTTTCAAAACACGTTTTAACTTAATTAACAGAGTTTTCAACTTAAAATATTAGTCATGAATGTGTTGAACACTAGCCACAATCGTCCTGTAATTAATATTAATCTACTGTTTACTGCCAAACATCTTTGTCGTCTAAATAATCCTTGATGTTATAAGTAAACTTTTTGCACAGAATGTGCTTAACACATTTTTTAAACCGCGTTGGAGGTAACTCTAATATATCTTGAGGAATCTTTTTGTAGAAACTTATACAGTGCCCCATAAAGGATGTTTTAACTTTTTCAAGTCAAAATCGCGGAAATGACAATTTGTGTTTATTTTTAGTATTAACATTGTGATGCCCACCAACATTTTCGAGATCTTTGACATTTTTTGTAACGTAAATAATAATTTCGTAAATGTATTGACGTGCAACTGTTAAGATGTTGGTTTCTTTAAAGAAATCTCTTAGCGAATCCCTACTACCTAACTTGTAAATAAATCGGATGGCTCTCTTCTGCAAGATGAAGATAGTCTCAATGTCTGCTGCCCGGCCCCATAGTAGTATACCGTAGG
Organism: Yponomeuta evonymella; assembly: GCA_963969515.1. NCBI lineage: Eukaryota > Metazoa > Arthropoda > Insecta > Lepidoptera > Yponomeutidae > Yponomeuta > Yponomeuta evonymella. Next base: position 3,273,823 of record OZ018369.1, read on the forward strand.
ACATAATACTATGGAAGTAACTAAAATAAACAAGCCTAGCAGTTGCAACGTCAGTGAGTTCCCTAACTCTTTTCACTGCATATGCTGCAGAGCTAAGTCTGTGTGCTATTTTAGACACAAAGATCGAGAAAAAACTGCAAAAAATCACGTTTGTTGTATGGGAGCTCCCCTTAAATATTTATTTTGTTTAAATTTTATTATTTATTTTTGAAGCGAATATAGAACTAAATATTCTGTGAATATTTCAAGCATATATCTGTTGCCGTTATTAATAGTGAGCAAAAAACGGCAAAAAAATAAGTTTTTTGTATGGGAGCATATTTATTTTATTCTGTTTTTAGTATTTGTTGTTGCAGCAACAGAAATACATCATCGGTGAAAATTTCAACTGCCCTGCTATCACGGTTCATGAGATACAGCCTGTTGACAGACAGACAGACAGACAGACAGACAGACGGACGGACGGACGGACAGACAGACAGACGGACAGACAGACAGATGGACAGACAGACAGACGGACAGTGAAGTCTTCGTAATAGGGTCCCGTTTGGCACCCTTCGGGTACGGAACCCTAAAAAAACAAATATCTATAAAATTAAAGTATAAAAGTTAGTCTATTGGCATCTGAGTTGCTGCTGCAACGCTACAGGAGCGCTGCAGAAAGTCGCAGTGTGTAAACGAAACTTATTTAAGTTACATGGAGTCTCACCTAGCCCGATTTAAGTACCTACATACGTCTGTTTAGCCTCCTCCCTCTTTTACTTGACACGATTAACATGAGGTGACATCGCAGACAACTAAGCTCCTGGTTACTAGAAACTTGAATTACGAAACTCTATTTTACGTTTGCACCTCCTTATTTCTGCTCGCAAGTGTATAAATAAATTATGACACAGTTGTTCTACAGACAGTGGCAGATAGATAGCTCTTTGTCTTCGATACTCGCTCTAAAGACGTGTGTCGGAAGAGCGAGTGAGCTATTATTGGATTGTAAATGTTGCAAAATGTAGGTACTTTCGGTTGCACAGCATTTTCAGGAATTATGTGAGAAACAATTGCCTGAGTTCGAATTCCTGAGTTTGGAGTTTCAACACCGCTCGCTAACTGTTAAGGAAAATATCGTGAGGGAACCTGAGTGTCTTATTTTATTTATTTATTTATTTATTTATTTTGTTTATTTTATTTATTTTATTTATTTTATTTATTTTATTTATTTTATTTATTTTATTTATTTTATTTATTTTATTTATTTTATTTATTTTATTTATTTTATTTATTTTATTTATTTTATTTATTTTATTTATTTTATTTATTTTATTTATTTTATTTATTTTATTTTATTTATTTTATTTATTTTATTTATTTTATTTATTTTATTTATTTTATTTATTTTATTTTTTTTTATTTATTTTATTTATTTATTTATTTCTACAAGTTTACATCTATCATTACAGGCTTAAACCTAATGCGATAGAAAAAAACAACAATTTCAAAGTATTTTCAAAAACGTATCTTGCCTCACACACCTCACATACCATCCTTATGAGGTGTTCACATACCTCAGCGCTTGAAATCACTAATCCTCGGTGTGCACGCGTGCTAATAAAGCCCATATTTTCTCTCTGAGAGAATGCCCTGCGGTAGGACGTATACAGGGTTACCCCAAAAAGCTGTAATTCCTAAAACACTTCACCATTTTACCAAATATGTTTTACAACGAGTTTTTTCACAGTTTTTTTTTCGTTTTCTGTTTCTCGAAATTTCTATTATTACCTTATTTTATTAAATTCGCATCCTACCAATGTCGCAGCAGCGACAAATTATTGTCCTTCAAAGAAAACCGTCATTCTATTTAACGCATAAGTATACCTATATAGTATACCTACCCGGGAAGCGGGAGACCCAGGTTCCCACTGCGGGCATGTAGTGCGGTTTTCTAAGTTATGTACATTTGTGAAGTTATAGTAGCAATACCACTCGCTAACGGTGTAGGAAAACATCGTGAGGAAACCTGAGTGTCTGAGCTATTGACATACCTCAGCGCTTGAAATAGCCAATCCGCGGTGGGCACGCGTGGTGATTAAGCCCATACTCTCTCTCTGAGAGAAGGCCTGTGCTCTACAGTGGGACGTATATAGGCTGCTTGTGTATATCTATATGGTTTTAACCATCGTCGGTCGACAAAATGTGACATTGTGTGACAAGTGTTGGGTGGGGCCCTTCCAAAGTTTCGTGACGTCACATTTCAAAAATATTAATAAGTTATTGTTTCGTAAACTTTTTCAAATGTTTGATAAAACCATAACATAAACTCACGCCTCCATCCCAATGAAATCTTTACCAATGTGTGATAAGATGTTGATAATATTAAAACATAATACTAATGGAAATAAAACTAATTTTCTATTGCAAAATATGTGACGTCACACTAGCGAGGGGGGGGTGTAACAGATTTGACCAATTGTGACAAGGACGGGGGAGGGTAAAAAAATCACGAAGTTGTGACGTGCTTTATGGATGACCCCATAAGCGGTGTTTTTTTTCTGTAGATGTCCCACTTCTACTTCTCCTTCTCCCAGAGCGCAAACCTTATCGAAAACAAAATATGGAAAATTTATCAAACAATTCTCCACCCCCATTTTAGGAGGAATTTTTTCTTACACCCTGTATAAGAGACCGTACTTTAATTAAGTGTTTATTTCACATTAGGCGCGATGAATTACACTGCAAGAGGTAGGCAGGTGTTACCATTACCATTAGTTGATACGCGGCGCGGTATCTCTCGTAAATAACACGCTTGGGACTCGTAATCAACCTCCTTAATGTACTGGGCCGCTACTACGTAAGTTCTTCACTGTATGGAGTTGTCCGATTTGACCTACTCCAAACTGCCAAATAGGTACATACATATTTTCATCATCAGCCATTTAACGCCCACTGCAGGACATAGGCCTCCTTCATGCTTTTCATAACCATGAGGGGTTTTGCCATAATCGCCACGCTTGGCAGGCGGGTTGGCGATCGCAGTACGCGGTTGGAATCTCAGGAAGACGCTGCTGCCCGTCTCCTGGTAATTGATTTCCTTAGTCGCCTTCTACGAAATCCACGGAAGGAAATGGAGAGACGCTATTCTTAATCCGGCGCCACACGGAAAATTTACATATACATATTTTGACACTTTGGAATCGCCGAAATGGTTAACCGGATAGTGTGGACAGTTACGTAATGGGGGGCTGGGGTTTTTTTTATACGTAGAGCTGGCCACAGTCGACAGCCACCTTTAAGGTACATTACAACATGCTGGCGATATGCGGGGCGCAACTATACAAACCAAAAAGGCCTTAAATACTTATATGGCTAGAGACTATGACGAAATGTATAGTTCCAAAATTATTTACCTCATTGAAGTGTTAACGCGAAACCCTTAGTGTGTTAAAAATAAAATTAAGTATATACTCAAGAATAGCGTCACTCCATTTCCTTCCGCGGATGTCGTAGAAGGCTAAGGAAATCAATTACCAGGAGACGCGCAGCAGCGTCTTCCTGAGATTCCAACCACATACTGCGATCGCCAACCCGCCTGCCAAGCGTGGCGATTATGGCAAAACCCCTCATAGTTATGAACACCACGAAGGAGGCCTGTGTCCTGCAGTGGGCGTCGAGTTGCTGATGTCTAATGATGTCTTATGTCTAAGAAAGTCTACAAAGATTTTTCTTGTTTTCGCATTTTAATGTTCTTGTTCTACTATATTTGGTATTACGTGTATTATTAGTATTAAGTATTTTTATAGTAAGTATTATTAGTGTTAAGTATTTCATAATAGGTAGGTAGTTACGAATATGACATACGAGCGACTTTTTATGTACTGTATCACCCGTAATATGTTATGTTTTATGAGATAAAAAAATAACTGGCGACGTTATTAAAAAAGGAAGGACCTATAACATGGCGCAGTCAACTGCCTTGGACGTTCATTAGGCGGCGGCGTCCAATTAAAGGGCTGAAGGCCCTGAACAAAACGTTAAATAACCTGGCTGAAGGTGGCTAGCCAAGTAGTCAGTACTAGACGGCGCGTTTGCTTTGGTAGGGTGACCAAGGTACAGTACTCGCCACTTCAGTTTATCCGTAACCTCGGCAACTGCCACGTTGACCATCCTTTGCTTCTGCTTCAGGACCCTTATTATGAAGCAGCGACATTATCGGAAGGGTCGTCAACGTCGCGCTTGAGTCCGACAATTCCCTCGAATGTAGCGACAATTACGGTTCTTTGAATAGTTTCCATAGCTGAATAGTAATAATTATTCGAAAAAAGAACCCTATTTGTATTCGCTAGATTCGAGTGAATTGTCGAGCTCAAGCGCGACGTTGACGACCCTTCCGATAACGTCGCATTTTTCATAATAAGGGCCCTGTACACTATCAGTAGGTACCTAAACCTCAAAGTGACAGACACTTTGTCAACGTCGCCCTCCTGTCAAGAGTATACACCACTTTCCATCCATTTTGATACTGGCATTTGTACAGTCACCTTCGAAAGTGTAAAGCCCGCTTATTATTACTGCTATAATTTTTCTTATTACATAAAACATATACATAGTTTCGTGCAAAGGCAAACTTAATTCTAAGTAGCATTTTCTACCAGTCAACCTTTGGTTTGTGGATGACGGCTGGGTGTGTAGTGCATAATACTAAAAGCAAAACTAGAACTACTTACGTAGCGCGTTGGATGTTTTTAAAATATTAAGGGTATTATCAAATATGTCGTACAATGTGTAAACAGGTGGGGGGTCCCTCAAATATATTAACTGCGAGACGCCACCACCCCACGCAAATAAAATATATAAACATATAAAAATAACCTGAAGGGTTGTAAATTTTCTGAAAATTAATTGGCCAAAGAAAATAGTTGTGATCGTCTAGTTAAGTAATAAAGACCCATACGTTGTGTTGAGAAATGATAAAGACGAATAATTTAACAATGATAAAGGAAGTAAATAATAATCCGCGATTAAATTAACCGTACACATAATCAGTTTAAGTAAAGAAAACATGCAACTTAGCTTCGGTCAGTAATCGTAAACGCCCCAAGAAGACAAGCATCGAGACTCGATTAGCCCCAATGTCCGCGACTAGTGAGAGAGTGAGCGCTGCAATCCTTCTGTACACTACAACTATGCATGTCGATGCACTACATGATGCTTCTCTAGGAAGACTTTTGACACACGCGCCTAATCAGGTTCACTCGCGAATAGCGCATCACAAAAATAATAACACGTACAGTAAAATAATACATAATATGATAAAATACAAAGTACAAATAATATGTCATTATTAAAATATTGGAATGAAAGGGATAACTTATATAGTTCGTAGTCAGCAGATCTCCTTCCTGTGAATAAATAGAATTGGGAGGGATTCTAGACCTTCAGGAGAAAATCTAGAAGAAAGAATCTACAAATTGATGATGGGCTCCCTTCCAACACATACCCATCTCCCATGAACTTATAAGAAGTCCGGTCCAACAGAATCCATCGGGCACAACGATTCCTCCTACCTCTTTCATGCAGCCATAATTGCAACATACACAAAATCTCTCTCTCATCTAACGAACCATCACGCTTACAGTCTTCGTCTTTCGCTCCTCTTATCCTATTCTAAATTAAAATAAATTTCCCTATATTTCCTCTAATCTACCCCCGTTAAATCTTCTCACAAGACATTTCCCAGCTTCCGAGTATGAGATAACAAGCTCTCCAACGTGCACACGCGCTGGGACAGGGCACGCCGCTGACTCTTACTCTTCTGCCAGTCATGATCCTGAGAGACTAAATGATTCTACTATTGTAGATATACTTCCCAAGCTTCAGAATATGAGATAACAAGCTCTCCAATGTGCACAGGCGCTGGGACAAGGCACACCGCTGACTCTTATTCGTCCACCAAAGAGTACATCTACAACATACCTTCTTGGCACAACTCTCGCAAATGCACTGTCAAACTTCCGAGTATGAGATAACAAGCTCTCCAACGTGCACACGCGCTGGGACAGGGCACGCCGCCGACTCTTACTCTTCTGTACGACAGTACTCTCGCGAAACCCGTGGTCCTAATTGAACCCCGAAGCTTGCATCGCCTTTTCACACCAAAGAATTGAAACGACGCTAGCTATGACAAAGAAACATAAGTTAGAAATATAAATATGTGAAGCGATGTGTTGCCCGATGCTCTGCTCCGAAACTGTAGTCCTTGATAAAGAAAAGTAATAAAAGGTCGTCTTAGTCACTCCTTCAATCCGTCGTCTCGTTCTGATGTGGTTTGTTAGTAAATAACTCCTTCTGGCATCGGAATCCTGTCCTGTAGCTACTCATGTCATGATATCCTGCTCTAAGCCCTAAGTAATTAGAGACAATCTCCAACGCAGAACCCATAGTGGGAAACTCCAACGCTCCTTCTGCTCTCGCTAGTTAGTGTGAAATCTATAAATAGAATTCTGGAATAACTGGAATCTGGAAGAACTTTAATTAGCGGGATCAAAATATACACATACTTAAAATATATGAGTATACATAGATAATAATTAAATATCACGTGAAGGCAATGCAAAAATTTTTAATTTGATGTTAGAAAAAACGCCCCTTGACGGAAAAACTCTTTGTTTCACGGAAAACGGATCGATGCACTTTTCCCTTCTCTACTTTGCGAAGTCTCTGCTGGCTTGCTTATTATTACACTCGCGAAGTCTTCACTGAGGACTTGTCCTAAAGAACACAGTAAACGCGGGAAGTCTAGACTGCTAGGTCTAGTCAGAGGTATGCGCGCGCGGACGAATGTTCAGGTGAACTACCTCTCTCTTTGAATGCCGTGACTGCACTCCCGACGATTTCTTCCTGATTTACCAGCTCTCCTCGGTTCAATCCTCGACTCCTCCCACAAAACCATTCATCATCCATTTTATGACTTGCCCGAAATCTTGGTCCCACGTACTTGAAATCTGAACCCGTACAAAATTTCGTCGAACACTTCGAAGCTAGTTTAGATTAGAGAATATTGTTTACATTACGCGGTGTATTCCCCGTCGGACCCACTGCATCTAAGGATTGTATGGCAAAGAATGGAAATTGTAGAATATTGTAGATTCGTGACTGAGAATATAACTCTATGCTTTGGAAAAATATGATGGCATCATTACATATCGTTTCATTCGAAAATCTTATGGGTTTGTTTGCAAAAATGTTTGTTGTTCTGTCTAGACTAAACTTTTATACTAACTATGAGATACATTATGACAATCGTCATTCTCGGAATTAACCAATAAATGCATTTTTCCCATACAAAGACGAGTTCCAAACCTGAGGGATAGATGAGGACAAACCCATGATTTCTTGAAAGTAAAGTCCCCGTAAGGCGGCGTAATTCTAACCCTTTTGTCCCTAGCCGACAAATAATTAAATTTAATAAACATTCATACAATATTTACTTTGAATTCATACAGAGACCCTCTGTTCTCATTTATTTCTTAGAATGAAGTCCGAATGACGTATCAGAGGCCACATGTAAATGTTAACTTTAGCTTTAATAATCACGCCCTATTATCATAGGAATAAGGTCGACGTTGCTCTAGAAAATACAATACTTTTGCCACAGCAAAATGGCATTATGCTGTTTAGTTTCGACTGACAGTTACGATTTCGACGAATCTTGCTTGTAAGTGTGTGTGTAAGAGTTACACAGTTGGCATGACTTAAACGATCTTCGAGTGTATCAATGAAGCTTTAAGGTACATAATTCTATACCTGCAGTAGTTTGTGTTCCCCCCTAAGGGTGGAGCATCCTTACGTCTATCCCCTCCTATAGTAAAAAACCTCTTCAAGATCACAATAGATGGCGATACTCGCATCAATTTCAGAAATATGTTGCTGAAAACTGTAAGGGTGAAAGGGCTGACCATTTCAGCCGTTACAGAACGCCCCTAAATTATTTCATAATTTTTGTCGGAAAATGATTCGTAGAGAACATCGTCGATTACTCGTAGAAAATTTGTAGAAATAAAATAATGAAATAATTTGTAATAGGAATGCAGTTTCTTAAAACTTAATTACATTAAACGTGTTTATTTTATTATCACTAAAACCCCTACCAAAGGCTGGTTGAGGCAGATTTCAGCTAGCCCTTTATGTTTTTAATGTAGATCTACAATGTGGTTAAAGTTTTTTTTTTTTTTTTTTCTTCTAGACCGGTTGATGTTCGTCCTGGATGGGGATTGACGTTTAATAATACAAACTATTTATGATTAATACACAATACAATTCTTTTTGTTATATTCAGTTCTTGGTTGCAAAGCATACTTTACATGTTTTTATTAACTTTTGCACAAGACCTTTCATTTTAGGGTAATAATATTTTCTTTCCAGTATCTTTGTAGCCTTATAGCAGTTTAAATGATCTAATTTGTTGTGTACATCCAAAATTATTTTCTTTAATACATATTCAGGTACAACGAGTCTAGTGTATTTTCCTTTTAGTGCGACATGGAGCGCTCCTTCTATCATTACGTAAGAGCCTCTGTTCCGAGATTCCATTAAGATTTTCTCGGGATTAGCAATTAATTTATCGATAATTTTCTTAAGTTTATTATCCTTTAACTGAAGATTTCCTACGTCCTTGAATTCTCCTTGTAATCATTTTACATCATTTGTCGCTGAAATTGTTAGGTCTTGAGATTCTTCGATTGCCATTTGTCTTTCTCGTTCAAACTGATTATAATCCTGGTTCAGAATTATTGGTTCTTCCGCTTCCAGTTCTATCTCTTGATGTGTACTGACTGCATGTAAATATCGACTTTCCACAATTATGTCGTCAACCATGCCTTGCATATTTGTTAAGAACCTTACTGCTTCTATTGACATAGTAGACTGCTTGCGTGCCATTATCCAATGTCGTTTAATTTCTGGTGGAAAATGACGCATTATGTCCTCCGTCAACTCTCCTAAATCCTGATACCACTTCAGCCGCATTCCTTCCACAAATAAATTCAGAAAATAATTAGTCATCGTTACTCCGCTGGAAGGGTCCCATTTCCCATCATTGATTCTAGTTCTGACCTTAACTTGCTCATCTCTCCCCCAGTATTGATTTAAAAAAAATCATTTTTAAAATCATCGTAATGCTTCCATACGCCTTCAAATATTCGAGCCCAGCTTCTTGCGTCTCCGGATAAACATTTCACGGCTGTCTCGATGACTTCATCTCCAGGAACTGACATTTTCTTTATATACTTCTGCAGTTCTTCCAGGAAAATCACCGGGTGGACGTTTCCGCCGTTGAAATCAGGTTTTGACGGGGTTTCTAAGTAAATAGTATTTGGTTTTGGTGTCATTGCCAAGGTGTCTATAGCTTTCTTAGAAAGATTGTACCGTTTTTTATCCAATACATCCGTTCTTTGAATTAGAGGGACAGGAACTGCATTGAATCTCTCCGACATTGCACCCAGTCTTGTGTTGTTACGGCATCTTGCGTGAGGCCTCGGTGCTCTCTTAGTTTGTTCTTGCCGTCTTGTTTTACGCCGCCGGTTCATAATAAATGACGTATAACCAATTACAGTAGTTCACAGTAATATAAAGAACACTAAGGTAAGGTAAGAGGAAGGATAAAGTACATTACAGCACTTGTTTTATAATTTCACTTTGAAAATAATTTAAACGAATCATATAAATCGTCACAAAAATATCGCAAATTTATAGTAAAGGGAAAAGAACAAAAATCCGCTTCTACGGTTTTTTTTTATCAAGTAGACTCAGACAAGGGAGCCATATTAGTTGTCCCTGCTGGAAAGTAGTGCTCAATTTTTCGCATATTGGCCCTTACATAGTAAATGCCGCAAAATATTTTAGTAATAGTCAATCTAAGGTTTTTTTTTTTTTTTTTAAATACCAGTTTATTCTAAAACTTTGTAAAACAACAAAATATAAGTGAGTAGGCAAATTAAATAAAACTGAAAATAAAGAAAACAACGAAATTTCCTAAATAAAATAACGTATGCGCGCCCCTAGGTAATCAGCTTGTTGAAAGTTACTAATGAAAATCATAATTGCCTTTCTAAGGTTAGTTTAAATCAATTAAGTAAAAGTCAACAAAACAAAAGAATACTTCTAATTTAACTGTATTAATACTTACTTGTTTTTACTATACTCAAGTACTACTTGAACATAAGTGTAACATAATAAGAATGAAATTAAAAGCAAACAAAATGTATCCCGTCCTACCCCCAAATCAGCTAGCTGCAGTAGTATCAATAAATAGTTTTTTTTTAACGTTAACCGATTCCTTATAATCAACTATCTACAACTAATCAGATGTTTGTAAGTCAGCTGCTTACTACCGCACCGATGAATGAACGTAATATTCGCGCCCCTATTCTCCAAACTCAAAACGTAAACACTTCGATTCAAGACGTAAACAAAGACACGTGCACCTTGACAGTTGAGGCCTATACTAACGCCCTCTGTGGTATAAGCGACGAACTAATTTCTAAAACGGGTCACAGGAGCACCAAGTGGGATCATTAGATTTGCTTTGTTTAGATCGATGACGTAACTTAGTTCTACGTTTGAAATACAGGAGGCGCTGATCACAAAATTTACCTACAGGGAAACACATAAATTTTTTTTTTTTTTTTTCTTGCAGAATAAATACAATAAATAAACATACGAAAATAACATCGCTAGTAAAATACATCGCAAGCCCAATAACATATCAATAACACACAAAAACAACAAAATGAAATTGCATTCGCATGGCAAAATAGTGCACAAAACAAATTCAAACAGAAACAGTAAAAATTAAAGTGATTTAATTTTACGCATAGACTTCTTTGTCTTAAGGAAATTAGCAAAGTATCGATCGATTGAAATCTAAAAATAAAAGTAAAGCTTTGTGAGCAGCGCCCTATCTGATAGCAACAACGAACGAAATTCCAACGCAAAACCCACTTGAGCCGTGCGACCATTTTTTCTAAGCGCCCTTTGTTTTTGTGACTCTTTAAACAACTGAACTTTGAACACCAACGCCTTCAACGGTGCAAAATAAGAACGAATAGAAATATCACTTTAATTACGTTTGGAAACACCACATAATTTAACAATTATTGTTTATAATTTCACTAAAATTCAGTACGCCCCTACGCCTTGTATTTACCTAACATTTTCGCCTAATTTAAAACCATAGTAACTCAGATTCTTTTTATGCGTTTTTAAATAACGAAGTATTTAAAATTTAATGACGCAAATCCTTGGTCACGTGCACCATCTGTAAACAGGCGGGGGGTCCCTCAAATATATTAACTGCGAGACGCCACCACCCCACGCAAATAAAATATATAAACATATAAAAATAACCTGAAGGGTTGTAAATTTTCTGAAAATTAATTGGCCAAAGAAAATAGTTGTGATCGTCTAGTTAAGTAATAAAGACCCATACGTTGTGTTGAGAAATGATAAAGACGAATAATTTAACAATGATAAAGGAAGTAAATAATAATCCGCGATTAAATTAACCGTACACATAATCAGTTTAAGTAAAGAAAACATGCAACTTAGCTTCGGTCAGTAATCGTAAACGCCCCAAGAAGACAAGCATCGAGACTCGATTAGCCCCAATGTCCGCGACTAGTGAGAGAGTGAGCGCTGCAATCCTTCTGTACACTACAACTATGCATGTCGATGCATTACATGATGCTTCTCTAGGAAGACTTTTGACACACGCGCCTAATCAGGTTCACTCGCGAATAGCGCATCACAAAAATAATAACACGTACAGTAAAATAATACATAATATGATAAAATACAAAGTACAAATAATATGTCATTATTAAAATATTGGAATGAAAGGGATAACTTATATAGTTCGTAGTCAGCAGATCTCCTTCCTGTGAATAAATAGAATTGGGAGGGATTCTAGACCTTCAGGAGAAAATCTAGAAGAAAGAATCTACAAATTGATGATGGGCTCCCTTCCAACACATACCCATCTCCCATGAACTTATAAGAAGTCCGGTCCAACAGAATCCATCGGGCACAACGATTCCTCCTACCTCTTTCATGCAGCCATAATTGCAACATACACAAAATCTCTCTCTCATCTAACGAACCATCACGCTTACAGTCTTCGTCTTTCGCTCCTCTTATCCTATTCTAAATTAAAATAAATTTCCCTATATTTCCTCTAATCTACCCCCGTTAAATCTTCTCACAAGACATTTCCCAGCTTCCGAGTATGAGATAACAAGCTCTCCAACGTGCACACGCGCTGGGACAGGGCACGCCGCTGACTCTTACTCTTCTGCCAGTCATGATCCTGAGAGACTAAATGATTCTACTATTGTAGATATACTTCCCAAGCTTCAGAATATGAGATAACAAGCTCTCCAATGTGCACAGGCGCTGGGACAAGGCACACCGCTGACTCTTATTCGTCCACCAAAGAGTACATCTACAACATACCTTCTTGGCACAACTCTCGCAAATGCACTGTCAAACTTCCGAGTATGAGATAACAAGCTCTCCAACGTGCACACGCGCTGGGACAGGGCACGCCGCCGACTCTTACTCTTCTGTACGACAGTACTCTCGCGAAACCCGTGGTCCTAATTGAACCCCGAAGCTTGCATCGCCTTTTCACACCAAAGAATTGAAACGACGCTAGCTATGACAAAGAAACATAAGTTAGAAATATAAATATGTGAAGCGATGTGTTGCCCGATGCTCTGCTCCGAAACTGTAGTCCTTGATAAAGAAAAGTAATAAAAGGTCGTCTTAGTCACTCCTTCAATCCGTCGTCTCGTTCTGATGTGGTTTGTTAGTAAATAACTCCTTCTGGCATCGGAATCCTGTCCTGTAGCTACTCATGTCATGATATCCTGCTCTAAGCCCTAAGTAATTAGAGACAATCTCCAACGCAGAACCCATAGTGGGAAACTCCAACGCTCCTTCTGCTCTCGCTAGTTAGTGTGAAATCTATAAATAGAATTCTGGAATAACTGGAATCTGGAAGAACTTTAATTAGCGGGATCAAAATATACACATACTTAAAATATATGAGTATACATAGATAATAATTAAATATCACGTGAAGGCAATGCAAAAATTTTTAATTTGATGTTAGAAAAAACGCCCCTTGACGGAAAAACTCTTTGTTTCACGGAAAACGGATCGATGCACTTTTCCCTTCTCTACTTTGCGAAGTCTCTGCTGGCTTGCTTATTATTACACTCGCGAAGTCTTCACTGAGGACTTGTCCTAAAGAACACAGTAAACGCGGGAAGTCTAGACTGCTAGGTCTAGTCAGAGGTATGCGCGCGCGGACGAATGTTCAGGTGAACTACCTCTCTCTTTGAATGCCGTGACTGCACTCCCGACGATTTCTTCCTGATTTACCAGCTCTCCTCGGTTCAATCCTCGACTCCTCCCACAAAACCATTCATCATCCATTTTATGACTTGCCCGAAATCTTGGTCCCACGTACTTGAAATCTGAACCCGTACAAAATTTCGTCGAACACTTCGAAGCTAGTTTAGATTAGAGAATATTGTTTACATTACGCGGTGTATTCCCCGTCGGACCCACTGCATCTAAGGATTGTATGGCAAAGAATGGAAATTGTAGAATATTGTAGATTCGTGACTGAGAATATAACTCTATGCTTTGGAAAAATATGATGGCATCATTACATATCGTTTCATTCGAAAATCTTATGGGTTTGTTTGCAAAAATGTTTGTTGTTCTGTCTAGACTAAACTTTTATACTAACTATGAGATACATTATGACAATCGTCATTCTCGGAATTAACCAATAAATGCATTTTTCCCATACAAAGACGAGTTCCAAACCTGAGGGATAGATGAGGACAAACCCATGATTTCTTGAAAGTAAAGTCCCCGTAAGGCGGCGTAATTCTAACCCTTTTGTCCCTAGCCGACAAATAATTAAATTTAATAAACATTCATACAATATTTACTTTGAATTCATACAGAGACCCTCTGTTCTCATTTATTTCTTAGAATGAAGTCCGAATGACGTATCAGAGGCCACATGTAAATGTTAACTTTAGCTTTAATAATCACGCCCTATTATCATAGGAATAAGGTCGACGTTGCTCTAGAAAATACAATACTTTTGCCACAGCAAAATGGCATTATGCTGTTTAGTTTCGACTGACAGTTACGATTTCGACGAATCTTGCTTGTAAGTGTGTGCGTAAGAGTTACACAGTTGGCATGACTTAAACGATCTTCGAGTGTATCAATGAAGCTTTAAGGTACATAATTCTATACCTGCAGTAGTTTGTGTTCCCCCCTAAGGGTGGAGCATCCTTACGTCTATCCCCTCCTATAGTAAAAAACCTCTTCAAGATCACAATAGATGGCGATACTCGCATCAATTTCAGAAATATGTTGCTGAAAACTGTAAGGGTGAAAGGGCTGACCATTTCAGCCGTTACAAATGGATGTCGTAAAAGGCGACTAAGGAAATCAATTCCAGGAGATGGGCAGCAGCGTCTTCCTGAGATTCCAACCGCATACTGCGATCGCCAACCGGCCTGCCAAGCGTGGCGATTATGGCAAAACCCTCATGGTTATGAAAACCACGAAGGAGGCCTATGTCCTGCAGTGGGCGTCAAATGGCTGCTGATGATGATTATCAAATATTATTTCTACACATCACTTACTCGTCCTCATCCTTTCTCAACTTTCTTAACAATTAGACTTTCTTACCTGATTGTATCCGCCCTTCTAATGGTGAAAGGCTGTTTACTAGCGCAGCAACCCCCAAAACGCGTGATGCGCTCAATGGAAGGGAATGTGACGGAAAATTGCGATTTTATGGGCTCAGTGTGAGTAATTTGGGCCACAAGCATGCCTGATTTACGTACTCATATAATAAGACAGTTACGTACATTTGTGAATTTGTAGTAGAAATACCACTCGCTAATTGGGTAAATAAACAGCTCTGAAAGGTTGATACAGCGTGTGCAGAACGCGTGCGCTCGGTTCTGTAACAGGATTCCCCCCCGAACCCATGTCACGCCGTATTTGAACCACGCGACTCTGTTGAAGATGTCCGCACGCCGCACCTTGCTGGCTGGTTGGTCGGTGTTGTCAAATACGAGGCACCTGAATACTTGTTCAACAAGATTGTGTGGTCTCGTAACAAGTATCTTTGTAAGTCTAGAACAGATTGACGGCGTCCAAATGCTGGCATGACATTCCCCCCCTCTCAAGGACCTTCATCATCATCAGCCATTCGACGCCCACTGCAGGACATAGGCCTCCCTCATGGTTTTACAAACCATGAAGGGTTTTGCCCAAGGACCTTACAAACAGATAATACCTTTAAGGTAAAACTTAAGGGTTATTTGTTATGACATAGCCCGTGTCTCTTTTTTTGTTTTTATTTGTTGTCTCGTGTTTTCCTTGTCTGTTCTTCCTTGTTTCCTATCATCATCATCAGCCATTTGACGCCCATTGCAGGACATAGACTCCCTCATGGTTTTCTAAGCTTCCCGATCTTTTTCCGCCCGCATCCAGCGACTCCCCACCACCGTAACCAGGCCATCAGTCCACCTGGTGGGGATCCTGCCCACGCTGCGTCCTCCGGTCCGCGGTCACCAGATCAGAACCTTTTCGCCCCAACGGCCATCAGTTCTCCGAGCTATGTGCCCCGCCCACTGCCACTTCAACTGAGCAATTCTTCGAGCTATATCAGTGACTCGGGTTCTTCTGCGGGTCTCCTCATTCCTGATTCGCTCACGCAGTTCGCTTATTTCCTATGCTTTGTATTATATCTGTGTGGCAATGTGAATAATTGTATTTCTTCATCTTCTTTCTTCTTAATGGTAAAGGAAAACATCGTGAGGAAACCTGAGTGCCTGAGGTGTTCACGTATATTTCAATACATTCAGGTTATAGACAAACCGTTGAAAGAAATTGTTAAAATACTGGAAGACTAAATACTGCATTAATTATGAACTTTTCTGCTCTTCCTCCGGGTCATATTCAATAAATATGCTTCTAGTATTACGTACGATAATAATACACAATAAAAATCTACAATTACAAATTAAACGGTATAAATTAAGCTAAGGTGCCCATTTCCAGAGCTAGGTCGTTTTGGAGGAAAACTAACCAAAAAAACTCTAAACTTCAGCCTTGCTTATAAACTTACGATTCCTCTAAAGCTTCCCTCAGAGCCAGTTTATTTAATCTGTGGTTTCGTCTTTTCCTTGTAAAATCTCATGCACAGACTAGGTATTTTAATCGGCATTTATCGAGCGTTGCAAGGAATCGTATTTTTATAAATAAGCCCGTGTCTTTTAATTTTTGTCCTTAATCATGGGTGCCACCATGATTACTTTCAAAGATATCTTTCCTTTTTACATGTTATTACTATGTAATGTAGATAATATAAATAAATCTCAAATGCAACTCACGTAATTTATTTTGTAGCTTGTGATTTTTTCAAAATGTAATTTAATACGTGTTTTCTTGAATTTTTAGGGTTCCGTACCCAAAGGGACCCTATTACTAAGACTGCACTGTCCGTACGTCCGCCATTCCGTCTGTCTGTTACCAGGCTGTATTTCATAAACCGTGCGTTAAACAGTTCAAATTTTTACAGATGATGTATTTCTGTTGCTGCTATGACAACAAATACTAAAAACAGAATAAAATAAATATTTAAGGCTGGCTCCAATACAACGTGATTTTTTAAATAGTACGGAACCCTTCGTGCGCAAGTCCAACTCGCACTTGGCCGGTTTTTTGACGTAGTCTTTATACGTCCTGCTGCAGAGGCACAGGCCTTCTCTCAGAGAAATTAACTTAATTAATTACCACGCAGGTCCATCGCGGATTGGCAATTTCAAGCGCTGAGGTCCTTAATTAACATAGTTTTAACTATTATTATTCTAAAACCCAGAACTCATGCATTGAACTGGCTTTAATTCCAGACATCTTTGTCACCCATAATATGCTGTCGACTGTACGAGAACTCTTTCCTTTGTTCTATCAAGATAATTAACACAATCAAATCACCAGTGCTCCTTCCCTTAGGGATTCTGATCCTGTTTGCGTCTGTCAAAGCGCATTATTAACACAGAGCCGGGCATATCCGACAATTCCGGCAGCGATCGCCGGATGTGGCGGCCGGCTTCCGGTTCCGGGGCCGCGTCATTTCCGGTTTGCCACGGACGGGGCCTGACGCATGGGTGAGTTATGAACGATTATCAAGATCATTAGCTAAAAAAAAAACTGAAACAAAAAATAACCAACAATCCGACTGCTGAGCATTCACTACTAAAGTCTTGTCTTTTTTTATTTTTAATCTGTGCTACTAAGTTGGCAGGACCTACCTAGGTACCTCGCAATGAATTGAGGTCCCGTCTACTTTGTAGTTGAATGAATGAATGAATTTATTGCTAATAATATACCAAGTTACAATTGTATGTAATAACCTAAGTATTTCAATTGTGGGGTACATAGTTGGTACAATTATATTACAATTAAAATGCTTGTTTGACTCTGACACCTGTGGTAGATGGGAATCTGAATTACAGGTAACAGCGCCCTCTGAGATATGTTTACACAGTGGTATCGTAATAATATGGTTCTTATAATTGGTTCAGTTTGAATTTATAGTAGGTAATAATAGCAAATTTTAAATTGATTAAAGTGATTAAATTATTAGTTAATTGAACATTATGACATTATATCAATTGTAGTTATTACTCAGCAGTCGGGTTGTTGGTTATTTTTTATTTCAGTTTTTTGTTTTTCCTCTTTTCAGTGATTCTTTGGGGTTGCGTACCGCAAAAGGAAAAACGGAACCCTTATAGGATCACTTTGTGGACACAGAACTATGAAATTTGGCAAGTAATATCGTTTCACAATACAAGTACAAGTAGAAATCTAAAAACTATAATTAAATTTGTAATATATAATAGGCGAAGCAGATCGCTCGTAGTCCCGGCCGCCTGAGTGATCTTAAACGATCACGAAGGTTAAGCAACACAGGGCGCGTTCAGTGCATGGATGGGTCGCCGTCTATGCCTAACGCTAGTGGCATTTTTCCGAGCGGTTCCGTGCTTCGCAAGGCACGTTAAGCTGTTGGTGCCGGCTGCCGTCGATAGATGGCAGTCGTTAAGCCAAGTCAGAGGCCTTAGGGCGGCTTGACAACTTCTGACAGTAGACGAGCCACTAGTCTACAAGCCTCCACCAATCCGGACTTGGCCCCCGTGGTGGAGTATGGCCTATACCTTCCTCAGGGAAGAGACCCGTGCCCCTCGGTGGGGACATAATGGGTTGATGATATAATAGGCACGATGACAAATTTTGAAAAACTGTCCTATAATGTCCCAAAACGTATTTTTCACATAGGATTTTTGTAGATTTTAATTATCGTAATTGTCAATCCCGCTCCTAATAAAAAAATAATGCATGTTTCCGATTCTACAATTAATGAATACACAATTTTAGTGATTTTCGATTACTGTCATCATGTCTATTAAATCATAAAAAAATGTCTTTCAAGTTCGGGAAAAGCTCGGAAAACTGTGAGACTCGATTCCTGAATTAATTATTTCTAATATGTGAGTACCCGCAAATTTGTACGGAACCCTCTCGGTGGGCGAGTCCGACTCCCATTTTTATTAAATTTATGCTGATTTCATATAGCCTATGACCTAGCCTATATAGTCATAATCTGACCACAGGTTAAGGTTTTACGAGGTAAAGTAAGTAGGTTTTAGCTAGAAAGGCGGATCAAACAAAGCCAAAATACTAAAAGTCTTAAAACAAATGCTGATATGAATCCATTTGCAAAGCAGATCGGCGACCGAGTGCCATTTGTTAAGGGGCTACAGTGTGCTGGAACTGGCTAGCAGACGTTTTTGAATCGCTTGTGACATCCTCTAGGAACACGGCAGACCGTTGAAATTAATATATGATATAATTTAACTCCTTGATTCCCTATTGGATGTTTGACAACTGTCATAACCTTACGCCTTCTATGAGTAAATATATTCCGTAAGAATGCTTAAAAAAAAGCTAAGAATTTATATACCATTTTAAATGCGCAGTGGATTACGTTTAAGCTTATACAGTCTTACGGGCAATATCAAAATCTTGTATGTTAATGTTTAAAACTAACAGGAACAATAGTTACTCATTCAGAAAAAACGTTTTTATCAATTTATCACATTACGCCTTACGAGGAAAGCCCAGCCTACTCGTTGCCTGTTGTCTGTGACCAGGCGCTCTTCGCATCACCATTGATTTCATTGTAACTTTTCATAAGCGATTTATCAATCATAAATCAACCTTCCAAAATTCACCTCGAGCACCATATAGTGAAATTAATTCAAAGTAGCAATTCTCATATAAAATTACCGATTGTAGGCCAAGGACGTGGGGCGAGGG
Source organism: Yponomeuta evonymella (assembly GCA_963969515.1). Lineage (NCBI taxonomy): Eukaryota > Metazoa > Arthropoda > Insecta > Lepidoptera > Yponomeutidae > Yponomeuta > Yponomeuta evonymella. The sequence goes on from OZ018369.1 coordinate 3,293,293, forward strand.
ACCGAAAAAGACGCCGCATCTTTCCAATTCACTTTCGTACAAAATGTACTGGGTCAAGTTTCATAAAACTATAATTTCGTAGTTTATTATGACAATTCGAAGTACACTGCGCAGCAGAGTCTATTTGTTAATCTGTGGGTTAATCGGCTTTGCAATGTACATCGAATTGTCATAGTCACAATGAATTGTAGTTCTATGAAACATGCTCCTGAAAGGATGGGTCTTTTCCGCGCCCTCGCCCCACGTCCCATGTCCGAACAAAACAAAAAAATATTAGGTATATATATAGCTATTAGTCCAATCGGTGGAGACATTTTCGAGTGTTTGCAAGACCAACGCACGGCAACTGATTTTTGTAGTAGTGATCGAGCTTCAATCGTTAGAAAAACATACAATATAAAATCCCAATTCTTGTATTTTTTTATTTAAGTAAATAACAAAAAAAGAAAAGTAAAAAGGAAACCAATCATTTACTAGTATTCGAACCAAGAGCTCTCTGCCGTTCAAGGGACGCCTCTTCCCATCCGAGCTATTGTAACATTACCAAACTAAGCGAAACATCGTTTTACTATTTGTGCCTAAATCACGGTAAAAGTGAGGTTCATTAAAAATTAAACCTAACTACCTATGTATTATAATCCATTTATTGTCGCGATTAGGTCGGCCGCACGCGGCCAGACTTGTTGCTCGAGCCTTGTAGTCTCTAATTACTAGCATTTAAGGTTCATTTTAGTTTGATTGAGTTTTGTTTCACTCCTTGCGCTCGCACTTCGCCTCCTCGTTAGATTGTACCCTACATAGGCGGTAAATAATGTGTTGGTAAATAATAATTTCGATTGGGGCGTTACGAATAATACCTACTTGATTCATAACCTTTGAGTGAACCACATTATATAGGTTACTCTATGGAGTGAACCAAGCCGAATTACAGTACTTAGTATTTCCGCACCGCTCACTTCCGTAACGACAGAAGAAGATAGCGCTATCGAACTCGGCTCGGTCGTTCCCATCCGGATATATAGAAAAATATTTTACATAGTTATATGAATTGTGTCAATAATGTTATGTTTAGAACCTTTTCTAAACATACAAAACGAATCTGTGTAGATTTCGTCTCTGAATTTTTTTTTCTATCTGCCTGACATGTTTTTCTGTTTTAAATAAAATAAAACGCTGTATATTTTTATCACGCATTTTATTGTACATGCGGAAGTATTGTTAGAAGAATCAATGGCGTAATGCTAAAAATTTTGTAGGAATTATAATTTATATACGTGTGTAGGTACTTGTTTTTAGTTTTTTTATTTTCTCGAAATTCCGCTGTATTGGGATAAGTTATCTACACTGCAATAATTATGCTCTTTACCTTCCCTACATGTAATATAAATCACACTTCCATGACATGTATAAGTTGATCCTATTCAATTGTTTTTGCTAGGGTTGGCACAAAATCCGGGTTTTTTTTATTCAAGATTTATTCGGTGCTCATTTTTAGGTACAACGTAATTTAAATATATAATTTAACGCGCATAATATTTTTTGGGTTCCGTAATTATAATGACAACAAAAGAAAGTAGGTAAGTTTTTTGTACACGTAACAAAAAAAACAACTGAAACCTTAACAAAAAGGAAAAGTGTAACAAAAAGTAACCAAATAGAAATAGAAGTACTGTATCACACAGTAGATTAAACAAAAATCTGCGTTCCTGGTTTACCGATATTACATATTTTTATTTAAGTGTCACAATGAATAGTTTAATGTATCTTGAAAATATTCGTCGGTGGGGAGTTCCAAAATTATAATAATAATAATAATAACGTCCACACAACGCAATCAAACTAGAATTCCCTGTACTATGGTATGGATAGTTTTTAACTATCAGCTTTAACGCCAAAAATCACTTAAATGCTGTATGTTTTCTGTGCTATTGGAATGAAATAATAGAAATGGTATGAATTACACTATTAATACGATTATCAACAGATTAATCTGTTATAATATACCAATATAAGTTAAGACGAGGAGGCACTGTTGATTAATAATTATATTTATCAGTCTTTGTGCTGAAACAAGGATGCAGGCCAAATAAGCACTCAAATCCATTTGTAGCTCTTTTGCCAACATCCTTAGCAACGAAGTCTTTTTCCATTTTCATAATTTTTGTTTTATTTCTTTGGTCAATATCCATTTTGAAATGTTTTTTTTTTCTTCTGTAAAAAATTAATTATTTTGCTTTTGTTCTTAAAATTTTTATAATTTTGTTCCATAGAAAAAAAATTATCCAGTCAGATTTGCTCAATGGACTATTGGCCACACAGGCACGATAGCGATGACACATATTCACCCTTTTGAAACCGCTTTAGTGAATGCGCGTAGTGTAAAATAAAATAAAAATATGCGTAAAGTCGATGATTTAAATTCAAAGATTTTGAGCCAAAATCTTAATCCAAGCTTCAAATTTATCAAAATTTCCACTCTTTTAAAATGTTTATAAAAACCTCTGTATTTTTACACTATATTTTAAGTTTTCAGCAGCTTTTGTAAAGAAACCTCTCGAGTCATGGAAACACAAGAAGTCCACTGCTGGATATAGGCCTCCTCCATGCATTTCCAAAAAGACCAGTTGGAAGCGGATTTCATCCAGCGTCTTCCTGGCACTTGGATGAGGTCATCTGTCAGCTGGTCGTCCTACGCAGCGCTTGCCGATATGTGGTCTCCATTCGAGAACTTTTCGGCCCCATCGGCCATTAGTTCTGCTTGCTATGTGCCCCGCCCACTGTCACTTCAACTTAGTAATCCGCTGGGCTAAGGTGACTTTCGTTCCTCTACGAATCTCATCATTTCTGATTCGATATCGTAGAGAAAGCATAGGCCTTTCCATAGCTATTTGCGTGACCTTGAGCTTTCTTAGGAGGCTCATAGTGAGAGGCCACGTTTCAGTGCCTTAAGTCATCACTGGTTGTATAATTTTGTCTTGAGCGATTGAGGTATATTAGACGAAAGGACTTTTCTAAGTTTCCCGAATGCTGCCCAGCCAAGTTGGATTCGACCTCTTTCACAAAGTTGGACCGGCCTAGTTGGACTATTTGTCCTGAGTAGACGTATTCGTCTACAACTTCGAGAGTCGAGTTCCCCAATGTTATTGGGGTGGGCACAAAACGAGCATTCGATATGACCTTCGTTTTGTCCATGTTCATTTCAAGGCCCACCCGTTGGGAAACTCGACTGAGGTCTTCGAGCATTATGCCGAGGTCTTCCATCGTTTCTGCCATGACTACTATATCGTCGGCAAATCGAAGGTGAGTGATGTACTCGCCATTGATATTGATGCCGCGTCCCTGACATTCCAGAAGCTTGAAAATATCTTCCAGTCCGTTTGTGAACATTTTTGGAGAGATAACGTCTCCCTGTCTTACGCCCTTTTTCAATGGAATTGCCTCCGAATTCTGTTCCTGTACTCGGACCGACATAGTGGTTCTGTGGTCATAGTGGACTGTTGTACAAGCATTTCAGCACCTCGATATACCGATAGTCAATAAGGCAACGCTGGAGAGACTCGAGCACTGTCCATAACTCGATCGAATCGAAGGCTTTCTCAAAGTCCACAAACGCAAAGCATAATGGCAAATTATACTCCTCAGGCTTCTGTATAATTTGCCGCAACGTGTGGATGTGGTCTAATGGTACTAAAGCCCTTTCGGAAACCGGCTTGTTCGGGAGGCTGGAAGTCATCAAACCTGCGTTCAATATATGGCACAGAGTAGTCATCAGCGACCACAAAAACCTCCAATACTAATTTTCATAGAAAAACGGAGCCAGAGATAGAAATCAGAATTTTTAAATTTTTAGGAGCCAGCTTGAAATTTGACTTACGCCATTTTGTAAAAAGTAAGTTAACGTTGTCATCCAACCCGAGGTCTTATTCAACATTTGTTCGACAAGACTACCCCGTAATGTTACCGTTTTCTCAGGCTTTGACAAAAAAGCTGTAGAGACCGGATTTTCTAAGTCAGATTTTTCTTATCGGTTTGAGGGATCACCCTGTAAGGATGGAAAATTCCAAGTTTACACCATATGTGGAACTTGGAAATCTTTTAGCACCTGATAAGACCGAAATTAGAACAACCAAAAATTCAAGAATTTTCACACGTCTAGTTATTTTAGCATTCAAATGCTGTGTGACTATAAAGTTGATACCATATTAGTCCAGCCGCTAGACCAGCGGGGCCCGGTGGCAAAACCTGCATTAGGTGTTGGTTGAAAATTTAAGCAATTTTACTTTTCAATCGGCACTATTAAATTTGCCATAAAAATTAATTTACGTCACCGTCCTATCTAGGGTTTATGCAACGAGTTTATGTTGTTTTAAAAGACCACCCCTAAGTGTTACCATTATCCCAAGCCGTTGAAAAAAAGAAACTCATGGAGACCAGCTTCTCCAAGTTTTCGATTTTCTCCGTCGGTTTTAGCAAAAAAACTAATCGTATAGAAAATTTCAAGTTAGTAACATCAAAATGGGACAACAATTTTATCTAGGTGTTTTTCGCTGATCAACTTTATGTACCTATATAAATTCTTCACGTCACATAAAGTTTACATAAAGTTGTTATATGCAATGTATATCATGTTACTATTTTAATTAATATCAATAATAACGGCACCAGGTATTTACATATTTTTTTCAAAATCAAATCAGATCCGGATTATAAATTACTATCTGAGAGCGTGACAACCCTAACGACGTAAAATCCGGATAACAATTAAAATGGTCGTAATTTCTACTTTCCATGGAATTGGCATTAGAAATATATTTTTTATTTCATATGGGGAAGTCGCTTCCTACGTTCCAATTCTGCCACTGAGTCCCGAAATACATCCATGTGAAATCAAAGTCAAATTCACTTTATTGAAAAAAGATAAGATAATTTTTTTCACTTTTTGACATAAAAACCTGTTGTTGTGCAAAAACGTACTATTTCATAAGTAGGTAGGTAAATAAATACGTACTTACTAAACATGTGATTTTTGTTTGAAAGCTATTCTTTCTACAAAGCATAGATAAGTTTTGAAGAGATGTACCTACCTTTATCTTTTTTGTTTGTAATGAATGACGCATGCTATACAAGAAGGCATTAGATTGAAGTCTATTCAATCTACGCGTACGCGGGCGGGCTGGCGAGCCGGCTAGAAAAGTAGTAGAAACCGCTCGGCTCGCTCGACGCGTTCGAAATTCGGCTATATATGTGTGCGTTTGGCGGCGTGTGCTTACGCGAAGGGAATGAGACTGTGTGTGTGCGGCAGCGCGAGCGTCTTTCTATGGAGATTACTACTAGGAATTAATTCAGTCGTGTCATCTAGCGGTGAAATGTTGAAGTGCTGCACACCTGTGTCAAACGCTCAAGGTCATCGGCACAGGGAAAAATCTTAAATTGATAATTCCGCGGAAGATAGGCCGGTGGCGTCTGTTCGTTTAGCTTACTGATATACTAAGGAAAACATCTTGAGAAAACCCGTGTTGTCAGTTGTGGAGCCGCTATCAGCTTTGCATTTTGCGTAGCAATCCGATTCAGGAAGGTCGTGTTGAATGTTGATTTTAGATAATTACTTTTTAAGCGTGGTATCCTACTCTATCTGAAGAATGGAGAACTTTCACTAAAATATGTTTTAATATATTCGGAAAGGACGAGTTAACAGATTAATACTTTTCATAATATGACATAAAGTCGACATAGTCACGTGCTACAAAAATGCGCCATAAAAATCGGGCTCAAACTATGACGTTACAACTTGCACGTAACGCCTTATAATGTATGAAGCGTTTATCAATATATCAGTTATCTCGTAAAATATTTTTTTATGCATCTACACCGTTATTAGAAAACATTTAGAATATTACAGTAACTTGATTTTTACCGAAAACCCAAAAAAAAATATATTTTTGGTTTTATTTTTAAGTTATTTCCTGAGTTTTTGTGTGTCTTCCATGTTATAAAAGCAATGTCACTACGATCTAAGTTAGACGCAAGTTCCCTGTTAGTTCCAGGTACTCAGGCATCAGGGGTCATTATATGTTTTTATTTCAGTTTCAAACAAACTACAACACAGAATACAGTCGAATATACTGCAAAATATTCTTAAACATCAAAGTATGTAATTCAATGTATATCCCACTTTCATTTTGGAATTTTCCTAGGTCTCTACTTAGGAAAATTCCAAAATGAAAGTGGGATACGGGTTAGCTAAGTAGGTAATGAAATATTTCCACTAGGGGCCGCCGTACATTTATACAACTGACCTCAGTCTGGGTGTTTCATGTTTGTGATATCATTGCCTGGTTACCATAGCACAGGGTATCCTAGTTTGGGACCAGGACAAGTGATTGTGTTGTGTGGAAGTTTTTTTTTACCTGTGTGCGTCAAAAGATAGATAATCATGACCCTGTCATTTTGTAAGGACAAGGAAAATCCTAAACAATTATTTAGAAGCTAAACATTCTACCCATGCCGAGACTTGAACCCGCGACCTATAGGTAACCGTGCCCTGTTAGCCAGAGGTCGCGGGTTCAAGTCCCGGCATGGGTGGAATTTATAGCCTCTAAATAGGTTTTTAAAATTGTCCTCAGCACGGGTTAGTGCAACAAAAAGAATATGAGGAAAATCCTACCGGCTACTCCCAGCCTATCAAGCAAAATCTTGGCAAGAAGGAAACGGAAATGGCTCGTCAGAAATTAATGAAACCATTGCCGTAACAAGTATTGCAATTTTTCTTTGGGGGCCGCCATTTTTCACACCGCAAATTATATTGAACGGGAAAATACGTACAGGAAACTATGCAGGACAGTTAATTAAACAAAGTAGGTAACCGAAAAGCGGTTTCGCTCTTGCTTACGCGATACTACGCCCCTTGTTGTGTAAGAGAGCGATAAAAGGTTTTTCCGATAATTATCTTTAAGTAACATCTTTATATTACGATCTTATATCACGAGCGGTGGTAGCGTAGTGGGTAGAACATTGGACTCTGAAGCGAGAGGTACATGCCCGCAATGGGAATCGAACCTTCGATTCCCAGTGCGGGCATGTACCTATGACTTTGTTTTCTAAGTTATGTACATCTGTGAAGTTATAGTAGCAATATCACTCGCTAACGGTGAAGGAAAACATCGTGAGGAAACATGTGCGTCTGAGCTATTCATACATACCTCAGCGCTTTGAAATCGCCAATCCGCGGCGGGCACGCATCTCTCTCCATGCTCTCTCCATGAGAGAAGGCCTGTGCTCAACAGTGGGACTTATATAGGCTGCTTATGTAATATCTTTAATATGTTTTACGCTGTATAGCAACTATTATACTCTTCTTGCAACGAACTCCACTAACAGGTTGTCTGGAAGAGATCGCTTTAAGCGATAAGACCGCTACCATCATCAGCCATTTGACGCCCACTGCAGGACACAGGGCTCCTTCGTGGTTTTCATAACCATGAGAGGTTTTGCCATAATCGCCACGCTTGGCAGACGGGTTGGCGATCGCAGTATGCGGTTGGAATCTCAGGAAGACGCTGCTGCCCGTCTCCTGGTAATTGATTTCCTTAGTCGCCTTCTACGACATCCACGGAAGGAAATGGAGTGACGCTATTGTATGCCATTACTTTTACGTAAGAAATCACTTGCAATTCTTGTGTATGGTTGTGTAATAAAATCTATCTATCATCTCTATCTATTTATTTGTATATCCAAGAGCATGATTATCAAGATTTATAGTTATTAAATTACTATCACCGTATTATATTTTTACATTACCAAGCGAAAGTGATTTGTCAGGATCGTGGCAAGTGGCAGTCCCTGGTCTCTAACTCTCAGGGATACAAGCGTAAGTTTATGTGTGTATGTATATTTCTAAGTTAATTCTATGTAAGCACTGTCTAGAATGTCGTAGTTTTCATCGTTTTCAGTGTCGTCGGACTTTCGCACGAAGGGTTCTGTACAAGAACGTTCTTGGTTCCGTACCATTATCCATACAACAATTGAATATTTCAAGCGTCTACCTGTTGCCGTTATTAATATCGAGCAAAAAACGGCAAAAAACTCACGTTTATTGTATGGGAGCCCCCCTTAAATACTTATTTTATTATGTTTCTAGTATTTTTTGTTATAGCGGCAAAAAAAATACATCATCTGTAAAAAATTTAACGGTCTAACTATCACGGTTCATAGCCTGGTGACAGACGGACGGACGGACGGCGGAGCTCTATAACTATGGTCCCTTACCCTTTAGGTACGGAACCCTAAAAACATGTTTAAATAGACTGCTAAAGAGCATGGAAATGTAAACCCAACTTAACGTAGACAAACATTTAATTATTTTACGGAGAAAATTCAGTTTTTCTTCTGCAAAGTCATTGCGTGTCCGTGTTCCTTCCTTGCCAATAGAATTTCCGAGCTCGGATGTCAAAGAAAATTGCAACTCTTGACGCCCTGTGAAAAATAAGACGAAGGGAGGAAAAAAACTTTGCTTTGAAACTGTAAGCGGTTGGAGAACAGACGAGGTCAGAAGGGATGATTTGGAGATTGTTATCTCAAAAGCGAGGTTACTTCTATAAGGAAAATGTTTCGCGACCCATAAGATAAGCAGCCTACGTACAGGAAGTTTTAATTTTCCTTTCATTATTAAGGCTGGGTTCTTCGACCGTACCCTTAGAACAGGTGTTTCAAAACGCATTTTGCTCTCCTATGGTTTGTATTTAAAATGTAAAAAATATTATATTACTTTTCAACGGCCTTATCTAGGACATTGTTTTTCAATTTTTTTAAGCTTCACTGCATAAAAAGATATCGCGAACATGAGTCTAAATTATAATTGGATATCATTTTATTATCTCTCCGTGTGGCGCCGGATTAAGAATAGCGTCACTCCATTTCCTTCCGTGGATGTCGTATAAGGCGACTACGGCAATCAATTACCAGGAGACGGGCGGCAGCGTCTTCCTGAGATTCCAACCGCATACTGCGATCGCCAACCCGCCTGCCAAGCGTGGCGATTATGGCAAAACCCCTCATGGTTATGAAAACCATGAGGGAGGCCTATGTCCTGCAGTGGACGTCGAATGACTGATGATGATGATGATCATTTTATTGAAGCTAACTGAGTTTTGGATAGTAAAAAATATACCAAAATGATTATCACTGAATGTGTTAGTGACGTCGGTCGTCCACATTATATCGTAGTATTCACTTTTTGAAAAAATGTAAGTATTATAAAAGGAGAAATTTTGTTTTTTGGGGTTTCGTAGTTGGTTTGGATGGATGGATTAAGGTTGGATGTAACTGTGAAGATATCGATTTTGTGCAAAACTTTAAATATTTGGGTTTGACTATTGATAGAAAAATGTCTTGGAAAGCACACATTGAAATTTTATGTACAAAACTCAGGATATTGTTAGCAAAGTTTTTTTTTTTTTTTTTAATTTATTGACTTACTTTGGTATCGCAGAGTTTTAAATTTTATAAATTATTCGCCAAACTGCGTGGCAGTTTGTTGGCGAATTAATCGCACTCTTTTAACATTTTTTTAAAAATAGTATTAGGTAACAATAAACTAAATTTTTAAGTTTTAAAATACAGTCGACAGCGGATCCCCCCATACATGCTTACTCTGTATTCGGTCATATTACCAGTGACTATGGAACACAATGCAAAGGCCGATTCGCCGTTCACTGTACCTCACTTAAAACTTTTATCTGAAACACAGTTCTTCCAGCTTAGACAGTTTCTGAGCAAAAAGCTCATGTACACTATGTATAATGCACTAGTTGACTCCCTTATAAGCTATGGAGTTATAGCATACGGGAGAACTTTTAAAACATACCTAGAAAACATTAAAAACCTACAAGTCCGATTTTTGAAAATGCTGGCCGGTAAAAATGCCTCCAGAGCTGTAAGGGGGACAACGAAAAGCTCTTTAAATTGTGTAAGATTTTACCAGTGAATAAAAAACTAGACCTAGAATTAGCAATATACACTGTTTTCGCAACGATAAAATTGTACTAACTAAACCTGTTATACGAAGTACTAGGAGAAAATATGGGAATTTCGCTACCACTGTCACGAAACCTAACAATTACTACGGGGAGAGACTTGCACAACATATTGTACCTAAACTAAATAACACATTGCCTAAAGAACTTTTTTGTGAGAAAAAAGAATTACAAAAAAAAATTAAGAGAAGGGCGGCAAGGGTTTGGCTTAATCAGCTGTGATTACTTAACACGGCTGATCGAGCCAATCCTCCCCCTCTCCTCTTCTTTTTATATGCCTAGGTACTTAAGGTATACTTAGGTACTTACTGTTGTTTTATATTGTATTTATGGCCTTTGTTGCCAACGTCCAATAGGAGACGGCACTTAGGGAAGTGTTTGTAATATATAAAACTTATTTAATTCGCCATCAACATGTTTCAGAGAAAAGATTGTTTACAACAATGCCACTTATACAAGTCAATAACTGCCGATAAACTGCTGCGTAGTTTGGCAAATCTGTCAACCTATTTGTTATTTTCTTCTTTAATAAAATCTTTAAATAGAATACAAATAGTCAACTAGGAACCCTTATAGTTTCGCCGTGCCTATCTGTCTGTCCACGGCTTAGCACAGAGACGATAAGTAAGATGTAACATATTTATTACGCCGGAAAAACCAGCGCCAGAGTAGGGTCCCCCCCCTTCTCCCGGCTAAATGGTTAATTGTAGAAATGTAAAAAAATCAGGGCAGTAGTAAAATACAAAAGTAAAAACCGACTTCAAAACACTACAGCACTAAAAAGTTAGAAATAATTTAAAAGAATACATTTCAATTAGAAGTATGTATACATGTAGGTATTGTAGAAGAATAATTTGGAGTCGGTGCCCAAAATATATGTGCTGGTCATGAAACTGGGCACCGACTACTCACACTACCCACACCGGCCCCATTAGGTCTTATTACTGCTGTGCATTAAAGAGTTCCATTCTCCATCTCTGAAAGTGTTCATCAGATCTTTGCCAAATTAAAATGGGACCAATGGGCCGTTATATCTATTCGAAAAAAAAAGAATTGTCAAAGTCCGGTAAGATTTGACGGAGTTATGCAAGAACGTAGCCAAAAAAAAAAAATTATACGCGTCGAATTGATTGACCTTCTCCTTTTTTGAAGTCGGCTAAAAAGGAAAACTATCACGGCTAGGTAGGCTTTACAAGTTAACTAGACGACTTCGTACAAAATCCATTTAAAATTTCTTTGATAATGTTGTTCTTTGTTCTGTAAAGCCGATAAAAAGCCCCTTTTTCTACGGGACCCTGCACTGCGCGTGACCCGACAAGCACTTGGCCGGTTTTTTGGGACGGCTACTCAGCATCAAAATTGCCTTTGCTAGAAAAGTCAGGGATCCTTCTAAGTACGTATAGCTACCACGATGAGCTATCAAGCGAAACGAAATAAAATTTATTTACTGATTTCTTTGATAGACAGTCGTCTCTTAAAACTTAATATTTTATTTAATCAAGGAGTTGAATCGTGCTGTTGTTTTAGGGAAGAAGCAAAGTTAAGCTAAGTATGGTTCCAAAGATTCTTAAGTAGCTTTAACAACTTAATTCCTTTCGAATCAGTCGTAAACTCGTAAACTTCGTAAAGTAGACTTTGGCGAAGAACTTGAGAAGCAAGTGGACAGCGACGAATAAGGAATAAAACTAAATAATAATCCAATGCCGTCTCCCTTGAGGCGACTTGCGCAAAGTCACTGGATAAGTAAGTAAATAGATAAATATTTATCCACTGATAAACGCATAAATACCTGATTGACAGGGTTGTCAGTCACACAAATACAATTCATTGTAAATGTCGGGTTCACTACCGAAACATGTTTCATCTCGTATGATTTCAACTATGACACTGAATGACATTACATAGGTGGTTCTTTTCACCTAAAATCAAAAGATCAATGGCTTATAAAGGTTTGGTAAATAAATCGCAAAAAATCGATCGCATTCAGACCTATAGACAGCGGGGCGATCTCAATACTTTGAAACGTAGGCTCTCGGTCGTGGGTCCTAAAAATTTCATTTGAGTACAAAAAAAAAGACAGTCAAAAATTCAAAACAATATCTTATCATTTTAGTCATATCCCTTTTACCCTTTTTCCATACCCCCCCCCCCTAATCTTATTTTATTTTCTTCTTAAATTTTGTACTAGATTGCAGATAACAAGCTTCCGGTTGCTAGTGACGGTCAGAGGATTGCAGCCAAGGATGTTGCAGTAGACAAAAAGAAGTGGGATATCTTTGAGAAGCAGTGGATCGATGTATACATAAGCAGCCTATATACGTCCCACCGTAGGGCACAGGCCCTTTCTCAGGGAGATAGTATGGGCTAAATCACCACGCGTGCCAATCGCGGATTGGCGATTTCTAGCGCTGAGGTATGTGAATAGTTTGTTTTCGAATGTTTTCTTTCACCGTTAGCGAGTGGTATTGCTACTATAACTTCACAAATGTAGGTACATAACTTAGAAAACAAAGTTATAAGTACACGCCCGCACTGGGAATCGAACCTGGGTTTCTCACTTCCGAGTCCAATTTTCTACCCACTAGGCTACCACCGCTTGGGATCGTTGTATAGCATAAATAATACATTTACATCGATTTTAGATAATATGACATTTTTGCCACTAGAAATACCATGTACACTGCGGCCATTTGTACAAAATCATGCGGCCCCCCATTGGGAATTGAACGCACACTCTCCGGCATGGTAATCGACGTGATAGCGCTAAACCAACGAGGCAGCTTAGCGTAATTTCAGCATTATTAGTCCCATTTACTAATGAAATGAAATACCGAAGTATCCATCTTGCGAAACGATTAACAATATCCCAAAGTTACCGGAAGCCAGGTGTTGGGCACAATTAGGGATGATAAAGCTGTTTAGATTCGAGGCCGAGACGGCAGAGATTTATAAAGGGTGGCCAACGCTTACGTAACACAATATCCTTAATACGTATTCGAAAAAGGGAGTTTTCTCCCAGTCAAAACGATTAACATTTATAGAGCCCTATCACACTAGCGAATTGCGAGCGATTTGAAAGCGATGCGGCGAGCACGCCGCTACGACGGCGATGTGTCGCCGTAATTGTCTAGTTCTAGTTCGACTGGAGATTTCCGCACTTACCTCCGGTTTCTCGTACACTAACAAACTGTTAATCTACTGTTAACAGCTGTCACTGGTTTTTTTTTGTATGCACTTTGGTCAATTGACAGCTGTTAACAGTAGATTAACAGCGTGTTAGTGTACGAGAAACTGGGGGTTAGCCTCATAGTTGGGCCATTGTACGTAGCTGCTGAGGTATGTAAATACCTCACGATGTTTTCCTTCACCGTTAGCGAGTGGTATTGCTAACAACTTCACAAATGTACGTAACTTAGAAACAAAGTCAATTGGTACATGCCGGGATTCGAACCCGCGACGTCCCGAATAAGAAGCCGGCGTTCTACCGCTCCGCTTCTACCGCTTTGTACAATCGCGTTCCACAGTCCGACCCGCCCCACTAGTGTCACATCAAAGATAAATACGTATGTAAACGAACGTAACATCGTTTAGAGGTACAATCGTCGTTGGTATAATAGATACCTACAAAGTTATTTATAACTAAAATTCAAATATGTCCCGTTACATGGGAATGGGATACATAGTAGTCGCTCTCTTCCAGTCGATAACTTGATAATGAATCCTCCCAGATAAGCTGGAGATATGATGGTACCCCAGCGCTGGTCTACCGTCAGTACCCGTAATGGGGCGTTCAGGGCTCGGAGAGATGGTACGAATCAGTTCAAAAACGTAAATAAGATTGATAAATAGAATATGAGATAGTGAGTCGAGTACGATAAGAACATAGTATTAGCAATAGCATCGCGCGAGTCAACTTCGGGTTAACGAAGTAATCTTAACGAAGTATCCACTATACAAACTACTGAAATGAAAGACTAAAAGCACTCGTACCTTTGCAAAAGACGGGAGAACTTTCATCTCAACATTAAATCTCTCCCTTACCAAATTATGAGCTACGTCAGTAGCAATTTATGTTTGAAACAAATTATAATTTGGTTGAGTTTCCAACTTAACTTTGGCCATAGACCAAGGAGAAGAGAAGACGTAATCTCGTCGTAAGGCGTGAGGTACACTGATGGGACGTGGGTCGAGGGCGCGGTAAGATGTATAGAGTCACATACCAAGAGCGACCTCAGAGCAAGGACTGTGGTCTGTGACTCTATACATCTTACCGCGCCCTTACCCCACGTCCCATCTGTGTGTCTCGCGCCTAAGCCAGTCCTGGAGCCTAATTGTCTATCTTTTGAATCTATCGCGATCCCTTTCGAACGTCAAATTAAGAGGGTGCTGACGAACTTCAGACTGCATTTAACCTATCATTATCACTTTCAATGACAGCTCGTGTCAAATAAATGCAGTCTGAATTTCGTCAGCACCTTTCAAACGTCAAATTGAAAGGGATCGCGATAGATTAAAAATATAGACAATTAGGCTCCTGTTTGTAGATTATCTTATTTCCGTAATTATATCGTCCTAAAAAGGCTAGGGCAATTATTCGATCGGTGTGTGATAGACAAAATTGAAATTTTCAAAAATCGGCTCGTCGGCAAATAATGAAACCCTCGTCTAGTCCTTATGGTATTCAATCGAGTGTCTTATCCTATCTGACTTATCTGTCTATCTTAGTTTCTTAACATCTTAGGGAGAAGGCAATGGCTGAAAACCAGCGCTGCCCGGGACTGACCCGGGTCAGCAACAGTTGAGCCACTACGTTTTGGATTATTATATCATTATTATATCATAACCCAGTTTTTATTTTTATTTTGATTTGTTGTATTTTAATAATGCCATAAATACTGTTTCATCCCTATATAAGTGTCTTTTAGGAGACTACAGAAGAAGATTCTAGACAGGATTAGGCGTGGGCCACATAGCAAAACGTATGGTGAGGGCGCGGAAAAGACGCGACGCTATGTTTAGAGCCACAGACACAAAGCAAGGACTGTGGCCTGTGACTCTAGACTCACGTCTTTTCCGCGCCCTCGCCCCACGTCCTTTCTTTGTGCGCCTTAGTGAACAGGACTGAAAGAAGAAGACAGGGGCTAGGACGAGACCTTCTGTGCTTGCGCACTTCGAGGTAATTAAAGTTCGCGCGGGTCAATCCTAAAGATGATTCGTATTTTACGACTAGTCTTCGCTAGCGTCTTTGCTTACCGATTAAACTTGAAGGAGATAAACTTTGCCCTTGTACACGTGACCTCCGAGTAACTTTCTAGTAGCAGGCATAGGCTACGCCTGGGAATCACCCACCAGAAAAAGATAACATAAGAATATTCCTTGTAGTAGTCCAGAACACACGACAAAAAAAATTGTAAAGCTACAGAGTACAATTGGGGGCCTCATTGCTAGTAGCCAAATTAGGACAGCGCAGTGCAGGGCAGGGTGGGTCAGGACAGGGCAGGGCAGGGTAGGACAGAGCAGGGTACGGCAGGGCTAGTCAGAGCAAAGCAGAGCAGATTAAAATAGAATAGACCGTCAGACGGCCGATAATACGATAATTTTCATGACGTAATTCGCAGACTATTTTTTTTCTTGAGGGCTGAATCAAAAACCATTTCGAGATTAACATCTAAGTAACCATATTTTCTATATTTAAGATAAATATTAAGGAAGATGAGCGTTATTTTTGCCAAAAAACAATAACCTTCATTTGACCTTCTGATGACGTCACATTTTAAAATAAACATAACATATGGCAACACTACGTTACTTAAAAAAAAGACTTGCTGTCATAACTGTCATAATAATATGCATATCAAACTTTAGTTTGGTTTGTGTTTTCCCGTTTAGTTCTCCGTATGTAGTTATTTGTTACCTTATTTATAACCGACGATTTTGCATACACCCTGGACAGTCCTTGAGTCTCAAAGCCAGGTCAACGTGTAAGCTATCAATCTGTGTCCAAGGTAAAAGCAAAATCGTCGGTAACAGCAAAAATACAGAAAATAAAGATCAACCTCAATAACAATAACAACAAACAAAAAGGCACTCTCGAAAGAAGAAATGAAATTCCTTGTCTGTGAAAAAAACGTCTGTGACAGCAAATCACAGAAACAAAGTGTGACAGTTTGCGCGACGTTTCGGCGTGTGCACTCGAAAAATATGACGTCACGCTTTCAAATATTTTAAATAAATAATTTAACAAATCGCTGAAAAAATGAAATTAGTCTCTAGAAATTACTTCTGCTTTAAGAAAAAAATATAAAATAAGATCAAAATAAAAAATATACTGCCCGAATTGAAAAACTATTTGTCCATCGCTCTCACAACCCGGGCGGTAGTATTGTGTGAGAAATATACCAATGACTTTGTTTTCGAAGTCACGTACATTTGCTGTAGATATTGGTAAGGATTTTTCTATAACTTAGAATAGAATAGAAAATCTTTATTTGGTACTCATACAGTTTTTAGGTACAGTGGAAATTAATATAGCTTAAAATTAATATAGCAGTACCAAAAAGGTTTCCGCTCAGCTTAATGCCGTAGCAGAGAGAGATACGGCGCTGATTTTCAGCGGATGCCTGAAAGCTTATGACTAAAACTTAAACTAACTAAAAATCAACTAAAAAACCTATCGGTCCCACTTACAATATAGACTTGCAGTATTTTGAGAAGGCCAACTTGGTAGATGACAGATAATATCAAATGTACGAAAATATATTGGTCGCACCAACCACCTAGTGACTTAACTAAGAAAAAATCCCTAGTTAAGTCACAAAAAAAAAAAAGTGGAAAAGGGGACGCTTTTATTTTGATTCATTTATAGTAATTTCATAATAAATCCATCTAATTTGTGTTAAACTGTGAATAATTATCATGACAACTGTTAAATCTATCTCAGAAACTATTATCTTTTGAAAGTGTGCATGCTAATAGGCGTTTTCAATTTTTCTATGAGTGACGAGATGGTGACAAAAATATTAATATTCTTGAAGCCGTGTGACTATCGTCTCTACGAACAACATTTTGTGAACTAAATTTCTCACGGAAACGTTTCTAATTTCTCCTACACAGTGTATAAAGTTAAATAAAATTGTTTCATGAAATATGTACCAATAACAGTTAACATTCAAAAACACGTAAACAAACCATAGACTACACGGACTACTCACACAAACATAGAACTTTAAAAATAACATTCATTGTCTATGGTTCAGTGTTGCCAGACGGTAACCGAAAGTTGTGAGCGCCATCTCTCGTTATCTCCCCGCACTTTTCCGATAACATTTTATGAGAACTCAAAAATGGCGTTGGAATGTATAAAATGTAACAATAACATCATTGATAAGCAATACGTCACTTGCTCAATATGCCAAGGAAAATTCCACCTTGATTGCGGGAATGTTTCAGAAAAACGATTCCAATTAATGACAGTCGATAATAAGAAAAACTGGAAATGTACGCCATGCCTTAGGAAAAGCACTAGGAAAAGTGTTAAGACTAGCCTGAATGATATAACGCCAACACAAAAAAACCCTAATGTTACTCTTCGGAATAGGCAGGCACCCCCTACATTCAGTGCCTCAACACCTGATGCCAACGACACATCAGATACAATACTATCTGTGGACACTACTTTAAACAAAAGCTGCTCTGGAAACTGCAATGATGGTTCGGAAGAGTTAGAAAAACTGCAGTCTAAAATATCCAGTTTAGAGACAAAACTAGAAAGTGCAGAGAATGAGATTGAACGACTAGTAGTTGAAAATATTGCGCTGAGAGGTCAAGTATCAAAGAGTGATTCCAAAATAAACCAACTGACTCGCTTGTGCCGCACTTCACCAAAGATGGATGTGATACATGACACAGCATATGACTTCACCACACCTAAGTCCACAGTTGACAAGAACAGGACCAAGTCACGACCGCCAAAAGTGATTTTAAAAGAAAATCTATGTACAGAGAGTCAACCATCTACGTCGACAACTGCATTACCGATGATAAACTCACAGAAAGATTCAGAGAAGGAGCAAAGTCCGACCGAAAAAGTCAGCTCATGCCAGAATGACATGAAACGTAAAATCTGTTTACTGAGCACTGAAAATCAGACTCGAACACGATCAATCGCAGAACGAAACCTAAGCGAAGAAAACCTGTTATGTCACTACCTTATGCCCGGCGCTGGAATAAAATCCCTCCTAGATAGTATTGAAGCAAAACTTGCAGATTTCAATATGCGAGACTACTGTATCATTCTTCTCTCCAATGAAGATTTTATTAGAGAGTGTGATAACTATGCGTTAATTAAGTTTATTCGAGACACGCTCCTAAACATAACACACACAAATGTATTGCTGTGTTTGCCGACGTTCAAGTTCTACAAATTTGATGAATCGTTCAGATGGAGGGTAGAGATATTTAATAACCAGTTATACCTGGATGTAATGACTCATGAATATGCGTATTTGATTGACTCAAATCTTAACTTAATCTATAACTACAAGCATTTTTGTAAGCATACTGGCAACTTAAACAATAGCGGCCTTAATGTTATACTTAAGGATGTCAAAGATACCATTGCTTACATAGAAAATTGGGATTCGCAGAAAATTTATGATGAACCTCAAAAACAATCAGCTAAAACATTTTTTCGAGGCTATTAAACATAAGGCATCTATAGGTATTTTACACCAAAATATAGCAGGGGTTCTAAATAAACAAGAAGACTTGTATTGTGCATTGTCGGAAATAAGTAAAAGTGGTACGAATATAGACATAGTATGCTTAAGTGAAACAAATATTATAAGGGGCTCAGAATTTAATTTAAAGTTAAAAAAATTTCAGGTAGCAACATCTTACTCCAGGAAAACCTCTAGAAGAGGAGGTGTAGCAATTTTATTAAGAAACCATATTGAATTCGTACCTTTAAAGGAATTAGAAACTATTTCAGAACAATTTATTTTTGAATGCTGTGGAATTAATATTTTAAAATACGGAGTGTTAGTTATATGCATTTACACGAACAAAACTCCCACGTCTACCTCTTCACCATTTTTCCGTAAGCTTAACGAACTTCTTAGTAAAACCTGTAACTTGAAAAGAAAAAAGTATGTCTTGTGTGGAGACCTCAATATTGACCTATTGAAAGAATCCAATATTTCAACCGAGCTCAAAAGAGTCCTTGAAATATATAATCTCAAACCTATTATAGAAGCACCAACAAGAATCACAGCAACGTCTAAATCATGCATTGATCACATAGCAACTAATGTAAGGAATGGTACAAGTAATATCCACGACTTAGGATTATCAGATCATACAGCTCAGTCCTTCGAAATTCCAGTTAAGAACCGTCTAGCTCCTCCAATTAAGTGGTGGTACGAATATCGCAGAGATTATAGTGTGGACAACCAACTTAAGTTTAAAGAATGTCTTTCGTCCCTCTCTTTTAATGAAGTATTTGAGGTGACCAATGCTACTCAGGCTTTTAACAATTTCTACGAGCTGTACAATGTTTTCTACAAACTGTGTTTTCCTGTTATAAGAATAAAGGTCTCAGATAAAAATGGTAATATAAAATGGCTTACTAAAGGCATAAAAAACAGTTGCTTAAAAAAAAGACAACTTTACTTAAAAAGCAGACATTGCAAGGACTATGAAGATGAATATAAGAAATATTCACGAATTTTAAAAAAAAACCATAATTTCCTACCAAAAAAATCAAAATTTAAGGCTTATATCGGACACCAAAAATAAATGTAAAGCTGCTTGGAATGCGATTGAAAAATATACTTCCTCTAACTCCAGAAGCAGAACTATTGATAAGTTAGTGATTGATAACTGTGATATTACTGATCCCCAGCTTATTTCAAATTCATTTAATGAATATTTTATAAATATAGTAAAGAACCAAACAAAGGCTGATAGCGGTCCCTTACACGATAAGATAAATATAGATATTAGAGAAACTAGTATATTTCTGAATCCATTAGGGAATAAAGAGTTGTTACAAATAACAAAGTCTCTTAAAAACTCAAAATCTGTAGGATTAGATGAAATACAAACCGATATAATAAAAAATAGTATTAATCTTATAGCAGAACCACTCATTTATGCAATAAATTTATCATTACTTCAAGGAACTTTTCCAGATACTTTAAAAAACTCTATAGTTAAACCACTACTTAAGAAAGACTATAAGTTTAAAATGGATAATTACAGACCAGTGACACTTATACCCATATTTTCCAAGATATATGAAAAAGTTATGCACAATAGGCTAGACAAGTTTCTTACAAAACATAATATTATTACAGATGAACAAAATGGTTTCAGAAAATGCAGGAGTACCTCTCTAGCGGCTTTTAAGTTAATTAGGTACATTACAAACTGTTTAGACAAAAAGATGCCCGTTTCTGTGTTATTCATGGACATGAGCAAGGCATTCGATTTCGTTTGTCATAAAAGACTGCTCGAAAAAATATGGAAGTATGGCATACGAGGTCCAGCATTTCAATGGGTGAAGTCATATCTGAATAATAGAACACAATGTGTCGAGACAGCTAGATACTGCTCAAAAACTAGATCTATTACAAAATATCAATCGCCATTTTTAGCCAATGATTTCGGTGTACCTCAAGGTAGTATTTTAGGGCCTCTGCTTTTCTTACTTTACATTAATGATTTACCAAACAGCCTCTCTCAAAATTGTATTCTATTCGCCGATGATACTACCATAGTTACAGAATGCAAAAATATAACTAAATATAATCAAGATATAAATCAAGTCCTAGCTCAAACAATATCTTGGCTTACAGCTAACAACTTAAAAGTAAACGTAAATAAAACTAAATTGATGCAATTTCATACAAACAGGAGCAGTCCCCAATCTCTAACCGTTAAGTATAATGACAAAATAATCGAAGATGTATCAAAGATAAAATTTTTAGGCTTAGATTTAGACTCTAATTGCGATTGGAAAGACCATGTAAGTAATGTGTGTTCTAAAGTGAACAGATTTGTTTATGCTCTAAGAAAAGTTAGTCAAGTGGTGTCAAAAAAAGCAGCTCTAATGGCTTACAGTGGCTATGTGGACTCTACTCTACGATATGGTATTGTGCTTTGGGGAAATTCGGTGGATGTGCATAACGTATTTTTAATTCAAAAACGGTGTGTGAGGGCCATTTTCGGAATCAAGCAGATTGAATCATGCCGTCCTCACTTCAAAAAGTATGAGATCTTACCAGTGCCATGTCTTTATATATTTGAAATATGTTTATTTGTATTTAAAAACAGGTGTCTTTTTCAAAGTAATCAGGATATATCAACAAGAACCCTCCGATCGAAATACTCACATAAGCTACATAAACCACCAGCAAATTTATCTTTAGTATCTAGAAACTCATTCATAATGTGTGTAAATATTTATAACAAATTACCAGATTCTTTTAAAAAAGAAACATTAAGTATTAATAGTTTTAAAAGATTAACAAAGAAGTGGCTTCTAGATTATTGTTTTTATAGTTTGAAAGAGTTTATGGAATATGATATTGAATAGTTTTATTATGTAAGTATGTCAGATGTCGATATGTATATATTTAGTTTTTAAGATGATCTCATACAGTTAAGGATTTTTATTTTAAAATGTTATAATTCTGACATGTTACTCTTTCCACCATATAAAAAATAATACCTACGTGAAGGATGGATGAATGTGAGTACACCTGTTAAGGTAAGACTTGGTGATTCTATTTGAAATTAATAGCAACTGTTACTGCTAAATGTGTAACCCATGTCTAAGCTCACAATAAATATTCTTGATTCTTGATTCTTGATTCAAGTTACAGTGTAGACAGCGATAAGTCGCGCGTAATGCGCCCTGCACCTTTCAAAAGAAGAAAAATCCTGAAAGGCTTCAATCGTCATATTCCGTACTATATTTTTCGCAAACATCAAGATTCCTTTATTATTTGGTATGCATAATTAGGCCTCTAGACGTCATATGATTGATTTCTAAAGACGTTTCAGCCGAAACGAGTCTCGTAAAATGTGAATTGCTAATTCAGAGAAAAAAATAGGGTGAATGAAAACTGTTGGCTAAAGTAGTGCGGAGTGGAGGTTGATATATTCTTAGATTGGATACATTAAAATAATTCAGATGCAAGCACCAATTTGTAACGAATTTCCATTGAACAGCTGATATTATTTGGGATTTAAAAGTTTCTATTCAAATTTTCCCACAGTAAATTTTGTTTCTACTGACGACTAGACCGAAGATTATCTTGTGTACTTACATTTTTAATTTTGCGTGCACCGTATGTCGTGTTACTATTATTGTTTGCCAGTGTGTACACGAAAATGGATTGCACTCATCGGCGCCATGTTTTATCTTCGCGCGTTTTATTTATGGTCTGTAACTGGCCGGTTTAAAAACACACGCAATACATATGAGAGACAAATAAAAAAAGAAACAACATTGGCGTAAAAAGGTTAACCTAGGTACGATTTTATTTATGGCCAGACTTTTAAAAAACGTTTTTGTTTTTTTACGTTTCTGGATTTATTTGGAATTTGTATGTAGGTACCTAAAATTGTAGACCGGCGTTTTCCTTTTTCACCTTGAATGAATACTAAATAAGGCTTTGGTAGTAAAATGTGTTAGCCTCAGATACCGTATAGCTGAAACTGGGGACTATCGAGCAATTCAATAAAGAAAAATAATTGAAAATTAACCATAATACCTACATAGCAGATCCAAACGGGGCGATTTTTGAATTGGAAATTTTAATAAGTAAACACACAGTATCAGAGAGAATGTGACTCAAGTGTAAATTGCATTTAATTAGTGAAATTCTCAGTTTTGAATGCGCTACCTTTTAACCGGGTTATTCGTTAAATGTGAAACCTGAATAAACATTATCCAAGAGAATTGTAGAATACTCCGAATTTCTTGTTTAATTTTATCGTGGAAATACTGAAACAAGATGTAGAATGCCAGTTTTAAAGTTTAAAGGAAATTCCTCATCTAATAAGACTTTTATTATTACGATTCTGCTTATTAAGATATATAATAAGCTGCCAGAAACGCGGTTCAAAAAATGTGTAAAGCACACTATGTGCCAAAAGGGCTACTATAACATTAAAGATTATTTAGATGACAAAGATGCCTAAAATTAAAGTCAGTTCAGTGCATGCATGAGTTCGAGTTTTAGAATAATATGTAGACTCCATTAATTAAGACCCAAATTTGAAAAGACAAAGTTTGAAGCTTGCTTGTCCATTTTTACTCCAAAATGATGTAGATTCGGAAACGGCACCTAGTTAAAATTGTAACGTTAATTAAGTCGTAGTTTCTGTGTTATTTCGAATAAAAACATTTTTAATTGACTTGACTGATTGATTAGGTTAGGATATTTTTACTGTTTAGCTTTAAGCATCGGTTATAAGTAAGTATTTAATTATAAATAAATGAGTTTCTCCCCGATGATCGAAGTCACTCAGTGAAATTTTACCGACATTTAGAGTTACATGAATGCCATACATTTTTCTGCCATCTGAGTTATCGCTATCTCAATAATGCCAACTTGCACCACTTTCTAAAATGTGACTTAAACAGAATTTAACTAAAATTCTTCATATAAAAGTCGATTTAAATGACTTAAGTGACATTTAAGAAGTGGTGCAAATGGACCTATTGTAATGGATTTAGAAAAGCACAAAAATCATCAATTTACATCTTAGATATTGAACTTAGAGTTAAAGTGCCTTAAGATAAGATAAGATAAGATAAGATAAGATAAGATAAGATAAGATAAGATAAGATAAGATAAGATAAGACAGACAAGAATATTCCTTATTGCACACCAGAGCCACAGATGACATAATCACATGTAAAGATAACTTGATCTGCCTTAGTTACTAGAATAATAATCAATCTACCTGGTGCCTGCCTTGGCCAAAGGTTAAGCCTCGATACACAGAGAGGCATGGCCGCCAGCCTACTCGGTACTCTGCCGGCCGACAGCGATATGGCTCAAATATTTTATTTAAATAAGAAAATAGGTTAAGGTTTAGTTTAGTTTTTATTTTTGGTTATGTAAATATGGTAAGATAAATTTAATATTGTTGTAAATATACTTTCAACTAAAATAAAAATAAAAACAGCCAAGTGCGAGTCGGACTCGCGCACGAAGGGTTCCGTACCATTACTACAACATTTGACAAAGATCTAATTTGAGAACAGCGCCATCTATAGAAGCCAACAAGAAGCGTTTAACATTGACATTTAACGACATGACATCGGTGTTGTAAAGGTTACATAGATTTCCGCTAGATGGCGAGCGCTGTCTTTAAATGGGAGCCCCCCTTAAATATTAATTTTATTCTGTTTTTAGTATTTGTTGTTAGAGCGGCAACATAAATACATCATCTCTGAAAATTTCAACTGCCTAGCTATCACGGCTCATGAGATACAGCCTGGTGACAGACAGACAGACAGACAGACGGACAGTGAAATCTTAGTAATAGGGTCCCGTTTGGCACCCTTCGGGTACGGAACCCTAAAAATCTAGAAAGTCACTAAAAATATTTGGTTCATGAAAGCGAAACTTTGCAACCGTTATTCAATAACGTCGCTACACGGGGATGAAATATTAACAAAGGTTGGCGGATGACGTCAAATATGTTAGCGTAACCCTATTAGTGTGACACGTCTGTCCTTGTGTTACCAGTGAAGCGAAGAAAATCCGAGAACTTGGTAAGCCTTTTGCAGTATATCTTTATTGGCACCACATTCTGTTTAAAGGCAATATTGTTAACTTAACTTGGCATTAAAAGGCGCTATAAATTCTTGCCAACATGGTGTGGGTTGTTGCTAAAAGAGGGTAAAAAATAGGTACAATGTCCCGGGCGTTCTTTCTTTCCTTTATTTACGAGCAAGCGCAGTGTAGGAGGTGACTTGAGTTACCTACTCTTTTAACTGTTGGTACCCTGAGTAATTTTTTTTTATGTAGCCTATATACGTCCCACTGCAGGGCACAGACCTTCTCTCAGAGAAGGAGTATAAGCTTAATTACCAAGCGTGCCCCCAAGTGCCCACCACGGATTGGCGATTTCAAACGCGGTATGTGAACACCTCGGTTTCCTCACGATGTTTTTCTTCATCCTTAGCGAGTGGTATTGCTAAGTACGTAACGTTAAATACGTTTGTGAAATTATCGTAGCAAGTACTTAGAAAACATACTGGTCTGGCGTGTAAATAGCCACGACCAGATGTACTTGCGTACGTATATTAAATTTTTTGTTAATTTTGAAATAAATTTATTTGAGCCTATCAATAATGGCAAACACGGAAAAAAGGAACAAGAAGTAACACCAACACTGCGTAGCAATAGAACCCACTTACCTCTTTATCGAACGAGAGTACACCTTCAGCTCCACCATGCAGCAGGAGGGCGGCGGTCATCCAGACTCGTATTTGGTTGATCAGGAGGAAAAGTGTCCCTAGACCGGCCGGTCAATACACCGCAAATCTTAGGTGGTCACTAGCACAGGAGGCACAAGTTGATGCGGAAAGTCTCAAATTACTAATCCATTTCCTTATTTTTTCACGTATTTTGTTATAACAGAAACGTCCATCATTCAGAAAAACGTTGCCAAGAGGGTAAAACAAAAAACAGCGGTCCGCTCGACCAATCGGAGCCCAGATAAAGATGAAACATTGGCTCCAAAAAAGACCGGTAGCGCCATCTCTGGAGGCTCCAGTGCAACCCGATCAAATCCGAAATAAGTGGGCATTTGCACACAAGTACTAGTGTGCCTTCTTGTTGCTATGATGCTTCACCACATACTCATTGGTACATGCCGGAATTCGAACCCACGAATGCGTTGCGTTTTACCGCTCCGCTACCACCGCTCTGAAGATATTTATTAAGTTAATCTTTTAACCGTTTAGTGTCCGGAAAGTATTAAACAGTCCAAATTTTACTGTATCTGGCCAACTTTGATTCCATAGCGGGATTGGCTGAATCCAGAAAATATATTTTGCATTCCGTCACATGGAGCCATACATTTAAAAATACAGTACAGCCTAC
Organism: Yponomeuta evonymella; assembly: GCA_963969515.1. NCBI lineage: Eukaryota > Metazoa > Arthropoda > Insecta > Lepidoptera > Yponomeutidae > Yponomeuta > Yponomeuta evonymella. The sequence goes on from OZ018369.1 coordinate 3,319,454, forward strand.
GTACGTCCCACTGTAGGGCACAGGCCCTCTCTCAGAGAGAGAGAGTATGGGCTTAATCACCACGCGTGCTTACCGCGGTTGGCGATTTCAAGTGAACACCTCGGACAATCAGGTTTCTTTGACATGTATACGTAGATATCAGCATTATCAGAAAGAAAGAAAGAAAGAAAGAAAGAAAGAAAGAAAGAAAGAAAGAAAGAAAGAAAGAAAGAAACAAATTTATTTATACAGTGACACTATAAAGCAGAGGAACTGTAAAAAAACATTGAACCTTTGAAAACTTTGAAAACCTTTCAAAAAAGGTTGGAAAATTAAACAAAAACATAATCTAAAGACGATGAACAAAAGTCAAACTTTTTAATTGAAGTGTTTCAGGAATCGCACATTTGTTAGGGAAATAAGGAACTAAACAATTAAAAGTCTTTGGCAAATGTCGGAACCAAACCCAAGACCTTTTGGGCATGATACAAGGTTATTACCGGTGCGCCACCTCTCCTTTTTTGCATTCCTTACAACCTGCAATTTCTGCTAAACGTTACCAAATGAGCAGTGTTGCCACCTTGCACTTGTGAATTAGTAGAATTATCTTTTCCTCCTGGCTTTAACATCTTCAATCCTTGACAAAATTACAGACATCTCTGTATACGTCTTTTGTCAAGACGGTAGCTTCGTTGCTTGTAAATTGAACAGGTTCTCGTTGTAACTATACAATGGATGACACCTGTTATTGGACGATTGCCATCCAGCGAGACATTCTCAGCTTAGCCGACTCGACAATAATAATTTGATGACTCACAGTATACAAGGTGTAAAAATGGCAACGACAAAACAACTAAAACAAAACAATAAAACTTTGCCTGTGCCTTCGAAAATAGGTTTGTCAAGATAGTGGCAAGTGCGAAACCGTGGTCTCTGCCAAGCGCTCCGGGATACACGGGATTATACGTGCTTTCTTGCATCATCCTCTGGGATACATGCTTTTTTTTGGATTGTTAAAATCTAAATTTAAGTCCTTTGTTAGGTACCTATTTTAAGTAACTAAATTGAGAGTAAATCTGCCTACAAACTATTATTTAGTTTGTCGGAAATGAGATTATTTAAAAATGTATGCACCTTTTACAGAATAAACAATTATTTATTTATTAAAAAAAAAAAAATGTTAATTCAAAATAATTGTTAATTTAAAAATGTTAGCTTCTGCTAACAAAGTAGCTGTATGCAATAACGTCAGGGATCCCGCCGTAAACATATTTCAATTTAGAAATTGCCTCCTGTTGGCTTTACCAAGTTGTTGGTGTAGACGCATGAAAACATTGTTTACGAGAGAACTCAAATATTAATACACCCTTCATACCTTATTGGCATTGTATTTTTTACTTATGTGCAATAAATGTATTAATAATAATTATAAGGCTTCACTACCAACTTGTGACGTCACAGTTTACACTACATCTATACGGAGCGTTTTTGTACCACGTGACTACAATTTTTTTCGTTAGAATATTGAATATAGTAGAATATGAAAAGACTAAGTTTGGAGTTTTGTTGTCCATTTTTTCTCGAAAATGATGTAGATTTTGAAATGAACACCTAGTTTAACTTGTAACGTTCCTTAAGTCGCGGTTTCTGTGCTACTTTGAATAAAAACTTATTGATTTGATTTGATTATGGAAAGCCAATTGTATAACATTACTTAGATATCAGAAATCATATTTTGTACTATTTTTTCTGATTGTGCAATAAATCTCTCTATCTATCTATCTATCTATCTATCTATCTATCTATCTATCTATCTATCTATCTATCTATCTATCTATCTATCTATATTATAGTCTAATCTATCCATTTATCTTTTCACATGGTATCTCCAATTATATTAAAATAGATATTTTTGCTTATACTCCAATAAGCTACTGCTGTTTACCTACCTGTTTACGTCATAAGCAGCCTATATACGTCCCACTGTAGGGCACAGGCCTTCTCTCAGGGAGAGAGTATGGGCTTAATCACCATGCGTGCCCACCGCGGATTGGCGATTTCAAGCGCTGAGGTATGTGAATAGCTCAGACAGTCAGGTTTCCTCACGATGTTTTCTTCACCGTGCCCACACTTAAGATATGAATTAAACCATAGAGTTAGCCCTTTCCTCGGAAAAAGACCCCTTACTACCCAAACCCACTTTTCTACAAGATCAACCAACAAAAAAATCTTAAAGACGTAAAATACATTTGGAAGCCAAAGTTGAGTACCTACCAAAAGTACAATCAACGACAGCCAGGCTATCAACTAATTAGATCTTATCTAGCGTGACATAAGAGTGACTATAGAACAAAATATGTTCTTTTCTTGTCGCTCACTGTAAAGAAGCAGGGATCTCCAGGTGCCATACTTGCAGGTTGAAATAAAAGTGTTATCAATTATGCAGATTTGAGAACCTGATAGGAATACCACTGATTGAATATCAGCACAGAAGTCTTACTCAAAAGAAAACTTAAACAGTAATTAAAACCTATATATAGCATAAGCAGCCTATATACGTCCCACTGTAGGACACAGGCCGTCTCTCAGAGAGAGAGTATGGGCTTAATCACCACGCGTGCCCACCGCGGATTGGCGATTTCAAGCGCTGAGGTATGTGAACAGTTCAGACACCCAGGTTTCCTCACAATGTTTTCCTTCACCGTTAGCGAGTGGTATTGCTACTATAACTTCACAAATGTACATAACTTAGAAAGGAAAGTCATACTCGTCACTGGGAATCGAACCTGGGTCTCCCGCCTCCGAGTCCAATGTTCTACCCACTAGGCTACCACCGCTTACAAAACCTATATATCATCATCATCATCATCAGCCACTCGACGCCCACTGCAGGACATTGGCCTCCTTCGTGGTTTTCATAACCATGAGGGCTTTTGCCATAATCGCCACGCTTGGCAGGCGGGTTGGCGATCGCAGTATGCGGTTGGAATCTCAGGAAGACGCTGCTGCCCGTCTCCTGGTAATTGATTTCCTTAGTCGCCTTCTACGACATCCACGGAAGGAAATGGAGTGACAGTATTCTTAATCCGACGCCACACGGAACCTATATATGCGCCAGACTAATATCTCCATAAATGAAAAGAACTCAAAGTTCATCTAACTTAGACACACCGCAGGCTACAGTATGTATGGTCCTGTTTTATTTATGTTTTGTTTTGTCTGTTCTGTATTTTTTGATTTTCCTTCTGTAGTCGTCCATATTATTATGTTACTTATCTGTTTATTTTGTTTCTGTGATGTGTCTTCTTGGTATAATAAAATGTCTTTCTCCTTCTTCTTAAAACGATGAAAATGTTCACCTTTAAGGCTGTTTTTACTTTTCTCTCGCATTTAAGATTTTGATTGATTTTAAAATAATTTATCATACTTGAAAAAAAGAGGTCTATAGTGGCACTGGAAAATAAAATTAAGGATAGAATCATCATCATCACCCATTTAACGCCCAATGCAGGACATGGCCTCCTTCGTGGTTTTCATAACCATGAGGGGTTTTGCCATAATCGCCACGCTTGGCACGCGGGTTGGCGATCGCAGTATGCGGTTGGAATCTCAGGAAGACGCTGCTGACCGTCTCCTGATAATTGACTTTCTTAGTCAGCTTCTACGACATCTACGGAAGGTAATGGATCACTCCATATTCTTAATCCGGCGCCACACGAGCTTAGCCTAATCGGTAGGATAGAATAATTAATAATTATTTTAACTGAAGAAACTGTTGTTTTGATGGAAAAGTTGGAGTATGACAGTCATTCAAGGCCTTCGATCGCCACCTTTGATCGTAAAGTCGCCGGATTTTATAGAAAAAATCGATATTCAGCATAATTTTATCCTCGTTATTGGGCTTATAGCTAAAGAATCCGTTAAAATGATCTAATTACTAGTTAATTATCTTTTGCTAGTTTCGGTTAACTTACTCCACGGTTACCGTGCTGATCTATGCCGGATCTTAGCCTCATCGGTAAAACATAGACCTGGACTCTCTGTGTTACCCTTCATTGTGCCGAGTGTACCACTGTGTAATTTTAATCAATAAAGCGCTCGTATATGGTACTTAAGGCGATGCGCGGCAACAAATTGATATTTAATGTGCCGCGCCTTAAGGTAGGGTGGCCAACGTTCGGCTTAGCCATGGGAATATTGCGAATATTGTTGGCCGAATGCGATAGAACGCAGATAACCGATCTTTAGCCTATAAGATTTGCAATTTGGCAGTGTCGTAGATTGAAATCCCAAATAGGCATGTACCAATGACTTTATTTTCTAAGTTATGTACATGAAGTTGTAGTAGCAGTACCACTCGAAAACTGTAAAGGAAAACATCGTCAGTATCTGAGGTGTTCACACACCCCAGCGCTTGAGATTGTCAATCCGCGGTGGGCACGTGTTATGTATTTACATTTTGAAGTCGTTGTAGCTATACCACTCGCTGACTGTGAAGGAAAACATGGTGATGAAATCTGAGTGTGTGAGGAGTGCTGACACCTCAGCACTTGAAATTGCCCATCCGCGTTGGGCATGGGTGGTAATTAAGCCCATACTCGCTCTCTCTGAGAGAAGGCCTGTGCCCTGTAGTGGGACGTATAGGGTACATAAACAAAAACATACAAAATTACTCCATAATTATAATATTTTACACCTAAGTAGTAAAATAATGCAAATCCTGCGGTACCTACTTTGGAACATACTAACCAAAGTTTCAGAATTAATTCAACTCATAGTCACCCTAACTCATTAAAGCGATCTTTGAGCCCGTAAGAACGATTGATGACGTTTTAACATGCTAAATCATAAGTTAGCGAAAGGCTGAAACCATAAAAGCGCAGAGTTGCCGTCAATGAGGTGGGAACTTTGCAATTCTTGAGGGTGCTAGAGATTTACTGCCTTTGTCTAGTTGGTTTGGCGGTGAGTTGCTGGCCTATCATCTTATAGGAACATGGGTTCGAGCCCCGTACTTTGATTACCTATTACCAATGGGTGTTTGGGTGTCAATCAATCGGACCCCCGGTTTCTCGTACTGTTAATCTAGCCAATAATAATAATAACAATAACTTCCACACAACACGAACACGTGTCCTGGTCCTAAAATGCAATAACCTGTGCTATGGTAACCAGGCAAGGACCTCACAAATATGGAAATGCACCCAGACCATGGCCCAGGCCATTTGTGCAAATGTACGCGACCCCCAGCGGGAATCGAACATGATCATCAGACGTGATACCGCTAGACCAACGAGGCAGTCAGCTGACAGCTCGCTCGTCCGGAACGACAGTGACGGAATTATACCTTTGAAAAATAGGGTACCTAGGTATTTTTTGTGTTACAGGGAAGTTAAACACGAGGAAACATCGACACATATGAACTTCTATTGATTTCAGTCAAATGACTCATTAGGCATTATATACTGATTCATTCTAGTTTCTGTAAATCCATCGTCGAAATGGTCCCCTGTTAAATTGCAAAAATGTAAGGATGTCGTCGTTATCCCGTATAAACGAGCTGTTAACAGTTAGTGAAAAACAGAGGATGAGTGTTTGTGTGTCAACCCCAGTGTGCAAGGAAATCCCAGACTGTCCGTCTGTACTCCACCAATGCATAATGGAAAGTTCCATTATATAAGTGATATTGTTATTATTTTTATTTATGTAACTTTTGTTTGTGTACGTTTATTATCCTGTAAATATTTTTGTCTAGAAGTGCGTATATACATTTTACTATGTAAGATGTAATATACGCACATTTACTATGTAAGTAGTATGTGTACAACAAGTGTGTGTATTAAAGTAAGTATATAGTTATAGGTACCATAAATTTCTTACATTAAACATAAATTAAAAGTAAAGTTAAAATAAGTGATAGAATGAATACGTGATTTTTAGTTTTTTTTTTCTCTAATTATTGAGCTTTATTTGCCTTCTCCCGCTCCTTGTTTTATCATGCAGAACCACTCTTAAGCTGGCTGGAAGAAATTTCTTTTGAAATAAGTCCGCTTTTGTACATCTACACTTACCTGTTGTTTGATACTGAACTACGGAAAGAATTTGGGTAAGAGAAATGGTGCTCTACTCTCAGACGACGATGAAGCTGGTCTCCAGGTCCCGGGACACACTCCACACAAGATTTCACAGGGTTATTTCAGTATTTAACACACGCCGGCCGGCGGTTATGAAAAAGTGGATCCAACGAACTTTTCTTCCGTGCACCCCAAACGAAAAGAGTGAAAAAAAAGTGAGTGAATGAACTGTACGAATCTACGTCGCTCATTCAGAAGCGCGCCAAATTTGAATTGGCGCGGGGAACGCAGAGCATTTAGTCTCGAACCCAAATAAGTAATTTAGATATTGTACACCTGTTATTTAAGTTATTATTTCTATTTTTAAATTTTTGTGCAACAAAGTGTAACAAACGATTATGCGATTGTTTGTGGATTATTTGGGCCTGGCGGGCTTAGTCTGTAGCTTTCAACTGGATCGATACTTTCAATGTTTACAATCCCGAACTTTCAAATGCATTCATAATAATATATAAGTAGCCTATACACCACGAATTTGGGACGGTTTGAAAGCTATAGCAAAATGAGCGTGCGTGCCGTAACAATAGCTACCGAATACGCTAGTTTATTTTTTTAATAAGTCACTTTTGAACAAAATCACGTCACCAACTCGTATCTATAAGCACCATTAGTAGCCAGCCAGGACGTTGTGTGTGTGCCGCGGTTCCGCGGGTCATTGTTCTGATAGACGGAGAGGCGGTACCAATTATTCAACAAGCATTCTTAACTCAATTTTTTTCTATGTCGATACATAAAAGTCAGTATAGTCTATATAGATGCCATTTTTAACGACTTCAATAAAGGACGAGGTTATCAATTCGACGCGTATTTTTTTTTATTTTCTTTTTTTTTTGTTTATTTATTATGGCACACAAAACAGATATTAGCCAGTACATCATCAAAATAACATCAACTACTATGTAAGATCCAAACTAATCTCCAAAACATGTGTACACAGCATGATCACAGTTTACGAAATCAAACTTGGACGAGTTACTCAGCTTGGCTATGTTCTCGCATAAATCCGTCAAATCTTAACCGATTTCGACAACTCTTTTTTTGTTCGAATAGATGTAACGTCCCATTGGTCCCACTTTAATTTAGTGAAGATCTGATAAAGACTTTCAGAGATGGAGAACGGAACTCTTCAATGGAAAACAGTAAATAAGCCCTAATGAGGCCCATCTTTTAGTAATATACGTATGTTTCATAAAATAGCGTAAAAGTAGTCCCAAAGTAATTTGGTGATGTTCTGGTGAAGACTTTCGTAGATGGAAATTGAGAACTTAAAATTTTAAAGCTACGAATTAAGTTATAAGAGACTTGGTTATTTTTTTCGCGCTCCCCCACTAAAATTGAAAAATATTGTTTTTTAAATAAAAATAAAAACCAACTTCAAAACCCTACAGCACTAAAAAGTTAGAAATATTATGTTAAATTATTTCTAACTTTTTATTTAAATTAGAAGTACGTATATTTTGGGCACCAACTTCAAATTATAATTCTACAATACCTACATCTATACACACTTCTCATTTAAAGGTAGTCTTTTAAATTATTTGTAACTTTTTAGTGCTGTAGTGTTTGAAGTTGGTTTTTATTTTAATTTTTTTTTAATTACTCATTACAAAACCGCGGCTTTTAAACCACCCTGATTTTTAGAAACACTGCAGAGAACAGGGTTTCTCTCAGAGAGAGGGAGATTGCCGACCGCGGTTGGAGTATTTAGAGCGCTGAGATAGTGAACAGCCTTGTTTTCTCACGATGCTTTCCTTGACAGTTAGCGAGTATATAGCTTCAAATTCACAAATATACGTATGTTATAAGACAAAATCAGAAGTCAAATACATAAAATAAAGTATTTCCCAGGCATGGTTTCTTTGGAAAAAAAACATAATGATACAGAGAATGGGTGAGTTTGAGCACGGACGATAGTAAATTATCATACACCCCCCACACACAAACGCACACACGCGCGCACGCTCGCACGCAAGCACGCACGCACGTACGCATGCACGAACACACACACACACACACACACACACGCACACGCACACGCATACGCACACGCACACACACACACACACACACGTGAGAGAGAGAATATAAAAACCCGTGATCTGTAACATTTTTTGCAATCTTTTCCTCTATATTTTGTGGTTAAATCCCTCCTACTATGTGCATTTATGTATTTTATCGGATCTTTTTAATATAATCTGACCTTGAAAACTTTATACAAATTGAAACACACCGGTGGCCGAAATGCCCGCTTTGTGAATTCCATGGGTGTCAAAAGTTTAAATTGACTTTTTGACGATCTCCCCGGGCCCTTCAAACGTAGCCCTTAAGTCTTGGGAGTCAGAGTCGAAAGTGCCTCGGAGGAAAGCACCTGCTGAATGATTTACTCTCGCTCCTGGATGATGGATTGCCGAACATAAAAATACGCTGAAAGTTACTTTTTTACTCGTAAAAAAAAAAAACTCTTCTTACACTTCTTTTCTCTTGATATAATTTTGTTTTGTTCTTGGGCACTTGTTGGCCAAAGTTCTTTCCACTTTATTACTGGGTTCATTTAATTTGTACTTACGACGTCGTTTCCACGTTGCGTATATTTTGTGAATTTGTTACAGCAACTGTTAAATCATTTATTTCGACCAACAAGGATCATACAAATTATAAAAACCGGCCAAGTTCCTTACCATTATCTATACAATATTAGACACAAAGATCGAGAAAAACGGCAAAAATCACGTTTGTTGTATGGGAGGCCCCTTAAGTGTTTTAGTATTTGTTGTTATAGCGGCAACAGAAATACGTCATCTGTAAAAATTTTAACCGCCTAGCTATCACGATTTATGAAATACAGCCTGGTGACAGACAGACCGACAGACAGACAGACAGACGGACAGTGAAGTCTTAGTAATAGGGTCCCGTTTGGCACTCTTCGGGTATGGAACCCTGATACAGTAGTGTTAGTAAATGAAATAAATATTTTTAAAAGTATTGTTAGTAATGCAGACAGACAGACAGGCAGATATCACATATCACAGACGTCACATTACACACATCACACGACTGCCTCGTTGGTCTAGCCTAGCTACCAACGCAGAGGTCGTGGGTTCGATTCCCACTGGGGGCCGCCGTACATTTGCACAAATGGCATTAGTCTGCTTTCATGTTTGTAACGTCCTTGCCTGGTTACCATAGCACAGGGTATTCTAGTTTGGGACCGGGTCAAGTGATTGTATTGTGTGGAAGTACATTCATACATACATACATAAGCTCACGCTCGTATCCCAGAGGGGTAGGCAGAGACCAGGGACCGCCACTTGCCACGATCCTGACAGATCACTTTCGCTTCTTAAACCTTAATTAGTCGTTGCATGCACGCACGCCGGTTTCGGGTACTTTTTATCTTGCCCCTTTGCTAATACATGCCCTATTTGGTCGAAGTATGTGTGGAATTAATTATTATTATTATTATAATTGAGCAGTGTATGCACCATTGAGCAGTGGTTCATATACTGCAAATAGAACATGCTCTCAAACACATTTAGGGTGCCATTGCCGCTGGCCCGGACTCTGCGCACCAGGCATGCGCACCGTTTGCGTATGGTTGTAGAGAAGCAATCCACTCGTGCCTACCTTGATACCCGCCTAATGCCATATGTGAGAAAGCTTTTAGAGCATCTAGAGGTGCCTCACCTCAAGTCAAGTGTGCTTCCCACACACAGAACAGAGAGAATAAGCTTTTAGAGCGTCTAAAGGTGCCTCACCTCAAGTCAAGTGTGCTTCCCACACACAGAACAGAGAGAATAAGCTTTTAGAGCGTCTAGAGGTGCCTCACCTCAAGTCAAGTGTGCTTCCCTTATTTCTGTGTTCTGTGGTGCTTCCTGTTAAAAACATCAAGTACAGTACAGTAAACAATTCGTTTATCACACGCAGGGCGCAGCACATCTTTAACATTCCTAGGTACTGGATGGATACCACTTTGGCTAAGTATAAGATTTTCTAAGAATTTAGATATAAGGCTTTTGCTGTGCCCTACAGAGTCCACAATTATACACATTATCTGTTATTTAGCCTCCTAACCCCTGGAGGTAAAAATTACTCCGAAACCTCCGAAGCTGCGTAGGTATTTAAAACAAACATACTGTCCAAAAACGTCCTGTCACGGTCGCCACATGAAGAGATTTATCTCTTCTGTAAATCCTCGTTACAAAATACGACGACTTTTGGATAGAAACAACAGTTTTAATAGATTATTGTACAATTACATGTTGCTCGCACAAATATTTTCACAAGAAGACAAAACAAAAGACGATCTATGATATAAAAAGAATAAGTTTGAAGCAGCAAGGAGTTTGCATACTTTTTGGCAGGCGCAAACATCAAATAAATATTGAAGAGGAGGGTTTCCAGATCTTCTACTTAATAACATGATGGCCTATACATGTCCTATACAGGGCGCCAGGATTTGGGAGGTTAAGATCCTACCAAAATTATAGCGGCAATTAAGTATTGTATATTTACAATGACAATGGGATACATTTAGACAGTTGCAACGTCAAAATGACCTACAAATTAAAAACAAAAACAAGATTCCTTAAAACACTCTTCAGAGACAGTTTAAATAGTCTGCGGTAAAGGGAAAGACGAAACCACAGATTATTTATACTGCCTCTCAGGAGTGTTATAGAGGAATCTTGTTTTTATAAATAACATCGAAAATGTGGGAAAAATGTGTTTGTCTCAAAAAATGTGTTTGTCAAATATTTGTCTCTCGTTCACACAATGTAGACGGCCGTATAGTACAAGCGTTAGTAGTAACAATAGTTGTCTAGTACCTTTCTTTAATTAACAGTGATGCGAAACGTTACTGCCCCTACAATGATGTTGCATTGTTTTCCAAACGTTGTTAATAATCAACTGTCAAATGATTTCTCCAATAAAACATCAGATATATTCAATTCAATTAAGTTTTTTATAATTCAGTTTTTATATTTTAAAAAACAAAATTTTTACTTAATGAACGTCGAAGCTCTTAGTTTCAGAATTAATAAATTATGTGGAGGAGAAGCTAACAAAGAAACTCCACATTTGTTCTTTTCAAAACACGTTTTAACTTAATTAACAAAGTTTTCACATAAAGTACATAATTACTCATGAACACAAATATACATGTGTGCGTCTCCCACAACCATTTATGGCAATATTCTGTGTATTGTTTGCTCGGAAGTAACGCGCGCGGCTTTAAATAAACAAACGAAAATGACGTTTACTAGAAACAATTACAAACAATTAACCCATACGTTTTGCTTTGATCTCGCCACGAGAAAATAACCAGACAGACAGACGGACAAGAGTATAAATGCTTTGATATGAAGAGTACAGTCCAATGGGATAAGTAATGCGCCTTGACAATCAAAAACTTTCGAAGTTATACAAATTAAACAGCGCGTTTGTTTGTTTGTTTGTTTGTTACACTTTACTGGACAATAAAAAAAAAACTTATATACCAGGCTTGTGATAAGAAAAAATTGTGCAAAGAAGTTTCTTCCAGCCAGCCTAAAATTTTTTGAAAATTTAGTAAGAGAGCGGGGTAGGGCAGATAAAAAGTAAAAAAAAACCTATCGCTACCTATTTTTCAATAAAAAATAAAATTCTTCGTTTTCGAGTAAAACTAGGTCTAGCCGGTATCAATCCGGCTAGAACTAGGTCTAACCAAACCTTAGTGGCTGATGACAGATCTAGCCAATATGATGCCGGCTACAACTAGATTTAACCAAACCCTTTTGGATAAAACTAGATGCAAACCAGTTCAAACGCGTAAACAAGCGACTAGCTCGCTTATAACAATCAGCTTATACTAGATTTAACCAAGAGTAAGTGGCTACACCTAGTTCTAACCGGCTAAAACTAGGTGTAGCCGCACTTCGGGTTTTAGCCATAACATATACTTACACTAAACAATAATACACATACATATAAATACATTACACAGACTACTAAGATATATTTACGAAGTGGATTCCCGCCAGCTGACTGGACCATTACATATGAAAAAAGTGTAAAAGAGCGAACCGGCGACAATATTCTTCTTATAGGTACATAAAAATTAATTGCTGTTCGTTAGTCTCGTTAAAACTCGACAATGACTGGACCGATTTGGCTACTTTTTACTTTTTTCATTTGTGGAAGTCAAGGGAAAGTTTTAATGGTGAGAACAAAAAAAAAATAGATGTAGGTGATACGAAGTTCACGGGGTCCTCAAGTTAAATATATTAAGGTAATTAAGTTGATTAATTATTATTTTGTAAGTCGGAGGCAGATTTGCACTGGTAGCTGGATGGGCCAGGACACAAGGGCTACTTGTGGCTGAATGATGATGATGATGATGGACATAAGAAGCTTATGTTCATCATCATTCAGCCACAAGAAGTCCACTGCTGCACATAGGCCTCCTTCATGGATTTCCAAAAAGACTGGTTGGAAGTGGCTTGCATCCAGCGTCTCCCTGCCACTTGGGTGAGGTCTTCTGTCCATCTTGTGGCGGGTCGTCCTACGCTGCGCTTGCCGATAAGGTCTCCATTCGAGAACTTTAAGGTAAGAATATAATCATGTAGGTACAGCGATATCATTCCGATGTAAAACCTAACTGCAATGTGGATTACTCAGGGCTGCATGTGATGTAAATTGCTTCGGCCAGATGTCACTGCCTGTACGTAATACAGATAAGTTTGTAAAGTGGCTCGAAATTTCGCTGATGCCTGCACTTGCCCATTAGCTCAGTTGGGGAGCGCTGGCACGGTTAGCCAGAGCTCGCGGGTTCCAGTCCCGGCATAGGTGGAATTTTTAGCCTCTAAATAGGTTTTTAGGTTAGCTTGTTGATAATGCTAAGTAGCATTAAGCTCGCCTATGTGCAAAACTACGTGTGTAAATGCAATAAAGAATTTTAATTAATAATAAGAGTTGTCGGTACTGATGTGTGAGTGCATTAAACCTCTTACCGATCAATACGAAATCCGCCGTGCATTTGAGTCATCCCGGTACGTTTGGCTTCCTGTTGGACTGTGCGTATTTTTTTAAGTTAATTACGCCAAATCGACGAGTCACTGCGGGCACGCCCATTACATTCACACTGTCTCTCTCAGAGAAAAAACCTGTCCCCTGCGGACTTGTTGGTACAATTGGTGAGAAAACGTAATTTTAATCGTACAATTTTTATCGTTTACCTGTACGAGTCTGTGTTTGAAAGCATTGACGATCTCTGGCTATTGACGGCACACAAACATTCGGACATTTTAATGCATTATGCTTTATGTGGCGGTTGAAGAAAGACTTTTTTCTTTGTTTCTCTGCTTTTCTCTCTCCTTGTCTCTTCCGCTTTCTCTGACGATTTTAACTGACCAAATAAACACCCTGTACTTTATAAAAAATAGACATACCCAGCGCCTACACTGTCATCTTAATTTAAAGTTCTGAAAAATTATAAAACATCAAATTCTAAAGCTAAAAACTCTATACTAGGCGAACGATGTCGTCAGTTACTGTTATCGTTCAATGTTGCAATTTGACTGGATTATTGGTCAAGCGGTCTACTTCTAGCGAATCGATAGCAAAACAAATTTCAGTAAAAGTATTTATTAAACAGATGCGGCCCAGAACTTTTCGACGCTGACTGCGTTCACTTCCAATCATTAGAGTACTTGAACACTTGACTACCTAACAGAGGTCGTGGGTTCGATTCCCACTGGAGGCTGCCGCACTTGATTTGTACAAATGGACCCAGTCTGGGTATTTTCATGTATGTGATGTCATTGCCTGGTTACCGTAGCACAGGTATCCTAGTTTGGGACCAGACCCTAGGCTAGTACACAAATAAAAACGTTTGTCGGGCTTCAATTCTACAACTAGTCTAGAACACACATACCTGGGCCTCGATTCTGTTAGTGCATTGTAGTATAATGACAGGTAAACTGTCGGGTCACGTGACGTGTTTTTCGTACCAATGACGCCTAGAAGGTTTGATGGGTGTGCCCGCGTAGACTTAAAGCAGCCATGAAATGAAAACCGCCATGTTCATGCAGTTGTCATGTTACTACAATGCATTAACAGAATCTAGGCCCTGGTTTTTCAATTGAATGATATAAGCAAGACAAAAGTTTTATTTGCCTCTATTTAATAGAATGCAAAGCGAATGCAGTAAAATGTCATTCCAATGGTACAAACCGCGCAAAATAAATTGATATCACTCGTGAAGAAGATCGAATCGCGCGAGACCAACCCCCAGTTTCTCGTGCACTAATACGCTGTTGATCTACTGTTAACACCTGTCAATTGACCAAAGTGCATACAAAAAAAAACTACTGACAGCTGTTAACGGTAGATAAACAGCTTGTTATTGTACGAGAAACCGGGGTAAGAGTCACCACAGGTTATGGCATTGGAACCGATTGGTTACTCGATTACCAATAGTGTCACTAAAACTACCGTTACCGTACCGTTATGACTCTATTGAACTAAGTACCATGCATTTTAGAGACTTTGGGCGCTTGTATGATTGTGTTGTGTAGAAGTTAATATTGTCACTTTTAGGTAAACTGCGAGTATCGAACAATAAAAAAAATAAGTATCGTGTCAAGTCTTATACATTGAAATAAATAACCTCCTTTTAAAACGTCAATTATTAACACCAACCCTTTCTGGGCATTTAAAGCTGAACTGCGGTCGATTCGATTCTTTTTAATCGATTTATTAACTCGATAAATCGATCCCGATTGATGCTCCATCGACAGTCCGATGAACATGTAAAGCACAGAAAAACGACAAAAGAAAAATATTATTCTTATTGAAGGAAGAGTTTTAATACGTATCATGCATATTTATAAAAACTTAAAACGAATTAACGAAACAGCATTGATTACCAAAAACCAAGTACAAGAAAACAAAATTGTATTTAAAATATCCTTAATAGCAAAAACTCAGACTACGTTTATCAATAATATACAATTTTTTTTAACAATAATTAAAAAGGATAGAGTATGCGAGCGAGACGGAATGTATTAAAACTTTACACCAATCAAAAGAATATTTTTTTCACGGTCACCTAACATTTTTCAATATTAATGTGATTACACATTTTTCAATATTTTCATGTCAAACTGTTGTCAGTGCCCGTTTTCAGATAACTCCGGACTGTAACATAAAGAGGCTTAGCGTGCTTCTTTATACAAAAATATCACTTATCGCATGCTGCGTAAGTGCTAGCTGGCGAAATATCTACAATTGTAGTGTAAAATTAACGAACAGAAGCCAGTTGGCCCTTCTGTGTTTAATTTTTTTATTCCATTGGCATCTGATAACGAGATCTTTTTCTTTTTTACGTCCAGTTGCTTATTTTTTTCTTTAATTGGCAGAGGCTCTTAAATTGATGTTTCCTTTCTCGGTTTGTTTTGAATCGATTATTAACAAGCCACTTGGCTTATGTCAACTGGCCTTCAGTCCCTAATTTATAAGGTAGCTTTTGTCTTAAGGCTGTTCTTATATGGAGAATGCTGTCTCGCTCACACATTTTTTCTTATTGTAATAATATGAGTAAAGTTTTGAAAAATGTGTTCTGAAGATTTGATGTATCATTAAATTACGGACATTTTAAATACATTTTTGTTTTCCTATACGTAGTTTTCAATAAAGAAAAGTCGTTTCCAAAATTATTAATATCGGAATTAATTTTCCTTAATTAAAAAGAACATAAACATAAAGATTTACATACAGGCACATACATTGATTCTGGCCCATCCTTGTTCTGGCCCCACACTAGGATACCCTGTGTCGTGTGTGTGCCTTGAATGTTCGCAATTTCATTGTCTTCAGACCCTCAGACGACATTTATCAAAAGTATACTAATTTTATTACAATCACTAAAATTATTAAATCGAGCGAGCGAGACAGTATGCTCCACGTAAGAACAACCTTAAGGTGCTGTTACTGTCCCGCCCGCACAGTGTATTATACATAGCGATAGTAAAGAAAATTGTATACTTTCGGAAGATGTGGTATGAGGGTTTGATAGATAATAAAATTACTGAAATGTTAAACCTGATAAACGTATGTAAAAGCTGACGTGCTGTCAACAGTACTGCCCTTCGAAATATCTAGGGACCTCGAAGGGAAGTAACGCAGGGTCGAGGTGAAGTTGGAACTGTCTTTGCGCGAGACACACAGATGGGACGTGGGGCGAGGGCGCGTCCCCCGCTGGGGGCCGTACAAATGGCCTCAGTCTGGGCGTATTTCCATGTTTGTGATGTCCTTGTCCGGTTACCATAGCACAGGGCGTCCTAGTTTGGGACTAGCACAGGAGTTTGTGTAATAATTAATTCTACACGTGGAAGTTATTATTGTTACAGTTTCTTATAAACCATACCACCAGATATAATGTTGCAATAAACAAATTACGTATATAATATTACGTATAAGAATAAGAAATGTTTGCTAAATACTTAAAACCGTATGTGTTAAATATAATGTAAATTATTTTATGTATGAAAATAATTTACTGAAGACTGCGTCATTGGTAGAGCGTGTAATTTACAAATTTTATATAAATATAAAGCCTGATATTTAGAAAAACAAATGGATTATGTAGCTTTTGTTGCCAGGTTGTAGAATTTGTAAAACTGTGCTTCGTAAATAAGACTAGTTTACAAAATATTACTCCGTTATTAGCCTATGATTAGTCTACATTAATTACATTTTTATAACGTTTTGTGACTTTGATAAATTAATAAAGTGAAATAAAATCTGGGAAAAAAGCGAAGAACATAAGTTGTTGCCAATTGCTGTGTCTCATGAATTGTGTTTTTTAAAAATAACCCTGTATAGCTAATATCGATCATCACAAGGAAAATACGCATTTTTCATAATCGATTTATAATTTCATGCTTTCTCGCTGATTTTATATATTTTATAACAATTTATAGCCTTTTTTACATCTACTACTATAATAGTGTATTTACAGAATATTAGTTTAATTAATTCTTAATTAACATTATTTTATGACCTGTCTATTAAATGAACACAAAACTTTTCAATCTATATAATATAATTTTACATAATATTCTATGGTACAGACAACTTTTTTCAGTTTATTTAGAAACAATGTTTTCATCATTAGTTTTACGGTTAAATTAAATATTTATTAATTTAATAACGGCTGGAGGCTGATCAATTAGGTACTTGAATTACCTAATAATGGTATCAAAATTCAAACTTTTTATTTCAATATCCTGATAATATAATTTTTTTTAGCACGTTGGGATATAAATAACCCGTGACAATAGGCTGAGACAGTGGCCTTTTATGGCAATAACACACAGTAGTAACAGTAGTTCAACCACTTTGGCCTTTGCATCTACGTAATGAGACGATTTATGCAGCGTCCCGTGGCACCTTCACTACATAACAAGTGACCTTCACTCACACTAGATGGGTGAAAGGACCACTCGGACGCTGCAGTGCCTGGGACATTGTTTTTTAGATGGAGTAGGCTTGCCGAGCACCTATACCATCCTGACAGCTTAGTCGGCCTAGCCTACAGGAAAGACAGGTCAATACGTGCGGAGCCAACCAAACCGCGTGTTTCCTCACGATGTTTTCCTGCACGGCTAGCGTGTGGTATTGCTTCGACAAATTCCAGATGTACGTAACTTTGAAAATAAACAAAGTCATAGGTACATGCCCCCACTGGGAATCGAACCTGGGTCTCCCGCTTCCGAGTCCAATGTTCTACCCACCTTATTACCATTATTATTATAAACTTAAATTTTCCATATTAGGTCGTAAGTAAACTTTTGAATCTAAAAGTGTATTTTCTAACCTTAAGCTAATATGTTGCCATTTAACATTGTTTAACAAATGTTCTCTTTCTATCTATCCACTATTCAGTATAGCTAGTGTTAATGACTTATCATCATCATCATCATCAGCCATTTGACGCCCACTGCAGGACATAGGCCTCCTGCGTTGTTTTAATAACCATGAGATGTTTTTCCATAATCGCCACGCTTGGCAGGCGGGTTGGCGATCGCAGTATGCGGTTGGGATCTCAGGAAGACGCTGCTGCCCGTCTCCTGGTAATTGATTTCCTCAGTCGCTTTCTACGACATCCACGGAAGGAAATGAAGTGACGCTATTCTTAATTCGGCGCCACACGGAGCTTATGACTTATAAATAGGTATATAAAATATTTCTTACTGTCGCTAACAACAATTTCAATAATTTTATCGTAAATCTGAACTTAATTCAAGTAAGTACCAAGCGAATGGGGTAACAAGAATAAATCTAAAATAACCAGCCGATAGAAACCATTAGAGCCTGTCGCCTCATAAAATATCGGTAAATTTTCCAACTTTAAATTGCTTAGCGGAACTTGCACTTGGAGTAAATTGTGTTTTCTAGTTTCCTTCCATAGTAAAACGCACATTAAATAACAAAGTCAAGTCAAAGTAAAAAAAAAATTATTCAAAGTAACACAGAAACTGTGACTTATTGAACGTTACAAGAAAAACTAGGTGTCCGTTTTAAAGTCTAGATCATTTGGAGAAAAACGGACAAAAAAAATCCAAACTCAACACGTTTTTTAATGAAAAGTCGCCTGTAACGAATCTGAGTAGAGTTCAGCTAGAAAGGTCAACTTGACGTCCACTGTTGACGTCCATCTTGCTTGTAGTAATTTAATAAGCCCGCCAATTGTACTGCGATTTGTTGATTTTCTGTTAATGTAATCTCTGTGTACAACTAAGAATATTCTATCTGTCTATTTATCTTACCTTTGTAGCAGTATTGACAATTTACCTAATTCCCAGAGAATCTACATCAGTTGACCCGAATTTTGGGAGATCCAAGCGTGATTCCCGAAAAACCGTTTCAAGAAAATAAAGCAAGTTTCCATAAAAGTATAGCTAAATTTAGTTAATAACGTAACATACAATTATCTTGTGCTAATTGATATTAAACTTTTAACAGCGATTTGACGACGATTCATTTTTGTTCTTTTACTGCAATGATAAATTATTAATAATATTCATTGATTTCATGTATATTTGAGAACTGGCGTAACTAGAAATTGATAGCCTGCCGTTGAGCTTGTAATTTTTTTAATTTAGTATCTCAGTAGATGACGTACTTCCTTTACAGTGACGTACTTCCGATTTCATAGCCGCATATTCTTCTTTTTCGTTTTAAAAACTAAATCGCAATATTCGGTGTAGGTAAAATTACCTATTCTTTCGATAGAAGAAATAAAAACAGAACTTTTATTATTAAGACAATGCTATTGCTGATTTTATAGATAACTCCGTGACTCCTCCGTCCTCGTTTTAAGTGGTATTTTGAGAAGGCAATAATTTTTATTATTTCTTTTATCTTTATTTATATATTTTAATTGGCTGCAAGTTTATAATTTAATTAGACTGCCTCGTTGGTCTAGCCGTTAAGGCGCTTAGCGATCGGAACAGAGGTCGTAGGTTCGATTCCCACTAGGGGCCGCCGCACAAGTGGCCTGAATTTGGGTGTAAGTTTGTGCCATCCTTGCCTGGTTACCATAGCACAGGGTATCCTAGTTTAGGAACAGGTCAAGTAATTGTGTCGTGTGGAAGTTATTATGTGTTATTATTTAATGTTACAGAAACATGCCACTTATTCTAAACTTACCCAGATGATAAAAATGTGTGCTAGGCATGCATCCACAAATATAGCTCAATATAGTCTTATAACGATGCTTAGTCAACACGTGTATAAATCTCTTGGAGAGCGATTTTAACGGACTTCTAAAAGTCAACTTGTTGCCTGTAATTTTACGGGGGTCTATATTGGGGTATTATTTTTATTCTAATCTAACTTTCTCACAACGAAGTTTATCAAAAGACTCGCCCGATCCATCACCGGGTGACGAGAGAGGGTCTGGCCTTGGTCAACCATTTTTTATGATTTATATGCTCGTTTTTCAACCGAACCCTAATGTCCTCCTAACTTAGAAACCCTTAGTCTAAGTGACGTCCTAATGTGTTAACTAATGGCAAGAATAATACAACGGAATAATATAACGCCAAGAATAATATAAATAAATTGTAGATAAATAAATATATACCCACCCAAAACCCAATAGTTCCGTGACATTTTTTTTTACCTCGGAAATCTTGGTTTCGTGTAATGCGGACGTGCGGGGACATAATTAGAAACTAAAATAAACTTTACATACCTTTACGGTACTTAAATTTTATTATTATTTATCCTTAATATATTTGTTCATATTAGTTAATAATAGTTGCAAGTAGTAATTTAATTTTTACTTTTAATTTTTTAAATTTTCATTGATGTGCACTCATTATTTCCCTACCTCTTTAAAATCATCGTTTTACGTCTGATCTGGTTGGCTTTAAAAAATTTCTATAGAAATAAGCTCGCCTATGTACTTGTCTATATTACGCTATGTTTTTCTTCTTGTAAATATTTCTTTCTTTGTTTATAATCCTTACTAATATTATAAACGCTAAAGTTTGTATGTATGGATGGATGTTTGTTACTCATTCACGCAAAAACGGCTGAACGGATCCGGATGAAATTTTGCAAAGAGATAGATTATAGTCTGGATTAGCACATAGGCTATTTTTTATCCCGGAAAAATACACATCAAAATTACCACGCGAATGAAGTCGCGGGCAACAGCTAGTAAAGTATAAAGAAAAGTAAGTTAGAGCACAAGCCCGGCCCGGCTTATTTTTGCACTTGTACTATCTTTAACTTTGTAATATTTAAGGATTATTTTACATTGAAATCATGCCACCCGCAAGTCACTGGCACATCGCAACGTGGATAGACGTTACAATGCGTGATGACTTTTCTCTTGTAACAGGTGACTCTGCAATTGTTCTCTGGTGTAAAAAAAGTACGTCATTTCATGCAAAGAAACTTATTTCATTTCAATAATCTTTAAAAAAATCTTATCTTGTAGACCTTAAAATTTAACTCGATTTGGGCACCGCCCACAGCTGCGACAAGTAAAGTGCAAGTAATTTAAAGTTGGCCCGCTCGACGCTCCCGACATCATTCGACGATGCCCGAAATTCAGCCTAACTTGACCTTTCAGCGTATAATGAGAACATACAGTTGACAGCGCGTCAACCTTTACATTTTTGTTGCAAAGTCGCCCTTAACGTCACTGATAAGAGTATACGTGTGTAAAGGGGCTGATGACTGTGAGACAGAAGTCTGTCTAGAAACTAGCTTGCAGGTTTTGTTAACTGTAGAAACCGGCCAAGTGCGTGTCTGGTCCCGCACAATGTAGGGTTCTGTAAAAGGAGGAGTTTATTATCTGCTTATAGAACTAACAACTTCGTCAAAGTAATTTTCAATAGAATTTGTACGAAGTTTTCCTTTTATAAGTTGGTCGCCTAAACGCGTTAACTTGTAAAGCCAAGAAAACTGTGATAGTGTTCCTTTTAAGTTCATCAAACAAGCAAACGAGGCTCTGTCAGAGTTTTGAAGCAATCAGAGCTGTTTGTCGCAAGTTTGTTTAAAATTATAATAATTTGTTGTTCTTGTTTAAAAGGAATTTACCAATGTATACAAGATGAATAGTAGGAGGTCGAAGAGCTGTGGTAGCGGAGCGGTAGAACGCCGGCTTCTCATTCGGGAGGTCGTGGGTTCAAATCCCGGCATGTACCAATGACTTTGTTTTCTAAGTTACGTACATTTGTGAAGTTATAGTAGCAATACCACTCGCTAACGGTGAAGGAAAACATCGTGAGGAAACCATAGTGTCTGAGATATTTACATACCTCAGCACTTGCTACGTACAATGGCCCAACTATGAGGCTAAGTGCGGAAATCTCCAGTCGAACTAGAACTAGAACTAGTAGGAGGTCGGACAATTTTATCAGGGAGGACATCAAAGAGAGAAAACCGGAGATTAGGACAATTAAGAGGCAGGTCCTCTGCGGAGCCGTCGGTCAATTCATACTCACATAGGGAATGGTCTCTCACTCGTAGCTCCGCCAGGCCAGGAGTTCTTGTCACTGCTAACGGATCGAAATATCGCTCATTGCTTTAGGTGTTTTTATGCAAAACTTGTTCAAGAAAAAAGAAACCAATATTCAATCCGGCGAAAGGCGTATTTTACGAAAGACATAAATTGATGGATTCCCACGAATCCTCAGTCTTTTTTTTGTCAATTTCGGCGGGATAATTTTGGAATTCCATCAGTGGCCGGGTCCGAGTTTACGGCTTAACTTGCCTCCAAGTTGTAGTTTATGCTATAGCGCTTTGGTGCACGCGGTCCTTGACGAATTACGGACAAAAGTATCACTCTTACAGCCCTATTTAATCTTAGCCCTATCACACTAACGATTTGCTAGCGATTTAAAAGCGATGCGAATGCGCAGCGAACTCGCGGCGATTGCGTAACAATTACGAGGCGAGCACGCCGCGACGATGCCGCGACAATGCCGCGACGCCGCTGCGCCGCATTAGCACATGTATTAACGAACTTAAAAGGAAAACTATAACGGCTAAATAAATAGAAAAATTATAAAAGGAAGACTTCGTACAAATTCCATTGAAAATTACTTCGATGAATCTGTTAGTTCTGTAAAGCAGGTAAAAATCCTTCCTTGGACTAAAGCTACACAGCGCGTAGCCCGACACGTACTTGGCCGGTTTTTCCTATAGATTAATGTGTGGGTGAAGCCGGTCTTCTGCAATTCTTCTGTCTCTTGGCACTTGGCCAGACCACTTCGGTGGGGCAATAAGTTTCTTTCGAATTGTGATGGTGACATAACAGGTTTTTGCCTTCAAGCTTTACAACTAACCTGGTTCTTAGGGACTGAAACGCATTAGCGGATGCGGTCATATGTCCGCATTTATAAAGTGTGTAAAAATAGTACGAATTTAAAGGCAAAATTGAAGATAGAGACATTTTTAAATGATTCACTGAAGGGTTTTTTTTATTTGCTTTTTTTTTAAATTTATATTTCCACTCGCTAACCGTGAAGGAACACATCGTGAGAAAATCTGAGTGTCTTAAGGTGTTCACATACCTCAGCGCTTGAAAACGCCAATCCGCTGCATGTGAGCATAGATAAGTATATTTACCTGTAAGCACGCTCTGACAGAAGGCCTGTGGCCTGTAGTGGGACTTATGTATAATAGTCTATATAAAAAAAATATAAATAGGTAATGTTCGCATTTACGTAGAGTTATTCCTAAAATGTGAAATTCCTTAAATTTATCCATTGGAGTTTTTATTAGTCACTTTTTTTTCTATGGCGGTTGATTTTTTTTGTTAAATTTGCAATGTTTTTATTTTGAAAAAAGTAATGTGTCAGGATGGTGGCTAGTGGCAGTCCCTGGTCTCTGCCTACCCCTCTGGGATACAGGTGTGAGTTTATGTGTGTGTGTGTGTGTGTGTGTGTGCAATGTTTTTATTTTGTTTTCTTTTATGAATTTTCGCGCTTTTTGGCGCTGTTTGCTTAATGCTTAATAAATTAGTACATATTATCCTTATCCGGAGTAACAACGACTTATGTAGGTACAGTTTATATGTGTATATTATATATATTATATGTTTATTTATATTATGTATTATATGTTTATAGTATAAATATTTACTTATTTATTGTTGAGTATTCGTCTTCTTATGTAATTTTAGTTAAAGTTATTCGTTTTATCCGTCTACTTCGTATGCCTACCAGTTAATTTCTTGCACCTCCTGTGGTTGACTGGTAGAAAATGCTTATAGCATTAAGTCCGCCACATTGCCATTGTATTTTTTACTTATGTGCAATAAACGTATTAATAATAATAATAATAATAATTACGTTTTTGTTATGTCCTTGTGATGTCGTTTGACTGAAATTAATTCAATCGCGTCGATGTCTCCTCGCGTTTAACTTCGAGTATTATAACACAATACCCTTAGGTATCTATACCATTTTTAGGGTTCCGTAGTCCGACAAGGAACCCTTATATTTTCGCCATGTCCGTCTGTCTGTCTGTCTGTCCGTCCGTCCGCGGCCTAGCGCAAAGACCGGTGGTACTAGATCGCTATAATTTGGTGTGTGTCTACATATTTATCACGCCGACAAAGTTAAGCAATAAAATGTTGGAAATTATTATTTTTTTACTCTACCTCCCCTAACATGAAAAGTGGGGATTTTTTTTTTCTCTTCAACCCCATCATGTGGGATATCGTTGGATTGTTCGTTGAAATATTCCTTCTACACCCAGAAGGACCATTTTTCGATTTAGGGTTCCGTTTGCGAAATATTAAGCTTTAAAGCGAAAATTTTTGTCCAAGTAGGGTGTCCCCCCCCCTCTCCTGGCTAAACGTTTGATTAGCACATATCGTCGGCTTATTGCAAGAAGTCATTAACTGCAAAAGCTCACTAACCGCTTTTTTTTAAAGGTATGGACATAGAGATGTATTGAACAATAATACAATAGTGGTGTTTTGGTATCAGGCATTATTTTAACGATGTTATAGGGAATAAGGAGGAGGACACACAACCATTAACTAACACGAACTAAAAAGTCCTTTTTCTCTCAATAGTGAATATGTCGGTTAATGAGTTCTTGCAATAAGCCGACGATATAATGAACTTGAAAGGAAAAGTATCACGGCTAGGTAGGCTTTACTAGTTAACGAGTAATAGGCGACCAACTTATAAAAGTACAATTTCATACAAAATCCATTGAAAATTACTTCGATAAAGTTGTTAGTTCTGTAAAGCAGAAAAAAAACCGTCTTTCTACGGAACCCTACATTGCGCGTCCGTATGGCCGGTTTTTTTAAAGTGTATTTCCGTCGATATGTGTTGTGATAGAATAAACATTTTTGTAGGCAATGATATAAGTATGTGCGTGCCGGACGAGTACGCGGGGCGGCGGCGGCGGCCGCGGCTGCTGGCCGTGCCGCGCGCGTGCACCGACCTGCTCGGCAAGGTTCCTCTGACGCGCGCACTGCAGCTTCTAAACCAGGTCGCGGAAACTATCGACTTGTTTTCGTGTACGCTGAGCGAATTCACAAAGGTCACAGTTGGTATACTTTGTGACCCTAACTAGGATTAAAATTAGCTATGGTCTCTGTCTACCTCCGGGGTACAAGCGTGAGTTTATGAATGTATGTACTACTCTGGAACTACTCTGTCGTATTAGGCGCAGCCTGTAAAGATAGATGTAAGTGGATAAATAAATAAATAAATAAAAATGACTGAAGGCTGCGCCATTGCTAGAGCGCGTAAACCTTGATATTTTGAAAAATATAAACCTTATATTCTTTTTGTTGCACTAACCCGTGCTGAGGACAATTTTAAAAACCTATTTAGAGGCTAAAAATTCCACCCATGCCGTGACTTGAACCTGCGACCTCTGGCTCACCGTGCTAGCGCTCTCCCAACTGAGCTAATGGGCAAGTATAAGTATCGATGAAGTTTCGAGCCTCTTTACAAACTTCTCTGTATTACGTACAGGCAGCGACATCTGACCGAAGCGATTTACATCACTTGCAGCCCCGAGTAACCCACTTTGCAGTTGGGTTTAAAGATATTTATTTCTCATAAAGAACTTACAGTTCGCTTAATTAATGAGAAAATAAAACTTAAAATTAGATAAAAATTATATGGCATGCATTAAGGTAAGATTAAGCTTAATTATAATTTGAGACATGTAGTTTAAGTTTATTTTTAAAAGCATTCATATTTTCTATGTCCTTTATTTCGGCCGGTAAATTATTATAAAGTTGGACTCCTTCATACATCACATTTCTTTTACCATATTCAGTTCGTGGTGTTCTTAGTTTAAGTTTGTTTTTGCGTTTGCTTCTCAAGTTATATTGAGGTGATTTGACTCGACTTAGGTTTATATTAGTATGTATATCGTTCTTCAATATTTTTTTTATTAGTATGCATGTTTTATATGTATATATTTGACGGATATTAAGTAACTTTGTCTTTTCGTATAAAAATTTTGTCGAGGTGTCATATTTGTAGTTAAATAAGATTTTGATGACTTTATTTTGTGACCTCTGCAATTCTTTTAAATTTGTTTTACTAGCTGTGCCCCAGACTTCTATAAGGTACTCGAGGTGTGATTTTACTAATGCATTATAGATAAGAGTGCGCAGTTTATAGGGAACATAACGGACCATGTTATGTAAGGCTCCTGTTAAAGGCACTATTTTTGATTTCACATGTTGTATATGACCTTTCCAAGTGAGTTTCTCATCAAGAATGAGTCCTAAATATTTTTCTTCTTTGGATCTATGAATTGTGTCGTTGTCTATTGTAAGATGTGGATAGTCCGGGATTTTTTTATTTTTAGCGGCAAATATCATGTATGATGTCTTTTGTGTGTTTATAGTTAATAAGTTATATTTGAACCAGGAACTAAGTAAATTTAGGTCGGCTTGTGCAGTAGCAATTATGTCTAAAAGAGAATGCCCAAAATAAAAAAGGCATGTATCATCAGCGTAAAGTGTTACGTCCCCGTGAAGACTGATATTACTTATATTGTTTACGTAGACTAAAAAGAGCAATGGTCCTAAAATTGAGCCCTGCGGGATACCGTACGTTACAGTTCTCGGATTGCTTTTATATTGGCCAATTTTTACAATTTGTTGCCTGTTTTCCATGTAGGATTCAAACATTTTAAGCGCAGATCCGATAATTCCAGTGCTAGCGAGTTTCTGTAATAAAATGGGGTGGCTAACGGTATCAAAAGCCTTTTTTAGATCAATAAATATACCGAGTGCAATTTTTTTTTCATCAATGTTGTTCTTTATTTCGGTTACTAGATCGAGAGTTGCCGTTAAGGTGTTTGACTGTGAGCGAAAGCCATATTGCTTATTAAAGAAGAAATTTATACTATTTAGGTAAAGAGTAAGACGATTGTAAATTACTTTTTCAAAAATTTTTGACAGCACAGGAAGTACCGAAATCGGCCGGTAGTTTGAGGGATCGGTTTTTGGGCCTGATTTATGTATGGGATTTACTTTAGCTATCTTAAGACTATCAGGAAAAATACCATCAACTAGACATCTATTTATACAGCTTGTAAGACTTTCTATTATAGGTCTTTTTATACATTTGATTGATTTAGTACTAATTCCATCGATCCCAGTACTACAATTTGCATCTAAGCCATCGATGATTTTATTTATTTCTTTTATTGTACAAGGCGTCAATGCTTCAAGTTTCTGTTTTTGTGTATTATTTATTGTGTTAATTGTATTATTGTGATACTGTGTCGGGATTTTATTAGGTAGTAAAGCGCCAATAGTAGAGAAAAAATCGTTGAACTGTTCACAAACTTCATTGCCATCGGTGATAGCAGTAGGACCTATGAGTAAATTAGGAGGATAAATGTCGTTTGTCTTTACTTTATTATTAGAAAAACTATTTATTAATTTCCACATACCTCTCGGATTATTAGAGCAACTTTGAAAAGCCTTAAGAAGCAGTTAAGAATAAGAATAACTTTATTTTATAGCCACATCCAAAAGTGTTTCAAGAAACATAAAGTAAGAGTTTATAGACGGCTGACAAAGAACTAAGTTAGTGAGTCTTCTGACTGAGTTAGGTTTTTACATCGGAATGATATCGCATGGGTGGAATTTTTTGCCTCTAAATAGGTTTCTAAAATTGTCCTCAGCACGGGTTAGTGCAACAAAAAGAATATAATCATGTAGGTACAGCGATTTCAATTTAAAGTTTCAATTTAAATTGTTAATCCTTAGGCAAAGCTATGCTAAAAAGGTGACTTCAGGTACTGTGTAAAATTAAAATAAACATTGTCACGTTACCGAGGGTTGTGTGAAGGCACAACCCTTGGTAACGGAAGCTAAAGAAATAAAAAGAGAGATTTAGAGATGTAAAAATGTAATCATCAGAACCCCCTAACCTATAATTAAACAAAAAAACTTAATAATAATAAAAACATCAAAAAATATGTACAAAAGCAACCTTAGGTCGGAGAGGCAGGCCGTAGAGTCAGGTCGCGGAGACGGACAGGCAAGTTGCGAAGGCAGGCCGTGGAGACGGGCAGGCAAGTTGCGAAGGCAGGTTGTGGAGACGGACAGGCAAGTTGTGCAGGCAGGCCGTGGAGACGGGCAGGCAAGTTGTGCAGGCAGGCCGTGGAGACGGGCAGGTAAGTGACGGAGACAGGCCGTGGAGAGGTAGACAGGAATTCAGGTAAGATTCTTCAAGTGAGATTCTTCAAGTAGGACTGAAGTGAGACTGACGTAGGGCTCAAGTAAGACTCTCAAGTAGGACTGAAGTGAGACTCAAGTAGGGCTCCAGTAAGACTGACTCGGAAAGCCTTCTTGGGCGGCTTTTATACCCCAAAAATAGTTCGATTCCAATATTCTAATTTGATCTGAATCTGTGTCAGAATTCTTCTGGAAGTTTCTGGATCCTGTTCCAAATCCATAATTTCAAATTCTAGATCTTCTTTCTCTTTCTTGCATTAAATTCATAATTTCGATTTAGAATGCGACTAGTCTTCTAGAAGTCTCCATAGGCCAGAAGTTTCCTTATTCGACCTTCTTAGTATGACGATTATTTGACATAATTTAGAAAAATAAAGAACAATATTCAAATAAAAGAATTATCTGACTACCAGTTGAATCGTTGACAGTAAAGCAAAATACAATATTTACAATGTGAAAAGTGGAAAAATAATTAGAAATACGTATTAGCTTTGAAATAATATCAATAAACCAATCTTATGTTTTCGTTCGTGATAACATGAAAGTGTTATGAAATTGGATTTCAGTGGTTCAGCTTGGACAAAACGTAAGTCTTTTTTGCATTGATAGAAAGAGTAGGGTGCTAGGCAATAGAATCGCGCTAGACGCGTAAGCTAATCCTATTTTTTTGTTCAGCAGTTAAGAAATTGTAAGGTAAAACTTTCTTATCTACAGAAGTAACTACATTGCACTGTAGTTGTTGGGAGAAGGCGGGGCTAAGAATGTTGGGAACAAGGTTAAATTCTTTCCAAAAATCTACCCCAAGGATAATAGAAGGATGTATTTCGGGAAATACATGAAATCTAATTATGTGCAATTGATTGTTACATGTTATGGGTAAATCAATATAGCCAAGCGATTTCACCTTATGGTTATCGGCTGTAGCAACAAAAATAGAGCACGACTTGGATAAGGTGTAGCCCAATTTTAAGATTTCGAGATGAGAATTGTTACCAAGTATTGAAATTGAGCTGCCGCTATCCAATAATCCGAAGAAAGGAGAACTATTCAAGAGAATTTTAAGAAAGGGCCTAGCAAAGTCCTTCTCGTTTTCATAGAGAATAGTAGAGGTTTTGTAGAGTTGAAAGAAATTTCTGAGGCTATGAAGCCAGTTCTGCCAATCTTCGGGATCAAAGTTGGAGGGTTTATCTAAGTCGTGCGTAATTAGTTTTTTGAAGTGTTAGGACAGCCTTCATAAGTATTGCTGTTACATTTCGGACAGTCAGAGACTTTGTAACCTTTGAG
The DNA here is from genome assembly GCA_963969515.1 of Yponomeuta evonymella. Lineage (NCBI taxonomy): Eukaryota > Metazoa > Arthropoda > Insecta > Lepidoptera > Yponomeutidae > Yponomeuta > Yponomeuta evonymella. Next base: position 3,349,088 of record OZ018369.1, read on the forward strand.
GCCACATTTGAAGCAAACTAGGAAACGAGGTTCAGGACAAGAACTCAATGAGTGGCCATTAGTACGGCAGCGGAGACAAAATAAGTTAGAGGTGAATTTTTTTGAGATGGAATTCACCTGTCTTTTGTAGGAGTTAGGTTTGTAGAATCCTGGGGTGTGGGGTGATTTTTCGCTCAAAATAGAGGAAGGTTTAGGGGCAGGCGAATAACTAAATTCGAGTGCAAGGGAATTTTCGGTTGGTTTAGGTTCTTTGAAATTGCGGTCCCTGTCTAAAATGTGTTCATAGTTCTGGCAAGCAGAGATAAGAGAGTCGATAGAAGTAATTTCGTTAAGAGCTACGAATACAGAATAACATGGCCGAATGTTGCGAAGAAGGATTTTGAGTTGTTCAAATTCGGAAAGTTTATTAGTTAAACGGTTAAACATGACAGACATTATGGAGACGTAGATAATAATCGTTTCAGATTCTCCTTGTGTACGAGAGTTAATGGCGGATAGGAGTTTAAAATCATAATCCGTATCGCCGAAATCTTTAATTAAAAGTTCACAAAGACGATCCCACGATAAGTCGTGATGGCTAGTTTTCTGAAATCTAAGCCAATGGAGTGCTTTATCAGCAAAGATTTCGTAAGATTGATCGAGGAGTCTATCTTTAGGAATCTGTCTAGAAATCCTAAATTCCTCGAGTTTCATTAAAAAGGACTTAGGGCAAGAAGTGCCATTGTATGTGAGTTTCTTAAGTTCCGAAATAGTATTTGGTGAGAGGACTTGACTAGGAGAGGGGGTAGGAGTAACGTTAGGGTTAGACATAGGAAGAGATCTAATTTCCTGAAGACAAGGAGAGGATTGAGCAGAGGTGAAGGATAAATCTTCGAATCTTTTTTCTAGCATTGTTAATTCGGACTGTAGATTCGTCAGTCTTTCTTGGAGGGTAGGGTTTGAGTCTACTTCAATACGCTCCAAGCGGAAGTAAAGATGATTCAAATAAGTTTAATTTTTTTTTTATAATAATGTTGAAAATTTTTGTTCTAATGTTTGTAATTTGGACTGAATGTAGCGGAAAGTAACTTCGGCCTGATCAATGTCAGTATCATTAGGAACGGTAGAAGTTACAATTTCATGTGCTGGTGTGGTTTTAGTGAGGGGATCGATTTGTTTTTTAAGATTCACAAGGGATTCTGCCGGAGTTTCTAGGCGAATACGTATTTCATATTCCAATTCAGGCTTATTCAAGTTAAGATAATTAATAGTTCGAGACATTTTACAGAAAGAAAAATAAATTATAAAAAGATTAGTGGGGCCGAAAGGAATATGCCAAAAAAAGCTTTACTTTAGAATTTTGAAAAGGTGGTTCTGATGATTATCACGTTGGGCGCCAAAACTGTCACGTTACCGAGGGTTGTGTGAAGACACAACCCTTGGTAACGGAAGCTAAAGAAATAAAAAGAGAGATTTAGAGATGTAAAAATGTAATCATCAGAACCCCCTAACCTATAATTAAACAAAAAAACTTAATAATAATAAAAACATCAAAAAATATGTACAAAAGCAACCTTAGGTCGGAGAGGCAGGCCGTAGAGTCAGGTCGCGGAGACGGACAGGCAAGTTGCGAAGGCAGGCCGTGGAGACGGGCAGGCAAGTTGCGAAGGCAGGTCGTGGAGACGGACAGGCAAGTTGTGCAGGCAGGCCGTGGAGACGGGCAGGCAAGTTGTGCAGGCAGGCCGTGGAGACGGGCAGGTAAGTGACGGAGACAGGCCGTGGAGAGGTAGACAGGAATTCAGGTAAGATTCTTCAAGTGAGATTCTTCAAGTAGGACTGAAGTGAGACTGACGTAGGGCTCAAGTAAGACTCTCAAGTAGGACTGAAGTGAGACTCAAGTAGGGCTCCAGTAAGACTGACTCGGAAAGCCTTCTTGGGCGGCTTTTATACCCCAAAAATAGTTCGATTCCAATATTCAAATTTGATCTGAATCTGTGTCAGAATTCTTCTGGAAGTTTCTGGATCCTGTTCCAAATCCATAATTTCAAATTCTAGATCTTCTTTCTCTTTCTTGCATTAAATTCATAATTTCGATTTAGAATGCGACTAGTCTTCTAGAAGTCTCCATAGGCCAGAAGTTTCCTTATTCGACCTTCTTAGTATGACGATTATTTGACATAATTTAGAAAAATAAAGAACAATATTCAAATAAAAGAATTATCTGACTACCAGTTGAATCGTTGACAGTAAAGCAAAATACAATATTTACAATGTGAAAAGTGGAAAAATAATTAGAAATACGTATTAGCTTTGAAATAATATCAATAAACCAATCTTATGTTTTCGTTCGTGATAACATGAAAGTGTTATGAAATTGGATTTCAGTGGTTCAGCTTGGACAAAACGTAAGTCTTTTTTGCATTGATAGAAAGAGTAGGGTGCTAGGCAATAGAATCGCGCTAGACGCGTAAGCTAATCCCTACAACATTTCGTATTAAATTACAATTTGTAAAGTATCCACATTCCACAACGAGTCACATTTTTGGCCGCAACGACAAACGGATTGGGATTTTAACGCAGCCAGATAAAACTGTAGCCTTAATTTACGACCCTTTCGCGTTCTTTATCGCAATTATTTCTAATTACACCCCGTCTGTGCCCGCCCAGGGACGGAATTAGTAGCGACAACAAAAGAAGGCTTTATGTCGGCCGCTACGTTTAGCCGCAATAGGCCGGGAGCCGGCTGGCGTCGATACCTCTCGTGGTGTCGCCATGACTGAGAACTATCCACATTACAATGTGTTAGCATCGATATAAAACAATTATTATTACAGCTTTACCGTACCAAACCTAAGATGATTAGAGAAAAATGATTTTTTTTCCCGCTGCCTTTCTCCACTACAGATAAGGCCCGAAGGCAGCAGCTAACATTGTACATTCAGCGAACAAAATGTAAATTCTTTACGTTGAAATACATTTTTGATTTCTAATTATAACGTTGGTGACTACTCGTCGAAGCTAAAATTAAGTAACTTCCACACAACGCCCAACCAGAATACGGTAACCAGGCAAAGTCATCACAAACATGGAAATACACCCAGACTGAGGCAATTTGCACAAATGCACGACCACCCCAGTGGGATCGAACCCACGACCTCCAGCACGGTAATCAGACGTGATACCGCTAGACCGATTTGGTTAGAATGTTTACTTAAAATTTTGCTTATTTCCATCAACAACAACAATGTGAATAAATACAATATTTAATATTTTAATTAATAAAGTATTGAGTATCGTATTAAAAATTTCATTTATTGGATAACAAAATACATTAAACACTACAACAATAAAAGCCAAAGGAAACATAAATGTTATCAAAATGTCAACCTATTATTATTAGTATCGTATTTATTTTATAACGTGGAACACAATTTGTTTGTGAAGGAGCGAACGCGCAAACCTGAGTTTGCTTGTAAAGTCTGAACTCCGAATGAACTTACTAACGCAGTAGTAAAAACTGAATTGGCATGGATATTTATATTCGTTTATTTTTTCATTTTATAATTTTCCGACGTTTCTGTACTTTTGCAAGTGCCGTGGTTTCAGTAGACTGAGGTCACAGGCGTCTTTTTGAAAGCATTAACTGTTAGTTTACTACCCTCGGCAGAAACAATGGTACTTGCAAAAGTACCGAAACGTCGGAAAATTGTAAAATGAAATAATAAACGAGTAAATATCCGTGCAAATTCAGTTTTTATTATGTCTACTGCTCGTATTAACCTTAGAAAATACTATTATAGGTACTAATGTAATTTTATGAATAGATAGCTCCCCGCCTATCAGCCCGTACTGGGGCTAGTATAAATAGCCCCTGTATCTTATCACGCGGCCTTGTTCGCAGATCGGCGCTTGTATTGTATTGTTTTTATTCGCCTTCCGGGAAAGAGTAGACAACATGTTTTGCTTGGTCGCAAGTTATGTCCCTACTAGCCTAGGAAAACGGCTTTGCCACGCAATCAATTCTGTGGCCGTATAAAATTACAATGGGGTAACATTTGCGACTCTATAACTCTATAACAACGTGTCGTGTGCAGTTCATTCACGCAACGTTGCGTAGAAAAAACTTACCCAGATTCTCTTGATCGTGCCGCTAGATGGCGGCAGTGTCGCGTAACACATTCGCAGTTTGACCTAAAAATTAACGCTTAACCAACAGCCGTGTGACCCGATACAGCCTCACCAGCTTTTTTCATGGGCCGTGGACGAGGATGGCGTGAGATGGCGAACGATGGCTTGATGGACGACACGCTTATACCCAGCGTTGGGAAGAGGTGGGCTGATGATGATTATAGTAAAAATGAAAGGTTTTTCACTCATCTATTTATTAAAACAAATTATGGCTACCGTAGTCAATTTTGCGTCGGCTGATTTAAAAAAAAATCCAGCTGACTTATAAAACAAATCTAGGGAGCTCATTTTTCCGTAGCAGCTAAATAAAGCTTGCTTGTAAGAGTCACCAAGCTCGTAAAAAATACGACATAACACGTAAACTACGAAAAATCACGGAATATACTTGGGGATTTAGAAAGCGGCGGGTGTCCTCTATCACTTTTTTGGGATCTATCACCCGTTTAATTTAGTTATATTAAACGGGTCTAATCGCGACTGTTTATTAGGTAAACTTTAATTTTACCTAATAAACAGTCGCGACTGACTTTGGTTATTTACAAAACTACGTAGGTATATCTGCGAATTTGTCGTAGCAATGGCACACGCTAACGGCGAAGGAAAACACCGTGAGGAAACCCATGGCTTGGTTGGCTCCGCACCTATTGAGCTGTCTTTCCTGTGGTCTAGCCCGTCTAAGCTGTCAGGATGGTATAAACGCTGGGCAAACTTACTCCATCTAAAAAAACATGTCCCAGGCACTGCAGCGTCCGAGTGGTCCCTTCGCCCATCTAGTGTGAGTGAAGGTGCCACTGAACGCTGCATAATTCATCTCATTACGTAGATGCAAAGGCCAAAATTATGTATGAGCATCGCGAGTCATTAAAAATACTATTGTAAACGTGATTTGTTCCCAACTAGAGTTTAAAACTTTTTATTACAGGGAGGCGTGCAGTCGACGGCACATCGACCTTTACATCCGTGCGCTCTACCCAGTTGTGTTACGGGCGAATTTGCAACTAAAATGTAAAGAATGATGTGTTGTTGAATGTAATATGAGGCCTTTTGTGTTGAGAAACGGAAATCTCACATATAAAAAGCTCGTGTCACAGCGTCTGTTATCGAACTCCTCCGAAACGCCTTCACCCATTTTTATTAAATTTTTCGGTATATTTGCCAACATTTGCCGAGTCGGCTAGTAATATACTGGTGATTAGTCGCATACTGCGATCGCCAACCCGCCTGCCAAGCGTGGTGATTATGGCAAAACCCCTCATGGTTATGAAAACCACGAAGGAGGCCTATGTCCTGCAGTGGGCGTCAAATGGCTGATGATGATGATGATGAGTCGGAATATCTTAATTATTTTTTCTTCCAAGCCTACTCCATCTGAAAACAATGTCCCAGGCACTGCGGTGTCCGAGTGGTCCCTTCACCGGGCTAGTGTGAGTGATGGTGCCACTGGACGCTGTATAAATCACCTCATTACGTAGATGCAAAGGCCAAAGTTTCTTTTTCTTCTATATATACTTTTCTGCCGATTCCCCATGCTGCGCGCTGCGTGTAAATTACTAACCTCCACTTAGCGTCAAACTGAGTTTGGCGTTAATGGTGAACTTGGCACTAAATAAACCGGGAAAATGTCCGCTTGATGAATCAATTTGCGCTCAAAATCATTTTGGCGGGAACCTCGTTAAAACGAGATCAAAAATCGGCCTAGTGCGAGTTAAACTCGCGCACGAAGGGTTTCGTACCACAATCAGTACGTATTTAGCAAAAAGCATTTCGTTCAGACCCTAAGCGGAGGCTAACTTGGTCGGTTTCTATGGTTTGTCGACTATATAGTCAGAGGGCCCGTGGATGAGGATGGCGAGAGACCACAAAAGATGGCGTGATGGGAAAAGGCTGTTGAAGAAGATGGGCTAATGATACTATAAAGACTGCATGAAAAACAAAACATGACAGAAATTTCAAAGAAACTTTCAACTTTATATAGTCATAGAATGTCACACTCTGTTAACCCTCTCCCTCCCACTTAAGGTGTGATGTTATTTGTGGGTAGGTACGAGTACGTCGCTTTATAAATTTTCCTTTTTTTTACTTGTTTATTTTATTTATTTATCGGCGGATGGCCTGGCTGTGCATCTTCAGACATCGTGGGCAGGTATGGAAACGAGGGTACGAGCAATAGAAACAAGCAGTTCACACACAAGTTATTCTGTAATATTAATCGAATCAAAAATTACAATCAAGAATTATTTAAATTAAAGTTAATCACTGAATTTACTGAACCGGAAGTATTCTAGCCAAAGTGAAACGTAGCGATCCGTTGAGAGTCGTGGCGTGGAGAGAGACGAGGGACCCGCGCTCCGCTCGGCCTCTCGTGTTCCGGAAATCGCCGTTCTCCCCACTCTTCAACGTTTCGCTAGCACGCGGTGCTTAAAGATGCGCAAAGGCGCTCGCTCGTCTCTGATTGGCCGACTGATTGACACCATCGGGTATCCGGTGTTGCCAGTATTTCAACGCCGCCGACATATTTATTTAATACGGAGATGTTATAGAAACATGCCACTTGTTCTAAACTTAGATGATGAAAATATGTACTGGGCATGCATCCAAAAGTACCTATATCTCACTAAGTACTTTAATATGAGTAATTTACATGTGAGGGCGGGTAATGAGTAATTTATGAAGAGCACACGAATTACCATTTATTAGAAATACATTACCAGGAGACGGGCAACAGCGTCTTCCTGAGATTTCAACCGCATACTGCGATCCCCAACCCGCCTGCCAAGCGTGGCGATTATGGCAAAACCCCTCATGGTTATGAAAACCACGAAGGAGGCCTATGTCCTGCAGTGGGCGTCAAATGGCTGATGGTGATGATGACACGAATTAGCTTGCAGTAATATTATGTGACAACAGTCATGGTGACTAAAGTAGGACTTAATCAATATCAATCAACATGTGGGGTCCTCACGTGACCGCACAACATAATAACAGTGCTAATCTCCCAGTTTCTCCCACACCAACAAATCGCCATGCAACAGCTTTCACTAGGCGAAAGTACATACAAAAAAAAAGAAGAAGCAACTAGCAGACTTCTGGTGTACGAGAGACCGGGGGCAAGTTAGTGAATTGTACGTAAATTTTTTGGTTTCCTTGTTGACTACGGAGCCCTAAAAATGATCCGGTAAAACAAGCCATCAACATACCCATTACGTGTCATAAAAGTGAACGGTTTTTAAGAAAAAAACTCTTTGTAAATCGGTGCAGTTTTAATGTGGACCGACCAAATTGATGGTGTTAAGTATAAAGATACTCAAGTCGATTTTCAATAACAAGACTGGCAAGTCTAGCATGCATATTTTGGGTAGAGTAACCCTAAAATACTGTAAAATACTGCCGCTCTTATTTATAAAACATAATTATGCCACTAAGACAGGCCAGCCATTCGTTAGATTTATGGCGGTTTTAAGACGATTAATAAAGTAAGATCTCCACTTTAGTTTCAATACAAACCTTCCATACCCTAAAGTCGCTTGTAAATGTCCGATAAGTTCATGTAAATCGATTCATAAATCAACATTCTGTATATAAAAACAAGCTGTATTTCAAGAAATAATTTGTATCTAACAATAAAAATAATCGACTACTTGATCATGGACTGTAATAACAAGACTGGCAAGTCTAGCATGCATATTTTGGGTAGAGTAACCCTAAAATACTGTAAAATACTGCCGCTCTTATTTATAAAACATAATTATGCCACTAAGACAGGCCAGCCATTCGTTAGATTTATGGCGGTTTTAAGACGATTAATAAAGTAAGATCTCCACTTTAGTTTCAATACAAACCTTCCATACCCTAAAGTCGCTTGTAAATGTCCGATAAGTTCATGTAAATCGATTCATAAATCAACATTCTGTATATAAAAACAAGCTGTATTTCAAGAAATAATTTGTATCTAACAATAAAAATAATCGACTACTTGATCATGGACTGTAAAGAATCTTGATTGTCAAGTCGTTGCAGCTTCAAAAGCGTTTTTTGACACATCCACAGGTAATGAATGAATCTGTGAATGCATTTATGAGCGACTGAGAACTTTTTATTAATCATAAAGTTGTACCGATTTGTAATTCGCTCTATTCAGGTTCGATATTTGGATAAACGTTCTATTATATTGACTATTTCTTACCTAATCCGAGACATTGGCGAAATTGTACTGGATAATCAGTGCAGTGAGTCCTTAAAGCAGAATTGAATTGAATTAAAGTTATACCTTAGTTATACGTGCGTTTTACTTAAAGAGGCCCTAAGAGAGGCATTACTTATTTTTTTACAAATAGGACAGTATGTATATAAAATACTCTTTCTCGTGCCAACTGTAGACATATTCCTCCTTTATCGGAGCTTGTGAACTCTGAGATGTTGTCACTTCTATGACTAACTCGTCATTGGCAGAAGCAGTCGCCCAAGACAGGACTGATTCGACTTGCCATTGAGAAAAAAACCGGCCAAGTGCGAGTCAGACTCTGCTCTAAGAGTGCTCTGAAATGTGACGTCATAAGCCAGTATTTTCATACAAAATTCCATTTTAAAAGTAACTCATTTGATATTTTGTCAAATACCCAACTGAAATTTCATTAATTGAAACTACCAACTCCAATTAAGTAATTGGAATTTGTGATTGAATTTTTTTTTAGATAAGAAACTAAACAAATTTAAATTTTGAACTGGACACCTAGCGTAACTTGCAACGTTCATTAGTAAGTCGCAGTCTCTGTGCTACTTTCAATAAAATAATTTGGACGGTTTTTATTTGCAACTTGCAAATTCCAACTACGCGATTGGAATTTGGAATTGTAATCCTGATGATTTTGCGGTTCAGATACCACTATCGTCTCTATCGATGTCCATACCACGTCAATACGTTGCCATTCCAGTCATGACCATTGTAGTTACAGCATTGAGATACTTTTCTACGTGATACCGATGAGGCCCCTACTCAGTATTCGCTAAAATTGGATTACGATTACATAGGTATTATTGTATGTTACACCATGAATTGTGGGTGGTTTGGGAGCCATAGCAAAATGAACGTTTCTTAACAATAGCTATCGAATACGCCAGTTGATTTTTTTAAAGGCACTCCGAAAATATCTCGACACAACCTCGAACCTTTAAGAACCATTAGTGGCCAGGCGGAGCGGTGAGTGCGCGCCGCGGGTCCGCGGGTCATTGTTTTGGTAGACGGAGAGGCTGTATTAGTTGTTCGTGATTTTTTAAAACATTTTTCAACAGGAAACAAGATTTCTAACACATTTGTTTTGTTTTACGTCTATAATTAAATATAACGGTCTAAATAGATGGCATTTTTATTACTAATTACAAAAACGCGGATTTTAAACCACCCAGATTTCAGCGTGTATTGTAGTCATTATTAATAATTTCGACATTAACTTGTAGAAAATATGTGCGACGACATTAAAGAACGGTGTGAAATGAAATATTACCTAAATGAAACCCGAACTGAATGAAAGAAAACATATTTTTGCTAAGTACGGAACCCTCGGTGTGTAAGTCCAACTCGCACTTGGCCGGTTTTATTCATATTTGGCGTTGAAATAAGGGCTTCTTTTTTCTTGCATCATAATTTGTTCAAAATAGGCGATAGAGTAGTAGAAATAGATAAATAGTGCCCAAACCAGCGAGCGTTTATGCAGCAACTAATGAATGTTGATGAAGGGAAAGAAAGTCAGGATCTTGGCAAATGGCAAATCCTGGTCTCCGCCTATTACTCCGGGATACCGATCCGGGCATGAATTAATGTATGTCTCTGTGAGGGGTTCCATGTTTATTAGTTTTGAGTATGGATTTACCGTGCCCGGGAATACTCCAAATATACCTGGCACGAATGTAAAACCAGCAGAACTGTGCGCTGCACTAGCTAAGCTGAGGCCTGTGCCTCCGTTATTGTGAATGAAATGCACTTAGTCACGTTTAAAAGTTTAAAATTGCTACTTTTAGCATTAATAATACTTCTTAGCAATTTTCTTTCATTGGGTCATCGAGCCAAGAGACTTCGGTGAAATTAAGGAACACATTTTAATGGTACTTTCTCTTGTTAAAATTCACAAACCGCGATCGGACATTGAAGCTTTTTTTAGTAGAAAGCAAATACGTTGAAGCTGTGTATTAATTTACAGCGATGGATTTTATTTTGTAATTTTTTTTATTGCGAAGTAGCATTACACGTGTTAAATTCACAATTTTGTAGTGAATTCCATAATTTTAAAGGGCCTTTAAATGGTCGCAAAAAATTGCGCCAGCGCGCTGTTATCTGGGCAAGTTTAATCAATAGTTCTGAGTAGACCCCCACCTATGTATCGATGCCATTTTCATCTTTTCCGCCAAATGCGCACACTCTGTGTCCGCCATTTTATGCGCCCTACGTGACTAACCGACAGAGCGGCGCGAAATTGACGCTAGTTTTGCTCTTTACGATCTGTTCAAGGGAATTCGAGTAAAACGGGGATTAGGCACTTTTTTGCGAGGAAAATGTCTCGAGGAAACCTTGTTACTTGGTCGTGAGGGTATTTGGGCTGTGTCGTAAAAATTTTAATAAGTTAAGAGGAGGTACTGGCATTCATATACATACAACATGTTATCGGAATAATACGGATTACAGCAGTTTTTAATCACTTCCAATAAAGAATCGTTTGAAATTACCAATTGTAATTGAGGGTAGTGTTAAAAAAAGACTACTCTCTATAACTACTAAAGCAGTGGGCAGTGACGGTCTCAGCCGGGACATGTTGCTGCCAATATTGGACGACGTTGTCCCGGTAATCACTCATATCTGCAACTCCTCTCTGTCCATGAATGTCTTCCCCTCAACCTGGAAAAAGGCCCAAGTGATTCCCCTGCCGAAAGTCTCTAACCCCACTTCCTTTTCCCAATTCCGTCCCATCTCAATCCTTCCTATCTTATCCAAAATCATCGAACACGAGGTGCACATCCAACTTTACTCCTTTCTTTATAAAAATAATCTTCTTAGCCCTTTCCAATCTGGGTTCCGTCCTTTTCATAGCATCGTCAGTGCCCTGCTTAAAGTTACCGACGATATTCGTCTAGCAATGGACAATAAACGACTGACTTTACTCACCTTACTTGACTTCAGCAGTGCTTTTAACTCAGTTGACTTTGACATTTTACTCGGCCTCCTCCAGTCTATGAATGTCTCCTCACCTGTGGTGGAGTGGTTTAGCTCTTACCTTCGCGGCCGGTCACAGTGTGTCCGTGTTGACGACAGGTTATCGGCCTGGTGTGAGTTGAGTGTGGGTGTCCCACAAGGAGGAGTTCTCTCCCCTCTCCTTTTTTCTATTTTCATAAATGAGATCACCCACACTCTTTCATCAAACTACCACCTCTATGCCGACGACCTTCAGATTTACGGCCACTTTGATTTCGCACTGATCCTCTATATGAAGGTGCAGGGCTCTCCAATGCAGTGGCAGCGTTCGAGGCCATGAACAGGGATCTGGTGGCTATCGGGGTGTGGGCTGGGGACTTCGGTCTTCATGTCAACCCCTTGAAGTCTCAGGTCATTGTTGTTGGCAGTAAACGGCTGCGCGATTGCCTGCAGCTGGAGTTACTACCTTGTATAGTATACAACGGCACTACCATCCCTTTCACTGATAAGGTAAAGAACTTAGGTCTCATTATGGATTGTAATTTGTCCTGGCAGCCACAAGTTAATGAGATTAGTAAGCGGATTCACTTCTCGTTTCAGTCACTGAAAAGACTCCAAAACTTCTTGCCAATCAAAACGAAGGTGATGCTTGCGCAAACTTTATTGCTGCCGCTTCTCGACTACGCCGATGTATGTTTTATGGATGCCACGGAGGTCTTGGTCAATAAGCTGGAGCGTCTTCAGAACTTGGCGATCAGATTTATATTTGACTTGCGCAAGTACGACCACGTGTCAGAATACAGGAGTCTACTTAAATGGCTACCTATACGGTTGCACCGCAACATGCACATGTTGTCTCTTGTTTACAAGGTGCTAAAGAACCCCAGCTCTCCGCAGTATCTTCGTGAGAGGTTCATACCGTTGCCTCTACGCGCCAGACCACAGAGAACGTGTGACAACCGAACATTGCGAGTCCCAATCTGCAACACCGAGTTTTACTATAACTCATTCTCTGTGCGTGCGGCTCGCTTGTGGAACACTCTTCCGAAGACCATAAGAGATTGTCCATCTGTTGCACTCTTTAAGTTCAAGCTGAAAGAGCACCTTCTATCTCTTTGCTAATATTATAATCTATCTATAATATAGTAGTAGGATAAATTATTGTATGTAGTTTATTCCTTATTTATATATAGTTGTAAGTAGTTTATGTAATGTTATATTATTTGACTAGGGGGTGAACCCCCTGCGCGCTTCGCGCGCCAACCCCCAGCCGCTTCGAGCTTCGCTCTCCGCGGCGCTCGGCCTAGGGCCTCGCTAGACACTTGGGGTAGGGATTTGATAAGTGGGAACATGTATGGTCTCGGCCTTCGGCCTCGGCCTGGACGGAGCTCGGCCTTCGGCCTCGCCGCGGCGGGGTTCCTCGTGCCCGCTTCGCGGAGCTCGGCCTCCGGCCTCGCAAGTTTGTCCCATCTGGCTTTTGCGTTGTTGCTTGTCCGCCGAAAATGTATGGTCTCGGCCTTCGGCCTCGGCCTGAACGGAGCTCGGCCTTCGGCCTCGCCGCGGCGGTGTTCCTGGAGCCCGCTTCGCGGAGCTCGGCCTTCGGCCTCGCAAGTTTCTCCCATCTGGCTTTTGCGTTGTTGCTTGTTCGCCGAAAATGTATAGTCTCGGCCTTCGGCCTCGGCCTGAACGGAGCTCGGCCTTCGGCCTCGCCCCGGCGGGGTTCCTGGGGCCCGCTTCGCGGAGCTCGGCCTTCGGCCTCGCAAGTTTGTCCCATCTGGCTTTTGCGTTGTCGCTTGTTCGCCGGAAAATGTATAGTCTCGGCCTTCGGCCTCGGCCTGAACGGAGCCCGGCCTTCGGCCTCGCCGCGGCGGTGTTCCTGGGGCCCGCTTCGCGGAGCTCGGCCTTCGGCCTCGCAAGTTTGTCACATCTGGCTTTTGCGTTGTTGCTTGTTCGCCGAAAATGTATAGTCTCGGCCTTCGGCCTCGGCCTGAACGGAGCTCGGCCTTCGGCCTCGCCGCGGCGAGGTTTCTCGTCCCTGCTTCGGCCTCAAAAAATTGTTTATTTGAAAAATTGTTCATTTTTGTTTAAAATTTTGTACTAAAAGTCGATTTTCAGTACAAATTCTCCATACAAATTTTTTTCATTTTCAATCGTCGATATCTCAGCCGCCATCTTGAAAATCCAAAATGTCCGATTTTTCTCATATACCTGGGTCCTTTGACAACCCGATGCCGTTTAGGGCACGTCTCCAGCATGTGCCCAGTTGGCTGCCGACTTTTTTGCGCAGAGGTCGATTTTTCGGGCGGCCATATTCTCGCCCCTATTTTGAATTTCGAACGTTCAAAATTTTTTTTCACTATTAGATCACACAACACTCGTTTCAAATTTCATCCAAATCGGCCGGTAAACAAAAAAGTTAGCCAATTTGTATGGGAGAACGCGTTCGAAATTAAAAAATCGGCTTCATAGGATGGCTGTATATCATACATTTCCTACAACTTTCTCATACAAAATTTTCACGTAGCTCTTACCGTTTCCGAGGAAACCTATAGATGATCTGTCAGTCAGTCAGTCAGTCAGTCAGTGAGTATACCGGATTGTAGCTATATATATTAGTAATTTATTATTTGTTTTATTCTTTATATTATGGTATTTAACTTTTATGTGTATGTTTATATTATTATTATTATATTATTACATTTTTTTTAATTCGTTTAATGTGCACACATTATTGCACTACCTCTTTAAAATCATCGTCTCACAACTGATTTGGTTGGCTGGAAGAAATTTCTATAGAAATAAGCTCGCCTATGTACCCGTTCTTATTGCTTTGTTGTATGTGTAACATATTTCTTTCTTGTGTACAATCTTCTATACTAATAATAAATCTGTAAGGGTCGGTCATGGAGTAAGTTAGTTTGTTTTCAGAGATATTGTGTTTATAGGCTCAATATATGATACTGAAACTAATTTCACGATTTTTAGAATTTTTTTCTGTATGTGTGTATGTATGTATGTATGTTCCTCCATAACTCTTAAACCAATTATCCGAATTTGATGAAATTTGGTATAAAAACATATAGACATCTGGGACACAGGCTATTTAAATTCTAGCTCCAGTTATGATAAGACGTGGCCCCCATACAAATGCTGCTTCGTAAAAATCGAAATGTACGCGAACGGAGTCGCGGGCACAGCTAGTAAAGTATAAAGTATAAAGTATTGTGTTTTTAACCGACTTCAAAAAAGGAGGAGGTTCTCAATTCGTCGGGAACTTTTTTATGTCTTATTTTTATTATGTATGTTCTCCGATTACTCGAAGACGCGTGGATTGATTTGGAAATGTTAGAGGATTTGTAAACTAAAAACTATTTGGTGTGTTAGGCTACTCGTGTATTGAAATGTCAATGTCTATTCACTATCTGTTCCCGTCGGTCTCTTGGTTATTAACTGAAAATATATTGCATCCTTACGGTTCTAATCGATCCCTGGCATTCCTTCATATAATCCAACAGGAAAATGGTTTTTTGGTTTGAAAGGGTAGACTTCACAGGTGGTTACATAGTCACCAAGTCAGGATCTGATGTTGGAATCCTGGAGAAAAACACAATTTGGCGGAGTCGTAGTGATCTTTATTTGTACTGTAGTAGTGATATTCACAAAAAATCGTGAATTATTTTTTAATTAAAAATAAAAACAGACTTTAAAATACTGCAGCACTAAAAACTGAGAAATAATTTAAATGAATATGACCGTTAAATTCAATGTAGATGTTGTAGAAATATATTTTCGAGTCAGGTTTTATTTTTATTTAACATTTTTTTTTTAGTTTTCGTACAAACTTGAACTATAATGCAATCAATTTGTATGAAAACGAAAAAAGTTAGATTTTAAATTTAATTTTTAATGTTTAACTGTGCATATTGGAAATGATTGTTTCGATACTGATGGTAAACAAGGTAAGGTAGGTAAGATAAGTAAGGTAGGTAAGGTAGGTACGGTAGTTAAGGTAGGTAGGTCAGGTAAGACAGGTAATGCAGGTAAGGTAGGTAAGGTATGTAAGGTAGGTAAGATAGGTAAGGTTATAAGGTTTTGCGTTATTTCAATAACACCGTGTATGTTCGTGAACTGACGCCCATATTAGGCTCATAATAATTATGTTGATGAAGCGAAAGAGCTTTGACTGTCTCGCGACAAGTGGCAGACCCTGGTCTCTGCCTACCCCACCGAGATGCACGCGTGAGTTTATGTATGTATGTTATAAAATTAATAATAAATCCTAAGCTCATGGTAGAGTTAGTACTAAACACAAACATGTTTTAAAAAATCACATTTATTGATTTTAAAAATTATTTTTTATACAGTCACAAACGATATTAATAACCAACTAAGCACTTATTTAATCCTATAATGTGTGAACAACTTAATTGAAACTCTTACGAAAATTAATGCGAATCAGGCATGTTAGATTTACTTCACATTTGTCAGGGAAATAATTTGAAATGGCAATGTTTTATTCTATAATTTGGTCTGATTTTTACAAAACGATAAAAGACATTTTTTTATTAGTTTTGTTCATGATATCACAAGTATGATTTAATATATTCACCTTTAATTATCTTTTCACATTCAAATATAACATAGCTTCAAACTGTTTTAGTGAATTTTCAAAGCGTTAAATATATGTAACTTTATTAAATACAATAACAATTATGACAAAATTTCATTATACATTTCAATCAACTCCATTGTTGCCCTCTCCGTGAATATTTTAAATTATCACGATATTTCTCTTATAGAGTGACTTCTCTGTTAAGTAATAAAATACTATTAAAATTAATCCGAAATAAATTGTTACTCATTTAATTAACCAAGAAAGCTCGTTTCGTTGTTCTCATATAATAATCATAAATGTTAAATTATGTCCTAATAATCTATAATAGCTAATATGGCAACCATTTGTGTCATTTACAGTAGTAATATTTATTTACATTATTATCTCTACATACCTTTCAAGTTTCCAACGTTTCATTCATCCATTTTGAATTTATTTTGAAAAAGTGTCAAATTTTTTCTTTAGTATGAAACATTTTTCTATACTGAGAAAATAAAAATTAATGATATTCTTAAGAATCTGTCGCGTCGTGAGCCTAGTTAAAATCATGCATTTATCTATTTGTCATGTATATAAATTCAGTCTTACGCCCTTTTAACGACAAGATTAAATGTTAGAACAAAATTTTAGTAACACTATCTACGAATTGACTTTTTACACAAATAAAATTATTATTAGATTGGTATGATACACACTTTGACAACACAATTAGAATAATAAACTATTTTTGAAACAGGTTTTTTCTTACATTAGGCACTAAGTAGAACAAAAATTATGTTGCTTTTAATTTGAAATATTCTAGGAAAACAATATAAATTTATACGTTTAATTTTTACTCAACGAAAAATGGACGGTAACGCCAAACACTTCTTTTAAAATGCCAGTCTATTTGAAGTTATTTTGTGCAAGTAATTTTTTTTAACACACACGGAGTAGTCTTTGAAAATCAATTTTTTGTGTCACAAGTCACAAAACGTATCACTTATCCACACTCTTCGCTTTTCGAACTTGTGGGTTCTATGTTTGTTAGTTCAGTCTTTGTCACAGTATTTTTAGTTTCATCTAATTGTTGCATCGGACTCGATGATCCTGGAAAATAAAGAATTGTTGGGTACTAAAAATTTTAAATGTCCTAATTACGGACATCCTCGCTAGACCGATCGATCTGAGGCACATTGCTGGTGGTGGCTGAATGAGAATTTCCGAAAACAAAACGAAGTGGCATGGCTTGGGAGACGCCTATGTCCCACAGTGGACGAATACGGGTTGCTTGATATTAAGAAGGCGATTCTCGTACAAAGTTTGATTGGTTTTATTTTACAAACGACGTGATTGCAAAGAAAATTTTCCAAACATTGTATTCCAAATTAGTTTCATCGTGTTGAATCTATTAGCCGTGTGGCGCCGGATGAGGAATAGTGCCACTCCACTTCCTTCCGTGGATGTCGTAGAAGGCGACTAAGGAAATTAATTACCGGGAGACGGGCAGCAGCGTCTGCGATCGCCAACCCGCCTGCCAAGCGTGGCGATTATGGCAAACCCCTTCATGGTTAGAAAACCATGAGGGAGGCCTATGTTCTGCAGTGAGCGTCGGGTGGCTGATGATGATGATGATGATGATGATGATGATGATGATGATGATGATGATGATGAATCTATTAATTAATTAAAAGGTGCGTGCGTGCGTGTGCGTGTGCGTGAGTGCGTGCGTGCGTACGTGCGTGCGTGCGTGCGTGTGCGTGAGTGCGTGCGTGCGTACGTGCGTGCGTGCGTGCGTGCGGGCGTGCGTACGTGCGTGCGTGCGTGCGTGCGTGCATGCATGCGTGCGTGCGTGCGTGCGTGCGTGCGTGTGTGTTTAAATCTAAATTTGGGCCATAAGTCGTTATATTGACATACTAGGGGGGTTCAATAAGTAGTGAGAATAAATAAGATGCAATTAACTTTTATCAAATGATATTTTATTTTTCAACATAGTCACCTTTCAGTTGTATCCAATTAGCATCTCTTTTCTAAACCTAAAATTCCTTTCTAAAAAAATTCATCTTGATTATCTAAAAATTCCCCTAATTCCTCATCACTAACCCTTGGCTGTCCCAAAAAAGAGAACCCATGGTCTTGCCGGCGGATGGAACGGCCTTGAATTTCTTAGGGGTCGGTGATGACGGTCTCTTCCCAGTCATAGACTGTTTTTTGGTCTCAGGGCAGTAATGGTAAAGCCATGGTTCATCCATAGTTAGAAATCGAGCCAAAAACCGAGGATCTTGATGTAACAGTTCATTACACCTTTTTGAAATTCTCAGCATGGTTCGTTTTTATTCGGCCGAGCATTCTAGGCACCCAACGCGCTGAGACTATTTTCATTCCCAAATGGTCATGTATTATAATTATTATGAATACTCCCTTTTGAAATCTTTAGTTCTTCAGCTATAAAACGAACAGTAGTACGACGATCCGCCGAAACAATTTTCTCAACATTTTTTATCATTTCTTCAGTTACTGTAGTCGTATGGCGCCCTGAGCGCGAGTCGTCGTTAGTGGATGTTCTTCCCCTCTTAAACTCAGCACACAAACGCGCAACCGTAGAATAAGGAGGAGAATGAACCCCTCACGTATCTTGTAAGTTTTGATTTACTTGTTCCATTTAGTTACCGCGCGAACTTCAATTTTTCTCCATTTTCGATTACTCGTTGCGACAGATGACAAGTAAGAAACTTCTATGATTGACATAAAAACAAAAGACCATCAAACTTTTTTTATTTTTATTATGTCGACAAATAAGTGGGCTATGCCTGCCAGTATTTGCTTTTTCTCTACCCAAGGAGTTTATACACCTCTTTCTCACTACTTATTGAACACCCCTCGTATACGACCAATTTGATTAGTTTCCGATTGGTCAGAGCTATTCAAATGGATATTCGAGAGTTCTAACTTAGTTTCAGATCCCATGCAATTACTCAGATTAGTTTATGCGTAGTTTTAGAGAGTAAATGATTAGGATTCCCAAAAGCAATTAGTACTGAATGATTCAATGTTTGAGGTCAAAGGCAATTAGTACTGAATGGTTTGAAAGAGCCAGGAAATCTAAGACCTGATTTCCGAATTCGTATCGTCGGAGAAATAAATAACGTACTCGACGTTGGTTCGATTACTTGAAAAGGATGAGGGGGGATCAGACATTGACGAGGGCGTTGCTGGGGCTATCAAGCGTCCTAAGACCTGTTAGCCGCACAAGGTATCGCTGAAAGGACGAAGTGCCCAAGGGCCTGCCTGAGGTCTATTCAGGACAGAGACAAATGGCCACTTTTTGCGTCGGAGTCTAAGACACGCTTTGGGTCGCTGAGCCAGCCGAGTAAATATTCAATGATAATAAAATAATTGAGAAGGAAAACATCGTGGGGAAACCTGAGTTTCTGAGGTGTTCACATACCTCAGCGCTTGATATTGCCAATCCACGGTGGGCACGCATGGTATATGTGCCCATACTCTCTATCTCTGAGAGAAATCCTGTGCCCTGCAGTGCCCTCGTTCTAAACTAGAATATCCTGTGCTATGATAACCAGGTAACGGCAGCATAAACATGAGAAACGTCTACTTACATAAAGCAGCCTAATATACGTCCCACTGTAGGGCACAGGCCTTCCCTCAGGGAGAGAGTATGGGCTTAATCACCACGCGTGCCCACCGCGGATCGGCGATTTCAAGCGCTGAGGTATGTGAATAGCCCAACTCAAGTTTCCTCACGATGTTTTCCTTCACAGTTAGCGAGTGGTATTGCTACTATAACTTCACAAATGTACATAACTTAGAAAACATAGTCATAGATACATGCCCGCACTGGGAATCGAACCTGGGTCTCTCGCTTCCGATTCCAATATTCTACCCACTAGGCTACCACCGCCCCAGAAACGCCTACAATAAGGCCATTTGTTCAAAGCACAGCGGCCCCAACAGGAATCGAACCCATCTAGTCCCCCCTGTTTTGGTAGTCAAGCGTGTGACCGCTATGGTTTAGCGGCAGTATTTTTTTTTAATTAGGATAGGTTGACTCTTGATCCCAGTCACGCCTGATGATAAACGAAGACGGGGTCTAAGGCCTGAGACACACAGATCGACGTGGGACGAGGGCGCGGTAAGAAGTATAGAGTCACAGACCACATAGTCACAGTCCTTGCTCTGCGGTCGCTCTTGGTCTGTGGCGCCCTCGCTCCACGTCCCATCTGTTTGTCTCGCGCGTAAGATGTTACGGGTTTACCTGTTAGATGCAGGTTGACTCTAGTTTTAAAGACACCCAGGTTATTCACAAAAAAATGAGAAACTCACCATTAACCCTATACCTGAAATGAGGCAGCGTACTCGTCCTGTCCAGCACCGACTTATTGAAATAAACGCTGTTATTCTCAGCATTGAACCTCACTGGCGGCGAGTTCGAACAGCTGCGACTCTCTGGGCCCATTTGGGCCACATTATGGCCCACGTTGTGGCCCAAGGAGCGCGGGTCTAAGTGGTACCGGGGCTCCAGTTCCGGCATTTGGGCCAGGTTTAGTGGGTTTCTGGTCGGGTTACTGTAGAGGGCGTGAGGAGAGGGTGATGAGTAGAGCTCCGGAGGCATGAGCTGCTCTGCTGGTAGCTGGAAGAGAAGTTTATTCTTTACAATACAGCCAATGTAATCAATAGTCCTCATTATTTGTACTAACAATACCCAGAAGGAATCGAAAGCACGTAAGTGAATGAACAGAGATAAAACAATCAATTACAATGGGAGTGACGTGAAAAAATATTTTACCTATAACATTTTGATTTTTGACAGATTTTTATTGAGGTGAATTTGGTTACGTATTTCATGATTATTTTTATTTTTGAGAGCCCACTGTAGTTAGCGGAAAAAGTCTAGGCAGTAAAATCCTCTAAAACACTACTACGAACAACGTCATCAGCAAATTTTGTTGTTGTCCACAGACAAAAGCCACATTCTAGCTCCAAAATTAGGAACCCTCGTCAGATGCACTCAAATAGAGGTTAGCCGCGGCACATGGAATGAAGTGTTTAAGAAGATCATTAAATGCACTGTGGCGCAGTTTAACTGCAACACTGTTGGCGCTTTACTGGTACAAAATGGCGGTTTCAATTTATACGACCGTCCTGCACCTTGAGCCATTTTGCAGACGTGAGGCAATTTATTTTATGTTTTCATCCGATGGGATGCAAGAGAGCACTTTGGATATTAATGCGGCTATGAAGTAAATTGATTGTGTCACGTTAGGCCTGCAGCCACAGCTGTTGATTATGATATCTAGGAAAGTTCTGTTATGGCCGGTAAGTATGAGTTTGGCGTGGAGATGTTTTATTCATTAGGCAATTAAAGTTTGATGTCAACATTAGGGTTACACGTTAAATCGCATTCATTTTGAAACATGATGGAATGATCAATGAACTGGTACATCACGTAACAACAAGGCTGAATCGAATGTCGTTTTCGAGGACAAAACATTTTCCTGCTTTCTGTAGCGAAAGATTCTCCTATACCACAACGGTCAATTCGGTTAATAAGGGGCTGGCTGATGAGAATAGTTAGCAAATAGAAGTGGTAGCACGGTCGTTAGGTCACTTCCCTCACATACTAAAGGTTGTGGATTCGAATCGAATAATGTACCCATGTTTACTGAGTGACGTATATTTGTCAATTAATAGAAGCAATACCACTCGCAAATTGTGAAGGAAAACATCGTGAGGAAAAATCAGTGTCTGAGGTGTTCGCATCCGCAGTGGGTAAGCCCATACTCTCTCTCTCTCTCTCTGAGAGAATGCCTGTGTCCTGCAGCAGGACGTATATCATCATCATCATCATCATCAGCCATTTGACGCCCACTGCAGGACATAGGCCTCCATCATGGTTTTCCTAACCATGAAGGGTTTTGCCATAATCGCCACGCTTGGCAGGCGGATTGGCGATCGCAGTATGCGGTTGGAATCTCAGGAAGACGCTGCTGCCCGTCTCCTGGTAATGAATGGAAATTGGAAGGAAATGGAGTGACGCTATTCTTAGTCCGGCGCCACACGGCTTATAAGCTTCACTATAAATAAAAAAACTTACCAATCCACTGGTATTTAACGGCAGAGCATTTTTGTACTTTAACCAATCTTCGTAAACTTTGTCACGCGAAGGCCGATGCATATGATAGTCGCTGGGCATATGTCCATGCATTGGTCCTAAACTTTGTATACTTGGCCCCAAACTCGGCATTGGAAGAACGTTGGTCTGGTAGCTTGGCAGACCACGGTACTCTATTGGTCGCACTTGGATGTATTGGTTGCATTGGTCTATGTTGTGGTCATAGCCGTATCGGTCATTGCAACTGGAAGGGTTGGAGTCGTATTTTTCGCTTGAGGACTTCGATATTAGTGGTCGAATCGAACTGTAATCGGTTGTAGACGATTTGTTTGAGCAGTTATCGCTGATTTTGCCATCGAGGGGGATGATGTCGGGGTTTTTATCTGTTACAAAGAAAATTTAGGTTACTACAGTACTCACTGATCTGATATACTAGTAATAGAAGTCAGTGACTGCACTCCAACATAAGACTGTTTATATCTAATCTTAGACTCCAACAGTACATAAATTAACACGATGAAGTGACAGTGAGCTGACAACTACAAACTGATTGTTGGAACTCATGTATGCCAAAAACTGTCTCACAAAAAGCTAAAAAGCACGTAACCTTGAAGGTGTCCACAGTATATTTACACGTTATAACGAGCCGGCGACGGTACGATTTCAATCTAAAATAATCCTTAATAATTATGAAGTAAGAGACTACAATTACAAGTGCAAAATAAACCCGTTCCCGTGACGGTCTCGTCGCCCGCACGAGGTCGGTTTTTTTGGGCTAGTATTGTATTTAATGTTAATTTTAGTTTGTATCGTTGCGCCCGCACGTCGCTGGCTCGTTGTAATATGGATAGTCCATTAACCTCTTAAGCCCTATAGGACATACAACTTTCTTAATCTCACACTCAATGAACTTAAAGTAGGGAATCTGGAAAAGGAACTGTTTTAGGTTCAGGTCAATTTGTTTCTTTTATTACCTACGTAGTTTTAGAAGATTCAGAGTAATTTTTACCTTCAGGGGTTAGAAGGTTAATCTGTGATAAAGGTTTTCTGAAAATGAAGGATGAAAGAAAACGGCCCTACGGGCCGTCACCTTGTTTCAGTAGACGTTTTACGCGTCTATTTCGCGTCCAGTAACTATGGATCTAAAGATAATGACCGCGGGTAGGGATATGGACGAATATGACGAGGACCAATAGGGATGTTTAGAAAAAATAAGAATTCTCAGCACAGAAACCCCTATTCTTTAAATTTTAACTGGTCCAGCTAGTCACATATTTCTCTATGTAAATTGCAATCATTTAAGTTCACAGTGGTATACTCTTAGCTGTATTTTATTACATGATTTTTTTTTACTGTAAGTTATCCTATTGTGATCTTCGCAAATAAAAAAAGAGAAATGTCAGGGGGTCTTACCAAGACTGTCTACACTCTCGGATTCCTTGTTTCCCGTCAAGGGTATGTTGGATGTCTCATCTTGTTGTCGCTTATCTTTTTCATGTTTGCCTGCGAAAAATGAAAACAACTACTAGATATAGGTACATAAACAACGACTACATCGTTAATAGGAAACTTACATAATCATTTTACGGCAGTTTCCTTTAAAATTCGTCAGCATCAATTTTTTTTACGATTATGTCCACCACGAAATGGAAGCCGTATAAAACTAACTGCACTCCTCTTCAAACAATAATTTGGCATTTGTATTTCTTAATTGTAAAATTAATTATGCATAATATATACGTACATACTAGACTGCATTAGCGACAAAAGTTAAGAAATCTAATAAAAAAACGTTTGAAAATCGCCGTTTCTGCAGAATTGATAATTAAACAAAATTATTTGTTTTATTTTTCTTACGACGTTGAAACTTGACGCGGTCAATTTGTATGAAAAAGAAACAAACAGAAAGCGTTTTGCTTTTTCGAAGCGGTTCAACTATCGAAACTGAAGACGACGTTTTCCAGATTCTGCGTTACGTCAATAAGACGGTGTTAAAAAAAGTAAAAATTATTTATTTTATTACGTAAACGTACTGTTCCGCTTATTGCAGTGCTTGCAACAAAAGATGGCGGCAGAGACGGCTGTCATGGCGACGATGACACCGACGGACCCCAGCACGATAAGCAGAACGGTCGTCAGCTCCACCTTCACTGGCACTTGGGCTGATGGAAGAGAGAAAGAGACAGATATATAAGTTCGAGGGAGAGAGGTTTAGCGAATTAATGAATTGAAAAGACACGATGCGCAGGAGTTCTACCAAGGCCACGTTTCATAAAACTACAATTCTTAGTTTATTATGATGATGATGAACATTGTGTAGCTGATTCTTCCTGCTTGTTAATCGTGGGTTAATCGGCCGTGCAATGCATATCGAATTGTCACAGTGCACCATGAAATGTAGTTCTATGAAATGGTGCCCTGGGCAGTTTATATGGTGGAACAGAGGCGGATATACGAGTTAGAGGACGAGATATAGCGACTTAAAACAAATGAATTCAAGAGACACGATGCGCAGGACTTCGGTTTGACTTTGGCAGTTTCGATGGTGGGAGAGAGATAGGTATATCAGTTAGAGAGAGAAACATGACGACTTAGAACGAATGAGTTGAAAAGACACAATGCGCAGGAATGCGGTAAGTTCCGCTTTGGCAGTTTGGTTGGTGGGAGACGGGCGGATATATTAGTTAGAGGGAAAGATACAGCGACTCAGAATAAATTGATTGAAAAGACAAGATGCGCAGGATTGCGGTTAGTTTTACCTATTCAGTTTGGCTGGTGGGAGGTATACGGATTTATCAGTTAGAGGGAGAAACATGGCGGATTAGAACGAATGAATTGAAACGACATAATGGGCAGGAATGCGGTTAGTTTCGCTTTGGCAGTTTCGATGGTGGGAGAGAGACGGTTATATCAGTTAGGGTAGAGATGTAGCAACTTCAAATGAATAAATTATAAATTCACAATGCGCAGGATTTAGATCCTCTTTGGCAGTTTGGATCTTGTGAGATAGACGGATATATCAGTTAGAGAGAGAAACATAGTGCCTTCATCATCAACCCATTATGTCCCCACCGAGGGGCACGGGTCTCTTCCCTGTGGAAGGTATAGGCCATACTCCACCACGGGGGCCAAGTCTGGATTGGTGGAGGGTTGTAGACTAGTGGCTCGTCTACTGTCAGAAGTTGTCAAGCCGCCCTAAGGCCTCTGACTTGGCTTAACGACTGCCATATATCGACGGCAGCCGGCACCAACAGATTAACGTGCCTTGCGAAGCACGGAACCGCTCGGAAAAATGCCACTAGCGTTAGGCATAGACGACGACCCATCCATGCACTGAACGCGCCCTGTGTTGCTTAACCTTCGTGATCGTTTAAGATCACTCAGGCGGCCGGGGCTACGAGCGATTAGAACAAATTAATTGAAAAGACACAATGCGCAGGAATGCAGTTAGTTCCACCTTGGCAGTTTGGATGGTGGGAGAAGGGAGAAACAAGGCGACTTAGAACGAATAAATAGAAAAGGCACAATGCGCAGAAATGCGGTTAGTCCGGTTAGTTAGGATGTTGGGAGAGAGACGAGAGATATAAGAATATATATAGCGACTTACAATAGATGAATTTAAAATACACGATGCACAATATTGCGGTTAGTTCGACTTGGGCGTTGACGTTTAGAGGACACAAATCGAGATTTTATTATGCTTCGAATTGCAAATTAACTAATCAAAACGAACTTTGCACCTTGCGAAACGTTTCCATAAAAAGTCTTGTGACTCTAATTTATTTTTTATTAATGTAATCTCAATTTAAAGCACTTAAGATATTGGCAAAGTTTTATTGCGATCTAGAAAATCGTTTGTAAATTAAAACGAAACTACGTTTGTATGGTAGTCAACGCGTGAAACGCCCTCTTAAGTTCACAGTTTTTCAATATTAAAAAGAAAATCTATTTAAATTCCACCCGTGCCGGGACTTGAACCCGCGACCTCTGGCTAAACGTGACAGCGCTCTCCCAACTGAGCTAATGGGCAAGTGCAGGCAGCGGCCAAATTTCGAACTTCTTTACAAACTTCTCTGTATTACGTAAAAATATTAAAACGTATTAAATATTCAAGTCAGATATTTTTACACGACTGTCTAAACAAAACAAAAATGTTATATTTTCAGGCACGCGACCTGCGTATGTTTTTCCGCTTATTCTACCATACTTTCTAAACGCTTGAACCGACTCAGAAGTTATTGTGAGAATCCTACATAAACTAGAGCGATTGTGTTTATTTATATAGTTTTCTAAATTTTTCCTGTACTTGTATAGTAGTATACGACGATATAACTTGCCAAATTCCACAGTTGAAGGTCAACGGAAAATACCGTATAAATTTGGATTCCCTTGAGAGTGTCGAAATATACGTTTTTTGCGGCATAAACGGCCGTTACTTTTTTTCGCGTTAATTTAGAAGTTTGATTTTTTTCAGAGCATCAAGGCTTCAATTTCAAATCAATACCTCCACGCATTTCCGAGATAAATGGTCTAGACAGGTTCAGGTTCCGTTTTTCCTTTTGAGGTACGGAACCCTAAAACATAAGTAAACATATGTAAGTCACTGCACTTTAATGCACTAACAGAATCAAGACCTGGAGGTATCGTCCAGCGCTATCAAGGTCGAACGCTTTTGGGGTGCTCTGAAGAACTCTCAAAAGTGTGCGATTTTGAATGGCCTGATGCTCTCAACTGTAGAAAAAAAGAGTAAGTACGAAAATAAAACAAGAGAAGAAACGTAAATATAACATGTTTAATTCGCGGCTCAATACTTTCTCTTCCAGAAAATCGTCGATGAAGAAGATTTTGAAAAGCAGCAGGCACTTGGTACGAGTACAAGCCATTCGTAGGGAGATGCGATGAATTAAACATACATAAGCTGTAAGCCACAAATATTTTATTTATACAATACCAAGATACACTTCTTATTTTACCTTGTTTGCCTACAAATGAATTTAATTTAATTTTTATTTTTACTAATCTTATTTATCTGTTCACTAATTCATTCCATCCTCTTTTTTTAGTAGTTTTGTAGTTTGTCAGCTCGCTCTTCTTTACTAAGGGGCTCCAGTTCCAGGTAGTAACACTAGCGCCCCACCGAGGAAAAAAAGTCACATCGTTTTTTACAGATCGAATTTGCAAAAAGTGTCTGTACAATCTCTCAATCATGTTAATAGTGATTTTTAGGACCCATGGCTGTGAACAAAAAACCTAGGACTAGGTAGCATTGACGAATAAAGCGGCCGTTTTCGGCATAGATGCTATCAAGTCCCAGGTTCGTGAACCTAGGTTCTTTGTCGTGGGCCCTAAAAATCACTGTTAACATGATTGAGAGATTGTACAGACACTTTTTGCAAATACGATCTGTAAAAGAAGATATGATTTTTTTTCATTACTGGCGCTAGTTAACCTACTGGATCCCGTTGAACTGCCATTTTGTGATACTCTGACTTTTCCTCGTTGTCCAATAAAGTCTTGAGCGTTTTTATAAACGCGAAGCCGCGAGGTCGTCCTCGCTCGCACATTCTTACATTTTTAATGATTGAAAAAAAAGTGTTAAGGCTGGGTTCTCCGAGCGCACGGATTCGTATGGGACTTATTGCGCTGCGCGAGCGAATAGTTCGGGCAAAAGTAGGCATTTTTCAGGAATACAAAACCTTTTACTAGAATTTTGACGACCGACGTCACTAACACATTCAGCGATAGTCATTTTGATATTATGTTTTATTATCCAAATCTCATTATAGGTCAAATAAAACCATATCTAATGATATTTAGACTCATGTTTGCCATAGAGTTTAAAAAATCATAAAAATAATGGCCAACGGACTTTGATAGGACATTGAAAAGTTTTTTTCTTCATATTTTAAATACCAAGCATTGGAGAGTAAAATGCATTATAAAACAACTGATTTAGGGTTACTGTCGGAGAAGCCAGCCTTAAAAATTTCGACAATAGGGTCTATAAGAGGCGAATTTTTTTTTATCACGGACCATTTAGACATATTTATATATTCATATAAATCGCAAAGAAAATTCGGAAAAAATTACGAACTTCTTACTCCTTTAAAATTACTCTGAAGTGATTTTATTTCCTAATGCCGTTATTACAAGGTTTTCCAGAAGGGTCCGATAAAACGTGGTTACTCCACTCATTAATATGAGAGCAACTTCAAATTATCGATAAAACATAAAGCTGTATCATATATTCGTTAGAGCAAATATTTAAAGTGTGGAACAGAAAATTTAATATTGATTAAATTAGTGAATATTGTTTCAAAATGAAAGTTGTTTGCTTTGATAAGTAGAATAACCTCCTTAAGTTTTACCAGATATTTCTGAAATACCCATTAGACCATTTTGTCAGAATTATACAAATGTTTTTACGATTATAAAAAAAGGTAGAATTCGCGAGCGAGTGGGAATGCAAAAAATCTAACCTGACATTGCTAAACTATGCAAAAAAATACTATCGTACCGTGGTGGCTTGTCGCATTGGCAGATAAGAGGCACTAGTTCCTTGCACCTGTTCACTTGCGACGTTGAAAGAGGATTGAAAAGTCCTGGAAAAAATACAACTTTGATCTTCTGTACGATAGAGCATTATTGCTGTAGTCATACCATTCCGTCATAGGAGCTGTGGACGCAGAAATGGAAAATACATTATACAGTAACTTATATGGGTGACTTTGTATTCAGATATTGTATTGCCTGATTGGGCGTTACTTTGCGGAAATCCATAAAAGCATTAAAATGTGAAAATGACTGCTGAATTCCGCCAAAATGCCACAAGCACCTCGCGGTTAGTTAATGCACCGCCCGGAAGGGATCCCACTTTTTCAAGCAGAAGCAAGAAACAAACACACCACCACCGATAACAATATGTACTTGTGTAAGTCGACCACCGGAGCCTGAGGATGCCTTGTATTAGAGGCGAAATGCGTCGCAACGCATTTTTTCACACAAGTATTGTTGTCGGTGGTGGTGTGTTTGTTTCTTGCTTCTGCTTGAAAAAGTGGGAGGGAGGGCGGTGCATTAAGTAACCGCATGGTGCTTTTGGGATTTTGGCGGAATTTAGCAAAGTAATTTTCACATTTTAATGACTTTGAATTCGTTCACCGTATTTTGAATTATGCAAAAAATGTGACGCAATATTACTTACCATAGCTTCTATTTTCTCAAGCTGCTCGTGAGTTGCTCCCAATTTACACTTGCAATGTACTCTGATAGGAACTGATAAGTCTAGAGGACAGTAAAAAAATTCTCAATTTATCAAATGGATCAATTAAAATTTGATCAGGTCATTAATGTAAGCTCCACGACTAGTAAGTATTGCACATATTATATCGACAATAGTTTTCACATCACTAGCAACACAATAGCAGGAATATTTATTCTTTACGAGTTTTTGTTCATTTTCATGATTTCGATGTTTCATTTTTACTGAACCTATGATAACTTCTCATATGGGAAAAGAGCCGGGGAAATCTCTTAAGAAATATTATCTATAATTTATAGAAAAACATAATTTTGTACTCACTTGCGGAGGTGACATTATCTTTCAAGTTTTATTCATTACTTGAATGGGTTCTGCAACTTCGCCACAAGCTCCCATACTTTTCTCTAAGGCACAAAGGTAAACTATTGTCTTTGGCTGCGAACTATACTTAATTCATGCAAAGGGCAGAAAAAACCACAATATAACTACACTGTGAATTAAATTTGCCTATGATCGGTTTCGTTCATTATACAATCCCTTTAATAGGTTTCGCTAACAGCGCCAAAATAGCTAAACTCAAATTGCCTCATCTGTGGCCTAATTATGCGCACTAAATCCTGAGCGATTCCAATCGTCTAACTGTCAAATTGCATACTAATTTGACAGTTAAACGATTGGAATCGCTCAGGATTTGGTGAGCGTAATATAGGGGCAGATCGCAGTCTAAAGCTTGTCCAGAATAGAGTAAGCTTTCTGTGGTCCAGAGTCTTAGTACCATGGACGCCAGTTCCAGCTGTACAGTCGACAGCACATCAACCTTTATACAGCAACAACTCTGGGTGGTTTAAATGCCGCCGTTATGTGATTAGTAAATAAAATATATCATCTATTTAGACTATTCATTTTAAGAATAGACGTAAAATAAAAATAAATTGAGTTGAGAAATCTTGTTACGGAAAATCCGCGAACAATTAGTACCGCCTTTCCGTCTGTCAGAGCAATGACCCGCGTGGGTCCCCGCGCCGCGACGCGTGGGCACCGCTCGGGCGAGTGAGTCCCTGCTGACCGGCCGTGGCTAAGTAGGAACCAGGTACCTACTGTACGTACAAGTACCTACCTAAGATGTTCAATGAAACAATAACCTATCGTTGCAGTAGTAAAAAACGAGATTAACTTATTGTCGCCGACAACAAAGAACGTAATCGTACGTAACCTCATAATTACCAGTCTACAGCACATCAATCTCTACATTCGTGCACTCCAATCAGTTAGCAACAAAATTGTAACAAAACCTTTATCGACTGTACAAACTACACTAAACCTGGCACCGTTGTGTTGTAAACAAAGGGTTACTGATGGTTCTCAAAGATTCGACTTTGTGTCGAGATATTTTTGGAAAATGCAAAAAAAGTAGCTCTTGTTAAGGCATGTTCCTTTGCTACGGCTTTAAAACCACCCAAAAATATTTCTGTATACGTGCAAATCTAATCAGTTATGTTAAGGGCGACTTTACAACAAAAATGTAAAGGTTTACCTGCTGTCGACTGTTCACCGTCTAATTATACAACACAATCGCGATTAGACCCGTTAAATGTAGAGCCATTTTATTATCTACAAATTAGTACTTATAAGAAGAAATGGACAAAAAAACGTCCATTTTTTCTCCAGAATTATGTAGATTTTGAAATGGACACCTAGTTTTACCTGTATCGTTCATTAATAGTTTCTGTCAGTAGCGTAACTATGCCATCTGAGGCCGCCACGGGCGGCATTGGATGGGGTCCTCTCAGTAAAAATAAAAAATACATGTATGGTCTTTAGTTCTAGTACATATGGCCCAACATTAATTGATTAATGAATCATGAATTGTATTCATATATAAACATTATAGTTGTTACAATTTTTTGTTAATAATGTTAAGTTACGTCTGAGCTCGCGGCTTCATAGTTCGGGGCCCCCGTCAGGTCGGAGGCCCGTGGCATTTTGCCAGCCCTGCCAGCCTATAGTTACGCCACTGGTTTCTGTGTTATTTTGAATTTGATATTGGTTTTTATACCGCAGAACACACTTAACTTTTTAGATTATAATTTCGTTTCTCGGTCACATTTTGCATGGTGGGTCTGGTATCATACTCAGGCAGAGTCTGTAATACAGAAACTCAGAAACTATGCTGAGTCTCTGTGCTTTTGATCGCAGATAAATTTTAAGTGTACTTATATAGATAGATAGGGATTTTTTAATATACAAATGGTTTTTTTATTATTGTAGGTACATAAAAATAGAATTACACAGATATTTCTTAACCTAAGAGTACAGATGGTGGCCTTACCACAACTTTTGTATTCTTCTGTAAGTTTTTGCGTAATGAAATTTATTTTGTTTCTTTATTCGCTGGACCGATGAGCTGGATGAGGATGGCCGATATATATATATATATATATTTTTTAAATTATTGATATCATTATTTATAAAGACGAGAAGAACATTCCCTCAAGATAATGCTAACGATTTAAAATTCACCCCGTAGCGTTGCAGACGGTGTATATTTTGCTGAACGAAACTATGAAAGGGAATCCCCCGAAGGCTTACAAAACATGCGCTGACATGGTTCGCGACTTTACCCTCTTCAGGAGCCGTCCTTTAAAGTTTGCGTTGAACCAATTTACCTACCAGTGTAGTTGACTGCTCAGGCGCTAAGGAGTTGTCAACATGAAATAGAGAATAGGAGAGGATACGTTAAAAGATAAATAAACGTGGTATTTTTTTCTCTCTGCGACTAAAACTTTTTATAACATTCTAACCACTCGAAAAGTCAATATAGTCACGTGGTACTAAAACGCGCCATACAAATCAACCTTAGACTACAACGTCACTCCTAAACATTCTTGGTCGCTCCCTAACGTAACGCTTATAATGTATGAAGCGTTTATCAATATTTGAGTATAGTTTTTTTATGCATAAACGTATAAGAAAACGTTTAGAATTCAATGTCAAAACGAAATCTAATAAGTTTTATGTTATTAGAGTAACTTTTCTATTGGCATATTTTGTGACCCCGAAAAACCCGAAAAAAAAAAATTCTATGGTATTAAAGCAAAGTCACTCCAATCTAAGTTAGACGCATGTTCCCCATTGGCATCGTTAAAGTAGTAAGTAATAAAGAGGAGGTTCTCAATAGGAAGGGAGTATTTCTTTTCCCCCTTTTTGCATTTTTTAATTATTTATTGGTGAGTTTGCCGCTGTAACACATAGTCTGTGAAGATTTCTACTGGCTACCTTTTACGGTTCAAGATAAAAAAAATCTTTATATTTTCTCATAGTAATAAAAGTAACATAACGTGGTAAACATAATAAAAAAACGAGACCCCTGTCTGCACCCTTTGGGTAAAGAACCCTAAAAAATATTATGACATGAATGTTTTGTAAAACCTATTTCTCAAGGTCCTAAACTAGGATGTCCTGTGCTTATTTGATACAAGGATATGTATTTTAACTATAAATAAAAGAGGATCCTAACATGATACACTGTATTGTCCATTTTCTACAAATAACTGATATTATCCTAGTTGACCATGCGATTAAATAGACTTACAAATTAGGGTGGAGATACATACACACACTATAATAACGTACATAATCACTTCACCTGGTCTCAAACTAGGATTCTTGTGCTACACTTACTGAGACAGTATTAGGGTAAATTATTTTTAGGATTTCTGACGTTTCTACAACTTAGTAAATATTAGGGGTTAAAGTATGAAATTGCCGTTTTATTGCAATAGGTTCTTTGAATTGACATAGAATCTTCATGGTTTGAGGTTTTCGAATGGAACTTTTTTCAAATGGTTTCTATGATGTTCTTTTTTTTAAAAAATGTGAAACATTTGAATATCGACTTTCAATTGTTTTTGTTATTCAATTTAGACAAGAAAGATGGATACTGCGAAAATTCAGTAAAATCATGAGGCATCCATTTTTCGTATTTTTTTATTTTATTGATTTGACGCAAGTGAGTCAATATTGTGGGTAAGGTAACGTTAAACCATGCCGCTAATTCCTGGGTAGTTTGACTAGAGTCGGCTTCCACTATCTCTCTTAATTCATTGTTATTCACCTGTGTGGGCGGTCTTCCTCGTGGCTCGTTATTTAAGTCGAAATTTCCATCACGAAAGCGTTTAAACCAAAATCGCACGGTGCGTTCATTAGTAGACCCCTCTCCAAACGCAGCATTGATATTGCGGGCTGTTTCTGCCGCGTTAGTTCCGCGTCGGAACTCGTATTAAAAAATCACTCGAATTTTCGCAGTATCCATCTTTCTTGTCTAAATTGAATAACAAAAACAATTGAAAGTCGATATTAAAATGTTTCACATTTTTTAAAAAAAGAACATCATAGAAACCATTTGAAAAACGTTTCATTAGAAAACCTCAAACCATGAAGATTCTATGTCAATTCAAAGAACCTATTGCAATAAAACGGCAATTTCATACTTTAACCCCTATTACTTGATACTTATCAGTCAGTTTCCTGCTACTTTTTCTGCTTTTATCGTGACATTTTTGTAAAATCTATAAACGCAGTTTGTAAGCTCTAAAATTTAGATGTTGTCTTCTCAGAACGATTTCCAGTAACGACAAAGGTTAAGGAATTCCCTTTGCCGTTCACCCCCTATGCGATCTTTATAAGTGTTTTTTAATCTACAAAACTGTGATTGAACATGTTATGGGTAACTTAGTTCTATTTTTACACTACTGCCAACATAAAAAAGTGCTATGTTTCAGGATTCATGTCTGTACTTATGTTTGTCCGTTTCTTTACTCCACCATCTTCAAAATATATGTCTATATATAAAGGGTTGCCAGTCCCAAGCCGGGAAGGTTTGCTACGGTCAGCAAAAAGTGGACTAAATTATTTATGACCCTTCATCAAGTCTTAAATTCGCCATTTAAAAGGCCTTAGTAAGAAACATAAACAAACTCAATTGTGAATTTGTGACCCCTAAGCTTGGAGTACTTCTTTGTCAACCGAGTTCTTAACCTAAAAAATTCTGGTAGTAAAATGCGGCTGACAATTTTTTTTTAATTTTTTTTTTATTTTTTTTTTAATATTTACACACAGGCACATACATTGCTTTTGGCCCCACACTAGGATACCCTGTGTCGTGGGAACCAGAAACAACGACATCACAAACATGTAAACATCCAAGACCTGGGGTTTTTTTTGTCCCCAGCCGGGATTCGAACCCGGGACCTCTCGCATGGTAGGCAGATGCGCTACCGTTGCGCCATAGAGGTCGTTTATTTATTTTTGTTTTTTTTTTTGTTAGCCAAATTTTGTGCCTGAGAACCAAGGTTCTTGGTTAATTGAATGATAAGTCCATTCAAATGGCATATTTGAGCGAATCTTAAACAACGTTTAGTCCACTTCTATTGTAGACAGTACAAGACCTTCCACGATTGAGATTGGCAAACCTTCCGTTTTACAAATCGATTACGTATTACGAGTATCACTTACATTTCTTAAAAATACCAATAAACCTACAGAGTTTATATTTAACGTATTGTCATTTTCATAACACATTTCCTCTGTAAACCTTTTTCCCAGCATCCTTCTTTGCTGCATTATTATAAATTGTCCATTAGTGTTTCACTCCAACCTTTTACAATATTTGGATTACTCCGGAGTAATCTAAATACTGAAAATTTTGTTCGGACAAAATAGTTTTTTTAAGATTTCTTGACGCCTTTTGGCACGCAGTCCACTACTAAGCTCACAAACACACATTCAGTCTACTTTTACTGCCACGAACTTGGCTGACCGGCCGCCAGGTCGATATTGAAACTCGAATTCGCGCCAACAATTTCTAGTTAAACAAAATTAAAACACATAAGTAACGACCAAAAAAGAATACAAAAAAAATGAGAACCAATTTTAATAATGTAATAATAAGCCAAATTAATATTTGATCACCAAAGAAGACAGCTAAAAAGTAATACGACTAGTTAATAATAATTTTGGTGATCAGAATAAATATTTGATCAGAAACAAAAATCAGCAAAAAAGTACAGTCTACAATTAGAAATTTTTGGGAACAGAATTAATAAATGGGTAGCAACATGTGGGCAGCAAATAAATCAAATATGACAAACGAAACCAATTCTCTATGGTCAACATAATAATAATTATTATCATCGTCAATAATTATTCATCACCAAAAATATTTATTCTGATAATTGTATCAGCAGAATACAATACACATATGAACGTATAAAAAGAGGCAGGAAAGTCATTC
This sequence comes from Yponomeuta evonymella, assembly GCA_963969515.1. Classification (NCBI taxonomy): domain Eukaryota; kingdom Metazoa; phylum Arthropoda; class Insecta; order Lepidoptera; family Yponomeutidae; genus Yponomeuta; species Yponomeuta evonymella. The sequence continues at coordinate 3,384,709 of OZ018369.1, forward strand.
GTCAAGTATTTTTGTCAGCGGAATAAATAAAAAAGCGACACACTTGATCAGCAAATTAATTAATTGAATGTTTATGCAAAAATTTGGTTTCCGATTAATTTATAATTTGCTGCTGGTCAGTATGATTATTTTGCTAATGTTTTGTTCATTTACTGCCGGCCACCAGTTGCTGCTAAAAAGACATTCGACAGAATGTTATCGCCGACCAAAACAGTATTTTCTTGCTGATCGTTTAAATGACAGGAACCAAAAAAAATATCGTCAACAAACCTGTGTGCCGCTGAGGATATTTTAACAGGCTGGAGGTGAGAGTGAGGGGCTCGCTCGACCCCTTTCTGTTGAAGGCTTTGACGGAGATGGACAGTGCGCTGCTTCCCGCAAGGCCGAAGATTTCGAATTCTGGCTCCTCGCTTGTCTGGTTAGCCACTAAACGGCCGGTTGTCATGTCGAACATCTGAGAAAACAAATAAAAAAAAAAACCACTCAAGTGCGTGTTGGGCCACGCGCAGTTCCGTAGCAGGAGGGTTTTTTTATTGATATTAGGATTTAATTTAATTTATGCTAACCTCATATTTGCACAAAGTTTTCCTTTTATAAGATGGTAGACTAACTTGTTAAGCCTACTTAGCTAGCCTACTGAACTAGAAGAGGGCAAGCGGAATCATGGCGGTCCCCTCCTCCGGTACAAGGATGTCCAAAAGCGACACATGAAGAGATGCAAAATAGAGTCCTCCCGCTGGGAACGTTTGGCAGCACAGCGGCCAGAATGGCGCAGGATGGTGAACAGTCAAGTACGCGAGTTCGAGGTTCAGCGTAAAGCTGACCTGGATACCAAACGCGACCAGTTAAAGGCTCACCCACCTGCTGCCATAATATATAATTACGAGAACGGCATTCTCACGTGCCCTCAGTGTGCACGGAGTTTCACCGTGAAGATAGGCTACATAAGCCATCTTCGAGCGCACCAGCGCCTCATCACTGATTAGGGGTCAAAGTGGTCGCCATGGCCGAAACCGGTCGGAACAATCATCATCACTTAGCTGTCATAGTTTTTCTTTTAACTTCATTTTATGTGCTACTGTCCTGAAAATTTTCACGTTTCTGCAAACAGCCGCTTAGTCAGGAGTGAGACGTCGACGCTCTACTCTGTCAAATTTTAAACTTACATATTAAACTTAACTGTCCACTAGAAAATTGCTTGTTTTCTAACAAAATACACTAGTTCCATCAAAGATACTAACACACATGAAGTTAATTTTATATGCAAATTTTGATATGCACTCAGTATTTTTGATGCGTAACTGGAAAAAAAATAATGGCTAGTTTTGATGTATGTTTTTAATTGAACAATAGTTTATAGAAAATTCGTATATTTGTTGCGTAATTATGAGAGTCATGGCATCACTAATACGGAGTGATTCCCGCACAGCCTAAGCTACTTTCGACGTTCATTATCGTTATTTTTGGTAACTCTCTAGCGATCACTGATCTGCAACGGATGCAGGTCAGTGCCAGCCACGGACTTGTATGAATTGATTGATCAATCAATTCAATTGATTGATTGCATCCCGCGCGCGTGAGTAGACAAATACACGCGGCATCCGCTCTCATATGACCCGTGATTCAATTCCTTGTCTATTTCTCGCACGCGGTATATCGGGTAGCATTCATGCTACCGGGGCTGTAATTAATCAACTGAATTGATTGATCAATCAGTTCATTTGTGGAGAGTCTGTAATAGCTTTAATGAATTGGTGAAGAGCATTGACATAGACTTCTTTAATTCTTCAGTGGCTAGTCTGAAATCTAGACTTAATGCGAATTTCTTTTTCAGTGATTAATATCTATACATATTATACATAAGTACAATATAATGTAAAATAAAACTATGGAGAAAATTCCTCTATAAATAGGTACATATAATTAATCTCTGTTATGACCGATGTTTGTGTTATCTGTAATTTGTTGCTTACGATTATGTTTATCTGTCTATCTCGCTATTCTGGATTTATAAGTGGAGACTTGTAATTGGCCTTCTGTTTCCTATGTTGGTGTTATTCTGTTATATTGTGCTGTTAGTCTTCTTTAAAACAAAATAAATAAAACAAAATAAATAAATACAGAGCGATTCTTCATCTATTTCTGTCTTTAATTTGTCAATTGAATTTATAGATAAATCAATTGAATTGATTGATGTCCAAGAGGTTTAATTAGTCCGCGATTGTTTGCGGATGGATTTTAAGTACCTGATTGTAACTATAACATTATTCTTTATACTAATTACCTTTATACTAACTACCTTTATAGTAACTATATTATATTGTACTAACTATATTATATTATTATATTGGCAGCCGACAGGGCAGTGTGGAGGCATACCGTGAGAACTAAGGTGCACAATTTTGAAGCGAAACGTAGAGCAGAGCTCGATGCTAAGCGAGACGAGCTCAAGGCCCGACCACCTGCGGCCATACACTACAACTACGTTGGAGCGGTGCTAACGTGCAGCGAATGTAGACGTACATTCTCTGCCAAAAGTGGCTATATCTATCACCTGAGAGCAAATAAACTTAACTCTCGATAGTCAGATCCCGTAAAGGCCGTATATATTAATAATTAGTATAATTAATGATTGACTAAGCATAAAGTCCGTACACATTTTGGTTTATCTTATTTTTATTCAACTAGCACGTTTTGTAAGCTCTCCCATTTGAAAAAAAAAATATTATTGCAGGTGTATACAAACCATTAGCGAGAAGGATTGCCGGATGCCCCCATCGTGCCCAGGAGTGCAGTTCAGGCTCAGGGAGTCATACGTCACGTTCGTGATCTCGCAGGCTTTCATTGATGACGGTTTATCTGGAAAAAAAATGTGAAATTGTAAAGAAAGTCCTTGATTTCTCAATGGTATTTGGCCAAGGATGCGTTCTTGTATTTGGCTTTTGGGAGTGTGGTGTCGTCTCGTCTGAAATTGGCGGAATTTGGTAGCTGTTTGATTGAATTTTTTGAACTTTTTGTTTGATTTGTGCACAAAACGAGCCTAATACTGAAACAATATCCACACCACATCTCTTTTCCCTTAAAAAAACTTAATTGATCTTTACGTTTCTATTAATCTTTGGTCCATATTAGATTAGTTTGACATTTTTGTATTTGGCTTAAAATAATTTGCAAGTATAATATTGTCGGACCGCTTTACATCGAGAGCTATGTAAATGGCGTTACTATTCAATCTCGTATCTGCAAATATGCTTTATTTTTCTTTCTCTAATTCCAGGTTTCGCTCTATAACTACATCGAACTCGTATTTCAGTAATCAAGACGAGATTAGCGACAACCAGCGATAGTTAAGAATTAGCGCTGAAAATGACCCCATGTTCAACTGTGGCGAGGCGGGTGGGGCTTGTCAATTGTGTTGCCTAATCGGAGCGGGTTCAGTATTACCTGGCAAAATATCTATGCACCTGCCACCATTACACCGCCATCTTGCGAGTTACCTAGATATTTCGACGGGTTACACATTATGAAGTCAATAGTTTGACGTTTTTGTATGAAACCAATCATAAGTTACGCCGTAATGAATTAAAATCGCCCAATCAATGTTCACGTCGTGTGGCGCCGGATTGAGAATAGCGTCACTCCATTTCGTTCCGTGGATGTCGTAGAAGGCGACTAAGGGAATAAATTACCAGAAGACGGGCAGCAGCGTCTTCCTGAGATTCCAACCGCCTACTGCGATCGCCAACCCGCCTGCCGAGCGTGGCGATTATGGCAAAACCCTTCATGGTTAAAAACCATGATGGAGGCCTGTGTCCTGCAGTGGGCGTCGAATGGCTGATGATGAATGTTCACGTCGTCACGCGTGGCGCACGGAACGAACCAATCACAGTGTTTTACTGTACATCGGCGCTCATTTCTTATCTGACTAATCGAGAGGACAGGGGCCGTTTTAGAGAGTGAATTTTGTAGGAAGAAATGCTTCTTGTTTTTTTTTATTCGTAGGGCGCCTAACAAAGTCACCGCGGTGTTTCCTCCCCACAGGATAATCATTTTGCTCCTGCCTGGATAATTACTCCCAGGTTCAGGTTTCAGATTCCACCCAGATTGTGGATTAATTGATAAAGTAATAAACTTACGCTAACCGGGAAGGAAAACTTCGCGAGGAAACCCGCGGCTTGGTTGGCTCCGCACGTATTGAATTGTCTTTTCTGGGCTAGGCCGACTAAGCTGTCAGGATGGTATAGGTGCTGGGCAAGCCTACTTAAAAACAATGTCCCAGGAACTGCAGCGTCCGAGTGCTCCCTTCACCCATCTAGTGTGAATGGTGGTGCCATTGGACGCTGCATAAATCATCTCATCACGTATATGCAAAGGCCAAAGTTTAAACTTACCAGCTGGCAGGATATGGAACATGCACGGTTTAGTCTGGAGCCCAACTGAGTTTGAACCAGAGCACTGGACCCAACCGTAGTCAGCTGATGTATTCACCATGTACAGGAAAGTACCTAGGACAGGAAAATGGGTTAGAAATATTTATGGGAACAACACAGAAATCTAGAAAAATATATCAGCTATTAAAAAATACACCCATTTTTATCCGAGGCGATTTATTGGTCTGAGCGCAGCGAGGACCAAAATAGTCGAGGATAGAAATGGATTGCGAGGAAAATTTCGGACAACAAAATCGTCGTACAGTGAAAGAAAATAAAAAATAACCAATTCCGCCAATTTACTTTTTTAAACTTTTTTTATTTATTTTTACCATGTGAATTTAGACTTAGATAGTACTTGTTTTCTACCAAGTCATAAAACATTTCAGCGCATTTTTGAACAATAATCAACTCCTATTTTATTCGATTTCATTAATTTTATTACAGAAAGCGTACGGAATTCAAATAATTATAGCAAGAATAAAATAAAACAACAAGTTTCAGTATTCTACGAAATTTTACTGCTCAATTACATTGTGCAATACATTTTGACTCTGTTTGGCTGCTGAGCCTCATTATCTTAGTTTTAAAAGAAACATTAACTTTATGCACTAAAGCTTAAAAAGCGATTTTATGTCGTGTACGCAAGACTTAAAGTCGAACTTTACGAGGATGAGAAGTGAAAAATATCATCGTGGGAACGTCAGTAAGAAACAACAGTTCAGTCATTTTGTTTCATTTTCCTCATTTAAGTTGATTTAAGATCCGTTGACGCTACAGTACTAAATAGTTTCAAATCGAAAAATAAAATATAATTGAAAAAAACCGGCAAATTGCGAGTCGGACACGCGCACGAAGGGTTCCGTACAACATTAGACAAAGATCGAGACAAGATAGATTAGGTACACCGAGAACAGCGCCATCTCTAGAAACCAACAAGAAGAGTTTAATATTGACATTTAACATGACATCGGCTTTGTGAAGGGTACATAGATGGCTGCTAGATGGCGAGCGCTGTCTTTAGACAACGTTTGTTGTATGGGACGCCCCTTAAATATTTATTTTATTCTGTTTTTACTATGTGTCGTTGTAGCGGCAACAAATACATCATCTGTGAAAATTTCAACTGTATAGCTATCACGATTCATGAGATACAGCCTGGTGACAGACAGACAGACAGACGGACAGACGGGTAGTGGAGTCTTAGTAATAAGGTCCCTTACCCCTTTGGGTGCAGAACCCTAAAAATCATTTCTTTTTTTTCATAAAACGCTATAGGTACTTTTTCTAATATCTGTGGTAGATGTGCAACGTATTCCAGTAGCTATTAAGATCAGTTGATTACCCTTGCTGCCTCATTTCAAGTTAGCACACTGCATTTTAGATTTTGAAGCGTGTGAGTTAACCGTTTAATTAGCTTGTCGCCAGCAAAACCGATAACCGTTAAATTGGATCGTCTGCAAACCGGCTTGCACCGAAAATCACCTTCCGAAACATGATTTATTAATTGGAAATCCTTTATGGCACAACAACAAACATTTGAACACAGGCGAGCTTAATACTAATAAGTATATTCTTCTAGCTAACCTTTGGTGACGGGGATAATGGATGGGGTAGTGTCGGGAGATATTTATTGGGAATTCTTTTTAAGACTAGGTCGTAATAATAATATATAAACATGAAACACTTATAACTATGAACATAAAACACCTATAATATACACAATACTTACTAAGTAAACAAATAATGTATCATCCTACTTATACTATTACTTAATAATCAATATAACTATAGGTATTATAAACTATGTACATAATAAGGTAAAGTCATATTGGATTACTCTGAAGTCCGAAGTAATGCACATGAATTCTACTCTTAAACATTTATGTGCAGAATCAGAATCTACTCTTAAGCATTTATGTGCAGACATAATATTTTACAGAGGTTTAGAACCAAATTGGTGCTACATACAAATGTTCCCTCGTAACTCCTTAAGCAATGGTAAAATTTTGAAGAATAATTCGTTGTGTTTGCGCCAGTGTCACGGGCTATATAAAATCAGAATAAATCCAACAAAAATTATAATAAAGACCAACATAAAAAAACTGAAATAAAAATAACCAACCAATTGACTACTCAGCAAGTGGGACCAGAATTCAACAATGTAACAAATTACCACGCCAGACTTACCTTCACATTATTCTGTCACATCAGTGTGAAGAAAAGGAAATAAAAATCCTACCCTCACTACCAATGTGTTAGACAGACAAACGATTTCCTAACTGTCATATTTTTATTATTAACCTCCACATCAGTGTGTACGAGTATGTCAAGAAACTAAAATCCTTACTTTCACATTAGTGTAAAGCAGTGTGACAACAAGGTACCTAAGTTAGTCCCGCGTGCTTAGTAGTTAATGCACACCAATCGGGTTGTTAGTTATTTTTTATTTCAGTTTTTTTGTTTGATTCGGGTGTTGAATTGGTTCGTTCCGTGTGGCGCCGGATTTAGAATAGCGTCACTCCATTTCCTTCCGTGGATGTCGTAGAAGGCGACTAAGGAAATACATTACCAGGAGACGGGCAGCAGCGTCTTCCTGAGATTCCAACCGCATACTGCGATCGCCTGCCAGGCGTGGCGATTATGGCAAAACCCTTCGTGATTAGGAAAACCACGAGGGAGGCCTGTGCCCTGCAGTGGGCGTCAAATGGCTGATGAGGAAACCTTACCTGGCAAATTTTGGGAAGGGTCGGCAGTCGCCGTGTGCAGCTCGTGCTTTGTATGTGCCGAGCTGTTGAACCACCAGTGGAATGCCATGGATTCCTGTTAAGAATATAAAAGCTGGAATCGTGAATAGAGTCAATAACTTCTACACACACACACAATCACTTGTTCTGGTCCCAAACTAGGATAGTTTGGGACAAGGACAAGTGATTGTGTTGTCTGGAAGTTATATATTAATTATTATATTCTTCTTGTTGCACTAACCCGTGCTGAGGACAATTTTAAAAACCTATTTGGAGGCTAAAAATTCCACCCGTGCCGGGACTTGAACCCGCGACCTCTGGCTAACCGTGCCAGCGCTCTCGCAACTGAGCTAATGGGCAAGTGCAGGCATCAGTGAAATTCCGAGCCTCTTTACAAACTTCTCTGTATTACGTACAGGCAGCGACATCTGGCTGAAGCAATTTATATCACTTGCAGCCCCGAGTGACCCACTTAGCCAGAGGTCGGGGGTTCAAGTCCCGGCATGGGTGGAATTTTTAGCCTCTAAATAGGTTTATATATTAATTATTTTTTTGTGGAGAGGCACAGGAAGAAGAAGAAGTTCTAAAATCCACAGTATGGTTAATATTCGAAGGCTCGATCGAGTCTCCGTGAATACACAGCTTTACTATTACTCACATATGGATTAGCGTCAAGATTGCACTCAATTTCCACAACCTCGCCCCTCGCCGCTCGCAATGCAGTCGGCTGTTGCGATTTGCACGTTGGAGCATCTGGAAATAAACCGTCGCTTCAGACATACATACTGTGATAGGCAAATAGCACCATCACGCCACATGCCTTCACGTATCTGAAAGATAGACAACTCCTCCCAAGGCACGTAGGATTATTATATATAAGCTAGTGTAAGACTAGAATAAGTGAGTCAAGAGACTGGAGTCTGTGAACCGACGTAACTATGTGTGAGGGGCGGTGCCTCCTCAACAATTGAAACCACCAGAAGGGATTTGCAGGATGTATTTGGTATGCGAGAAAATTCGTGTCAATAAGAACGAGTGACTTGAAAACCACTGACTCTTGACAGATGAGCCGCGCGGCGGCGGCGGGATCATTCCGCCGGCCAGCACGCGTGAGGCGCGCGAACGCTCCATGTAGGATGCACTACATATGTAACTATTAAAATGTGATCAACCGTTCCTGTTGTTTCTCTGCTGCGCCGCCGTCCTGCAACCACCCCCCCCCCACTGGGCATACTTCAATACGTAAACTCACTCCTGTATCTCAGACGGTTAAGAGCCGAAGGTTTGCCACTTGCCACGATCCTGACAACCCTCTTTCGCTTCAAAACTTTAGCTTTACCTTATTCTTCCAACCGTTTGACGACGTTATTTTCATCTGATGCTGTGGTAACTTATGTATGGATTGAGTGATATTTCTTTTGGCTTTTTTGAAGTTGTCCACACGGTAAAATTTGTTCATATGCTGTAACATTACTGGAATGAATAAATATATTTGTATAATTTTTTTTTTACGGTGGTCCTACCACCTGTTTTTCCCACCCATTATTACTTCGAAAAAAAGAAAGACAGTACGTTTATTTCAACATCTTCAAGAGCCAGTCACTTTTGCTCTGGCTGGGGACATTGCCAACATTACAAGAAGGGTCGCTACTCTGAAATGGAGATGGGCATAATATTCTGTTGTAGCACTTGTGTTCGGCTTGATTGTGTTAGGTAAATACGTCTCTCGGTAAATTTGTTTTATTTTTGTGTTACAATGGAAATAAGTGTTTTTTCCCTTTACTTTCACTATAACATGTTTGTCGCAGAAAGGATGAAAAATGAGTCGCGGCTGTGCGACTCATTTTTCATTTATTTACGGACACAAAACTAAAAACACACAAAAAACGGTATAACATTGAAACAAATTTCATACAAGACAGGACAAGAAGGACAGCTTGATAGTTAGTTTACAGTATTGAGTCCGTTAAGTGGAATCGACTCAGTATGCGTTTTGGGCGTAATAAATTAAAGTAATAAACATAAACATAAAACATAAACATAAACATTTACATACAGGCACATACATTGCTTCTGGCCCCACACTAGGATACCCTGTGTCGTGGGAACCAGAAATAACGACATCACAAACAACATCAAAGACCTGGGGCATTTTTTTTGTCCCCAGCCGGGACTCGAACCCGGGACCTCTCGCATGGTATGCAGATGCACTACCGCTGCGCCACGAGGTCGTCAAATATCAAATAAGTAACGCCAATAACAGTTTTATCTTTTTAAATTTATAGGATACTTATCGTGAGCTTAGAGTTAAACATGGCCGACCCTATCAAACTGGTGCAACCTCAAACAGGGCACGAATTCACATCTTACCCAATAAGAATTTAAGTGAATACCCACCCGGGCCTGGTATTATGTCGAGACCACTTTACACCTTTTCGTATGTCGTTTCGTTTTCGTTCGTTTTCGTTTCGGCTACGTTTTTACTCTTACCTTATTTAATTGTTACGAGTATGTACTGTTTACACCTACGAGTTCATGAATAAATTTTATCTTATCTTACCTTTTCAGTCGGTCAAAATCGGTCTCTCACACGGTGACTCACACTTACATTTAACATCTAGCATAAGTTTCTCGCTGGAGCCTTCGCCCAGACTGTTCCTGGCCGAGCAGACGTATGCCCCGGCTGCGGCGCGGGAAACCCGCTGCAGCACCAGACTCTGGTTCGCCAACAGCACTCCCGGACCTGGTTTCACTAGCGCACCCTGTCGGGGACAAGATTGTTAGCACTCAGAATGTGGAGACGTATTTTAAAACGAATGTTCAAATAAAATAACAAATTTTTCAGACTGTCAGTAGTAAGTTTGGCCGTGTTTTATTCCACTATAACATCGATAATATTTTTCAATATCTCGTTTTAATTATTCGTCTACTGCTGGGAATATGCTTCCCCAGAGTTTACTTCTTCAACAATTATTTATTTCCATAATTTTCCAGATACTTATATCCACAACTATTTATACTTATATATACTAATATATATTGATATAGTTGTTAACACTCAAATTTCACAAAAGATTTACGATTTAGAAAAGATAAACTACCTACTTATATATATTGATATAGTTGTTAACACTCAAATTTCACAAAAGATTTATTGTATTATCAGACTCACACTATCTTAGACACTAATGGGAAAAGCAAATAAACAACAGAGAACGGCTTTCAAATATCTCCACAGACTACTGAGCATTTAAGCTAAATCTAAAAGAAACTTTGCAGGCGCGATGCAGGAATCTGCTCGCTGCAGATATCACGGACATGAATCTAGGTATATCACGCAAGCACATCGATTTGCATGAAAACCAAGCGACCCATTTTGTGTGATGATGGAGGGTATGTAGAAGGAAATGTCTGCTCTTCTCTATATGCAAAGACCTTTGTTGTATTTTTACAGTTTATCATCAAGTCCGGTTTGAGGACCGACTGCGATCACAGCCGAGCGCGGTCACGTGACTTGGTGCTGGCTAGATCCATGTCTGTGGCCAATATACTTACATTGTGCGTGAAGGACACATGGTGCACCCAGGGGTTGGCTCGTACCCGGCAGTCGAGGTAAACGTCTGAGCCTTCGACCACCTTATCGGCGTCCAAGTTAGCGCCAAGTTCCAGAGTTGCCATGGGAAAGTCTGGTGAAGATAAAGGAGTTATCAGGTAACTACAGATTACAGATTTAGCTTTCTAGATAGTGTGCATGATGGTTTGCAGCATGGTTTGCAATTTATTTTCTAGTGAACTTAAGAAGTGACAGCAGTTACTAAGTATTGATTGCGCTTAGTTGACACCGTGTCTGAGTAGTTTGTGTGTACAATAAAGAATATTCTATCTACCTATCGACGACTCTTTGAATCAGTCGATGAATTTCTTCGAATAATTGCCCATAGTGAGTTAGACTTACGTTGAATCTCCATCTTCCAGCCGTCTTCCAGAGTGGATTGCGGCAGGACGGGCTGGACTGCCCTGCAGCTCAGGACGCGTCCTGCGTCCTGTATCTCGGGGATGAAGGTCAGGATGCTATTGGTCACGTTGCCGTCCACTGAAGCCTGGAAGAGAAATGAAGATTTATCACGGTCAAGGGAGATTTTGAGGAGCATTTAGCATAATAAATCGAAATAGGGGTCATTATGTGAAAGTGAGTAGAGGCCTTGACAAAATAGATAAATATTTTCCACACGACATAATCACTTATCCTGATCCCAAACTAGGATATCCTGTACTATAGTAATCAGGCAAAGACATGACAAACGTGGAAATACACTGAGACCTACTTGAAAAGTATATTTTTTGTATGTATATTTTCAAGTTTCAACAGTTCAAAACTGTCGTGGAGCCTAAATGCCTTCGAACCGTCCACTTTATTTTGTGTACAGATTTGCAAATCGGATAAAAATCAATCAATCATTCCATTCTATTCCAATGCCTCAACAAAAAGACACGATTCACATCGAACCTGGAACAATGAATAAAATTAACTAGAAAATGTCGCAATAGCTCCCGATCGTCCAATTCGATAGGACCTCGATTCAAAATACACTTAAACCTCACAGAAGTTTTAGTTTTCTATGATGAACTTAGTTGTTCTACTTTTTTCAATTCAAACTTTATTCATAACACAACAAAAAGAAAAGAAATTGAAATAAAAAACTGGACTTAACTAATATATAAAAGATAAAAATATATAATGACATAAATTATATATTTACAAATAAAACACCTGCCCCAGGTCACTGTCCCGCGGCAATGAGCCCTTTTATCTACTTTTCATTATATATTTTTTTACATTATTACACACGAAACATAAAAAAGGATAATTATTAAAGTACTAAAAAACCCTAACCCTATAATAGTTTATCTATGTAAGACATTTGTTAGATGTTTTGTAACAATGATATTCTTGCTCTGGAAAAGGACTATACTTCATACGTGCCCTTACCAGGAATGTCAAATACATAAAAACCTAGCCGTCCTTTCGTATTTTGAATCACTGTACACCAGACGCAATAGAAACAATCTAGTAGCTATCAATGTGTAGAAATGTGGAGCACACCCAGCGGTGAAATTAGACGCCACATTCACAGGCCTTCTCTCACCGAATTCTAAAATTGGTGCTTGTCGTACCTACTGTGACTGCCTACCGAATGATACTGAATGGCATAGACTCAGCAAATTGAACTCTATTGTGATGTCAGCAACTAGACCCAATTATGGACGGGATTTCCAGTGATTTTACTACTTATCAAACGTTGGTTGGTTTGTTTTAGCGCCAATCCAAATTGCTAGACGATTTTCTAAAATCACCCCTGTAGGCAAGACTTTGCCTTTAGTTTTGCCCGCAGGGGAGTAATTCACAAAGTAAACAATATGACAGCTCAGCGATCTCTTCAGACATTTGTAGGGCTAAAGCACTTCTATGTGCAAAATATTTTCGTTGCGAAACAAACATAACGTTTTGTGGATTGAAAACGGCTTTTTTGTGTAGTATTTGATGAAAACCAGGAGCCAGCCTCAAACTCAAACGAGAAAAATAGAGCAAGCTAACATTCATATTGATTGCCATAGCTAGAAGCTGAAGTGACAAAGGACTGATTCTGCCAAAAAACTGACAGCCAATGGGGTAGAAAGGTTCTCGAGTGGAGATCGCAAACTGGCAAACGCAGCGTAGCACGTAGCGGCTGCATAAAGATCTGGAGGCTGGAGAAAGACCGGAAGGCACGCCACAGAAGGAACCGTGCCTTGGCGGAGTATCTTAAGCAGTGGACAAATACGGACTCATGGATTGGATTGAAACATTCTTATTGTAATTTTTGCATATTGATCAGCCCATTGTAATTTCAGCGTCTGCTTTAAAGATACTTAGTTTTTCTTGTAACGTTCAATAAGTCACAGTTTCTGTGTTACTTTGAATAAAAAAAAATTGACTTGACTTGACTTGACTTGCTTTAACTTTACTTACAGTTTCTCGCGTGTTTTTCAGGCGCGTGCTGCCTTTCCACCAGGAGATTGAAGGCTTGGGCCTGGCGCCCACCGCCTGGCAGATCAGCTCGGTGGTTTGTCCCGCCACCAGAGGGCGCTTGCCACCTTGCAAACGCACCCATAGAGGGCGCACTGTTGACAAAGATGGAAATATTACGGTATTACGTTAAAGTCAGTGTCGGTCAGAGGGCAAACCAGCAGCCCGATGATCGGGTGATATCGGTCCGTGGATGCAGATGGCAAGGGGCTCTGAGACAAGGCAAAGCAGAAAAGGCCTATACCGACAGTGGGCAGCGGTGGGCAGATGATATTAATGTGCCCTCTATGGTGTTTGTTATAAAGCTATAGGTAGTGCAGTTTACAACGTTAGAGTTCGTGAACCGCGATTGACGCTTACAGGGTGCTGACCCTAATCAAAATTAAAATGAAAGATCAAAATTAAAAATATCAGGGTTTACATAGTTTTATTCAATTCGCCCTTCGTGCGCTTTGCAGCTGTCACAGCCTTCAGTAAATTTCAATTCGCACTTCACGTGCACTGCAGATGTGACACCCTTCAGTAAATTTCAATTCGCCCTTCACGCGCTCTACAGATGTTACAGCCTTCAGTAAATTTCAATTCGCACTTCACGTGCACTACAGATGTCACACCCTTCAGTAAATTTCAATTCGCCCTTCACGCGCTCTACAGATGTCACGCGCTCTACAGATGTCACACCATTGTCTATCAAATAGCGCTACTCCAAAGTCCAAAGCAGAAAAATCGCACAAAATTGTAACACTTGCAATCATGCCACCCTGCTCGCACTTTAGCGATTGCGTTGTATGTATAATGAGACAAAAGCTGCTAATGACAGTCACAAGTCGCTAGCCATTAAAAAACCAGCTGGTAATATTAGGGGTTAAAGTATGAAATTGCCGTTTTATTGCAATAGGTTCTTTGAATTGATATAGAATCTTCATGGTTTGAGGTTTTCGAATGAAACTTTTTTCAAATGGTTTCTATGATGTTCTTTTTTAAAAAATGTGAAATATTTGAATATCGACTTTCAATTGTTTTTGTTATTCAATTTAGACAAGAAAGATGGATACTGCGAAAATTCGAGTGATTATGAGACACCCATTTTTCGTATTTTTTTATTTTATTGATTTGACGCAAGTGAGTCAATATTGTGGGTAAGGTAACGTTAAACCATGCCGCTAATTCCTGGGTAGTTTGACTAGGGTCGGCTTCCACTATCTCTCTTAATTCATCGTTATTCACCTGTGTGGGCGGTGTTCCTCGTGGCTCGTTCTTTAAGTGGAAATTTCCATCACGAAAGCGTTTAAACCAAAATCGCACGCTGCGTTCATTAGTAGACCCCTCTCCAAACGCAGCATTGATATTGCGGGCTGTTTCTGCCGCGTTAGTTCCGCGTCAGAACTCGTATATTCAAAAATCACTCGATTTTTCGCAGTATCCATCTTTCTTGTCTAAATTGAATAACAAAAACAATTGAAAGTCGATATTCAACGGTTTCACATTTTTTAAAAAAAGAACATCATAGAAACCATTTGAAAAAAGTTTCATTCGAAAACCTCAAACCATGAAGATTCTATGTCAATTCAAAGAACCTATTGCAATAAAACGGCAATTTCATACTTTAACCCCTATTATTTTTATCTGGCCCTCATAGGACAGGCCCGACCTAGAGTGAAGGTCACCCCAATAATCTGTTATTGTCTATACTATCATTGGATAATATAAAAGGATGAAGTGTGTTTTTATCAGGTAATAATAAATATATTTGTATTTTTAATGGCAAACCATTACATTAAATTCAAACAGTATCGTTTATAAAAACACGATTCCCTAAAATACTCCTCAAACGCAGTTTATATAGTCTGCAGTAAAGGCAAGGACTTCACCACAGAACATTTAAACTGCATTTGAGGATTGTTTTAGGGGGATCGAGTTTTAATAAATAACATAGAATATGTTTATTCATTTTAGTGCACAATCTAAGACTAATGCACGTTTCAAGTTAATGAAGGTCTTCTTTTCAATATCTAGTTCAACCCGTATTATTTATTTATTGCTGTAATTAATTCTGTATTGCACAAAAACACGGGTGGGGCTTTGTCGGATAACGGGTTACATGCCCGTTTGTCTAACGTGGAACGTCTATAAGTTAGCGATAATTTTTAGCAATTTTTTTTTATTTTGAAAACACAAGTAATTTCCATTTTTTTCTTATAGCTATATAACCGCTCTCGGAAACCTATTTGGTTTATCTGAAAGCGGCGCTCCAACTGCGCAATGTGTTACGCGGCACTGGCGCCATCTAGCGGCACACGTCAAGAGGATCTGAGTAACGGCTACTTTGCTCTACTCAACGATAGATAAATAAATTACACACGACACTTAGTTACAGAGTAACAGCCCTCGCCGTGGCGTCACGTTTTCGTGACCCACTACTATCGAACTAAAACACGTTTCAGCTCAAAAGGTTCAAAGAGTGGACTTAATCGTCGCGAAAATCTCTGCTAACTTGGTTTATTATCCTCTGCCCTAGACCATAAACCAAGCAAGCAATCTAAAACAGGAATCTCAACACCTTGAACGCACTAGAAAAACAAAACTCAGAATAGAACAAAAGAATTCAATATAAAGGACCTCTTACCATTGTTTTCTCGGCGTTCGATTGAGAAGAACAAAAAGATTGCCTGCCGATTATTCAAAAAGGGTTCGATCCCCTCCCTTTATTCAGGGTTGCTTTGGAGGTGGGAACCTTATTTTAAATTAATTCCGATAACAACAAAATGTGTCATCCTTACTATAATATTATAAACGCGAAAGTTTGTACGTATGGATGGATGTTTGTTACTCTTTCACGCAAAAACAGCTGAACAGATCCGGATGAAATTTTGCACAGAGATAGATTATAGTCTGGATTAGCACATAGGAAATTTTTTATCAAGGAAAAATACACATCAAAATTACCACGCGAACGAAGTCGCGGGCAACAGCTAGTGATATATAATTTTTAAATGCAATACAACTCGCTAACGGTTAAGGAAAACATCGTGAGGAAACCTGACTCTCTGAGGGGTTCACATACCTTAGCGCTTGAAATTGCCCAGCTGCGGTGGGCACGCGTGGTAATTAAGTCCATACTCTCTCTCTGGGAGAAGGCCTGTGCCCTGTATGCAAGCCATATAAAAAAAACCGGACAAGTCGAGTCGGATTCACATACCGAGGGTTCCGTACGGATTTTTATTTCAATGTGAAACGTGTTCATGAGACCTAACATTAATGGGACTTATATTGATAATCAATTGAAACCATCGACCTTACAAAGTTTTGACTTTATGATTGCGAGGGATTTCTGGATAACAAATTTAACGGAACGGAACCCTCCGCGCTCGATTCCGTCTCGCACCACTTAAGGACAATTAACGACGGCTTTTTGTTCCAATTCACTTTCACCCTTTTTTCGAGTAATTGTTATGTTTCAGGGGCTCTTTTCGCGTGAAAATCACACCCTTCCCAAGTTTGAATGGTCAATTTTGTTCCCCGATACGGGTTGGAAATGAATTAATTGGTTTGTGCCAGGGTCTCAAGTGTACTAAATGCACCATTTTTTTAGGAAGTCTATAATATATGTCCCACTGCAGGGTACAGGCCTTCTCTCGGAGAGAGAGTATGATTAGGGATGTAAAAAAACAATCGATTTTTAAAAAATCGATTACTTTTCAAAACAAAATTATTCTAAAAAACAACGATTTTTAATAAACGGATTTTTATTTCTATTACCATTACCAACAATTTGTTACAATTTTCGCACCCCAAGCAGTAAAATGTCGGAGAAGCAGCAGTGATTTTTTGGACATTCATTTGAAATGCCGCTGACGTTTCATTTTAATTACAAAAGCTCAATAAAAATTGTGCGTTAACTGATTTATATAAAACAGAGTTAATCGATTATTAAAAAAATCAATTTTTTATGTGGAATATCACATCCCTACACTTAATAACCACGCGTCCCCACCGCGGATTGGCATTTTCAAGCGCTGAGGTACGTGAGGTGCTTCTTATTTCCTTCAGCAACTTTCCATCGTAAGGTTGTCTGGAAGAAATTGCTTTTAGCAATAAGGCCGCCAACTGTACTACGTACCTTAGTAAATATTTTGTGTTTGTTGTTATTTCCGGTGTACAATAAAGAATTTTCTTATCTTATCTTATGTGAACCTGTGTCTTCCATTACTGTCCATCACTGTCCATCACTGTCCATCACTGCAAGTGACATTGCTACTACAACTTCACTTGAGGCCGACGTTCTAAGACCACCCCAACAAGAATGTAATGTGATGAACAGAACGTACCATTAGTAAAAACTAAAACAAAGTTTTTGTTGTTCATTTTGTGTACATATAGACCCGTTTTTCTACTGCTACTCCTATACCCTAAGGTTTGCTGGAAGAAATCTCTTACAGAGATAAGATCGCCTTTGTACATTTAATTTCTTATGTAATGTCCTGCTAAATGTCTTGTTTGCAATAAAGTGTAACAACCTTTAATAATAACCTTTAAGTTTGAACTCTTGCCATATTCCGTGGGGATTGCAGGCTTTATGAAATTAAATATGCAGAGGCTTATCTATGTATTTAAATCACTATTATTATTTATTTGAGAAACTTGCAGCTTAGATTATAGATGGAGAGATACTTAGATTACAATATATAAGCTAAAAATATGTTTCCGCAAATGGTAACTAAGTGACAAAAATGTGCAAGTGAATAAAAAATTTAATGCGCCATTAAAGATTTATGGAACAACCGATATTTCTTTCACTACCTATTTAAAAAAACCGCCCCCCCCCCCTTTTTTTAACATTTTTACTTTACTATATAGCCCCCGGGAGTATTTTAACACCCTGTATGTATAGCAGTCTTCGTACTTGTTAATCTGTGGGTTAATTTGAACAGTTAATATGAAGTATAATATAAAGATATTTTTTACAACTTAATGAAACAGCAATACGTAGTATTTAATGTGCACTTGTTAATCTGTGGGTCAATCGACTTGAAAGTGAAAGTGAAAGTGAAATTGTCTTTATTGCGAACTAAAAATAAAGTAAGTACATAACTGAAAAAATCTATATAACTAAATTTGGCAAAAGGCCGTATGCTCAACCTAAAGTCGTCAGGGAACATGCTCCACTGCCGACGCTGATTTTCAGCAAGTCTTCGAGGTTAGGTTAAAGATATAAAATAAATTACAGAGTCGCTGAGTGCAAAAAAAACTGTTTTAACGTTTGCTCAATATCACATGATGAATTGAATTTTATTGTTCTTTAATTAAACAGGCCCCCTGGTACACTATACATGCATACATACATAAACTCACGCCTGTATCCCCGAAGGGTAGGCAGAGACAAGAGACTGCCACTTGCCACGATTCTGACAGATTACTTTCGCTTCCTCAACATTCAGTAGTCGTCGCATGGACGCACGCCGGTTTCGGGTACTTTTTATCTTGCCCTTTGCTAATACATCACCTATCTGGTCGAAGTATATCCGCCTGGGACGTCCCTGAGCCGCCCTTTCATCCACATTCACCCGATATATCTGTTTCGTCAATCTTTCTTCCTTCATCCTCTCCACATGTCCACACCAACGCAACGTTCCTTTCTCAATTCTAGTCACTACATCAAATGCCACATGATAGTTTACAAATAGTTTTTTTCCCGTTACTCTGCACTTTTTAATGTACGTCGAATTGTCAGAGTAAAACTTGAATTGTACTTCAATGAAACGGGCCCCTGGTATCCAACCAATAATTCACTCAAATCACTGAACAAAGAAATATTCATCTTTTATCTCTCTTGGCTTTGAATTTATTACGAAAAATCGTCTGTTTACACTGAGAACTTCTTAGAACACTAAACCGATTTCATTCTTTGTGAAAATGTTGTTTCATGAACCTTCCTTCGAGACAAAATAATGAAACGCCAATAAAGGAACCTCGGTGTATCAATATTTTACTTTGGCCTTTGCATCTACGCAATCGTTTATTTATATCAATCACTCAAAATTAATTAAATCATGAAAATAAATTGATCAACCAAATAATAATAATAATAAAAATTCACCATGGCCATCGTCAAGAGGTTAAATGGGTCACATTATAAAATCCAACATAAATAACTTTTTCTCAAACATGCTTGGAAATTTGAGCATTATTTCGACAACCTTCTTCGAGATAAATCGAAATTGCTGTACTGGCCGGCCGGAAAAAGTTCTATGAAAATTCATAACTGTCGTGTTTTGCGGCCAAATAAATTACATACTAAACTCATATCTGTCGTGTTAATTTAAAAATGGAACGATCTTTTACTCCGAACAATGACAACCAAGGAGGTAACTTATCAGAGGTTTTATTTAAATTTCGAACTGGCTTGCGATAGAAAGCTGGATATATACCTATTGAAAAAGAAGAACACTTTAACGCGGCAAAAATAATTGTTGTTTGTTCGTGTTTCGTCTGATTTTGAAATTTTATTGAATTTTTCAAATAAAAAGTTCTGCCTTAGTAATACTTTTTAATTTCCGCGCATTATTTGAGAAAAATCATATACAAGCCTTGGCCACAACTAGGCATTGATGGACTCACGAATGTGTGCCTCGGCTTCGCCTCGGCCCACATTCCCACGTTCGTCCATCAATGCCTCTTTTGCTGGCCGCTGCAGTAATGTACTCATACTAATAGCATAAAAAGCACGTTATGAGTTGATTTATACAGCGTTCAGTGGCACCCTTCACTTACACTAGATGGGTGAAGGGACTACTCGGACGCTGCAGCATCTGGAACACTGTTTGTAGACGGAGTAGGCTTGCCCAGCATCCTGACAGCTTAGTCGGCGTAGCCCACAGGAAAGACAACTCAATGCGTGCGGAGCCAACCGAGCCGCAGGTCTCCTCACTATGTTTTCCTTCACGGCTAGCGTGTGGTATTGCTACTACAAATTCGCAGATGTACGTTACCTTGAAAATAAACAAAGTCAACAAAGAGTCTCTTGCTTCCAAGCCCATTGTTCTACCCACTGGGCTTGCATCGCTTTTTCCTGCTGTAAGACCTCGATCTATTCAGGAAGGTATAGGTGTTGAGCATGCATCTCCATCTCCATTAAAAAAAAAAACAATGTCCCAGGCACTGCAGCGTCCGAGTGGTCCCTTCACTCATCTAGCGTGAGTTAAGGTGCCACTGAACGCTGCCTAAGTTTTTTTTATAGTGGGGATAAACGAAGATATCGCTTTGTAAATCACGACTTCTTCCACAATACCTCTTAAACCATTTAACTTCCTTTTTAGAGTGTTTTATTGGAAGCCATGACACTTTGATGACACTTTGTGACTTCTCATTTCTTTATTGAAGGAAATTTAAACTACAAAGTTGACCTTGAATAAATTTATTTACCATAAATTTGACCTTGTATTACATGTTAGATCATAGGTAATGTACATAAATGTGTCTATATTCTTTTTGTTGCACTAATCCGTGCTGAGGACAAATTTAAAAACCTATTTACAGGCTAAAAATTCCAGCCATGCCGGGTCTTGAACCCGCGACCTCTGGCTAACCTCGGGGCTGCAAGTGATGTAAATTACTTCAGCCAGATATCGCTGCCTGCACGTAATGCAGAGAAGTTTGTAAAGAGGTTCGAAATTTCGCCAATGCCTGCACTTGCCCATTAGCTCAGTTAGGAGAGCGCTGGCACGGCTAGCCAGAGGTCGCGGCTTCAAGTCCCGGCATGGGTGGGATTTTTAGCCTGCGTGCGAGCATGCAACGACTAATGAATGTCGAGGAAGCGAAAGTGATCTGTCAGGATTGTGGCAAGTGCCAGTCCCTGGTCTCTGCTTACCCATCTGGGATACAGGCGTGAGTTTATGTATGTATGTTCCACAAATAAACGCTTTTGCATTTGTACAGATAGATAGATAGATAGAATATTCTTTATTGTATGTACACTAGGAATTACATAATTCACTTTTTGTAAATAAGACTATTAGTGTAAATATCCATGTGTGGCTGACGGTACTCATGAGGAAACAACGCAACTTTTGGAGGCATGGTAACAGAAACATCGCACAGAATGAAATATTATCAAAGTTTCCAACCACCCCACACTTTTCCCGGGCATAATTGTATTTCCGATAACCCTGTACAGTTGTATATTCACACGTAGCTTGCTGCGTTTCGAAGTGAGTTCGAATCCCGATATGCTCCAACTTTGTATGTTTTCTGAGTTACGTACATTTGTGAAGTTGTAGTAGCAATACCACTCGCTAACTGTGAAGGAAAAGCTCGTTCGCGTGTTCACATACCTCGACGCTTGAAACTGCCAGTCCGCGGTGGGCACTCTCTGAGAGAAAGCCTGTGCCTTGCAGTGGGACGAATAAGGTTACATAAAAAATAATCAAGCTACTAAGAATTTCTTGAAAGCGCATTTTGCCTGATTGAGTCAACAGTAACTAAAGCAATAATCTTTTAACATAAAAAAAATCTCCTGTCACAGTGTTTGTCATAGAACTTTACTCCTCCGAAACGGCTTCACCGATTCCTATTTTTTTAGTAGGCTAATTAATATGGCAAAACAACGTTTGCTAAGTCAGCTAGTACTTATATAATTAATTAATTATAATAAAGCGGCGGTAGCGGAGCGGTAAAATGTCGGCTTCTCATTCGGGAGGTCGTCGGTTCGAATCCCACTTTGTTTTCTAAGTTACGTACATTTATGAAGTTGTAGTAACAATACCACTCGCTAACGGTGAAGGAAAACATCGTGAGGAGACCTGAGTGTCTGAGGTGTTCACATACCTCAGCGCTTGAAATTGCCAATCCGCGGTGGGCACGCGTGGTAATTAAGCCCATACACTCTCTCTCTGAGAGAAGGCCTGTGCCTTGCAGTGGGACGTGTATAGGCTACATACAATCTTAATTATATGGTGAAAATTGTGTTCAAACTAAGTAAGCTACTATTAGTTAGCAACTCTCTCCATAATAAAGATTTATTCTAAATCAACTGGGATTAATCCCGTTAAAGGTACACAAGGATAAAGAGGGATTAACGCCATTAACTAAGACGACGGAAAATACAAAATATGCCGAGAAAAATTACCGGGCAAGTGCGAGTTGCCCTCGCCCACCGAGGGTTAAGTTCAAATTTGTAGGTAATTTACATATAGTTAGTTAGTTAGTTAGTTAGTTAGTTAGACCTGAGATTTCCGCACTTAGCCTCATGGTTGGGCCATTGTACGTAGCATATCTGTGAGCTCACTCCAGCCAGCCTATCTCTTTCCAGAAGGCCAGCAGTGCTCTGATGTCACCACAGGCCTCCCGAAGGGATCCAAGCTTCCCAATGATAGCGGTCCGTTGCTCCTCCACGCCTTCACAGTGAATGGTCACGTGGGCGGGTGTTTCCTCTTCTTTGAGGCATCCCCGGCAAAGCGGGCTGTCGGTTAGTCCCATGTTGTGGAAATGTCTATTTAGTGAACAGTGCCCTGTTATGATTGCCACAGCTTTGCGCAGATTATCCCTTCTCAGACGCAGCAGGCGTAATTTACATATTATAAATAGTTCAGGAATCGAGTCTCGATATTTTTCCGAGCTTTTCACGAACTTCGGACAATTTTAATGATTTAATTACAAATGAATAGTTTTGACATTTTTCCCCGTATTTGTACAGTACAGAAAAGTACCCTATAAATTTAGATTCCCTTGAGTGTCGAAATATACGTTTTTTGCTGGATAAACGGCCGTATTTTTTTTACGTTAACTTAGAAGTTAGATTTTTAATTTCAACTCGATACCTCTACGCTTTCCCGACAGAAAAGGTCTTGACAGACAGACGGACGGACGGACGGGCGGACGGACGGTCAATAAAGTAGTTCTATAAGGGTTCAACTTTTTCCTTTTGAGGTACGGAACCCTACAAACACATTAAATAGTTAGTACACCGTGGGCAGAGGTCGTAGGTTCCATTCCCGTTGGGAGCTAACGTACTTCGATTTGTATAAATAGCCTCAGTCTGAGTGTTTTGTCATATTTGTGATGTCTTTGTCTGGTTACCATAGCACAGGGTATCTTAGTTTGGGGCTAGAACAAAATGATTTGACATCGGCGCTGTGAAGGTTACATAGATGGCCGCTAGATGGCGAGCGCTGTCTTTACACAACGATTCATTGGTCCAGTCCATCCAAAGGTTGTCTGGAAGAGATCACTTTTAGTGATAAGGCCGCCGTCTGTACTCTTAGGTTAAGAAATATCTGTGCAATTCCTTTTTTAGGGTTCCCGAAGGGTTCCAAACGGGACCCTATTACTAAGACTTCACTGTCCGCCTGTCTGTCTGTCACTACGCTGTATATTGATTGTCACATTATAAATTGTCACAGATGATGTATTTCTGTTGCCGCTAGAAAACAAATACTAAAAATAGAATAAAATAAGTATTTAAGGGGAGCTTACATACAAACGTTGTCTAAAAACAGCGCTCGCCATCTAGCGGCCATCTATGTCACCTTCACAGCGCCGATGTCATGTCGTTAAATGACAATGTTAAACTTTTCTTGTTGGTTTCTATAGATGGCGCTGTTCTGAAATTCGATCTTTGTGTAATGTTGTATAGATAATGGTATAGTTTTTTTTTAAATATTTAATCTTTCTCTGGACCTCCACAAATATAAAATAGCCAAATAGCTGTTCCGTTGACATTTAGCGAGACTAACGAACACCTATTAATTTTTAAATCATAGATTTCCATTTGTTGTCAAATTTATAAAAGATCCCGAAAGAAGATCATAAAATCCAATTTGCGGAATGACACGAGCGGGCAAAAAGGGATGTTGTAATTAACATTTTAATTTTAATCTGATATCAAAATGTAACATTTTTAATCTCCTCGAGCCTTATTGTGTGTGCATTTATGTTAAGGGGCGACCGGGCGGTTACTAGAATTCAATGCTAGCGTCAACCACAAAAAAAAACATCTTCTGATCATATAATACTTCTTATCAAATACACGCTGAACTCTGGGTGGTTTACAAGCAGCGGTTACATAATTAGTATTTAGACTACCACTTTTAAGTACAGCCGACTATTAAAAAAAATTAAGTTGACAAATCTTGTTGAGTTGAGAAATCTTGTTCCAAAAATTCGCGGGCAACTAGTACCGCGCCTGTTCGTCCCTCAGAACAATGACCCGCGGACTCGCGGCGTGCAAGCACCGCTCCGCCTGGCTACTGATGGTTTTCATAGAGTCGAGTTAGTGTCGAGATATTTTAGGAAAGTGTCTTTTTTTGAAAAAAACAAACTAGCTTATTTGATAGCCTATTGTTAGCTTTCAAATCACCCATAGATGTACATATTATTATAAAGCCGACAAAACAGTAGAATAAAACCTCGAAAAAAAAAAAGTAAGGGTACCGCCCCTAATGCATTTTTTTTTCTCGCCTGGGATATCGCTGGACTGGTCGTTGAAAAATATTGGGGATGTAGGAAGACTATTTTTTGATTTAGGGTTTCGTTTGCGAAATATTAAGCTTTAAAGCGCAATTTTTTGTCCGAGTAGGGCATCCTGGCTAAACGGTTGATTGTACAATATTCAGGTTAGTATCACATATAATTTACTTTAAAGGAAAACTATCACGGCTAAGTAGGCTTTACTGGTTAACAGTAAAATTAAAAGTAAAATTTCGTACAAAATCCATTGAAAATTACTTCGATGAAGTTGTTAGTTCTGTAAAGCAGATTAAAAACCCTCTTTCTACGGAACCCTATATTGCGCGCGCCGATTATATAAATAGCCTTAGCACCTTAGAATAAGTAATATTGTAATAGTATACACCCTAGTGATTATTTTTTTAGCAACTACTCGGTCTACGAATCTTAATTCAGTTATCATCATCATCATCATCATTATCATCAGCCCACCTTTGCCCACCCGGCAGTGGGCAGAGGTGGGCTGATGATAATAGCCTTTACGCAACGCCATGAACGCAGTAATTTTTAATATGTTTCTACAATAGATTTTCTTGACAAACTTTTTACTATATTTTTTCAAGTTTCTTATAAAAGGCCTACAATACAAATATAGCTGTTAAAAGTACCAATCTCCTTTCGTCGTCAGACATTTGACGCCCACTGCAGGACATAGGCCTCCCTCATGGTTTGCCAAGCTTCCCGGTCTTGTGCCGCCCGCATCCAGCGACTCCCCGCCACCGTAACCAGATCATCAGACCATCTGGTGAGGGGCCTTCCCACGCTGCGTCGTCCGGTCCGCGGTCACCAGGTCAAAACTTTTTCACCCCAACGGCCATCAGTTCTCCGAGCTATGTGCCCCGCCCACTGCCACTTCAACTCAGCAATTCGTCGAGGTATATCAGTAACTCAAGTTCTTCTGCGGATCTCCACATTCCTGATTCGGTCACGCAGTGAAACCCCTAACATAGCTTTCTCCATTGCTCGTTGGGCGACCTTGAGCCTTCATATGAGGCCCATAGTCAGCGACCAGGTCTCACATCCATGAGTCATCACTGGTAACACATCAATGTGTGTATTACACCTTTGTCTTGAGACACTGAGGTATTTTAGACGCGAAAATGTGTTTTAGTTTCCGAACGCTGCCCAGCTGAATTGGATTCGACGAGTGACCTCTTTCTCGAAGTTGGACTTACCTAACTGGACTGTTTGTCTCGGGTATACATAGTGGTCGACAACTTCGAGGTCAGAGCCGCCAACGTGGATAGGATTGGATGCCACATAGGACTTCAACATTATCTTAGTCTTGTCCATGTTCATTTTAAGATCCACTTTGTTCGGGGCTCTGTTCAGGTCATTGAGCACTGAACTCAAATCTTCCAGGGTCTCAGCCATAATCACTATGTCATCGGCGAATCGAAGGTGAGTGATGTACTCGCCATTTATGTTGATGCCAAATCCTTCCCAGTCCAGAAATTTGAATAGGTCTTCAAGTGCAGCTGTAATCAGTTTCGGAGATATTACATCTCCCTGTCTCACTCCGCACTGCAAATAAATAGGATCCCCTTTAGGCGGACCAATTCGGCGTCGAAATTAGTTTCAATAGAATTGCTTAGAACAAAAGGGTACCTCGAGTCGTCAGCACACTGCCTCTACAGGCGAGCATTCACTAAAGCGCACAGGAAACATCACCAACCTAGACGTAACCTAAATAAGAACAGTTACGTTACGTTACGTCAAAGTCATCTTTGAAACAAAAACATAAACAATTCGTTCGTTTCGTTCATTCGTTCTTTCGTTTCGTTTCGTTCGTTCGTTACGTTCATTCATTTGATTTTTTGTTACACTTTAATGCACAATAAAAACATTAATAAAATAAAACTTATATTACAGGCTTGTGATAATAACATTCTTATTTATAAAAAGTTGACTCCACTAAAACACTCTTAAGGCAGAGCTAAAGCCGGTTTATAGCAGAAACTCCTGTCACGAGGGATGACAGGAGTTTCTTAAATGCATTTTGCCGAGATGGTGCCAGGTGACCGGGGACAGGAAGAGATGGAAAGCGGGAGGGGAGGGCCTTTGCCCAGCAGTGGGACACGAAAGAGGCTAAGTAAAGATAAGGAAATAATAATTGCCTAGTTGAATTATGTCACAATAGATAGAAAAAAAAATGTAAGTATTTGGTCTACGAACTTAAAATTTAACTTAATTTTTTTTTTTCATTTTTCTTAAAATAATATTTAAGTTTGTTAGGCCAAATTATATCGATTGGAATACATAGAAGATAGCTGCGGAAATTTTATTAAAGACCTTGTTTTTAATCTTTGATTTGAAATGCCGAAAATGCTATTCACAGACAAACACAAATCGCCACGGTTACGTCCCAGCCTTTCGTCACAGTATACTTTCGTGTTTGTTTGCAAACTATATGACGTCATGCCAGAGGAACAAAACGGCTGACAGCGTTTTCATTTGTCGTAAAAACCGACCAAGTGCGTGTCGGGCCAGGCGCAGTGGAGGGTTCCGTAGAAGGAGAGGTTCTGGATTGTTAGGTTTGATAGGAGGTGGTTCTCAATTCGTCAAGATCTTTTTATGAAAAAAAAAACCCTTTCAAAATTATCTCGACACAACTTCAAATCTCTTAGAACCATTAGTAGCTACCAGAGCTGGGCGTTCGCGCATTTTTTTAAACAAGATTTCTCAACAATTAAAAAAAAAATTATATATCTATACTTAAAATTAATAAATCGATGTAATTTTTAATTACAAATTATATAACCGCGGCTTTCAAATCACCCAGAAATTAGCGTATATAAGGCTTTTAGGGTATTTTTTTCTGGTGTGTATAATGTAGAGTTCTAATCTAATCAAAGATCTATTTTTACTTTATTATAACCTGTATTTATAATTAGGCTAAGCTATTTATTGTATGGACCATGTTGCCTGATCCAAATTAATAATAATAATAAGGTCTGTCCACTACAACGGGCCGGCGACGTGCGGGCGCAATGATAGAAACTAAAATAAGCCTTAAGTACTTTAAGGAATCATAAGCAGTCTATAAACGTCCCACTATATGGCACAGGCCTTCTCTCATGGAGAGAGTATGGGCTTAATCACCACGCGTGCCCACCGCGGATTGGCGATTTCAAGCGCTGAGGTATGTGAACACCTCAGATACTCAGGTTTCCTCACGATGTTTTCCTTCGCCGTTAGCGAGTGGTACCTATTACTACTATAACTTCACAAATGTACATAACTTAGAAAACAAGTCATAGGCACATGCCCGCACTGGGAATCGAACCTGGGTCTCTCGCTTCAGAGTCCAATGTTCTACCCACTAGGATACCACCGCTACGACGGTGGTTCGCAGAAGCTTTCAATTCGGGCCCGCTAGTGCTTATTGACTTGGTTCTTACGCCGGAGACACAGAAAGGACGTGGGGCCAGGGGGCCGAAAAGACGCGTCGTCTGTCCAATTCACTTTCATACAAAATGTACTGAAGGGACGGGACGAAGCCCATACAGAAGAGTCGGGGCGAGGGCGCCAACTGTATACAACGCGTCGCGTCTTTTCCGCGCCCTCGCCCCACGTCCCTTCTGTGTGGCCAAGGCGTAAGCAATGGAACTTTTCCAGGTGATCCTTGGCCGCAATTCGATTTCGATCCTTGGGCGATTTCGATTGCCCAAGTGAGGGTTTGTCTGGTCAGGACAGCCTTTGTCTCGGCTTAGGGCCGGTTTCTGAATTGAGAAATTCACTAACTAAATACTTAAATGTACATTTGTGAAGTTATAGTAGCAATACCACTCGCTAACGGTGAAGAAAAACATCGTGAGGAAACCTGAGTGTCTTAGCTATTCATATACCTCAGCGCTTGAAACCGCCAATCCGCGGTGGGCACGCGTGGTGATTAAGCCCATACTCTCTCCCTGAGAGAAGACCTGTGCCCTACAGTGGGACGTATATAGGCTGCTTATGCGAACCACCGTCAGGAGTGAAAATCGGTGGTTGAGGATAACCTCATATAAATGCTCCCCTGGGAGTTAAAGGGCCGAATAAGAAGAAGCTTTATGCTATTATTGGTTGCAGGTTAACCTATCGCCGATGGTACCACATCTACACCAGGATGTCATCTGTGACACAACTCCGGCGGTGCCTTTGGGACAGTCCCGCCCAACAATGAATCCCAAACTGTCAATTAAGCTCGTCTTGAGATTATCATCTTGTCCGTACCTCGTTAAATATGGTCAGATTATATCGTTGGGATAAAAAACTTGTTTGTAAGTCGCCCTGTTACACGTGATAAAATGTTGGTGAGTTTTTTCTGCTGTCGCAGAAAATGCTGCTGTCGAGATTTAATATTTTACTAAGTTGCTTTATGTGACTTGGCGATCGAAATCGCCAATCTCGCGTGGGCTCGCGTTGTGATTAAGGGTCTATGAAAAGCTGACTAAAAAGCTTATATGTAATATATAAAAATCTAATATAGAAAAGTCACGGCACAAAAAAATGTAGAGGTCTTTATTAAAATAATAATAATATTAAGAAAAAAACTCTACACCAGCTTAATTATCACGCGTGCCCAGGGTGCCTTCACGATTTCAAGCGCTGAGGTATGTGAACCCAGAAATACAGATTTCCTCACGATGTCTTCCTTCTTCGTTCACAAGTTTAAATTTACAGATTTACGTTGTAACTTAACACGTTCCTAGTCCAATGACTCCACTAATGGAGTCATACACACATCAAAAAAAGTTTGCGATCACTTTGAAAAACGGAAATCTTTTTTGTTACTGTAGATATATTATGATTTTTTCTTCTTTTTAGATTCTTTATTTAAAAATAAAGAATTAGAACACAAAACAATGACACCGTTCAGTTGTTTTTTCATATTAAAAGGCTTTCAGTCCTAGCTTACGCTCATTCAGGAATCTGATTTAGTCAATTATAACCGATTCAAGATATTTTTTGCGGAAAGTTGTGATTGAAAAAATGCCAAGAGGATTATCAGAGGTTTTACGAGCAAGAATAGTAACTTTGAGGGAAGAAGGATACACCTCGAGAGTACTAGCACGCAGACTTGCTATATCCCAATCCTGTGTCGTGGCTACGTTGCAGAGGTACCACGGAATGGGGAATTTAGCTGACCGACCCCGCAGCGGTCGCCCAACTGTTTTGACAGCTGCCCAAAAGCGCTATATTAGATTGCTGGCAGCCCGTGATCCAACAATCAACGCCACTAAAATAAAAGCAGAAGTCAGGGCCGCCTCTGGGCTTGAAGTTAGCACGCAGACCGTTCGCAATTGCTTGCACCACGCTGGATTACGAGCACGGAGGTCTTGGCGAGCTCCGCTCAATTCCCGGCAAC
Organism: Yponomeuta evonymella; assembly: GCA_963969515.1. Classification (NCBI taxonomy): domain Eukaryota; kingdom Metazoa; phylum Arthropoda; class Insecta; order Lepidoptera; family Yponomeutidae; genus Yponomeuta; species Yponomeuta evonymella. Next base: position 3,414,805 of record OZ018369.1, read on the forward strand.
GTCAACAACGAAGATTGCAGTGGGCTAGACTTCGGCAAAATGAAGAAGGTGAGGAAGAAAACATTTGGCAAAACTGTCTCTTCGTTGACGAATCCCGAATCAGCACTCATCCAGATAACCGACGTGTCCGTGTCTGGAGAAGACCAGGCGACCGTGAAAGACAAAGAACTGCCACTGGAACAGTTCAGCAAGGCGGAAAATCGGTGTCCTTTTGGGGTGGCATTATGATTGGCGCTAGAACGCCTTTGATCCCGTATCGGGGCTACATGACAGCAGACATGTACAAAGCAGTTGTTATTGATGATATCGTCAGACCATTCCGAGTAAACTATGGGCACCAATTTGTACTGGTCGATGATAATGCGCCCGCACATCGAGCTCAACGAGTCAATGCTGCTCTTCAAGAATACGATATCACACGTTTAGACTGGCCTGCCGGCTCGCCCGACTTAAACCCAATAGAGCACGCGTGGGATGCTCTTAAACGAGCTGTATGGAACCGTGAGCCACGTCCCCAGACAGTTCCAGAGCTCAGGGAAGCCACTATTGAAGAATGGGATAGGTTACCCCAGGATATGCTGGATAACTTGATCCTCAGCATGCCCAGGAGGATCTCCGCATGTGTTCGAGCCAGGGGAGGAGTTATTTTATATTGAATTTAACCTTTTAATAATAAATTGTTGTTTAAGTTTAATTAAACAGTATTTTTCTTTCTATGAAATTTCTATCACAATTACATTATGATTAATGGCTCAATTTTTTTTAAATAAATAATAAAAAATAGTTTTATATTTTAATTTCAAACAGGGTATTCCTATTTAAAGAAAGCAAACAACATAGATTTTTTCTTGATAAAGTTAAATTTAAAGAATTATAGGAGCTTATGCTATTGATCACAAACTTTTTTTGATGTGTGTAGATAGCCCTGATTGAGACGCCCATGACTTTTTTATGATTATTTTTTTATGAAAGGAAAGGTGGACCACCAACAGAAAAAAATGTTCGTGGATCACCTAGGTGAACTGACGAGGTGTACCACGACCAACAAGCGTTTGATATAAAGCCTCAATGAGCCGGATGGATGTGGAAGTACCAGGAGACCATACATGGCTAAGAGGTGTCAGCTACGAAAATGGAAAAAAAATCCACATTCGTAACTGGCTTGTAGCTGGTTACGAAACAGCGATAAAAAGTCCACATTCGTAACTGGTTACGAAAATTTAGTTACGAACGTGGCTGAAGGGCTCCTGTCTGTAGGAATTACATTCTTAAGGCGCTCCATAGAGTGACACTACACTACTAGTGGCCGAAGTTTGCCTGGAAGAAATTGCTATTAGCGATAAGGCCGCCAATTGTATCTTTTCTTTTGTCATTGCTGTTTCTGTAACATTTTTTTTTCCGGTATACAATAAAGAATGTTCTTATCTTATCTTACTAGGTTCACGGCCATGGTTCCTAAAAATCACTATTAACATGATTGAGAGACTGTACTGACGCTTCTTGCAAAAGATATGAGAAAATAGATCGCACCCTTAATCCAATACCGTCACTAAACAAAAATCTCTAAATTTCTGGTTTTAATGTCATCTATTGCAAATATTACAAAGTAACACTAAGCGCTGACTAGTTCACTTAAATTCCTATTTAAAACTGTAGATGGAAAACGAAGCATAATACAGAACTATATACATTTCTACACATTGAATAGTAGTTTATGTGACTGTCACATAATGAGGGTTATTAGAACACGAGCGAGATTTTAAAAAACGAGCCTTGGCGAGTTTTTAATAGCATTGGCGAGTGTTTTAATACCAAGTTATGTGCAGTCTCATACACTACTTTATCTACACTCATGTCTTAATCTTCAAAGTAAGGAATCAAAGGAAAACACGTTTGACAAGCTTTGTACTATACATAAATCTACGGTTATTAACTAAACTCATATCGAAATGAAACAAAATTTTCAATTATAAATTTATTTTAGTTGCACTTTTGGTACCACGAAAATGAAATTAGGTTTTTTATAGAGTCAACTTTTGACATTAAAAAAAAAACTTAAGTTTTGTTCCGTGATCACAGCAACACTTTAAAAAAATAACTGTAACATAAAGTGAAAAATCTGACCTTTAATGTAACTTTATATCACACTTTTTTTTTTTATTTTCTTTAAAGTTATATATTGTTTAAAGCCTGTCAATATGTGTTTACCTTTGAATTCTTAATTTGAAGATTATGATATGAGTGTAGATAAAATCTTTAATAGCTTCTCCTGCACAATTTACATTTTTCGCTCAGTGCCAGTGTTGGATTAATTTGATTTGATTTAATTTGCGATATGATTTTATCCCCTTGGTGACGCTAATGTTACTCTATGGAGCCCCTTAAGATAGAAAACATGAAAATCGGCGCGTGAGAGAGATAGAGACAGAGAACACTTTATTGTACATAAAAACGGAAATTACACTGATATTTCTTAACCTAAGACTAATGCCTGTCTTAACACTAAAAGTGATCTCTTCCAGACAAGGTTGTCTGAATGGACTGGACTAATACAACGTAGAAGGAAGTACATGTACGAACATACAAAATGATAGTTTCAGAGGTATATGAATTATACATGCCTAAATAACCGAGTACTTATATTAAATTATCAACAGATACATACGAATAAATTACACAAATAAAAATAAAATTAATATTATATATAAAATATTAGAGTAGATACATTTCCATGGACGTGTGATTAAAGAAATTAAATGCTTTTTCCGAGAAAAACCTTCAACTTTTTTCAACCGAGTTTGAAAGGCAAAAGTAACAGATGCAATAAAATCACAGATCAAGCCCATACGGCTTATCGCACTCGGAAAAAACACAACCACGCAAGTCTGGGCAACAACTTTGACAAAGGGCAACTTCCAGTCCCTTTGGGGGAACTTTTCGGCGATGCAGGGCCTTTGTCGCAGCATTCGTGAGGGCAAAGTTTATAGATCATGTCGTCGGTAGGCACAAGTCGGCGATAACTTTGAGACTTGGGGGCTGGTTTTTGGGGCATTGTAGCGTAAAGAAAAAAAAACCGACTAAGTGCGAGTCGGACTCGCGCATGAAGGGTTCCGTACCATTATCTATACAACATTAGACACAAAGATAAAAAAAAAACAGCAAAAAAATCACGTTTGTTGTATGGGAGCCCCTCTTAAATAATAATTTTATTTTGTTTTTATTTACTCATGTTCGCGATTATTTTTTTTTATTCATTCACCATTTTTACCCAAAGGGTAAAAACGGGACCCTATTACTAAGACTTCGCTGTCTGTCTGTCCGTCCGTCCGTCCGTCCGTCTGTCCATCTATCTGTCACCAGGCTGCATCTCAAGAACCGTGATAGCTAGAGAGTGGAAATTTTCACAGATTATGTATTTCAGTTGCCGCTATAACAATAAATACTAAAAACCAAATAAAATAAGGGGGACTCCCATACAACAAACGTGATTTTTTTGCTGTTTTTTTATCTTTGTGTCTAATGTATAGATAATGGTACGGAACCCTTCGTGCGCGAGTCCGACTCGCACTTGGCCGGTTTTTTACTTGTATCATGGCCTCTCCGATTATATTAAAAAATTTTTTGTGCAAGATCTCACAAGTTATGCACACAATATCTTTGCACCTCGCTGGATTGCGATGCCCCTTCTGCTTCCACCTTTACCACGCCGCGCTCGCCCCATCGTACCTTCATTGCTGATACGCATAATGATCATCATCATCTTCATCAGCCATTTGACGCCTACTGTAGGACACAGGCCTTCCCGGTCCTGTGCCGCCTGCATCCAGCGTCTCCGCGTCACCCTAACCAGGTCGTCTGACCGTCTGGTGGGGGCCTTCCCACGCTGCGTCGCCAGGTCATAATAAATTTTGTTGAATTATTTTGCACACCGTACCAAAGAGCGATGTTACGGCATCGGCTCAGTTGCATAGATATTATGATCGTGTTATAGCTTCACCCAAACATTTCGCGTCTCGATCAGAGCCTCCCAAACGAATCGCACTGTCGGACCTTATAAGGAACTACCTAAAACAATCAGGTTTTCTCGCATTGTTTACCTTCACAGTTAGCTACCGAAACAAGAACAAACGCCATACACAAACCATTCCGTAAGTATCAAGGAAAATATTATAACACTCTTGACTGTGGGGAACATGAACACGAAATTACCCCACATCATCTTGCGGGATCGAAAATTCCGTGCTTTTACCCGACTGCGGCGGAGCCCAAAAGGAGGGTAATGTGTTTGGCTCGTATGTATGTATGTATGTCCGATTTTATTCGCTTAAACAATCTCCTTAATCAATCGTCAGATTTTATTTAAAAAATAAGATAATGATATAAGTTTTATTGAATCAGTATAAATTCGACAGAAGAACTTAATAAAATTCCCGATCTTGTTTTGCCAGAAGTGTCTTTCTTAGTCACTAGACAACGCCATCTAATCTGTCTGCTTGATGGCGCTGTTTCTAGAAAACCACTAAGAAGAGAAGTTTGTAAAGAGGCTCGAAATTTCGCCGATGCCTGCACTTGCCCATTAGCTGAGCATTAACAGGCACATTAAGCAGACGGAACCAACTTAGGCACAATGATTAAAAGGTGAACGGCGATGATTAAAAGGTCTGGCCTGCCCAGTAGTTAATGATTAGCAATCGGGTTTAATGTTATTTCTGCAGCTTTTTTTATTTAAAAAAAAAAGTCTCATAATATCCCGATTTCTTGCAAGTCATTTTTCAAGAAGGCTGTAATGATTGCTTGAGTCCACCGCTGAATCTAGCGCTTTCCTTGAATCTCTGCAGTTGGAACGGTATTGCGACTTTTCGTTGAAGGAAAGCATCGTGAAAAAACCTGCGTTCTGAGGTGTTCATATACCTCGGCGCTTAAATTCGCCAGTCCGCGCTAGGCTCAAGTGGTGATTAAGTCCTCTCTCTGTTACTACACTCTACCTCTCTCTTTCTATTTAATGAGGCCACCATTGTACTCTCTCGGCGGGATTTACAAAAACACGGTTCCGCTAAAACATTCCTCAAATGCAGTTTAAATACTTTGTGGTATAGGAAAAGATCCCTCTACCACATTCTATTTAAACTGCATTTGGCAGGGTTTTAAGAACTTGTGTTTTTATAAATCAACTTTAGCCTTTGCATCTTCGTAATGAGATGATTCATAATGAGTGGCACCATCACTCACACTAAACAGGTGAAGGGAACACTCCGACGCTGCAGTGACTGGGACATTGATTTTTAGATGAAATAGGCTTGCCCAGCACCTATACCGTGCTGACAGCTTAGTCGGCCTAGCTCACAGGAAAGACAAGTCAATACGTGCAGAGCCAACCAAGCCGCGGGTTTATAATCACAGATAGATAATATAAGATAACCCAGTTTGGGATCAGGACAAGTGATTGTGTTGTGTGGAAGTTATGATGGAATCTTCTACCTACTTCTTTTCTCTGTGAGAAGGCCAGTGTCCTGCCGTGGGACTTGCACGGGATGGTTATTTAAGATGGAGAAGGTTATCTTAAATTTCTAAAAATTTAATTAGCTTTCGTTCAGTGTAAAATTTTAGATGTATTTCTGCAAAAATGTGAAAAAGTATGGTACTTTGGACCTCAATATCTCCTAAGCCGTTGATTTCCCAGGCATGGTACCTTTGGAAAAAATATTGGCAATGATGAAGAAAGTGCGCGAGTTTCGTTAAGAGTGTAAATTTTTCGTTATAATATTTAATTTCGATTCCAAGTGACAACTTGACAAGCCGCGTTTAATTTGGCTGGCTGAATTGTCACTCAACACTTTCAGCTGACAAGCGCTGGATTCCCGAGGTGTGACAAAGGCATTGGAACCTTTGACACGCCGGTAATGACGCGTCATATCACGATGAGTGATATGGTAATGACATCCTCGTTCTCTTTGAATTCGCGGGCGCAGTTCGGAGAGCACTGAACTCTATGCGCGGGAAAGATTGTCGTCTAATTCTTAATTTCCTTGTATTCTATAGCTAAGAATATTTGAGATTAATAATTGAGATTAACTAACATGCCTGTGTTTGGGGATTCAACTGAAAAAATATACTATAAGGAAAATCGAGCCCAACTGCCACATTAGAACAGGCGGACGACGTGCGGGCGCAACGATACAAACTAAATGAAACCATAAATAATTTTAAGTTTAGAGACTATAATGCTAGCGCGCAAAAATCCCGTCTGTGTTCAAACGACGGGAACGACACGGGATATTTTTTTCCACTTGTGTTGTAGTCGGCGTGAGTATTTTAAGATTATTTTAGATTGAAATCATTTATCTACGCAACGAGTCGGCGGCGGTCGGGGGGTACGATTTTCTAAAATAGTCCCCAAATAGGTAATGAGGGTGTTCCTACTATCTCTCCGGGCCCTGCACGCCGCGTTACGGGTACACAGTAGGTACTCACACTGGATAAGGCATTGCTTTGTATCTCATTTGTTAATGTTTTTTTGTTATAACGCTTCATTGTATGTGATTTTCCTACTGTTTACTGTTACTGTACTGTAACAACTTTGACGTTCATTAAGTAAACATTCTGTTTTTACAATGAATAAAAATATTTGAATTGAATTGAATTGAATTGTTTTATTGTTTTTATTGCTTATGTGTAAATGCAAATAAATAATTCATCTATCTATGAAATAAAGACTAAGACAGGCGCAAAAAAGCCCGTTCTAGTGAACGGCGTCGAGATTTTTTGTGCTAGCATTGTAGTCCCTAAACTAAAAGTATTTAAAGACTAGTTTAGATTGAAACTTTGACTTTGAAACAACTCTGACGTTCATTAAGTAAACATTCTGTTTTTACAATGAATAAAAATATTTGAATTGAATTGAATTGAAATCGTACCGCCCGTTGTAATGCGGTTCCGCTCTAAATCTGAATTTTTAAGTTTTACTTTTTTTTTTAGGGTTCCGTACTCAAAGGGTAAGGTACCCTGTTACTAAGACTCCGGAGTCCGTCCGTCTGTCCGTCCGTCCGTCTGTCCATTCGTCCGTCCGTCCGTCTGTCACCAGGCTGTCTCATGAATCGTGATAGTTAGAAAGTTGAAATTTTCACAGATGATGTATTTCTGTTGCCGCTATAACAACAAATACTAAAAACAGAATAAAAAAAATATTTAAGGGCGGCTCCCACACAACAAACATAATTTTTTTGCCGTTTTTTGCTCGATATTAATAACGGCAACAGGTAGACGCTTGAAATATTCAAATGTTGTTCAGATAATGGTAAGGAACCCTTCGTGCGCGAGTTCTACTCGCACTAGGCCGCTTTTTATTTTTAATGTTTGAAAGCTAATTATTTAATTGTAGGTTGTTGGATTTGATAATTTGTGGTTGCCCTACAGATTTCTGGAATGTAACCTGAAAATGATATTCAAACAAAATTATAACTCGACAAATTTGTACGCCCCGAAAGGAAACGCTTGCGGCAATTTACTAAAATCATAGTTGAAGAAGGCTTGTTCCTATCTGAACCCGCATTAGAACGTAAGCAGTAATATTTGTTTCCTCTAAAGCAACGCAGATAGAGACATCTGACAGTGCTTCTATATAAATTAGCTAAAAAATAATAATTCTGGGAAAATTATTGGGAATACAAACAAATTACGGTGAAATTTTTTGATTTCTGATTCTTAATAAAAAAAAATTGGAGATAATCTTCCGATCTCAAACCTTAATCGGGGGTTAGATTAGTCGGGGTTAGACGAATCTAACCCTCGATTTCTCGTACGCAAACAATATGTTACTCGACTGTTAAGGCTGGGTTCTCCGAGTGCACAGATTTGTATGGGACTTATTGCGTTGCGCGAGCGTAAAGTGGGGGCAAAAGTAGGCATTTTTGAAATTACTGGAATGCAAATCCTATTAACAGAATTTCGATGACCGACGTCACTAACGCATTCAGTGATACTCATTTTGATGTATTCATTATCATAAAATTTACCCCATTATCATCTAACCTCATTTTGTGTTCTGAGCATCTAACCCATTAAGTACAGCTCAAATAAAACCATATCTAGTGAAAACTTTAACTCGTGTTCGCGATTTCTTTTGATGGTATAAAGTATAAAAATAATGATGTGATATAGCACATTGAAAAGTAATATATATTTTTTTCAGATTTTAAACACTAATAATTAAAGAGTAAAATGTATTTTAAAACACCCGATATAGGGGTAATGTCGGAGAATGCAGCCTTAACACAAAATTGCGATTAGACCCCTTTTTATATATAACTACTAGCTGACCGGCAAACGTTGTTTTGCCATATTAATTAGCCTACGGCTTATTCTCAGACCTACCAAAAAAAAAAATCATAAAAATCGGTGATGCCGTTTCGGAGGAGTTCGATAACAAACACGGTGACACGAGACTTTTATATTATTTGTTGTATGAGCTGAGCATCCCGAGCCATAAAAAAATACTAGGTAATGAGACAAAATCTGAAAACAATTTCTCTGTACCTACGTATGGTTGACAGCAGGTCAATCTTCGCAGTTTTGATGCAAAGACGTCCTTAACGTAACTGACTGTGCACGTAAATGAAGATTGGTATGCTGTCGATTGTACCTATCGTCGACACGCTGACGCGGATATTCGACGCTGACATGTCAGCGACTGCCGGCGCGTCGACGGCACACGTAGACTTCAGCAGTTGGTACACGAGCCGCCTGTGTGTAAGCGCCCTAAGACACACCACAGGCTAGACCTATATTTGTTATTTTTGTTTTTTGTGTACTTTTTCTTCCTTTTGTTTTCATATTATGTCACTTATGCGTTTATTTTTTCTGTGATGTGTCTTGTTGTTATATTTCTCGTTTGTTTTTAGCGAGTCCGAGTGGTATCGCCTCTTCAAAGTCACGAATTATGGGGTCTAAAGATAAGTAAAATCATTTTAAAATAACGGCTCTAACATAAAAAATGCTGCTTCGCATCGTGAAAAAATTGTTACACTGTAACAAAATAAAATATCAACAATTAATTTCGTTCGCTATAAATTAATAAACAGCTCCTAAATAGACGGTCCCTTCTATAAAATAAAGCTTCGATGTCTAATGGCGCTTTACAACTTTGGTCTTAAAATGTCTTGTTTAATTTCACTGAACTTGTATTATATTGATAGCTCAGTGATATTGTACGAGTATTCTGATACCTACGAAGGATCCAGGTGTGGTCCTCAAATATTAATATTTTAAAGATAATATTATAAGATGGGATTTTCCGTGTGGCGCCGGGTTAAGAATATTTTAGCGTCACTCCATTTCCTTCTGTGGACGTCGTAGAAGGCGACTAAGGAAATCAATTACCAGGAGACGGGCAGCAGCGACTTCTTGAGATTCCCACCACATACTGCGATCGCCAACCCGCCTGCCAAGCGTGACGATTATGGCAAGACCCCTCACGGTTATGAAAACCACGAAGGAGGCCTATGTCCTGCAGTGGGTGTCAAATGGCTGATGATCATGATTATAAGATGTTTTGAGTTGAAGGTGGAATTTAAAAGATGACTTCTTTATAGTTGTTATCTGTAGGTAATTGCTCTATAGAGCAAACCGTTTTAAAGATAATTTTAAAGATCATAGCTTATAATATTTTGAATCATCTGTTTTAAAAAAACATTTAAATATACCCAAGTCTCATTATTTATTGGGACTAACCCGGCGCAGAGTTCCAGAGAGCTGCTAAAATGTTTGTCAAAGCCCAAATTTTCCGCTTTTGCTATGGAACAATAGAAATTATCTGTGGGAAATGAATTTCGTGAAACTCGATAATTTTGGCCCCGGGAAAAATTATGCCTAGCATCACGCAGGAGCGGTGGCGGTGCGGTTGTCAGTACGCTTGATTCAAGAGGTCGCGGGTTCGAACCCCGAAATGTACCAAAAAAGTTTGTTTTCTAACTAACGTAAATTTGTGAGGCTAACAATGAATTATAATTACTGAATGAATTAAAAAATTATAGCGATACATCACAAAATATTGTTATAAATATGTATCGAATACTCATATCAATCCAATTATTAGTGTTCTCTGTGTCTATCTATATAAAAAACACATTAATTTAATAATTAATTATATAAATAGTTATATAGAATTTGGTAAATAATGCATACATATACATCACAAATAATGTATAATTAGTTCAAAAAAAGACAAATTATGAATATACAAATTTATAGAGCACGCGGATTGATAAAACTAATCGATATCTAACAATTTCAATACAGTTTGACGAATTTATTTATAATTTACCGATTCTATTACCCACGTAGGGCAGCCGGGCTTCGGGAAATACTTTTTTTTATAAAAAAATTGTCCTTAATTAAATACGGGAAAAAATCGGTTGTAGTATTTTAGTCTAAAGCATAATAGGTTACCTATCCTGATTTCTGAGTCACCCTGTAGAGTTAGTAAAAAAAGAAAACAACACTTACAATTCACATCGATCGACAGCGTCTCCGACACGGGCGTTATTGATGGGTCAGTCACCGCCTGGTGGAAAAAGAAAAAAGACACGCAAATGTTGGTAACCCTTTTTTAAATCACGATTGTTAATCAAAGAGAAAAATACAGGCAATATTGGTAATATTATTTTTAATCACGATTCTTAATCAAAGAGATAAAGACCGGCAAAAATTGGTAATTCTATTTTAATTAGCGATTTTCAATCAAAGAGAAAGAGACAGGAAATATTTGTAATTCTATTTTAAATCACTATCTTAAATCAAAGATAAACAGGCACGCTAATATTGGTAACGCTATTTTGAATCACGATTCTCAATCACAAAGAAAAATGGCAGTGTTTCTTGTAACCTGACAATCTTTTACTCCGCTGTCAACAGTGGATTAAAATGTAATTTTTTGACAAAAAGCTGCTTCCTACATTGTTTCCAAGTTGTACCTCAAGTAAACATTGCTTTTCATATATTAGAGGCTAAAAAATATCTCGACTAACCTGGCAAGTGATGTCGCTCCCGAGGTCTGATCTCTGCAGCTTGAAGCTGACTGTGGCTCGGGCTTCGGAGTTGGCCAGGAGCTCGTGTGACTTCCACCAGGACACCCTCGCCGTCGGCCGACCTAAAAGATAAAAAAAATACGCCATCAAACTTGTGTCCTGCAGTAGACATAGTCGTATAAAGCTGGACATAGATTTCCCCTAACATCTTTAGCCCTGCCCCTATATTACGCGCAGCAAATCCTGAACGATTCCTATCGTCTAACTGTCAAATTCTATACTAATTGCTCTCGCAAACGTCAGAATTCCGACAGGATTTGGTGAGCATTCTTAGGCCCTTGGCAGTTTTAGAAGATTCGAAAACCCCCGGTTTCTCGTACACTAACAAGCTGTTAATCTACTATTATCAGCTGTCAGTGGTTTTTTTTGTATGCACTTTGGTCAATTGAAAGTAGATTAACAGCGTGTTAGTGTACGAGAAACTGGGGGTCAGGCACGCTGCTTCTTTCTATCCTCGGCTATCCTCATCCAGCAATCTACATCAGATCATAGGTCCAGCGAGCTGGTGGGCTTCCTATGCTGAGGTTGCCAGTTCATAGTCTCCACTCGAGAACCTTTGTACCCTATGGGCTATCTGGTCTCCGTCAAATAATTTCCGAAATTTTATTGTCTATCAAACCCTCGACCACATTTATAAAAAGTATACTTATTTTTTTACATTATAAGCAGCCTAATATACGTCCCACTGTAGGGCACAGGCCTTCTCTCAGGGAGAGAGTATGGGCTTAATCACCACGCGTGCCCATCGCGGATTGGCGATTTCAAGCGCTGAGGTATATGAATAGCTCAGACACTCAGGTTTCCTCACGGTGTTTTCCTTCACAGTTAGCGAGTGGTATTGCTACTATAACTTCACAAATGTACATAACTTAGGAAACAAAGTCATAGGTACATGCCCGCACTGGGAATCGAACCTGGGTCTCCCGCTTCCGAGTCCAAGGTTCTACCCACTAGGCTACCACCGCCTTTTTACATTAAGTGAAAATTATAGATTGTTCGAGCGATGTAGCATATCACACATAAGAGCAGCCTTACATTCAGTCCCAGCCAGTATTCATCTTGCACATGTCCATAATTTAGGTCTCGCAGTCAAATTTAGAAATGGTGAGCATTCTTTGTTCGTTGCTCAGTTGGACAAATTTAAAAACGGTGAATGATTGATACACTGTTGCAGGTGAATGCTCCGGTCTATCATCAGTATCATCATCATCATCAGCCATTTGACGCTCACTGCAGGACATAGGCCTCCCTCATGGTTTTCCAAGTTTCCCGATCTTGTACCGCCCGCATCCAGCGACTCCCCGCCACCACCAGCTATAAACTGTTTCAAAATTTTACCCCCTGTGCATATTCCAGGGTCCCAAGTGAATTACAGATCTGCACTTTGATTCATGATAGCCAGCAGCTTAAATGATATTTGACTTGGCCCAACTAGCTTAGTTATGACCGGGCCACAAGTTTCTAATCGAAAGCTTCCGACGGCAGCAGAAGGTCGAGACAGGAGAATGATGTTAATTTTAATTTGGCTTGTGCTCAAACACCTACCAGACATGTCCCTATTGTACAGTCAACAGCAGGTCAACCTTTATACAAAGATAAACACCTGTATCTACATCAAATTCTTGGTAGGAAAGGGACGTATTTTGCATAGTGAGAACAGAAATGAAATAACAAGCGAGCCCGCTCTCTAAGACAAGTAGATAGAATATTCGTTGTTGTACGCCAGAAATTAAAATTAGCTTAAAAAATAACTGACTACGGTAGAATTTACGGACTCTAAAAGAAATTTCTTTCAGACAGCCATTGAAGGAAAAGACAAGAAAGGAGCTGAAAGACGGGTAGGAGGCGCAACTAATAAACATAATTTGAAAAGAAAACATATTTAAATAAAATAGACAAAATTATCAACAATACATAATATATTTATGTACGTTTATCACACGGGCGAAGAAAGTAGTGAAATGTACATACCTACACGTTAAGACTTTTTAATATTTGTATATTAAAACATAGGATTGGGACATGTACCCTATCTACCAAATGCCATATTTGAAAAGATGACTTATCGAGTGGTCCAGATATTGTGGTCTAATGTGAACCAACCCTACAAAAACACACTAACCCATGGTATTTGGAAAGAAAAACATTGTGTCTATAGTATTAGTAATGGCCAGTATTTTGGTATTAAAATCGCATCACACTACGGTAGGATCTTTGAGAAAAAAAATAAAAGCAAAAAAACTAAAAACCTAAATCACTGGAACTCTGGCAACGGCATGAAGTTTCTATTTGCACTTAAAAATAAAACTATATATACTTTAGGAGAACTAATTAATTTTTTTACTATCACGCCAAATTTGACCAAGGAATAGTTTTTCTGTTTCACGGGACGAAAAAAAAGCCCGATCTCCAAGTATTCGTATCTCCGTAATCTGTGGAATTCTAAATAGACCGATCGGACCGCCATAGCAATGTTTTTTAATTGTTCTTTTCGAGGTCATAATTTAACCATATTTGGCACTCGGGTGTTCTCGGTTACTAGGTATTTGAAATTATAGTCTTTCGGTTTATACAATAAAAATGGGCCTCAGAACAGAACACACTGTGCGTCCTATGCTGCGTTTGCCAGTTCTTGGTTTTCAGTCTTATTCGGTAGAAAACACATAAGCTGGACAGCAAACCTGGCTACTCTGTTGTGCTAACCGCTCCAGTTACTAGAAGAGCAACGGTCCTTTCAACTTCTGTACTAGAGCAAGAGTACTTGACGTCTCAGTTTGGTAGTAAACTAAGATCAAGATCTCCAGCTTAAGTTACGACTGAACCAAACACTATAGTCGAGTTTCATAATGTTGGCTGTAAAACCCTGCAAAGCTGGAATAGATATTACCGGGGTCCGAGTCAATACACACTAAAATTTGGGTTGTTTGAAAGCCACGTTTATGAAATCAGTAATTAAAAATGCCATCAATTTAGACTTACTTTTAAGTACAGACGTAGATAAAAGAAATGGACTTTTGAAATCTTGTTGAAACAAATGCGTGGATAAGTATGACTGCCTCTCTATCAGAACAATGACCCGCGGACCCGCGGCAGGCGCGCCGCTCTGGCTGGCTACTAATAGATTCGCGTTTGTGTTGAGATATTTTGACACCTTTTTAAAAAAACAAAGTAGCGCATTCCATAGGTATTATTAAGGCACGTTCATTTTGCTAATGCTTTCAAACCACTCGAAATTCATGGTGGCGGAAGTACGGCTGTTTTCCAGCCAATATCTTGCCAATATTTTTTTTATTTTTCATTTTTATTTATTGAAAGAAAACAAACAATTGTACAATATAGTTACAAGACAAAATAATCTTATATATACATATATATATATATATATATATATATATATATATATATATATATATATATATATGATTTTTTGTCGGAAGAGTCTGACCAGGTTTCGCTCTCATTCGCTTATGATTCCGATTAATTATGTGCTTACAAAAGTTTTAGTTCAAAACGCGTTTTGCTTCTTAAATGGCCCTTTTCATTTAAGTTACATGATTCATACAGCGTATAATACAAAAATATAACAACGTCCACACAACACAATAACTTGTCCTGGTCCCAAACTAGGATACCCTGTGCTATGATAACCAGATAAAAACGTCACAACCTATGGAGAAACACCCAGAATGGGGCCATTTGTACAAAGTGCGGCGGCCTCCAGTGGGAATCGAATCCACGGCTTCTACTTCGGTAGACAAGCGTAGTACCGCTAGCGAACCGTGATTGACTGCCAAAACAAAGGTCGGTTGTTCGATTCCCGCTGTAGGTCATCTGAACATCATAAGCAGCCTATATATGTCCCACTCTGGGGCACAGGCCCTCTCTCAGAGAGAGAGTATGGGCTTAATCACCACGCGTGCCCACCGCGGATTGGCGATTTCAAGCGCTGAGGTATGTGAATAGCTCGGACACCCAGGTTTCCTCACGATGTTTTCCTTCACCGTTAGCGAGTGGTATTGCTGCTATAACTTCACAAATGTACATAGCTTAGAAAGAAAAGTCATAGGCACATGCCCGCACTGGGAATCGAACCTGGGTCTCCCGCTTCCGAGTCCAATGTTCTACCCACTAGGCTACCACCGTGAACTGAATATGCTTTGTACAAATCGCATGTCCCAAAAACAAACACAATAAGGAACATTTTATTTCAAAACCGAGATATTATGTACCAGCCTTGGTTACTGGAACCAACTAGTAACCAGTAGGCGAAATATCTCGGTAATAAGGAAAAAAAAACACGTTAAAAATTCATTAAAACCAACAAATTGTGTTATCGCACGACCGCGGACATAACGTCCCGTATTTTAACGTGGATTATTCAGAAATTACAAGACCCACAAGACTGACCTCGCACCCGAATACCACCTTCACACCTGTAACTCTTCATCAAGTTAACAATACACCTACAACGTAAAACCACAACATTTCGACCCGTACCGAGGGCCTATCACAAGCTTGACGATACTTTGATTAAGGGGCCGAAGGAAACAATACCTAGTAATACAGTAATAACTACGTGGCGCAGCGGTAGTGCATCTGCCTACCATACGAGAGGTCCCGGGTTCGAATCCCGGCTGGAGACAAAAAAAAACCTCAGGTCTTGGATGTTTACATGTTTGTGATGTCGTTGCTTCTGGTTCCCACGACACAGGGTATCCTAGTGTGGGGCCAGAAGAAATGTACGTGCCTGTATGGTAAATGTTTATGTTTAATGTTTAATATATAAGTATATAAGTACTACGGCACTACCACTCGCTAGCGGTAAAGGAAATACATCGTGAGGAAACCGTAGCGTCTGATGTGTTCTCGTACACATACTTCGGCGATTTGGGCACGGATGATGATTAAGCCTGTGGCGAGCACATGACAACTCTGCGCGCGTAATAAAACTCCGACATTCCTGCATCGCGCAACCAAAGTATTACACATGACATAATACGACAAATACAACGTCCGACTAACAACAGTCGGACCGGCCGTCCCCGGGCATACGATCTGCATGGCAGAAAATTTCTCTTCATAGTGGAAGTGCACGATTCTCCATCTCTCTCTGAGAGAAGGTTTGTGGCCGCACATAAGTTGGTAAGCTTACGCAATTCGTGAAATATAAATAATTTTAAATAGAAGTAACGTCCAACTCGCTATAGGGGAATAGAAACAAGCCGCGAAATGTTTTGGGTGCCTACTCTCAAAACTGACCTCAATAAATACTCGGGATTAAAATTATAAAGATAATTATTTTCTCTGGTAATTATACGCGTTACCGATTTTCTTTAACTACTTCTTTCCTATAATTAATGTATACAATAAAAAAAACCCTTCATTTCTACGTGTCATTATTTTAAAAGGAATGTAAACAATAAAATGAAATTATTTCTATCTATCAATATAAAATCTTATGAAAGTAGAACTCGCAAGAATATTGCAACTTTTAACAGGTATTTTATTTAGGATTAATATAGTACAACCCTTTAGTAGCTGAGCTTTTCCCTGTTAAGTTTTGCTAGACCCAGATATAATAATAGTATTATACATGCTCAGTGAACTCCTTCAAAATTAATAAATGTGTTCTAACATAAACTTTTAAATCACTTTTGTGATATATTGAAGATATGCATCAGCTTAAGGCCACTAGTGTATTAATAAATAATAAAATTAACGTTTATTTTCTAATATTAATGACTATTAACCTATAAGTTTTATCACAACAATTATCGTGATTTTAATTAGTAATCAACAACGATAATCATCAAACTAATTGTAAATTTGAACCCTGACTTGAATACAAAGAAAAACTTGATCATTTGAAATATATTAGTATTTTGTTGATTAAAATCAACCTTCAGCTGGCTGCGAAGTTTTAAAAACGAAGACAGAGTAGAAGCCGAGGCACTGAAGGTCGGTGTAAAAAAATTGTAGAAACAAAAGGGTGCCCGACCCTTGTCAGCCAGCCATGTTTGTCGCAAGTTAAAGAGCATTCGAGATCCCCAAACTTTTGTAGGTACACATTATACCGGATTCACTAAGCTGTTGATTTTTGTCCGAAGAGTCTGATTTGCAGTGAATTACAGTTC
The DNA here is from genome assembly GCA_963969515.1 of Yponomeuta evonymella. Taxonomy (NCBI): domain Eukaryota; kingdom Metazoa; phylum Arthropoda; class Insecta; order Lepidoptera; family Yponomeutidae; genus Yponomeuta; species Yponomeuta evonymella. The sequence goes on from OZ018369.1 coordinate 3,432,020, forward strand.
CCGTTAATGTTGGAATATTTTAAATTTTAAATAATTTGCGCTTTAAAGCTAAATATCCCTGAATCAAAAAATGATCTTCCTACACACACAATATTTTTAAACGGCCTTTCCAACGCTACCACACAGTATGGTGTAGGTGAGAAAAAAAATGCATTCATAATTTAGGTGTGGGTAGCTTAAAAAAAAATTAAGATTGTATTTTACCACTTTGTGGGCGTGATTTTATACATTATCTATGCGAAATTTCAGCTTTCTCGTATTTATCGTCATCAGCTGGGCTAGGCCACGGACACGCAGACGGACGGACATGGCGAACTATAAGGGTTCCTTGTCGACTACGGAACCCTAAAAAAGGGGGTGTGCTTATGATCACAAGACAAAAGTGAAAAATTATATCATTTTCTGAATTTAGATGACGGCTGGAGCCGGGTAGACACGATTCAGTGCCACCAACCTACAGGAGCCGTGCATTCAAGATTGAGCATCACCGACCGACTGGGCCCGAATACATCCGATCCAGCGTCACGTCAATAAAAGATAAAAGATAAAGATAAATATAAAAAGATAAAAAAGATGAAAAAAATATTTAAACCACTTGCTAATAAATAAACATTTCCTCAATTACTTAAAAGTATGATAATCTTAATATTGGTATAGAAAATGGTTGCCATTGACAATAGAGAGGTTACCGTTGGACCTCACACTAGACGGAAATCTGTATAGTGAGGACCTGGTTATAATAAGTTGACAGTGTTCAAAGTTGGCGACGGGTACAGAATCATAATAGGGGTTAAAGCATGAAACCGCCGCTTCACTGCAATAGGCTCCCCGAATTGACACAGAATCTTTATGGCCTGAGGCTCTCAAACGAAACCCCTTTCAAATGGTTTCTATGATGTTCCTCTTTTAAAAAACGCGAAACACCCGAAAAAAAATGACACTTAAATTTTCCACTTCAAAAGCTTATGACTGAACTTGTGAGAGCCGTGGTAGTGCAGCGGTAGAACGCAGCGGTAGAACTTAGTTTTCTAAGTTACGTACATTTGTGAAGTTGTAGTAGCAATACCACTCGCTTCATCATCATCATCATCAGCCTATGCTTGTCCACTGCTGGACATAGGCCTCTCCTATAGCGCGCCACCGCGAAGGAAAACATCGTGAGGAAAGAGTGTCCGAGGTATTTACAAACCTTAGCGCTTGCTACGTACAATGGCCCAACTGTGAGGCTAAGTGCGGAGTTCCCAGGTCTAACCAGAACCAGACTAGGGGCCTAATTATGCGCACCAAATCCTGAGCGATTCCAATCGCTTAACTGTCCAATTCCATACTAATTTGACAGTTAGACGATTGGAATCGCTCAGGATTTGGTGCGCGTAATATAGGGGCTGTTTCCGGCAAAAGCTCGTTATTTGGACCGCCCGTACGTGAATGGCATCTGTTGGTGAGTGTTTTTTTTTTTACTAAATTCAGTGTAAAGACTGAGTTGTGTTGCCTCACATTTGATTGGGGTTAAGCGCCGCCTAAATGTTGGCCGGTTTTTTTTAATCACAACTGCTCCTGATTTTTGCACTCGTGTATTTTTATGCTCGCGCGAGAATTGTTTTGGCGAAAGTTGCGTAATCATTTTGGGGAAAATAACGTTGACGGTAGGTAATTACTAACTCCTCTCTTCTCGTACGCTAACAGTCTGTTAATCTTCTGTTAACAGCTGTCAGCGGTTTTTTTAGGATTCCGTACATCAAAAGGAAAAACGGAACCCTTGTAGGATCACTTTGTTGTCCGTCTGTCGGTCTGTCTGTCAAGACACTTTATCTCGGGAACGCGTGAAGGTATCGAGTTGAAATTAAAACCATATACTCAAATATACAGTCCCTTGGAGCTGTGAAAAGATCAAACTTCTAAGTTAACACAAAAAAGTGACGGCTGTTTATGCCGCAAAAAAAGTAATCGACAATCTCACCGGAATCAAAATTTATAGGGTACTTTCCGTTGACCGAGAACTATGAAATTTGGCAAGTAATATCGTCGTATACCACAAATGCAGAAAAAATCTGAAAACTATAAATTTGTCATTTAATCTTAAAAAAAATTGTCTTTGAAGTTCGGGAAAATCTCGGAAAAACTGCGAGACTACAAATTTGTACGGAACCCTCGGTTGGCGAGTCCGACTCGGACTTGTCCAATTTTTTTTTTATGTAATTTGGCCAACTGACAGCTGTGACCAATAGATTAACAGATTGTTAGTGTACGAGAAACCAGGGGAAACGATTGTATTCCTGGGGCAATATTAAAGCACCGTCATCTTTAAACTGCGTTTTACTTAAGTCTCCTTCTGGGAAGGCTCTTAGAAAATAATGAATATCACTAAAAAATAGCAACTCTAAAGTAAATAATAGTACTTCGCACTGTTAAAAAATTGTTACAGTGCAATAAAATAAACACCGTATAACAAAAATATATCGCTACACAAAATAATTTATGTCACTATAAATTAATAACAAGCTTTAAAATTTACGTTTTCCGCTATAAAATAAAGCTACATTTTCTAATCGCGTTTTGTACAATTTAACAAGAGAAAGTGGCCTCAAAGTTTTCACTTAAGTTCACCGCAGTCTCAAAGCTTAATACCTGGTAGCTCAGTGGTATTCTGTCATGATCCTAATACGGAGGATCAGAGTTCGGTCCCCGGCTATTTATTCATAGTAAAATGGTTATTATTTTTTTTACGTTAAAACTAAAAAAATTTGAAGAAGACTTATTTAAAGTTACTATCCGTAAATTTATTGAGCAAACCGTACATATTAAAAATGATAAATTATAGTTGAAAAGCGCTGCTTTGAAAGACTGGCGCCCAACATGGGACAATCACGATAAGACAATATTCTGTACCAACCTCCGACGGCGACGCAAGTGATATTGACTTCTGTCCCCTCGTCGTAAGGTCCAAACACGCCGTTCGTGACCTCTTTGCCATTGTGGTTCAACAGGATAAGACGCTCCGGTGGTACTGTTGAATAAAGAAAGTCCTCTTTAGACCTTATATGAATGCTTAAATGAGGAACTTGCCTCAAAGTTAATTGGACAGTTTAAATAATATAATAACAAACCTTATGTTAATGCCTAAATGGGGAACTTGCCTCAAACTTAATTGGACCTTTTAAATAATGTAATAAATAAAAACTTAGGTAAGAATATTGTGAATGTTACGTATGTATACTGTTTATGTTCCTAATAAAGATAAATAAATAAACTTATACAACAAATTTATCAACTAATTAACAATAACTAATACTAATATGTGTAATTTCTAATTATATATCTGACTGACTGACTGTTGTATTTAGTTTTCTTACTGTTGTTGTGCATATTATGTTACTTATCTGCTTATTTTGTTTCTGTGATGTATCTTGTTGGTATAATAAATGTCTTTCTTCTTTTTCTTCTTCTTCATTGTTTTTATTTAATTTAATTACTTATTTATTCAGATTGGAGAATCGTCATCTTACAAATGTTATAGTTGATCTTACAATAGGTAACTAAGAGCTACATATACCACACCATGCCATACATACATACCATACAATTATACCATAGAAGACGTAGAAAAACCCCGGTAAAAAAAATCAAACAATAAAAAATATTTTCTGGGTTTTACACGTCTCAAAAAATGCGTAAATTCAAGTTACTCCAATAATAAAAAAAAATATTAGATTAACATTTTTCATTCATTTGGAAACGCTTTCTACTAAAGGTGAAGGCACATTAAAACATTATTTTACGAGATGTCTGAAATATTGATAAACGCTTCATCTATATCTATACCATCGCCAGATAGCCTGGAGTATGTTATGTATGGAAACGAAGCTAAGGACGAGCACAAATGCGATGGACGGCCACAAATGTGATGGACGGCCACAATAAGTAAAGCTACGGGAGGGACCCTATAAGCAGCCATACATCTGGCGCATAATCGGTCCAAATGGAGAGCGTTGGTGGCTGAAGCTACCCCATAGTCATGTCCCTCAGTCATGAGGACACGACCAGAAAGAACAAGAAGAAGATATCTATCATCATCATCAGCCATTTGACCCCCACTGCAGGACACAGGCCTCCTTGGTGGTTTTCACAACCATGAGGGTTTTTGCCATAGTCGCAGTACGCGGTTGGAATCTCAGGAAGACGCTGCTGCCCGTCTCTTGGTAATTGATTTCCTTAGTCGTCGTCTACGACATCCACCGAAGGAAATAGAGTGACGCTATTCTTAATCCGGCGCCACACGGATAAGATATCTAGATTAATATTATAAAGAGGAAAAGTTTGTAACTCGTGCCGCTAGATGGCGCCAGTGCCGCATAACACATTGCGCAGTGTAAGCTAAAAATTAACGCTTTCTTATAGATGTTTCACGATAAACCAACGGCCGTGTAACTCGACACAGCTCCACCCGCTTTTTTTCTCCAAAATAATGTAGCACTTGAAATGGACTCCTATGTTTAACGTGTAACGGTCAATAAGTAAACGACCCATAGCAAAAGTTTGATATTTTCACTGAGCAAGCAACACAGCACAAGTCATTTTTAATTTCGTAAACCGGTTTCTTCGGTGTTCTATAGAAAAAATATTGATTGTAAAAAAAATTGTAAGACAATTTTGTAAAAATAGGCCGCTTATCAGTCTGAACGCTTGAATATTTTAAGTTAATCGATTCGTGCTTAAAATCTGCGGCAAATTCAAATTTCCACTTGAGCGGTGTAGTTTGCTAAGTGACGATACACAGAGTAATAACGACGATCGACAACGAAATTCGAAGTCCACACCGTGTTTCTCTCCCAAGACAATTCCCAAAGACTTGTACCAACTCCGAAGGATTAACAGCCTAGGACAGCCAGTTGTTCCAATCCGTATTTGCCCGGAGACGGAAAAAAACTGAGCCGAAAACTCCAAGGAGTCTTTTCATTAACGCCAGCGGGACGACTCGGCTGCCGGCTGATTTATTGCAATAGTTTAGATCGCAATCGGCTACTGCGGGGCTCTGACAAACATTGAGGACCTACTCGGGCAGTGACAGCCCAAGTTTCAACTTCTCACTTCTGGTTGGCCACTAGATGGCGTGGCTAGTACATGGCGTCTCAGAAAAATGAAACACTAAAATGAATAAAAATTATTCGGGATTCTATTCGTTAATTAAATTGACCATAGTAGTCTACTGGGAGCTAATTTTCCACATCCAGGTTCCAATACAAAACAAGTAAATTTTGCAGACATTTCCATAGATGTTGACATACACTACTGTCATAAACAATAACACATGGGCCTGCAGCTGTACTCTGTTAATTTACCCTAGGTGCATGTCCTCTTTTATCCACTCCCAAAATGTCATAATCAGCGGGCCAAGCGTTTTGTTTAATTACATTGTTCTAATTACATTACATTGTAAATGTACAAGGGCGTGCTTAACGCAAGAAGCATTCTCTTCCAGCAAACCTTTGGTATTGAAGAGACTGGCGACGGATAGTGCAAGAAAAAGATGAAATACAATAATAAACTTACGTAAACCGTGAGCGCTTGTCACAGAGATATAACTTTTTTCCTTAAGTTCTCCTGAGCAAATGTAGACGAACCGGCTTCAAATACTTTTTGCCATATTTGTCTTTGTTTATCATTAAGCCATTGAAAAATTGCTCTAGACGATTTAGGGCGAGATGTTCTGACAAACAGTGATAAAATTATTGGTTTCTATGCCTGCACTGTTACGGGACAGAGCGCTGATCCCGAGTAGACCACCTAAGCTTTTCTTATCGATTTACTTTGTGTGACCTTTCTTTTTTATACCTCCCAGTACTCTCTGTTATCTCGCTTCACGCTATGCATATGCGGGTGTTTCAGAGGATATCGTGGTCTGGGCTGGTCCCTAGGCTTTTCTTATCGCCGATTTTGGTAGCAGGAAATGAACGGTAAACATCACCGCCAGTCAGACATTCTTTTACATGACTGCACAAATAAAAACCCGGCCAAGTGCGAGTCGGACTCGCGCACGAAGGGTTCCGTACCATCTATACAACATTTGAAGGTTTCAAGCGTCTATACTGGTTGCGTTTTTGATATCGAGCAAAAAACGGCAAAAAAATCACGATTGTTGTATGGGAGCCCCCCTTAAGTATTTATTTTATTCTGTTTTTAGTATTTTTTGTTATAACGGCAACAGAAATACATCATCTGTAAAAAATTCAACTGTCTAGCTATCACGGTTTATGAGATACAGCCTAGTGACAGACAGACAGACAGACGGACAGCGTAGTCTTAGTAATAGGGTACCTTACCCTTTGGGTACGGAACCCTAAAAAGAGTGTGATGTTTTCATTTTTAGTACTCTCTCTCTGAGAGAAGGCCAGTGCCTTCCAGCGGCCAAGTGCGTGTCGGACCACGCGCAGTGTAGGGGTTCTTTAGAATGATGGCGTTTAGGGTTCCGTACCCAAAAGGTAAGGAACCCTATTACTAAGACTCCGCTGTCCGTCCGTCCGTCCGTCCGTCCGTCCGTCCGTCTGTCACCAAGCTGTATCTCATAAACCGTGACAGTTAGACAGGTACGGAAGATGGGTACGGAACCTTTCGTGCGCGAGTCCGAGTGGCACTTGGCCGTTTTTATGATTTAATGACAAATGTATAGTTTCAGATTTTTCCCTGGTTTTGTAGTATACGACGATATTACTTGCCAAATTTCATATTTCTAGGTCAACAGATCTTTTTTTCACGTTAACTTAGAAGTTTGATTTTTTCACAACTTCAACGGACTGTAGACCTAAGGAGGTATATCGTTTAAATTTCAACTCTATACCTCCACGCGTTCCCGAGATAAAGGGTCTTGACAGACGGACGGACGGACGGACGGTCAGACGCACGAACGGACGGACGGAAAACAAAGTGATCCTATAAGGGTTCCGTTTTTCCTTTTGAGGTACGGAACTCCAAAAAAATATTTTTTCTCGAAAGTTACTTATTGTGGATTGGAATGTTTCTGTGCTACAGGGTCCGATAATTTTTTTAATACCTAATTACTTTTATAATTTAAACCGAGTAGTCCAATTGCTTTAGTTGGATAATAAGGTCAAATATTTCTCTCCAATAAAGCCACGAAGGCTCACCCTAAAATTCGACCCGGCTAGTCTTCATTTCAATATCATAATTGATTGAGTTTGAACTCAGTCCCTATTCAATTAAGTATCTCCGTTTTCAATTGCCTTAGTACACTCGACGACAATGAAAGGTAAAGTTTCAATTTGATACTTGACCCTTCATTATATAGCATAGACGATGGAGCTTTTTTGTCCATTTTTTCTCCAAAATGATCTGGATTTTGAAATGGACACTAAGGCTGACTTGCACCAATTTCTAAACATCACTTAAGTGTATATTATTTTTGTTGCACTAACCCGTGCTGAGGACAATTTTAAAAAACCTATAGAGGCTAAAAAATAAATAGTGCAAAAAAAAACAATATAATCATGTATAATTATGTACAGCGATATTATTCCGATGTAAAAACCTAGCTGCAAAGTGGGTTACTCGGGGCTGCAAGTGATGTAAATTGCTTCGGCCAGATGTCGCTGCCTGTACGTAATACAGAGAAGTTTGTAAAGAGGCTCTTTACAATTTTTTAGTTGGATTTTGGATTTTTTAGGCTCTAAATAGGTTTTTAAAATCACTTAAGTCGCCATTTAAATCGACTTTTGCATGAAGAATTTTATTTAAATGCTGTTTAAGCCACATTTAAGAAAGTGGTGCGAGTCGGCCCTAGTTTAACTTGTAACGTTCATTAAGGCGCTGTTTCTGTGTTACTTGGAATAAAAACACTTTGATTTCGAGCTTGACTTCTGATGCAATAAATGGTCTATGAACCGAGGTCGAAAATCAATGGCTGCTTCGCTTTTCAAGAACAGTACCTGAGGCGTTTGGAGTCCAAGGTGGCTGGGCGCCATACATTACTGTATGGTACCCGGCTGCCTTCGACTCTCTTCTTCTCTTCACGATTGTTTTGTTTTTATTTTTGTTTTGTTGACGTTCGTGTATTTTGTTTGTGTACCTTCGTGTTTACTTTGTATTTCTGTGACAATTTAAATAAACGTCGTCTCTCTTTCTTTCTTTCTAAAAAGAAGATGTCACGTTTTAATTCAGAATGAAATATTCGCTCCTATATCATATGAGATAAGGGCAATCATACATAACTCGCACTTAAGTAAGGTTTTGGTGCGAGCAGTTAGTACAGCCAGCAGCTGATCAATCTTTACGTTTGCGCTGCTAAGTAGCCCGTAACGCAATTGAATAGAGTGCACGCGTTTAGAGTTGGACGTGCTGTCAACTGTCCTCAAGGCTGCCCTTTGACGACTTTTCTTTGTTTTTGGTCATACAGAAGACCATTTCATAGCTCTTCCACATCTCGATGCTGACAGCTTTCACCCAGTCTCCTGTGGGCTAGGCCTACTAAATAGGTGCCGCCGTACATTCGTCTGGGTGTATTTCCATGTTTGTGATATCCTTGCCTGGTGACCATAGCACAGGGTATCGTAGTTGGGGACCAGGTCAAGTGATTGTATTGTATGGAAGCTGTTAATATCAATTCCTTATATTTCAAAACTCAAGGAACCAATGTTGTTGCGGGCTCCCCCCACACTCTCTCTCGTCTCATTCTATCTCTTTTTTTCATCTGTCTCAGAGATAGTCTAGCTCTCCCTTTTGTAGACAGACAGACAAATCAAAGCAAACCTGACGGCAAAAGCCTCCAAACTGGTCTAAAGCCAACAGGAATATAGGCCACCTGTTTGAGAGGCGTCCTACGTAGCTTATCACTTTGGAGCTGAGAAACAGCCCGGCCTGTACCCCAGGGTAGTAATAGAGGCACCAAAGACTGATAACTCTTATTCTGTACATATTTTTTGTTTTTTTTTTTATTTTGTTTTATACAGGCACAAGGCTTTAATTCCGTGTGGCACCGGATTAAGAATAGCGTCACTCCATTTCCTTCCGTGGATGTCGTAGAAGGCGACTAAGGAAATCAATTACCAGGAGACGGGCAGCAGCGTCTTCCTGAGATTCCGACCGCGCACTGCGATCGCCAACCCGTCTGCCAAGCGTGGCGATTATGGCAAAACCCCTCATGGTTATGAAAACCACGAAGGAGGCCCATGTCCTGCAGTGGGCGTCAAATGGCTGATGATGATGATGATGACAAGGCTTTATACAGGAAAAGATAAACCACAAAAGGTTTATCTGCCGCTGTTATCGCTCGGTTAGGTAACATACATTTTTATTCCTAAATACATATGTTCTTGTACATGCTAGATGTTTCGGCTCTGTAAAGTTTTAACGTGCGGACAAGCAAATTTCGATGCTAGGCGCTATAGTGTATTTTTAGGTTGCCTGTATACAGCACACTGCAGGGCACAGGCCTTTTCTCAGAGAGCGAGAATGGGCTTAATTACCAGGCGTGCCCACCGCGGATTGGCAATTTCAAGCGCAGAGGTATGTGAACACCTCAGACACTCAGGTTTCCTCACGATGTTTTCCTTCACAATGAGCAAGTCGTATTCTACAGCATCTTCACAAACCAACGTAATTTACAAAACAAAGTCGTCGGTACATGTCGGGATTCGAACGAACGAGCTCCTAAATGTGAGGCCGGCGTTCCACGGCTCCGCTACCGCCCGCCGCTCTATATCGTGTATATTACTGACTTTAAAGGTAAAGATTTTACAATGGAAAGAGTTTACCGCAGACTGTACAGCGTTTATGGAGTGTTTTAAGAGAATCACCTTTTGCCTCTCCTGAACCTCCTGCAGGTTGACTGGTAGAAAATGCCACTAGCACTAAATCCACCTTTGGTGCACTGTCTTTGTGCAATAAAGAATTAGTAATAATCGAATACTCCGTGTGGCGCCGGATTAAGAATAGCGTCACTCCATTTCCTTCCGTGGATGTCGTAGAAGGCGACTAAGGAAATATATTACACTAGCTGTGCCCGCGACTCCGTTCGCGTACATTTCTATTTTTACGAAGCATTTGTATGGGGGCCACGTCTTATCATAACTGGAGCTAGAATTTAAATAGCCTATCCTGTGTCCCAGATGTCTATATGTTTTTATACCAAATTTCATCAAATTCGGATAATTGGTTTAAGAGTTATGGAGGAACATACATACATACACACATACAGAAAAAAATTCTAAAAATCGTGAAATTAGTTTCAGTATCATATATTGAGCCTATAAACACAATATCTCTGAAAACAAACTAACTTACTCCATGACCGACCCTTACAGATTTATTATTAGTATAGATATAGATTACTAGGAGACGGGCAGCAGCGTCTTCCTGAGACTCCAACCGCATACTGCGATCGCCAACCCGCCTGCCAAGCGTGGCAATTATGGCAAAACCCTTCATCATCATCAACCCATTATGTCCCCACCGAGGGGCACGGGTCTCTTCCCTGAGGAAGGTATAGGCCATACTCCACCACGGGGGCCAAGTCCGGATTGGTGGAGGCTTGTAGATAAGTGGCTCGTCTACTGTCAGAAGTTGTCAAGCCGCCCTAAGGCCTCTGACTTGGCTTAACGACTGCCATCTATCGACGGCAGCCGGCACCAACAGCTTAACGTGCCTTGCGAAGCACGGAACCGCTCGGAAAAATGCCACTAGCGTTAGAAAACCATGAGGAAGGCCTATGTCCTGCAGTGGGCGTCAAATAGCTGATGATGAATAATAATCGTGTTTTTATAATACAAACTTATGCAGTCATATCCCGCGATTTCGGCGCAGCAGAGGTCGGGACATGGCGGATGGGTCAATTACTACGGGAAATATTTAAAAGGTCTTTAAAATAATAGAAATCACTATAAAAACAATGGCTCTAACATAAATAATGCTACTTCGCACTGTGAAAACAGTGTTACACTGCATTAAAATAACCCCTACAATAAAAATACCATAAAATAATAAAAACAGAAATTAACTAATAAAAAAACGAATGAATGAACGACTGAACGAATGAACGTGAATGAATAAACAATTAAAATTAAAAGTATAATGCAACGTGGTACTTACTCAGGACAGTCAAGTTGAGCCGAGTATTCTTAGTCGGCGATTTCAGGAAGTCCACTCTGCACCTGTACTCCCCCGTGTCCTCCGGCCTGTGAACAATCAAACAAAGATAAGATATGATAAGAAACTATATACATTCAACTGAACCCAAAATTATTAGCTGATGAAATCAATGCAATTCAATTCAAGTTTTCTAGACGAAACTTTTGGTGGATATAGTACATGTAATATTTTAATTAATAATATACTCAAGATATATTAGAGTTACCTCCAACGCGATTTAAAAAATGTGTTAAGCACATTCTGTGCAAAAAGGCTTACTATAACATCAAGGATTATTTAGAAGACAAAGATGTTTGGCATTAAACAGTAGATTAATATTATTTAAAGGACGATTGTGACTAGTGTTCAACACATTCATGACTAATATTTTAAGTTGAAAACTCTGTTAATTAAGTTAAAACGTGTTTTGAAAAGAATAAATGTGGAGTTTCTTTGTTAGCTTCTTCTCCACATAATCCATTAATTGTGAAACTAACAACTTTGACGTTCATTAAGTAAACATTCTGTTTTTACAATGAATAAAAATATTTGAATTGAATTGAATTGAATTGAATTATCAGTATTTGTTATGTCAATTCAAAGTCAGTCAATTCCTCGTGAAAGTTATCTCGTTTTGAGACAAGAGACCTGCGTGTTTCTCTTGCTGCCCCGCTGAGCAACGTCAATTTTCAGCAGAATTTGCCCTCTAAAGTGTTAGGAGCAAAGAGAAACCTTGTTTTCACCATTTCTGCGATCAAAGTTTCAAAGTACTAAACTTTACTTGCTTTCGAACGAGTCGCGTGGTGTAAAAGAAGAGGGTAAAAGAGATAGATAAATAGTAGATAGAATATTCTTTATGGTTGACAGAAATTACATTAACAGAAATTTAACCCTAGACACCTAACCTTCGTCGTTTCGTATATTTTTGGTGCGTGTGCGGATAACCGTGGTGTCTCTTGCCAACTCGGTGTTCGTCGCGGCTTGGCGTGAGGCAACGAATTCCGGCAGCCAAGTTTTTTTTCAAAATTTTACAAAAATATGTACAATATCGCAATTCATGGTTAGCATAAAATTTATTTTTATACTGAGTGGGTTGTAAAAATGTTACATTTTTTGAAATTTCTGTTCTAATTCTGTTTTGTATAAGAATGTCGGTTCTGATCTGTACCTGTAATAGAAATACAATTGGCGGCCTTATTCTTAAAATAAATTTCTTCCAGGCAACCATATACGGGGGTAGTCGGCGCAATTAAGAAATATTGTTATGAATTGGAAAAATATATAATTAGTAGGTATAGTCGACAGCAGGTCAATCTTAACATTTTTTTGCAAAGTCACCCTTATCGTAACTGACTAGAGTGCACGCATATATAGGTTGATGTGCTGTCCACCGTACGAAGCGGATGTAAGGTCTCTTCCAAGAAAACTTAACTTACTCACCGCATTGTTCTAACAAGAGAATAATCTCTTGCAGCTAATATTGTAAAGGACATCGTTTGTATAGATTTTTGTCATATATAGACGGCTGAAAGGATTTGGATAATTGAGCAATTTTTTGATAGCGTTACGATAGTTTAAGACAAAAGAGCACAATTTTTTTTTCAATATTTTCGTTAAATAAACGAACGATCGGTAAAAAAAAACATCTTGAGTAAACCTGAGTGCCTGAGGTGTCTACATACTTCAGCGCTTGAAATTGCCAATCCGCGGTGGGCACGCGCGGTGATTAAGCCCGTACTCTCTCTCTCTGAGAGAAGGCCTGTGCCCTGCAGTGGCTCTGTAGGCTACGTAAAAAAACACGTTGTCTACGAAATGGCAAGGACGTGTGTCATAGTCAAATTTACTTACTGAATCATGCACAGAGAGGGATTTTTACGCACTTTATGTATTTCAAAAGTATTTTTTAGAAATGAATCGAGAAATAGTTGTTCATTTGTCGGCTGAACCAAACGCATCAGCATAAATCAATCAATAAGCCCGCATTCGTCCGCTGCTAGACGCGGGCCTCGTCCAAAGTGGTTTCTGTCTACGGCCATTCTCAGCCAGCCACTGTCAGCAAACCGCCTCTGAAGTTCGTCGGTCCAGCGAACTAGTGAGCGTCTTACGCTGCGTTCAACCAGCCCACTGCCACTGCCAACGAACGAAACGCCATATCTGCAGCAAATTAGCGCTGAGATCTGTTCTCGCACCCTCAGGACAACGCCGTGTACTAGTTCGACTGGAGATTTCCGCACTTAACCTCATGGTTGGGCCATTTTAGATATATAGCAAGTGGTGAGGTATGTACATACCTCAGATACTAGGGTTTCCACACGATGTTTTCCTTCACAGTTAGCGAGTGGTGCTACTATAACTTCACAAATGTACGTAACTTAGAAAACAAAGTCATTGGTTCATGCCGGGATTCGAACCCACGACCTCCCTAATGAGAAGCCAGCGTTCTAACGCTCCGCTACCGCCGTTCAACCTTTATATGCGTGCACTCTAGTGAGTTACGATAAGGGTGACTTTGCAAAAAAAATGTTAAGGTTGACCTCCTGTCGACTATACCGACTACATATAATTATGTGGCGACCTAAACACACCACAGGCTACGTCTACGTCCTTTAGTCTATTTTCTATAACGCTTTCTTTCTATTCTTTTTCATATTATGACACTTTCCTGTTTGATTTTCACTTTGTTTTTGTGATGTGTCGTGTTGGCACAATAAACGATTTTTCTTTGCTTCAAACTTTCCGCAAGTGTCACTTACTAAAGAGAATACCGTGTTCCCCTACGTCCTGCGGTAGTTGAGAATAAATCTGCTCTATGTTTTCACACACGTGTGCTCAATGAAAACTCTCCCTCCGACCACGTCTTCTTTAACATTTGATATTTTTATTTGATCCGACCCTCCTATTTGTGTTCGTTCATAAGCAGCCTATATACGTCCCACTGTAGGGCACAGGCCTTCTCTCAGAGAGAGAGTATGGGTTTGATCACCATGCGTGCCCACTGCGGATTGGCGATTTCAAGCGCTGAGGTATGTGAATAGTTCAGACACCCAGGTTTCCTCACGATGTTTCCCTTCACCGTTAGCGAATGGCATTTCTACTATAACTTCACAACTTTGTGTTCGTACACTTTGATATTAAGGCGGTACGTTATGGTACAAAAAAAAAACCGGCCAAGTGCGAGTCGGACTCGCGCACGAAGGGTTCCAGCATTAGACGCAAAGACAAGAAAAAAACAGCAAAAAAATCACGTTTGTTATATGGGAGCCCCCCCTTAAATAATTATTTTATTTTGTTTTTAGTATTTGCTGTTATAGCGGCAACAGAAATACATAATCTGTGAGCTATCACGGTTCTTGAGATACAGCCTGGTGACAGACAGACGGACGGACGGATCGACAGACGGACGGACAGATAGACAGCGAAGTCTTAGTAATAGGGTCCCGTTTTTACCCTTTGGGTACGGAACCCTAAAAACTACACAAAATTTCGTAACTTTTGTTAAGCAACGTGTCATTGTAAGGTCTGATGAAACTTAAGGGAGTTCTTTTAATCGTAAATACAAAGCCAAAGAAATCATAGGTTAAAGTTTTGTATACAAGGTGCAAGAATTCCCGTAGCTATCTGAAAATGGAGGGTTAACATCCAAGTTTGTTTTAAACTTAAAGGGAAAAGCGGTTGATCGTGCTCTTCCATTATGAAGAGGAATTCTCCCGTGAGGAAGGGGCTTATTTCTTAATAACTACAATTCAAGGTTTACAGTGACAATTCGATGGACATTGCAAAGTAGATTAACCCACAGATTAACAAGTGGGAAGAGTGCTGCGCAATGTACATCGAATTGACATAATGAATTGTAGTTTTGTGAAACTCGCCCCAGATCTGTTATTCGTCGGACGTTATATTATAACGTTATAATATAATATATTATGGTATGTCATGTGAAACACTGCTTGCGCAATGCAGGAACGTCGGAACGTTGTTATAATGCGCTGGCAACAAACTTGCGGAAATAATATGAGCTGTTCCAAACATATCAGTGCTGGAGGTGGTGACTGTAGCATGGACCAGCTGATGTTTTTATTTTGCTTTATTGAAATCGCGGTGAAAAAAACATCGTGAGGAAACCCTGTCTTAGGTACTCATATAATCCAACGCTTGACATTACCAAACCGCGGTGGGCACGCGTGATGATTAGCAACATTATTTATCTCTGAGAGAAGGCCTGTGCCCCGCAGTGGGACGTAGACAGATAGATAGAGAACGCTTTATTGCACAACTGAAAGAATTGTACCAGCTGACTCGGCAAACGTTGTTTTGCCATATTAATTAGCCTACGACCTATTCTCAGACAAATATCCTGATTCCTATCCTGTCATCATCATCATCATCATCAGCCATTCGACGCCCACTGCAGAAAATAGGCCTTCCTCATGGTTCTCCTAACCATGAAGGGTTTTGCCATAATCGCCACGCTTGGCAGGCGGGTTGGCGATCGCAGTATGCGGTTGGAATCTCAGGAAGACGCTGCTGCCCGTGTCCTGGTAATTTTTTTCCTTATTCGCCTTTTACCCTACCCTTCCTATCCTGAAAAATTCCCAAATATACACAAAAAAAAACATAAAAATCGGTGAAGTCGTTTCGGAGGAGTTCGATAGCAAACACTGTGTCACGAGATTTTCTAATGTTAGATTACTGAAATTGCGACTATAGTAAAAGTAAATGTTCTTAAAAAAATAACATAGTGTAAACTTACGCTTGTATCCCGGAGAAGTAGGTAGAGACCAGGGTCTGCCACTTGCTACGATCCTGACAGACCTCTTTCGCTTCATCAACATTCATTTGACGTTAAGATAAGATAAGATAAAAATATTATTTATTGTATACCGGAAAAAAATGTTACAGAAACAGCAATGACAAAAGAAAAGATACAATTGGCGGCCGGTTTCGTGTATTTTTTATCTTGCCCTTTTCTAATACATCCCCTATTTGGTCAAAGTATGCCCGCCTGGGACGTCCCTTACCGGGCCTTCCACCCACATTCGCTCGATATATTTCTTTCTTCAATCCTTCTTCCTTCAACCTCTCCATATGTCCAAACCAACGCAATAAAGAAATATGAAATGTAAAGAAATATATTTCAAACAATGCAATTTCCGATTGCCTCGGTGCTAGTACAAATGAGCACAGAAAGCTGAGTTCTACGACTAAAAGACAAAGGTGGATATTCTTTGTGGCTCAGTAAAACTAAGTGCATCTCCTTTGAAGAGCTTTCATAGTTATTTAACCTCGTGACTGCGCGTGCTCTCTTATGAGAATTAGAATTGTTTCGTTGGCTTACAAAAGGAGATTCTAATTCAACGCTGTAACTCAATAAGTAACGAATATGTTACCAAAATCCCGTTCAGCTTTGAGAAAGTGTATTTTTTTAATAGGAAAACTGTGTGTCGGGCCAGACGCAGTGTAGGGTTCCGTTGAACTAGGGATTTTTCGATTTAGGGATCCATTTGTGAAATATTAAGCTTTAAAGCGCAATTTTTTTTGGCTAGGGCGTTCCCCCACCTTCCCACCGCCCCCCCTCCCCTTCCCACCTTCCTCTCTCCCGGCTAAACGGCTGATTGTAGAAACGTGAAAAAAATCACGGCAGTAGCATATATAATGAACTTAAAAGGAAAACTATCGCGGCTAAGTAGACTTTACAAGTTAACGAGTAATAGGCAAAAAACTTATAAGCGAAAAACTTCGTACGAATTCCATTGAAAATTACTTTGATGAAGTTATTGGTTCTGTAAAGCAGGTAATAAACTCCTCCTTCTACGGAGCCCTTTCCTGCGCATGCCCAGAGCTTGGCCGGTTTTTATTTTAATATTTTTTTTCCGTGGCAAGTGGCAACCGTCGTCTTTGCCCACCCCTCTGGGATACAGGCGTGAGTTTACATAATGTTTGTTATGTATGTATGTATGCGGGCGCCGCTTTGTAGACTTATGCGCACTTACAATGAGTACTTTCAACACATTGATCTATTTATGTTATCACCTGGCTTGTTCAAAAAGTCAGTGCTCAGTGCTGTTTCTGACATTCTATGATTTTAGCTTTCTTGGTAAGTATTGTTCGATTGGTTGTTCTTGTTCCTTTGCTTTGTATTTTTGTATCTGTAGCGATGACTAGGTAATCTTCCTTTAACCTGTAAAATTGTTGGTTTCATCTAACGTTGGTTTTCAGTTGCCACTTAAACATTCAATGTCAGCGTCTGTGCTTATTCGGTTTAAGTAAACTGTAGACAACGTTGCTGGTTGTACAATTATATAGTATTTATGTTATTCCTAAGTTACATTAATGTGTGTTTGGACAACTGTTTGTTTTCTCTAATAAATAAAAATAAAAAAAATAAAAATAAATAAAGTATGATTGTTTCGGTGATGGTGGCACTCACTTGAGTTTGGTCAGAATGAGGACGGCGGGGTTGCTGTCCCCACGGAAGTTGGCTCTGACTCCAAGAGTGGTGGGGTCCGACCAGTGTGACGTCACCGTCTCGCGGGTGTCAAACCTGGGAAAAACACAAAGAGCTTGATTAGAACCGAATGGCATGTTTTTTGTGACTCGCGATCCTCATACAGGCGCGGTGGTAGCCTAGTGGGTAGAACATTGGACTCGGAAGCGTGAGACCCAGGTTCGATTCCCAGTGCGGGCATGTACCTATGACTTTTCTTTCTGAGTTATGTACACTTGTGAAGTTATAGTAGCAATATCACTCGCTAACGGTGAAGGAACACATCGTGAGGAAACCTGGGTGTCCGAGCTATTCACATACCCCAGCGCTTGAAATCGCAAATACGCGGTGGGCACGCGTGGTGATTAAACCCGTACTCTCTCTCTCTGAGAGATGTCCTGTGCCCTACAGTGGGACGTATATAGGCTGCTTATGAATAATATTATTTATACAGCGTCCAATGGCACCTTCACTCACACTAGATGGGTGAAGGGACCACTCGGACGCTGCAATGCCCGGGACATTGTTTTTTTTTAGATGGCGGAGATGGAGGCTTGCCCAGCACCTATACCATCCTGACAGCTTAGTCGGCCTAGCCCACAGGAAAGCCACGCCAATAAGTGCGGAGCCAACCAAGCCGCGGGTTCCCTCACGATGTTTTCCTTCACAGTTAGCGTGTGATATTGCTACTACAAATTTGCAGATGCACGTAACTTTGAAACTAAACAAAGTCATAGGTACATGCCCGCACTGGGAATCGACCATGGGTCTCCCGCTTACGAGACATCATACCTTTTTTTACAGATAGTTTTTGCAAAGTGTCTTTCTGTTATCTTAGTCTATGACAGTGATTTTTAGGAGCTATCGTTATCATCATCAGCCCACCTCTGCCCACTGCTGGGTATAGGCCTTTTCCCCATCACGCCATCTTTCGCGGTCTCTCGCAATTCGCATCCACGGACCCTTCGACGACTTGATCGCATCGTCTAGCCATCGGGCTGTTGGTCTACCCACTGAACACCGTCCATTCTTGGCCGCCACTCAGTTACTGCTTTGGTCCACCTGCCACCTTCCCGTCTCGCCAGGTGACCCCAGATAACTGGTTTCCTACAACTCATAATGATGGGACAGCTCGCTGGCATCAGATGCCTAGGTCGGAGAAACAAATCCTCGTTGAGAAGCCTACGAGTGTGGACTGGAATCACAAGTGCTGCGGAGCTCTTCCGCCTTGCGAGAAACAGAGATAAATACGCTGAGCTGACTGTCGACCTTCGCTAGTCGGAGAGGCAGCATAAGAAGAAGCCTTTTTCTCAAAGAGTGCTTTACATCTAAGTGGTCATTTGCCTAGTCACTGTATAAGTCGCCAAGCGACTGGCTTCTCGTCCACCAAATAAAGCCGTCAATTACGTATCAAGGCTTTGTCAAACGTTTCCTGCGGAGCCTATTCGGCGGTAGTTTTTGTTTAATCAGTCAGACTTCACATCGTGACGGAGGGATTAAAAAAGAATCAAACGATCGAGATGTCTGCCTTTTAAGGTGGGGTTAGGGTGAGCGTTCACTAGGCGTTCCCGGAAATTTTGGGAATATACCCGATAGCACCGAAATTATCTGTGCTATACTTAATCTTCTCAGTCCTGACCTTGAAAATAACAATTGGGTGTCATTGTTTCAACAATCTTTTAACAATCCTTACTATCTATCTATATTTAATGATAATTATTATTACAATTAATTATTATTATAGTTATCGATAAGGCCATACATACTTTTTATCTTATATGAATTTATACCTATATAAGATGGTGTCATCTATATATTATACGTATACATATTCATCATCATCATCATCATTCAGCCACAAGAAGTCCACTGCTGGACATAGGCCTCCTCCATGGATTTCCAAAAAGACCGGTTGGAAGCGGCCTGCATCCAGCGTCTTCCTGCCACTTGAATGACGTCATCTGTCCATCTTGTGGCTGGTCGTCCCACGCTGCGCTTGCCGATATGTGGTCTCCATTCGAGAACTTTTCGGCCCCATCGGCCATCAGTTCTGCGTGCTATGTGCCCCGCCCACTGCCACTTCAACTTACTAATCCGCTGGGCTATGTCGACGACTTTCGTTCGTCTACGGATCTCATCATTTCTGATTCGATCTCGTAGAGAAATTCCGAGCATAGCCCTTTCCATAGCTCGTTGCGTGACCTTGAGCCTTCTTATAGTGAGAGACCACGTTTCAGTGCCATAAGTCATCACTGGTAACACACACTGGTTGTATAATTTTGTCTTGAGCGATTGAGGTATATTACACAAATATTATAAAAAGATCTTGGTAAATATGAACGGCTCTATCGGTAAACAATACCATAATGCGATTCTGACTAAAGTTCGATCGACGCTCATTCAGTATCACCACAACGTTATTCGATGAAACGTTCTTTAGGTTTGAAAGGACTTCATTAAAGGTATTTATAGCAAAATGAGGTTCGCCAATGTAGTGAATGGATTTGATTCTGTGAATTTCGGAGAGCTTGTCTTACAACCAACTCCGCTAGCATGATCCTCTATCTCGCGCGCGAGAAATAGATATAGAATGGGCCATGGGTATAGAATGGGTATCTAATAGTTCATTTGACTATGTTGATCCGCTTTTAATTCGTTGAGGCAAGGCGTCCAACCCTTATCGATTAGCTTGATGATTTTTACTCCTTCACGTTTTTAGATAAAATATCACTTGAGTCCTTTGTGTCTCGTCACGTTCTGGTCAATTATTTTTTACTCTAAATATAGTTCGCAATCAAATAAGAGTGTTTGAATGATTTTTTACAAGATAAAACATTGATATATTTACAGTTACATTGAACGAACTCAACAAAAAATTATAAATTAATTAATTAAATTGTAATTTTATGTGTGCAATAAAGTATAAAGTAAGTAAGTAAGTAAGTTGAAATGGCTCATAACGTTATGTTCATATATTGCACCTTAACCAATTCTAAACTAAGTATGTACCTATCACAAGTATGTACAAATACTAAGATCTAACTTTATTAACTGGTTAAGATTACATGCTTTTATTATTATTTTGTCTACTTAAGGAATCTCCAGGTCTATTTTTGTATACGCACACTTTTTTATTTTTTTTATATGACTGTTTCCTAAATAAAATAATAAAAAACGGCCAAGTGCGAGTCGGACTCGCGCACGAAGGGTCCCGTACCATTATCTATACAACATTAGACGTAAAGATCGAGAAAAAACAGCAACAAGCCACATTTGTTGTATGGGAGACGCCCTTAAATATTTATTTTATTTGAATTAAATTATTTATTTTTTAAGCAAATATAGAACTAAATATTCTGTGAATATTTCAAGCATCTACCTATTGCCGTTACGAATATCGAGCAAAAAACAGCAAAAAAATCACGTTTGTTGTATGGGAGCCCTCCTTAAATAATTATTTTATTTCGTTTTTAGTATTTGTAGTTATAGCGGCAACAGAAATACATAATCTGTGTAAATTTCAACTCTCTAGCTATCACGGTTCTTGAGATACAGCCTGGTGACAGACAGACGGACGGACGGACGGACGGACGGACAGATAGACAGCGAAGTCTTAGTAATAGAGTCCCGCTTTTACCCTTTGGGTACGGAACCCTAAAAAATACTGTATTGTCATCCAAAGTAAATACAATTGCAACGTTTCAAACGGATACCACAGAGGTAGGTTTAAAGTGAATTCCCAGACTTTGAACCTACATTTTGACGACAGACTTACCCCCGGCTTCTCGTACGCTAACAATCTTAACAGCTGTCAGTTGCCTTTTTTGACGTGAAACGTCTTTCAGTTCGGTAGTAGGAGATCACTTGCTAAGACCACATGCAACGAAAACATATCGCCTCGCCGAGGGCTGTAACTCTGTAACTAGGTGTCGTGTGCAATTCATTTATATATCGTTGAGAAGAGCAAAGTAGTTATTACCCGAATCCTCTTGACTCCCGCCTAAATAGCACCAGTGCCGCGTAACACATTGCGCAGTTTCGAGCTAAAAAATAACGCTTACGTATAGACATTTCACGTTAAACAAACGGCCGTCTAACCCGACACAGCCCCTATGTTACCCCTTACATACACTATGGTTAACTGACAGCTGTTAACAGATGATTACCTAAAAGATTGTAAGTAGGTTTGTCAGTTATTTATACAAAGTAAAGGATCAAGTAGTACAAGTGGAAGAGATCGCTCATAACATACACTCATAAATTATATCAAAAATCATTTGTAATTGTTTTTCCTGGTTCAATAGAGTGTTATCTATCTATAACAACATAACATAACATAAACTCTTCTTCACGCCAATTGCCACGATCCTGACAAATCACTTTCGCTTCATCAACATTCATTAGTCGTTGCATGCACGCACGACGGTTTCGGGTACTTTTTATCACGTCCTTTTCTAAAACATCCCCTATTTGGTCGAAGTATGCCCGCCTCTATCGATCTAAAGTTACTAAAAGCGTGTTAAAAAGATGCGTTTCTTGAGCGTGTTTCTCGCTAAATGTGTGTTGACCTTTAGACTACAAAGCATGCGGCGACCGGCCCCTTTGTAATGCTATACGAGGTGATGATGAATAAATAAGCGGTTAATTTAGTAATAAGACCATTATGCAGCTTTTGGTCGGGTAAGAGTTGTTTATTTTGTTATAAGTGTTTCGTGATTGACGTTCGAAAGTTTGGCTCGAACGTGGCGATTTGGGTTTAGTAACAAGTTACTTATTAAGGGCGAGTTCTCCGTGCGTACAGATTTTTATGGCACTTATTGCGCTGCGGGAAAAGGAGGCATTTTTGAAAAACAGAAAAACAAATCCTTTTAGCAGATTTTCGACGACCGACGTCAGTAACACATTCACCCCCGGTTTCTCGTACACTAACAAGCTATTAATCTACTGTTAACAGCTGTCAATGGTTTTTTTTTTTGTATGCATTTTGGTCAATTGACAGCTGTTAACAGTATATGGATGAGAGTAGCCGAGGACCGTGCTCAGTGGCGTACTATAGGAGAGGCCTAAGTCCAGCAGTGGACTAGCATAGGCTGAAGATGATGATGATGAACAGTAGAACAGTATTTTGGCATTATTTTTATTATCCAAAACTCAGTAAACAGCTCAAATAAAACCATATCTAGTTATAATGTTCTCATTATATCATTCATTATGTTATAAGCTCATATCTTGTCCACTCTCTACAATGTGTTGAATAACACTTGCTCCCCTTCCTATCTCAGGGAACGCTTTGTTCATCTCCACAGTGACGCCCGCTCTATGCGGTCGTCCCGGATTCTTCATCTCCGCACCCCAGAGCATAATGCGGCGGGATATTCTAATTCTTTTACCGTGACTGCGATTCGCTTGTGGAACAGCCTGCCTCTGGACATTCGTCAGGCTTCAACCCTGGAGATTTTCAAAAAGAAAGTTCTTTATCACTTCCTTGATCTGCAGAATAGGCAGTAAACGATCACCAGTTATTTTATTTTATTGCTTATTGGTATGTAAGTAATCGTGTTTAGTAATAGTAATTATCTTCAATATGTATGTACGTGTTTTTGTTGTTATTTATTTATTTATGTACTATCATTTATGTAGGTTTATAATAATTTCTATTATCCCCCTCCCCCCCTACTAAGTCTAAGTTATTTCCCTAGGTTTACGTAAGTTTATTATTGTATTTAATCCTCTTCTTGCACTACCCGTCGCCAGTCTCTTCAAAACCAAAGGTTTGCTGGAAGAGAATGCTTCTTGCATTAAGCACGCCCTTGTACACTTACAATGTAATTAGTGCAATAAAGAATTAAAATAAATAAATAATGTAAACTTATATTATCGCGATATTTTTTTATGGTATAAAGTTTATAAGGATGCAGGCCGCTTCCAACCGGTCCTTTTGGAAATCCATGGAGGAGACCGATGTCCAGCAGTGGACTTCTAGTGGCTGAATGATGATGATGATGATGAAAGTTTATAAAATCGTAAAAATGATGACCGACGGCCCTAGATAGGACCATAGAAAAGTAATGTCTTTTAAGAGAATAAAATGTATTTTAAAACACCTGATTTAGGCGTAATGTTGGAGAACCCAGCCTTAATACTAATAACATCATGTGTAGTTACTTAATTATTCACCTGAACCTTCGTATTTTGGGGTTAACTTAACTCAATGTGGCAGACAGATACGTAGCGCAGATCCCATCTCACTAATACGGCATGTTATAGAAAGGTTCGGTAAACAGAGCTTTTCCCGAAATTCAAAGACTAATATTTTTATGATTTAACCACAAATGTAAAGTTTTGTAGAATGAAAATGAAACAATTAAATTTTTTTTAATATAAATTACAAACCGACTTCAAAACACTATAATAGTGAGAAATAATTTAAAAGAATACCTTTAAATTAGAAGTATGGATACATGTAGGAATTGTAAAAGTATAATTTGTAGTCGGTGCCCAAAATATAATGTCCTGTTCATGAAACTGGGCACCGTCCACAAAAGTGATCCAACAAGGGTTCCGTTTTTTTAACACCAACACTTTTTATTAACCCTTTTGTTTAATAAATTTTTATTAAAGACTTTATTAAAGCAATTAGTATGGGATTTGACGGTTGGACGATTGGAATCGCTCAGGATTTGGTGCGCGTAATATAAGGGCAGGGGCCTAATTATGCGCATCGAATCCTGCCGGAATCCTGACGTTTGCGTTAGCAATTAGTACGGAATTTGACAGTTGGAAAAGTAAGGCACTTGACAGTTGGACGATTGGAATCGCTTCCCTACCTCTTTGAAATCATCGTCTCACATTTGATGTGGTTGGCTGGAAGAAACTTCTATAGAAATAAGCTCGCCTATGTACCCGTTCTTATTGCTTTCTTTTATGTGTAACATATTTATTTCTTGTGTACAATGAAGTACAATAAAGTTTTTGGTGCGTGTAAGGAACGCTGAAATAGACAAAAAAAATTCAACTACCCAGTTCATAAATTCCCTTTTTGGCGATCGCAGAGGTGGTGGTAAAATTGCTGGTACTTTTTATATCGTGAGGAAACCTGAGGTCATGAAGTGCCCTTGAAATTTCTGATCCGCGGTGGGCACGCGTGGCAATTAAACCAACACTCCATCTCTGAGAGAAGGTCTGCGCCCTACAGTGGGACGTGCTTAGGCCACATAGAAATAGTTTTTAGTAGATTTTAACCAAACATGTAAATAACCGCGGATCTAAAAATTATTTGAAATAATACAGGCTGCAGAAAAGTCCAGTGAAACAAAAGGGGATTTCTCTTGTGATTCCGGTGTGATTCTTAGACGTAAGGTGATTTTTGGATGCATATCACTCAATCACGCATAGAACATATACCTACCTAGTAATGTATTTTTTTCCTGTGAAGGAAAACATGGTGAGGAAACTTGACTGTCTGAGGTGTTCGCACACCTAGGCGCTTGAAATTGCCAATCCGCGGTGGGCACTCGTGGTGATTAAGCCCATACTCTTTCTCTGAGAGTAGGTGCCATGCAGTGGGACGTATATAGACTACATAAAAAAAATATTCGGCACAAAAAAAAAAAAAATTTATTTTTTTATTTAGCCTACATCAAACTGCAGGGCACGGGCCTTCTCTTAATCACCACCTGTGCCCACCGTGGATTGGCAATTTCAAGCGCTAAGGTATCTGAACACTTCCAACACGCAGGTTTCCTCACGACGTTAGCGACTGCTATTGCCACTAAAACTTCACAAATGTACGTAACTTAGAAAACAGTGTACATGTCAGAATTAGAACCCACGACCTTCCAAATGTGAGGCCAGCGTTCTATAATAATAATTTATTTGTTTATTTCATTTTCATCCATTTATACATGCGATCATGTCATGGAAATAATGCAGGCATGAATAAATAATTCATGTTTGACATGGCATCCTGTAATGGCACTGCAATTTCTTAGGCACGGACCTGGCGCGGACGTGGCGCGGGCAGGCAGGCAGACTATTAAAAGGCATGGAGCGAAGGAACTGACTGCGAACTGACCTGGAACTGACTGCAATCGCGCGCGGGCGTCGAAATGGCGTACTATAGCACGTCCAACGAAAGGCCGTTGAGTGTGTTCAAATAATGTGTGTTTGGTACGGTATATGAATGAAACAGAATGATGTCCGCGCCATTCCCGAGCCAATCGCCAGATCAGTGGGCTCCACGCCTTAGCATAATTTTCTAATATAATTATCACGCGACTGTACAAATATGGAATTTGACAGTTATACGATTGGAATCGCTCAGGATTTGGTGCGCGTAATTAGGCCAACTGTCACCGTCTGCCACTCCAAGACCAAAAATCTTAGAGAAATCGTGAGTAAAACATAACATAAACTCACACCACCGTCTGCCACTCCAAGAACAAAAATGTTAGTGAAATCGTGAGTAAAACATAACATAAACTCACACCACCGTCTGCCACTCCAAGAACAAAAATGTTAGTGAAATCGTGAGTAAAACATAACATAAACTCACACATGTATCCCGGAGGGGAAGGCCAGGGTCTGCCACATGCCACGATCCTGACAGATCTCTCTTTTTATATGAAACAACTTATGTACAATATTATAACTTTACAATATTAATTATACAAATTGTAATTAAGACTCTATGTGCCTATGTGTAATTTATCTAAAGGTAAACAAACATCCCTTTGGATACGATATCACCCAGCGGCAATGTTCTAATAGGTATTTACATAAATTACTTGTAAGTACATCACCTACACGCTTACCTTGAGCTCTTAGATGTGATATTCTGAGAATGCTCAGATAATTACAGAATTCGACAAAATCCCCTTAGACATATGAAAGTTTGAGGTTATTCTCGTCAACAGTGGATGATGGTGGTAGAGTTATACAGGTGGATGGCAAACGCACAGTATAATGAACACCAGTAGGCAATGTTGGTCGTCCGCCGGATTTAACTACCTACGCTCGCTCGATCGGAGTAGGCGCGACAGGGTTGACGCGCTTGTGTTTCGTATTCGATACTGCCACATTAAATATTGTCGTCCCATTCAGCAGGCCTTTCGAGAGTTGTAGGTACTCGTAGTTATTTATATTATGTGCTTGTTTAGTATGAAGTTTAATAAGTTGATACGAAATAATATGTCTAGTTTCTACTCACAATCTAGCAGAAAGACGATGTTTGTAATACATTCTCATGGAAAAAAGAGCAGGAAATTTAATCAAAGTAAAGTGGCTTATAACAAGTGTGTGATCTGGACAACAAAAAGGTGATATACCTACATATATATGAGGAGAAGTTAATGAATGCTTACAGCAAAATTAGGTAACTAGACAGAAGGAATTCTTTTACTCTGGTTTTAAATATAGCGGGAGATGGGGAGCGTCTTCTCGAGGCCTGCGTGTCATTCCACAGCCTGGCGGCCCTTACAGTAAATGAGCTACTGAAGAATCTTGTTGTACGACTTGGTGTCTTCAGCGCTAGACTTCGGTCGGACCGTGTAGTTCCCGGCTGTGGGAGTCAATGAGGAAGCTAAAGCGAAGAATGTTGTATGAATTAGCTGATTATTTTCACGATTTTAAGGCGTGTTAAAAGTTGTGAAAAGGTAACTGAGAAGAATCAGCATTTTTGATCGCGATTTTGAGGTTAGCCGCCTAGTAAAGTTGTTGCAAAGTAACTGAGAAGAATAGCATTTTTGATAGCGATTTTGAGGTTAGCCGCATAGTAAAGTTGTTGCAAAGTAACTGAGAAGAAGAGCATTTTTGATCGCGATTTTGAGGTTAGCCGCATAGTAAAGTTGTTGCAAAGGAACTGAGAAGAAGAGCATTTTTGATCGCGATTTTGAGGTTAACCGCATAGTAAAGTTGTTGCAAAGGACCTGAGAAGAAGAGCATTTTTGATCGCGATTTTGAGGTTAGCCGCATAGTAAAGTTGTTGTAAAGTAACTTAGAAGAAGAGCATTTTTGATCGCGATTTTGCGGTTTCCCCTACAGTAAAAGTTGTCTAGAAGTAACTGACTAAAGTCAGTAAATGTAAAGGTTGATGTGCTGTCACATACACAAGTTTGGAGTTTTCTTGTTCATATTTTTTCTAAAATTATCTACATTTTGAAATAGACACCTAGTAACTTGTAAAGTTTATTAAGTCACAGTTTCAGCATTTTTTAGGGTTCCGTACCTCAGAAGGAAAAACGGAACTCTTATAGGATCACTTTTTTGTTCGTCCGTCCGTCCGTCGGTCCGTCCGTATGTCTGTCAAGACCCTTTATCTCGGGAACGCGGGAGGTATCGGGTTGAAATTAAAAGCATACACTCAATTCAACAGTCCCATAAAGATATGAAAAATCGAACTTCTAAGTTAACGTAAAAAAAAAGATACGGCCATTTATACCGCAAAAACGTACAATTCGACACTTAAGGCACAGTATCTTAACGGAATCAAAATGTATAGGGTACTTTCCGTTGACCTAAAACTACGACATTTGGCAAGTACCTAATATCGTCTTATAGGTACAAATACATGGAAAAATCTGAAAACTGTACATTTGTAATTAAATCATAAAGAAATGTCTGCAATTATTGATCTAAAACTAAATACTCAGTATTATAAATATAATAAGTTATTGGATTTGTTATTTGTTATTTGAGTTACTTGATGTTTCAAATGGGTGAGTCTGGAATTGGGCTAATGATAAAGTTTTAGTTCCAAAATGTAATAAGTACCTATTTAAAAGGCTATTTTGTAGTTTCAAGTAGGTGGTAATGTCCTCTTTAGTTTTTATATAATGCTTGTCTCATTACTCTTAAATATGACGACCACCGTAACTCGTTTTTCTATGTATTTTAATGTGCGTGTATACTTTGGGTGTCAATCTAGCTTAAAACTAGTATGCTCCAATATTGTTATTTTAAGATTGTTACCTGTTTTACATGCCTAATAAACAAATCAAAACAAAACAAAACAAAGAAAATAATCTTTCAAGTTCGGGAAAACCTCGGAAAAAATCAGCAAGACTCGATTCCTGAAATGTTTATATTATGTAAGTACCTACAAATTTGTACGGAACCCTCGGTGGGCAAGTCCAACTCGTACATGTCCAGTTTTTTTTTTTAATAAAAAAACTTTGATTTGATTCCGTCTAGTGCACAAGAATTCATAGAGTATCTTAATATCGCAAATGGCGAGAAACCGCGAAAGATGGCGTGATGGTGAAAAGGCCTATGTCCAGCAGTGGGCAGAGGTGGGCTGATGATAACGATGATGATCTTAGCTCCTAAAAATCACTGTCATAGATTAAGACAGTAGAAGGACACTTTTTGCAAAAACTATCTGGAAAAGAAGATATGATTTTGTTCCTTCAATATTAATACTTATACCGAAAGCAGTAAGGACCACGTCGGTTAGGTGGTCTCTGAAATATCAGCACGGGTACTCGTGAATGTCAGCGCTAAGCAATTTCGGAGACGTTACACACGAAGCGTGGCTGTGACGGGCGAACTTGATACTTTGACGGGTTAGGGCTCGCGTACAGAGGGGCAAAAATACATGTGACTCACTAAAAGGCATTTTTAAAACAATAATAACATCCATGCGAGGTGGTAGCCTACATTGGACTCGGAAGCGAGAGACCCAGGTTCGATTCCCAGTGCGGGCATGTACCTATGACTTTCTTTTCTGAGTTATGTAGATTTGTGAAGTTGTACTAGCAATACCACTCGCTTACGGTGAAGGAAAACGTCGTGAGGAAACCTTAGTGACTGAGGTATTTACATACCTTTGCACGTGCTACGTACAATGGCCCAACTAGGAGGCTAAGTGCGGAAATCACAGGTCTAACTAGAACTGAACTCGGCCTAGGTGTTTCCCGTATTTTCCTTACCTTCTACCATAACTTTGTGTAGAAGGTACCCAATTTTGGGAACAGAACAAGTGTTTGTATTGTATGGCGAAGCCTTAAGATCGATACGCCATACGACGGCTGCGGAAAACGCTTCGATACTTCGCAAACATCTTGAGGACCCCCTCAACGTCATACAACGACGTTTGACTCCTGTTCGGGATATTCTGTGACATTCTCATAATAATATGCAGTCTATGTACGTGGCTCGGACCTTCGCTCAGAGAGAGTACCTACCTATGGGCTTAATCACTATGCAATGCAAGCCCACCGCGGTTTGGCTATTTCTAGGGTTAGAGGTATGTTAACACTCAGATTTCTTCACGATGTTTTGATATTATATCGCTTTTGCGCGTTCTGTCAGGCATCGATGTCTCTCCATTTAGTGACAGCATAGATCTTTCTCGATCGACTCTCTATAGAGTAGTGGAAATAATAATTAAGAGATGGATTAAAGGGGATGGATTAATTAAAAGACGCATGTGAATTGTTCAAAAACTGAAATTAAAAATAACCAACAACCCGACTGCTGAGCATTAGAAGGGTAATTTATATCTCAAGAGTAAATTTGTTAAAATATTAGACTAGTATAGTCTAAGTCGTCTTGTTTACAAAACTTGTTTACATTTTCCTGATCTTACGTGTTGTACACACCAATAAAGTTAGGTTTACAAGCACTAGCCCCATTAAAATTTAGGTTAACTGGAAGATAATGCTTTTAAACATAACATTCGCCTTTTGTACTTTTAGTTTTATAAGTGCAACAAAGAATTTAAATAATAATAACGTAAAGATAGACCCCCTCGGTGACCATCCGTAGTACCTACATGCCAAGACACCTCCCCCGTCTAGATTTCACGTAGTAGTTCATAAATATGTTTGTAAGTAATATGTAGAATTCTAAATGACCCGATCGGACCACCATGACAATGGTGCAAACAAGAAGTTAAAAAAAAATTGGCACTACACAACTACAAAAAAAAGTATAAATACTGTTAATTTTAAATCAGCTGGTGTCCCGGCATATGTCCTGTACCACGTGTGAGTAAAAGGCGCTGAACACTGCGCGCCATAATTCGGTATTTGACACGATCAACGATAAATTATTTCATATGCTCGATTAAAACAAACATTACAAAATATCTCGGAAAATGTATCTCTTTTAGTCAATTACTAGTTTTAAATACATTAAACATAAAAAGAGTGCTCTGAGATGTGACGTCATAAGCCAGTATTTTCATTCATTAAATATTAAATTCCGTTTTAAAAGTAACTCATTTGGTATTTTGTCAAATACCCAATTTGAATATAGCTCGAAAAACCGCGAGATTTCCCTAGAGGTTATTTACCTACTACTTGACGAGGACCTATGACCGCGTGGTGCCGCATTAAGAATAGCGTCACTCCATTTCCTTCCGTGGATGTCGTAGAAGGCGACTAAGGAAATCAATTACCAGGAGACGGGCAGCAGCGTCTTCCTGAGATTTCAACCGCATACTGCGATCGCCAACCCGCCTGCCAAGCGTGGCGATTATGGCAAAACCCCTCATGGTTATGAAAACCACGATGGAGGCCTATGTCCTGCAGTGGGCGTCAAATGGCTGATGATGATGATGATGACGAAGACCTAAGCCCCCTCGCGTCCCTGTGACCAAGCGTGGTATTTTGAAGACCCCCTCCCCCCTAAAACGGGTGATGTACTACGGGTACGTTCCCTTAAATACCAAGCAGGTGGAATCAACCTAGATACAGAAGTTACATTGTTAAATTTTGGTCCCGTCTGCTTAGTAGTTAATGCTCAGCAGTCGGGTTGCTGGCAACTTATTTAATTTTACTTTTTAATTCTTTTCTTTTTGGTGATGTTTTTTTTTTTTGTTAGATTTGTGCTGATTTTACACTCTCACTCGCGCAAACACGACGAATCAATATTATTAGTCAAAATCGATACTTACATACATTCGAGCCAACAAACACATTACCCTCCTTTCGGGCACCGCCGCAGTCGGGTAAAAATCATCTATCGTTAGTATAAAAATTGTTTTCACATTCTGGGTAATTTCAATAACACTCCGTACAACCGCATTATCTTGTAAAACAGCACTTTGCTTAAAACGCTCTGAGATAAGGTTAGTAAAGCGGAGTTAGGGTTGAAGTTTATTGCCTAGCTATCCGGTTTCAGTAGCGCTAGATGCAACGTAACTGCATTATAGGCGGGGGGAAGTGGACGCAAGAGACAGTTTATTATAGTTTTTGACATGTTTCATCATCATCATTCAGCCACAAGAAGTCCACTGCTGGACATAGGCCTCCTTCATGGATTTCCAAAAAGACCGGTTGGAAGCGGCCTGCATCCAGCGCCTTCCTGCCACTTGGATGAGGTCATCTGTCCATCTTGTAGCTGGTCTTCCTACGCTGCGCTTGCCGATATCTGGTCTCCATTCGAGAACTTTTCGGCCCCATCGGCCATCAGTTCTGCGTGCTATGTGCCCCGCCCACCGCCACTTCAACTTACTAATCCGCTGGGCTATGTCGACGACTTTCGTTCGTCTACGGATCTCATCATTTCTGATTCGATCTCGTAGAGAAATTCCAAGCATAGCCCTTTCCATAGCTCGTTGCGTGACCTTGAGCCTTCTTATGAGGCCCATAGTGAGAGACCACGTTTCAGTGCCATAAGTCATCACTGGTAACACACACTGGTTGTATAATTTTGTCTTGAGCGATTGAGGTATATTAGACGAAAAACCTTTTCTAAGTTTCCCGAATGCTGCCCAGCCGAGTTGGATTCGACGATTGACATGTTTATTTTCGTACAATTTAAATACATGTGACGTTTATTATAATAGTTTTGTCAATACTCAATATGTTCAATTCACAAAGGTATTTACAATAATAACTTTGTCTCATTTAAAAAACAATCTCGATTAGCTTAATTTGATCACTTGTGACTAAGTGATTTTGTTAAAGTAATTCTTTACATTTATATCATTTGACGACCTCGTGGCGCAGCGGTAGTGCATCTGCATACCATGCGAGAGGTCCCGGGTTCGAATCCCGGCTGGGGATAAAAAAAAAAAAAAAAAAACCCCAGGTCTTGGATGTTTACATGTTTGTGATGTCGTTGTTTCTGGTTCCCACGACACAGGGTATCCTAGTGTGGGACCAGAAGCAATGTATGTGCCTGTATGTAAATGTTAACAAAAAATGTTAACAAATGTTAACAAAATGTTAATCTCAAGAGTAAATTTGTTAAATTTTAGACTAGTATAGTCTAAGTCGTCTTGATTTGTAAACTTGTTTACATTTTCCTGATCTTTTGCCCAGCAGTGAGACACAAAAGAGGCTATTTAAAAAATGTAGTAGACAAATAATAGTACATTATGGTACAAGTGTGTAATGTTGGTGATTACCGCTGAGGCGTCATTGAGACTCGAGCCGTTAGGTGAGGGTCTTAGGAGAGCCGAGGACGGTAATCATCAATACACACGTGTATAACGTTTTTCAACACACTTGTGAAGAACATAATACTAAAACGAACTATAATTTCAACAGTGAAAATGAGTTGTGAAAAATTTTTCGCAATGGCGGGTAAAATTAATCAGTTTTCTTATGCGCGCGCATCTACCTAACAATGGCGAATATGGCGATCAGCCATAGAGTAAAAGAAAAAGGTTTATTTTTTTTTTGGCTTTTTGCGGATAGCGTTTTAGCCACGTACAAAATGGGGAATTCAACGTTTTCTGTATTAAAGAGAACACAAAAGTTATATTTGAGTGAAAGTTTTATTTATTAAAAACGTACAAGTTGAAATTATCTATTTAAATACGGAAGTTGCATGAAATGAGCAAGCAATAGGTACATTAATTTATTTTTACTATTGAACATGATCTTTTTTGTATCAAAACTTTCTTAAGACCAAAGCAGCTCAACCAATAAAATAAAAAAACCACTCGTGAATAATAGCAATGAAAAGGTCAAAAAGTCACAGTTTGATTACAGGTGTCATTATGTGCCTAATTTTGGTGAAATTAGAGCCATTCTATGAGCAAGTGTGTTGAAACAAAATAACTTGTACGCCTTTATGCTAGGACATCTTCTACAGCATTTGTTTGTCGACTGTTGGACGTATGCCTCTTCATGAGTCCTCCATCGTGATCGGTCTGCGGCTACTGCAGTCCAGGTCGGCCCCGTAGTAGCCCTGATGCCATCAGACCATTACTGGTGGTCTGCCTACATTTCGAGCTCCTGCGCGAGGTCTCCGTGATGATGATGATGATGTCCTCCACAACGATTCCGTCGACGGCGACACCCCGACAAGGACCCGTCTTAGACCCGAGCGTGCGCTCGGGCGTGTGAATCAAAACCGAATTTGCTCTTAAACACACGGTCACAGTTGCTGCAATACAGTTGACCGCTAGTTATATGTGTAATTGTAAGAGGGCTTAGGACGAGTTTTCCCAAGCTGGCGTTTGGCGCCGAGTTCCTGAAGACGCGCTGAGATGGTGCGGACACGTGGTGCGGATGGTCTCTTCAAGACCGCCGAAAGCTTTCTTCTATTCCCAATTTAGCTGCGAAAAACGCAAAGTAGGTGGTCAATACCTACGGTTTAAAGATGTCCTAAAGCGCCACCTATTCTCAAGCAATATACTTAGCCGTCAACGAGTGGGAGGAACTTGCACAACAAAAGCTTGAATGGCGAAAAGCTGTTAGCTCAGGCACCATCGCCTTTGAGCAAGCGCGTCGTCAGGAGGTCTCCGTAACTGTGCTAGGACACAGCGATCTAAGAATCTGACAAGAACACTGAAAATTTAACTATGATCTACGAATAAATGCTCCATGATATGATCACGAAAATGGCAGGCAGCAGCTGGTTGCTAAAGCCGCATTTTCACGATCTTAGTATACTCTACATTTATAGTAGATTGTGAACCGAGGGCTGAAAGGCACCCATTCCTGACGAGATGTTTGTTAGTTCGAGGCAGAAATAGGTTCTATCACCCGAGTAAAACACTCTACGTTTCATTACGAATAGGAGGAAAGTAAACACAAGCCAGTTAAAATCAAAATATAAAACTTAAGGAAATCACGCCGAAACAGACGGATGGTCTAGCTCGCGGCGAGATAGCTCGCGCGCCAACTTGTGCTAGCCGTACATCACAATTCGCAAGATGGCGCGCGACCGCGAAAGACGGCCATTTTGAATTTGCGTATTTGGTGATTTTATCTGTGTCTTAAACAATATTTTAATTTATTTCGCAAATCATATCTCGCCTTGAAAGTGACTAATAAATACATAAAGTACCTACATTATATTAATTATAAACATCAAAAAGAATTTAAATGTCAACAAAACTAATAAATGAAGAATTAATCGTTTTATGGCTGTATAGGTTACTACCATTGCGTTGTTCAATATAAACTACGATTCATATATTTTTTTTTTAATACTTTTCTGCTTTAGAGCAGGCATGTACCACTTTTAGCACGGTGCCTGGATGAACAATGACCCCCTTTCAGAGTATGAGTAATGAAAAGTACATTTTAGGTACTAAGTTGCTACTCTTATCGTGCATACCGGCGATCTTGGTACACTTTGATGAAAACAGCTGATTTTAGGGCACTCGGGCCGTGCTCTACTTATCTTAACTGACTAAGATGAGGTCGCAAAAACAAAATGGCGCCATAATAGAAACGGCTGCGTCTCGTTAGAAAAAGTGAAGTCGCAGTGAAACCTTCATGTACTTATGTGGAGTTTTATGAGGCTGTGAAAGTGTTGTGAAATGTGTGGTTTCCCATTCCCGTGCCCAAACTATTATTTATCTTTTTTTCAAGAAGAAGTAAATAAAATTCTATTGTTAAAGTTCTACGATAAACATATTTGATAACGCTTCTATCCATCATGGCAGTAAATTTTTGTTCATTTTTTGCACGAGCAGCGACACCGTTGGCAACAAAACGTCAATAATCTGAATTCTAAGGATCTAAGATCTCGTATGACTCGGCCCTTGGTCCAAGGCACCCGGTCTACTAAAGGTACCTAGCCAAAGTCACACCTCTACCTGCTCTAGTTCGTGCTTAGAAGTTTGAGCGCAGAATTTTGCTAAAGTTTTGTGACGACTAAAGCTGAAAGTTTTCGGGTG
This sequence comes from Yponomeuta evonymella, assembly GCA_963969515.1. Classification (NCBI taxonomy): domain Eukaryota; kingdom Metazoa; phylum Arthropoda; class Insecta; order Lepidoptera; family Yponomeutidae; genus Yponomeuta; species Yponomeuta evonymella. Next base: position 3,467,725 of record OZ018369.1, read on the forward strand.
ATTTGTGTTAGTCACTAATATGGCTTCACACTAAACTGCTCTTTAAGCTAGGCAGAGGAAGAGAGACAGATAGAGAGAGAGAGAGAGAGAGAGAGAGTAGGACTGCGCTAGAATGTTACTAGGGAGAGAGATATACAGAGTGTAAGAAAATCTCGACACAAACTGGAATCCGTGAGAACCATTAGTAGCCTGCCAGGGCAGTGAGTAAGTGCCATTGTTCTGATAGACGGAGAGGCGGTATCTACTAATTGATCGCGTATTTTTTTTTAAACAATATTTCTCTACTCGAAACATGATTTCTCAATTTTTAGGGTTCCGGGTCCGCTGTCCGTCAATCCGTCTGTCATCAGGCTGTATCTCATGAACCGTGATAGTTAGACAGTTGAAATTTTTATAGATGATGTATTTCTGTTGCCGCTATAACAACATGCAAAACCAGAATAAAACAAATATTTAAGGGTGCCTCCCATAGAACAAACGTGATTTTTTTCCGTTTCAAAATAAAAAAAAATCAAAATCAAAATTTTTTATTCAAAGTAGCACAGAAACTGCGACTTAATGAACGTTACAAGTTAAACTAGGTGTCCATTTCAAAATCTAGATCATTTTGGAGAAAAAATGGACAAAAAAACTCCAAACTTAGTCTTTTCAAGTCCTTAATTTACAGGATTTATATAAATGTACCAAATGTACTTTCTTGCTCGATATTAATAACGGCAACAGGTAGACGCTTGAAATATTCAAATGTTGTTTAGATAATGGTACGGAACCGTTCGTGCGCCAGTCCGGCTCGCACTTTGCTGTTTTTTTTTTTATGTCTATAGTTAAAAGTATAGTGTAAGCAGATACCATTTTTAATTACTAATTAGATAATCACAGCTTTCAAACCACTCAGAGTTCAGCGTGTATGTATGTTTACTCAACGTGTTTTACTTGGAACAGACAATAAATTAAATTTTCATTCCGTACGCACATCAGCTTCAGTTGACTGAAAGATAGTCTCGTATTCGCGTCAAAGTTGTTAATTAAGGCGTGTAGGGATCCAATTCCGTCGAGACGCCGACATGTTCATCTGTCTGCCTATACAGACGATATTAAATGGGGTGCCTTCGTGTTGCTGTCAAGGGTTTCTGCGGGGTGACTATCTGAAATGCATTGTTGTTCAATAGAGTGATAATAGCTAATGAGCTATTGGCAGTCATGAATCATCTGTTACACTTCATCTAATTTATAACATACATTAATAGTACCAAAGCGGTGTCCAAATGTCCAAAGTCCGCTGTGAGTGGAAGTGCCGATGAGGGACGTCCCAGGTGGATATATTTCAACCAAATAGGGGATGTATTACAACATCTATGCTGAGCAAACCCCTTTTTATCAATATCCCAAAGCTTAGAATTATTTATATTATTATGATTTTTTTAAATGTACCTAATTTGATGCGATAGATAAATTTTTTTTTCAATTTCATTTCAATTTCAAAGGGCAAGATGAAAAGTACCCGAAACCGGCGTGCGTGCATGCAAAGACTAAAGTATGTTGATGAAGCGAAGAGACCTGTCAGTATCGTGGCAAGTGACAGTCCCTGGTCTCTGCCTACCCTACTAGTTTATGTTATGTTTTATTGGTAGTCTACTAACCAATCGCAGTCCAATGGTTTAACATGTGCTACTTGGCTCAACGCCTCGCGCTATGCGATATTCTTCGCGAGATAATGTCTGTTTAATTTGCGAGGTTATACCATTGGAATGACATTGTAATGCTATTGCTTAGTAGACTACGGAATGGCGTCAAATGAAATACACTGTCCTGCTAATATCACTTTACTGAACAACGATGCGTTTATTAGGCTCTACTTATTGTACACCCCTCGGCGACTAGCCAGCGACCTGCTTTGTTAACAGGGCTACTCAAATTGCTAATAACTTGTGCGACAAAGGGTCCGGATATCGCACATGACAATTTCTTCACAATAAATAAACCCGATTTGCCAACTTAAACCACGACTGCGCAGAAATGGTAGTTTCAGAACAGTCCTGCCAACTACTATGCAATTTCAGCAAGCAATATATTGTGGACTAACACGGAAATGCCCACACCGGTTAAACGGCTGTTACTACATAAGAAGGTTTCGAGTGACTATTGAATTATCTTGAACATTTCTACCCGAAGAGCGTTATTAAGTTTTCTTTAAGAAAACCAATTTAACACAATCTCTTGTTTTAAAAACCTATTTAGAGGCTAAAAATTCTACCCATGCCGGGACTTGAACCCGCGACTTCTGGCTAACCGTGCCAGAGTCAATCTCTTGTCCCGGTCCCTGGGTGCCCTGTGCTACGCTATCTAGACAATGATATCACAAACATGAAAACACTTCCACACTGAGACCATCGTTTTTAATTACGTAACTGTCTATGGATGAGTGACAGGTTTCACTCACTTACTTTCTTGCGTCAAAGAGAAAATATATACCTGCGTTTGTTGATTATTTGATGATCATATTATTATTTGCATAAGTTCACTATTCTTCAATACCTAAAGAGGTACCCAAACACGGGTCTTTCGAGCCGGATATAACACTGGTTTAAAATTACGATCCATGCCCTAAGAAAACTTAAATCTACGCATCTACTTTTACATAAAACCCAGCAAAACTTTCAAGATAAAGTAACATTTTATATCGTACCTTTCTCTTACGGAGTAAGTTTTAGTTTTTTTATGGTTAATAGGTAATAATGAGCGCTAACAAGATCACTGCGGTGAGTCGGTTACATAATGCTGCGCCTCGAACCTTTGTCTTAATATCTGTGCTATTATTATTATTTGTGCTTTCCATTTCTAGTTTCTCTTGGTGAAGAGACTGACAAAAAAAAAACGAAGAAACTCAAGTCGTAACAGCGTCCCTTCCTGTGTTTCTCTACGACCTGTTTACAGCTCGCATTCCGTATTCAAAATGCGTGCACAATTTGCGTGCTAGCGAACCGAACGTTATGAGAATTATTCGAAACGATACCGCGCCCTACGCTCAAGTATACACTTATATTGGTGCACTCATAGCCAGTGTTATCCTCAAAATATCAGAAATAATCCAAGCTTGTAACAAAATCCCCATATCGATCTGAAAAGTAGGGTTTCTACTAAATCGAGGAATTTCGTAGGACACACGCTCGTGCTCGTTGGATCGACGATCTGAGGCAGATTGGTGGTATCGGCTGGACAAGGATGGACAGAAGAAATGGCGTGCCTTGGGGAGGCCTATATGCGGCAGTGGATGAATATAGAATTGAATCACTTATTTCAATCAGGCAGTGCCTACGTATATGACAGTAACACTTTATACCTTATTCTATGTATTAAGCTGCGTTGGGTGGTTTGAAAGACATAACAATACGTGCCTCAGAATTGCTATGGAATACGCTAGTTTGTTTTTTTAAAAATCGCACTTTTCAAATATATCTCGACATAAACTCGAATATATTAGATCCGTTAGTAGCCATCCAGAGCGGTGCGTGCATGCCGCGGGTCGGCGGGTCATTGTTTTGTTAGACGGAGAGGCCGTGCAGCACGAATTTTAATTTTTCTCAATTATATTTTTTTTTACAGAGATACGTCTACACTTAAAAGTAATAGTCTAAACATATGCCATTTTTAATTACTAATTACATAACCGTGACTTTCAAACCACCCAGAAATTTGGATTTATAAGCGGATGTTTTGGATCAGAGTGTAGTTGAGTCGGCGAAAGGTCCGTGGATCAAGAAAGGCAAGGAACCGTGAGAGATGGGGAAAAAGACCTTTACCCATTTGGGCAAAAATGGTTATTTGTTACACAAGAGTGCATACTTGCTTTTTAACCGCGTGCTCAATTTTCATCACCGAGCAAGCGAAGGATTCTAAAATTAGAATCCTGAGCGTTGGCGAGGGAATCAAAAGAGCACGAGGTGAAAAATCAGCAAAATCTGAATGCACTGGAGTGCAACACGTAACTTTTCATCCCATCTCAGCGAGGAAATGACTACTCAAAAAAGATTCCGTGTGTGAATTTTTAACAAATTAAATAAAGTTGTATGATAAATTCGGCACCATGTAGGTAGAAGAAAATAGGTTTAATGATGTTTTGAATTTACAAACTTAGTGCACACGATGTTCTAAATACAATTTATTTTTCACCTCACTAGCTCGTAAAAGCTCTGTTTATCATTCGAAATCTGCGTGGAAAATCGCACTTTATCCGCTAGCGTGGAAAGTGTTTTTAAAATTCGAATATTTTTATTCAATAAAGGTTTCGTACAATAAATTACATATATATAGAACCTCATTGGTTTCGTAATAGTTTATATTCTCTGCAGCCAGTCCATTGATGATTGAAATGCAAATACTTATTTCATGTCATGCGCCAGCCTCATTTAAAGAATTGCACTGGCCGGTAAGAAAATTTGATTAAAAAAAAAAACTTTAAAATTTTCTTCTCTTTATTGAATTCACTTTACTTCCATTATTTTGGTTTGTTTTTTGATAAAATCGAAAAAAATCATAAAATATGAGCGAAGCTAGCAGCGACGAAGATATAAATTAACAGTAATTTAATATTTATTAAAACTGTTTTTCTTGCACCTAACATTTTCCTCGCTTTAGTGAGGTGAAAAGTTGTGTGTTGCGCTCGGCAGCAAAGTTATTTAGCGTCTCGTACCTTTGAAACCCTCGCTACGCTCAGGATTCTATATTTGAACCACTCGCTTCGCTCGTGGCTCAATCCTAGAATCCTTCGCTTGCTCAGGTTTCAATACAAGGTACTCGCGCCAAAAATTAACTTTGCAGCCTTGCATAACAAATTACTATTATCCTCTAGCCGCTGCTAGATAAAAACGGCTTTTGCACTCAGATATCGAACAGCAAAAATACCCTTTCCGAGATGGGGGGATGAAAAACGCCTTTACCCAGCGCTGGGCAGCGATGGGCTGATGATGATTATCGGAAACATTTTTTTCATGAAAAGTTACTTTGTTACTTAAGTTACTGTTACGTTACTTTGCCTTAGTACCGTAATTTTCAGTTCAGTTCGACACCGCTGAGGTTTGGATTTAACTCTACCGTTGTTAACGAGAGTAGCCGTCACAAATGTGTTTGAACCGAGTATAGGATTATTGAACTCTTTGATCAGCCATGAATAAGGACTTATTTGACGACGGATCTCTCCTGGCGGAACACGTGACGTATTGACAGCTTCACGATACGTTCGTATCGTGCTAACTTACGATACGTACGTATCGTGAATAAGTTAGCACGAATAATACTCTTAAAAAAATCAATTCTTCTGCATTACTATCTGAAATGACGTGTCTGTGGTGGTAGCCTAGTGGGTAGAACATTGGACTGGACTGAACATTGGGAGACCCAGGTTCGATTCCCAGTGCGGGCATGTACCTATGACTTTGTTTACTAAGTTATGTACGTTTGTGAAGTTATCGTAGCAATACCACTTGCTAATGTTGAAGGAAAACATCGTGAGGAAACCTGAGTGTCTGAGCTATTCGCATACCTCAGCGCTTGAAATCGCCAATCCGCGGTGGGCACGTTTGGTGATTTAGCCCAACTCTCTCTCTCTGATAGAAGGCCTGTGTTGCTTATGATACTGTCTGAAATTAACCTGAACACAAATTATCGTACTCGAAAACCAAACCTATTTCCCTTAGAAACATAGAAAAATAATCATCATCAGCCATTTGACGCCCACTGCAGGACATAGGCCTCCTTCGTGGTTTTCATAACCATGAGGGGTTTTGCCATAATCGCCACGCTTGGCAGGCGGGTTGGCGATCGCAGTATGCGGTTGGAATCTCAGGAAGACGCTGCTGCCCGTCTCCTGGTAATTGATTTCCTTAGTCGCCTTCTACGACATCCACGGAAGGAAATGGAGTGACGCTATTCTTAACCGGCGCCACACGGAAAAATAATACCTACCTCATACTTCAACCCAATTGTTAGGATGCGTGGCTTATGTAAATAAATAAAAATAAGTTACTTCCACACAACACAATCACTTGACCTGGTCCAAAACTAAGATACCCTGGTTACAAACATGGAAATACACCCAGACTGAGGCCATTTACTTGTAGAAATATACCGCGGCCCCCAATGGGAATCCACCTCTGTCTTGGTAGTAAGCGCCGTAAAGGCTAGTCCATAATATGGACTGTCCATAGTAAATATTATTTACTACTCTTTGGGCTAGTCCAACGAGGCAGTCGACAGGGTTGCCCAACATGGCGATGTCGATATTTTTCAAAGACCTAAGTAACGTAACCAACGTACGTATCTAAAAGTCAGTCAGCGATTACAACGGGATGAAACAAAAGTATGTTTACGCAGAGCAAATACAGCACTAATGCACAAGCCTGTATTTTGCATGGGCCCTGTATTTTACAATAAGCTACCTAGTGCATTACGAGAACCGGACTTGGGCTTGTTCAAGCACAAATTTTAATAAAATGTTAATTAATAAAATTTCTGACCGATAATAATATAGACTAAATATAAGATAAGAATATTCTTTATTGTATACCGGAAAAAGTGTTACAGAAAAAATATATAAACATATGTTTATTTTCTCAATAGAATTTTTCTCTAAATAACGATGACATTATATTTAACACAATCCTCGTGACCTCCCTTCTTTGACATTTTGATTTATTATCTCATGGAATGGTTTTAATTTTTTATTCCATATCTTTTTGACATTTTTCAGGTCACGCTTATAATAATCAATAATTATAAAAATTTCTACGCCTTATGGCAATACAATGCTGAACTAAATATGTTAATTCCACCTCTCTGTACACATGATTGACAAATATATCTTTTTATCTTTAAAAAAACTCCTATGTATCTGCCATATGCATAGGTACCATTAAGAACTAGATATTAAAGACATAATATCTCTGTAAATTACTGGTGTGCAATAAAGTGCTGTCAATCTTTCTATTTATCTACCCTCAAATGAAGAGCGAACTGTCATTAACATCATCATCATTATCATAATTATTAAGTTAACTCATTTTAATTACATACATACATAGACTCACGCCTGTATCCCAGAGAGGTAGGCAGAGACCAGGGACTGCCACTTGCCACGAACCTGACAGATCACTTTCGCTTCCTCAATATTCATTATACGTTGCATGTACGCAAGCCGGATGACTGACGTGTCCATCACAAACTCATCGCGCGATTTTTTTTTCATTAATCAGTCAGTTATAGACTGCCTCGTTCGACTAGCCGTTAAGGCGCTTCACTACCAAGACAGAGGTCGTGGGTTCGATTCCCACTGTGGGCCGCCGTACATTTGTACAAATGACATCAGTCTGGGTGTATTTCCATGTTTGTGATGTCTTTGCCTGGTTACCATAGCACAGGGTATTCTAGTTTGGACCAGGTCAAGTTATTGTGTGCAGTGGAAGTTATTTATTTATTTTATGTGACAATAATCTGTCTTTTCCTATACTTTTTGGTGTCTTTTACCGACAATGTGACTGGTAAAATTCGATATCCGCCATTTGAATTTTTTTGTGACGCTCGTAATTTTTGCTTGGTCGTTGGAATAATCCATAGTTGGCGTTGGATACTCAATTATCTAGTTAAAATAGCTCCTCCCAATCTGTCGATGAGATCATTGGGGAATATCCGAGGAAGCTCTTAATCTCCAAAGAAATTATCTCGATCGGATCGCCATAAGCGGCCTAATTTGTGTATCAAAAACACCGCGCCCGAATTATGCTGCGTTATTCTGAGCCCACCCGGCACTGTTTCCATTTTCATACGAGATGGCTATGACTGGTGCTTCAAAAAGTCCGGTGTAACTTTCATCCTCATCATTCAGCCACAAGAAATCCACTGCTGGACACAGGCCACCTCCATGGATTTCCAAAAAGACCGGTTCGAAGCGGCTTGCATCCAGCGTCTCCCTGCCACTTGGATGAGTCCATCTTGTGGCTGGTCGTCCTACGCTGCTCTTGCCGATATGTGGTCTCCATTCGAGAACTTTTCGGCCCCATCGGCCATCAGTTCTGCGTGCTATGTGCCGGTGTAACTTTACGTGACATAAATTCACAGTGTAGCCCTGAGGAGTGGGCAAAAAAACTGGGTTGGCCATGAACCTGACAAACGTCTTTAGTTTCATCAACATAAGCCTTACAGAGATAAGCTCTCCGTTGCACATGTATTTTCTTTTGTTACCGCTCCTGTACTGTATCTCGTGTGTGTAATAAAGTATAATAATAATAATGAGCCTCACCGACCGAACTGTACCAGAGACCTGAATCAGTGCCTCGTTGGTCTAGCGTTAAATCCGCTAGGCTGCCAAACCAGAGGTTATTGTTTCCATTCCCACTGGAGGCCGTCGTAGTTGATTTGTACAAATGGCCTCAGTCTTGGTGCATTTCCATGTTTGTGATGTTCTTGACATCTTAATTGCAAATCATGAATTAGAAAATTAATTACATAGAATTGTTACAAAGGCGAACTTATCTCTAAGAGAGATCTTTTCCAGCCAACCTAAGCACAGGGTGTTTGGGAGGAAGGGGGAAATATTTATAACTACATAAATAAATAATAATAAGATAATATACTTACATAATATACATATATACTTAATGCCTGGTTACCATAGCACAGGGTATCCTACTTTGGGACCAGGACAAGTCATTGTATTGTTTGGAAGTTATTCTATTCTTTACTATCAGATAGGACGACTTAGAAGACATCGTGACGAGCACATGTCAACTCTGCGCGCGTACTATAAACTCCAACATTCCTGCATCGCGCAAGCAAAATGTTTCACATGACATACCATAAATATAACGTCCGACGAACATCAATCGGACCGGCCGTCCCGAGGCTTAAGATCTGCCTGGCGGGAGATTTCCTTGTATAGTGGGAGAGCACACCCGCTCTTCCCTATAATATCATGTTCTGTCCGCTTCATCATCAGCCATTTGACGCCCACTGCAGGACATACGCCTCCCTCATGGTTTTCATAACCATGAGGGGTTTTGCCCTAATCGCCACGCTTGGCAGGCGGGTTGGCGATCGCAGTATGCGGTTGGAATCTCAGGAAGACGCTGCTTCCTTAGTCGCCTTCTACGACATCCACGGAAGGAAATGGAGTGACGCTATTCTTAATCCGGCGCCACACGGAACACTGTCCGCTTAAGAGCAAAGGATTTATTAATGGAAACACACATCTAAAGCGGTAAGTCGATGCATTAGTGATGCATGCGGCTAAGTGCACTGTGACGTCACGACAATGAGTCCCTAAAAGGCCAACGGAATGACTGAGGTGAAAGCGACCCATTAGATCTTCCGTTGCTGCGTAGTGTGAAGGAAATCGTCGTGGGGAAACCCGCTGCTTGGTCGGCTCCCTGTTAACCTCGTCTTAGAAAGATAGAAAGACATTTATTGTAACAAATTGACACGTCAATAAATAAAAATTATAAATCAATTCAAATATTGTTATTCATGATAAAAACGGAATGTTTACTTTATGAATGTCAAAGTTTCACAATTAATAGATTATGTGAAGAAGAAGCTAACAAAGTTAACAAACACGTTTTCACTTAATTAACAGAGTTTTCAACTTAAAATATTAGTCACGAACGTGTTGAACACTAGTCACAGTCGTCCTGTAATTAATATTAATCTACTGGTTAATGCCAAACATCTTTATCTTCTAAATAATCCTCGATGCTATAGCAAGCTTTTTTGCACAGAGTGTGCTTAATACATTTTTTAAACTGCGTTGCATACCTGCAACTCATGTTGGACAGCTAACGTTGGAGTAAAAATGTATTTCACCGAATTTATTCTGTTTAGTTGTATGCCAATACATGGTAATCCACTGTCTTCGGGTCGAGTTGCAGTAGAGAAAAAGGCAGAGGAAAAAAAAACTTCCCTTGACCATATTTTCTCAAATCATCTTAAGTATAATCTATACAATAGGTGGAACTAGTACCTAACAAGATCCCATAAGTGCAATCAACAACATGCATAAACATTAAGTAGGTAGTCTATTTTTAAACATTAGGCTAACCGTGAAGAAAACATCGTGAGGAAACCTGAGTGTCTCATCAGGTGTTCAATGAACTGTTCATATACCTTTACGCCTGAAATTGCCAATCCGCGTTGGGCACGCGTGGTCATTAATCCCATACTCTCACTCTGAGAGAAGACCTGTGCCACTGCAGGTGGGACGAAAATAGGCTAGTTAAAAATTGCTTTTTACGCTGTTTCGCTTTTGTGCATTTAAGTACGTGCTTGCATGTGCGCGTGTGTGTGTCTGTGTGTGAGAAAGTGTAAATAATTGATTCTATCTATCTATTTTTACAAAAGTTGGAGAAAACCAATGCGGCGGCCCGTTCAGAGCATTCATAGTAATACCCCAGTTTATTCTTTGGATATTGGGGTGTCTCAGAAGTTGCGCATTTTATGAATAACCCTGTGTAGGTACTATAAGTTTGCACCCATCGTGTACGAAAGTTTCAAAACCATGTCGACGTTCCAAATCGTGAAGGCGCAATGTTCCCGTTGTTCATTTGAAATTGCAAGTCAAATAATTTGGCTTTCATAATCCGCGTTTTAGTTCCGTTATAGAATTGCATTTAAGGGTCATATTCATGACTTAGGCCTTAGGTAATCTATATAATTGCTCTATGCTCTTATACAAGTCTCGATGCACGACACAAGCCTTTCAGAGATACAGAGAGAAATATAGTTCTATCCTCATTCCGGATAGGTCTTGGGTTCGGTTCCCGCTATTTGATTTCTTAGTGACACACATTTATGAATTTGTAGTAGTAATACCCCTCGCTACCTTTGAGGGAAAACATCGTGAGCAGACCTGAACGTCTGAGGTGTTCACATATGTCAGCGCTTGAAATCGCCAATTCACGGTGGGGAATTAAGCCCCTACTTTCTCCCAGAGAAAAGGGCTGTGCCCTGCAGAGAGACATTTATAAGCTACAAAACAAAAACCGGCCAAGTGCGTGTCGGGCCACGCGTAGTGCAGGGATCCTTAGAAAGAGGGGGTTTTAAATACTTTACAGAACTATAACAACTTCAACAAAGTAATTTTCAGAGGATTTCGTCCAGTTTTCCTTTTATAACTTTACTCATTTTACTCGTGAACTTGTAAGGCTTACTTAGCCGTGATAGTTTTCCTTTTAAGTTCATTGTATGTGCTACTGGCCTAAATTTTTTCACGTTTCCACAATTAACCGTTGAGCCAGGAGAGGGGAGTGCGCCTTGCTAGGGCAAAAATTTGAGCTTTAAAGCGTTCCGCGTACTTTCGGGAAGTTCCTTGTCGACTACGGAACCCTAAAACATACAATTAGCGCACGAAAAATCGAAGGTGACTTGTTCACATATTACAACCGTATTTAACTTCAGCAATATGCCAATTTACCAAATGCAATATTCACTACAAAAGCCACATGGTTATGAGGTTTCATGAGCGTAAATCTAATCACTCTTTCATTTCAAACAAATATTACAATGTGTTTGATACGGACCAACTGAACGAATGCTTCTTTTCCACATAATCTATTATATATACGATAGCCACGTTGGTCTAGCGGTATCACGTATGATTACCATGCCGGAGGTCGTGGGTTCGCTTCCCACTGAGGCCCGCCGTACATTTGCACACCTGGCCCCAGTCTGGGTGTAATTCGAGGGTATCCTAATTTGAGACGGACAATGTGATTGTGCTGTGAGGAGGTTATTATTATACTAGGTCGAAACTAGGTGAAAGCATCAGTCGAATGCTCTGAAATACAATATCTCTCATAGCTAATAAACATCCAGTCGTTTTTATAAGCTATCAGATATGTAATAAAAAACCGACCAAGTCATTTCGGGCCACACATTGCGCAAAGTATGGTTCCGTAGGGTTCTTTTCTCTGCTTTACAAAACTAACAACTTCAGCAGTCATTTTCAATGGATTTTGTACGAAATTTTACTTTCATAAGTTGGTTGGCTATTAACGACTCGTTAACAAGTAAAGCCTACTTTTCCTTTTAAGTTCATTATATGTGCTACTACCCTGAATTTTTTCATGTTTCTACAATCAACCTACCGGGGGAAGGGAGGACGCCCTTCTCGGACAAAAATTTGAGCTTTAGATAGATACGAACAATCCCACGACATGATGGGGTAGACGAGAAAAAAAAACCATCCTCACTTTTCATGTAAGGGTTTCATGTAAAAAAAAATTTTTGCACCATCTTGAAATTTTTCGGCGTGATAAATATGATACATAATTATAATACCAAATACATAATACCAAATTACAGCTTTCTAGTACCACCGGTCTCTGCGCTAGGCCCCAGATGGACAGACAGGCAGACAGACAGACGGACATAGCGAACCCTAAAAAAGGAGTTTTTTTACGTATGCCCAACATTTGAAGCCGATGCACAAAGCAGCTTTTGATTTTACGCTCCTATGCATGAGCATATTTGAATTTTATATAAAGTCATTCGTCCATTTATGCGCGAATCTAGAAATACAAACACACAAAGTTGTGATGTTCACAATGTCGACGGGATGTACAAATATCGCTACACCGGAGGATATAATGCCAGACAAATAACTAGACCAAATGACTTTGACTTTGCATGGATGTTTTTCGAGTCTCATTGGCGAGGGATGTGACTTAAAAATCTTCAGACTATACCTTGTTGACCCCCTGTTTCTCGTAAACTAACAATCAGTTCAGTTACTGCTGCCAGTACGCCAAAGTGCATATAAAAAAGTGGGTGGGGCTGTGTCTGGTTACACGGCCGTTGGTTTAACGTGAAACGTCTATAAGTTTTAATTTTCAGCTCAAACTGCGCAATGTGTTACGCGGCACTGGCGCCATCTAGCGGCACAAGTCAAGAAGATCCGAGTAATGGCTACTTTGTTCTACTCAATGAGATCTTAATGAATTGCACACTACACGTAGTTACAGAGTTTCAGGCCTCGGCGAGGCGACATGTTTTCGTTGCATGGGGTCTTAACAAGTGATCCCCTACTGCCGAACTGAAAGACGTTTCACGTCAAAAAAACCACTGACAGATGTTAACAGTAAATTAATTGTTGGCGCACGAGAAACCGGGGTAAGTCAAATTAACTAATAATTAGGGAAAAAAACAAAAATAAAAAACCGACACACTACTTTAAGACACTACTTTGATTAAAAAAAAAAAGGTTTCACGATTTTTTTTTAATATCACTACGACTCCGCCAAATTTTGTTTTCAGAAAGCAAATACACCAGTCACTATAAAAAACATTCAAATCAGAAGTGTGCCTTTGAAATTTGAAGAGTTCCCTCGATTTCTCCAGGATCCCATCATTAGATCCTGACTTGATTGTTCACGCCGATGTTCTACGGTTATGTGTCACATCACTATAATATGTCGCATCACTATACGTCATGTAGTGTTTCTCTCTCTGTCAAAAAAAAAATACGGGGCCTGCGTCCGCGCCGCTGTAATTTTTATTGTAACTTTTTGCGCATTATAACATCTATTTCTAAGTATTACCGAGTTTTACTCAAGACACAATACATTGATGACTATGGGACCACCTGGGAAGTCCACCCTATCAAACAAAAAAGAATTTTCCAAATCTGTCCACGCGTCGTCGAGTAATCGAGGAACATACCGGGGGCGAAAAAAAAACCCCAAGTCTTGGATGTTTACATGTTTGTGATGTCGTTTCTGGTTCCCACGACACAGGGTATCCTAGTATGGGGCCAGAAGCAATGTACGTGCCCGTATGTAAATGTCTATGTTACATAAAAAAAATTGAGATTCCGTCGATTAAAGTTAACTAAAAAATCCTGATTTCGTGATTTTTGTTCTAGTCATCTGCCGGCCATAGTACAAAGGAAAGCATTCGCCAGTAACAGTCGCAGATTTCGCAAAAGATGTACGATTCCGTGTAACTTGGCCCAAATTGTCCATAAAGTTAACATTTACGTCCGTTTTTACGAGAAAACTTTCTTTATTGTATCGGGGGACAGTTTTCAGTGCGCCTAGTTATTGGGAGATGTATAACTATGCCGGTTACAATGTTACTCTCATCGGTGGATTAAAATATACCTAGAGTTAAGAAAGATTTTTTAATATAGTCTCTATACGTTCAACTGCAGGGCACAGGCTTCTTTCAGGGAGAGTTTATTGAACACCAATTTCACGCGCTGAGGTATGTGAACAGAACACCTCAGACACTCATAATAAAGAGAAGTTTGTAAAGAGGCCCGAAATTTCGCCGATGCCTGCACTTGCCCATTAGCTCAGTTGGGAGAGCGCTGGCACGGTTAGCCAGAGATCGCGGTTCAAGTCCGTTTTTTAGCCTCTAAATAGGGTTTTAAAATTGTCCTCAGCACGAGTTAGTGCAACAAAGAATGTAACTATTACCTTATATTAGTCAACGTAACATAGAATTTCACACAACTAAAAGTATTGCGACTAGACAGACAAAACTCCCTTCTCAGTATTCACAATTTTCGTGTCGATTCACGTACGATTTATAAGTCTAGACTGGTTAATATGGAACTACTTGTAGCTACAGCAAATGTTGCAGACGCCTTATCAATTTCAAAGTGAGGGTTCAGACTTTTTCAATATTTCAATTGAAATTGGCGTTTGTTCTATATTATTAGGGGTTAAAGTATGAAATTGCCGCTTTATTGCAATAGGTTCTTTGAATTGACATAGAAAACTTGGTTTGAGGTTTTCGAATGAAACCATTTGAAAAAAGTTTCATTCGAAAACCTCAAACCATGAAGATTCTATGTCAATTCAAAGAACCTATTGCAATAAAACGGCAATTTCATACTTTAAACCCTATTATTTGGCAACTATGTGATGAATGTACAGGATAATTTATTTTCCTACACAGCTAGAGATAGCACTTTCTTCGAGACAGGTCTAGTTATTCAAAATCATCAAGACACTATCATAGTGTAATGTGAAATATTTAAATTTGATGTAGGTTTTTTATGTAGCTAGTTTGATTAACTTGACAAAATTAAAGATTTTGACTATTATTGTTCTACTAAGAGCTGTAGTAGCGGAGCGGTAGAACGCCGATTTCTCATTCGGGAGGTCGTGAGTTCGAATCCCGGCATGCACTTCGACCAAATAGGGGATGTATTAGCGAAGGGCAAGGTAAAAAGTACCCAAACCGGGGTGCGCGCAATAGTCGATGAAGCGAAAGAGACCTGTCAGGATCGCGGCAAGTGGCAGGCCCTGGTCTCTGCCTACCCCTCCGGGATGCGGGCGTGAGTTTATGTTATGTTACATCTTATCATTATTATTATAAACAGGAGTAAATTGTACTCACGTGTAGATGGGTGAGGTGTGGCCCTGCTTGTACCAGATGACCAATCCCATGCGGTCGTCATCCAGGACCGGTGACACGTCGCACGGAAGCTCGACTTTCCCTCCTGTGGGCGCGTGAAACGACTCCACGGCTGCTGAAACAATAGAGGGAATTTGCTTAGTATAGTGTTCCGCAAACTGTGTGGCACTTAACATTGACATTTAACGACATGACATCGGCGCTGTGAAGGTGACATAGATGGCCCCTAGATGGCGAGCGCTGTTTTTAGGCAACGATTGTATATAAGCTCCCCTTAAATATTTATTCTATTTTTAGTATTTCTTTTCTAGCGGCAACAGAAATACATCATAATCAACCTTTATGCGTCCCACTGTAGGGCACAGGCCTTCTCTCAAGGAGAGAGTATAAGACAATTTATTTTCTTGTAGATTTGAATTTCTCTATATATTTCCCCCACTTTCGAGGAGATTTGAATGCGCGATGGTTTTATAAGGCGGCAACATCTGATCATTATTACACTCAAAAACTTCCAACGTTCAGTGGAAATAAATGCAGATGCGTCATCTTTCATCAGCTTTATCGTGCCTTTTAGCGTCAAGACGTCTCGCATGATCGGTAAACTCGCTTTTTTATGGTCAACTTCTTGCAGCAACTACCTGAACTGCAGCAGAGTTCACCACAGAGTTCAGGCTTTGCAAAATGGCCGTTAACTTCAAGCAACAGTTTATGGAAAGCTTTAATTGCAGCTATTCATTAGTTCGTTGCATTGTTGAGAAGTTACACCTTTGTTTCGCTAACTTGGTTGCTTAAGGTATTCATTAAGGTGAAATGAACTTTGCTTGAAACAGTAATTAAGAATACCTTAGTGTTCTTATTTACCCTGGTTTATATGTCGTGGACTGAAAGAGGACGTAGTGACTAGAATTGAAAAAGGACGATTGCGATGGTATGCACACATGAGGAAAATTAAAAAGATTGACGAAGAAATATATCGAGCGAATATGGAGCGAGCGGTTGACTGTTAGAAAATGCTCGTAGCGTTAAGTCCGCCGCATTGCCATTGTGATATAGACTTATGTGCAACACACGTACCAATAATGATAATATGGGTGGAAGGGGGGTCATCACAGGCGGACATATTGCGACCTAATAGGGAATGCATTAGCAAAGGGCAAGATAAAAAAATTCCGTGTGGCGCCGGATTAAGGATAGCGTCACTCCATTTCCATCCGTGGATGTCGTAGAAGGCGACTAAGGAAAACAATTACCAGGAGACGGGCAGCAGCGACTTCCTGAGATTCCAACCGCATACTGCGATCGCCAACCCGCCGGCCAACCGTGGCGATTACAGCAAAACCCCTCATGGTTATGAAAACCACGAAGGAGGCCTATGTCCTGCAGTGGGCGTCAAATGGCTGATGATGATGATGAAGATACAAATTACCCGAAACCGACGTGAGTGCATGCCACGACTAATTAATGTTGATGAAGCCTAGCCGTCTGCCTACTCCTCCGGCATACCGGCGTGAGTTTGATGTGAGATGACTGACTAAAAACCAGCGCTGAGAGCTCACACCCTCAGCACAATCCTGAGTCAGATGCCCTTTGTGGCAACTTTGACACACCACAGGATGCACTCTGATGCTCTGACTTTGTCCTGTATTATGTTGTATTTGTGTGACTTGCTTTTCCTTTGTACTTGTTTATGTTACTTGTTATGCCTTTTTTTCTTGTGATGTGTTAATTTGTCCCAATAAATGTCTTTCTTTTAACTGTAATGTGTATTTAAGCTGTCAAAACGCGGAACATACTAGTCTAAATGCCGAAGGGTAGATCTAAAGTCTAGATTTGCATTTTGACGCTGCATACGATTAATTCTTTAACAAACGATTTAGAAAATACGCCTCTCCATTACGGATCCCTCAGTTAAGAATTACAGTCTATAATACTAGTAATCGATATAATGCGGACGTTATCATGAGATCATCAGGATCAAGGTGCAATCCTGTAGGGTATTTTCTTTCATCTTATAGAAAAAATAATGAGGTATTATTTTTAGTCACTAATTTTCGGGGAGTTTAAGATTTAATTTACATATATACATAAACTCACGCCCGTCTCGCAGAGACCAAGTATCAAGATCAGATCACTTTCGCTTCCTCAACAGTTATTAGTCGTTGCATACACGCACGCTTTAATTTACAATTTGTGAGAATGTCTATTAGCTTAGTTATTCACTGTTGACGTGGGTAATATTTCTTCAACAATGCCAAATTTTAATAATAATATTATTTAAAATTTGACTAACGAGGCAGGCGAAATCGACAAGATATTTTTTTCCACTAACTTCCAAGTCTTCGGGACCGTTACAAAGCTCAGGTGTCACTTCCGGACGAGAATTTCTTGCCTTCTGACACCCCAATCAGAAGCTTCCGCGCCATATAATTTTTCACCAATATTTCACATCAAAAAGTGTTCGTTTATCAGCAATCTATCTGTCCATCTCCCGCCCGGGGGCTCGTCCGATGCGAGAGAGGGATAAACGGTGGATGGACGGTGCAATTTTTATTATAATAGGCGATGTAATGGCGCCGAAACGGCGGCTGCCGTTTAGCCTCCGGGGTTTCAATTTGTTTCCATTGTGTTATTCATAAATAAATAACGTTCGCGCCACAATCACCTTGTAGGATATTTATTTATTTTATTGTAGAGTTAAACATTTTGAAACAAATATAATCCGAAGACAAAAATTTATTTCAACGTAAAGAATTTACGTTCTGTTTGTTGAATGTCAAACGTACAATCTTCGAGTCGAGTTTTAGTACTTAGATAAAAAGGGAGCGGAAGAAAACTGAAATATAAAAATAACCCGACTGTTGAGCATTAACTGCTAATCAGGCGGGACCAACCTAAGCAGTTACATTTCCGGGTCCCGTTATTGGTTTTTTTTTTATTTCAGTTTTTAATTTTTGCCTTTTTAGTGATTATTAATGCTGATTTGCTGAGTTCCGTGTGGCGCCGGAATAGCGTCACTCCATTTCCTTCCGTGGATATCGTAGAAGGCGACTAAGGAAATCAATTACCAGGAGACGGGCAGCAGCGTCTGAGATTCCAACCGCATACTGCGATCGCCAACCCGCCTGCCATGCGTGGCTATTATTTCAAAACCCCTCATAGTTATGAAAACCACGAAGGAGGCCTGAGTCCTGCAGTGGGCGTCAAATCGCTGATGATGATGATGAATGCTGATTTATCTATAGCCTATGACACCCGCGTACTGATGTTTTAAATACAGTACACGTGATGGGCGTGCTTAAATAAATTTAAGATCCGAGTATAATAAATTAAACATAACAGCGCCATCTAGTGACTCATGGTTGTGCCATAACGTTACTTAATAGCGATTTTTGCTTTTGTTACTTTTCTGTTCCATTAATCCTAATTTAATATAGCCTATGACGAAACGATTGATACCTTATTTGTCTATCAAAATATGACTATTGGTTCAGGAGTTACGAGGGAACATAGAATCGGACATAATTACAGTCTATAAAATATAGCTTAAGCCCTGTAACAGATGTCAATGTGACATGCGTACTAGGGCTGAGACGACTCAATAATTATCGACGAATAATTATAGATTGTTGTTTTCATTAAACTGCTACTGATAATTGGATGTTGTTTTACTGAGTTACATCCTAAATCAATCCTATCTACGTCTAAATTGGTTTCCGAGTCACTGGAACAGTCTTGCAAATTTATGACCTGGGCCCATATCTGCTCAATTGCGTTGTACTGGCAGTGGTATGGTGGTAAACGACGAGAAGGAAGGAAGAAGAGAAGGAAGGAAGAGAAGAAGAAGGAAGACGGAGAAGGAAGGAAGGAAGGAAGGAAGGAAGAAACGAAGGAAGGAAGAGAAGAAGAAGGAAGACGGAGAAGGAAGGAAGGAACAAGACAATTAAGAAGAGAAGGAAAGAAGAGAAGAAGAAAGAAGGAGAAGGAAGGAAAGAAGGAGAAGGAAGGAAGGAGAAGGAAGCACGTAACGTATAGTAGGCGTCGGCACTCGTACGGAACATAGACCACAAAAGGAATATAATTATACTAACTCTGTGACTCAGACAAGATTCACTTTGCAATGTCTATAATTGAATCGTGTGATTTTAAAACAACACATGTCCTTTCATTAAAACTTGTCAGGAAATAGAAAAAGCTTTTTTATTCAAATACTAATATCTACAACAGCAATATTTTAGCATATTATGTTAATTTCTGTATGAATAAACTACAATTTTTTTTTCTAATGTAAATCAATAGGTAGGTGTAAATAATTTAATTAAAAAATATGAACAAGTGTTATTTTAAAAACACATGAGACTTGTGTTGTTTTAAAATCACACGATTCATTATAGCCTTTGGTTATGATGACTAGTCCTAGGCCTCACTACTCATGTAGTCCCGTCCATAAAGTACATACGTACATACATGCGAGCTAATTACATTAACCTCCTTTTGCGCACCGCCGCATTCGGGTAAAAAGCAACAATGTTCTAGCAAAATAGGTAGCAGATTATTATTAGGGGTTAAAGTATGAAATTGCCGTTTTATTGCAATAGGTTCCTTGAATTGACATAGAATCTTCATGGTTTGAGGTTTTCGAATGAAACTTTTTTCAAATGGTTTCTATGATGTTCTTTTTTTAAAAAATGTGAAACATTTGAATATCGACTTTCAATTGTTTTTGTTATTCAATTTAGACAAGTAAGATGGATACTGCGAAAATTCGAGTGATTATGAGGCATCCATTTTTCGTATTTTTTTATTTTATTGATTTGCCGCAAGTGAGTCAATATTTTGGGTAAGGTAACGTTAAACCATGCCGCTAATTCCTGGGTAGTTTGACTAGGGTCGGCTTCCACTATATCTCTTAATTCATCGTTATTCACCTGTGTGGGCGGTCTTCCTCGTGGCTCGTTCTTTAAGTCGAAATTTCCATCACGAAAGCGTTTAAACCAAAATCGCACGGTGCGTTCATTAGTAGACCCCTCTCCAAACGCAGCATTGATATTGCGGGCTGTTTCTGCCGCGTTAGTTCCGCGTCGGAACTCGTATTCAAAAATCACTCGAATTTTCGCAGTATCCATCTTTCTTGTCTAAATTGAATAACAAAAACAATTGAAAGTCGATATTAAAATGTTTCACATTTTTTAAAAAAAGAACATCATAGAAACCATTTGAAAAAAGTTTCATTCGAAAACCTCAAACCATGAAGATTCTATGTCAATTCAAAGAACCTATTGCAATAAAACGGCAATTTCATACTTTAACCCCTATTATTTTCCCGTTAACTTGTTACGGCGCGGAGCTAATGGCGATTGTTTTGATTGTATGAATTTAAATCTACATTTCTGCAGTAATTGGCACATTGAATGACGGTTGATAATAGCATCAGCTGCCCTACAAGCAAACAATATGTTTTCCGGTCAAATGCACTCGATAATAAAACGGATTTAATAAACCACCAAATGAGTTAAATTATTCAACAACATAAAAGGGACCAACCAACATCTGACTGAGAAGTCATTATAATGGAAACTGATTTTGTTGGTGAAATTTTCGCTTTAGGGTTGTAGCTTTAGACCACAGGTTTAATTTAACAGCGAATTCAGCTTCTAACCTGGAATTTCGTTTGCGTGGTAACAAATAGAAAATCACCCAACCGAAGCGTACTAGAGTAGTAAAGGTTTTATGAACTTAGGTTAGAAGATACTTTATTGAATGAAGAAATCAGATAAAAATAAAATACATCTAAAAAGAAAGAAATATATAAGATAAGATAAGATAACAATATTCTTTATTGCACACAAGAAGCGAGACATAAAATATGAAAGTTACAATGAAAAAGTACAATGGGCGGCCTTATTGCTAACAGCAATTTCTTCCAGACAACCTTGTGACGGAAAGGTTTCCGAAGGAGAAAGGGAGACGGGTAGTTGGTGCAAATATGAATAGTACATACTTAAACTTAATAATAAACTTACATAAATCTTACTTAAATAATTGTTATACACTACTATTTAGAAAGAAAGATATATTTATTTGACGACACAATACTCAAAAACATAAAATCACAAAACAAAATACAACAGTCACCCGAAAACACAATATCAGCCGAAATGTGGGTAACGACAAAAAAATATTAATCAACTTATACAAGCATTACTGGATCAAAATTTAATTTAATTAATATCAAAGTGATCTGTTATATTATCACCTTAAGAAAGAACCGTTAAAACCATTGTTATGGTGGACCTGATCGGGTCATTTAGAAAATAAAGCAATAGGGTTATTTTTACCAAAATCAAGCTTACAAACTGTCATCGCAATAATAAGATACGTATAACCATTTATGTCCGAATTACCATACTGTAAATTGATAAAAATTTATCAACAATTGTAGGCGTAAAAATACCACATTTTTTTTCTTAGTTTGGTGCACGGGAAATAAGATATAATAAGATATAACCATTTATGTCCGAATTACCATACTGTAAATTGATAAAAATTTATCAACAATTGTAGGCGTAAAAATACCACATTTTTTTTCTTAGTTTGGTGCACGGGAAAATATTTTTTCTGCCGCAACGTTTGTAATCGCTTGGTCAGAATCCCAGGCCGCAAGTCCTGCTCGCACTTGCCCGCCCCATGTAGGTTCTTTAGTATGGAACAGCTGATAAGTTTTTCGCGATTTAACAAGTTTTCCGCATGGTCAAAGTTACACGCATTGATTTTGGTTATACCCTGTATATACCACTCCGTCAGAACAACTAGCCATAACAAAAAAATCCTAATTAAAAAAAATAATTTTGCTTAATATAACGTTGTAGACTGAAAGAGGATGCAGTGACTAGAATTGAGAAAGGAATGTTGCGTTGGTTTGGACATGTGGAGAGGATGAAGGAAGAAAGATCGACGAAACAAATATATCGAGCGAATGTGGGTGGAAGGACCGGTAAGGGACGACCCAGACGGACATACTTCGACCAAATACCCCTAAATACAAATACGTATTAGCAAAGGGCAAGATAAAAAGTACCCGAAACCGGCGTGCGTGCAACGACTAATGAATGTTGAGGAAACGAAAGTGATCTGTCAGGACCGTAGCAAGTGGCAGTCCCTTGTCTCTGCCTACCCCCCTGGGATACAGGCGCGAGTTTATGTTATGTTATGTAGGGCTCTATTGAGTAACTATACATTTTAGAGACTCGCCCCTCAGTATCACAAGTGATACAAACTAGTCGAAAGGAAACGCAAAGTAAAGTTAACCTTAGTCCTGGCCTTAAAAAATTAAAATTGTTTTCAATACGGTATTTGACACGATCAACAATAAATTATTTCATATGCTCGATTAAAACAAAAATTACAAAATATCTCGGACAATGTATCTCTTTTTAGTCATCATAAGCAGCCTATATATACGTCCCACTGTAGGGCACAGGCCTTCTCTCAGAGAGAAGACGCGTGCCCACCGCGGATTGGCGATTTCAATCGCTGAGGTATGTGAATAGCTCAGACACCCAGGTTTCCTTACGATGTTTTCCTTCACAGTTAGTGAGTAGTATTGCTACTATAACTTCACAAATGTTCATAACTTAGTAGATACATCTCTTTTAGTCAATTACTAGTTATTACAATTTTTAAATAGATTAAACATACAAAGAGTGCTCTGAAATGTGACGTCATAAGCAAGTATTTCCATACAAAATTCCGTTTTAAAAGTAACTCATTTGATATTTTGTCAAATACCCAATTGTTATATTCAAGGTCAGGTTAAATCAAAGTTAATTCTACTTTCACACAAAAAACAATTAGTTGTTTTAGGAATTCGCCTTTGGGTATTTTCACAAAGGGGAAAATCGCCTCCAGGTCTTATATAAAAAAATCTGTGTCGTTAAATTTTGTAAATCATTAATGCCACAAGGATTCATAAGGCAAAAAGCAATTTTATTCGAAATGTTCCGTTATAGACTAAGAGTACCGGAAGGTCTATTTCTGACGAACTTTTTCAGTCCTGTTATTGTGAGTGCTTCTTTGGTCTTCAAGCGATAACACGTTCGATTCCAGCTGGGGGCCGTCTTACATTGATTTGTACAAATAAGCACAGTCTCGATGTTTTTGTTTGATAACTAGACAAAGGCTATAATTAATACGAGGCATCTTAGTTCGGGGACAGCACAAGTGATTGGTTATGTGGAAGCTATTTATTAAACATAATCCAAAATGTAATTAATTGCAATGTATTATTAGCTTAATTCCGGATTCACTTACACCATTTTTTGTCCGAAGAGTCCGACCACGTTTCACT